>CM057450.1:363529124-364862999 GCA_016271365.2 Neoceratodus forsteri
GCACAAAGCTCTCAGACAGGGAGCCCACTCCCCGTCAGCATACAGCAGCCCCATTTCCTATATGCTGAGGGGGGTGCCAATCCCCTCAGTTCTTGCCTCCTCCCACTTTCATTAGTGTGCTGACGGGGAGCCCACTCCCGCCAGCATAAATCAGCCCCTCCACATTTCTTATATGCGAGGGAGAGCCCAATCTCCTTGGCTCTTGCCTCCCCCACTGTCATTGTGTGGCAACAGGGTGCCCAATCCTCTGTCGGCATAATTTCACCCCCAAGCTCTCACTGTCTGCCAACGAGGGTGCCCAATCCCTGTTGGCTGCAACAACCCCCAAACTGTTAAGTGGCATGCTGGGGAGCCCACCCCAGCATGCCAAGTCTCCTGAAAAAACTGTCCCGCGATGTTAGTTTTTTTCTTCCTGTAACTTAAAACAGTCCTCGTAGTCTCCTGCCCCCACCCGCACCCACCCACTGTGCACCCTGCCTCCCCACACCCCCCTCACCCCATACTTGGCTCCGGAGTCTGGCACGATGATGTTCGCTGGACCGGGAACATGTCTGCACTCTTCAAAGCCGACCGCAAACTGAGGAAATGCCAGTAAGCTGTATAATAGAATGAATAGGTTTTTTTCAACTTTGCTGCATATCTCAGGCATTTGTTGGAATTTTGGCACCAAATTTTCAACATGGGGTTTTGGGGGCCCCTCCTCATGAATTCTATCACTGTCATGGCATTAATCGGCCTCAAAAGGTGATTTCATTGTCAACTGTGTGAAAACACCTTTTGGGACCCACTAACGAAATGACAGTACCACTGTTCATGAGGTGGCCTCCCAAAAACCTTATGTTCCAAATTTGGTGGAAAAAATCCAACAAATGCCTGTTTTACAAGTGTGCATTGCGCAGTTGCTATGCAGGCTCATAACTTCATGAATTCGCAATATTTTAAAGCCAGATTTTCAGCATTGTCATTTTCGTACACCTCCTTGTGAACAGTGCAGCTGTCATTTTCCACATCCTGACTGAAATGTATTTCCGCACTTCCGGCTCACAATAACGCAGTCGCTGTGGGAAATCAGTGTTTGGGCTAGATTATGAAAATGACAGTGACACAGTTCATGAGCAGAGGTCCTAAAATGCCTATGTTGAAAATTTGGTGATGATACTCCATAAAATGACTGTTACGAGCATGCGTTGTGCATTTCTGATATTTTCACTCTGGATTAAAACCATTGCCATTTTTCCACACCTCTTGATGAACAGTACAGCTGTCATTTCACATATCCTGCCCAAAATGTGTTTTTGGCACTTCCGGCGCAGAATAACGTGGTTGCTATGCGAAATCACTTCTTGGGACACTGAGGAAATAACAGTGACACTGTACATGAGCAGAGGTGCAAAAATGCCTATGTTGAAAATTTGGTGCCGAACGCCCATAAAATGGCAGTGTTGCAGGCGTGCGTTGCATATTTCCCATGCACCCTTGTAACTTCGCAAATTTGCTATATTTACATGCCACATTTGCAACACTGGCATTTTTTTACGCCTCCTTATGAGCTGTATAGCTGTCATTTTTCACATCCTGCCCAAAATGTTTTCCCACACTGCACTACCAAACACCCAAAGGGACACCCCAATGCCTGTCAGTCTCTGCAGGGTGGGGGTGGGTTGGCATCAATTCAATACTTCATTGCCATGCCTATTATGCATCTCTCTAACTCCTGCACTACCAATGCCAATGCCAGCAAGACAACATTCGGTATTGACAAATGCTTGTTTAATGTTAGTGCCAAATCTTAATTCCTACTCCAAGGTTTTGGCTCTGTCATACTGCCATGAGCACATTTGTTTTTTAATGTCTAGTATTTGTTTATCTAGATTTTGTTTTAATGTTTCCGATTTTGAAATTAGTGCTTGCAGTTTTGCTCTTAGGTATAAGTATGTCAAATACCTATTGTTTGTACTCTCTCTTTTAAGTGTCTGGAAAAACTATTTCCAGGATACTTTTGTATCTTCCCACCAGAGGGCAGCACTATTATACATTGCAAACACAGATACAGTACTCTAGCTTCCCATTCCTGTCTCCAGGCTTTCTGCAGTTGTTCATCTGTTAAAACTGAATTGTTCAACCTCCACAAGTTCTTCTTAGTTCTAGGAGTATCTTTCCAAGTAACCATTATTGTTAATGATTTATGATCTGAAAATTCTCTCCCCAAAAGATTAGCATTCAAAATCACTAAGATTTCAGAAACAAAAACAAAAACAAAATCAATTCTGGTGGATAAATGTCCTTTAAAAAAAGTGTTTCCACCATTTTGAAACTTTGCCCTATAGGAATCTATTAATTTTGCATTTAAAATTATTTTGTTAAGGGTTGTAGAATCACAAAACATTTTGTCAGTCTTCAGACCTCTGTCTGTTGTCTTAAGGCCACAATTAAAATCACCAGCCCAAACTAATAATCTAGCGGTATGTAGGTATGGCTGAACTTTTTGAAATAGACAAACCTTAAGAGCTTTAGTCTGTAGTGCATAAGTATTGATGCTGATTGTAATTGCACTATGTACCATTGTTCTTGTACTTTGCACTATGTATCATTGTTCCTGTACTTTGCACTATGTATCATGTTGTTCCTGTACTTTGCACTATGTATCATTGTTCTTGTAAGTTTGTCTCTGTGCTCTCCCAGGTCATGCCTGAAAATAGTCTTTCTGGCTAGTGCACCAACCCGGTAAACAAAAACTAAATAAATAAAAAAAATTAAAAAAAATTATCTGGAATCTTTCAGAATATAAAGAGATGTCTAGCATTAATGCTCTCCCTGGGTCAATTTCTACTAGTTTAGTTACTTTGATACCAGGATTATTTACTAAAATCCCTACCCCATCACATCTTTCTTGGCCTACTGACCAGAACGAAGACCCTTTAACCCAAAGTTTTGTAACTGCTTGTAACTCTGTGTGTGTGTGTCTTAAGCCTGTTGTCCTGCAAACAAACAATATTATCATTCTCTTGAGCTAAAGAGTTTAAAATTACAATCATTTTAGCAGTCCCTTTAATGCCATTTACATTTGTAGATGTTAAAGTAAGGGAGTCCATGTGTTAAAGGCTAAAAAAAAAAAAAAAAAAAGGGAATGCTAACCACATCAAGAAGTTTTGCTATGTCTCCGTCTCTTTGTCCTTTGGGCAATATGTGTATCCTCTCCCCCATCATCCACATCAGAAATAACCTCTGTAGTGCCAATGTTTGTAGAAGAGGTATCTGATAACTCTGCCTCTGAATCTTCGTCTGATTTATTTAGGGCAAGAGCCTCATATCTATTTCCTTTTCTCCAAGATTTTGCCCCAGAGGCTGTGCCTAGTTTCTCTTCCTTGCTTTTACATTTAAGAGTTTTGCTTGACCTATTCCTTTTAGTGGCTGCTTTCCTTTGTTTTATCTCTTGGCTGGGTGGTGGTGGTGAGGGCATGTTCTCTACTTTAGCAACATCAGCTATTCTAGTCTGTGGTTTGTCAGAGATTTTGCTAGTGCTAGGAGAAGTTTCTGAAAATTCCTCAGACGGACCTTTACTTGTGTCTGTTTTAGCAGCAACACTAGGGGGAGAGGGGTCCAGAAAACTAGGTCCTTGAGTTGCTGCAGCAGCAACTTTTTGGGCCTGTAACTGTAACTGTTGTGCTCTGTTTATAAAGCCATCCAGGAGGGGGGCAGTCTTCATGATTATGGGAGGCCCAAGGGCACTTGCCATAACCATGTCCTATGTTTTCACATAAATTGTACTTAAAAAGATTTACACATGCTGACAAATTGTGCCCATAATCTAAACAATGGTTACATCTGGGGGTGTCGCAGGCATTGCTCAAATGAGTACGTGAACCACATTTAAAACATGATTTTGGTTGCCCCATGTAGAATAAAACACCCCTGTCCCTTCCCAGATAAAATGTACCAGGCAGATGCACAGGCCCATTATTTGTGGAAAATAATTTAACCTTTATTTTCCAGCCACCATTCCATATTTGTTCACTATCTAAAATAGGAACAGGCTTATCTAGGATTTCACACCTTTGCCTTAACCAGAATAGGATGTCCTCTACATGGACACCCTCATTACGAAACATGACAGTGATATATTTAACTGCCAGTTTAGTAAGAGGGATGGCCATGTAGGGAATCCATAAAGGGCTATTTTTCAGAGTCTGAAATTGAGACCAGAACCTATCTAAACTCGAGATAGACTTGAAACTAACATCATAATTTCCGTTACCTAAATGGACCAAAGCAAAAATTTCAGAAGAAAAAAATGCATTTTACCCTTTAACAGCTGTTTAGCAATATAAAGCCTATCTGGAGGATCCTCCAAACCACCCTTAAAAATAAGTCGCACAGCATTTTTCCTCGAGGCTGGTTCCCTCTTATTCTGATATAAATCTGCCAGTTTAAACATGCGGTCCAACCAAGCTTTTTTATATGGATCCCTCAAAATATGTTCTGCAGGCCCCATTCTAGGAAGAAGTTCCTCTTTGTTGATGGGTGAGATTCTTGCTCTGTAACCATGGCCATGTTACTTTTGTTACTTGCCTCGTCGGGGCCCATTTCAGGTGAATAATGACTAGTAGTAGTAGGAAGGCAGGGTTTGCACACATTATCCAGCTTTTTAGCATCAAAAACATCTCCAGACGAAGTTTCAGTCCTGTATTTAACAGTTTCGTCCTCTGAATCCACTTTCCAGGTACCGGAAGCATTCTGCAACCAACCCGCACTCTCCAGCGCACGGGCAGGGGACCAATTCTGTTGTTATCAGTTCAGCATTTGTCTCTGTATGTCTCAACGGGGAATGCACTGTAAGTGCAGGATTTACAGTGGGTGTTTGAATTGGGACTTCCTTCACTGGAGTGGCCTTTGATCGTGGAGCTCCATAAATATTCAAAAGACCCAGTCTGCATCTTGCTGGGAGAGGAGGCTTTACTGGCTCTTGGCACACAGCTTTCTGCTGCTTACTACTGCCAGCCAAAGAGGTCTCAAGTCCGGGGCAAAAAGTTACTGAACCTGCAGGGAGATCATTCTTTGCCATGTCATCACATAGCTGATTCCCATGTGAGTCACCACACAGAACTATCTGAGAACGTTCAGGCAAATTTGATAGATCTTTTTGCAGCACTTCACTTTGTGATTTAGACCGCTCTTCTTTTTTTAGCAGCTCTAAAACTAATTTCTCTTTATCTGACACAGTCTTAACATTATCAGGCAAGGTGTACGGTACCTGGGTTTTTTCTTCAGCATCCTCCATGATCTGAGACCAATCCATGTTATCTTCAAAGAAACATACCGGCACATCATTCTCCTCCATTGATGTACTTAAGTCTTTCTCACTAGCTGAAACTGCAGCCTCCAAAATGATAGCTTTCTGACATTCCTCTCCCATTTGCAAGTTTGTAGGCCTTGAAACCAGGCCTCCTCCTTGCAGCACATCCTGCTCCCCTGCCACATCCACACTTCTTCCTCCTCCTCCTGTGTCCGGCTGCAAAATGTGCCCATCCATCCTGTCCACAGGAAGTGACAGCACCCCTGCAGGCAGAGTAGGGGAATTTCCCTGGTGTTCTGGCCAAATTTCCATCATTCACTAAATATACCACCAACAGCTTAAGCTGGTTCAAGGTCAGTTGGCATTCGTCTGTATCCCCCTCCCCGGGGTCATGCCTGAAAATAGGCAGGATTTGTCTAGTGCACTTACCCGGTCAATAAAAACTAAACTAAAATAAAAAAAAAAAATGTCCCTCTTCCATCTCCTCATTTGTACTGTATAAGCTACAACCTGTATACACTGCACTTTAAATGCCTATATTTGCACTTGCTTTGCATGTTTAATTTGTCCAAGTACTGAATTTGTATATTGTAACTGCCTGTACCAATGACTACTTTTGTATGAATTGTTGTCTATTGTAAGCAAAAGTGTCCTCTGTGTCCAGGACCATCTTGAAAATGAGCTTGCTCAATGATGTAACTGCCTGGTTTAATAAAGTCTGATTGATACAATCCTTCCCCTTGTACTTCCTTTTTTCACTAAGACTAAAAATGTGTTATCCCCTTTTGATACTTCCTGAGCTATTCTTTCCTCAATTTTCACTTTTGCTCTCACTGCTTTGCTTGACTATCTCTGTTTTCCCTGATACATTTCCCTATCCACATTTCTCTTGGTCACCTTGTACCTTCTGAATGCTACTCTTTTTTATTGTAATTTATTTATTTATTGAATTGTTTCACCAGGAAAGATACACTGAGCAACTTAATGCTTGGGAATGAGGAGAGGGATGTACAGAGTGTGAGTTCAGATACGTACGTAACAGCTGGTGAATACATGCATACAGTTTCAAAACAGGTTCATGGCAATTGAGTACATAATAGGCTGATGCAACAGTCACTGTACTGGCAGTACATAGGAGAAGCACATATAAAGAATCAGTGCAGGGACAAAGCATAGGATGCAAGGTTGACAATGCATACATTACAGGCAGTTCACTAGTGATGCAGATGCAGCAGGGTGAACAGTCTTTACCTTTTCTGATACCTCCTTTGAGAATCATAATGGTTTCCTCCTCCTTCTACTTTTGCTTATGTGCTTAACACAGAGTTGTGTTGCCTTCATTATGCCATCTTTTAGACTGGCTCACTTTTCTTCCACCTCCCCTCAGTTCTCACCTCATCAGCTTGTTCATGAGGCATTCGTGCATCACAGTAAAATCAGCCCTTCTGAAATCCAGGACCTCTGCCTTTGTATGGAAGTATTCTGTAGTTTTAATGTTGAACGGCACTTTATGAAGAACACTGGTCCCCAGGTGTCTTCTCACCCTGACGTCTGCAACACTATTCCTGTTCGTAAGCAGCAGATCCAGTATTACCCCATTATGAATGGGTTCCCTGACTAGTTGCTTAAGGAAGGCACCCTGCAAAGAGTCCAGGATTTCTCTACTTCTAGCTGATACAGCAGCAAGGAGGCTCCAATCTACATCTGGCAGATTGAAGTCCCCTACCAGCAACATCTCCCCCTTTTCTGCCATTTTTCTGATTTCTTCTAACATTATGCTATCCAAGTCCTCCCCCTGTGCTGAAGGCCTATAGAGCACACATGTCTGAATATTGGCTCATTTTTCTGACTCAAGGGTAACCCACAGCATCTCAGTCCCTCCCTGAGTTCCCTGTAATTCCATTGCTTTTATGCTGCCTTTCACATAAAGCAACACTCGCCCTCCTTTTCTTCTTGCCCTAACCCCTCTGAATAACGCATACCCTGGTATGACCATGTCCCAGTCACTTTTCAGTGAACTCTGTGATTCCCATTATAAACACACTCAGCATGTGGTGGCAGAACCAACTCCTTGGGATCAACTTGTCAATTAACTCCTACAGACTCCTCAGTCAGGCCCTGTTTGACTGCTCCTTCAGGCTAGCAGGTCCACTTGACCATGGTATAAATCTATAAGTTTTTAAGTAGTGTGGCCCCTCCACTTCATGGCATAACTAGGCCAGTTATTTTAACATAATTACATTGGCCCAGATCAGAATGAGCACTTTCACATAAATTTCAATATCTGAGCAAACCAAAGCCATCAACTTCATCAGCTGCTACTGTCTTTGGAAACGTCACTTGAAAGATGACATATCCTGTGTATAGGTAGCTGTTCTCATTCACTCCCTCTAGGGAATGCAGTGTAGTGTGCTTGAGGTGCTGCTTGTACAATTCCTCAAATAGGTTGGACACCTGTGACCCTCTGTTCAACACAACTGTGCAGTTGATGCCCTCAGTGTAAGGAAACTGGGGGTGTTTTGGTAAAACAATCACTTGGAACACAGGTAGTTGGTACAAGTTTGAATGTTGGAATGTAATTTATGACATCAGTTTGATCAACAGGTTCACTAAGAATATATCATTCCTCATGAATTGGCACTGATAGTATAACTGTTTGGCCAATGACAGCGCGAGCAGCAGGTATGAAGCAGAAGTTCAGTTTGGCCACTAGTACTAAATCATCCCATTCCAAGGCAAAAATATGGGACTTCAGAGGAGATGACTTTGATAAAATGGCCAATAGAGTTAAGCTGGCCCTGGCAAGAAGAAATACAGGTGTGGGGGTACAGGCAAAGGGGGCAAGCATTAAGGATGCAATACCTGAAGCAACATCCCATTGTGTTAGAGAGAAAAGCAAGAGCAAAAGAAGAAGGAAGCCACTCTGGTTCTCAAAAACAGTAGCAGAAAAGGTCAGAGCCAAAAGGCTGGCCTTCAGGAAATATAAGGGAGTGCAGCGGGATGAAGATAGGGAAGTATACCAAACTTCTCTAAGGGAAGCAGAGAAGGCAGTAAGACAGGCAAAGAACCAAACTGAGGAAACACTAGCACGAAAGATAAAAGAAGCTGACAAGACCTTCTACACTTACATTAGTGAAAGGAGAAAGTCCAGAGGGGGTATTGCTAAGAGCAAAGGGGATAAGGGGGAGTGTGAGGAGGACCAAGGAAAAGCATATATCCTAAATAGATACTTCTGCTCAGTATTTACTGAAGAGAAGATAGGGCAGGGCCCACAGCTCAGCACCATGGAGATGGGAGAGGGAGGTGTACACTAATCCCTTCACAAAAGAAAGGGTCCTACAAGAGCTCAATAAGCTCAGGGTGGACAAGGCAATGGGACCTGATAGCATACATCCCAGGGTACTAAAGGAACTAAGGGTGGAACTAGCAGAGCCACTATCAGAACTGTTTAGTGATTCTCTGAGCACAGAAGAGGTCACAGAAGACTGGAGAAGGGTTCATGTGATCCCGCTAAACAAGATTGGTAGCAGGGAAGAGTCAGGGAACTGCAAACCAGTCAGTCTTACCTCACTAGTGGGCAAGATTATGGAGGCACTCCTTAAGGAAAGGATAGTGCAACATCTGGAATCCATAGGAGCACAGGATCCAAGACAGCATGGGTTTACAACAGGGAGGTCCTGTCAAACTAATCTCATAGATTTCTTTGACTGGGTAACCTGAGTGGTGGACCAAGGGGGAGTAGATGATGTCACCTACCTTGACTTCAGCAAAGCTTTCGATACTGTTCCACATAGAAGATTGATTAATAAGTTGGGTAGGCTTGGGGTGGGTCAGAAAGTTGGTCAACTGTTTGGCAAACTGGTTGGCGGCAGAAAACAGAGAGTGATGGTAAATGTTATACAGTCAGAAGAAATGCAAGTCACAAGCGGGGCACCTCAGGGATCAGTCCTGGGGCCGGTCCTCTTTAATATCTTCATCACTGACATTGCAGATGGACTGGACGGTAAGATTTGTCTGTTTGCAGATGACACCAAGATCTGCAACAGAGTAGATGATAAAGATGGGGTGGTCAGAATGAGAAGAGCTCTAGATAAAGTGGCAAAATGGTCAGAAGAGTGGCAAATGGGGTTTAACGCAAAGAAGTGCAAGATCATGCACATAAGGAAGAGAAACCCTGAAGTCACCTATAGGTCAGAAGGGGAGTTGCTGGCAATCACAAGGGAAGAAAGAGACTTGGGCATCATCATTACAGATGACCTGAACTCATCCAAGCAGACCACTAAAGCAGTAGGTAAGGCTAGAGGAATGTTGGGGTGTATTAGTAGGGGTATCGTAAGTCATAAGAGGGAGGTAATAATCCCTCCTTACAAGAACTGGTTAGGCCCCATCTGAGGTACTGCATGCAGTACTGGAGGCCACACCAGCACAAGGACATTAACAAAATGGAGGCAGTCCAAAGAAGGGCAACCAAAATGGTGCAGAGACTGCATCAGAAATCATATGAGGACAGATTAACGGAGCTCAATATGTATACCCTACAGCAAAGGAGGGAGAGAGGTGATATGATCGAAACATTCAAACATCTTAAGGGCATTAATCAATCAATCAATCAATCAAGTCTTTATTTAACCAGGCATTCATCGTTGAGCAGAAGCTCATTTGCAAGATGGACCTGGGTGGAGCATGAACAACTGTATATACAGGTCAACACAGGTATTTACAAGGCAATAGAGATAATACTCTTTACAGAGAGGAAGAAAAAGAAGTTCATATGTACATAGAATTATACAGATATTGTATAGATTACACGGTATTTACATACATAGAAGCGTCTATAGGAAGATAAAGCAGGTTATCTAAGGTTGCAGGAGGAAGTAACGGAAGAAAAAAAAAAATAAAAATATACACCAGGTAGAGGTGGAAAGTAGGGGGAAGAGAGGGAGGGAAGTAGGGGGAAAGGCTAGGAGGGCACGGTGCACAGAAAGGAGTTGGTAAAGCTGGGATGTAGAGAAGGTGGATGGAGAAAGGAGTATGTGTGAGCCCCGACTGAATGCTATAGCACGGGCATGGTAGGATGTCACAACCCAGGGTAGTGAGCTCCTATCCGAGGTTGGGAAAGGAAGAATAAGGGGATGGATGGGCCTAGTGTTGATAAGACAGGGGGATAAGAGAGAGAACAATTAGGCTGGTGAGGAGCAAGCTGGGGGGGGTCAGTACTTAAAATTGGGTCTAGGCGTGGCTATATACCAGTACTGGGTCTGAGGGTGAAGCAGTTACATACTTTCTGATTGTAATGGAAATAAAGCATCTTGAAAGCATTTATACCAATTAGAGTGCTTAATTTGAGGGTTTTGTAGATCGCTCCATAAGGTAGGTAGCAGAGCTTATGGCTGCCCTGTCAAGGCGGGATTTTGCTTTGGGTACTTTAAGTGTAATAGCTGAGTAACTTCTTAACGCCCAATTACACTAGGGAAGACAGCAGGAGATATAATAAGGCAGCTTATTAGAGATGGCTCTATAGGTCCAGAGAGCGGCGTTTCTGTGGCGCCGGAACTTTAATGATGTCCATCCCACTGCCGCATATAGGGTGCAGTGATGTGTGTCGAAGGGGAGTCCCATTATAAACCTCAGTGCTCGATGGTAGAGTGTGTCCAGTTTAGCCATGTAAGAGTTGGCATCAACAAGGTGAAAGAGTCTAACATGTTTAAATATAAGAAAAATAGCAAGACAAGAGGACACAGCATGAGATTAGAGGGATGCTGATTAAGAGGTAATGTGAGGAAGTTCTTTTTCACACAAAGGGTGGTGGATGCATGGAACAGCCTACCTCAGGAAGTGGTGGATATGAATACATTGCAGGACTTCAAACAGGCATGGGATAGGCATAAGGAAGCAATAAAGAGGAGTATGACTAGATAGGCCATTGACAGAGTACAGGCCTATGGCACATTCATAAGGTAGAAAAAATGAGCAGACTGGATGGGCCTTGCGGTCCTTATCTGCTGTCAACTTCTACATGTCTATGTTTCGAAAAAAGACTTTCCAGTACAGCCAAAACCTCAAAAAAAGGGAGATTTAGAGACAAATATGCATCAGTAGCTGTAATGGGGAGAGGATGATAACCAGTAAAGGTTTATGCTCAGACAATGTAAAGGTATACTGGAACTTCACAACACTCACCCTGAAGTAAATCAACAAACTAAGTAGTCTTAGACTTTTCAGTTAATTGTTCAATAATGTTACATCCAAATCAGCTTTCTACGTTTCAGGTAGAATGCCCTTCATCGGGAATTGGTTTCTAAAGTAAAAAATATATACATACAATCATTTCCATATTTCACGCTACAAACATTTTTTTCATTAAATGTTTGTTAAATAACATTTATATTGCAGAAGAGACATTATATTATCATTCCATATGTAAAATAGATTATCACCTTATTATAAGGATCGTTCTTGTAATTTTAAATGTGTTATCAGATTCGACTCCCACCACTACTGAGCTGAAAATTAATCATAAGAACCAAAAAACATACTATAAGTATTACTTCATTTCTAGTGTGTTCTGAATATCAAGTTAGCTCAAGGAAATAATAATGCTGACCTTTTCCACACTACTTCTCAAATACTGTCTTAACTTACAATGTTCCACATTGACACTTCACTCAACATGCTGCCTGTAGCAAATTCAAATACATACTAATTAGTATCCCAATTATTTCCATATACATCTTAAGCTAATTGCCAGATAAAACTTCCACATTCTAACTTAAATTACCTAAATTTATCAACTTGGTTAACTTTTCAGTTAAATTTCAGTCTAACTTAAGTCATTACGCTTTTAAATTTACTACGTGTAGTGCTGTCTCTCCAAATGTTCGTACTATCCTCATTTATAAAAAACAAAAGAGATTAGTTTCACTCCTTCTTCAGTAACATTCATTATTTTTTTTTCACTACTCTGTTTTCTAACCTTGCAGCCACAATCCTGCCATACATCCAGCCACCGCTCCAACCTTCACCTCCGACCCCGAAGCCGATGTGCCCAGCTGACATATGCAGCTACGACTGTTGAGAGGGGCTCCCCCTACAGCCCCCGCACCTGGTGAGGATCCACTATTGGCGCACGCCTATTTCAAGCATCATCGGCTGGTGGAGCGAGTGGCCATCAAGCTGCCATGGACCATGCTGCTTTTCCCGTTTACTCCCAATGGGAGCATGGAGGTGCAATGATGTCCATGCACTACGTGCAGGCGTCTGCCATGCTCCCTCCCACTGAGCACCCGTGCTACTGCAGTTCCTCCGTGCATCCCCAGGGACCGCCAGAGCGCAGCGTGCACCCACCCCGTTTTCCCCAGGACTAGGAGAGCTGTCATCAGATGCTCGATCCTAGTCCTCCCCTGCTGACCCTGATGACCTGGGCTCGTTTCCGAACCCAGGTCGCTGGTGTGGAGCAAGGTGTGGTGCCTAGTGCCTCAACCCTCAACGCCACTCGGCCGGCTAACATTCATTATTTAAATGAAAATCTAACCTGTAAATGCCATCTACTTTTTCTCCAAAGAAGTAGCACTTTTTGGTGCAGTCTTTTCTACCTTTATTTCTTTACCTACACAAATAGAGGACAGGCTCTAACTTTTATTTCACAATCTTTCTCTTACTCAACTAGATAGGATTCAGTACTTACATATAAGTGCTTTTTACAGCTCCTAGGTGGGAATGAGAGCGCAGGGGCTTTTCAGGCTAGTTTTATAGCAATAGCCCTTCCCCTGAATCTGGCAATGACGAGTTACGTCAATTAACAGGCTAATTCAGCCTGTTCTGTGTGCCAGACTTGCCTTTCTGCAGCACCTAATTACCACAATACTAGGTGTCAGGGGAGCTACTATTTTTTACTGTTTCTTCAAGATATGTAAATCAATTCCAACAAATATTATAATAGGTTTTAGATTACATTTTACAACATCCTCACAGTTTTTAAAAGGAAAGTACTACACTGAAGGCTGGTCCATAATAAATAAAAAGGTATTATTTAACCAGTTTTTCTTATTTGTGCTATATTAGAATTTTCAAAGAATCGGTTGTCATTCTATTACCTCATTCAGCCAAATCTGGGATTATTAGTTTGAAAGTACTCAATATACATTGCTTTTCTTAACAGAAGTTTATTATTATAATTCCCTCCTCTTTTATTTCTTTGAACTTTTTCTATACCAAAGTACCGTAATGTTGGTATCTGGTGCCCCCTTTCAATAAAATGTCTAGCTATGGGAGATGTTAAATCTTTATTTCTTATGTAACCTTTATGTTCCCCATTCTCTGTTTCAGTTGTCTTTTTGTTTTTCCAATATACATAAGGTCACATGGGCATTTAATGCCATATATGACTCCTATCTGACAATTAATAAAGTCTTTAATTTTAAGATCCTCATTTTTACTGATGTTTCTTATGTTTTTAACCTTATAGGTATTGTGACAGTGAACACATCTCCCACAACTAAAATTCCCACTTAGCTCTTCTTTTGTAAACAACACCTGCTGATTTCTTTTTTCTGGTATTTTATGTTCAGTAAGCACCGAACGGTCAGATAAAGATTGTACTTTTTAGCCACCACTTGAGGGCCCCTCTGAAATGCTTTTTTCCCCATATTCGTGGACTTTGGTACACTTCAATGTTTATTAACCACAATTTTAATTGGTCCAAAAATATCACTGTATTTGAGTGACAGAACAATTTTATTATTCAAAGGTTCCATCATATTTCTTGTATTCAATAACAAGTATTTCCTTCCTTTTCCTAAAGCTCCAACTCTTGCTTTCTCTAATGTTTTTACCCTATGCCCTTTGGCCTCAAATCTCTGGGTAATTTCTTCTGTTGATGTCATTACATCTATTTCTTCAGAACAGTTCTGTTTCACTCTTTAAAATTGACTATATGGGATTGATTCCACCTAATTTTTAGGGTGGAAACTATCCGCTCTCAAAATTGTATTTCTGTCTGTTTTTCTGTACATTTTTGTTAACAGATGTCCCTCTTTCTGATAGATCAGTAGGTCCAGAAATGAAATTTCATTAGGGTCATAATTAAGTGTAAACTTCAAATATTTTGTACACTCATTCAGAAATTTATTAAATTCCAATAATTCCATCTCTGTGCCATGCCATATAACAAAAATATCATCAATAAAGTGGCTCCATTGTACAATATTGTTCAAAAAGGGGTTGTCTTTATAAACAAAATTTTCCTCAAACCAGTTCATATACAGATTGGCATACGAAGGGGCCTTGCTTGATCCCATTGCTGTGCCCTTAATCTGAGCATAAAACTGTTTTTCAAATTGAAAGTAGTTCTGTGTGAGAACCAAATTTGCTAAGTTTAACAAGAATTCATTAGGAGTTTTTTCCTCCATCCTTAGTTTTAGTAAAGCATCATTTAATGCCTCACAGCCCTCTCTGTGTGGTATCGATGTATATAGATCCTTTACATCAAATGTAACCAAAAAAATTGGGTTTTCAGCCAAACGTCCTTGTAAATTAATATTTTCCACAATATTAATCATTTATGTGCTATCCTTGACATAAGATTTCATTTTCATTACCAAATCTCTTATGTGAAAATCCACATAGACTGATAAAGGCTCTAAAATGGAACCAATGCCTGATACTATTGGTCTTCCCAGAGGATGCAAGGGGTCCTTATGTATCTTTGGAAGAGTATGGAAAATTGGGATTAATTGGAAATATTTTTGTATAATGCATTTTGTTCCCATTCAGCGATCCATCCTCTATCAAATGCTCTTAATAGCACTTCCTGAATCAAACTTGCTATTTTTTCTGTTGGATCCTCTGTAAGTCATAAGTAGTTCTCTTATTTGTCCAACATTTACAAACATTTTTCCTTATAAATCTGATAATCTTCTATTACTATGCCGCCACCTTTATCAGTCTTCTTAATTACTATACTTTGATCATTCTCAAGACTCCTCAGGGCTCCAAATTCCCTTCATGTCAAGTTGAATTTGATTCTCCTATCACTATTCTTTTTCCTTTTTTAGAAGTTTTTCCACATTTTTACTTATGAGACAGATATAAGCTTCAATAATATGAGAGATTGGGCTGGGGAAGGTATTGTGACTTAATTTGTAATTTTTGACTAAGTTTAGACTTCTTTTTTTGTCCCTTTGGGTTGGCTGGTTCCATAGGATTATTTTCAAAAAAGTAACAAAGTCTTAATTTTCTAAAAAGAGATTCAAATCTAACTTCACCTCAAATTCATTCACCTTCTCATGAGGACAAAATGTCAAACATTTATTTAACAATGTTTCTTCCTCACTGGTTAATTCTCTTTTTGATAAATTAAATGCTGCTACTTCACCTGTGATCTGGTTACTACCTGTAATTGTGGTTCTTTTGGTTTTTCTCTCCTTCTTCCTTCTTGCCCTGTAGCGGTGTCTGTTTTTCCTGAACTTGAGCTCCCTTCATCTGGATCTTCTCCTGCACTCATATTCTTCTTTGTAAACTGGTATCCCTGAAACTGTTTCCCCCATTACCTTCTTCCTCTCCCTCTGAATCCTCTTCTCCTAAAAATGTTCCCCTAGCTCCTCTTCCTTGTTCTAAATCTGTATCACTGCTTGAAGTGTACATATTTCCCTCTGAATCAGGATGATATATATATATATATATATATATATATATATATATATATATATAGCATTCTCATTTTAGTCTCATTTTTAAACCAGGAATAGACCTTACCGTCCCTATAGTCATTTAGATCCCTTTAAATTTTGTTATCTTTGATGCTCGAATTTCATTTTCATATTCGTCTATCTGTTTATTCATTCTATCCAAGAAAGTACTTAATTCTTCCACAGCAACCTGTTTTTTAATTTCTTCTTCCAATAATACAATTTCCTTATCTATTTTATCTAGTTCTTTAGTAAGTGCCGCCACCAAAATAAGCATAAAGTCTCTAGAACATGTTTCTAGCTCCATCCCACTTTTCCATAAGTTCTTCTGTGTAAAAGCCTAAATTTGGTTCTACCAAGACTTTTAATCCCCTAGGGATTCTTTTTTGTTTTAAATATTCTGTTAATGTTAGTGCATGCCAGTCCCAATGGAACTGTTTTTGTCTATTAAATTCATATTTGTGTGAGACTGTTTTAGATGTTACTGGGCCTAGAAACTGTCTTTTAGATTTAAATGTATCTAGTATTGAATGTTCCTTACTCTCAGTTATAATTCTAGCTTAGGATCCTTTATCTGTAATAGACCCTATTTCCTCAAAACTACTCATTTTTTAACCTTTCACAGACAATATAAAATATAACACTGAGATTATCACTTTCCCATAAAGATTTTACCAAGTCCAATAATTCCCAAAAATATAGGTCAAAAATAAAGTCCATTTAGCTTTCCCTCAGTGAAGTTTCCTTTCTCAAGCCATGGGGTTCTTCTTATGATGCTATAATTCATATTTCGTATCTTCTTATACTTTCCATTAAATTAAAAGTCCAAAATCAAAGTCCTTATGTAGCCACCCACTTTCAATAGGACATAAAATAAATTATCTTCTTGGTATCTCCTGGATAGGCCCCCTGGTAACAGCACCAAAGCACAGTGCCCAAGAACTCTTTTGAAAAAAGACTTTCCAGTACAGCCAAAACCTAAAAAAAAAGGGAAATTTAGAGACAAATATGTATCAGTAGCTGTAATGGGGAGAAGATGATAACCAGTAAAGGCTTACGCTCAAACAATGCAAAAGTATATTGGAACTTCACCCCACTCACCCTGAAGTAAATCAACAAACTATTTAGTCCTAGACTTTTCAGTTAATTGTTTAATAACGTTATATTCAAATCAGCTTTCTACACTTTCTGTAAAATACCCTTCATCAGGAATTGGTTTAACTTTTATTTCACAATCTTTTTCTTACTCAAACAGATAGGATTCAGTACTTACATATAAGTGTCTCTTATAGCTCCTACTGTAGGTGGGAATGAGAGTGCGGGGGCTTTTCAGGCTAGTTTTATAGCACTCGCCCCTCCCCTGCATCTGGCAATGATGAGTTATGTCAATTTACAGGCTAATTCAGACACACTAGAACTGAAGTAATACTTATAGTATGTTTTTTGGGTTTTATGATTAATTTTCAGCTCAGTAGTGGTGGGAGTTGAATCTGACAACATATTTAAAATTACAAGAACGATCCTTATAATAAGGTGACAAGCTATTTTACATATGGAATGATAATATAATGTCTCTTCTGCAATATAAATGTTATTTAACAAACATTTAATGAAAAAAATTTTTGGTAGAGTGAAATATGGAAATGATTGTATTTATATATTTTTTACTTTAGAAACCAATTATAATATTCCTGATGAAGGGTATTTTACCTGAAATGTAGAAAGCTTAGAAATTTGATTTGGATGTAACATTATTAAACAATTAACTGAAATGTCTAAGACTACATAGTTTGTTGATTTACTTCAGGGTGAGTGGGGTGAAGTTCCAGTATACTTTTGTAATGTTTCTATGTTTCTAAGTTCAGAATAGTTACTGGACATGTCAGTGTCCCATATGTAAATAATTTATGATTCATAACTATGCAATACCATGTTGTAGGGTTCCATTTAGTATGCCGTGCCAGACAGGTGCCATTTTGTATGGACAAAATGCTTATGTTTTGCTGAATACCTCCATCAAGGTAACACAGGTGTTATCTTATCAAAGACATTACAGTGACATACGTAACGATGTCTGCTTACTGAGCAGCAAGCAACATTTTGGGCCTGCTGTCACAAGTCCACTCCCATGGGGGTGGGATTCTCTGCATCACAGTGAATCCCTTGTGTGATGGGTGGATGGAGTCAGGGATACACTTTCTCCATGTGAGGGGATATAATTACAGTCTCCCTCTGTGTTCCTGGGGTAGAACTCTCTCAGCCACCGCACCATGAACCAGAAAGCCACAGGCTTGTATAGACTTTGGGGGTACTATACAACCTACTACTGTGTCTTTCCCCAGAAATGCAGTGCTTGGTTCAACCCCCCACAGGCTCCTCTTGAGACCCTTTATATTTCCTCCCCTGCTTTTGTCACAAAGTTCCTAGTGACACTTCACTTTTTGGTAGTGTTAGGCCTTAAAACAGTCACACAGGCATGGTATCATTTGAACAACTTCTACCAAGGCAACCCACACAGCAGACATAGGCAGAATTATTTTTAAAATGAGCCAAAAACTTTACTAGTTAAATTAATGAATGCAGTAAATAACATAAAGACAAACAATTTCAGACATTGGTTACAAGGTATTGAAAATAACAATTGAAAATATGCATAAAAAACCTACACTTTAAAACTCTGAGATTTAAATTCTACCTCAAGTCCTTAGTGATGAAGTTTGAAGTACAAAGTCTTTTCAAAGGCAGATGAAAATCTTGGTTCTTGGTAGTGCAGAAGAATTCTTGAAGAAAGTGGTCTTTGCTCTCCTAAGCAGATAGAGAGGGTCCCAAATGCAACAATGGCAAGGCTTCAAGCAAAAAGGCAAAACTAAAAAGGCTCAGATACCTCTCTAAGTAAAAGCAACAAAACCGCTCCACTGTTCCACGGAGGGTGCAGGCCAAAAAGAACCAATTGAAATGTAAAAGCAAATAGCTGCACTCTTCTGCGAATGATGACCAAGTCTTGTATTTTATTTAAAAAAGATAAACACATACCTCCAATAAGAAAAGCAAGTGTGGGACTCACAAGTGCCCGAGGACGTACTGTGTATGAAACTGGTCTGGGCACTTGTGAGTCCCACAATTGTTTTTCTTATTGGCGGTATGTGTTTATCTTGTTTAAATAAAATACAAGACTTGGTCATGATTAGCAGAGGAGTGTGGCTATTTGCTTTTACATTTCATATACCTCTCTGCATCCTGGTTTTAAGGGGTTTCCAAAGGGCAGGTCCAGTGGATAGTGACTGTCCTGTGACTTGCTAGTATTCTGTTTCTATGTTTACCCAACCAATTCGAGTTTAGTATTTTATTACAATATCACAGATACGAGTTTCTTAATATAAGAAAAAAAAAAAAAAGACTCAGAGGTCAGCCAGCTCAAACCAGATTTCTAGCGGAACATTGCACAGATACATAGACAATGTCAGCAGATAAAGGCCTATGGCCCACCCAGTCTTTCCATTTAAGCTTGTAAGTTCACTTTATGTTTTTCTAGAAGTTTGTTGCCCCTTACCCCTAACCTCCAGAATTCCCTTATGTCTGTCCCATTCATTCTTAAATCCTGTGATTGTTTCAACTCCCACCAGTTTCTCTGGCAGGGTGTTCCACTTGTCCACCTTCCTTTCTGTGAAGAAATTCTTCCTCACGTTTCCTCTGAATTGCCTTCCCTCCAACTTCATTCCATGCCCTCTAGTCCTGGAACATCTTTGTCACTAGAAAATAGTGTATTCCTGAACCCTGTTCCTCCCTGTAAGGTACTTGTATGTCTCTATCATATCCCCTCTCTCCCTCCTCTCCTCCAGGGAGTACATATTCAAGTCCTTCAGCCTGTCCTCATAGGACTTGTGATGCAATCCCTGTACCATCTGTGTTACCCTCCTCTGAACCTTCTCTACCCTGTCTATGTCCTTACGTAGGTAAGGTGTCCAGAACTGTATACTGTACTCCAGGTGGGGCCTCATTAGTGTCTTGTATAGAGGAATTATGACCTCCCTTTTCTTGCTGGTGATGCCCCTGCCTATGTATCCCAGCATCCTATTTGCTTTACCTACTGCCTTGTCACACTGTTTTCCTACCGTGAGGTCATCAGAGAGGATAATGCCAACATCCCTATCCTACTTGGTGCATGCTATGTCCTCATCCCCCAAATGATATGTTGTTTCAGGGTTTTTGTGCCCCATATCCATTATCTTGCACTTCTTTGCATTGAATTTCAACTGCCAAATCCTTGACCATTCTTCAAGCTTCTGCAGGTACCTCCTCATTCTATCTACATCCTCTGGCATGTCCACTCTGTTACAGAGCTTCATGTCATCAGTGAACAGGGAAATTCTGCCTTCTAGGTCATTCACAATGTCGCTAGTGAAGATGTTGAATAGGACTGGTCCCAGCACTGATCCCTGTGGTACCCCATTGGTCACTGTTCCCTCTGTGGAGTGACAGCAACTTACCACCACCCTCTGTGTCCTGCTGCCCAGCCAGTTACCTACCCACTGCACTACTGTCCTGCCCACTCCCACTTTCCCCAGTTTGTTTAATAGCCTTCTATGTGGCACAGTGTCAAAGGCCTTGCTGAGGTCCAGATAGGCCACATCCACTGCCCTCCCCGATCTACCTCCCTTGTCACCCAGTCAAGAAATTTGATGAGGCTGGTCTGACATGACCTTCCCTTGGTGAAACCATGCTGTCTTGGGTCCCGTAGTCTGTTGGCAGAGAGGTGTTCCACCAATCTCTCCTTCAATAGTGCTTCCATGATCTTCCCCACTACCAAGGTCAGGCTGACTGGTCTGTAGTTCCCTGCTTCCTCTTTGTACCCACTTTTGTATAACGGGACTACATCTGCTGTCCTCCAGTCTTTGGGCACCTCCTCGGTTTCCAGTGATCGGCTAAACAGGACTGTCAGAGGTTTAGCCACCACCTCTCTTAGTTACTTTACGACCATTCTAGCCTTCCTGCTGAGAGATAGCTGAAGTTAAATTGTACTCCGTACAGTCATTTACTTAAATGGTAGCCCATTTATTGGTAATGAGATTAGTTGAGAGTAGACCTCTGAAAACAAAGGAAAGGAAGATGAAGAGGCACCAGATGATGCTGTGGTCCATTGAGACACAAATGGACTTGCCAGCTGGCCATCTCTGCTTAATTATTTTTAGTTCCTTTTAAATAATTTAATTAACTCTAGCCTCTGCTAGCACAAAAGGTTTTTTCTGCAGTAACCAGAAAATCACTGTACCCATGATCCCTTGCACTTACATTGGGCCACCCTGGCATCTGATGCATTTCTCTCATAAAAAATATATAAAACATGACCAAACAATAAGGTGTGGCCTTATCTCACCACACTCCTTCCTCCTTAACAGAACCTGGGGGAACACACCCCTTTTTGGTAAGAGTTTCCATCATTTCTGCATCTTACTCTGGCTGGTGGGATAGGCCATATGCATTGGCATTAGCAGATCTATGTTACATGGCCCACATATGATACCTCAGCCATGCCCACCTAGCACCTTTTGGCTTGGACAGTTAATACTGCCTCCTGTATCTTACCCAACACTTCCCTAGCTCTGGCAGTTAGCTTCTCCTGTCTGTACCCTTTTGTCAGGTCTACGGTTGTTAGGTAGGTTGCCCCACCCAACTTGACCAACAACTCATCTGTCCAGGAAATTGGGTGGGCATCAGACTTTGTGACTGCATTGTGTCCACAACAGTCCACACAAAAGCAGATAGACCCATCTGGCTTGGGGATGAGGACTACAGGCAAGGCCCAGGGACTGTGGGATTTCTGGATTCCCCCTAATTCCAGCATTTCCTCTACATCCCTCCTAATGTCCTTTTAGGATGGCCTCAGACACCCAGTAGCCTGTCCATCGTATGTGTGCTTGCATCCTCGTGTCCACATCATGGGTCACTAAGGGGGTTCGTCTGGGCTTGGCTGTAAATAAAGGGCCAAAATCCTCTAAAACCTCCCTCACTTCCTGACTCTGTTCTGGGGTCAACTGGGGTGGTAGTTTGATTGTCTCCACCAATGATTCCTGCTTGCTTTCTTCTAGCAAGTCCAGGAGGGGGTCTTTTTCATCTGTCCCCTCCCCAGAACTACAAACAGCAAACACCATGCTGTCCCTATTTACATATGGCTTCATCATATTAACATGGTACATTCAATGGGTATATCTCCTGTCAGGCAGTTCTACAATGTAGTTCATGTCATTTACCTGTCAGACTATCTTGTATGGCCCCGCCCACTCAGCTTGCAGCTTATCCTTCTGGACTGGAATGAGGACCATTACTTCCTGGCCTATTCTGTATGTGCAAACTCTGGCTCTGTGATTATACCAGACTTTTTGCTTCTGCTGGGCAACTGACAGGTTGTTTTGGGCCAGCCCCATAAGCTCCTTCAGCTTCTCCCTGAATGTAAGGACATACTCTACTATGAGAGTCCCCTGGGTGGTGTGCTTGCCTCCCCAGTCTTCACAGATCAAGTCTAGGGGCCCATGTACCCTATGTCCATATAAGAGTTTGAAGGGGGAGAACACTGTCAACTCTTTGGGCACCTCCCTGTATGCAGACAACAGGTGAGGAAGGTATTTCTCCCAGTCCCTCCCATGCTATTCAGCAGATGCTTGGAGCATAATTTTTAGGGTACAATTGAATCTTTCCACAAGCCCATTGGCTTGTGGGTGATAAGGTGTCATATGTCTCTGCATCACCCCACACTTCTCCCATCAGGTATGACACGAAGTTAGCCCCTTGGTCAGAGACAACCTTCTGTGGAAACCCGACACAGGAGGAAATCCCTAGCAAGGCATCTGCCGCTTTGGGTGTCTTAATGGAAGAGAGGGCAATCGCCTCTGGGTATTGGGTGGTGTAATCAACCACTGTCAGGATAAACCATTTCTGGAGGAGCTTAGGGTATTCAATGGTCTCACAATATCCATTCCCACCCTTAGGAATGGCTCCTTCACAATGGGCAAGGGAAGTAGGGCAGTTTTCGTTTTACTACCTACCTTCCCTATCTGTTGGCACAAGTGACAAGACCTGCAATATTCCTTCACCTGCTAGGTGAAGTTGGGTGAATAGAAGTTTTGGGCCAATTGTTGCATGGTGTGCGCGGTTATCAGATGTCCAGACATGGGGGTATCATGTGCAACCCTGAGCAACTGCTCACGATACTCGTGGGGGAATGACAAACTGCCTGCACACCACCTCTCCTCGGTCCTCACGTCATGTGTATACAACAGTCCATTGTCCCAAAATACTGTATGTCTCATGTCACCTACCTATGTCCCAACAAATTCTGTACAAGCTCTCAGCATCTCCAAACTAGGATCAGTTATCTGAGCAGTTGCAAAATCTTCACATTTTTCCAAAGTATGGAACATGTCCCTCTCAGCTCCTTACCTGGAATCCATAGCTCTAGTGTCAGGGCATAGAAACATAGAATGTGATGGCAGATAAGGACTGCTAGGCCCACCTAGTCTGCCCATTTCCCTACCTAATGGATAAGCTGCAGATCATAGTTAACCAACAGCCTACTTCCTCCTACCCCCACTAGAATTGCCTTATGTCTGTCTCATGCATTCTTGAATTCCCCCACTGTTTTTGACTCTAAATCCTCCTCAGGAAGGCTATTCCATGTATCCATAACCCTCTCTGTGAAGAAATACTTCCTCACATTACCTCTGAGCCATCCCCCCTCTATCTTCAAATTGTGCCCCCTTGTTTTTGCACATCTCTTTTTCTGAAAGATGCTACCCTCTTGGACTTTGTTGATTCCCTTGAGCTATTTGAAAGTTTCTATCATGTCCCCCTTCTCCCTCCTTTCCTCAAGGCTATACATCTTTAGTCTTTCTTCATATGGCTTCTGATGCAGATCCTGCATCATTTTGGTTGCCCTCCTCTGGACAGCCTCCACCCTGTCTATGTCTTTGTGGAGATGAGGTCTCCAGAATGGTACACAGTACTCCCAGATGTGGTCTTACCAACTGTCTGTACCGAGGGCCAACAACTTCCTGTTTTCTACTGGTGATGCCTCTCCCTATGCATCCCAGTATCCCCCCAGCCCTCCTTACTGCCTTCTCACATTGCTGGCCCACCTTTAGGTCATCTGATATGGCTACCTCCAGGTCCCTTTCCATTTTTGTTGTCAGTATCACACCTCCCATTGTGTACATTGGGAAAGGGGCAGATGTGTTTGCCCTTCACAAAAATGGGAGCAAGGCAGAAGCAGAAAACTACAGACCTGTTAGTTTAACCTCAGTGGTAGGGAAAATGATGGAATCACTTCTGAAGGAAAGAATTGCTGAGTATCTAGAGGCCAGAGGGGCTCAGGACCCAAGGCAGCATGGATTCACAGCAGGAAGGTCATGCCAGACAAATCTGATAGATTTCTTTGACTAGGTGACCAAAGTAGTAGATCAGGGAGGGGCTGTGGACATGGCCTACCTAGACTTCAGCAAGGCATTTGACACAGTCCCACACAAAAGATTAATATACAAGTTAGCCAGCCTGGGAGTGGGTCCCAAGATGACAGCCTGGGTGAAGAATTGGCTGGAGAATAGGACACAGAGAGTAATAGTAAATGGAGTCCACTCTGAAGAAAGGGGGGTTACTAGTGGGGTACCACAGGGTTCAGTATTAGGACCGGTCCTCTTCAATGTCTTTATAAGCTATATTGCAGAGGGACTGGAAGGAAAGTATGTCTCTTTGCAGATGACACAAAGATCTGCAACAGAGTTGATGCACAAGGTGGGGTGGAAAGGATGAGAAGGGACTTGGCAAGGTTAGAGGAATAGTCAAATGTATGGCAGCTTAGATTCAATGCTAAAAGTGCAGGTAATGCACCTGGGAAACAAAACCCAGGGAAGAGTACACAATGGGGGTGAGATACTAACAACAACAAAAATGGAAAGGGACCTGGGGTAGTCATATCAGATGACCTAAGGTGGGCAAGCAATGTGAGAGGGCAGCAAGGGAGGGCTGGGGGGATACTGGGATGCATAGGGAGAGGCATCACCAGCAGAAAACAGGAAGTTATTATCCATCTGTACAGACAGTTGGTGAGACCCCATCTGGAGTACTGCATGCAGTTCTGGAGACCCAATTTCTGCAAGGATATAGACAGGATGGAGGCTGTCCAGAGGAGGGCAACTAAAATGGTGCAGGGCCTGCACCGGAAGACATATGAAGAGAGAGACTTAAGGAGCTGAATATGTATAGCCTCGAGGAAAGGAGAGAGGGGACATGATAGAAACTTTCAAGTATCTCAAGGGAATCAACAAAGTCCAAGAGGGTAGCATCTTTCAAAAAAAGAGGTGTGCAAGAACAAGGGGGCATAATGTGAAGATAGAAGGGGGCGGCTCAGAGGTAATTTAAGGAAGTATTTTTTCACAGACAGGGTTGTGGATGCATGGAATGGCCTTCTGGAGGAGGTTGTGGAGTCAAAAACAGTGGTGGAATTCAAGCATGCATGGGACAGTCATAAGGCAATTCTAGGGGTTGGGGGTAGGAAGATGTAGGCTGCTGGTTAACTAGGATCTGCAGCTTATCCAATAGGTAGGGAAATGGGAAGACTGGGTGGGCCAAGCAGTCCTTATCTGCTGTCAAAATCTATGTTTCTATGTTTCTGTTTCCCTGGGTTTCTGTTTCCCAGGTGCATTACTGTGCACTTTTTGCATTGAATCTAAGCTGCCACACATTTGACCATTCCTCCAACCTTGCCAAGTCCTTTTCATCCTTTCCACTCCACCTTGTGTATCAACCCTGTTGCAGATCTTTGTGTCATCTGCAAAAAGACATACTTCCCCTTCCAGTCCCTCTGCAATGCCACTTATAAAGTCATTAAAAGGACCAGCCCTAGTACTGAACCCTGCGGTACCCCACTAGTAACCCTCCTTTCTTCACTGTGGACTCCATTTACTATTACCCGCTGTGTTCTGTTGTCCAGTGTTTTACCCAGGTTACCACCCTGGGACCCACTCCCAAGCTGGCTAATTTGTTTATTAATCTTTAGCGTGGGACTGTGTCAAATGCCTTGCTAAAGTCTAGGTAGGCCATGTCCACAACCTGGTCTACTGCTTTGGTCACCCAGTCAAAGAAATCAATTAGATTCATCTGACATGACCTTCCCACTGTGAATCCATGCTGCCTTGGGTCCTGTGCCCCACTGGCCCCTAGGTACTCAACAATTCTTTCCTTCAGAAGTGATTCCATCATTTTCCCTACCACTGAGGTCAAACTGACAGGTCTGTAGTTTCCTGCCTCTGTCTTGCTCCCACTTTAGTGAAGGAGAATCACATCCGCCCTCCTCCAGTCCTCAGTTACCACACCATCCTCCCATGATTTATTAAAAAGGGTAGTCAGTGGTGTTACTAGTTCTTCCCTTAGATCTTTTAGGATTCTGGGGTGAATCCCATCAGGCCCCATTGCTTCATCCACCTTCAGTTTTAAGAGTTCTTTCAGAACCCTTTCTTCTGTGAAAGGACTAATATCAACTCCCCTATCCAGAGTGCTTCTATTGATCGGATTAGGTATTTCCCCCTGTTTTTCCATTGTGAATACTAAGCAGAAGTGTTCATTCAGTATCCCTGCTTTTTTACTGTCGCTCCCTGCCCAACCACCTTCCTCTTTGTTCAGCCTCAGTATCCCTGCCTTAGTCTTTCTTTGCTCCCTAATGTACCTATAAAAGGTTTTATCCCCATTCTTAACAGAGTTGGCTATCTTTTCCTCAGTTTGGGCCTTTGCTATTCTGACTGCCTTACCCACTTCCTTCTGCTTTAACTGGTACAGCTCTCTGTCCTGCTCTGTCTGTGTTTCCTTGTACTTCCTGAATGCTATCTTTTTCTCCCTTACCTTCCCCGCCACTTCTTTTGAGAACCATAATGGTTTTTTCTTTCATTTTGATTTGTTTATTTGCTTCACACAAAGGCTTGCTGCCTCTGTGATGGCGGTTTTGATGTTTCCCCATTGTTGCTCCACCCCACCTTCTTGCCTGTTTGCTAGTGCTTTTCTGAGGCAGTCTCCCATTTTGACAAAATCAGACCTCCTGAAGTCCAGTACCTTCACTTTTGTGTGGCTTGACTCTATAGCTAAGTTTATCATGAACCACACTGTTTGGTGGTCACTTGTTCCCAGATGGCTACCCACTTCAAGATCTGAGATCATCTCCCCGTCCCCATTTGAGAGTACCAGGTCTAAGATTGCTCTCTCTCGAGTGGGTTCCAAAGCTAGCTGTCTGAGGCATGCCCCCTGTAGGGCATCAAGAATGGCCCTGCTCTTGGATGTGGCTGCAGCAAAGTTGCTCCAGTCAACATCTGGCATATGCAGGTCTCCCACCAACAATAGCTCCCCTTTCTCTGCCATCCCAAGGATGCCTTCTTGTCCTTTCCTTGTCCATTTCCTCCCCCTCAGATGGGGGTCTGTATACAACCTCTGTGCAGATTGTGGAGCCATTTCCAGTCTCCAGGGTGACCCACAGTGCCTCCTCTCCTCCCTGTTTACCCTTTAGTTCTGTTGCTTTGATCCCTTCCCTTACATAGGGAGCTACTCCTCCTCTTCCTCCTCCTCTTCTTCCCTCCCTGTCCCTCCTGTAGATTGTGTACCCTAGTATGTTGACATCTCAGTCATGGTTCTCTGTGTACCATGATTCTGTGACTGCCACAACATCCAGGCATCCCTCTTCCATCAAGGCCACCATTTCATGGAGCTTTTTACCTAGACTATGGGCATTGGTACTCATTACCCTCCATTTTTTTATAGCTTTATTTCTTTATTTCTTCTTTCCCAATCCCTGTCCCTACTGCCTTTGTCTTTTTCTCCATTTACCCCTGCCTTTCTCTCTATCATCTGCTCTATCTTGGTGTTTACCTCACTAATTACCCTGACTTTTGGGGGGGGGCTAGGATTTTCCTTCTCCTCTTCAGTGCCTCTCCCCTTGACTAGTTTAAATGCTTACCATTGAAGCATTTAAACCTATCACCTAGTGTTCAGAGTCACGGCCATCCCTGAGCTTCTGACCATTGATTACTACTCCCTCCTCAGAGTAACCTTCTGTAGCTGTTTTGTGAACTGCTACTTGGGGAAGTCCTACCTCCCTTTCACTATTCTCCATTTCAAGAGACACAGGCTGGGGAAGCAGCCTTCTTTTCTCTTCCACAGGTGCTTCTGTAGGGTTCAGGGAAATACAAGGGGCCTTAGCTGTCTGACTGTGAGGAACCGCACACACCATCCCCTGCTAAATATTGTTCCCTATAATCACATCCAGAGCAAGGTTGTCTGCCACTGCCACTTTTTGTGCCCTCTCTCCTGTCTCACCCCAGTCCAGGAGAACACTCACTAGTGGCAGGGTTTTCTCCTTCCCTGTGAATCCCCTCACAGTGACAAACTGATTAGGTATGAGCTGTTCAGGCTCAACCAAATCACCTTTTACCAGGGTAAGAGATGCCCATGTGTCCCTTAACCCACGGGTCTGCACTCCATTTACAGTAGCCAGCTGTATGTGCTCCCCCATGTTCACAGGCATACTCTCAGTGATACACAGTGCACCCACGTCCTTTCAAGGGAGACTTCATCCACTCTGTGCCTTTTTAGAACACTGTCTAGCCAGATGCCCTGGCTGCTTACAAAACCAACATTCATCATTCTTTTTTCCCCCAAGACCTCCCTTCTTGGTAACTTGGGACTTCCCCCTTTTGGGGAAGACAGTGAGGGTTTTAGCTGCCCTGAAGGTATACTTTTCCCTTTCTGTGCTGCAGCACCTACTCCCCCACTTCCTTTCAGAGCAGGCCAGCTCCTGGCATAGCGATCCAAGAGTGCAGCAGCTTGCTGTGCTGTTTTAGGGTCCTGGTCCTCCAGCCAGGATTTCAGCTCTGCAGGGCAAGCCCAAAAGAACTGTTCTAAAAGTATAACCACCACAGTTTTCCCCACAGAGTTTGCTTCCACCCCCCTCCCACCAATGCTTTAAAAACTGCTGTTGCTTTATGGCTAGTTCTTCAAAGCTCATGTCAGGCCTTTTTTCAAAGTTTACAGAATTTAACCCAGTAGGCTTCGGGAGTCTGGTCATACTTTTTAAGTAAAGCAGCTTTAAGTTTTTCATAATCCCTGCTGTCCTGATTGTCCATTTGACCCAATGCTTCACGTCGTTTACCAGTAAGTAGGGATAGCTGAAAGCTCCAGAACGCCCTGGGTATTTTGACCTGGATACAGATCTTTTCAAGTGAATTCAAAAATGCATCCATAGCCTCCCCCTCTTTAAATTCAGATACTAATTTGGAATTTAGTTTATACCCCAGCCCTGGAGTTTCAGGTTCACCCCAGCCACTTACCTCCTCTGCCGTTGGTTGTTGGAGTTTTAGCTTCTCCAGTTAAAATTCCCTCTGGTGTTCTTTTTCTTCTCTCTCAGCCTCTATCTGAAGCTGTTTTTCCTTTTCTTCAGCTTCTCGCCAATGCTGGCTTTCTTTTTCATGCATCTCCAGTTCAAACCTCTTCTGCTCGAACTCCTTCTGCTGCTGGGCTTCAAAGATTCTCTGCTCGAATTCCAGCTCCAATTTCCTCAGCTCCAGCTGCAGCCTGATTCCTTTTAGCCCCAGCTCTGTGGTGACCTTCCCCTGCTGCTGTGGCTCTGGGTTCCTTCTGCTCTTGCTGTCCTCTTCCCTGGGACTGGACCCTGCGACATCCCTTAGCACCCCCCATGCCCAAGGTCTGGTCCTTCTCAGTCACCGGATGTAACTCAAGGTCCTGGGCAGTTGTTTGCTCATTGGCTGCCAAAAGAGCCTCCATAAGGTTCTTTTTGCTTCGCCCTTCATAATGGATCCCTCTTTCCTGGCACAGCTGCTTCAGCTCTTCTACAGTGTAGTCGCTGTACTTGAAAGTCATATTTCTTACTTACACTACCAGTAGTCTGTATTTTACTTGCAGCAAAAAAAAAAAAGCAAAATCAAGGTGGGAACTATATCTTGTAACCAGTTTTCCCTTTTTCCAATTTTCTGCCCTCTTTGTGTGTGTTTGATCAAATAGTTCACCACTCGCACTGCTGCTTAACAAATCTGTCACAAGTCCACTCCCATGGGGTGGGATTCTCTGCATCACAGTGAATCCCTTTTGTGATGGGGAATGGGGTCAGGGATTTCCTTTCGTCATGCGAGGGGACATAAGTATGGTCTCAAATCTATGTTCCTGCCGTAGAACTCTCTTGGTCACTGCACCGTGAACCAGAAAGCCACAGGGCATGTATATGCTTCAGGGGGGCCCAATGTACCCTATTACTATGTCTTTCCCCAGAAATGCAATGCTCGGTTCAAACCCCCACAGGCTCCTCTTGATAACCTTCATATTTCCTCCCCTCCTTTCATCACAATGTCTCTAGTAACACTTCACTTTTGGTAGTGTTAGGCCTTAAAACAGTCACACAGGCATGGATCTAATATGCCAGACTGTGCTCAGCCAGCTCCTGTTATAGGGCTGGAGATCATGTGACCTGTCAAGCATACCTTAACTTTTAGTTAAATGTTTGTGACAATTTTAAATATGGCTGTTTGATACAGAAAAGTAAAAAAAAAAAACATGAAAACAACATTTTAACATAGATCTGCCTTTCTACAATTGCATAATAAAGCAAATAAAAAATAAAGGGAACTCCCAGGCAGGAAGTCCCACCTTTCTTGTTCCCAGGCTCCCTCATGCTAGGTTTCTATAAAGCCCACAGATGGCAGCTTGCTTGAGCCCATAGTAATCCACAAAATGGACACCAGCACACCAAAAGCACATGGAGTCAGGCACTTCTTAAACAGGTAAGAAACTTCTTAAACATTTTCTCAACATATAGCAATGTGTGCAGTTTGGGCTTAAAGAAACATTTCATCTACTATGTCACAGAGTGGCTCTGTGATTATTGTCATAGTAAAATAAGAGGTTAGCGTTTAAGTTTCTTTTGGGTATTTGAGTATTGGGAAGTTTCCCCTTTAAGAGAGAAAATTCATATTTGAAGGGTAATCAGGGAGAATCCCCCCCCAGGTAAGTTTGGAGTTGGTAGAATTGATTTCCTCTTATTTTTAGAACAAGATCCCTTGGTGGGGTCCTTGGGGTTGTCAGGGAAAATTTATGTTGTTTGGACCCTGTTAGTAGATGCTCATGTTCGCGGTTTGAACGATCGGTAACACAGCACGCCTGTGCGATCGTATGATGTTCGTGGCAGTTTAAAAATAACATTCCAGTTTTTAGGTTTAGAACAGTAGCTTTTTTCTTGGGTTCTAAAGATAAATTCTCCCTAAAATCGCAGGTTTTGATGGTTTGGACATTGTTCTTGTGGGGGCTATGTGGGCTAGGCGAGGACGCTGTGTGCAAAATTCAACTAATTTGGAATTATGCCAGCAAAGAGAGTATTTTGGACCCTCTGAAAATATGCAGGTAGCTTTTCAATTCTTTATTAGAATATAGAGGAGGGTGGTTATCTGTATATGGGAGCTTGAGGGAAGCTGGGGTTTCGAGTGGCAGTGTGAATATGAATTGCTGGTGAAATTGTTGTGTTGGTGTGTACACCTTAGTGAGGGCATTCCTATTCTGGCTTTGTTGTTCTTGGTTGCCGAAAAAGGTCCCCCCCCCTTGTTATTGAATAGTACTGCAGAGTCTGGAGCCTCAGGTAAAATGTATGCATTTAGCATTTTTGGGGTATTGAAAAATGAAGATTGGCTGTGGTATAGCTCTAGGATGTTTTGCTTGGGGCTGTACGGCTGTGAGCTCCGATTTTCGGCTACCGCTTGAATACGTCAGTGTAAGTACACTAGCGGCTGTTTCTGCTTGTTAGTGCACACAGCCATGAAGGTATTTAGTTTTCTAAGTTGTAATGATTTTAAGTATTCTTTATTTAAAATAGAGAATCTTTCTTCTTACCTTCCGGTTGCGGATTTCTTTGGTTTGGAGTGATTTGGTGTAGGTCTTTAAATGAGGGGTTTGTGAGCTCGGTGGAACTTTGGAGTTCCTGCACTTTGGGTTGCAGCTTGCTCTTAAGAGCCGGACGGCCATTCCTTTCATTATTAAATAGTATCGAAAAGGGGTGGTGCTTCTTTACTATCAGAATTAAAGATTAAAATACTTAAAAAGGGGTTTGAATTACATGAAAGTTGGAAAGTAGGTTGTTATATCAATTTAAAGGGGTATCTCTACTTTAAATAAAATAAATATATAGTAAATAAAAAGATATTGTTAAAATAACATATAGGGTGGAGTTTTAGGTCACCTGACCTCTTTAGAGTATAAAATACTGAACAGCTAGTTGTTAGGTTAGATCGACTTTGGGTCTGGAGGTGAACTCCAGGGACTGCTTTTAAAGTGCCTATGCGAAGTGCTCTGAGGAGTAAGACTGTATGTATATTTTGCACCAAATGGAAGGTTAAAGATGCAGGTTCAATTCTTATGGGTTAAAATGTAACTGAGGCTTGGAAAGCACTATTAACAGATGAAGAAGCTTGCTGTATAATGACTGTCTTCGGCCTGTTTGGAGCACTATTGATGATTATCCAAAGAAAATACCCTCTGCTAAAATGAAGAACTTTTCTGTTAATGAATAAATTTATGAACATATATCATACTGCTATGGTGTCAAGTTGCTTGATTGCCCACGTATACCTACGCCCTACCACATATGGTGTCAGAAGTGGGATCCTTCTGTGATCTGTATAAAGATCTGGTGGGCTGTGAGTACAGCAGGATGGTGCATTGACTCAGTTCCTCTTTCTTGGACTTTGACCTGTGGATGGTGCCAGCTATTTGATAGTTTGAGATGCTAAAGTCATCTTTGAATAAAGCCAAACTAGTCATGGGCAGTCATTGTGGACTTGTGTTCGACCAGAAGAATGCCCAGAGTAACCAATTGGATGCCATTCGATGGTTATTTGATCGTTGGATGGAGGCAGAGAGTCGGTGGAAAGATGCAGAACAAAGGTACCAAGAAGTTTTAAGCCAGTTGCCGGCAATAAGGAACATTGCTGAGACTCAAAGGCCTGTGGAGATGGAGGAGAAAACATCCTATGTGGAGTCTGTGAACTGTGTTGAAGACCAGCTTCCGGTTTTACCTATGTTTCAGGGGATGTGCTGCATTGGAGATGATGAAGATGTTGGAAGATCGATGGTAGACAAGTCCCCAGGTGAGACTGTTTTTGTATCTGGGGTGAAGGATACAAGCAAAATGGAAGAGGCAGTAGTTGCCGAAGGGACTTGTTTATTAAAATGTGATGATGTTGAACAAAATGTTATTAATTTTTCTGCTGCTTGCTGGAAAACTGTACAGGCTGAGGATCCTGAAATTCAACAGATAAGTAGCTATGTTACCCTGAATACTGATAAAATAGGTAGGGATGGTAAAAAGAAGCAGTTATGGTGGTACGAAATGAAGGATGGGGTATTGTATCACATGAGAACAAACCCCCGTACTAAACAGATAGACTCTAGGGTGGTGGTACCTCGTAGATTCAGAAAGGAGGTCTTAGATGCATTGTGTGTAAACACTAAACACATGACTCAAGAAGAAATCTTGGGGTGTCTTATTCCTTCGTTTCATTGGCCTGGGATGTATCATCAAGTGGCTCTTTATTTAAGGTGGCTGGCGGTCACTTAGAAAGGACAGACATGTCGAGCTGAAATGGGTATGGCTCAGAAGGGAAAAGAGTATAATAATTGGCTCCCTTGGAAAAAAAGGAGGGGGGTTCAAAGGGATATGAGCTGTAGATGGTAGAAGCTAATAGTTCTACATAGTAGGAAAGGGGTATAACAATTTTTTGGGCCCTTATTAATAACATAATAGACTGGTAATTGTACACAAGGGGGTACTGCTGTTTCAATAGGTTTTCTAAAGGATTATGTAGTTGGTGAGGGGACTAAAGGAATTGGCCCGTGTATGTTGTTTCCTGTCAAGTGTTTGAATCCCAATATGTTACAGGTATTGAGTGTAATGAAGGGGTTACTAGTTAAAAGGGGTACTAGTTAAAAAAAAAAAAAATGAAGATTTGTATTAGGCTAGGTCAGCTTGGGGTATTCTGACCTGGATAGTATAAATCTGATCCTTTACTGGAGAAGAATAAAATGTGTTAATGGTATTGTGAGGATGTATTGAGAATTTGGAATATTTACATTACGGGATGACTGTCTGAATAAAGAGTGAGACATATAAAAAAAAAAAAACAAGGAAAACAATTGGGTACACTAAAATATATGGGAGGAGTACTATGGGGTTCCTGTTATCCTGTGCCCAGGGTAACTTGAAGGAATACATCTATATAAATTTATGTTTAACATCTTAAAGCTAAGTGCTATGCTCTTTCTATTAATATTTTTGTATTGACTGTTGGGTTGGCCTCCTACAGCTGTCTTTATTGAGTTTTTAGTTTATTTATATTTCCGTTTATGTCGCATTTGTCCTTACTGTATTTTGTTATGAGATAGAGAAAGTAATAGCCTGTTTGCTGAAGAGATGTTATTCACTATATAGGTGATTGTTAAAAATGTTGTTTTTGACTGCTGTTCTATTATTACCAATAGGGCCAGTATTAGAGAATGGACCTGCTGACTTGAAACATACCTTATATATGTAGTACGAAAACAATTTGCAAATAAAATTCTAATGTTCCACTTTTCAGTACATAGAGTTTAGTGGTAAAGCGATGTAGGTGAAGAAAATGCATTTCCATAAAATGATCTAGACAGGACATCTTAGGGTGGTATAGATTAGTTAGAAAACCAGGGTTCTGGTAGGTTTCTCCCCTTCTTTTCTAAGCTAAAGAGCTTTAATGAAATAGGACAACCAAAGATATGGTTGCCCTCTTGGGTGGGGAGGAATGTCACAGAGTGGCTCTGTGATTATTGTCATAGTAAAATAAGAGGTTAGTGTTTAAGTTTCTTTTGGGTATTTGAGTATTGGGAAGTTTCCCCTTTAAGAGAGAAAAATCATATTTGAAGGGTAATCAGGGAGAATCCCCCCCAGGTAAATTTGGAGTTGGTAGAATTGATTTCCTCTTATTTTTAGAACAAAATCCCTTGGTGGGGTCCTTGGGGTTGTCAGGGAAAAAATTTATGTTGTTTGGACCCTGTGAGTAGATGCTCATGTTCGCGGTTTGAACGATCGGTAACACAGCACGTCTGTGCGATCGTGCGCATGTTCGTGCAGTTTAAAATAACATTCCAGTTTTTAGGTTTAGGAACAGTAGCTTTTTTCTTTGGGTTCTAAAGATAAATTCCTCCCTAAAATCGCAGGTTTTGATGGTTTGGACATTGTTCTTGGTGGGGGGCTATGTGGGGCCAGGCGCAGGACACTGTGTGCAAAATTCAACTAATTTGGAATTATGCCAGCAAAAGAGAGTATTTTTGGACCCTCTGAAAATATGCAGGTAGCTTTTCAATTCTTTATTAGAATATAGAGGAGGGTGGTTATCTGTATATGGGAGCTTGAGGGAAGCTGGGGTTTCGAGCGGCAGTGTGAATGTGAATTGCTGGTGAAATTGTGGTGTTGGTGTGTGCACCTTAGTGAGGGCATTCCTATTCTGGCTTTGTTGTTCTTGGTTGCCGAAAAAGGTTCCCCTTGTTATTGAATAGTACTGCAGAGTCTGGAGCCTCAGGTAAAATGTATGCGTTTAGCATTTTTGGGGTATTGAAAAACAAAGATTGGCTGTGGTATAGCTCTAGGATGTTTTGCTTGGGGCTGTACGGCTGTGAGCTCCGATTTTCGGCTACCGCTTGAATACGTCAGTGTAAGTACACTAGCGGCTGTTTCTGCTTGTTAGTGCGCACAGCCATGAAGGTATTTAGTTTTCTAAGTTGTAGTGATTTTAAGTATTCTTTATTTAAAATATAGAGAATCTTTCTTCTTACCTTCCGAAGGCGGATTTCTTTGGTTTGGAGTGATTTGGTGTAGGTCTTTAAATGAGGGGTTTGTGAACGCGGTGGAACTTTGGAGTTCCTGCACTTTGGGTTGCAGCTTGCTCTTAAGAGCCGGACGGCCATTCCTTTCATTATTAAATAGTATCGAAAAGGGGTGGTGCTTCTTTACTATCAGAATTAAAGATTAAAATACTTAAAAAGGGGTTTGAATTACATGAAAGTTGGAAAGTAGGTTGTTATATCAATTTAAAGGGGTATCTCTACTTTAAATAAAATAAATATATAGTAAATAAAAAGATATTGTTAAAATAACATATAGGGGTGGAGTTTTTAGGTCACCTAACCCTCTTTAGAGTATAAAAATACTGAACAGCTAGTTGTTAGGGTAGATCGACTTTGGGTCTGGAGGTGAACTCCAGGGACTGCTTTTAAAGTGCCTATGCAAAGTGCTCTGAGGAGTAAGACTGTATGTATATTTTGCACCAAATGGAAGGTTAAAGATGCAGGTTCAATTCCTATGGGTTAAAATGTAACTGAGGCTTGGAAAGCACTATTAACAGATGAAGAAGCTTGCTGTATAATGACTGTCTTCAGCCTGTTTGGAGCACTACTGATGATTATCCAAAGAAAATACCCTCTGCTAAAATGAAGAACTTTTCTGTTAATGAATAAATTTCTGAACATATATCATACTGCTATGGTGTCAAGTTGCTTGATTGCCCACGTATACCTATGCCCTACCACATACTATAGGAAAATACAGATAAGAGCAGCAGTGTGAAACAAAAGGCATTGCTAATGCGTTGTTTGTAGTATTTGTAGAACCATTCAACAAGAAGAGCTTTGTGCTTCCTGATACATTAAGTACCCGCCATACAAAACTACTGGTGGTTTAAAGTTGTTCTCTTTCAGTGTTTTGTTTTATATTTTATTTAAGGTCAAAAACAGATTCATAGTGGTTATGTACTTTCTTGCAGGTACAGAATTTTACAAATGGTAACTTTTATCAGGGGAACACAGCACCAAAGCCCACAAGCTTTTCTTTCTCCCTAACTGTGCTGGGAAGCCCTAGCATACCTAATGTGTATGCGAGTGTGTGTGTGTGTGTGTGTGTGTGTGTGTCTGGAGGGGGCAGAAAGAAGAATTAGTAAGAGCATTAAAGTTTCAACCCTGGGGGATCACACCAGAGAAGACAATTTAGAATATTAAAAACGTTAGCACAGAAGAAAGGCTACAACCAAAAGCATAGGAAAGAGACATTAATGGTAATCTGGCATGTTGTATTTTATTTATGACTTTGTTAACTGGGTAGGTGCACTGATCCCAGGGATCGTTTTCAGGCACGACCCATTTCTGCACTGAGTGTTTCAGGTCTCAGCATGCTTTCATTTTATCTGGTACCTTAGGGCAGCCTTGTTGTAGCTGTATGGCTTTCTTGCCCCTTAGGACCTCATTCTCTATATTCATGAAACAAAAATGCAGTGGGAAGATTTCACCCTATCACACTAGGTAATAGATGCCCTTACTTCTTTCCCTGCGAGTGTGGAGTGGTTATGAATCACCACGGTGTTTTGCTGGTAGGCCACTTAGGGTCATGGCAGGCCAGAAGAAGAACTTGTGGGTTGTCTAAGGGCTTTGTTTTTCCATTCAAGTCAGGGACCCAGATTTGTAAAGCTTATATGCACTTGTGCATGCATTGTGACTAGACTGGAGGGACTTGGAGTGGAAAAAGTGGCTGCAGAGGAGTGGCCAGCTGTACTAGGCTACTGCTGGTAGGTGTTGGGTGAGGGTTAGGTCAGACAATGCATCATTTATGTGAGGTGGGAGTTGCCAAGGAATGGACTAGGGTAGAGGGGCTGGGGGGACCGAGTTATCAGAAGATGAACCTGCAGGACCAGCACCTACCTGATGGCAGCAACCAGCAGCAAGATATTGCACTGCCATAGATAAAATGGACTTCTTCCTTCCCACCCCAGTCTCCCTGTAGCAGCAGTTGACTGAGGCAAGAGATGACGAGAAAGGCAAGGAACAGTGCCAGCATTGGCCACCCAGGGACTTGATTGGGGAGGGAGGGAGGATTAGGCTGAGTCTTCTATCTTGACTGTCTCAGATCATTTTGTGTGCTCCTACTGCCTGCCACTATGCTGATTGGTTTGGGAACACCTTCTTGGTATTTGGTGCTAGAATTAGAATTCTGATTCTGATTCTGACTGTGATTCAATCTCCAATGGTTCATAAGGCTGCAGAATGGAATTGGAGTTGGAATCAGAACTCTGACATTATGATTGCATGCTAGCAAAATGGATTCTAGAGAATCTGAGCACTCCTATTCACAGCAGTAAAGTCCAGGATAAGGCTCACAGCATTTTGGGAGGTTGAGCGCAGGAGAGGGTTCATAAGATTTAGGCCTGCTCATTTCAGTGCCTTTCACCAGCTCTCATGATCTCCCAGAGAACCCAGTCTTCTCTCTTTGATTCTTCAGACATGGCTGTCTATCCTTTTGCCCTGTCTTGACTTCTGATAGGCTCTGTTGACCCCACCAGTCCATTATTGAGGTCCACTGATGTCAGGCTTCCAAACAATTGGCAAACTTGCACTTTCTGCTGCAGGTGTCATGTTGGACACCTTGCAGCAGAAGTAGTATGGCGGATGAGAGTCTCGTGCTGCTCGAGAGTACCACTCAAGACTACTCGTTCACTGCTCAGATTACCACGACTGTCCAAAACTATAAGGCTGAGAGGTGAACTGTATTCCAGCAGCTGCTCTCATTTGGCATAGTGGCTAGGGTAGTCAATCGTGAGGTAATTAGGTAGGAAGTAGTAGGATAGGGATAGGGGTTCAGTTCCACAGACTCCCACCCTCAGTAGGTGTCTGAACAAATAAAATCTCTGCAGTCTCATATGCAGACTGAATGCCTGCTTGTGAAAATGTTATCTTCAATATTTGTGCAACCTCAGAGTTGAGCATTTATTTATGGGGGTGCAGGGGGCACAGCCCCCTGCGTGGGGGTGCCTGGAGCATGCCCCCCCAAAAAATCTGAATTGATAAACTTGTGAGAGATATAAAAAAATAAAACTCTGAATTGTTCGTAGCCTTTTGTGAGGGGACATAAAAAAAAAAAGTAAAAGTCTGAAATGTTAGTAAACTTTTGTGAGGAACATACAGTTATGGCACTGATGGTGTTCCCATCTGGTATTCCAGTCAGCCATACTGTTTCCTGTCCGCCTTGACACCTGCAGCATAAACTGCAACCACTCTGAAATGCCAGAAACTGGAGAAAATTGGAATTTGACCTATGATGAAGATCGACTTGATGGCAAGAAATTTTATTTTAAAGTATATCTCTGTATCTCAGATGCCCATTGCAATTTTTAAAGACTTTGCCTAAATGCCATGTGAATGCCTGAGCAAAGTCTATACAAATAGCGATGGACATCTGAGATAGAAATCCTATTTCCATACATAAGGGCACCAATAAGGAAGGAGCCAGTGGAGCATCATCCTCTCGTGTTATTACCAGCGCGATCGTGAGCAGGTGAGGAGCACCATGTTTAAAAATGTTGGCTGCACCAGGGGCTCAAGTACATTTTACAAGTGTTCAGGTAACTAAACCACATATTTTATATCATGCTTGCAGGGGGATCTGTGGAGTGAAGCCCCGATCTGTGCAGTGGTCGTGGCTTCAAATGTGCCAGTAGTTCTTTAAGAAGGTTATGAAAAAGGAAGTGATTAAATATTTAAATTGGAAGAATACTAAAGCTAGAATGTGAAGTGATGGGATTGATATTAAGCTACCAAAGTTAGCTATAAATGAAGTGACTGTTCCAGTAATGAAATTATTTAATTTTTCCTTATGTATACAAGAGGTCCCTGATCTGTGGAAACAAGCCATCGAAGTCATGGTACATAAAGGGGGGGATGCTGCAACCACAAGTATTTATAGAGAGAATTGTTTATGACCAACTAATGAATTATGTGGAGGATAGAAATGTTCTAACAGAAATCCAGCATGGTGTCCAGAAGAAACACAATTTGACTACTGCTCTGCTGGAATATACTGATTTTTTTTTTTTTATTAGTGCCTTGTACAGTGATGACATGGTTGGGGTGGTCTATATAGATTTGTCAAAAGCATTTGACATGGTTAATCACAAAATCCTAGTCATGAAATTGTTTAATCTTGGCTTGTCCCAAAATGTTTGCAATTGGTTCCAGGATTATTTATCAAATAGAATGCAGAGTATTAAAATTGATAATACTACATTTTCCTTTAGACCTGTCAGTACTAGAGTCCCACAGGGGTCCATATTGGGACAATTACTTTCAGCTTATTTTTAAATGGAGTTCCCTCTGTTTGCCAGGACTGCAAAGTCATTCTTTATGCTGACGATGCAATCCTGGCAATGAGGGGTAAAACTTTCCCTATTCTTGCAAAGCTTCTCCAAGAGGATTTTAGCAGAGTACAGGAAATGTTTATTAAAGGGAAACATCCACGTTAAACCGGGCCCCATCTCAGTGTGAGGCAGGCTCCGATTAAGACTTTTAGGAAAAATAATATTTTTTACCTTTTGGTGATTTTATGTATTATAATTACTGATGTGCGCTTTTTCCCATACAGAAACCCGGTTGCAATTTTCAGTTATAACCAGCTGGTTATAATGCAAACACTTGCTGGGTTTCCCCTCTTACCACGCATGTTCCAGTCGCCGGTCTTCCTTTACTACGCGTGTGCTGCAGACTTCACCACCCCTCACAGTCAGAGGTAAGTTGATTTTTATTAAAAAAACAAAACAAAAGAAGACTCTTTCTCCACTAAGCCTTAAAAAAATGAAAGGAAACAATTGTAACATGGCCAGGAACATGGCAGACCGTGGACTATAGAATACTGACTGGTCAGCGGCTGTCTGAACACCAGTCTGTTTGCTGATTTTATTTTATATAATTCCTGAGGTGAAAAAGCATATGCCAGCAATTATATAAAATAAAATATGAGGTGGTTGTGTAAAACTCAATTTTACACACACCCACATTGTGGGATGCATTTCATAAAGCTCTCGCGCTTCACCCTTGGGGTTTATGTAGCATCCCACAACTCGGGTGTATATAAAATCTCATTACACACAACACCCCAGATATTATTCTCTATTTAATAATTCATCTGATTGATCCTGCCTCCCTGTTCGCCCAGCATTTTAGGATCCAGTAGTGCAAGCGGTGCACCCACAACCACCCACGGCTGTTCCGAGAATGACGTGTCAGGCAGGGATCAGCCGTGGGTCTGTCCTTTATATCTAGGTATTCAGTAGCTTGTAATAGCTCTGGTTTGGAGAGTACATGTCTCGGTGCTTTTCCGAGCCCAGGTATAGCCTGGTAGTGGACTATCAGTCTATCCCTAGTCTCGGTATAGCACCAAGATATGTACACTCCAATCCAGAGCTATTAGAAGCTGCAGAATACTTAGATCTAAAGGACAGTCTATGGCTGATCCTCACCTGACACGTCATTCTCAGGACAGCTACGGGTGGTTGTGGGTGTGCCACTCGCACTACTGGATCCTAAAATGCCAGGCAGACAGGCAGGCAGGATCAACCAGATAAATTATTAAAATACATAAAGTCACCAAAAAGTAAAATGTATTACTTTTTCTAAAAGTCGTAATCAGGCCCTGCTTCACACGGAGGTGGGACCCATTTTAACGTGGACATTTCCCTTTAATAGAAAATGTGATGAATACAAAAAAAACAACTAAATCAATAATATTATGTAGTGCTAAGAAATGATAAATGCTGAACAACTGGAGATAAAAACATCTTCGGGAGTGGTTCTGGAACAGGTACAATATTTTAAATATTTAGGAATCTTTCTGGGTGGCACACTGTCATATACCAAGCATATAGGTCATGTGGTAAAAAAGATAAATAAAAGATTGGGATTGCTGTATAGAAATAAAATAAATTTCAATATGGATGCATGAAAAATTGGTTGCTCAAAGCTTATTGCTTCCATTTATTGTGTATGATCTACTGGTGTATGCTATGGCTGCTGGCAGTGTCCTATCCAGACTGAGAGTGGCCTATAATAGGGTGTGTAGATTTGTTTTGGATGCCAAAAGGGATACTCATCGTTGCAGTCTTTATACCCAATTGAGATGGCTCCCATTGGATTACCAACTAAGATATTTGGATGGGATTTGGTCATGGAAAATACTGAATGATCAGACTATTGGGACACACCCACATGATGCCGACTAAGTGTTTTAACTCTTATAAAATTAGATCTACATGTAGTGTGCAATTAATTATTCCTAGCTGTAGAATAAAATTGGAACAGCTGTTTTTTTAGATACAGGGCAACTAAGGTTTGGAATGCATACCCACTGAACATTGTAAATACCCAACATATTGAACATTAAAAATGTTATTTTAAACTGCATTTGTTTAGCACTGCAAAATGTAACTGTTTTACAGAATTTGTTTCTATGACTTACTGTATTTGACAAATATTTTTATACTATATTCTGCTGATTGTATGTAATTCGCTATCTGAATCACCTTTGAAAACAGGTGCTTGTGCCTAAAGGTCTTTCCCTAAGAATAAAAATTAAACATGATTGTCCAATGGGGTTGAAGTTCACAATAATGGCTGCAGCCATGTAAATGTAGGAGGAGCCTTGGCTCTAGTTTCTTTATTTGTAATTATTTACCCCCATGGTGAGCTGGCCCCAGGGACTTGGTTGCAGCCCTCCTGGACTGTTCTCCGCTTGATTGGTGGCAGCTGTGGTGTGGTGGGGTAGTGAATCAGACATGCTGGGTTCAGTTGAATGGGGATCACTGGGCAGGAGACCCTGGTTACATGTGGTTCACCTAGCTAAATATCACCACTCTTGTAATGCAGCAGGCACAAAAAGAAGAGGTGGTGTCCCTGCTGATGCTCCCAATCCCCTCTGCTGAGATCAGGGGACTGACTTGATAAAATGTAGCTGCAGCCACAAAAACAGCAGGGCACAGGAGACACTGAAGATTGCTTTTGCAGCCCACCTCTCTCACGCCACACCATGCCATACCACACCGCACACCACACCACTCTGCACCACGCCACACATGTGGTTAAACGAGAGATAGAGAGAGAGAGAGCAGACTGCTGCAGTACCAGCAGCAGTGTTCTATTTGGGACCCTTAGGAGGGTGACAGGCAGCAGTTCAGGTAAGCCCTATTGGGGGGGTTACATTGCTATAATTGCATATTGTTCATTTGCATGCATAGAGGGATAAGTAGGGATGTGTTATTGGGTTCCCTGTCACTGAGGGCGGCACTCTGTTGAATGGTCAGTCACAGGTGGAGGCACTGTGCCACTTTATAAGTCCCTCCTTATACCTCAGTCTCAGGTGCCATTCACTTGAAGGCCCAAAAGGCTTTACACCGAGATCATTATATAGACTTAACCATGCACCTTGCATGTGGGGTTGTTCACTCTGGTAAAATAGCCATACTGCTTGCTGTGGTAAAATAGCCACCCTACAGAGATACAAAGGCTCCACTCGCCTCCTACCCAATGTACTTAAACAGCCTTCAGGTCATTCGTCCAATGTTAGGACTTACAGAAGTTTTATGAAACAGAATTCCTATGAAAAAGGAATAACATTTGGCTTAATTAAATGCCTTTTAAACATATTGTGTGCTAACATGCTTACACGCCATGAGCGGTTGAGTCAGCCATTAGAGCTGGTTAACGAGGACAGAAGGAGGTTACAGAAGTTCTAGAACTTTAATGAGAGAAAGAGAGAGGGTGGGAGAGAGATGGAGAGTAACTGACGGAGAAAAGGATTGCGGGTGAGAGAGAGAGAGAGGGAGAAAAGGAGATTGTGAGAGAGGTAGAGAGAGAGAGGATGGAGAGAGGGAGAGGGGTAGATAAGAGAGAGATAGAAAGGGGGAGAGAGAGTGAGAGAGAGAGACAGCAGGAGAGAGGGAGGGGAGAGAGACATAAAAGAGAGGGGTGAGAGAGATGAGAGAGAGGGAGAGATTTTGCAATGTATAGGAAGGAAGAGGAAGAGAAAGACAGGGAGATAGAAATAAAGGGACAGAAAGGAAATTATAGAGAGAGTAAGGGATGATAGAGAGAAGTAGTGTGTTGGAGAGTGTGAGGGTGAGAGTGAGGGAGGGGAGTGAGGGAGAGGAGTGAGTGAGTGACTGAGGGAGGATGGTAAGGAGGGAGGAAGGGAGGGGGAGAGATAAAAGAGAGAGAGGATGTTAAGCAGAGTGGTTAATTGATTTTCTTAAGATCAAATAGTGAGTAAGTTGCATTGATTAGATTCAAGCAGTTCAAAGAGGTACAGTAGGGCAGGAACAAGTACTGGTGCCACAGCACTAAAGGACTTCCAGCTGCCCAGTCAGCCGGGCATGGGTACTGGAAGATAACAAAAGCTGAGGGGGCTGAGGATCAGAAGGGGCACTTATTGGGGTATGAAGGGCACTTTTTCTAAACCAGTTCTTACAGTACCAAAATACAATAAATGCACATTTACGATGATGATCATAGTGTTAAGAATGCAGTTAAATCATTTGGGGATATTTATTACAGTATATTTGTAACTCTGTTTAGCTTCCACTTTTGTAACCTTGTCTTATGTATTGAATTTGTAATCTGACTTACATGCCCTATGTTTTGAATTGTAACCTGACGTGGAACTTTTGTAAAAGAGCCCTGGCTCAAAGGTACTGTAATCCTAGACCTAATAAAATAAACATAAAAAAGAGCTCAGCTGTCAACCCATTTCCTCCAATAGCTCCATCTGAAGTCTGAACCATCCATTGCTTAACCTGATACAATGGCTGCCTAGGTGAAAATGAAAGATGGCAGAATAATATTTGTATTATCAGTATCGAGCATAGTCTTCACACAAATGGGCTATGAGTTTTTGGTTCTACTAACTTCCGGATAGAAATTAGTACATAAACCCAACCACCAGTGACAAGGTAAACTCCTGAGGCTGAGGAAATGATACACAGCCATTAACTTTACACAGAGCTCATTTATTAATGAATCATGGCGTAACTTTACACAGAGCTCATTTATTAATGAATCATGGTGTAACTTTACACATAGCTTATTTATTAACGAATCATGGCGTAACTTTACACATAGCTTATTTATTAATGAATCATGGCTTAACTTTACACATAGCATATTTATTAATGAATCATGGTGTAACTTTACACATAGCTTATTTATTAATGAATCATGGCGTAACTTTACACATAGCTCATTTATTAATGAATCATGGCGTAACTTTACACATAGCTCATTTGTTAATGAATCATGGCGTAACTTTACACAGCTCATTTATTAATGAATCATGGCGTAACTTTACACATAGCTCATTTATTAATGAATCATGGTGTAACTTTACACATAGCATATTATTAATGAATCATGGTGTACAATGTAAAGTGTATCTATTCATGAATCAGTGTACAATGAGAGTAAACAATATTAATTTACGTCAATATGGATATAACACAAAACAATGTACAACTATAATTGCTGGAGTCAGAGAGGTTGGCCTGCCAAAAACTGCACTTGCTGGTATGCAGACTAGACAGAGCACCTGGACTGGCATGGCCTTTAATCTTCTCTGATATTCCTGCTCACATTGTTTATTTTATTACAAAAATAAAATGAGTATATTACAGTGTTGAACAGTAAAGATAGAAAAGTCCTTTCTTTGACCTGCAACCTTTGGTACTCCAGCCTGCAGCACAGAGGCTCATTAGAAGAGCAGTGCCTTTACTTCATGAAGAAGCTCTGCCAACTACAGTGCTCTTCTGGCCACATCCAGTTGTTATAGCAAAGTCTGGAGGGAGGAGTAGGATACACCTGGAAATGAGTCACTATTCCATGAGAATTCAATAGTGGCTAGCCATCTGCTAATTCCTGTACTGTTGCCACTGCATACTGCAGACTCAGCCAATCAACCAGTTTACCATTACCACCATATCTATACGTCTGCTATGAATGAATCCTATAGATGCTCTGGTCACCACTTCATGTTGGTATGTCTGCACAGGCATTCCAAGGACCTGTAGGCCACAAACTCAGAAAAGCAACCAATTAAACACCATATCTATATGTATATTGTGACAAGGCATAACCTCGCCACGGGATTCAGGATCAGCTTAGTGGTGGTTAAGGAGTCTCAGGAAGATCAGTCTGTTAACATCAAACCAACCAGGTATATTTTTTATTTTCTTAATATGGTTGGTGACACGGAACTTTGGGCTTCTGCCCTTTTCTTTTTTAAGCCTCAATTTAATTCCTTAAGAAAATGAAACAAAAACAGAAATAAAGAGGCCTAGCTCTGGGTGGGATCGCTGACTAAACAATCCCTGACCGTAACTAGAAACCCCCCTTTTCCAGAAGGCTAGACCTTCTGGAAGAACACAAACAGTAAAACGGAAAACTCACAATGGAAATAACTTTTTTATTTTTGGCCTAATTCAGGAGACCAATCTCCTGAGGGTTGCTTAAGGGACTCCTGTTGTGGAACACATCCAAGCAGCTTGTCAGCCCTCTACCCCAGCAGCAACTGCCTGCTGGCTTTTGCTTCCTGTTTTTAAAGTTCTCGTGTCTGTGCAGCTGCAGCCAATCAGCCGAATCAGCTGCAGCTGTACACTGACTGTCTTACTCAGGGAAACCCCCTCTTCTCCAGTACCAGAGTTTATCACAATATCTATATGCCCTGGTCAACACTTCAGGCTGGTATGTCCGCACAGGCATTCCCAGATCCTGGTGTCCACAGACCCATCAAATCAACCAATTTACCACCATATATATTCTTCCCTGAGTAAAGGTTTTCAGTATCAATTTTTCCCAAAAAAAGTTACATCATCTTTCATTTTGTTGCACAAACTCCCATACAGTTTGTCAAAGCCAACTTGTTTGTTCTCTGTTTGTGAATGTTCAACAGCATTAGGTGATTGTACCGCTTCTCTGTCATGGTGCTTCATAAGTAAGACTTGATCCTTCGTTGTGTTGAAAATGATCTCTCCCCAGTTGCTGTACTCATTGGGATGAGGAGGTAAATTTGAATGAACTTCATTATTTCTGAATACAGTATCTGCTGCTGGCAGTCTTTTCCCACTAAGGGATCAATAATGGTGTTGATTGAAGTCACTGCCTTCACCTCTAGCAAAACCTGCTGCACAAGTCCTGGGAACAACTTCTGTTGTGCACTCAGATTGTTAATGTCCAAGTCTTTATCTCCATACAACTCAGTGACCTGAGGAGGAACTGACAATGACTTTACATTGGCTGCTTGAAGCAAAAAATTCTCCATGGATGACAGCAAAGCATAGGTTTCCTGATCAAAACATTGGTCTAGTTCCACAAGACAAGCATCAATGGCTTCATAATACATTTGTCAATACCAGTCCTTAGCAGATTCAGGATGGTGATGAGGTGCACTACCATGTTGCAGTCTTGCTGGGACACAGTGCTGTCTCGGGAGTTTTGGCTCTTTCACAATTTCCAGCAGTTGTGCTTTCTCTTTGTTGTCTTCATAGACCTGGTCAAAGTTATTGCACTGGCTTTGTAAATTTTGCTTCAGGGAGTTTACAGTCGTTATTGTATTTTCTGCAGTCAATGTTTTTGTTTGCAAGATTAAAGCCACTCATTCTGATACACTTAATATACTGTATGCTACAATAAGTCCAACATAAGTCAGAAATGTTTTCATCATGATGGCAGGCCCCTGACTTCACTTTGTACATCAGGAGATCTGTCTTGTTCCAGCTCTTGCAAGGTTTCATAAAGTGTTCCATAGTTTACAGCTAGGTGCGACATTGTCCAGAAGATGATCCTCCTCATTTTTGACTACTGAGAACCAACTTGATGCTCTTTGTTCTTGCTGTCCATCTTGTTGGACAAAGTAAGTGCAGTCCTTCTATCAACATGTAAGGGTCCTCGCTGTTTGTTGCAATATTTTCATAGAGAGCTAATCTCTGTGGTGAAGCACGAATCAACACACTTGCATCCTGTACAAAGCTGAGGGCATCTTCAATGGCAATGCTTGTTTTGGCACAGTTTTGCAACACCAGGTCTAAAGAATGATCTGCACAATGGACATTCAGTGATAGGGGATTTTCTCTTCTAGTTCTGGCTGCAGTTCCAGAAATACATCCACGCATATTTGCTGCTCCATCATATACCTGTCCTCTCATGTCATTGATTGGTAAATTACATCTTAATAAAATATCCTTAATGGAAGTGGTGATGGATTCAGCATCTGTCTTTGCCATTTCATACAGTACATGCCAATAAAATCTTCATGTATAACAAAATAGGGCAGGGAAACCCATCGTATGCATATTGTCATCTGTTCATGTTGGCTGATATCTCGAGATTCATCTACTATAATTGCATACAGCTTTGATTTCTTGCATATCTCATCCAGTAGGCTCCTTAGCAGCTGATGGCCCATGAGCTCACAATTTCAGTTACAATAGCTGAACTCTGATATTTCCCTTCCTGGATCCATTGCAGTAGTTCTGGCACGTCATCTGCCTTACTCAGCAGCAACTGCCTCAGGTTGCTTTCCTCGTCTTCATCTTTGCCATGAATTGCTAGTCCTTGCTGAACTAGAAACTGTATTGCATTTAGTAGTTTCAGGAACATTTCTCAGTTTCTCACCTGTTCCTGTGCAAGATGCTGTCTGAACTGAGCACCAACAATCATCCTTGTGTTCTTCAATGCAGTATACTTCTCAATAGCTTCACAGTGGAATAGTGACACCTGATGTTTCTTACATTTTCAATTGCTTTCCTCCAATCACTAAATCCTGATGAAGTGAAGGTTGGTTCAAAACAATGACTGCTTGTGATGAGTTTTCATTCCACTGCTGCCCGACAGTAGTAGTAGAATACACATCCTTTTGAAACACAATATGTTAGCCAGCTGAAAGATGAAAACTACTGTGACAAGTTCTTGTTTCAGTTCTCCAACTGGTTCTCAAAATGACTTGTTTGATCTCAGCCCATGCCATTGCTACCCTCTCTCTCATTCTAAACCTCTCCTTTGCTACTAGCTCAGTCCCTACCTCATGGAAACATGCAGTGGTCCTCCCCCTAGCCAAAGAAGGAGATTGCTTCTGCTAGTAACTATTGCCCCATCTCCCTCCTCTCAACTCTAAACTCCAAGAACAGCTAGTACTCTCTCAGCTTACCTCCTACATTTCTAATTCCTCCTTTTCCACCCCGTTCTAATCTGGTTTCAGGAAATACCACTCCACTACCACCTCATTGCTCAGGCTTACTGACTCCATCCTAACAGGGATGGACAATGATCTTATCACCTCAGCCTCTTTTGTTGACCTTGCCAATGCATTTAATACAGTCTCCCACACCCTACTCCTTGACTCTCTCTCTCAACAGCAGGCCTCTCACCCTCTGCCACAAACTGGTTCAGGGCCTACCTCACTGGTAGAACTCCATCAGTTTGGATCTCAGGCACCACCTCCCCTCCTCTCAATCACTACAGGAGTCCTGCAGGGCTCAGTGATTGGTCCCTTCATATTCTCAATCTTTCTAAATGACCTGCCCTCAGTCTGCTCCCCTTTCTCCTCCATCCACATGTATGCTGATGATATGGTTTTGTACGCATCTGGCTCAAGTCCTACTGAGGTTACAACCAGCTTACAGTATGATTTCAATAAAGTTCAGCTCTGGTTTGCTAACCATCACCTCTTCCTCAATGCCAAGAAGACTGTCTCCATCATCTTCGGCACTGGGCAGAGACTCTCTAGGCTCCCCAACCTCACCTCCTTCCACACGCTGGATGGGACTATTCTTGAGGACACTTCCTCCTTCAGATACCTTGGGGTTTGGCTGGACCAACACCTCAGCTTCTCTGGACATATTGACGCCATCCTGAAAAAAATACACCCCAAGCTTGGTGCCCTCTTTAGGAACCGCAGTTGCATCCCTCTTACAGCTAGGTGCGACATTGTCCAGAAGATGATCCTCCTCATTTTTGACTACTGTGATGTAGTTTATGGTGCTTCTCCCAAATCATCCCTGACCAGATTGGACACACTATTTCACTCTTTTTGTCATTTTGCCCCCTCTCGCACACAGCATTGTGATCTCTACCATACATTGTCCCTCTCCTCTCCTCTCCTCTCTCACAAACAAATGCCTATCCCACTGTGCTAAGCTCACCTCTAAACACTGGTTTGGGTCTCTCCCCAATTACTTTGCTTCCTCTTTTATCACACCTCCCTCTCCCTCTCATTCCCTTACATCCACTGACTCACATACCTTGGTGATCCCAAGGTGCTCCACCCAAATCAGTCAAATTGGTCAATCTGGCTTCTCACACCTCCTTCCCAAAGGGCACTTTGACTCCTACCAGCCACTGTTCCCTTCCCCGGTACTTCCTCCTCTTCCTTTCTTCCCCTTCTGCCTTGTCTGCACCCTTACAGGGTTCTTGCTCATCCTGGAAGTGCCTACTTAGGGCTCAGTATCCCTTTCTTCCTCCTCCTCCCTCCTCCCCATCTCTCATCCTAAATGGGTCCTGTGTGTTCTCAGGGCTCCCAATGTCCGGTTCCCTCCCCTCCACACCTCCCCCCCTTACCCCTCTTTTCTTTTATAAATTAGGACATTTGTGTTACCAATCCTGCCCATCCCACCTCTTCACCTGGCACTTTATGAATCTCCTATACATATGCACTTATAAATATACTTCTTTGCCTCCCCTAGTACCTCTCCCTCGTACCCAAATTCCTCAATTCTTCTTGTACCTTAGTTACCCCCACTACTTGTCTATTTTTGTATTAGGTTCTTCTCTGTGTTGCTCTCACATTTCTTCATCCTTGTCTCTTATTGCCAGATATTGTTGCCAAAAGTTTTTGTTTCAATGTATGTAACTTTTTGTTAATGGCACCTTAAATGTACTACTGTTATTCCATGTACCCCTCCCCCCAGGTTTCACCAGGAGATGAGCAACTCGTTGTTCAGTGTGCTTTCCTGGTGAAACATTTCAATAAATAAATAAATAAACATGTCTAACACTGCTTGTCTGAAAAACACTGTTAATACTGTGTCAAACAGAAGAGCAGGAGGTGAGAGACAAAAAGGCAGCAGATTCAGACACTAATTCAACTGCAGTTACCTGGGTATTCTCAGAGCAGGAAGGGCGAGACAGACAGCAGATTCAGACACTGGGTCAACTGCAGTTACATGGGTATTCTCAGAGACGTGCATAGTGTTGCCATCACTATTGCTGTTCATGGGGAACAGCTCTGCAGCTTCATTTTCTGTATCAGAGCAGGCTTTACCATCCAGGGGTGCTGGAATAGCAGCTGCAGGACAATCCACATCAGGCAATGAACATGTCAGTTCAATTCAACATTTAGAGCAAGCGTGGCTGCATCTGACTCTGTAAAAACCATTGGCAGTGAGGCTGTATGCACAGTTACATTGTCACTTACTGTACTGGTCCAACTGACAGTTGCGGTGCTTGTGGCAGTGTCAGTGGTATTGTTCTCAGCTGTGATATCACCTGCAGGCTGTGTTGGTATCTGGGCACTCCCAAACCAGTAATTTAGTTTTCTTGGCATCTTGGCAGCAATATCAGCCAGTTGTTTCTCCATCTGTCTTTCTTGTCTCTCGAACCTTGGCATATTTGAATGCAGTGCTACACAGAGTGCAGGATCTGAAAATACATTTTGTGTAAAAAATTTTGAGAAAATATCTGGCTACCTTCTTCCAATAAGGCACTGCTGCATGAACATTATAAGTTAGCAATGAAGTGTCATGGCAAAATTAAAATTATTTTTTTATATCTTGCCATTTATTTTCCCCTCATGTCTTTCTCAATAGTTAATATTTGTCTTCAACTACTGCAGCTATTTTGATTGGACATTACATTCTTGGCTAGTGACCCATGCATCAAAATGCTTGTGTACTGCACCACTACTGTACAAGTCATGTGGGTCCAATAGAATGCATAATACATGATTTGGCTGGGACTGACAAAACTAATATTTTTGTATGCCATTATGTTTGCTTATTTTTGCAGCAATCCTTTAAGTTCAGGGACAGCATTAGGACACTATATGCCTCCCCACAGTCAGAGTTAATGGAGTTACTTCCCCAAGGTTTCACTGCCAAAGAGATACTAGGCAGGGTTGCCCCCTCTCACCCCTCCTCTTTGCCTTGTGCATAGAACCCCTAGTGGTGGCACAACACCTTCCTCTTCCTCACATCACCTGATACCTCGGTACTGGCATTGCTGGAGGAGTTGGAGGAATATGGCAGTCTATCAGGGTATAAAGTGAACCTGGACAAGTCAGAGGCCATGGGGATTGGGGGGCCGTGTCCCACAGCCACCCAACTTTCCTTTCCGGTGCGCACCAAATAATACAGTGCACTACCTAGGAGTCAGAGTAACCCCCAACAGGAAATCTCTGTTCAGCCTGAACTTCTCTTTATTGTGGATTAAGATCCAAGCAGACATGAACCAGTGGGAGTCCTTGCCCCTCTCCCTGGTGGGAAGAATAGATACTTTCAAAATGAACATTCTGCCCAGATTCCTCCTCTTGTTTCAAGCACTCCCCATTCCCATTCCAGTACCATTTTGGAAAATGACCTACAAATCTATAATGAAACTCATTTGGGGGGGGAGAGAAGACACAGGATCTCCACTGGGTTCCTCTCTCTCTCTCCCTTGAGAGAGGGAATGCCTGGCCATGCCAGACCTGCATTCATACTATTATGCAGCGCAATTGTCACCGTGGTGATGTGATGAAGCGGGGGCTCCAGCTGGACAGAGATCGAAGCAGCACAGGTGGGCTCCATACCACTGTTTGCCTTCCCTCATGCCACTTTTGAGGTACGCCTGTGAAAAGGACTTACTAACCCCTGGACCAGGCTGACATTAAGGGTTATTGCAAAAGCCAGGGACCTCACAAACACTCCAAATGAGGTGGGCCCATTAAGCTCCATCATAGGGGACCCAGAGTTCCTTCTGGCCCAGACAGATTCTAGGTTTCTCACTTGGAACCACAAAAAACTTATAGGGAATACTTCTCTGATTCAAAACAATTCAATAAGACAGTTCGGTGACCTTATGGAGGCAATATGATTTAATGAGGGAGGACTTTCACAGGTACCTATAAGTGAGACAATTCATGATATTGCATCAGATACAAACTAAAGTTAAGAGGGACATGACCCAACTACAGAACTACCTAAATTGGTCAGCCAAACTCAGGGAAATCAAGGGGAGGGTCTCAAGGGCCTATAGAGCACTAACAACCAAGGAGGGTGGTTGGCTGGAAGGCATCAGGAAAAGTGGGAACTGGAGGTGGGTGTAAAGATTCCTAGTGGAGAATGGACCAGAGCATGGGAAAGGGACTGGAGGATTATGGCCTCCCCAGGGTGGAGAGAATTTAGGTGGAAATGCTGGACAAGATTCTTTCACACCCCCACAGTCACCTGACACTTTGCAGAGGGTACCTCAGACCTGTAACTCAGGGGCTGTGGCCAGACAGGTTCCCACCACCACATTTTCTGGGGTTTTCCCAGAATATCAGCATTCTGGAGTAAAGTTCACACACTGCTAACAGAATTCTGGGGCCCAGGGATCCCCAAGGAGTTCCGATACTTGGTACTTGGCCTGGAAGCGAAGGAGATATGGGACTCTAACTCCCAGAAGCTCCTCAGAATCATGTGCCTAGCCGCTCTAAAAGAGATTATGGTTAACTGGCTCAAAGCCACTCCACTGGCACTGGAGGATTGGATCCAGAGGGTGGAAAACATGGAGAGAATGGAAAACCTCACAGCAAAGCTTAGGCTCTTGACAGAGAAGCACACTAAGATCTGGCATAAATGAGTGAATAGGGCAGGGAGATGACACTGGGGTGGGACCATCAGCAATATAGTCCCTGACTCACAGAGCAGGCCCACAGACTGAGCTGAACTGGTACATGGGGTCAGGGGGAAGATTAGGCCTAACAAATACAATTAAAAAGGAAGACAGAGAGTCCAGTACATAGTTGAAAACAGTTTATTTTTTATTCATTTTATTTGTTCAAAGTTGAAGCATGTGATTAGTTCTTAATGTTCTGGAAGCAGTACAGACCAGGACAGGGGAGGTCAAACCTGTAAAAAAGGGGTAAAAAATATAAACCATCTGATTGACTGGCAAGGGGTACATTAACTTACACTGAGAGCCTTGTAAGTAAAAAGTACCATCCATGCCAACCTTCTCACATATAGTTATCCTTGTGCAACACTCAGAGCTCAACAGAACCACTGCCCAGCTAATCGCCTCAGGTCACTGCAGTAAACAGACAACAGCGTGCACAGCATACCACAATAAGGCGAGAACTGAGTACTACACAGCAGTAAGTTTAAAAAACTACAAAACTAGAGAAACGATACGAAATAATTATTCCCCACATAGCAGCAACTCACATACCTTTTTAAACATTGTGTTTTTCAGACTTAAAACAGACGTTCGACCACATCTTTCAATCACTTATCAGAAACCACCTGAACAAGAAAAAAAACAAAAATGTCAGAACTTTTCACTACACAGTTTAGCCTAACAGCTGGCAACCTGATTCACAACTTATTCCCTGAAGAAAACACAACAGCACCACCTAGCAGCAAATGGACCCGAAAAGAAAACTCGGCCAAATGCTTCATTAACATTTGTACCTTGCAGCTTGACCAAATAGCACATGACAGTAAAGAGCCAAACACACACAAAATCACAAAATGGTCTGTGTCTGTCTTTGAGCAGTGGGCAAATCACTGTAACTTAATAATCAATTTTAAAGAAGACAGCTTAGAAAACCTGTCTTTACTGTTAAAAAAATTCTACGCAGAGGTGTGTACCACCATGGGAGAGCAGTATTCTGTTGCCGGATACTGTGCATTCCGCACGGGCATCAACCGCCACCTAAACAGCCCTGGGATAGCTTGAAATGTGAGCATAACTGGAGATCCCTTATTTAAGCCAGCAAACAACGTACTTAACACTATGCTAAAAAGCTAAGGAAAGACCAAAAAGACACTGCCACCCACCACCCCGCAATCACACAGACTGACCTAGACAAGCTTAAAAGCGCTGCAACTCTTAATTCCGATACCGTGCCTGGTCTTATAGCAAAAGTCTGCTTCGACATACAGCTGTTTATGGCCAGGCGTGGCCGGGAAGGACAGAGGGACCACAAGAAAAACTCTTTTGAAATAAAATCAGATGAGTTTGGTAATAAATATGTCACTCTCACACAATGCAGAGAGCAAAAATCATAAAGACCTAATAGAACCAAACAAACAAGAAAACCGCGGTTTTATGTTTGAACAGCCTGGTGACCCATTGTGCCCTGTCAATTCGTTTCAAAAATACCTCCAGAAAATGCCTCCAAATGCTCCATCCCTCTATCTCCATCCAAGGAAGCTTGAACAAACATACCTCGACTCTCAATCCTGCTGGTACACCATGGAATCCATGGGGAAAATCTCTCTGGGTTCCATGATGCCATAATACAGCTCCGCAGCTAACCTTTCTTGCCGTTACACCAACCACAACATTAGATCCACGGCTATTCAGATGCTCTCCAATGCAGGCCTCAGTCCACGAGAAATCACTGCTGTGACTGGCCATTGCTCAGAGCAGAGCCTAGCAACTTACTGGAGCACCACTACAACAGACAGAAAAACATGGAGTGGTATCCTGGGAGGTCAGACTCCACAAATGAAAACAAACACAGACAAAGAAGAAAAAACAAAACTTCCACAAATCAATCAAGAGTCAGCAAACACCTCAACACCCAGCTCAACAGCCCCATCTACAGCACCTCGTCAGCTACTACCTCAGCAGCCATAACCAGCTCAACAGCCCCGTCTACCAGCACCTCATCAGCTACTACCTCAGCAGCCACAACCAGCTCAACAGCACCGTCTACCAGCACCTCCTCAGCTACTACCTCAGAAGCCACAAGCAGCTCAACAGCACTGTCTCGCAGCACCTCCTCAGCTACTACCTCAGCAGCCACAAGCAGCTCAACAGCACCATCTACCGGCACCTCCTCAGCTACTACCTCAGCAGCCACAAGCAGCTCAACAGCACCGACTACCAGCACCTCAGCAGCTACTACCTCAGCAGCCACAAGCAGCTCAACAGCACCGTCTACCAGCACCTCCTCAGCTACTACCTCAGCAGCCACAAGCAGCTCAACAGCACCGTCTCGCAGCACCTCCTCAGCTACTACCTCAGCAGCCACAAGCAGCTCAACAGCACCGTCTCGCAGCACCTCCTCAGCTACTACCTCAGCAGCCACAAGCAGCTCAACAGCACCGTCTCACAGCACCTCCTCAGCTACTACCTCTGCAGCCACAAGCAGCTCAACAGCACCGTCTCGCAGCATCTCCTCAGCTACTACCTCTGCAGCAACAACCAGCTCAACAGCACCATCTACAAGCAACCCATTTAATCCACATGGATGCATTTTCAACTGCCCCATACAGTTTATCTCTTACAATAAATAAAGTGCTAAAAATGTTTATCACTTAGCAAGTTACTATAGTTCATACAGTTCAACATATTAAAACTTAAAGGAACTATTTTTCCTGTTATTGACTGTGGGGAAGTTTGACTCCTCCCATGCATCACATAAAAGCTAGCCTATTCCAGCAACTGCCAGTCACATAATTTTCAAGTGCCCTCCATCATCCCCAACTCCTCCTTCTCTGGCACTCTTTCTCCCTTTGCTGCTGGTTCATCTACTCCTCATCACTGCCAGTCTCCTCTACCAAGGGTGGGAATAGAAAAAGGCCAAAGTTAAATCCACACAAGCACTAGACACTATTCACCCAACACTGAATTTTTTAATATGAGGACTACATCTATCCTCAGTTTTTCATAAACAGTGCCCATAAGGAGGACTGTGACATAATGCCACTGCTGTTTATCAGAGCTCCCTATACCACTGACAGTGGTTCATCTCACCCAAGACATGCAAAGTGCCAGCTTCATTTACCACTCCCAAACACATCAGTGTCATACTCCAGTCCAACCTACAATACAGAGTCCAAGGCATTACCTTCCACTACAAACAAGCTGACAAGTGCCGTGCTATGTAAATAAAAACCCATGTGCGGAATAACAGCAATAGTACCAGACTAGGCTATAGAGGTTTAAGTAATGTCACTAAGCTAAAACCTTAAAATTAAACAGTGTTCTACTCTTTGGAACCTACTGGCATCGGAAGCCACCTGACTAAATTGTATTTTGCCCAACAATAAGCAGACTTAAATTTTATGGTGGCACTTATGGATAAGTTATGAGGCCAATGACCTATTACAGCCTAGGTGAGCCTATCTGAGGCTCTATTATTTTGAACAGATCATTTCACTTAATTTAAAAAGTTCATGCAAGCCTGGTGATATGTAGGGCAGATGGCTGCATATCACTCTAGTCATCTTAATTTAGGTATATTTATCACATATTTGAAACAAGAGGAGATATGTTACAACACATATGTACAGATAGAGTTAAGTAGAAGTATGGGACTCAAATCTGAGTCACTAGGTACACAGCTTTGTTCTAACCACTAGACTAAACAGCCTATACAGGGTAACCACCCTCTCCAATCTATGTTTCTTGGGCAGTCCACTGAACAAAAATATATAGTTGACCTCCTGACAGTCTTCCTTCCCTCCTGACACTCTTTCAGATGCCCTCTTTCTCCCACCATTCTGCCAAACTGAATGCCTGAAGCATCCTTGGACCCCCATCCCTGATCCCAGTACTTGACTTGGAGAGGGTCCGCTGGGAAATGAGCTCAGTAGTCCTGTACTTTTATTCTAGGCTAGCATAAGTCCAACCACCCCTACCCCTTCCCCAGCAGCTTTCTACTGTGTCAATAGTTGAGTGGCACGCTGACCTTTGCAGCATGGTACATATATAGTCTTTCTTGAATAAGCATGCAAGCAGTAAGCAATAAGGGATCCCAGATGGAGAGATCGATGAGCTCCTACTGACAAGATGGGGATGTCAATCTCTCCTCATACAGACACAGTCAGACTTGCACTAACCTGTCTTCCACACAAACAGCACATTTTAAATAAATTTAAAAAACACATATATGGGATAAATCCCACAATCTCTACCTGCATACTGTGTAATTTGGTTTTCTATAATACAGGATTTCAGGACCCTAATGTTTTGGTCAGAAGAGAATTGATAACATACTGTATCCCACGAAGGCTTTGACATATTTTTTCTTGGTTAATAATGAAATGCTGAAGAGTTTGCTGCCTTCACACTATTTGGGTTTGGGCCAGGCTGCCATACCAAGAGAGTAGACATTAATAGGCTCTGTTGAACTGATTGTAACAGACTGTTTAAACCACTTTAATGAAATCCAGTGAAAATGCTCTGTACTTGTCTTGTTGTCTTACCCAGGCCGACCCTGGAAAAGGGGCTGTAATTGTCTCAGTGGTCCTACCTGGTTACCAAAATTCAAATAAATAAATTAATGAAAGCACACCAGACTGTTAAAACTACATCCACTATATATACTACAGCAGCTTATTTCTAAGAGGAGAACTAAAAAGCACACCAGGCTGTTGTAACCGCTATGTACTATACCAGCCTATTTCTAAAAAAGAGCACTCAAAAACAATTAATGAAAACAGACAAAAACAACTGAATTTAATTAGGAAGGAACAATTGTTTTCCTCAAAGAGACAATGTTGCATTTATTGGCTTGGCTGCCACACATTAAGCATAGCAATGAAGTCTGAAAACTGGTAATCATGCTCTCAACTTTATGCAGAATTATAATACATTGTAATGAATTTCATTCCATGCAAGGCCCGGGGTCTGGAAACATTGATAAAGTAAACCTGATTTAATTGTAAGAGACAAATCATGTACAGAATAAAAGACATCATAGTCAGAGGCATAATTAATTCCCTCAGGGACAGAGTTGGACATCCTCCAGCTACAACAGTCTACTACGCATTATTTATTTGCTAGCCTTCACATGCACTGCTTCTGGGACCCACTAGGCAAAAAAAAGAGTATCAAAAGCCCATCTATCTACAGGGTGGAAGCATTTGTTTTATTTTGTGCTAAGAAATACAGTAGTTTACTACTTTACCGATTTAGTCTTTTGTTAAACAAGCTCTGACATAGATGATTAATAGACTACTAATTCTGGTGGGCTCAGCCTTTGGCTTCCATGCAGTTTCATAGCTGGGAAAAGTGAAGCACAAGGAGGTTGAATGGTGTGTCTGTGAGGTTTTCAAGAAGTCAGTCACAGTACACCACAGCACAGGTTAACACTGAATCAAACCACAATCTTCTGGATTACAGATTTTTAATGATAGACCTCAACCTCTGTCATCACAAATAATTTTTCTCTGTAAATGGGCTTTTTTTGATACACTCTCTTTTGCCCAGTCAGTGGGTTCTAGAAGCAGTGCATGTGAAGGCTAGCAAATAAAGAATGTAAACTGAATGTTTCGTTACTCGGTGTTGACTGCCATTATAGCATGCATACCTTTGATTCTTCAGTTTGCGGTTTGGCTTTGAAGAGTGCAGACATGCCCTGGTCCAGAGAAGATGACAGCGCTGACCTCTGGAAGTATATATGGGGTAAGGGGGGGGGTGGTGGATGCTCAGTGGGAGGTGTGGATGGGGAGGGGACTGGGGCAATGACGAGGACTGTTTACCTTACAGGTAAAAAAAAAAAAGCACTTCAAGGGACGGGTTTTTATTTACAGAAAACAAAAGAGCAATTGGGCACACTGGGTTGGGCTCCCAGTGTGCCACATGAGTTGCAGGGTACATGATGCTGACATGGGGACTGGGCACCCCAATGTTGGCGTGGGGGGAAAAAGGAAAAAAAAAAAAAAACATAAATTTGGGCACACTGGGGTGGGCTTCCAGTGTTCCAAAGGAGTTGGGGGGTACATAATGCCAACATGGGGATTGGGCACCCCGATGTCGGTGCAGGGAGGACAGCAGCAGTTGGAGGGTGCAGGAGGGTTTTCTTTGTTGCCAGTGCTGGGAGGGAGTGGGGAGGACAGGAGCAGTGGGAGGGTGCAGGAGGAGTGCCATCCGAAAGATGATGGCAGTGGCGCAACTGCACATGTGCAGCAGTCGTGCATGCATAGTTGCAGTGAATGGCATTTTGCCATTCACAATCTGTTGGCAGCAGTGGAACTGTGCGTGCATGTGAGTTGCACTTGTGCAGTTCTTGCCCTGAAATGAGGAAGTAACTGCTGAAATAGTGCGGCTGTTACTCCATAGCAGCTGATCGTGACGGAGTGCTTCTAGGTCCATTGAACTTTTGGAAGGATACTTCCAAAAGTCCAATGGAAGGTGCCACGATCAGCCATTTTTGTAAGCTATGATAGACCCCCAAATGGCAGTAGACTCCACCCACAGCCGTAAAAAAGCATTCTTTCCCACAGTGTCCCTCATTTCCATATCAAGTGGCTGAAAGGTAATGTACTGTATGCAAACCCATATAAACAGGTTTGGTTGAAAACCAGGTATTAACAACTATTCAGCTGCTAAAATCTTAGTTTACTGTTGACAAAAACAACTGGGATATACTTTCCCCAGATTTGACCAACTAAAAACAAAGCCAACCTTCTGCAGTAATTCCAATCTGCAAACAAACGTTTAATGTTGTTGAATTCCCACCTCACCAGCATGCTGATGAAGTTCCTTCTTCCATCAAGCATAACTTTATTATTTAACATTTTCCAATAACAAAAACAACTGTGCTATTTTATAAGCACAATAACATTCTCCAGGGTATACAGTCATGGGAATATACACACTTCTCAAGTGGTTTAAAGGCACTTAGCTATGTCTTGTGCCCAACAACCACTACAAGCACGTGCAAATTCCCCTTCAACCACACTAATTCCCCACATAGCACTCCACCTTTCCCACCTGTGTGAAACAGTACTCCTTCACACAGAACCACCATTCTGTAATGATCACCCCCAACTACCCATGCTGTGTTGTTAACATGGTGGTGTCAAATACAGTGTGTAATGAAAAAATTGTTTATGAAGATTGTGATTGTGAACTAAGTTCTGCATTATCTTCACAGTCACACAATTCAGTTTGCCAAGCTCTAGCAAGTCACTCACTTCACTTACCCCCCCCCCCATGGCCCATCCGATGCTCCCTCCTTCCCTGACCAGGTCACCCACCTCTGGAAAAAATAAAAACAAAAAGGAGCTTGTGCCTCACAGATCAGTCCACCAAACTGAGGCAGTCCAGAGAAGGGCAACCAAAATGGTGCAGGGACTGCATCAGAAAACATATGAGAACAGATTAACTGAGCTCAGTATGTATACCCTAGAGCAAAGGAGGGAGAGAGGTGATATGATTAAAACATTCAAACATCTTAAGGGCATTAACAAGGTGAAAGAGTCTAACATGTTTCAGTATAAGAAAAATAGCAGGACAAGAGGACACAGCATGAGATTAGAGGGAGGCCCATTAAGGTGTAATGTGAGGAAGTTGTTTTTCACAGAAAGGGTGGTGGATGCATGGAACGGCCTACATCAGGAAGTGGTGGATATGAATACAGTGCAGGGCTTCAAACTGGCATGGGATAGGCATAAGGGAGCAATACAGATGAGTATGAATAGATAGGCCATTGACAGAGCAATGGTCAATGGCACATTTATAAGGCAGAAAAAGAAATGGGCAGATTGGATGGGCCTTGCAGTCCTTATCTGCCATCAACTTCTATGTTTCTATGTTTCTACCTCCTTACCTGATTACCAAAAAATAAAATAATAAAATATAATTTAAAAAAAATCAATGTGTACCTGTTTGACTGCAGGGCTAGCAGTGGCAGAGTAGTAGTGGGAGCAGCAGCAGGCAAAGCAGCTACAGCAGCAGACTGCAGAGAGAGGGAGAGTGAAGTTCTCTTTGATTCAGGGTTCTGTTCTCTGTCTTCTTGACTTGACTCGACCGGGTGTCCCGTAACTGGCCTGTAACTGCTGTCTGAGTCTGACCAGTGACTGGCCCAGTGTTTATTTATTTTTTACTTATTTTTCTATGCCTCCACTGTCCCCCACCTCCACTCATTCGGGCCTCAGAGAGCACCATCCCCACCCAACCCTACTGACCATCAGGGTTTGCCCCTAGAGTGCCACACTCACTTTTTCCCTCTGGGCCCTTGATGGCCTGGATTACCCCCCCAGGCGGGGTGAGGAGAGATCCCCCCTTACCTTCCTCTTATCCCCGAGAGTGAGCTGCACATTGAGGTCTGCCCCATTCAGTCAGCGGAAGTTGAGGATGTCTCCAGAGGTCGTCATCTAGGAGAGTTGGAAGGACGTTTTTTCCTCAATGTATGGATCCCCAGTGTTGGCATGCAATGAGGAGCAAGGCTGCCAGCATGCGCGGAGATGCACGTCGACTCCAGTCTTCTGCCAGCATCTACCCTTACATCAGGGCGTCTCTCAGCTGCACCGACAACCCTGAGCTCCCCCAACAGGTGGCGGTATGCAGTGGAGAGTGCAATCCCCCCCACCCCAGAGAAGGACAGAAGCCATTGGGTGCTTGATCCTTCTCCCTCCAGGCTGACCACCATCAACCCGAGTCTGCTCCTGAACCTGGGTCGCCAGTGTGGTACGAGGTGTGGTATCCAGTGCCTCAACCCTCAGCGCCACCGGGCCGGCTGACCCAGTATTTTTAAAGGAAATTGCAAACACAATGCCACTGCCACTATAGACCACACTGACGATCTGTCACAATCAGAGTAAATCCCATCACAGACATGGACTGTCTGGAGGAGAGTGGACTGGACTTCCGATTGGAGGACTCGACTGTCACTGATCACCGATGGCAACTGGGCAAGCAAGCAAGGGTGGCTGGTGGGCAGCCATGGCTAACAGCTCCACTAGGCTACAGGGATTGTTAGACTGAGTGTGGCGTGAGGGGCTGTCCTGTTAGAACTCGCTCACTACTCACACCTCATCACACTCACTCACACGAGGGTCCGCAGTCCCACCAGTCCGGCAAGCAGGGTGAGGGGAAATATTTAATCAAGGATGCTGGCTGACTTGGTTCACCAAACTACCAAAAATTAAATTAAATATAAAAATTAGTTTAAATTGGTAATCGGCCACAGCCACAGCCTTAGTGAAGATGTGGGTAGGATGATGGATCCGGTTGGAGAGTTAGTAGTCACAGCAGGATAGCCAGCAAGCGCAAGCAACCAAGTCTGTCTCAGGGTCTGGTCCAAGCAACCTTACAAACCAACAGCAACAAAGCCAGTTTAAGCAAGGAAGGAGTCGGTCAGTCAGGAGCAGGATAAATTAAACTGGTGCAATGATGAGGGGCTATCTTTGTACCCCCCTTACTACCTCCTGGCTTCTCTGCATGACTGCATCAGAACTTCATGCCAGAGTCAGACATTTTTTCACAAATAAAATAAAATTAATTTATTTCACCAGTTGTTAGAGCAGACCTGGAGGTGCCAGCACAGGCAGGAGGACAAGCTAGGTGTCACGTCTGAATTCCAGAATAAAGATTTGTTAAGGGCAAGGGCTGATGGATCATGGATGGGCTCCTTTAATTGTCAAAGGGAGATTCCCTCAGAAATAATATGCATACACTCTGTTAATGTGGGTGCTTGCTCGATTGGCAAACACTTTACACTTCACACTTGACTTCAGTTACATTTCTATAACATCATCTTTCTGCTTTGTACATATTTACACTTAACAAGACTTCATTAATCAATTATTCCAGTCCATTCCATTCCTATTAATACTTTTCACTCTTGCGTCTGCTGTCTCTTCTTTGCAACAAATCTTCTTGGTGTCCCTTCCATTTTGTCCAATCCAATGCCAAATCAACCCGACCCCGAGCTTCCTTCAAATCAGCCTCCCCTTTCTTCTGTTGCAGCCATGCCTGGGTGCTCTTGACCCCAGCCCATGCCTGATTCCACCCCCCACTCTTACCCCCCCAGCTGCCTTCCTTTCCTCCCCTCCTATCACCCTTCAAGCATCAACCAGGCCGACCTGGCCATTCCAGCACCTTCATGTCGTTGCCCTCTTTCTGGCAACTCAAATCCCATTTCTTTGGCTTCTGATGCCTTCACCTACTCACTTAGTTGCCCTCTTATTGGCAACCCTGATACCTTTTTCACCTCCCCTCTCCCCTTATTCTTTACTGTTTACTTATCTCTAATGTTTCTTGTCACCCTCTTCAGGCAACCCATTTTTTATCTCCTCCCCTTCTTACTGTCCTGAGCGGAGTGTCTGTTTGCCCCTCTTTATTGTCCTCTTCCCCTTCCCTCCTGAAACCTTTCTCATCCCTTTCCTAGCTTGGGTTGGTGGGCTATACAATCTTCAAATCCCAGCAAAAGAAGGGAGCACTCTGTCCTGCATCCCCTCTTATACCCCTTTAGGACCCCTTATGAGGACCCCTCCTGGTTCCTCCCCATACCTAACCCTATCCCACCTTGTCATCCTACTCACCTGTTGCTGACCTCATGGCTCCTCCCCCTTCCCTTCCTACCTTCTACCTGTGCCTAGGCTACCATCCCCCAACCCCCTCTGTCAATCAGCACCCTGCCATTTCCTTCAGAAAACCCCTTGACAATTTGAGTTGCCTTAAAATGGCAACCTCATTTGTCAGGGAGATTCCCTTCAACTTTGTACATATTTACACTTAATAAGACTTCATTAATCAATTATTCCAGTTCATTCCATTCCCGTTAATCCTTTCCACTCTTGTCTCTGCTGTCTCTTTTTCGCAAAGGATCTTCTTAGGATCCGGATGCGTGAAACCCAACATCCCTTCTGTTCTGTCCAATTCAATACCTGCTAACCTGATCCTCCACTTCCTTCAAATCAGCCTCCCCCTTTTCTTCTGTTGCAGCCACAGCTAGGTGCGCCTGACCCCAGCCCGTGCCTGATTCCATCCACCCCCCACCTTTACTCCTCTCAGCTGTAACCCCCCTCCCTTCCCTTCCTCCCCTCCACTAACCCATCTCCAGCACCATGAAGGATTATGGGCTTCCCCCCTTAACCGAATTCTTCATTTACTACCCCTTTTCTTTTCCCATTCCTCTATCATTTTACCTAATTGCAGTAGGAAGAAGGACATGCCCATCATAGATAAGTGAACCCCATCTGCTCTGTAGCACCCCAGTCTATTAAACGAAATGTTACTATGAGCAATGTACGTCACCCCCGAGTTTCTGCATCAATGCTGCCACCCTCCTATTCAATCACTTTCTGCCCTTTTAAACTATCTTTATGTCCCTAGTGTGCCTTCATACTATCCTTGAAATGATCTCTGACCACCCCACCCCACCGCAACTTCTTGCCACCACCTTTTTATGACTTCCATGTCCCCTTCTATGTAATGCCCCCTCCACAGTCACTCCCCTACATCATTCCCTCCCAAGTGTATTGGCCCACTTTAATTTTTGCTCCTCCAAAGTTGGAATGATTTGTGCCCATTTCATGCCCCAGACCCCTCTCCACTGCACTCTGGTTCTATCTGGATCCTGTCCGAGTTGTTTTTCTCCCTGTTGAATGGCAGCTTACTGCTCTGCCCAATAAATGTAAGAGTGCCCAATAATCCACACCTGTCTCATCCTCCTCTTGCCTGTGGGTATAAATCAAAAATTTGTCAAAACATCTTTCTCACGTATCTTTTATAACAGTTGGATCTCCATCTACCTAATTTCATAACCTCTTCCTCAGACCCCCCCCCTCGCACTGCCATTTCTGATGCTGCTCCTATTCTGAAAGAATGGGACAAAAAATTATTGGGGTTTTCACCAATAAATGGCATACCCTTCTTTAACACCCCAGTGTTCTGATAGCACGTGACTGGCAACCCATCCCAGTGTTCAAATAGAATGCTTCCACCTTTTGGCCTTATATCCCGGTAATCCTTAAGCGCCTTCACAGCACAACCCACTCCCTCTGCATTTTCATTTATTGGGACTTCCATCCCAATCCCCTTCTGGTCTGTTTTTGATTGCCTCAACCAAATTACCACCATGTCTCCACCTCAACGTACCTCTTCCAATAGTAGCCCACCCATTGTATCCTTCTTGTTTTGCTACTGCTTCTCCCATTCAGAATGCCCCCTTTGACATGACCAAGAAAATTGCTTTAAACAAATAGGCCTCATGGTCTGATGTGCACACTTGGCCTAGGGCCACTAAATAATTTCTGAAGTGCCTGCCTGGCTACCAGCTTCCTGTCATCCCCCGGCCACCCCTGCCTCCTTTGCCAGCCCATTAGCATGTGCCACAGCACCTTAAACTTATTGGGCTCTGCCCAACCCCTAATGCTACATGCCCACCCAATCCCCACCAGCTGCACTCCCATTGTCATGCTTGCCATCCCCACTTCCCATTTCTCCACCATAAACTTTGCCATCTGGTCTTGTGTGACTGGCTCACTTACCATAAACCTTTCCCACTCCTGAAACTCATGGAATACATGTCACACTCCCTCGTATGCCCTTAGCGTGTTCCCAGACCAGGAGCTCCTAAACAGCAAGTGGGCTCCTTCCAACCAATTTCCCATAAATGCGCTGGTACCTGTGTTCTTTGTACGGCTGCTTGGGGTGCCATAGGCCTGAACCTGTCCAACTGAAGACTGGAAAGGCTGTCAGCTATCTCAGCCATTCTGGCCATTCTGGCAAAGTGTGGTTCCTCTATGGAGGCACCCACAGTGGAGACCAAGGAGGATGCTGGGAACCTCCACAAAGGAGACCCACAGGAGGGTGGCAGGGGACCCTGCAGGGGAAGGAAACAACTCCTGGTGGGGGACTCCATTGTTAGGAAGGTAGAACTGGGGGAGGAAGGGGAGAGGGAGGTAAGGTGCCTGCCTGGCGCCATGGCTTGAGGGACAGGGAGCGAATCCTCAGGATTGCTGGAGCAGCTGCACAGGGGAGGGAGCTGGATGTCATTGTCCACCTAGGGACAAAATGACCTGGCTAAGAAAGGGATTATAGAAGTGCAGGAAGAGTTTGTGGAATTGGGGAGGGGCCTTAGTCAAGTAGCAGCATCGGTAACCTTCTCAGAGGTGCTATCCATCTATGGCATAGGAGAGGCTAGGGTGTTCTGCACCATGGGATTCAATCAGTGGTTGAAAAACTGGTGTGAAGCTCAGGGATTTGGCTTCATTGGGGACTGGGGGTCCACCTGGAGTGATGCAAGCCTATACTGGCATGATGGGCTGCATCTGTCCAGGAGGGGAACCAGGATCCTAGGTGATAGGTTTAAATGCTTCATTGGCAAGCTTTTAAACTAGCCAAGGGGGGAGGCACTGGAAAGGAGCAGGGAAATCCTAGCCCCCCCAAATAATCATGGTAGTAAGTGCGGCAAACACCAACATAGAGGTGTCGATAGGGAGAAGGGCAGAGGTAAATGGAGAAAGTAACAAAGGCAAGAAGGACAGGGATGGGGCAAAAGGAGTAAGGCCATCAGGAAATGGAGGGTAATGAGTACCAATGCCCATAGTCTGGGCAACAAGCTCCCTGAGCTGATGGCCTTAATGGAAGAGGAATGCCTGGATATCGTAGCAGTCACAGAAACATGGTACACAGAGAACCATGACTGGGATGTTAACATACCAGGGTACATAACCTACAGGAGAGACAGGCAGGGGAAAGAGGGGAGGAGTAGCTCTATGTAAAGGAAGGGATAAAAGCAACTGAACAAAAGAGTAAACAGGGAGGAGAGGAGGCACTGTGGGTCACCTTGAGACTGGAAAGGGCACCACAATCCGCACAGGGTTAGGTACAGACCCCCATGTCAGGGGGAAGAAATGGACAAGGATATGATAGAAGGCATTCTTAGAATGGCAGAGAAAGGGGAGATACTGTTGATGGGAGACCTGAATATGCCAGATGTTAACTGGAGCACATTTGTTGCAGCCACATCCAAGAGCAGGACCATTCTTGATGCCCTACAGGTGGCAGGCATTAGACAGCTAGTTTCAGAACCCACTCGTGAAGGAGCAATCTTAGACCTTGTACTCTCAAATGGGGGCAGTGAGAGGATCTCAGATCTAGAAGTGGGTTGCCATCTGGGGACAAGTGACCATCAAAACAGTGTGGTTCACGTTAAACTCAGGTACAGAGTCAAGCTATACAAAAGTGAGGGTACTGGACTTTAGGAGGGCTGACTTTGGCAAGATGGGAGAGTGCCTCAGAAAAGCACTAGCAAACAGGCTAGAAGGAGGTGTGGAGCAACAATGGGGAATTATCAAAAGTGCCATCACAGAGGCAGCAAGCCTTTGTGTGAAGCAAATAAACAAATCAAAATGAAAGAAAAAGCCACTATGGTTCTCAAAAGAGGTGGCTGTGAAAGTCAGGAAGAAAAAGATAGCATTCCGGAAGTATAAGGAAACAGAAGGAGCAGGACAGAGAGCTGTACCAGTTAAGGCAGAAGGAAGCAGGGAGGGAAGTCAGAATAGCAAAGGCCCAAACTGAGGAAAAGCTAGCCAACTCAGTTAAGAAGGGGGATAAAACCTTTTATAGGCACATCAGCGACGTAGAAAGACAAAGGGAGGGATAGTGAGGCTGAATAGAATGAACAGTGGGTGGGCAGAGGGGACAGTGAAAAGCAGGAATACTGAATGAATATTTCTGCTCAGTATTCAAAAAGAGGAGGGGAAGTGCCTAATCCAATTAACAGAAGCACTCTTGATAGGGGTCGATCCCAGTCCTTTCACAGAAGAAAGGGTTCTGCAAGAACTCCTAAAACTGAAGGTGGACAAAGCAATGGGTCCTGATGGAATTCACCCCAGAATTCTAAAAAATTAAGGGAGGAACTAGTGAAACCACTGGCTACTCTTTTTAATAAATCATGGGAGGATGGTGTGGTACCCGAGGACTGGAGGAAGGCGGATGTGATTCCCCTTCACAAAAGTGGGACCAAGACAGAGGCAGGAAACTACAGACTTGTCAGTCGGACCTCTGTGGTAGGGAAAGTGATGGAGTCACTTCTGAAGGAAAGAATAGTTGAGTACCTAGAGGCCAGTGGAGCACAGGACCCAAGGCAGCATGGGTTCACAGCGGGAAGGTCATATCAGACAAATCTAATAGATTTCTTTGACTGGGTGACCAAAGTAGTAGACCAGGGAGGGCTGTGGACATGGCCTACCTAGACTTTAGCAAGGCATTTGACACAGTCCCACACAAAAGATTAATAGTCAAATTAACCAGCCTGGGAGTGGGACCCAGGGCGTAGCCTGGGTAAAACATTGGCTGGACAACAGGACACAGAAGGTAATTATAAATGGAGTCCACTCTGAAGAAAGGGGGGTTACTAGTGGGGTACCTCAGGGTTCAGTATTGGGTTCAGTCCTTTTAATGTCTTCATCAGTGACATTGCAGAGGGACTGGAAGGAAAAGTATGCCTTTTTGCAGATGACACAAAGATCTGCAACAGGGTTGATACACAAGGAGGCATGGAAAGGATGAAAGGGACTTGGCAAGGTTGGAGGAATGGTCAAGTATGGCAGCTAGGATTCAATGCAAAGAAGTGCAAAATAATGCACCTGGGAAACAAGACCCAGGAAGAATACACAATGGGTGGGAGGTAGTAACAACAACAAAAAGGAAAGAGACCTGGGGTAATCATATCAGATGACCTTAAGGTTAGCAAGCAATGTGAGAAGGCAGTAGGGAGGGCTGGGGTATACTGGGATGTATAGGGAGAGGCATCATCAGCAGAAAACAGGAAGTTGTTATCCCTCTGTACAGACAGTTGGTGAGACCCCATCTGGAGTACTGTGTCCAGTTCTGGAGACCCCATCTCCGTAAGGACAAAGACAGGATAGAGGCAGTTCAGAGGAGGGCAACTAAAATGGTGCAGGGTCTGCAAGAGAAGCCGTATGAGGAGAGACTAAAGGAGCTTAATATGTATACCCTTGAGGAAAGAAGGGAGAGGGGGGACATGATAGAAACTTTTAAGTACCTCAGTGGAATCAACAAAGTCCAAGAGGGTAGCATCTTTCAGAAAAAGAGACTTGCAAGAACAAGGGGACACAATTTAAAGATAGAGGGGGCGGTTCAGGGGCAATGTGAGGAAGTATTATTTTACAGAGAGGGTAGTGGATGCATGGAACAGCCTTCCTGAGGAGGTTGTGGGTCTAAAACTGTGGGAGAATTCAAGAATGCATGGGACAGACATAAGGCAATTCTTGTGGGGGGTAGGAAGAAATAGGCTGTTGGTTAACTAGGATCTGCGGCCTATCCTGTAGGTAGGGAAATGGGCAGACTAGATGGGCCTAGCGGTCCTTATCTGCCGTCAAAGTCTATGTTTCTATGTTTCTATGTATTAATCCCCTCAATATGTTTTGCTTTAAATGACAAGTTTAACTTTAACCCCACTAACACCAGCTGTCATAGTACCCCGTTCACCATTTCCGTGTGTCCCCCTTGTCTGTTGATCACTTCCACAACCACTTTATTATCACACCAAAATTTGATCTTTTTGTTGTCCATGTGTTTCTCCCAAACTGATAATGCCACCCATATCAGAAATATCTCCAAAAATGTGATGTCCTTCAGTAACCCCTTCTTCCTCCATTCATCTGGCCAAGGTTCCAAAATCCAGGCTCCCCTAAAATATGCTCCCATTCCTAGAGCCTCAGATGCATCCATATATAACTCCATATCAGTATTACATAGCCATGCTTCCTGCCAAAAGGTTACCCCATTATAATATTCCAAAAATTGCTCCCATACCTCTAAGTCCTAGCGAATTCCTGCTGTTATATCAACCCAGTGATGGGGAAGCTTTGCCTTTCCTGTTGCTCTTGCTAACCTCCTGGTAAATGCCCTCCCCAGTGTTACTGCCCTACATGCAAAATTTAAATGTCCTGAAAGCTGAATGGTTCCTAGTGGTACTCTTCTATTACTTCTCACCTTTCTCAGTAAGCCCCTCAATTTTTCCAGCTTATCCTGGCAATCTGAACACTCTCTCTTCTGTGTCTATCTCTGTACCCACAAATTCTAATTTTGTAGCTGGACCCTCCATCTTTCCTTCTGCTAATGGTACCCCTATTATCCCCCACATCTCCTTGAAATCCCTGAGCATTGCTGATGCTTCTTGCTTGCTTCTCCCTATCAGCAAAAAATCATCCAGATAATGCACTAGAGCTTTGTAGCCATACTTTTCACCAAATACCCATTGCATCCAAGTACTAAACGCTTCAAATTTTGCACAAGTGGTCGAGCAACCCATCAGCATTGCCTGGTCAAAATAATAACCTTGAATGCAAAATCCCAATAAATCCCAATCATCAGGCCTCACTGGCAACAGACAAAAAGCTAACTCTATGTCAGTTTTTGCCAACCACTCCTCCCCCCTCATTGCCTTTATTAACTCCATTGCCTGATCCAGTGTCGCATAGGACACCGTACATTGATCCTCCAGGATGTGATCATTCACTGATGTTCCTTCTGGGTATGATAAATGCTGAATTAACTGGAACTCACCTGCCTGCTTCTTTGGCACTATCCCAAGTGTTGATACCTTTAGATTACTCAATAGTGGTTCTGTGAATGGCCCCTCTACTCTACTAGCCTTTAACTCTTTCTCAATTTCCCTAGCCACTATAGAAATATAGAAACATAGAAACATAGACTTTGTCGGAAGATAAGGACCGCTTGGCCCATCTAGTCTGCCCATTTCCCTACCTACAGGATAGGCCACAGATCCTAGTTAACCAGCAGCCTATTTCTTCCTACCCCCCACAAGAATTGCTTTATGTCTGTCCCATGCATTCTTGAATTCTCCCACAGTTTTAGATCCCACAACCTCCTCAGGAAGGCTATCTCTTCTTTCCCCTTGACAGACCCTAGAATTTTTGCTCTCATGCTTATCTGTATTCTGTGGTAAACTAAACTGAAACCCTGCTGAAAACCCTCATTCAGCATCCTCCCCATAACCTTGTCTGGGTACCCCTCCATCCATTCCCCCACCACCCTTGCCTTGACTGGTGTCCTTGCCAATTGGAACCCCCTTACTTCCTCTGCTATTTATTTTGTGCTAGTTCCCATTGTACCATGATCTGTAAGTTCCCCACTCATTAAAACCCTTCCCTGTATTGCCTTATACGTGCCCCTCCACTCTCTAACCCCCAAAGGGCTGTCCATTGAAGCCCCGATTCCCTATCCTATCCCCCATTGCTCTACAATGTGACACCGGGTGATATTTGGTGCGCTTGGAACACAAGTGCTTAAACTTACAATTTGCCCATGTGCATGATGCCTTATTGTACCACCAGCAAGTCTTTACTATTTGACCCCTTCCCCTTGTTTGTGCCCTTCCCCACTCCCTCCTACCTGCCCCGATAGTACCCTTAGCCACAATTCTGAATGCATCAAATGCATCAAATCCCACCTCAGATCTCCCCTTGCTGCCATTCTCTGCCTAAAGGCCTCATCTTATTTCAGCCAGCCATAACCTAGTTTTGCCTTATATGCATCTTTTATTATGGCTGAGTATGTAAGCAAGGGGATGGCTAACTCTGGCTTCTTTTCCAAAAGGCTGGCAAAAAATACTGTAAGTCGGCTTGCCACATATCAATATTCTTTCCCTTATACGTAGTCTCTTCTACCGTCTTCCCCACTACTTCACTTGGGACCAGTGATCGTTCATCTATTCTTTTTGAATTTCAACAGTTTAAAACTACACAAAGGAAGTTATACTATACAAAAAATAACAAAGCATTTTTTTCTAAAATCAATGAATACTTACAAAACATAAACTGGGAATCTAATCTTCTTAATTGTACAACACAACAAGCTTGGGACTTTTTAAAAAAACATTGTACATTATTTGGAAAATACCTTTATTCCATCTAAGAGGAAATTTAATAAAGGAAAAATTCCCCCTTGGTTCAACAAGACAATTAAAAATCAGATTAAAATAAAAATTAAACATTTTAGGGAACTTAAGAATAGTTCTGTTCCATTTAAAACTACTCTATTACATAAATACAGACTATCTGTAAAAAAACTTAAAAAAATCCATTAAATTGGAAAAAAATAAGCTAGAATTTAAACTAGCTCACACAAAAGACTGTCACAAATCTCTTTTCTCCTATATAAATAGTCAAAAAAAAAGTGTATCAAGGACCATTGGTCCCATTATAACCAATGGCTCTTTTCTATCTCATTTTTTTATTTAGTTGTTTAACCAGGTATAGCACACGAAGCTGAAAGCTTTTTTACAGGAGCAACCTGGGAAGCACAAGGAGGTTAAGTGACTTGTTCAGGGTCACACAGTATGCAAGTGGAAGCTGTGGGATTCAAACCCAGGTCTGATCTACTGGATGTCACCAGATTTGCAGCTCGGAGCCTTAGACCACTGCGCTATACTGCCTTGAATCTCTTTAATAAGCACTTTTGTTCTGTCTTCTCTCAAAAATCACCTACTAGTACATTTAATGTTCACCACATAGATTATCATAGGTTCTATCCAACTGACATTATACAGGCTATCAAAAAACTTAAAAAAAAATACTAGTCTGGGCCCAGACGGTATTCATCCATGGTTTCTGATCGAAACCTCTATAAATATTTCTATACCATGTCAATTATTTTCAATAAATCCTTACAAGAAAGCATTGTACCAAATGATCGGTGTTCGGCAATAGTTACTCCCATATTTAAAAAAGGCAGTAGAGGTTCTGTGCAAAATTAGTGTCCAATTAGCCTGACCTCAGTGGCTGGTAAATTAATGGAATGAGTAATGAAGTCTCTAACAGATCAAGATTGTAAAAAAATAGGAATTTATGATTCAAATCAGCATGAGTTTACTCCCAGGTATTTCTGTACCACCAATCTTATATCTTTTTACAATAATATAAGTACTCTACTAGATGTGGGTATCCCTACTGATGTAATTATTTTGGACTTCAGTAGAGCTTTCGATAAAGTCTCACATGAAAAACTCATTACTAAAATGCACAATCTAGGTTTGTCACCTGATATTGTCAATTGGACTTTAAACTGGTTAACAAATCGTTCTCAGAGAGTCAGAATTAATGATATCTTGTCTGATTCAGGTAGTGTGACAAGTGGTGTACCACAGGGGTCGGTCTTGGGACCAACACTGTTTAACCTCTTTATCAGTGATTTACAAACAGGGCCAAATAACTTCATGGTTAAATCTGTAGATACTAAATTGGGGGGCAAGGTTAATAATCAAGAAAATATTTCTGCATTAAAGAAGGATTTGGAAAAATTAACACTTTGGGCAAATGAAAATCATATGCAGTTTAATCAAGACAAATGTTTAGTAGTGCATTTTGGTGTAAATAATCCAAAAACGCTATATCATATAAACGGACTACCACTTCACTCATCAAATTGTGAAAAAGATTTAGGGATATATGTTAATAATAAACTTACATCAAATGATCACTGTGTTAGAACTGCTTGCATGACCAACAGACTTTTGAGGCAAATAAAACGCACTTTTGTTAATCGCACTAAACAATGCCTTATTCCATTGTATAGGGTATACATTAGACCGTATCTAGACTATGGCTCCCCTTTCTGGAATCCAAACCAAAAAAAAGACATAACAATTCTTGAACAGGTTCAAAGGAGAGTAACTAGAATGATTCCAAGATTAACAAACTTGTATTATCAGAACAGATTAAAACTACTGGTCTCTTCTCTCTTTAAACTAGAAGATTAAGAGGTGATATGCTTATGGTTTTTAATTTAATAAATTCACCAGATCTAATGGAAAAATGTGGTCTAACACTCTCCAAAAGGAGACATGTTCCAAGACTGCATAATAAACAGCTTGAAGTAAAAACTTATAAAACCAGCAAAAGGGGGAAACTTTTTTCCAATAACAGCATCCATTGTATGGAACACCTTGCCACAAGAATTGGTAGAGGCAACTAGTGCCACTGTCTTTAAAAACAAATTAGATGTTTGGTTGAGGGATAATAGATAAATAATGGCCCACATAGTGTGGGGAACAGTCTCAATGGGCTCTGGCCTTCTTCTGTTCTTTCATACCAAGTAATACCAGGTAATATGGCTAATGCCACTGCCATTTCCATTTTTCAAACCTTTTCCTCCTGCTCATATTTCATTCGTTTCCTTATCCACTACAGAAAAAAATGTCAATATACTCCCCCTTCTATATTTTCTCTTTAATGGTCTGGGGTTTGTGATTCCCCCAAGGTCATGCCTGGTATGCCATCTTTCCCTATTTTGTTCCCATTGCCCCCTTTCTTTCTCATCTCTTCGTCTGCTGCCCCTTTCAGTTCTTTAATCACTTGCTCCATTTTTTCTAAACCCTTCTCACCCATATCTCCCATTATACCTGTCAAAATACTCTGTCAAATCCCCACCCTGTGACAGGTCAACCTTATCCTTATCACTCTCTGCATCCAGATCTTCTGGCCCAGGTAATTGTTCCGGATCTGGTACTTCCTGCACCGGCCATTTTCCTGCAGGACTCTTCCAAGCTCCCCCAGTTGGTGACTTCCTCTTCCCAGCTGTCTTGTCTTCCTCTCATCTCCTTGCTGCGTCCCACAGCTTGTTCACTTTCTCCATCAACCTCTTCACTGACACCTTTTTTGCCTTGGCTCTCTATGCTTCTCCCTCCACTTCCTTCCACTTCGCCATCTCCTATATCTCCTACACTTTCATCATCATCTCTGCTGCTTGCTCCATCATCTGGGCACTTGTAACCTCTGTTGTTTTCCTGCCTGCCATCCTAAGAAGTACTTGATATAGACATTTAGAGAAAAACATCCATTGATTACTCATTATTCTCCCCTTTGTATCCTCCCTTATTTCATTTCTAACCCCCTTCCAAGGCATGCTTGGGTGCATGCCTGCCCCAGTAGCTCCTTATTCCACCTCTGTTCTCCGTTCACACCCCATAAATCCCCTCCATGTACTTCTCTATATGTGCCAGGAGTATGCCGTATATACCTGCACATCCCACCACCTCCAGTCATAGCTGCCCAAATACAGTGATAAATATATTTATATTGAAACGCAACAAACAAATGTCCTCCCTTACGCCCTCCCATCTAACCCTCATAGGTTCCTCAGTTAACCTTTCCAGCCATACACTATTCCCGGTGTCTTATTTAAAATAAGAGCCCTTCAAATATCCAAATAAATCAAGAAAAAGAAAAAGCAGTCCCTTAAAACCCCTTTTGGTGACTCAGTACATCCTGCTGTACAGCAATTATGTCCTGGATAACAGGTAGTGCCCACAAACCACCCCAGGTGCTATATATCTCTGTCCTATCCCATCTTGACCTCCTAGCTATCTCTGGTTTCCTTTCTCCTTGACCTACAAGGTCTTCTTATCAAGTTGTCTGTTAGTCTGGTCAGCCAGTTCAGGAGAAACGGATGTTTTGCTTCAAATGATAAAAGTTACTGCTTGTTATTTTTGTGCCACTTATCCTTGTAATCTGAGTTGTTGCCACTGCCTCAGCTCAATTTACATTGTACCCCTACTGACCTCATGATGAGGTTTTGTACAAACATGTTTGACTCATGTGTTGACCTTTGTCTATTGTTCATCACTGTGTAATAGCTACTACTGTCTGTAAATTTATGGCTGTTGAACTATGTTGGTGCCACCTTGTGGCCTGGCCCATGTCTGAAAATGGTCCATTTGATCAGCACACTTACCCGGTTAACAAAGACATAAATAAATAAATACATCATCGCTTTTAAACTAATTTACTTTGAAATGCAACAACCATGCCCCTTTAAACTGCACATTCCCCTTCCCCTGTGGCCATTATTGTGTGCTCTGATTGCTGGGGCTGAACCTCAGCTTCCGCATTGATGCTTTTTCACCACTCGTTATACAAAAAACTACATATATGGCCACCCGCACCCCCCTCACATGCACGGTGCCTCCAAACCCCCATGCACCAATATGGCATCCTGCCAGCATCCAAGCATGTGCAGCATACATGATCCAGGGCCTTCATCCCCTGGACCCTTGTAGTTCTCCTTCTCCATGATGCCTTGTTTTGTAACCCCCTAATACCCCCAGCAGCTTCTCTATGTGTCCTTTTGCACTATGGCTGTGAAAATTTCAACCTGCCTCCTCCTGTTGAAGGCTACTCCACTTCCCATCTATTGCTCCCCCCATCTCCCATTGGGGACTACATCTCCCAGCATTCCAACAATAGGGGCCCTGTTCTGACTTGCATTCCTTCTGGCCTACATCCATTCCTCTTAGCTCACCCCCGAGACTCTCAGCCTAGCCCCACAGCAGCATGTTTCTGAAACAACTCATCTGACAACCAGTCCTGCCTCCCCGCAGCCTCCCTCCTCCACAACTTTCTGGTGTTTGCTTCCCTTCCAGGCCACCCCAGCCAAGAGGAACAATCCTATCTACACCTGATCTGCTGCAAATGCAGCTTGAGCCACTCATTTACAGGTAAACAACCTTTATTTTAATTTTTATAAATGCCCAAGTGGATTCTGCCTTTCTCCTCTTTTGGCATTCTTGCTTGCCTTGTCCCACCTAACTGTAGGCTTACCGAACACCAGTCGCTACCACTTTCACCCCCAGAGGATATAAGAAGGCCTCAGACAGGCCCTCACCAGCAAAAGAACCCCACATGTCCCAAATGTGACCACCAATCTCACTCGTCCCTATCTGCTCAAGCCCCCAAGCAAAATTCCCCATAGCATTTTTTCATTAAGCCTCCAGTCCCCTCTTGCAAATAACCTCCCACTTCCCTTAACTTTGAACTCCACAGTCCCCATATGGGCCACTTTATCCTGTCTCAGGCCCCTTAAATTCACCAACAATTTTTTTTTTTTTCTTTTAAACTTCATCGACCACATATACATCACCTGGAAGCCCTCTTTCCCCTTATCCAGTTCTCCTCTACCTTACCTCTAAAATTGCCAATCGATGTGCTGAGACCTATAAAATCTTCAAATCCCAGCAAAGGAAGGGAGCTCTGCCGTTCATCCCCTCTTATACCCCTTAAGGACCCCTTGCATGGACCCTGCCTGGCTCTTCCCCAGACCCAATCCTGTCCCACTTTGTCATCCGACTCACCTGTTGCTGACCCCATGGCTCCTCCCCCTCCTACCTTCCACCTGTGCCTAGCCTATCATTCCCAACCCCTCTGCCAGTGAGCACCCTGCCATTTCCTTCAGGAAACCCCCTGACAATTTGGGTTGCCTTAAAATGGCAACCTCATTTAACAGGAGATGAGAGAAAAGTTCCACCGGAGTTGTAAATTAGAGCCATTATCAACCAGCTTTGCAGTCATGTAAGAGATAACGACTATACTTTACAACGTCCCTGGGATTGGGAGGCACTTAACGCTGACACTCTCTCTGTCTGAGAGACAGGACAGCAGCTTGCAGATGTTTCTTTCTAATCTTTCTTCCTTTTTGTGTTTAGTGTAAGGGAAGGGGGTTACACAAAGTGCGTCGGCAGATTCAAGGAGCAAGGAGAGAACTTCTAAAAGTTAGGCACTGACCTAAGCAAGCAGTGAAAAAAGGGCAATCTAGTTTTGGCCCAAAAAGTGGAGATGTGGACACTTCCCCTTGCCCCCCCAGTTCCAGTGCCCTTGTTTTAGAAGCATAATAGTATTTTAGGCTAGCAGAGATTACTGCTCATTAGCATGACTGAGTTGGTAGTACATCCACCTCTGGGCCAGAAGGTCATGTGTTCTAGTCCCATACCGGGATTGGGCTCATAAATGCTGGCACCAGAGTGCAGTACAAAGAGGCTTTCTGTACTGATGGGTTGTGCTGTCCTTTGGATGAGATGTTAAACTTGGGATCCTTCTACCCATCTCTGGTGCTGTCCTGGTGCGTGTCTAGGTGGAAGTAAAAGAACCCAAGGCACTTTTGCAATGGTAGGGGATTTTCCCTGTGTCCTGGGCAACAGTCCCCTTCCCATAAAACTGGTTCAAGCAACTGCCTAAGCTTGTGTGTGGGTGCTGATGTGCGAAATGGCTGCCTCTACACATTCAGTCACTTTACTACCAGTCTAGGTTTGCTTGTAAAGCACTTTGGGATACAGTGTGTATGAAAGGCATGATATCAGTGCTGATTCTTCATTAAAAGATTTATGAATCTGGTCACCTCAAGTTGCAGGTAATCAAAATAACAGTTATGCAACTTAGTACATTAAGGCTCTCATTCTATCCAGAGGTCAAGGTGGTATCACAAACTGCACATACAAACCTTCAGTTGTTTGACATTATCATAACCCTAACCCTCCAATGATGGACCAACAGCCTTGAAATATGAAACATAACTGTTCTAGTTACAACTTTCTAGAACTGATGGAAGAAGACATAAAAGGGAAAAAAGATTATTTCCTTGTAAAGAAAACATGTTTTATTCAGTTCAAGTTTAAGAAGTAATGCCAAATATTATTTTGTCACTTTTACTAATTTTTTTCTGTTTTTATCTCCTTTTTGCCACAGCCTGCACTTGTCTTCTGGAAGGGGGTTAATTGGGATCACCCTCTCCCCAGGACATACCTTCACAACTTGCACTGGACAGGTATCTGGAAGATGGGTGCCGTGGTCCATTGTGCAAGGCTTGCAAAGATACTTGTTTATCCTGCCAGCCAATATTTTTTTCCAACTGCTTTTTCTACTGAGGGTGACCAGCATGCAGTTACAGCAGGTGATGTCAGAACTGTGGTATTACAGCAGTTTTCTGATGTCAGAAACTGTGGTTACTACAGCAGGGTGACTATGTCAAAACTGTGATACTGCAGCAGTGTGATGATGTCAGAACTGTGGTATTACAGCAGTTTTCTGATGTCAGAAACTGTGGTTACTACAGCAGTGTGACTATGTCAAAACTGTGATACTGCAGCAGTGTGATGATGTCAGAACTGTGGTATTACAGCAGTTTTCTGATGTCAGAAACTGTGGTTACTACAGCAGTGTGACTGTCAAAACTGTGATACTGCAGCAGTGTGATGTCAGAACTGTGGCATAACTGCAGTGTGATGATGTCAGAACTGCGGTATTACAGTAGTGTGATGATGTCAGAACTGCATTATTATAGCAGTGTGATGATGTCACAACTGCGGTATTGCAGCAGAGTCATGATGTCAGAACTGTGATACTGCAGAAATGTGATGGTGTCATAACTATGATATTACAGTAGTGTTATAATGTCATAACTGAAGTATCACAGCAGTGTGATGACGTCAGAAGTGTGGTTTCACAGCCATGTGATAATGTCAGAACAGTGGTATTACAGCAGCTTGATAATGTCAGAACTGTGGCATTATAACAGTGTGATAATGTCTGAACTGTGATATTACAGAAGTGTGATGATGTCAGAACTGTGATATTACAATAGTGTGATGATGTCAAAACTGTGGTATTACAGCAGTGTGATGATGCCAGAAGTGTTACTTCAAAGCAGTGTGATGTCAGAATTGTGATACTGCAGTAGTGTGATGTGTGGTGACAGACACATTGAGGATCCTTGCAACGGGCACAGCAAGGGCAGGGGCTGCTGCTTTGAGGAACTGCAGCAGCAGTCCATCAGGCCCCACAGAGTCATGGGCAGGGATAGAGTTCGGTAGACTCCAGACCTCCCTGATGGATACAGTCCTTAAGTCGAATACACTTGACACTTGATCCAAACTTTCACTGGAAGGGTCAGGGGGTCATGTAAGAAGCCCAGTAAAGTCTGAAAGGTCAGAGAAGTTGGAGTTAAGGGCATTGGTGATGGTGTACAAACTGTTACAGTTGATGCCATCGATAGTCATTTTGGTGATTTCACCCTTTTTTCCTTGGCCCAGTAGAAACCTAATGTGAGACCAAAAGCCACGTGAGCCATTTACAGAGGTCAGTAGAAGCTTTTTACAGTAGGATCCCTTGTCCTCTCGAATGGCTCTCTTGCTGGCATTTCTCTGCTGTCTGTATTCCTCCCAATACCCCTGCAGTGAGGATTTCTATGCTTTTGTCCATGCTCTGTCTCAGTCTGTAATGGCAGACAGTAGATCCTTGTGTAACCAATTAGTGGTAGTGCCCCGCACGCCTCTCCTTTTAAGAGGCAGATGATTATCTTGAATAGTCAGGAGGGTGGTAATGAGGTAGTTTAGTACACACTCAACATCAGAGGTATGATACAAGGGGGACCAGTCTGATATCAGCCAACAGTGCTCCAATGTCATGACTCGAGAGATTCCGGAACTGTAGTTCCTTAGGTGGAAGCTTTGGCCTACAAGCACTCCAAACACAAAAAAAAAAGGTAGATGGTCACTGATGGAGTCAGGTAGGGTGCCAGCAGCCAAGAATCTGTCAACCCTGCTAGTAGCAATCCAGTCTAGCAAGGAATGATGGTTACCACAAGCTGGGACTCGGGTTGAACAAGTAATGGGTTGGGAGAGAATTAACTTCCCCAGCATAGAGTCGTAGGTACCAGCATTTTTAGTGAGCATGTCAAGGTTTAGGTCCCCAAGTAATAGGATTTCATTGTTGCCTTTGGACATTACAAGGTAGTGAACAATGCTATTTAGGCCAGTTGTGCTACATTTGGGAGGGTTGTACACACAACAGTTGAATTTTCTTTGCAGATCCGAGCACAAGAACAGCATGTAGAGCCTCACAGGAGCCCACTGGGGCAGTGTGGATAGCTGTGACATTTAGGTGATCTTTGAAAAAAAAGGCAACTCCACCACCTTTCTTTGTAGTGGGGTGAGCAGCTCTGAGCAGCTTGTAGCCCTTAATGGAACAGAAGAAGTCAGGGATGGAGGGCTTGAGCCATGTCTCAGACAAGCCAAGAATGTCAGGGGAGTATTAGGACATCCAGGCTTCCAGTTCTGTGGCGTTCGCCATAAGGCTACAGATATTCATGTGCATAATCCTTAGCCCTCTGTTCAGGAACCATTGAGTGGCGGTGACAGGGGAGGTATTAGATTGTGGTCCTGGGTTAGATGCAGTGTCTCCAGATAGGGATAGGTATATCAGATGAATCCAGGTCTCGGCAAAGAGGCTGATGCGGAGGCTATAAAAACTGGGTCCCCGAAAGTGGAGGTTGCTAAAGTAATGGCTCAGTTTTAATGCAGACATGAACTTTATGTAGCAATGAGAACAGCTAGACAGGTTTCTCCCAATCAGTAGGTTGAAGAACAAAAAAGATCCTTCATCCTGACATGTAGGGTAGTAGCCCAGGTTTGGTTTGCATGGGAGGAGGTGCAGGACAAGTAGGGTTCCCCCGGTCCCACAGCAGACCCCAAGGAGATAAGTATGCAACATTATAAGTAGATCACAGTGCAATATAAGGTTAAGTATAACCCTTGTTACAAATACCCACGAAGGACAAGGTTAGCCAGCTAATTAGAGTCTCAGTGTAACAAACCTACAACAACAAAAACAAAAAACAATAATAAAGTGAATGGATTCAATCGAGATTAAAGAGAGAAGATCAGTCAGCCAAACCTGAGGAAAAAAGTAGTGCCCTGCCAGACAGAACCAGTGGTCAGGGAGTGAAACGAGTGGCACAGGGTCTAATTAGAGGTGGTGTATCAACCAGAAATAAAAAGGGCTCAGGACTTAAATCCCTGGATACAGCTGATCTTGGCACCTTTTGACTTTTAAATCTTGGTACTGGGATACCCCTAACATATTACTCAACAATGACATCAATCTCTGCTCTACTGCAGAGAACTCCACCTCCTATTTAGGCAACTTCTAATCCCGGCTACAGTTGGAAGAGCTGCAGTCCACTTGACAAGTTGTGCAGAAGGGGTGGGAGGGAGGCAGCACTTGCTGTGAAAGGAGCTCGGTGAGGTCTGGTGCAAAATATTTTAAATTTAAGTCCCTTCTGCTCCGGTGGGCTCCAATGAGCCAATTAAATCCCCCACCATCCACTGCTGTGCTCCAGTGATCTCCGATGAGCTTTCTAATGCAGACAAAGTTAGTTCAGCCTTTAAATGGGCTGGGAGGAATTTAAAAAGTCTTGGCACCTTTTTCTAGCCGTTAGGGGCTGAGGAGTTTGAAATCAGGTGCAGAAACAAGCTGAAAAAAGCTCTGTGGAGCTTGTGATCCAACTGGTGCAGAACTTGCTGTGAAAGGAGCTCTGGTGAGCTCTGTTGTGAAATATTCTAAATTAAAGTCCCTTTCTGCTCCGGTGGGCTCCGATGAGCCAATTAAATCCCCCGCCATCCACTGCTGTGCTCCGGTGAGCTCCGACGTCCTGGCAAACTCCTTAAACAGAATCAGCCAAGGAAATTACAAAAGAGCCTTGAACCAACAAGTACTGGCTGCAGTTTTCAAAAGGATGGTGCACTTTGAAAATAGATTAGTGCAGAGGGGTTGTGGGATAACAGATGGAGCAGACACTGACCTTCAGTTTCAACATGCAATCTCTGTGTGATGCTTATTCAAAATACAGGAGATAACCTTCAGCATTCACCTATTCCTTCTTCAATACATCAGTTTGCAGCAACAGACTATGTATGTCCTTCCTCTGCACTTATCAGCACCTACTGACTCACTGATCTATACTTTTCAGTGAAAACCCTTCATTCCTATGGTTGCCTTGTTTGCTTGAGTGGTGGGGGCTCAAAAAAAAAAAAAAAAAAACAAGCAACAGACAAAGAACCTCAGTGCAGAAGCACTGAAACAAGGGTTACCCCAAAGAGCACTGACAATAAGCCAAGTTTCAAAGAAACACAACATCACGCATACTTCCATAATGCAAAGCATCATGGGATATATGCAAATCACCATGCCATTTCAGACTTGTTCGGTTTACAGCAATTTACATGCATTTTAAATCGCACAACTAACATAACTTTTATCATACAGTCCCCTAGCAACTTGTTACCTTTATCAAAAACACCTAGTGCCATGGTATTTTCAACATTTACAGGTTTTATACACACAATGTACATACTTTAAAGTAGTTTATGACAGAGTGCCATTGCATACTAAATCCAACAATGAGGAACACAGCCTGTTGTTTTATATCAGCTCGGAGTTCACAACAGTAACCTCCCTGTATGAGGACCTGAGAGGAAAAAGGAAAATTAAAGAGGACACTATAGCATAGTCAAGAAAGGGAAGGGGGGGGGCCCTTTGAATATCTATCCCAAGGTATATACATTAAAGTATTTTGTGACATAGTGCCATTGCATACTAAATCCAACAATAAGGAACACAGCCTGCTGTTTTATATCAGTTCGGAGGTCACAACAGTAACCTCTGTGGTGGAGATAGGCTACACCCTTAAGTACTGGACTGCAGGACACTTTTTCTATCACCTTTTGCCTTCTTCTGACTTACATAAAAACGTATGTTGCGCAACAGTACCTCTAAACCCTATACTGTTATTGTGTTCTACTATCTTAGGTAGGCCACCTAGGATAGCACTATTCTATCTTCTCTACTATTCCCACTATGTCTTATGCTTTTACTTATTCTTATTTCATCCATTTAGTCCTCCTAATTCGGAGAATTAACAGCACCTTGGAAGGTGTATTGGGATCAATTGCAATTAAGTATAAAGTGATCATGTCTTCGGCATAAAAATGTTATGAGAGACCTCTAAGAAAAATAGGGTTAGAAATCTATATCAATCTACATAATACAGACAGCATGTATGAGAGGATCCTTAAAATGTATTTTTTTTAATGCTGCATAGGGCAGAGGAAAAGGTGCCCTGTATTAGGAATATATATTGCAATAGTAGATCGTGTGTAAATTGCACTAAATTTTGTGGGATTTATTCATAAATATAGCTATGAGCTATACCAGTGTGCTAGAAACACAGTATTAATTGAATAGAAATGAACACAGTATTGGCCTTGATAGTGGCCTTTTCTATAGAAGAGGCTGTGGTTAGCAGCTGCCCCCGAGGCAAAAGTAAAGTAAACGTCCTGACTTTACGCTCGTTTCACGCTATTAAGTGAACCAAGCAAATAAATAAGAGAAAGGCACCTTGCCTTACAAATCCAAACTAAAAGGAGTTGGGCATGGTAGCGTGTGTGCATTTCAGCCACCCGCCCAAAAAGTGAAAGCCCAAAGAAAGTAATTTTCCTTCCCGCTCGGTTCAAGCTGCAGGTGAACTGTGCATAGCTAGAAAAAGGTGTTTCCTCGTAGAGCAGAGAGCTACTACCTGGGCTGGAGAAAAGGATGCTGTAATCTCCTAAAATGTTCCAAAATTAACCAGAAATAGCGGGTCAAAGGAGTCAGCAGCGGTATGGTAATTTTGTCAATTTCAGTCGCCACCCCTAGTGCTACTTGCACTCCCAAACCTAGCTAAACTGGTAAACCCCTGAAATACTAGGACAGGAGAACTGTCCCAGATATTGAAACATAAGTAAAAGGGGGAAAGCTATACTGCAGATGTTTTATTATACCAAAGATCTAAACCATACCATAAAAAGATATAAGAAAAAGAGTGAACACAGTTTACCCCTGTTGTTACTTGAGTATATATAACATATAAGTGTCAAAAAAGTTTCCAAACACCTCTAATTCTTTGGAAATCAATGTAGAAGTTTTGTTAAATATAAATGATAATAGCCAGGTGGAAATAAACAGAACCTTCTTCTTACCTGATTCCTTGTCAATGAAACAGTTGCTTAGGGGAGCAGTGCCCTCTGCTGTCCCTTTCTTATAGTACACTACCTGTCAATCCTAGCGTAACTAAGCAAGACCCCTGGTTGTTACCAAATAATTAACTCTATGTTTGGTTATTGCAGCCATATGTAATCCCCCTACAAATTGGGGTTTACTAAGATGTCTTCCTGGGCTGCCTAATGCCCACTGTCAGGATGGTGTCCTGTGTCTGCAGTAGCTGTATGTGTCTGCATGAGAGAAGATATATTTGCTATAGAAAGCCTCCATGCCTGTCTCTTTAAGAGAGTCATTATGCTGTGTTAGAAATTAGTCTGGGCTGGGTCAGAGTAGATTAGGGCTCGTGACAAGCCACGCGAGTGGTATTTCTGCTCCATTCTGCAGTCGCTATATGCACAGAGGGAGCTCTGTTAGGAACTGTGTTTATTTATTGTTTATCTGCCTTATTAATAATAGTATAGAAGTTTGTTTAACCTGCCTTCTCTTGTAGCTTGGACTTTTTGCATAACAGCCACCATTTTGGTTCTAGACAGCCAGAGTTTGACCAATCAAACCTCAGGGGACCTAAAATGGAGACTGTACCCAGAGGTCTTGTGGAATTGAAATCTGTAGGAATTGTAGTATTTTAAGGTTTGGCACCTAAATGGTCCTGAGGGGGAGCCCTTGCTATGACAGACAGTTCCCTCAGCCAACCAAACTTTTTGGATCTCAGAGGAAATCTCCAGAACTGCCTGCAGCAGAGTTCAGTTGTGAGCTGGAGTTTAGAGAGTGAACAGCTCGAGCCATCGAGCAGCTGCTCCTGCATAGGAGCATGGGAGAATCGGCAGGAAGGCTGTGCTGGCCTGCCCATCACATCTTCCAGTGAAGATCCTGTGAATGTGAAAGTTGGACTTAAATCTAATTCCTTTGTTTGGGATCTGAAGCCTGAAGAGAAAGAGAGTGATCAGAGAGTGATAGTGTCAGTGGCTCAGCAGGTAGCACACTCGCCTCTGAGGCCGGGAGATCAGAGGGTTGTGGGTTCAGTTCCCACATCTGGCACTTGGGTTAATATCCCAGTACTGACACTGTAGTGCAGCATGAGAGGGGTGCTGCACTTCTGAGGTGGTCTTTCGGATGAGATGTTAAACCGAGGTCCCATCTGCCTAGATTGGTGGTAGTTCAGGTGGATGTTAAAGATCCCATGGCACTTATCAAAAAGAGTAGGGGAATTTCCCTGGTGTCCTGGCCAAATTTCCCTCATTCACTCAAAATACTACCAACAGCTTAATCTGGTTCAAGGTCACTTGGCATTCATCTGTATCCTCCTCCCCCGGGTTGTGCCTGAAAATAGGCAGGATTTGTCTAGTGCACTTACCCGGTCAACAAAAACTAAATAAATAAATTACCTGAATTTGGGACTGAAGACTTGTTCCAGAAGTGATCGGCCTGCCAAGTACTGAAGTGAGTCACGGATTGAGAGGTTTGTGCAGAACTTCTGCTAAATTGCAACTGGACTTTACCCAAACTGTGACTAAGAGTTGTGTTGCTTATAAGTGTGCTGAACGTGCTCCGTGTGGGTCGCGATTTGGTTCCCCAAGTTCAAGTGTGTTATGCTAGCTGGAAACTGCTCTGGCACTCACATGGACTAAATCTGAACTGCCTGCTTTGGTCTGAGCCCTGCCATCTCAGCCTAGACTGCTACTCCCATCGCAGAGACATTTCCAACAAAAGATCCGCTCGGGGATTCAGCTCCATGCTCAACTCCATCAAACAGGTAGCAACCACCTCGGTGAGTCGTATGGGCCCTGCTTCCCCAGGCAAACCAGAACACCATCCAGAGGTCTTCATCTGATCAGTCCTGCCTCCTGGTCTGGGTAGTGTGAGTACCAAACAGGGTAACTTCCTGCAACAAAGCTGCAACCATTGTGTGTCATCTGATTTATTTGTTTGGGTTTATTACAATGAACTGAGCCATCTGGCTCCAGATTATGAATTCTGGGTTGATGTGCATGCTAATTGTTCTCTCCTAAGGCCCCCAACAACAGCTGCAACACCGGCCTATCCTGGACATCGCTTCAGGCTAGCCTGCTTACAAACTGGGTACCCTGGGTTGTGTGACTGTATGCAAGGGACGCACTGTTCATGCATGTTCAGCCTGAATTAATCAGATCTGTCAATCATCCACTAGATTCATGCCCCACCCCGTTCACTTCCCCCTGAATAAATCGATTTTGTTCTTTTTGCATTTAACCCGGCTAGTGTGTACCATTTTGGTGGGGGTATTGTACTGCCATTGAACTGTTGCATTATAGGTCTTACTTTACAGGGGGTCTCCAGGGCAGCTGCGGAGGATCCATCCCTAGTGGTAAGTGCAAGGTGCGTGAGCAAGTCATTATTGCCATATGGTACATGTGAATGTTTTGCTGCTATACTGTTTAGGCCACTAGAGGGGTTGGTGGGGGGGGTTATAGCATCCCGGAGGGCTATACCAACAGCAGTTACGCTACCCTAGAACCATTCCTTTATGTGGAAGCACCTGTTCAACGAGCTCAGGCCCCTCAACCTGTGCCTAGTCATGCAGGCAGGGATAATAGCCCTTAGGATAGCACCACTTAGGGGTTACACATATCATTATTTGATATTATACAATGGCAAGAAAGAATCCTGGTTTCTGATTGGTCAGTTGGCTATCACAGCAGGGATGTTATCCTGGCATAACATCCCTGCTGATTGTTTGGATGATTTCGATCCCCATCCCCTCCATGATCATCTCCTCTTTCTCTTAAGAAACAAAAATATGTTTACACACTAACAAAACATTCTTTAAAATTATTTTTATTATAAAACAACAAACCATTGTATAATAGAATAATGCCCTCCAGGGTGGGAGTTATGCTGGGATAACATCCCGCTACGGGTGTTGGGCGCCCTCGGCAGGTGCCTCGGGCCCAACCACCGGGTGGGATGATCAACCTCTTCCACCAGGCACCCGTATTCCTTTATGAGTAGGGATCAGATGTGGAAACTATTATGTGTTACACCTCTGGTGGATCATGAATTAAAGCTAGCCTAATGTAGAGCTTTTATGGTTTGTATATAAGGTTAAGGATCTAGTCAGGTGACCTCACCTGAAGAGTATATAAAGCTCTCTTCTCAGCACTTCAGGGAGATCAGCCTTGGATGTGGTGAAGGAAGGTCTACAGCGCTGGTAGACTCCGAAATACGGAAGGTATAGAATCATAGTTATTCTACTATTCCAGACTGTATAATTTGTTATTGGCAAGAAACCACTGATGTAAAGTGGTTGTTCTTATTGCATTTTCTTTTGATTTTTTTTATATTTAAATAAATGTCATGAAGTGTGTTCTTAATCCTGACAACTTGCCTCATCTGATATTATTTCCCACATGCTGTGACACCCTTCCTCTATGAGGACCTGAGAGGGAAAAGGAAAATTAAAGAGGCTACTATAGCATAGTCAAGAAAGGGAAGCCCACATGTGGCCAGTCTTATGGACTTGAAATTGTAAAGGATAGATTAGGCTAAGAAACAGAAGAACTGTTGTAAGAGATTTAAGAAAAGGTCAGTCCTCAAGAGCGGCAGGAGTTCTCTGTCACATATCCCCCACCTTAAGAGGGAAGCAGTTACTGCAGACTGCTCACCACCTTCCTGTCCCAGGAAGAGATGGAGCTTCCACCCATCCAGCTTCAGAAGCTCAGTCTCAGGGTCCCTATTAATGATAAACATTTCATCATAAACATAGTGGAGATCATCATTCTTTACCCTGAGGCATCAACACATTTCTTAACAGAGACTAACAGTACCTTCCCTGACCCCTTAACATACTGTAACAGTTTGGCAACATTAGCATCTTTAGCCTGCAGTATACCCCAGTCAATATTGTTTAGCTGCATCAATATGAGAAAAAGTCCCTTCAGCCTCATAGGCTTCTTCTTGCTTACTTGGAGTCTTCAAACCCAGTACAATATCACTAGGTACAGTCTTACCTGGGGTCTCACATTCAAGTTCCGTACATTCATCTCCGACCTCTAATAAGTAACATCCTGGGAACACAGGCAACAAATGAATATTCTGCTCAGTCAGGGGGTCCTCCTCCAGCTCAGCCCATGAAAAATCCTCCTCTGATTCTTTATCCAAACTCTCCAGCAGGAACCTCTCGAGCACCTGGCACCGGTGTTCTGCCTCTCTGCATAGTTGGTGTGCCTCCAGCCTTTGCCCACTCATCCAGTGGACCATCCTCATCAGGGTCTCCACCTCCTGGGTGTTGTCTTCACACCTCCAGTCTGCCTTGACCCCACTGTAGTTCCTCATCCCTTTGCATCTCTTCATCTTCAGGCTTGGCCTTCCTCTGAGCTCCCAGGTCTAGTCCAGACAGCAGCGTCTCTCTGTTTTTCAGCCATGGTGCTGGTCAAAACTCCACAGACTTTCTTCTCCGGGTTCTCCTCTGGCAACTCCTAGTGCCTCGGTCCACCTGAGATATCTGGGCGATATCCACAAGAAAATGGCCCTCTTCGGCCAGTCCAGACACTTCCAGCAAGTTATCCCACTTCTAACACCAAACCTGTGGAGGGGTTGTGGGATAACAGAAGGACCAGATACTGAGCTTCCATTTCAACACACAATCTCTGTGTGATGTTTATTCCAAATATAGGAGATAACCTTCAGCAATCGCATATTCCTTCTGCAATACATCAGTTTGTAGCAACAGACTATGTATATCCTTCCTCTGCACTTGTCAGCACCTACTGATCTACACTTTTCAGTGAAAACCGTTCATCCCTATGGTTGCCTTGTTTGCTTGAGTGGTGGGGGCTTAAAAGAAAAAAAAAAAAAAAAAACAAGCTATAGACAAAGAACCTCAGTGCAGAAGCAATGAAACAAGGGTTACCCCAAAGGGCATTGACAATAAGCTAAGTTTCAAAGAAACACAACATCACACATACTTCCATAATGCAAAGTATCTTAGGATATATGCAAATCACCTTGAAATTTCAGACTTGTTCAGTTTACAGCAATGTACATGCATTTTAAATAGCATAACTAACTTAATTTTTATCATACAGTCCCCTAGTGATTTGTTACCTTTATCAAAAACACCTAGTGCCATGGTATTTTCAACATTTACAGGTTTTATACACATAATGTATATACATTAAAGTAGTTTATGACAGAGTGCCATTGCATACTAAATCCAACAATGAGGAACACAGCCTGTTGTTTTTTATCAGCTCGGAGGTCACAACAGTAACCTCCCTGTAAGAGAACCTGAGAGGAAAAAGGAAAATTAAAGAGGGCACTATAGCAAAGTCAAGAAAGGGAAGGGGGGGTCCACTGGTGGCCAGCCTTATGGACTAGAAATTGTAAAGGACAGATTAGGCTAAGAAACAGAAGAACTGTTGAAACAGATTTAAGAAAAGGTTGGTCTTCAAGAGTGGCAGGAGCTCCCTGTCACAATCTATTTGCCTTTTGAGAGAACAATCAGCTCCCACAGTTTTGCTGCAAACCACCAGCCAGAGAGACTTTCCCTAAGGATGCCTTGGTCTTGGACTGGGCAGGAAGGTTCCTGTATGCCGTCCCACCATTCCTACTCATACAGAAAGCACTCCAGATGCTCAGCAGAGAACCTGCAACAATGATTCTAATAGTCCCAGACTGGGCAAGACAGGCCTGGTACTCTTTGCTGTTGGCCTTGTCCAACTAGACTCCAATCAGCCTGCCATTAAGTCACAAACTGCTGACTCTGTCCCAGGGCAGGATAACATTCCCAAACCCCAGGGCACTATACATAAGGGTATGGTTCTTGAAGAGATAGAATAATCTGAACTGAATCCTGCAGAAGAAGTCCTAAAGGTGCTTAAAGGAAAACTGCACCCTCATATCTTCTAAATGTTATTTGTTTCCATGTCAGACAACTCTTTTCATGTCGCTGTTAAAGATGTATGCAACTGCTTCAGTCAGTTTTCACACTAGGCCCTGTTACTGCCCTGGCAGGATCCATTTCGTGGTTGTTGAAATCTCATTGTCCCTGAGAGCTGCATTCTCATATGAGATGATGTCAGATCAACCATTTATATCATGTATCTCTATGCTGAAATAGCAAATACTCTGTAAAAACTCTTTGGAAACTTATAAACCAAATGGAGTTTAAAAGGGAAAAAACCTGCATTACAACTCAGATAGCTTAGAAAACTCACTGAAGGTAAATGTGATATTTCACACCTTCTTGCAGCTTGTTTCTTTTAAAACTACTTAAGCAGACAGGCATACTGGGGAGTTTAAAGGTTGATTACGCATCACATTCTCATATGCTAATGCAGCTCTCGAGGACAATGAGATTTCAACAACCATGAAATGGACCCTCGCAGGACAATAACAGGGCCTAGTATGAAGTGTGAAAGCTAAATGAAGCAGTTGCATACATCTTTAACAGTTACAGGAAAATAGTTGTCTGTTGACATGGAAACAAATAACATTTACAAGATATGAGGGTGCAGTTTTCCTTTAAAGTTTATAGGAGACCAGCAACCATGAAAACATGTTTCTCTAAGTGGAAAAGATTTCCATACTGGTGTGCCCATAGAAAGATAATCCCAATGATGGCAGGGCTGCCTATAGTCTTGGAATAGCTGGTACACATGCAGTCTATAGGCTTAAGGCCTTCAACACTCATGGCGTACCTAGCAGCAGTGTCAGCCTTTATATCAGCAGGCAATGGAAAGTCACTGGTCATACAGCCCATTTTCAAAAGGTTTTTTAAAAGCCTCAGTCACGCATACCCCATTGGTAAGGGACCCAGTTCCACCATGGTATCTCAATGTCTGCCTTGCTCAGCTCATGGAGGCTCCATTCAAGCCTATGGACACTGCTGACCTAAAGTATGTCACATGGAAAACCATATTTCTGATTGCCACTATCTCTGCTAGGAGGGTGAGTGAGCTGCAAACCGTCTATACAAAGCCAAACAACATAATTTTCCACAGGGATAAGGTAGTCCTTGGAACCCATAGGAAATTGGTGATGTCTGAATTTCACCTGAACCAGTCAGTAGGTCTTCCAGTGCTCTATCCAGAATACTCCAGTCCAGATGAGTAAAAGTTGCATAGCCTTGACCTAAAGCCAGTACTAGGTATCTGCGTGGACCAAACAAACTATGTCTGTTCACAAAACACTCAGCTTTTTGTTACCTGTGGTGAGTTTGTCAAAGGTAAAATAGCAACCAAGAGGTCTGTCTCTCACTGGATAGTCTCTTGCATTCAGTTCTGCTATGAAGGAGCAGGGATAATGCCACCCAGAGCCTTAAGGGCACACTCCAAAAGGGGTACCTCTGCCTCTGTGGCATCCACAAAGGGCATCCCATTATTAAACATTTTCAAAGCTACCTGGAAAGCAGGACACACCTTCACAAAGTACTACTGTCTGGACATACAGTCCAGAAGGGATGCCAGCTTTGGAACTGCTGTCTTGCAGAACCCTTTTCCTAAGTAGGTTCTGGACCCAGCCTCCCAAAGTACTGCTATTGAGTCTGCATAAGGTGTAAACATTAAGTAAGGGAGTCCTGGCATTAGAAGAAAAAATTACTCACCATAGTAATTGTTGTTTCCTCTCAGGGATCCCTCATTGTGGTTATACTCCCTAACTCTGCCTCCCCTTCCAGAACCCGAAAATAGGTTCACACAAGAATCAGGTTTTTTCCATTAAGGCTACTTAAGCATTACTACTGCAGTTACTCTACAATTATAATTTTGTCCTAAATATTTCAATATTTTAATAATTTTACATGTCTACTTCAGTTTACTTGGTTTTCAAAATTTGGGGGGGGGGGGCTACATGTATAGATATTTCTGGTATCCTTTTAGCTAGTTTCACTAGTGACAGCTCCACTCTGTCTGGCTGTAGAAACAAATCTGAGGTAACTGCCAGAGTGGAGCATGACTGCACAGTTTGAACCTACTTTCTGAATTCCATCATTTGAATAAGGTTCTATCTCCGGGGCATCTCTCTGCATGAAGACAGATGCATAAAGTGCAAACACAGTGAGGGATCCCTGAGAAGAAACAACATTTCTATGGTGAGTAATTTTTTCTTTTTGTACCCCCTCCTCTGGAGGTGCACAAGGTACTTTTAAATGTGACCAGCCTCTCTATTCTTTCAAGCTCAAGGCAGGTTACTAGTGAGCACTTGATGGGTTAAACCTGGCCCAGAGAGCTTTCCTCTGGTTGAACTCTCAGCTAGGAGTCAGGGTGTCTGGAGTTTGTGTTCTGTGCTTCCTCACACAGCCATTAGCAGGAAGCCCACACATGAATATCCCCCTTTACTCTAAAAATAGAGGGGAGGCAAGCTAAGAGCTCAGTCCTAAGTTCCAGCAGTTCCAGTCACACACAGCTAGGTCTGGGGTGCCCAGGTATCAGAGAGTACAGGGGGTTGGGGGGTAGAGAAAGGAGAGGGAGCACCGCCTCCCTTTGTCCTCTCCTTGGGCAGGGTGGGCCCTTCAGAGACCAGACAGAGGAGGGAGACACAGAATAGTCCTGCCCTGAGGTGAAGAACCACCAGCTATCCCATTCAGTACAAGGGAGTAGTGGTAGGCCTCCTCTCAAAAGAGGTTGCCAAGATGCTTGTGGATCCACTCCCACAGAGAGGTATGCAAGGAAGTGAGTAATAACTACCTTGAAATGTAATGAATCACCCCTAGGTAAAATGTACTGTGAAGGCAAATGGTAATGATTCATCATGATAAGGAGCCTGGCAAGATTCAGGGTCAGTTAAGTCCCACAGAGTTGGGCTGGACAAGGGAGTCCATTGCTTTGAGTCACTAGAACCATCAGTATGCCGTCACAAGGGGCAGAAGTAATGATACAAATCATGCCAGTTGTGATGATGAACTCACAGAACAGCACCAGTGTTGTAAGTTTGGAAAGGGTGCCACCGAGACAGCAATAAAAGCACAACCTGTTTGACCCCAGCTCTAAGTATGGACATTAATTCTGTGAGTGGTCTCACGTTACTGGTACCCCTCTGTATGTGTTTTGGCTCCTGGTCCCCATCTGCCCAGACCTGTGGTAGCACAATGAGTTGGAGGTACAGTTTTCTTGCTGTGGGCACCAGACTCTCCCTGGTGAGAAATGTCACCATATATACCTAGGCACAGGGGAGCTTACACGTTAGGCTGGTCTATTTGGATTTCAGAGATGGAGGTATTGGAAGCACAGAGTACAGGGTACCCCGGGACCACTCACACAATGTGCAATTTATTTGGTGCAAATCAGTCAAGAAACTGTTGAGATATGGGCCCCAGAAGTTTAGTGCACTTAAGAGAAAAACATCGCCACGTTTTGCAGTTTATTTTCACAGTTGATCACATTTGTACTGTCCTGAAGAGAAGCAGCTGGCACCTACAGATGACTAGCATGGCATCATAGAAACATAAAAAGATAGAATTTGATGGCAGATAAAGACCACTTGGTCCATTCAGTCTGCCAATTTCTCCCTACCTACACTACTACCACAGACTGTGCCTGATCTACAGCTCTTTCTCCCTCCCCTGCATCCTTTCCACTATGATTCCTGCTGTCTGCTCTCGATCCCCGTGTATTTTGAAGTGTTAAATGGGTGTTTGTAAATACCTATCTGCAGTCAAATGGCAGCTAAAGTTTTCAATTATTTGGGCTGGAAAACAGGAACTTTCCCTCTGTGTAGAAACCTGTTGCAACAGTACTTCGCTCTCTGCTCTCTTTTCTTTCCCTGTATTCTTTTGTTTATTTCATCTGTTCCCCTGCTCATGGAGTGGCCACCTGTGAGTAGTCTCTCTCTCTCCCTAATCTCCCTTTGTGTCCTCTTTCTTTGTTTTGCACCCAGATATTGCCAAAACTGCTGTCTGACTGTGGAAAATACCCCATCTAGTTTCACAAAGAAGGTTTTTAAGACTTTATGGCCCAGATATTCAAAAGGGTTGCTCCATGCGCAACAGGGTTGCGCATGCTCAAGTCCTACATTGCGCCATTCTGCGATATTCAGCAGGAGGCAGTTGCTCCACTGGCAACAGGTTGCGCCAAAAGAGCAATGCAAATGAATGCATGCTCAACAGGAGGAGGAACCAGCCATAACCTCGCGGCCCGATATTCAGTCGGGTTGTGCAGAGATGTCATCACAGCCCCCTAACCTCGCCTGCACAAGCATGAGCTAAAAAAAGGATCAAGTTGAGGGCCACCCACAGGTGAGCTGCTGTATTACAGGGCGCAACACAGCAGCTGCCACCCCTGGCTGGCCTCCAACTTCGGTCCCTGTGCCCCCACCAGCCCGATGGCGGGCATAGAAGTAACACATACCTCTCAACTGTCCCTGATTTTCAGGGATGTCCCTGATTTTACGACAGAATTTCCTCTGTCTCGTAAAATTCGTGTTTCTGTGACAGAACAGTGGGGACTGTAAGCATAAAATAATATCAAACATTAAAAATACAGACTAGTTCTTCTTCAAAATGCATCTTATACAAATCCCTTATTCTATCAGATTTCTGAGTGAATATTACCAATTGTTAAGATGTGTCCCTGATTTGGCATCTTTGTCCCTGATTTTTAAGCCTTGTCCCTGATTCATGACACAAGAGGTTGAGAGGTATGGAGTAACATGAACCCCCGCCCACATCTCCCACAGCCCGATCGCGGGCAGTACAGTATGAACCCCCACACACACACACATCTCCCACAGCCCGATCGCGGGCAGAACATGTATGAACCCCCCTCCAGTGCCCGATTGCGGGCGAAAGTAACCCTCCCCCAACCGAATATCTCCCTGGTGGTCCAGTGGACCGTAAAGCCCGATCGCGGGCAGAATGTCACATCACAACCCCCACCAAACATCTCCTGGTGTCTAGTGTCCCCCCACCCACAGAAGCCCCTCCACCCGCTCCCCCGCGGCGAGCGGACAGCATCCACCGCCTGCCGCGCCGCCCGCTGACTGACTGTCCGGTAGGGCTGCCGCCCATGGTGCAGGCTGGCCAATAGGCGTGCAGCCCATACCGTATGACAGTCCAGATTTGAATGATGTTCATTCTGAAATCGGACTGTCATGTCAGAACAAGACCGCTATAATAGCAGACCTTGTTGGATCATCTCATCTGGCTTGCATCACCAAGACCTGGCTGGATGAGAATGCTGGCCCAGTTTTGGCTTCAGAAATTCCGCTGTGTATTCGGTGATACACTTCCGAGGCTGGATAGTAGGGGCGGGGAGTTACCATCTGTTTTAGGATCGGAACTGAGCCTAGTGGAGGTACCAGTAGGAATCACCAACTCCTTTGAATGTATCATGGGCGAGGGTGTGGGGTGCAGGATACTTCTCGTCTACCGTCCACCCAGAGATGGGAATGTTTTCCTGAAGGAAGTTGCGGACTTCATTGTTTACCTGACATTGGGATCCCCCAGATGGCTGATCCTGGGGGATTTCAAAGTCTGGGTCGATGATGAACTCTCACAGTTTGGACAGGACTTCCTCCAGCTAATGAATTCACTGGGTCTCACACAGGTTATTTCCTCCTCGACCCATATTGCTGGTCATTCATTGGGCTTGGTGTTTCTCCTGGGGATGGAGATATCCAACTTGGTGGTGGAACCAGTTGGATGGTCTGACCATCATACCATTGGTTCAGTCTCGTGGCCCCCCCAGTAGGTCAGCCCCTATGGAGATGGTCCGGTATCGCCCTTTGAGAGGTGTTTCCTCAGATGGCCTGATGGCAGTGCTGGACCTATTGGGTTTACCGAGTGAATGCATGGATCCAGGGGACCTGGTACTTGCCAATAATAAGGCGGTGATAGGGGCCCTGGATTCTATTACTGTTGTTCATGTTCGTCCCCTTACTTTTCGCCCCAGGTCTCTTTGGTTCGATGAGACTCTGAGGGAGTTGAAGAGAGTGGGATGAAGGCTAGAGAGGTGTTGGTGGAAGTTGGGACTGGAGTGTGATAGACTTAGTTTGATGGACCACTATGGGGTCTATCAATCAGCAATTACCCGTAAGAAGGCAGAATTTCTGTCCATGGAAATTGCTGCTGCACAGAATTGACCAGCTCTACTTTTTCTGGACTGTGGACAGATTGCAGTCTAATCTGTCTTCAGCCTGGAATGCCTTTTCTCAAGAACGTGTGAGGTTGCTCTGTTCTGTTTCAGTCAGTTGGCATAATCAGGTTTGGCATCTGTTTGACCCCTCTGTGGGAGCTGTGGTGGTCAGCAGGAGATGTCTGATGCCCAGTTTGAGTGGTGTGATTCAGCCTCCTCACAATCAGTGACATTGAGATGGCCATCCAGTCGCTAAGGTCCGACCAACTGTAGTTTGGACCCAGGCCCCCACATCTCCTGGTGGGCTGTTTGGATAAATTGGCCCAGTCCTTGCAGAGATTCTGTTGTCTTTGGAGAGGGGATCTTTACTGATCCCTGAAGGAGGCAGTGATTCGGCCCTTCTTAAAAGCCCTCCTTGGACCCGGACTGTCTGGCCAACTACAGGCCTGTCTCTAACCTGCCCTTTGTGGGTAAGGTTATTGAGAAGGTGGTTGCATCACAACTGGATGATCATTTGACCAGCCACAATATCTATGATTCTCTCCAGTCTGGATTTAGGAAGAGACATAGTACCGAGATGGCTCTTGTCCGGTACTAAATGACCTTCCTAATAGCGAGAGATCAAAGGACTCATTCCATCTTAGTGCTTCTTGATCTCTCTGCGGCATTTGACACTGTAGACCATGGTGTGTTGTTGGAGCACCTGCAGTTCATCTGTGGACTGTCTGTTGCAGTCCTCAGATGGTTTCAATCTTTCCTTGAGGGTAGGACTCAGAGGGTGGTGTCTGGGATTTTTTCCTTGGCATCACTCCCCCCCATCCTGCATGGTGCCACAGGGCTCCATTCTGGCACCCATGCTGTTTGTGGTGTACATGCTGCCATTGGGAGTGATTACCAGGTGGTACGGCTTGAGTTTTCACTGCTATGCAGATGATACTCAGCTATACATGTCTTTTGTGCTTGACCAGGATGATACTGCTTCGGTATTTAACAACTGTCTCGCCGAGATCCAGGATTGGATGAATGTGAGTTGGCCGCAGTTAAACCTGGAAAAAACTGAGGTGTTGGTTGTAGACGCAGGTCACCGGGAGGCGGATTTGTTGGTGGGATCACCTTCAGGTCTATGGCTTGGGGATGTTCAGCTAACTACCTCAGACCGGGTGCAGAACCTTGGCGTTATGTTTGATGACTGTTTGACCCTTAAATCTCAAGTGTCGGCAGTTGTCAAAACCTCTTTTTATCATCTGAGGAATATCGCCCGGGTGAAGCACCTGGTTCGTTCCGATGATCTTCCAACTTTGGTCCACGCCTTCATTACCTCCTGCCTTGACTATTGCAACACCCTCTACCTTGGGCTACCAGGGGTTGGTATCCACCACCTGCAGCTAGTGCAGAATGCGGCAGCCAGGCTGCCGATTGATACTTCTAGGACCAGTCATATAAAGCTGTGCTCAGTGGACTGCACTGGCTGCCAGCACAGTGGCGGATCACCTTCAAGGTCAGTTTGCTGACCTATAAGGCCGTACACAACTAGGGACCTGCTTACATGCAAGATCTCCTTCACCCCTACTGTCCCTCCCACCCTCTCCGATCCACTAACGAGGGATTGCTAGAGATTCCCAGGGTTTGTTTAAAGACATCTGGGGCTAGGTCTTTCAGTTTCATGGCCCACCATGTGGAATTTCTACTTTGTCGGGTGCAAGAGTGCCTTTTCCGTCTCAAAGCTTTAAAGTGGCTTTGAAAGCACATCTTGTTAGCCTTATGCATTTGAATTTTAATGCAGCTGCTGTTATTATGAGTCTTAATCTGTTGTATTTATGGTTTTAATTAGTTGTATTTGTTTATTTATGGATCTGTTTTAATGAATTATGTACAAGTGCCTTGATTTTAGAAAGGCACTTTTTACCAAAAGTCTGATTTGATTTGATTTGAAGAGTACCAGCAATTAAACCCCTTTTATTATTAAGAGGCTATAGACACCTAGATTTCTGATGCAGACAATGCTGTCAGATATATTACTTCCTTACTCTTCTACACTCAAGTTACTTTTGATTGAGGATTTCAATGCTGATTGGTTGGACCAAGTAAAATCTAAAATATAAGATCAGTTGCTTTAGGTCTTGGCCTAGAACAATTATTTGTGGACCCCACCCACATAAATCTTAAAACCCTGAAGGTTCCTCATTAATTGCCTTTGATCTTAATTGCCCACATAATTATATCAAGTCAGGTGTGTTGACCGATCGATTTAGTGACCATAATGTGTTATACTGCATTAGAGGTAAAAGAAAGATTATAGGGCCACCAACATTTATCAGATCCAGAACATTTCAAGGACCTTAATTTTTGGCTTTTGTTTCAGACCTAGGAAATTTAAACTGGGGGAGATTTAAACTGATCCCAGACATTGATGAGGGGTGGTTGTATTTCATCTCTGAACTAATGGCTATGATGTCAAGACCAAGAAAGTTAAGTATAGAGCAGCTCCCTGGTTCGTATCTCAACTAATGAAAATGAAGAGCGATAAAAACAAGGCATGGGAGAGGGCACGGTTTTCTAGGGCACCACAGGATTGCGAGTACTATAAGAGTCTTAGGAATAAATACGTGACGAAGGTAAGAGAAGCAAAACAAAAAAGATTTCTTTATGGTTAAAAACATCCAAAGTGGAAGGTGACCCTAAAAAGTTTTGGTTCATTATTAGGGATCTAAATGGTCAAACTAAATCTAATATAGTCATTCAAAATTTCTTCTGACAAAGACTTTGGGAGGGACTGCTACTCCTGATAGGCTTAATAAATTCTTTGTGGAATCCGGAATTTCTTCAGGCAAATGGGACAGATATTGAAAAATCCATGGGACAACAAGGTAGGAGGTACTTTTTTCTTTAGAACTACATAACAGTTATAAGTGCTGGAACTCTTGCTGGACATACCGTAAACTCCAGTAAGAGTTGTTGTCCAGATGGTCTGACTGCACTTATGTTAAAATATTCAGCTTTCCAAATAGCTGAATCTCTCACATTTCAGTTTAATTGGTCCCTGTCCTCTGGCACTATTCCCCAAGCTTGGAAGCTGGCCAGGGCTGTCCCAGTTTTCAAGGGTGGGGGGGGGCAGCCCCGACCAGCTGACCAAATACAGGCCTATTTCCTTACTTTGTCTTGTCTCCAAGCTTCTGGAAACAGAATTTCAGTCAGGATTCTGTAGGTGTCATGGAATGATGGTCTCCATGTCAAGGGTCTTGGACAATGTCAACAAAGTGATGGACTCTGGGCAACTCACCAGAGCTATCTTTGTGACCTTCCCAAGGCCTTTTTGATAACTTGGGAAGATGTAGACAGAAGTAGGTGTTTTCTCATCGGGACCATCTCCCACTCAGTGTGCATCAAGTGTTCCCTAATACAGTACCCCATAAATCTATGTATGAATGTATCAAAACTGGTGATATTTACCATATGTCGAGGAAGCCTATTCCATTGTACTGGGACTCTAACCGTGAACTAGTTGTCCCTCTTTTTTGTACCAGTTCGTGAAACCTCAAATTGTTTATTATGGGACCTTAGGTCTTGTGAGCATACAAAGGGGTAATGCCACAACCTTCTCTAAATTTGGTATTGTTGATCATGTTGAAATATTGTATATAGTCACCCCTAACCATTCTTTCCTGTAGAGGCATAAGTTTTAATTCCTCCAGTGTTTTCTCATATGGTAAGTTTTCTAATCTGTGAATTAGTTTGCTAGCCCTTCTCTGGACTTCCTTTAATAATTTGATATCTTGTTTTGATATGGTGACCAGAAGGCTGACTTTCTAAATGCGGTTGAACATAGTGCCTGTACAGATTCATGATGGAATGCTCATTTCTTGTAATAAATGTTTTTTTATGATGTTAATGTATTTATTTGCCATTAGTGTACCTTTTTCGTATTTGTGTATTATGCATAGTGAGTGAACTATCAATAATGATGTCAAGGTCTCTTTCGCTGCTTACTACTGGTAAAACTTTGTTTCTTATGTAGTATGGTCTCATTTAGTTATTATGGCTAAGATGTAACACAGTACATTTCGCCAAATTCAGTTCCTTCTTATTTGTCTTGGTCCATTCTGAGATATGTTCCAGTTCATTAACTAAGGATGGGTGTTTGGCTTCAGCGTCTACCACACCTGTTATTTTGGTATCATCTGCAAATTTAATTGATACATTATTTAGTCTGTTGTGAAGATCATTAATAAAACAGCTAAATAAAAAAGGACCAAGAATTGACCCTTGGGGGACTCCACTGTTCTCTATTCTAGCAGAAGAAATTTTACCCTGAATTCTAACCCTTTGGATCCTGTTATCCAGCCATGAGTTTACCTAATTGATTAAGTATGGACTGTATCCCATATTTGTTAATTTGTGTAAGGGTTCACAGTGGGGACTGTGTCAAACATGTTTTGAAGTCTTAAGTCAGTTACATCCAATGGTTTTCCTACATCTAAGCTAGTGATGACAGCTTCATAAAATGTAATCAGGTTTGTTATACAGGACCTACCCTTACTGAACCCACGTTGTGTGCTGTCTTTTATGCCCAAACAAGTAGACTCCTCAAACCTGACTTTGATGAGTTTTTCTATAACTTGACCGGTACAGATGTTAAGTTTATGGGCCTGTAGTTTTCAGGGCCTACTCTGCTTCCTTTTTTGTGAATTGGAGTTATGACGGCTTGCTTCTATTCTGTGGGTACTAAACCTAAGGCCAGGGATTTATTAAACAACATATTTAATGATTTGCTTAGACTTTTGACCTAATGTTTTAAATACTGAGGGTGTGTCCCATCGATTCCTGCTGAGGAGTGTGTTTTTAGGAACCGTAACTCAATTAACACTTCATCCAAAGTGAATCCCATGGTGGGTGAGTTGTTATTGTTTTCTGGTATAGTGACGTCCTCCTTTTTGTTAAATATAGTAATAAAGTAACGGTTAGAAATGTTAGCCATTTCACTAGGGTTACTGATGTTTTTTTCCATTTACTTTGAGCATCCCTATGGTGTTATTGCCTTTGCTCATGTTATTGACATAAGAAAAAAAGTTTTTGGTGTTTCCCTAGGTAGTAGCAATTTCAAATCCTAGGTTGTGTTTTCATTTTTAATAAGTTGTTTGCTTTTTCTTAGTTTTTCCTTATATTTCATATAAGCTGACTGGCTCTTGTTTTTCTTGTATACATAGTATTGTTTCTCTTTCCTTATTATTTGTCTTTTAATCTGTTAGTCATCCCTAAAGGTATTTTCCTTTTTATTTGTTATTATTTTCTTGAGAATATACCAGTCCTCTGTTGTTTCTATTATGTTCTTCATAGTGATTCAGCAGTTAGCTTGGTTAGTGTTTCTTCTCAATTTATTGAGTCAGGAACCTCCTAGATTTTGTTATGATTTGCTTTGCAGTAGTTCTTTGTTAGATTATTTTTATTGACCATTCGTTTACAGGAGTAAGTAAACGTCATCATATGGTGATCATTGTGTAACCCCCCTGTTACCCGAGGTTACTAGAATCCCAGTAAGATCTAGTGGTAGGCATGGAAGACAGCTTGTGAAACTCCAATTAAATGGATTTCACACTGTCTCACTCTGTTCTCAGTCTCAGCTGAGACTGAAGGATGACATCACCATAGAACTCTCGCAGCTGCATGGGCCACACTGGAATCTGCAGTTGGAAGTTAGGATAGATTGTTGGGGATTTTTGAACAGAGTGTGTGTGCAGTCTTGAAGAGAGGAGCAGCACAGCAGTCTGTGGACAGGCTCTTTGAGCCTTAAGCTCTGTCATAGAGCTACTGTAAGGGGAGGTGTGTGTTTCCACCAAAAGAGGCACACAGTAAGCTGTTTGTGAAGTGGTGGAGACCGCTGTTACTGGTCCATGTGTCCCATCCCTGAGGGGATGGGAGTGGAAGGGTTTGCCTATCTTCCAGGGGCAACCCTCCTGATTCTGGCTAAGGAAGAAGCTGCCTTATTTCGAGTTGTGCTGCAGCACCAGATGCAGTGGGAAAAGAAATTCTTGGGAGGAATGGCCTGTGGGCACCTGCAACCAAAAGGGTGAGTTCAAGCTCTGACATAGAGGCCTATGTTTTCACCTGAACTGTTGGAAAGTGGGTATTGGACTACTTAATTTGTAGGAGGTCTAGTGTAATAGACATTGCCAGTTAATTCAAGTAGGTTCAAGTCCAGCACAATGAGTAAAGTAAAGTGGGGATTGGACTGCTAACTCAGTGGGAGGCCTAGAGCAATGGGCTAAGCCAAGCAAAAGTATGTTCAAGTCCAGCACAAAGAGTAAAGTAAAGTGGGGATTGGACTGCTAAATCAGTGGGAGGCCTAGAGCAATGGGCTAAGCCAAGTAAATGTATGTTCAAGTCCAGCACAAAGGGGAAGCAAGACAAGCAGAGGAAATGTGACATACATTTACCCTTTAATTTACATTGCCAAGCTTTACAGAAAGAGATGTTTAATGTCCAGAGAAATGGCCGGGTATGAATTGTGGAAGCGAGAGGTGAGAGACCCCCCATCAGTAGTAACCAAATTCACCTGTACGGATTTGCTCTGTGGACTTTACTTTCTCTCTCAGGCACTTGGCCAGTGCCTGAGGAAAGTACCCAGACGATGGGATTAAAAGGAAGTTTCCCTTGTAGAGCTGAGGTTCTCTTAGGTGGTTTAGGGAGCCACCAGCAAAAAGTTTTCCATGACAAATGGCAGGTGTTCAAGTGGCTGGCAAGGGAGCCGAGTGTGGGAGTCCCAGATAGTGTACAAGTTTGGGCTGTGTACCCAAAGCAGCGTGCAAGTCCGGGCTGTGTGCCCGGTGGGTTCAGAGCCTGAGGGCTGAAGTGTTGAAGAAGTGTTCTTGATTCTTAATCTGCATTATCAGAAGTGTAGCCCCGTGGGGGTCCATCCATGCTTTGTTTGTTCTGTTTGGATGTGAATAAAGCCACACTTTAGAATCCCATTCCTGGTATTGGACATTACAGTTATTGCTTCCTGTGTTCGGAATTACTTGGGTGCCCCTGTGCAGAGTAACCAAACCTAGTCCTTGTGTCGAGTAACCTATTCCTCCCTGAACCCAGTCCCCCACCTGGTACTGCTGTCAGATTCAAACAGCATACCACCTGTCATTTGCAAAAGGCAGGGGTGGGGGGCTTACAAAATGGAGGCACCGCTTTGGATTTAAATTTTGGTAGGAAAGGTGCTCAGGCAAGGGGCTAGCGTTTTGGTTATCTGGCAGTGGGTAGCTGAAGAAAGCTGAAGCAAGGTTAACTAGTGTGTCGCTGTGTGCTGTTGTCCATGTGCTGCTGTTAAATGCCAACTGTTTACCAAGGAGCAGTAAAGCCTGACAGAGTATGCCCTTGTCCTGCATCAAAAAATTACAGCATTTTGCCAGCTTTTAAAAAACTGTTGTAATAAAGAAAAGCGTGGAAGACTAGGGGTAGCAACAGAAAAATTGCGCTCTGGACATTGGAAATGCTTTTAGTGAACCGAGAGACTTGCTGTGTTAATGGCCATGACAAATGGTTGAAATAGGCTCCCGCCGTGGAGTCAGTTCGAAAAAAAAAAGTGGTTTTGCAGTTTAAATTTGCCTGCTCGATGATCGCTGTGAGGAGAAGAGCACTCGTGAGGGAAAGAGGCTCATTTGCATGGCATTGTGTGATTGGTGAGACTGCAATCAGTCCCCCCCCCAAGCCAGCTCTACAACGACTGCCCAGCATTCGAGAGGGACTGTGAGTGGAGTGCGTGTACTGGCTTATCGGGGGATCATCGTGGTGACTGAAAGCCCTGTAAAAGTTTCAAAAACTGACTTTTTTATCTAAGTTCGGGCTCAACCCGCATCTCGATTGACTGGATTGTGAGTGTGGTGATTGGAGGGACGATCGGCAGGACAGCCAACCCGCTTCTGTCCAGAGGCCTCCAAGACTGGCTGCAGGCCATTTTCCATCGCAGCAAACAGCAACTGATAACAGTGAGTACCAACAGAAATAATTGCTCAAACCAGTGATTTTTGCCAAAAGCCAGCTGAATCTGTGTGCAGCATTGTAGTCACTTTGCAAACAAAGACTGTGTCAAGTTTTTACCAGCAAAAGCAAGCCTGTTAAGCCATCGACTGTGAGCATAGTTATGGGTTCAGCATCAGAATAAAGTTTCAAAGCCATGAGAGAGACTATGAGTTGTATCAATTTATGCAGCACTAGTTACAGGCAATCCTGTGCTTGAAATACTGAGGCTTTAAGGGACTGTGAGCTAGAGAAATGTTTTCAGCAAGTGAAACGTCCGTGGCAAATCATATAAATGTGCTAGGACAAGAACAGTGCAAGTTTGTGCAGTTTGAGCAAAGTTATCAGTAGAGTGTGTAAATCGGATGCGCAGTGGCTTAACCCAATTTCTGAATGTTGATGCACAGGAGTGCTGCCGCCGCCATTACAGGGTGGGGTAGTAATGTAAACACAGCAGCACAGGAGCCAATTTAAAAGTGAAAGAAAGTGTTCAGTGATGTGGGACTTTCAATAACAGTGAGTGTTTGTTTGTTTTTCCTTGCAGTCATGGCCTCAGGACCAGCCCGCTACCCGGATCATGCCTGGGCTGTGGTAGCAGCAGAAGTAAACAGGTTAAGGGACATTGAGAGGTGCTACTATGGAGGACAACTGCCTTCTCATGTGGCGATTCCTGGATACCCAGTGCAAGTGTGCTTAATATGCTTAAATGCTGGAAGGGACGTCTTCATGGTACCTCACTGTTCGGATGCTTAGAGAATACGTGTTTGTTTAAAGCACCCAAGATTCTGCTTGGCTCCCTACATGGACAAAAGTTCAAGAATTTTCAGTTGGCAGCACACAGCACCAGGTGGAGCCTGTTGGAGAAGGCCCCTCGGGGGAGTGTACCACAAAGCTAGAGGGTGTAGATTTGCAGACAGAACAATATGCTGATGTTTCAGATGCTGGATCGCAGAGAGACAATTCAGGCAGAGCATCAGTAGACCCTTGGAAATGGGGGCCTAGCCCAAGTCTTATAGGAGAAGATGAGATGAGGGAGGCCTTTGAATGGGAGGTATCGACCTCCGCATCCAGCAAAGAATGGATAGTCTCAGGAGTGAGGACGACTGCTCACTCCTGGACACAGACTCTCAGTGAGGAAGAAGAAGAGGGGGAACCTATGTGGCCTTGTGAAAAAGGAACGGGTACACAGCCTCAAGTTCTTGCCTCAGAGGAATGCATGGAAGAGAGTGGTGATGCCACTGACCTGGCTGTGCAAGAAGAAGAAGTCAGGGATCCATTTTTTGTCTCATTGAGAATGCGTAGCTGGTAGAACCAGGACTGGCCGCCTCAAGCCAGGACAGCGGTCTCAGGTTGACCAAAGCTAGTAAAGAGGAGAGACTGGTCTAGAGGAAGGCTGAATGAAATCTATGGGATGTCCTTTCCTACCTTTCCTCGAAAAGTCTGGGAGGAGATTGAGAACAGCAGGAAATCCTGGATTTGGGGTAAGCAATGAAATGTGCATCTCGGCACAAACAAACATGTCAGGAACAGAACGCTTTCACGAAAAACACAGCCAGTGGAAAAGGGCAGGACACTGTTTATGGACACTGTTCGAATAGTGGATGGAGAGGGACATGAGACCTTTCACAGTGTGAATTATGTGCCCCAGATGGGGTAATAATTCCAGCACCTGACCTGTTGTGCTATTGACCTCAATGCAAAGACCTCCTGCAATGTGCCCATGTCTACCGACTGGAAAGCAGAGCAGCGGTAGCCAGTGCTGCCACTCCAGCCATTGCAGTGCCTTTGTTGTTCTGCCAGTATGGACGCCCAGGACTCAGGTGCCCCAAATTCATCAGTTCTACAGTGTACTGACTTTCCAGAATCCATCGACTGGCCAACCAGATGACTTCAGATCCAGAGAGGACACCAGCCCAGCTGTATCCTGATTCATCGCCTGGTATCCGGATGACGTCAGACCAGCTGTTTTCCTTTTTGTTCCTGTTCCAAGGTTCCATCTCCAGAGATGACATCACCCCAGCAGTTTCCAGATGTGCCTCTTATCGCTCCCGAAGATGTCCACCCAGCTGTATCGGAAGAGTGCTGCCAGGGAGAGTCTTCGGCTGAGGAGCAGGTCGGTGTGTTGTTCATTCCTACAAGGGGCTGGTAAGTCCAAACTTTTCTATTCTTATGACATTGCAGTACACACCCTACACTAGCAGACTCCAGATGTGTGAACTGTCCTCAAAGACTCCCCCCTTCGAGACTTTGGCCTGCTAGAGCTGTGCTTCACCGGGCTCTGGCCCAGGAGAGACTCTAATGGACTAGCCTTCGGGCACTGTGGTCACTAGATGGGACATTTAGGGCACTCCATCCCCCAAATGTGTATTGTAAAAAATGTCATTGTTTTTCTACTGTTTTCTAGTGTGTATACTGTTTTTCTACCTTTTCTAAAAAATCTTTTTGGGATTCTCCAGTGTTTTGATGGTAGGGGTTTAGATAGACTATGTATGCAGATTAGGAGTGTGTGCTGTCTTTCTTTTTCTTGCAGGTGTTCCTGAAGAAGATAGAAGAGAAGACAAGAAGAGGAGGAGGGGCTCATTGGAGTTCCTCACTAGTGCTTTAGTGTGTAGTATTTAAGTACTGTTGTTGTTGTTACTGTGTAGTAACCCTTTTCTTCCACAGGTATGGTTGTGGGGGAGTGAGGGAGTAATGAAATGGTATGGTATTAGCTCCTGGTGTGTGGTTGCATGGTGCCAATGGTCGGGGAGGTCCCCTGTTTGTTTTGTTTTGGGGTTTGAGATAAAGGCAGATAGGTTTTCCCTAGAGGGCTAGGGGGGATAGACAGGCTGTGGCCCTGACCTGCAGTAGGGATTGTAGTGCTGATCTATTAGGGCTATGCTCTGGGCAGTTCTACCGGAGCCACTAGGCACCCATAGTTAGTGGGTAGAGTAGAGGCCGATATGTCAGCCAAAGGCCTCTAGTCCCTTAGTGCTGCCTGCCTGTGCTAGCACATGGTAGAAGGGGTCCTGATCACCCCCCTCCGCAGGTAGCACATAGGGTGAGATGGCCTACGCCGGGTAAATAATGACTGCAGACAGTCATTTTCCTGGCCCAGGGTGAGTGAGTATAACCCCCCTGTTACCCGGGGTTACTAGAATCCCAGTAAGAGCTAGTGGTAGACAGGGAAGGCAGCTTGTGAAACTCCAGTTAAATGGATTTCACACTGTCTCACTCTGTTCTCAGTCTCAGCTGAGACCGAGGGATGACATCACCATAGAACTCTCGCAGCTGCATGGGCCACACTGGAACCTGCAGTTGGAAGTTAGGATAGAATGTTGGGGATTTTTGAACAGAGTGTGTGTGCAGTCTTGAAGAGAGGAGCAGCACAGCAGTCTGTGGACAGGCTCTTTGAGCCTTAAGCTCTGTCATAGAGCTACTGTAAGGGGAAGTGTGTGTTTCCACCAAAAGAGGAACACAGTAAGCTGTTTGTGAAGTGGTGGAGACTGCTGTTACTGGTCCATGTGCCCCATCCCTGAGGGGATGGGGGTGGAAGGGTTTGTCTGTCTTCCAGGGGCAACCTCCTGGTTCCGCTAAAGAAGAAGCTGCCTTATTTCGAGTTGTGCTGCAGCACCGGAAGCATTGGGAAAGAAATTCCTGTGAGGAATCGTCTGTGGGGCACCTGCAATCAAAGGGTGAGTTTGCTCTGACATAGGGCCTATGTTTTCACCTGAACTGTTGGAAAGTGGGTATTGGACTACTTAATTTGTAGGAAGTCTAGTGTAATAGACATTGCCAGTTAATTCAAGTAGGTTCAAGTCCAGCACAAAGAGTAAAGTAAAGTAGGGACTGGACTGCTAAATCAGTGGGAGGCCTAGAACAATGGGCTAAGCCAAGTAAAAGTATGTTCAAGTCCAGTACAAAGGGAAAGCAAGACAAGTAGAGGAAATGTGACATACATTTACCCTTTAATCTACATTGCCAAGCTTTACAGAAAGAGATGTTTAATGTCCAGAGAAATGGTCGGGTATGAATTGTGGAAGCAAGAGGTGGGAGACCCCCTCATCAGTAGTAACCAAATTCACCTGTACGGATTTGCTCTGTGGCACCTTTCCTTTCTCTCAGGTACTTGGCCAGTGCCTGAGGAAAGTATCCAGACGTGGGATTAAAAGGAAGTTTCCCTTGTAGAGCTGAGGTGCTCTTAGGTGGTTTAGGGAGCCACCAGCAAAAAGTTTTCCATGACAAATGGAAGGTGTTGAGTGGCCAGCAAGGGAGCCGAGCCTGGAATCCCAGATAATCTACAAGTCTCGGCTGTGTACCCAAAGCAGCATGCAAGTCCGGCTGTACCGTGGGTTCAGAGCCTGAGGGCTGAAGTGTTGAAGAAGTGTTCTTGATTCTTAATCTGCATTACCAGAAGTGTAGCCTTGGGGTCCGCTCTATGCTTTGTTTGTTCTGTTTGGATGTGAATAAAGCCACACTTTAGAATCCCATTCCTGGTATTGGACATTACAGTTATTGCTTCTTGTGTTCTGAATTACTTGGGGGCCCCTGTGCAGAGTAGCCAAACCTAGCCCTTGTGCCGAGTAACCTATTCCTCCCCGAACCCAGTCCCCCACCTGGTACTGCTGTCAGATTCAAACAGCATACCACCTGTCGTTTGCAAAAGACAGGGGTTGGGGACTTACAATTGCTACCCAAGGGTCCCTTTGTTAGTACTTCAGAGATACCAGAATTTATATTGGTTATAACAAGGACAAGTATGTTTGGCCACCAAATATTGCTGCACATGCTTGGTAAGGCAGGGATAAGTAGGGATGCACTTAGCTGGTTCTGTTCATATTTAGGATAAATATGTCAGATAACTGTGGTGAATGGCTATGAGTCCATCCTGCTGACAGTTGTCACGGGTGTACCTGAGGGCTCTGTCCTGGGGCTGCTCCTTTTTCTGATACACCTGAAAGGTTGGGGGGCCTACGTGGGGGACTCATTGTACCATTTAAACACCAATGATACAATAGTGTACACAGCTATTTCCACCAGACAGGAGGTTCAGTTAATGCAACAACACACTTTTGAGGGCTACATGCCTTTTTTATTGACTCTAAGTTAAAACTTAATTCTTCTAAGAAAGAATTAATGTTATTTGGTTCAGCTTCCAAACTTAAAAATAGTACAGAAATATTGATAAGGGATTAAAATGAAGCCCCCTTGAAACGTGTTGATTCATACGAGTACCTGGATTTTTTGGATAGAACCATCAGGATCAGGCAACACTCACATAGTCTAACTAACTGCTCAGGTCAGAAAAAAGAATCAATATTGTTTAGATACAGCAACTTAAAAAAAATAGTTCAGGTTCAGATTCTTCCACTTCGATTATGCAGATGTTCTTCACAATTATGCTTCAAGCAACAGGTTACACAAGGTAGAGGTACTATATAATCATCTTGCTAGATTGATCCTCAGGTGAGCTAGAGACACTCACCACTGTGAGCTTTATTCCAAATTGCATTGGATTTCCCTGCCTAACAGGTGGAAGCTTCGTATTTGTTAGCTTTCAAAAGTGTCCTCATGCCTGGTCTGATTATTTAGGGAAGGGAAGGGAAAATATTTTAACCAGGAGAGGCACATTAAGCCAGAGCTTGTTTCAGGTGTGACCTGGGAGCACAAGGAAGTTAAGTTTATTTATTTATTTATTGATATTTGAATTACAAACCTTTGAGTCGGAGACTTTTACAAAGGCTCCATGTTGTAGGGTATTTCAAATAGAGAACAATAAAAAGTGTATTATATAGTTACAGACATTATAGAAATATAGAAATATAGTGATGGTAGATAAGGACTGTGTGTTTCCAGTTTTGTTTATTTTTTTTTTTACTTTATAAATGTGCTTTGTCTGTTTTGTTTGTTAATGGATTATTTTTTATAGTTATTTGTGTTGTTTTTATGCTTATTCTATGCTTGTTTGAAGTTTTTGCATTGTGGTTTATATTCATATTCTTGAGGTAGGCTGTTCTATGTATCCATTATTTTTCTGTGAAAAAGAAAATCTTTACATATTTTTAATTGGCTTCTTAGTCTTCATGTTGTGTCTCTTTTGTTTTGCTGTTTTTCATTGAAATATGTTAGACTTTTTTTACTTTGTTAATGTCTTTAAGGTTTTGAATGTTTCAATTATATTACCTTCTCTTCTTTTGTTTAGGGTATATATATTGAGTTTATAATTTGTCTCTTATATGTTTTGATGTAGTTCTTGTACTATTTTGATGTTTTTCTGGATTGCTTTATTTTGTTAATGTTCTGTGTGTAGGTGTGGTTTCGTACTGTATATAGTATCTAGATGGGGCTTAATAGTATTTTGTAAAGAGGGATTATTACTTTCTTACACTTGTGAGATTTTCTAGTGTATACACTTAACATTCTTTCTAGCTTACTTACTACTTTAGTCGGTTCTGTTTGATGATTTTTGGTCATTGTGATGATGATGTTTAAGTTCTTTTTCCTTGTGATTGCTAGCAATTTCTTCTCAACTTATAGGTGGTTTGTGGTTTTTCTTTATGTGTATGATTTTGTACTTTTTGTGTTAAACTTTGTGTTGCTACTTTGGATTATTTTGCTAGTTTATTCATATTTCTTTCTCATTTCAAGCCTACTTATCTGATTATTTGGATTTGTTGCAGATTTTGGTGTGTTGCCAAATAGACAAATTTTTACCTTCTAGTTCATGTGCAATGTCATTGATGAAGATATTAAGAGGACTGGCCTTCTGATTAATTCTTGAGGTACTTTACTTGTAATTTGTATCTTTTCTGATTGTACTGTTATTACTACTTTCTGTTTTTTGTTCTACAATTGTTTGCACGTTGACTAATTCTGACTTACCTTTGAGCTTCAATGCAGTTATTAATTACCTTGTGGAAATAGTATAGAAAGTTGTTGAAGTTAAGGTAGGTGATATTAATTGCTTCCTTGGTCTACTGCTAGGTTACCAGTCAAAGAAATTTTATGAGGTTTTGTTGGATCTTTCTTGTTGTAAACCCATGTTGTCTTGGATCCTTGCGCCTTTATGGGTTCCAGGTGTTGTACTATCCTTTTCTTAAGGACTGCTTCATAATCTTGCTTACTACTGAGGTAAGACTGACTGGTCTGTAGTTCCTCTTCCTTCCTGCTACTATTCTTGTGGAGCGGGATCACATGAGCCTTTCTCCAGTCTTCTGGGACCTCTCTTGTGCTCAGAGACTCACTAAACAGTTCTGCTAATGGCTCTGCTAGTTCCATCCTTAGCTCTTTAGTACTCTGGGATGTATGCCATTAGGTCCTATTGCTTTGTCCACTCTGAGCTTAACGAGTTCCTGTAGGACCTTTCTTTTGTAAAGGACTTGTGCACACCTCCTCCCTCTGTGTCCAAGGTGCTGAGCTGTGGGTTTGCTTCTACCTTCTACTCAGTAAATACTGAGCAGAAGTATCTATTTATTATAGATGCTTTTTCTGGTCCTCCTCCACACACTCCCTTATCCCTTTGATCTTAGCAGTACCCTCTGGACTTTCTCCTTTCAATTAAAACGGCAGTAGGAGTTGCAAGTATAAACATAGAAACATAGAAGCTGACAGCAGATAAGGACTGCAAGGCCCATCCAGTCTGCCCATTTTTCCCACCTTATGAATGTGCCATAGGCCTTTACTCTGTCAACGGTCGATCTATTCATACTCATCTGTATTGCTCCCTTATGCCTATCCCATGCCTAATTGAAGCCCTGCACTGTATTCATATCCACCACTTCCTGAGGTAGGCTGTTCAATGCGTCTGTAACCCCCCTGCAAATGGGGGTTCCCAAAAGATTTCAGGAGCTTGCTTGAATGCTCCAAGCCTGAATGGTGTTTGCATGCTAGCTTATTTATCAGTGAGTGTTTTTAGAGCCTCTGGTACTGTCTCTTAAGAGCTGTCTGCTTGCAGACATAATTAGTTTGTATGGGGGACTGTGTGCTTCTTGTTTGAGTACCACTCGAGCTGCTGCCAATTCACTCCATTTTTGCAGTCACTAGGAGTGCAAGGAACCTATCTGAAAGATGTAACTGTTTGCCAGAAATCATTTACAGTAATAATGAAATTACAGTTTGTCTAACTTGCTTTCTTTGCAGTCAGAACTGTGTCTGCCTAGTTCCCCATTCTGGTTTTGAACTGCTGAACTGGACCAATCAGTGTGGGGTAAGCTAGCTCTAAAATGGTGCCTTGGACGAATCAGAACTTGACTCATAATCTGAGCCAGCCACAAGAGGATTGTATGGGCAGTGACTCTGGGAGATGTAGTTTAGACTTCGCCTTTTGGACCAACAGCAGCAGTCTATTGTGAGTGACAGCCAATCCAGTCAAGAACTGGGAGGAACTCAAAGGAAGTGCCCGGTTTTGTCTGTTGGGAGTTTCAGTTGAGCTTTGGCAGTGAAGGGGAAAGGAACCCTGTGCTCCTTCAGTGCACAGTTTTAGTCAAAAAACATGTGTAAGGTCCAGAGTTCCGGCCTGCAGCTTGTTAGGACTGAACTGTTCTGTGAAGAGAATCAAAGGATATCTGAAGAGTAGAAACCAGGCTCACCCTGTAGAAGACTGGAGGAATTGCTGAAAATTGCACTCGGTCTGTCAGGAACTGAATCTGCTGTGTGTTCTCCGGTATTGTGCAGTAATTGCGATCGGGATACAGATGCAGCCTGCCTGATATAGTGCTTTCTTTTACCATATAAATGTGTGAAGAGGTTTGTGTACCTCAAGTGAATCCTGCTGCCATTAAGTGACTTTTGCCTGTGACTGTTTACCCTATAAATGTGTGAGGAGTCTCTTGGAGCTCAAGAGTAGCCCTGCTGACATTGAAGGACCCTTATCTTATTTGGAGGTCGTGAGTACTAATTCAGGGTCGCTTCCTGTTGAATTGCCACATTAAATCCAAATGGAATTACTGTACTGCTGACTGTTTAATTCTCCTTTTCTCTGTGTGAAAGGGCCCTACCAGCTGCCATGGTTTGGACTAGCCACTAGGGCTTGGGTACCCAGGGACAGTAACTGATAGGGATAGGCCTGTCACAGAGCCATAGGTAGATGAGTAGAGTGATAAGCTAATTAACCTGATTTCCCCCTGTCCTTGTTATATCCCACTAAATAAATCAGAGCTGCTTGTATCAGCAAAGTTATACTGCCTGAGGTATTTGTCTATGTTAAAGTACTGTACTGTGATTGTTGCACTGTATCTTATTTCACAGGAGGTCCCAGTGCCGGAACCAGTCCTGAGGGTAAGTGTATACTGTAAAGGTAATTCTGATGTATTGTGTGGGCCACTAGTGGGAAGAAAGGGGGGTTGCAGTGTCCCAGAGGGCTGTGACCAAGTTAGTTTAACTATTGCAAACCCTGACCTCTGGGTGGAGGCACCGCATTGGATCCAGGCCCCTCAACCTGTTAGTGGCAAATCAGGCAGGGGTAGTAGCCCTGGGATAGCGCCATCTAGGGTTACATTTTGGAGGCTCACCGCTGGGATTGTGTGTCCTCTAGTGGCCATATTTACGAACCACTGTTAAGAAAAAATGGGTACCCGACAGAAGTGGCTGTGCACGGCTGGTGGAGTGGTGTACTGGGGAGGAGATGACCCCCAAAATGCTATGCTTATCCTGGACATCCCCCTGGGTATCAATAAGGACACTGTGCAGGGAGTACTTTCCAAGGTGGAAGGTTTACAAAACCCTGTGGTGGTGGGTCGGCATGCTAATCTGCTCACCCACACTTTCCTGGCCCTAGTAGAGTTTAAGGATCCCATAGATAGCTCCAAAGTGCCACAGACCATTACCCCAGAGGGAGCCCTCACTGCTTGGAGAGTGATAACTAAGGACAGTAAAGACCCGGTGGGGAATGAGCCCCCACCACTATCTGAAACTTTTGAGGAGAAATTTGCTAAATGGTTGCTGGGGGAAGGGAAAACTGTGGAGGACTTGAAGAAACTATTCTTGCCACCTGGGGGTGTTCCTCCCCCAACACCTTCTCCCACTCCAGTGCCCGTAATGGTGGCTGAACCAATGCAGACTCCAATTTCTGCACCTGCCATTAGTCGACTCTTACCGAAGGTTGAGGATCTTCTCTGGCACCCTCCTCACCCCCCAAGGGGAGGATGACTGGGAGACCTGGATAGACTATGTTGCCCCCAAGTGCTAGAATGGCAATGCTCGGAAGCCGAAAGCGAAAGAGGGTTAGTGAGAGCTCCGAGGTCCTGCCCTGGCTACCATTCGTGCTAAACGGGCCAGTAACCCTGAAGTGACTGCACAGGCTCATCTTGAGGCCCTGGAGAATGTGTATGGGAGCCCAGATTCTGATGAGGACCTATGGTGAGAGTAAGAGATGCACAATAGTACCAAGGGAGTTGTTGTCTGTGTATGTATCTCGGCTGGAAAAATTGTTGCAAGAATGCCCTCAGAGAGTAGTTTGCCAGCGACTGAACTGGACCGAACCAGGCTGGACAGGATCCTTAAGTCTGCCCCTTCTCAGAACTGCTGTTGCTTCAGTTACGCCTGGCAGATCGACTGGAATCCCCACCCTCCTATGATGAGTTAATGAGAGAAATTCGAGGAGTTGAGAAAAGATGACCTCGGAGGGACCTGCACCAATAGCTGCCACGACCCGAGTGACTGAGGGTGACCCATCAAGTGAAGTTCAGGGGCAGATTGGCAGTAAATGAGTGCTCTGGCAAGGAAAAGATATGCTGCAATGGAGGGAACTGTTGAGAGAGATCCGAATTCAAAACAGTCCCTTTATGAAGGCCACGCCTGCAAGTACGGGCCCTGGACCTATATCCGACTGCATCTGCTATGGGGTGGGGTACCCACCATGTATCTCCTGCTGATAATAGCTCCAAACTCAATTCCTTGACCATGGAAGTGGAGAAAGTGACGAGATGTCTCCAAATGCTTATCACGCCAGACAGAGATGGCACCAAGGTTTCCAGTTAGTAATACCCCCACCCTGGCTCCCAGTGTGGCGCCTCGGCCAGCTCAAACTCCAGAAAGTATGTTTTGCTATAATTGTGGGAAAGATGGGCACATGAAAAGGGAATGCCAGTCCCCAAAAGACACTGACAAAGTTGCATATAGGCTACAAGGAGAGCTTCGAAGAACAAATCAGTGGTTAAGAGGTGCACGAAATGATCCCAGTGAGGGCACCAAAAATGCTAACTCACGTCCTTTTGTGGCAAGGTCAGTTGCCCAGGCCCCCACTACCGCCTCTCCAGACTGGTCCAGAATAGTGGGTCCCTCCATGGAGACCACTGTAAAGGGAATGGAGGTCTACAAGAGCTGTATTAGACAGTGGCTCCCAAGTGACAATTATGTTCCAAGATTGGTATCAGAAGCATTTGTCAGGCGTACCTTACAACCATTAGAAGGACTGCATGTATGGGGGGTTAAGGAGAAGGCCTACCCTATTCCGGTATATCCGAATTTGGCTGTCTTTCCCACCTCCGTGGCTGGAGTGGCTTAACAAGTAGAGACCCTAGTCTTAGTGTGTCCCCTCACTGGACTGTATGATGGTGTCCCTTTGTTGATTGGAACAAATGCTCATATGTTCGAAGGCTGGCACAGTTGTGTTATGAAAACAGGGGTCAAAGACTAGTAGAGCTTTAAGAGTTCTGGCTTTAATTAAGAAGGCCTATGAGGCACAGAGAGATGCTGGAAAATAGAACCAGAGGAACCGGTCGGAATTGTATGGAAGAAGGATCCTGAGTCTCTGATCCTGGCGCCAAATGCTCAGTGTACCTTACAGGAGAGGTCCATATCAGAAAGGATGTTAAGAATAAAAAATAATGTTGGATGCACCAGGCGATGGAAAATTGCCAGAGGGACTGCTGGTCAAGCTTCAGTATTTTGCCCGCTAGAGCCCATGCTTATGCCAGAAGGGTAATGGTCCAAGTTCATAATGTGTCTGAAAGAGACATTCGAGTAAATAGAGGTTGCATCCTGGCTAATGCATTGTGCAGACACTGCAGTGCTACCCAGCAGCAAGAGTTCAAGGAAGAATGACAGAGTAACGCCTGACTTGTTTGATTTCGCGATCTCCGCTGCCAGCTGAATGGAAAGTGAGGATCAGTGAGAAGCTTGCCCAGAGAGACCAGGTGTTTTCTTTAAAGGAATGGGATGTAGGATGCGTGCAAGGAGCTGAGCACAATATCCGCTGCATGATGAAAGACCATTTCGTGGAGAGGTCTCGACGCCTGGCACCTGCTGGATATAGATGATGTGAGACGGCATCTGCAAGAGATGTTAGCTGCTGGTGTAATACAAGAATCCAGAAGCCCTTATGCTTCCCCCATTGTGGTAGTGAGGAAAAAGAATGGAACAGTAAGGATGTGTGGATTATCGCACCTTAAACCGGCGGACTATCCCTGATCAGTACACAATGCCCCGCATTCAGGATGCTTGGACTGCCTAAACGGGAGCAAGTGGTTCTCTGTGCTGGATCTCCGTGGGTACTACCAGATCCCGATGGCCCCAGAGGACCGTGAAAGACAGCCTTTATCTGTCCGCTTGGCTTCTATGAATTCATGAGGATGCCTCAAGGGATTTCAGGTGCCCCAGCCACTTTTCAACGATTGATGGAGCGGCAGTGGGGACATGAACTTACTAGAGTGCCTGGTATACCTAGATGATGTTATTGTGTTTGGCAGCTCACTGGAGGAACATGAGAGCAGATTATTTAAGGTATTGGACCGACTGGAGGACTTTTGGCCTTAAACTGTCCATTGATAAGTGTCAATTCTTTCAAACATCAGTAAAGTATGTGGGACACAGTATCCACCGAGGGAATAGAGACCTGACCTAAGTAAAGTTGAGGCCTTGACCACCTGGCCGCAGCCCAAAAATCTAAAAAGAACTGCAAAGATTCCTGGATTCTGTGGTTATTATCGGGCTTCATCAAGGACTATTCAAGAGTGATCCACCCTTTACTTAACTCTTACTCAAGGGTATCCCAACCCACAAAAATACTAAAAGTCAGCCCCTCAAGACTGAAAGAGTGTATTTTCATCCGAGTGAAGTATTTGGGGTCCGCTGGACTCCTGATTGTGAGACTGCTTTTCATGAGATCATTTATCAACTTACCCATGCTCCAGTGCTGGCCTATGCCGATCCAAGAAAAACCTTATGTCCTGCACACTTGATGCTAGCTTGCAAGGGTTGGGGCTGTGTTGTACCAAGAGCACGAGAATGGCCTGAGACCAGTGGCCTTTGCCAGTAGAAGTCTGACCCCATCCGAAAAGAACTATCCTGTACATAAGTTACAGTTTCTAGCTTTGAAGTGGGCTATTGTTGACCAATTCCATGAGTACTTGTATGGGGCTAAAATACTAGTAAAAACTGACAATAATCCTTTAACCTATGTGCAGACCTCAGCTAAGTTGGATGCCACTGGCCATAGGTGGCTTTGCATTATCTACATACGACTATGCTCTCGAATACCGAGCAGGTCTGAACCACATAGATGCTGATGCTCTCCAGGAGGCCTGTTCCCAGAATGATTGGGTCCGATTGGCAGAACCTGACATTCGGGCACTCTGCCGAAGTTTGACAGGGAGGAACAAATGTCCACGGACGCAGTGGACTGCATGGTGGATTGCTTGGGACCCTCTGAGAATTGCATACCTGCTGCTTGCGCCACTTTTCTGCAATAGACATTGGTGCACTGCCCTCAGCTGGACAATGACAGTAATCAGCGGCTCAATCCCGCCGATCCCATGATCGAAGCAGCTTTAGAAGCCCTCTATGCAGGAAAAGATGTGTCCAAATTACGCCCACTGATTTGAGAACTGCACTGTTATACAAAGAAGGTCCTAAATTGAAACTGATCAATAAACTGTTATACAGAGAAACAGTAGACAGAGGGGACAAGTAGACAAACAACAACTAGTGCTGCCCACTGCCTTCGAGACTCAGTATTGAGGTCCTTGCACAACCACATGGGGCACCTTGGTATAGACAGAACACTTGACTTGGTGAGATCCAGATTCCATTGGCCTAAGATGGGGGCTGATGTGGGAGCAACACATTCGAACTTGTAGTCGCTGCTTACAGAGGAAAGCTTTGCCTCAGAGGGCTGCCCCCTTGTTAACACATAACCACCAGTGCACCCATGGAGCTGGTCTGTATTGATTTTCTAAGTTTGGAGTCAGATCAAAGAAATATCAGTAATGTGCTCGTGGTCACTGACCATTTCACGAGATATGCCCAAGCTTTCCACCAAAGACCAGAAAGCATCCACTGTAGCCAAAGTACTTGTAGAAAACTTTTGTTCACTATGGGGCTCCACAAAGAATCCATTCTGATCAAGGGAGAGACTTTGAGAGTCATCTGATCAAAGAGATGCTTTCTCTGTGGGGAGTGCGAAAGTCCAGAACCACTCTTACCACCCTCAGGGGACCTACAGCCTGAACGCTTTCAACCCAAGACTCTTTGCTAGATATGCTAGGCACCCTTGCACCCAAAGGACAAGCCTAGATGGAGCCAACAAATTAGCACCCTGGTACATGCTTATAACTGCACCAAAAGTGATGCCACTGGGTTCTCCCCTACCATTCTGATGTTTGGAAGAGAAGCTCGACTACCAGTAGATGTGTGTTTTGGGGTCTCTCCTGATGGGGTTCAAGTTGACAACTATTTACAGTATGTGCAAGTTAAAGGCCCAGCTTAACTCATGCGTACTAACTGGTCTCAAACCATGGCTGCCAAAGAAATCTGGCCAACAAAGAAAGGTATGATAAAAGGTGAAAGCACAGGAACTCCAGGAGGAGATCGGGTATTGCTAAGAAATCTGGGACTGCATGGCAAGCACAAGATTGCTGACAGATGGCACCATCTCCCTCACATTGTAGTGGGCAAACTAGATGATCTGCCAGTGACAAAGTAAGGCCTGAGAATAATTCAAAAGATGTAAAACAATGCATAGAAATCATTTACTGCCCATTGGACAAATCTTAATTGAGTCTGAGCCCCTAGAAGATGCCCCCTGGACCAGTGACTAGAGCTGCTGCTAAGAAAAGATCAAGAAAGTCTGCACCTACAGAAGCAAAGTTAAAGTGTTCCCTCCACAAGTCCCAGTTGAGCATGACTGTCAGTCCATATCGGAAGAAAGTGAGAGTGACTTTGAATACTATCCTTCTACGAACTGAGTCAATTGTTTCGGGCAATCCCCTAGTCAATACTGGAGATGAAGCTGGGCCTTCTGGACTGTCCAGCCCCCAGCTTCGTCCCTGGAGCCAATGCTCCCAGAAAGCGAGTGCAAAGCATCAGATCAGATGAAATGGAATCATTGTGCATGGTTGAACTGTTTGAGCTTTCAGGGAGGAAATGATAGATTGTGGGGCAGACTGGTGATACACCAGAACAAGAAGAGTATTTTGAGTGCCCTGACAGTCCACTGCCAGTGTCCGAAAGCTCTCCATGCGAGCCAAATGTTGTGGACTCAGAAACTGCAACTCCTGGAGCTGAAAGTGCCCCAAGTTCCTAGCCTCTCTACCCCCATGGAGACTCCTGACAAGTGAGGACAATGCTGAAAATGAGGCTCAGAGTGCAGAGACTGTAACAGTTCCCCTAGAAAGACTGGTCGAGCTGTAAAGCCTGTGGTGCACCTCAGTTATGATTCCCTTGGGAGGCCTGTGGATTTGCCTCTCAATGTCAGTCCATAAAGGAGTGTATGTGTCCCGAGCTCATTGCCCAAACTGAGCGTCAGTGCTAACTCAAGTTACTTGTGTTGCCCTCTATGATGGTGCCCTTGCCCAGTCCAGCCCCAAGGTAACTGATAGGAAGGGCCCCCTCTTCAGGTTTCATGTACAAGAGGTACAACTTGAGTTATGGTACAATGTGTGTGTAATAGTGTAAAGAGGACGACTGCAATGTTTCAGAAATGTGTTCTTGGTAAAATGATGTATTGACTGATGATTACATGTGTGAGCCTAATGCAAATGTATATGGTTGCAGTTAAAACTTTAGGTACTTGCTTGACGCGACGTCAAGCTTTCCCAGGCTGGAAGGGTGTAACCCCCTGCAAATGGGGGTTCCTAAAAGACTTCCAGGAGCTTGCTTGAATGCTCCAAGCCTGAATGGTGTTTGCGCTTAAGTCATTTATCAGTGAGTGTTTTAGAGCCTCTGGTACTGTCTCTTTAAGAGCTGTCTGCTTGCAGACATAATTAGTTTGAAGTGGGGGACTGTGCTTCTCTGTTTGAGTACCACCGAGCTGCTGCCAATTCACTCCATTTTGCAGTCACTAGAGTGCAAAGGAACCTATCTGAAAGATGTAACTGTTTGCCAGAAATCATTTACAGTAATAATGAAATTACAGTTTGTCTAACCTGCTTTTTTCAGTCAGAACTGTGTCTGCCTAGTTCCCATTCTGGTTTTGAACTGCTGAACTGGACCAATCAGTGTGGGGTAAGCTAGCTCTAAAATGGTGCCTTGGACGAATCTGGAACTTGACTCATAATCTGAGCCAGCCACAAGAGGATTGTATGGGCAGTGACTCTGGAGATGTAGTTTAGACTTCGCGCTTTTTGGACCAACAGCAGCAGTCTATTGTGAGTGACAGCCAATCCAGTCAAGAACTGGGAGGAACTCAAAGGAAGTGCCGGTTTTGTCTGTTGGGAGTTTCAGTTGAGCTTTGGCAGTGAAGGGGAAAGGAATCTTGTGCTCCTTCAGTGCACAGTTTTAGTCAAAAAACATGTAAGGTCCAGAGTTCCGGTCTGCAGCTTGTTAGGACTGAATCTGTTCTGTGAAGAGAATCAAAGGATATCTGAAGAGTAGAAACCAGGCTCACCTGTAGAAGACTGGAGGAATTGCTGAAAATTGCCTCGGTCTGTCAGGAACTGAATCTGCTGTGTGTTCTCCGGTATTGTGCAGTAATTGCGATCGGATACAGATGCAGCCTGCCTGGTATAGTGCTTTCTTTTACCATATAAATGTGTGAAGAGGTTTGTGTACCTCAAGTGAATCCTGCTGCCATTAAGTGACTTTTGCCTGTGACTGTTTACCATATAAATGTGTGAGGATCTCTTGGAGCTCAAGAGTAGCCCTGCTGACATTGAAGGACCCTATCTTATTTGGAGGTCGTGAGTACTAATTCAGGGTAGCTCCCTGTTGGATGCCACATTAAATCCAAATGGAATTACTGTACTGCTGACTGTTTAATTCTCCTTTTCTCTGTGAAGGGCCCTACCAGCTGCCACTGTTTGGACTAGCCACTAGGGCTTGGGTACCCAAGGGACAGTAACTGATAGGGATAGGCCTGTGCACAGAGCCATAGGTAGATGAGTAGAGTGATAAGTAATTAACCTGATTTCCCCTGTCCTTGTTATATCCCCTAAATAAATCAGAGCTGCTTGTATCAGAAAGTTATACTGCCTGAGGTATTTGTCTATGTTAAGTACTGTACTGTGATTGTTGCACTGTATCTTTATTTCACAGGAGGTCCCAGTGCCGGAACCAGTCCTGGGGTAAGTGTATACTGTAAAGGTAATTCTGATGTATTGTGTGGGCCACTAGTGGGAAGAAAGGGGTTGCAGTGTCCCAGAGGGCTGTGACAAGTTAGTTTAACTATTGCAAACCCTGACCTCTGGGTGGAGGCACCCGCCATTGGATCCAGGCCCCTCAACCTGTTAGTGGCAAATCAGGCAGGGGTAGTAGCCCCTGGGATAGCGCCATCTAGGGGTTACACGTCCACCACTCTTTCTGTGAAAAAGAACTTCCTCACATTACCCCTTAATCGGCCTCCCTCTAATCTCATGCTGTGCCCTCTTGTCCTGCTATTTTTCTTATACTGAAACATGTTAGACCCTTTCTCCTTTTTAATGCTCTTAAGATGTTTGAATGTTTCTGTCATATCTCCTCACTCCCTCCTTTGCTCTAGGGTATAGATATTGAGCTCCATTAATCTGTCCTCATATGTTTTCTGATGCAGTCCCTGCACCATTTTGGTTGCCCTTTGCTGGACTGCCTCCATTTTGTTAATGTCCTTATGCAGGTGCGGCCTCCAGTACTGCACGCAGTACTCAGATGGTATATATGGAGACACCATACAAAGATGCCAGACCATGCACGGGAGACAGGTACTGCAAAATTAAATTGGTATACAAAGGCACTGAAAACACTGGGAGTGTGAATTAGTAACATGTATAAGCACTATCTAAGCATGACAAGATCCAGGCCAGGTACCCCTAAAAGTTACTTGGAGTGACAGTCAGGATGGGGAGTTGCATGTGTAAACTAGGGAATATCGTGACAGGGGAGAAAGCACCAGAGAAGACAGGGCAGCAGGAAACAGGTGGGATAGGAGGGAAGGAATACTGGTAGAGGAGAGGAGAGGAGGTGGGGGGAGAAGGAACAGCTGAAGAGTGAGGCCAAAACACAGAGGAACAGCGTATAGCTAGAGACAGAGGAAATAAGTTAGAGAGGGAGGGAGGGAGAGGGGGGCAGCCATGGTGGCCTTGTCATAGTGGTATAACGTATACGGGGACGAGTGACAGGTTAGTGAGGGATATGAGGGGAGAGCCAGGAGCAGTCACAGCTACATTTGGTAGGTAGATGCTTTCAACTTGCTCAGGGTCACAGTATGCAAGTAAGGGCAGGCAGGATTCAAACCCAGGCCTCCAGGCTTGCAGCTCGGTACTCTAACCACTGCACTATACTGCCTTCAAGTCAAAGTAAAGGTAAAATAAAAGGCTGTCCCAGAAGAGAATTGAGCCTTTGCTGAGGAACTCTTGTTTATGGAAATGGTGGTTCCAAGAAGAAATACTAAAAGATCTACACACTTTTTTAACCAGTTTGTGCCTACCTTATGGAATCAACTTCCACCTGATTTTAGATTACTGGACACTAAACCTCCGTATGTTGCAGTTTTGAAACACTGGTTTTTGCATTATATTTTGGTACAGGATGTTTGTTCTTGCTTTGCATAATGGGTTTTTGATCATTTACTAAATTATGTGTAACACATATACTGTATTTATTCTGCATGTATTCTGTCTGTACTTTATGTATTGTTTCACATGGGTCATCATTCTAAATGAGCTATGCTCATTTGTTATAACCTTAAATAAATGGAATGACAACAAATGAAATGGGCAACAAACATCTAATTGGATGCCTTGGTCAGCACTGTAGTGAATCCCCAATTCTACATGGTGCAGGAGCTATGTGATACAGTCATAGAAACAAAGAAACACAGAAACTGTCGTCAGATAAGGACCGCCTGGCCCATCTAGTCTGTCCGTACTCTCTTGTACTGGATTACTGCTTCTGACTCACCCGCTGCTGCACCTCGATTGTTCCCCTATGCCTGTCTCAAGTATGCCTGAGTCCATCCACAGTGCTCGCTCCCACCACCTCCTGAGGCAGTCCATTCCATGCATCCACCACCCTCTCTGTGAAGAAGGACTTCCTCACATTCCCTTTTAACCACCCACCTTCCAATTTCATGTTATGCTCCCTTGTTCCTGCGCTTCTCCTGTAATGGAAAATGTCTCCCCCCCACACTGTGTTTATACCCTTGAGGTACTTGAATGTTTTTATCATGTCCCCTCTTTTCCCTCCTCTCTTCCAGTGAGTACATATTGAGGTCCCTTAATCTCTCCTCATAAGTCTTGTGTTACAAGCCCTGTACCATCTTAGTCACCCTTCTCTGGACCGTCTCCAGCCTGTTAATATCCTTATGAAGGTGCGGCCTCCAGAACTGCACACAGTACTCCATGTGAGGCCTGACCATGGTTTTATATAATGGCATCACTACCTCCCTCCTTCTGGTGGTAATACCCCTGCCTATACTCCTCAGCATGCCACTGACCCTCCCAGCTGCCTTAGCACTCTGCTTTGATATTTTCGGGTTGTCTGAAATAATAACCCCAGGTCCCTGGCCTCCTTTGTGACTGTCAGCAATTCCCCTCCTCCAGCTTACCCCAGGGCTTGTGTCCCAGGTGCATAATTCTGCACTTTTTGAATTAAACTTCAGTTGCCAGTCCTCAGACCATTTTTCAAGCTTCCCTGGTCCTCCTCATTTTCTCCACCCCTCTGGGGTATCCACTCTGTTACAGATCTTGGTGTCATCTGCAAACAGATAGACCTTTCCTCAGCACCTCTGCAGTATCACTAATGAAGACACTGAACAGGACTAGCCCCAGGATCGATCCCTGAGGCACCCCCCTCTCAACAGACTACACCCCATTTACCACCACCCTCTGCCTCCTGTCTGTTAGCCAGTTTCTAACCCAGTTTACCACCCTGTCCCCCATGCCCAGCCTTCCCAGCTTGTTTATCAGCCTCCTGTGTGGGACGGTGTCAAAGGCTTTGCTGAAATCAAGGTAGGCAATGCCATCCTTCAAGAACTGCTATATCCCCATTGGGTCTTCACTTTTTACACTGGGGGAGCTCCAGCCAAACCTCCACCCCTTCAAGCCTGCAGAGAGGGCTGGGGGCAAGTGGAGATGGGACCAGCTGGGACCCATGGAGATTCCTGCAGCACGGGAGAAGGCAGTGTATAGGTGTTACAGGAGCCCATCTGGCTGTATAGCCTCTGCCCTGTCCATTGGCGCTCTTCCATCAGGTATGGCTCTATTGCTAACCTCAACATCTGCCACTGAGTGCAGCTCTACTCTGCCACCAGACACGACTTCTACACCCCCATCCCAACATCTGCCACGAGGCACAGTTTAACAGGGCTCCCAAGGTGCAGGAGCCTAACCTCCGCCACCAGGTGTAGCTCTATCCCTGACCTTAACTACTGCTAGGCATGACTCACAGAATCAATGCAACCCAAACACTTGTCAAGTTTCTGTTACATCTGCACTATAAAAACAGGCAAGCAAACACCACTGACATCAATCTATGCTGTTATTGTTTTGTATTTATTTTTGTTCATTGTTTTATTTATGTGCCAAGAAAACACTAATAAAGAAACTGAATGTGTGATTTGGGCTTGTTGCTTGATTGCTGTATTTACAACTAAAATGGTGCAGGGTCTGCACCGGAAGACATATGAAGAGAGACTTAAGGAGCTGAATATGTATAGCCTTGAGGAAAGGAGGGAGAGGGGGGACATGATAGAAACTTTCAAGTATCTCAAGGGAATCAACAAAGTCCAAGAGGGTAGCATCTTTCAAAAAAAGAGGTGTTCAAGAACAAGGGGGCACAATTTGAAGATAGAAGGAAGGTGGCTCAGAGGTAATTTAAGGAAGTATTTTTTCACAGAGAGGGTTGTGGATGCATGGAACGGCCTTCCGGAGGAGGTTGTGGAGTCAAAAACAGTGGTGGAATTCAAGCATGCATGGAACAGTCATAAGGCAATTCTAGGGGGTGGGGGTAGGAAGAAGTAGGCTGCTGGTTAACTAGGAGCTGCAGCTTATCCATTAGGTAGGGAAATGGGCAGACTGGGTGGGCCAAGCGGTCCTTATCTGCCGTCAAAATCTATCTATGTTTCTATGTTACATATGCTATTTTAAGAAGCTATTAATGACGGGGGGGGGGGGGTTTGAGGAATTGGACAGGGAATGCATGATGATTTTTTGGGGGGCGAGACTAGAATTTAAATTTCTGAATGGAGTACTTTGATCTAAGTAGGGGAACTGGAAGCACTTGTGGAATAAGGAGGGGAAAACTGATGTGCTTCTGGATTGCACAGGATGGTTTCATCATTTCATCACCGAATGCACTGGATGATGGAGAGGGAAGGCTGCTTGCACTGTACTGGGAGGGGAACCAATGAATTTCTAAGAACTAATGAACCACGGTTTCTTTGGCTGTACTATCATATACCTGGCATCCTTTGCCCTCACAGTCCCCAACCGTAACTCCCAGCCGCTGTTCTACCATGACCATCTCCAGTCTCAACCACTGCTGCTTGCAGAACTTATACTTAGTGGAACTGGAATGGTGGAATATTTACCTGCTCCTTCTAACAGCTGGAGTCCAATAGTGATGATTTACAAGTTGCATCATCTCCAGCTCAAGATGTTGCCCCGGTGATTAAAATATAGAGTTAAATGTAGAATTTAGTTCCAAACCCTGCTCTAGAGAAATGCTCCCTCGATTTGTTTTCCCCACTGAAGAGTGCAGTTGCACCAGAGTCCTATTCCAGCACTCAGGTCTAAGTTTTTAATTTTTTAAACTTTTAAGTGATGTTAAAATAAACAACTTTAACTTTTTTTTCCATATAGGTTTTTCTGTCATGTTGGGGGCACCAGGCAGGTTCCACTCAAGTCCGCTCCTCAAGAGGACTCATTCCACCACCACCACCCCCCCCAGCTCAAAGGCATCATCCCTCCTGCCCCAGCACTCCCTTTTCCCATTATCTCCCTGTTAACCTAAGGCTCTGGTACATGGATGCGCATGGAGGCGCGCACGTTCTCTGAGGTTCTGGTGATGGCCTCTTTCTCCCACCCGGCTTAGCGCCAGGTCCCCCCTGGCTTGGCACTGCCATCAAGCCTCCACCTGGTGGCAGCCAAGTTCCGGGGAAACCCCACGTCTCTCCCTGGAAGAGAAGAGCTGCCTGGCGGCAGCTCAGTCCAAATCCTTGTCCTCCTGCCCCGACTGACCCCTGATGACCCATGCTGGTTCTTGAACACAGGTCACCAGCATGGGAAGAGGTAAGGTGCCAGCACCTCAGTCCTCTTTGCCACTGGGCTGGGCTGGCCTAAAATAACTTTAACTTTTAATAAAGATAAATAACTTAACCAGGAGGACCGGACACTTAGAGTGACTGCTCTCTTCATTAAAGAAACAAAATCTGACTTTGGAGCAGCTAAGGGAGCATGACCACATGGCAGAGTTTAAATTACATTTCAAATTCCACTCTGTCTCTGGGGCAACACCTCTAGCTGGAGCTGACCGCATCTGTTGGACATCACTGTTAGACTTATGTTGTCAGAATGTTATTTGTAGTGTATGTATTCATTTTAAAAAAATCATAATTGATTAATCCATCAATAATGTTTACGGTTTTGTGAGTTTGGTTTCCTAAGTCATGCATAGTTTATCATTTGGTCTGGTTATGTGACCATTAGAAAAAGAGGTCACTGTACTTACAATAATTGGCTCTTTTCCTTGTGCCCCCCGGCATCCCTTTCTCCCCTGTTCTGTTCTTCATGTTTGTTACCTGCATTGACAGCACACAGAACTAATGATGACAGGCTGCAGCTGCCACCCTAGCAATGATGACTCAAAACAGTCACCAATGATTCGTAGCTGCCAGCATGATATACATGCCAGGCACAATAGGCAAGCTGCAGCACCACAGGACTCGCAAAGTGACAGAGAAGAGCAATATGACCAGGCCCCACTCCAGTGACAGACAACATACCAACCCACTAAGAGACATTGTGATCTGATGTCTCACACAGTAGCCTACTTTACGTTTCACTCATTGACTGGATAGCAGGCAGGCACGCACACATACACAAAAAATTAAAAGATGGATTTTGTGCCCAACTGTACAATCAGTAGTCAGTTAACAAAATTAGTTGTCAAATAAATCATTTAAAATCCCCCCTGCCCCTTTTCCACAGTGCTAGATTCAATCGGTGCTGCTCCATGCTGTAGGCTTTGCAGTAGCCAGAGCAGGTTTACACTGTGACTCTCTTCTCTCCTCTGCAGTATGATTTCACTAGCCACCTCTCTGCTTAAAAAACACAAATAAATGTATTAAAAATTAGCTAACTGGAATGATAATGCATGATTCTGTGACAACTTTAATAGTTTTCTGATCAAACCTCACTCTTTTCATCTAAAAGACAAAGCAAAAAAATTTTCATGGTGCCCAATCCAGGAGCTCTGGGTGCCGTATAAAAGTAGAACAGTAAGGTAGGTACAAGCAAATAGAATGCAAGTTGCAAATAAGTATGGTTTTAAAAATATCACTCAGGCTTAGTTTTCAGGTGGGCATTAAAAATGTCCACGAGCGGGCCTCTCTTACATCAACAGGAAATGCATTCCACATCAACAATACCACAATTATCCCCAGAAAATGTTTATCTGGACCTGGGAATATAGAAGAAGCCTGAAGCTCTGGTCTGGAGACATAAGGAAACCAGGAGTAGTTAGGGCCCAAACTGTGCAGGCTTCTGTATGTTAACAGGTGTACCTTGAAGCTGACACGTCACCAAATTGTCAGCCAATGCAGAGCATGGAGCACCATCAGTAATGTGCTCAAACTGAGTGGTCCCAGTAATAAGCCGGGTTGCCACGATCTGTACTAGCTGCAGGCGATGCACCAGCGCTGCGGATAACACCAGGTAAAGGGGTGTTGCAATAGCCCAGTCTAGATGTGACAAAGATGTGCACCAGTGTTGACAGATTGGTTCCCAGGAACTGGAGAAGGCCCCACTAAATGCAGTTCCTGACTGAGGGAATCAATCATTTTGAAATAGATTTAAAATAAATTGCTTTCATTTTAGCTAATTTATAGCAGTTTTTTACCATGTTTTTTCGCAACAGGAACCAAATAATCTTAATTGAGGCACAATCAATCGGTATGAATGATAGGCCCAAAAAGAATACAGAGCCCACAGGATTCAATTATACATCTTATTTCATTGTCCTGAAAAAAGGCAGACCACCAAAAGCTCTGTTTAAAGTGCATGGGTCCAGATCATGACTTTTAAAACTGTGTACTCCTATGTTTTTCCCTAGTTTGAAGAAAAGAGCTGAAAATAGGGAAACTCTTATGGCTTCTCAGTCTGCCTCTGTCACAAAAAAACAATAACGGCTCAAAGGGCACTCCATTAATGGTGGAAAGCACACATCAGAGGGTTCTTCTCATCATAAGTAGCAGTCCCTGTCAAAGGGGACAGACAAAAAAGATAAAACTGCTCAGGCATATGACAGGCATGATGAAGATGCCAGGCTGTACAAAAAGGGGAACCCTAATTCCAGTGATGGCAAAAATACAAATAAAAGAGCCTCACAGCAGTACTGGAAGCAATGCCTGTGAAGAAAAAACAGAGGCGTGGTGTGCTGGGCGAAGGGGGTGCAGGATATGGCAGCAGGGACCCTGCCATATCTATTGTGCCCCCCCCAGAACAACCCTGCAGGCTGCATGACAACAACCCCCCCATGCTAACCCAGCCCTCTGGTTAGAAAGGGAAGGCTAGGGGCAGCCAGTCGGATGTTTGCCCATCTTTTAAAAATGTAACCTCACGCACCTTCTCTGAATCTCCTGCTCTCACAGACCCGGGGATCCACTTGGAGACCCAAGACAAGTATCTGACTGGATGCCCCCTTGTGTTCTCTAGTCAGCCTCCACACAGCAGTGCACCGTAGAGGTGGGGTGGCGGACAGGCACCATGTGGTGGCACATGTACGTGTACGCTGGCCACCACGCACTTGTCCATGGGCCTGGAGCTGCATGGCTAGGTACGTGAATCTCGCACATACTGTGCACCACTTTGTGCATAGGCACCTATTTGCTTACATTTGTTTCTTAATTTTTTTGTAATCAGAGTTTTATTTGTACATTGTTTCTGTCTCTCTCCTGTATCATTTGGATCAAAGAAGGTTGGATCCACTCTTGACATTTGTTCGTTTCACGTAGACGTCACATGGGGCAAAATTATTCCAAACTGTGTTAAATTCATATATGATATGATTGAACATTAAATGCACAGAGGGATGGCATACAGAAAAGACTAGTCAATCTGAGCAACTTGTTCCTAAATTTATAAACATTCAAACTATGACTGGATAGAGTAGTCACAGATATGGGTGGGGCAAGGCCTACATGCACTCAAATAACAGGCCAGTGCGGAGTGGTCCCTTAAACTATCAGCCAATGAATCAGCCTGCACTTTTGGATTGCACTGTTGAGCAACTAGCACCAGGACAAACAGCTCGCTGTAGCTGTCGGGGCCAACCAGCTGGTGTAGGACTAGCAGAGCAGGTACGGCATCACTTTTGGTGTGGTGGTTGTTAAGCAGCGCCAACTTGTAAAGCAGTGGAGAAAAGGCATTGGGCAGTGATTTAAATCGGTTGAGGGAGAGAATATATAATTAAATCACTTTAACAGCACAATTTTAAACACCAAGGAGCAACTTTAAATAAGCATTTGGCTGGGATTAATACATTCAGGTGAGGGTTAAATTCAGCACGAGTAATTCAATCAAGTAACTGAGCTAAAGATTGGAGGGTAGGGAAGTCACAAAGGAATAAATTCAAAAGGTAGAAATTGAAACTTTTGGTGCACTTAGACCAAATAAATATCAGGCAGAGGGCGGAACTTAACACAACTAAACCAACACTGTAATGTGGGAAACGGCAGAGCACCAGTAAGACAAACATGACCAGAGCAAGAAAATTGGGCCAGGAGCAAGTCCTCGAGGATCGGCGCACCTACAGCAAATGGCATGCAAATGGGGCCATAAATAGATGCAAATGGCCCCCTGCGCCTTGCATAAATTATGGCCCCATTTGCATGTCACCTTTTGAATATCGGAAATTTGAACATGGCGCAATGGTACTTGCGCACATAAGTTAATGCTCAACTCTGGCAACTTGCGGTGGCGCCATTCCACCTCGCCATCTTGTAAATGCTGTGGCTGGGGGTGATATTCAAAGGAGTTGCTCAACAGTGCAACTCCTTTGAATATCACCCCCGCCACACCCCTGCAAACTATTTTGAGCAGCGCAGGGGCTTGCGCCTCAGAATGGCGCAGTTTGAAAATCTGGGCCTATGTGTGTTTTTGCACTGTTTAGCAGCACTTCCATGTCTGTGCTGAAACAGAAGTAGTGCTTTAGTCTGATGCTTAGAACCTCAGGGTTTGTATTTCTTCAGTGCAAGTGAAGTCACTGAAGCGAATGCAGCTTCTTGTAGCCAACAAACTGTGTGCAAACATTCAAAAATAAAGCAGGGTTTGAGCTGTTTGGTGTTTGTAAAGCCACCTGGCTGAATTATATTAGGTAGCTTATATTGTTAAGCTAGTCACACTGTGTAAGCTGTTTGCTCCAAATGTTGTAAATAGTAAAAACAACTGACCTGAAAATGGCTTGTTTGTTCAGCAGCCTCTCCTCTCAGCTTTCCTTCTGTCTATAGTGCCGGCCCTTGCTCCACCTCTTTTATGATGAAAGCTGATGGGAGGAGACTGCTGCTCTCAGAAAAAGGGTAAAATATGAAATTACTTGAAATTTTTAACTTTAATGAACCAGAAAACCATGTACTGAAATGAATGCCTAAACTGAAACTCAGGTAAAATATAAACTGTGTTTGCTGTTAAAGTTAGATTTATTCTGTATAGGAAGGAGTTTTCCTGTACCATGTGATCTGACCACAGTATATATTGAGTGCAAAAGAGTGTATTAAGTCAGTGTGTGGTAGGGAGGCAAGCCTACCAGTTGTCTAGCCAGTTTCTAGGCAAACCCTGTCTTCAGTGAATGTAACTGTAGAATTGTATTTTCTTTTTCATTCTGCTTAGTGTTATTTTATTTTTTTGCCTTTAGTCCGTTTATTTTTCCTGCTGTATGAATAAATTTAAGTTTTATTTCTACAATCCTGACCGTGTGCTGGACTCCATTTGATCCCATGAGTACAAGTTGGTGTCAGAGTGGGATCTAAGGAGGCAAGTTGACCTTCTGGTGGATATCGTCCAGAGATATCATGGAGGAGCAAAAGAATACAGGGACAGAAGAGAGAGCAGAGAGCTAAGTACTGTTGCAACAGGTTTCTACACAGAGGGAAAGTTCCTGTTTTCCAGCCCAAATAATTGAAATCTTTAGCTGCCATTTGACTGCAGATAGGTATTTACAAACACCCATTTAACACTTCAAAATACACAGGGATAGAGAGCAGACAGCCCCTACCACAATTCACTTGTGCTTATCCCATGCATTCCTGAACCCCAGCACTATTTTTGCCCCTACCACCACCACTGGAAGGCTGTTTCAGGAATCCATCACTCTTTCTGTGAAGAAGTACTTCCTCACATCTCTCTTGTATTTACTCCCCTCCAGCTTCATAGCATGTCCCCTTATTCTCGAGAACCTTTTCATCTGAAAAATACTTCCCTCCTGTACTTTATTTACCTCGTATGGTATTTAAAGGTCTCTGTCATATTCCCCCTCTCCCTCCTCTGTTCCAGGGTGTACATATTGAGGTCCTTTTTTTTTTTTTTTTTTTTTTTTTACTCTTCCCTGGGCTCCTGGTCAGTCACTCCTTCTGGCTGCCAAGGCCCGCTGTCATCCTGGCCCCATCATCATCCACCACTCAGTCTGCACCATGACTGCAGGTAACTTGATGTAACCCCTCGTCATGTGGGCCCCTCCCCTGTGTGCTGACCGAACAATTAAACTATTATGGTGAAATCCCCCACAGCAGCAACTTCAACAGGTTCCAAAATTGTTGCTGTGGGGGACCTGAAGGTGAAAATTCACCCTTTCGCCATGTGTTGCCCCCTCCTTCAAATGAACTCTGATTTGGAGTTGATAATCCTTAGAAGGGGGGGGCGTGGGGGAGCACAGACCCTTAATGGGGGGTTCAGGAGCACAGCCCCCCCCGAAAGAAACACTCCAATGTCAGACAGATGGAATTTCGCCTGTCGACATTGGGGATCTCGCTATACCGAACTTCGACAATGATGTTGTTGATTCAGCATAGGTAAACCTGGACCCACAACTGGGAGAGGAGAAATGTCTGCAGGCATCTATTATGTATCCCTGGCATGGAAGGGGTCAGCACGGACACCTCTGGGCTATTGTGGCAGCTGGGACTGGCAACCATCATCCAGACGACCAAAGGTGGATCTTTTCCACTTTTCTCCCAACCCACACTCTCCCACAATGGGCCAGCCATGGCGGCATCCTGGGGACGGGGACGTTCGGCTGCACATTGAGGCCAGACGTCACCGGAACTACCCTCAGGGGGCTGACAAACAGTGGTCTAAGGCCACCCCCCCCCAGGAGGGAAGCATCCAAAGGACATTCTAAATCCCCACCCTGCCAGACTTCGCTTCTGACGTCAGGGCTCGGGGCGCGACACTGGGCCGCCAGTGTGCTGAGCGAACACCTATCGCTTGGCACCACAGAACCAGCTTATTGAGGTCCTTTAGTCTCTCCTCATAGGAGATTTTATTTATTTAGCTTTTGTTGACCGGGTAAGTGCACTAGACAAATCCTGCCTATTTTCAGTCACGACCCGGGGGAGGGGAAATACAGATGAATGCCAACTGACCTTGAACCAGATTAAGCTGTTGATGGTATTTTTAGTGAATGAGGGAAATTTGGCCAGGACACCGGGGAAATTCCCCTACTCTTTTCGATAAGTGCCATGGGATCTTTAACATCCACCTGAACTACCACCAATCCAGGCAGATGGGACCTTGGTTTAACGTCTCATCCGAAAGACGGCACCTCAGAAGTGCAAGCACCCCTCTCATGCTGCACTACAGTGTCAGTACTGGGATATTAACCCAAGTGCCAGATGCGGGAACTGAACCCACAGCCCTCTGATCTCCCGGCCTGAGAGGCGAGTGTGCTACCTACTGAGCCACTGACACTGACATTTTGATGCAGACCCTGCATTATTTTAGTTCTCCTCCTCTGGACCGCCTCCAGTCTATGCCCTTCTGGAGATGTGGTCTGCATAACTGGACACAGTATTCTAGCTGACTCAGACTGAACCCACTGAAGACAGAGGTATTATTAGTAATAGTCTGAGCCACTGCTAGCTTGTTTGTGTTACTAGTAGAGCTGGGTCAGTCTGGTTTGGCAATGAGTGGTAGCACTGCCCTTCCCTCTTTGGATGGATTAATGCTTGGGGCTGTAGACGGAGGAAGGAATTTGGGGTCATTGTGGACTCCAAGCTGACTTTAGAATGTCAGGTGTCAGCTGTTGTCTATAGTGGCTTTTACCACCTCCAGAACTTCTGCTGGATCAAACCCTTCCTGGAACTGGCTGACCTGGCAACTCTAGGGCACACCCTGGTTACATCTAGACTAGCTGACTGTAATACTGATCCCTTACACTCTTGGTCATCCCCTCTAGTCAGCGGATGCCAAGATCCTACTAATTCCAAGATCTCACTTGAAGTCCTTGGGTGGTAGGGCATTCAGCATGTCTGCCTCGATCCTCTGGAATGCCCTTTTCCAGAAGCTGAAAGTTAGTTATGTTGTCATATTGGTTCTTGTGACAACAGATAAAAAAAAAGAGAGATCAAGGTATCAAATCATCTCTTTTTTTCTGGATCTCTTCCCCAGAAAGTGAGAGATTTGCCATCCCAGGCCATTTTCAAATCTCACTTGAAGAACCGTCTGTTTTTATGAGTTTTGTATCTGGTCCTACCATATAATTTCAGTGCTATATTACTTTAATTGTAAAATATTTACAAGTGATTTTATTCAGTTTATCTGTTTTACTTTGAGGTGCCAAGAGCCCCTGGAAATGGGTGCCATATAAATAAAATAGCAGTGTCAGTGGCTTAGCAGGTAGCACACTCGCCTCTGTACCTGGAAGATCAGAAGGCTGTGGGTTCTATCCCCACACCAGGCACTTGGGTTAAATCCCAATACTGGCACTGTGGTGTAGCATGAGGGGGTGCTGCACTCCTGAGGTGCCATCTTTTGGATGAGACATTAAACCGAGGTTCCATCTGCCTGTTCTGGTGGTGATTCAGGTGGATGTTAAAGATCCCATGGCACTTCTCAAAAAGACCAGTGGAATTTTTATTACGAAAGGACTATAAATAAAATATAAAACACAAAAAACAAGTCACACAAAACTAATAATAAATCATAAAGTAATTAGCTTAAATATAACTTTTGTTACAAATATTCAAATCATGGAGGTTTAGTTCATTGTTCACAATTGATCCATAATAGTTTGAGTCATACTTTTTACAATGCAGACACCACAATTTCTAGACAGAGATCTGGATGTTGTTAAGAATTTCAGTATAATTGACATTTCTTTGCTAAGTTACCCATATGCATCTCAATTGCCATATATAGTATCTAATTATAGCAAATATAATATATAGAGTTTCTCCACATAGTACTTCCCCCATCCACCATTCATGACACCATACATCAACATAGGATATGTTATGTGGTTAAAAAGCGTCTCGCCCCATTCCCTTACAATATAGGCCCCAAATGGGCAGACACATGCACATTCCAAACAAGATGTGCCTGAGATCCCAGTAGGTGTACACAAGAATTTCTTAAGCAATACCTATCCTGCAGTTGTTTGCGTTTATTATTATTTCTAACGTTTAAGCTGTCATATAACCCTAGCAAAACCACATCCCATACAAACTCAGGAAGTCTTTTGGATGTTAACATGTTGATGTTCTGTTGTAGTTTATATAGGAGGCATTCAGCAAAATATACATTCTCCTTCCTTTCCTTCTGAATGATGTGTATATATGCTTTTCCTGTCCAGGGTTTGTATCTGTAGGCAGGTGATCCTCCATTTAATCAGATTTTTCATCTGTTTCAGCCCATAACTGGGAAGACAGGGTATCCTGTGGAGTAAACCTGTTCTACCTTGTGACCAGGCAACTGAGCAGGGCATTATCCAAGCTAGAATACGTGTTTTCCAGATTTTAAATCCTGGTTTTAAAGTGTGTCCATAATTATATGCTAAATGCACACTACAAAAAAAGCAACCAAATTTATCATACCTAAACTCACTTCCTGAATCTTTCTATAGGTAATTTCTCTCTTTACAGGGTTCAGTCGACTCCCCCACAGGGTCTGAAAAACACACTGGGTGGGATATTCAAAGGGGTTGCGCATGGCACAACAGTGTTGCGCCATGCGTGACCCACTGATGCGCCCCGGCATGATATTCAAAGGGGGATGTTGCGCTGTGCAGATCTCAATGTGCTGGGGCGCACCAGTAATGTATGCAGCGCAAGTGCAGGGGGCGTGCCCATGCATATGTGGCACATCCCGATATTTAGCCCAGGATGTGTGGCGCATATGCAGGCACAAACCCGCCTTGCGCCACACAGGGGAGGCACAAAGATGTGTCCGAAATAAAAGGAACATTTAGGGGGACACCCACAGGCCGGCCGCTGTATTGCTGGGCGCAACACGGTGGCCGCGTGCTGTGGGTGGCCACCCGACCTCCCGAGTCACAGGCCAGGCATTGCCCCCCCTCCACGCCCGATCACGGGCTTTGTATATCTAAAATGTCCCTGATGGTCCAATGGACCTGCTCCCCAGCCCGATCGCGGGCTGAAATAAATAAATCTAATCCCTGGTGGTCCAGTGGACCTGCTCCCCAGCCCGATTGTGGGCTGAAATATATATATCTAATCCCTGGTGGTCCAGTGGACCTGCTCCCCTGCCCAATCGCGGGCTTAAATAATTAAAACTAGTCCCTGGTGGTCCAGTGGACCTGCTCCCCTGCCCAATCGCGGGCTTAAATAATTAAAACTAGTCCCTGGTGGTCCAGTGGACCTGCTCCCCCACCCGATCACAGGCCTAAATAATTAAAACTAATCCCTGGTGGTCCAGTGGACCTAACCCCAGCCCTATCCCGGGCTCTGTAAATGAAATGTATTCCCTGGTGGTCCAGTGGACCTGAACCCCAGACCGATTGCGGGCTGAAATATATATATATCTAATCTAGTTCCTGGTGGTCCGGTGGACCTGCTCCTCTGCCCAATCGCAGTCTTAAATAATTAAAACTAATCCCTGGTTGTCCAGTGGACCTGCTCCCCCGCCAGATCGCAGGCTTAAATAATTAAAACTAACCCCAGGTGGTCCAGTTGATCCGACCCCAGCCCAACCGCAGGCTCTGTAAACGAAAAGTATTCCCTGGTGGTCCAGTGGACCCGAACCCCAGCCCAATCCTTGGGCTCAGTAAAATTAAAAATCCCTGGTGGTCCAGCAGTGCCCCCCTCCCCCACCCACCACTCAGACCCCACCACCTGCGCTCCCCATCAGCGTGGTGCAGCAGCTCCCCCCACCCACAACCGCCCGGCCCCCCACCGACTCACAAGCGTGCAATGCGGCTGTATGTCCATTGGTCACTCGTGGGCCAATGGGTGTCTGAACCGTACTGTACAACACTACAATCCCAATATGTTAATTAATTCCATTTCACATATTGGACTGTGTAGTACAATGCAATCTGCACGCCCATTGGCCCATGCAGTAGACCAATGGGTGTATAATTGTACTGTATGCTGTCAGTCATCGGGTGGATGGGCAGCTTGCTGGTGGGAGCTGCCGCACACTGTTGACCAGTGGGGAGAGAGGTATGGTCTGAGTGGGTGGGTGAGGGGGTACCGCTGGACCACCATGAGTGATGTAGCTTAAATACAAGAACACTGGCAAGAAGTGTCTTGATTAACAGAACTCTTTTCTTTTTTGAAATTTGTTGGCCTTTCCAACAGCAAACTAGCCTGTTAGCTTTCTGCATGCATAAGTGCCAGTTCTGTCTCCCCATGTCCTCCCCACCAAAGACTATACCTAATATTAATATTGTCTGTCTAGTGATAGTTATCTCTCCAATAAATCCCCCTTCAGATATGGGGGTATTTCCCAACGCCACCCCAGTACTTTTGGCATAATTAATTTTTGAACCAGAGCACTGAGCAAAATTATGGCAGGTCTCGATCAGGGAATCTGTATTAGTAGAAGGGGGTAAGCATAGCACCAAGTCATCTGCATATGCCAGTATTTTCACAGGTGCAGAACCTCAGTTAACCACAATACCATGAATTAAGTAATTTTGATCTATTTTTCTTAAAAAGATATAAATACAAAATACATAGAGGAGGGGGCTCAGGGGGCACCCCTGTCTAACCCCTCTTTTTGCCTTAACCGCTCTCCCTATCCATCCATTGATGTTTGGAATAAGAATGCTGTTTTTATACACAGCTTGTACCCAATTAATGAAGACAATAGGAATACCTTAAGAGTATAAAATAAGAACTCATGGGATATTCTATCAAAGGCCTTCTCCTGGTCAATACCCAAAATATAACCTTGCAGATCCCCTTTTGGGGCCTTATAAAAAATTTCTCTAAGAATGATAAGGTTATCATATTGGTACCTTTTTGGTACTGCACAAGTTTGGTAGGGGCTAATTAATTTATAGGCTACTTTAAGGTCCTCAAAAAGATTTTAATCTGTGTTAAGCAGGCTCAGGGGTCTCCAATTCTTCAGGTATTTGCATACCCCCTTTTTAAATAAGAAGATTAGGAAGGCCCGATTCATAGTTTTTGAGAGGCCATCTTCACTCCGCATACAATTGAAAACCAATTCTAAAGCAGAAGCAATTTTCTCAGCAAAAAATGTATATAAGGCAGCATCAATACCGTCAGTGCCAGGCGCAAAGTCACTTTTGAGTGAAGAAATGGCTATTTTTATTTCTTCAGCAGAGATTGGGGCAGATACAAATTCCTTATCCTCAGTATGTACTTGTGGGAGATTTAAATTATCAAGACTATCTGGTATATTCTCTGGAGTCATACCAAATAAGGTTTTCAAGTATTTGTCTGCTTGGTCTAGTATCCCTTCAGGTGAAGAAATAATTTGAGCTGACTCTGAAGTAATTTTAGTGATCATTCTGTGATCGATTCTGCTTTTGCACTCTCTAAATGGGTCCATAGACCTTTTTTTCATGTTGGCCCCAAATCTAATTTCTTGCTCAAGCGATTTAGCTCTGTTATACTGTATGTCAAACAACTGTTTTTTTAATAACCATAACTTGGGGTCCATAATTTGATCTATTAGTTTCTGAAAGGGAAATTAATATTTGTAACTGGCTTCTTAGTTGTAAATATGTTAGGTAATCTTTGTTAGATTGAAAAAATTCTCTCCATGTTTATTTTGTTTCATCCCACCAGGTGGCAGCATTGTCATACATTTCTGCCACCAATGATCTAGCGTTGCATTCTGCTTTCCTGGCTGTTTTGATTTTGTCATCTAATAATAGAGAGCTATTTAGTCTCCATGAGTTCTTTTTGCATCTCGGGGATTATGCCCAATGTACACATATGGTGAGGATCAGTGATCTGAAAATTCCCAAACTCGTAACTTGATATCTGAGAGCTCCAGGTCTATGGAGTCAAAAATGAAATCTGTTCGAGTGGATAGGGAACCCCTAAAGAAAGTATTACCTCCTGTAGAGTGAAACTGTCTATATTTGTCTTTTAGATTTGCTGTAGATATAATGTTTTTTTTAAACGGAAGTATCACAAAATGCATTGTCAGTTGTACTGTCTCTATCTGACCTATCTGTACCACAATTAAAGTCTCCAACCCAAATTACCAGTCTAGATGCGTGCAAGAAAGGTTGAATTTGTTTTAACAGGGAGACTCTAAGGGCCTTGGTTTGTGGGGCGTAAATATACATAATCCTGAATCTCTCTGTATTAAGTGTAATATCTAAGAGTAGAGCCCTACCGGGTACAATATCCACTAATCTGGATACCTTTATCTCTGAATTATTAAACAGGATACCTGCTCCATTGTAGAGTTCCTCCCCTATCGACCAGAATGATGGGCCTTTATTGCAGTATTTAGTGACTTGCTGTACCTCCAACTGTGTTTTGAGTCTGGTGTCCTGAAAGCAAATTATGTCACTTTTTTCCCCTTGTAATACACCTAGAATGGTTACCATTTTTTGGTGCCTTTACTATTTGTATTAATGGTTGTTATAGTGAGGAAATACATTATAAAAAAGGGAGAAAGGGAGGAATCGGTGCTGGTATTAGCATCAGGGGGTTTAAGGAACCTTCTGCACCTAGTGTGATGGGCAATATGATCATCTCACCCACCCCCTTCCATGTCTGAGGTAACTTCTGTCATGGTGGAGGCCATGGAGGAAGAATCTGATTCTTCCATACATGCATATGAACATATGAAGAAGCCAGCATAAGAAGGCCATTTGGCCTGTCAAGTCTGCTCGTATTGCTGGTTTCATAGCTTGAGCTACTGTCCTTGCCCTCCCTCCCCACTCCTACCATCCTCTCTACCCCTGATCCTTACCTTCCCCATGCCTATCCCAGCCTCTCTTAAAGCTGCCCACTGTCTTCAACGAGATGACCTCTTCTGGCAGCGCATTCCAAGTGTCCACCACCCTCTCTGTGAAGAAGTGCTTCCTGACCTCTCTCCTAAATCTCCCACCCTCCAGCTTAAGATGGTGCCCCCTCATGTTATGGTTGCCAGTCAGCTTAAAGAGACTTTCCTTATCAATATTATTTATTCCTTTCAAGTACTTGAAGGTCCCGATCATGTCCTCTCTCTTTCTTCTATCTCCCTGAGAGTACATGTTCAGTGCCCTCAGCCTCTCCTCATATGCCTTACCCTGCTGACCAGCTATCATCTTTGTAGCCCTCCTCTGGACCTTCTCCAGCAGGTTAATGTCCTTTTTGAGGTGTAGGCACCAGTACTGAACTCTATACTCTAGATGCGGCCTTACCAGTGACCTGTATAAGGGCAGTATAACCTCCTCTCTCCTACTACAGATTCTCCTAAGTATGCATCCCAGCATCTTGTCTGCCTTTGCTGCTGCTTTCTTGCACTACGTGGAGTGCTTGAGGTCACTAGTGATCATCACTTCCAGGTCCTTCTCCTCTGATGCAGATACTTGGACTCCACCCAGGTAGTACTCTGTCCTGGGATTCTTGGCTCCAATATGCATAACTTTGCATTTCTTGACATTGAAGCCAAGCTGCCAGATCCTGGACCACTTCCCCAGCTTTTTCAGCTCTTTCTGTAGGTTCTGTATCCCTTTAGCTGTGTCCACTCTTCCACAGAGCTTGATGTTATCCGTGAATAGGCACATTTTGCTCTTAATGCCCTCCCCAATGTCATTGATGAAGACATTGAACAACACCGGCCCCAGCACCGAGCCCTTCAGATTCCTCATCCTGTCTATCCATAGATAGTGCTGCGTATTTATTCCCTGCTTTCCAGGGCTCCACAGGATTACTCCAAACAAATAAATGAATGCCAACAAAAAGTATCAACTGCCAGTGCAATTTGAATGGCAGAACAAGATGCACATAAGACCCCTGCACTTCGGCAGTTAGGCCTTCATTAGGAGGTGTGTAACCTGCCAACAATATGAGCTGGCCCAGCCAGTTCCCACTCCCAACCTGCAAGTACGTTTTCATGAGCCCTGGAAGATACGTGAATATTTAGTAGGATCATTATCCCCCAGTGAAAATCAAAAATGTTTTGGGGTTATTATAGATCATTTTGCACAATATGTGAAGGCATTCCCTGCAGTGGTAGCCACAGCCAAATTTCCTGTGGACACATTGACCAAAGAGATTTCTCCTCATTGGGGAATCCCCTCTCACATCCATTCACTTCAAGGTTTGCATTTTAAAAAAGGTAAATGTTTTTGAATTGAAAGACCAGTATGGTATTAATTGGCACTTTAGTACTCAGTACCACCCTCAGTCTCAGGGTTTGGTTGAAAATGTTAACAAGCAGCTCAAACAGGCCCTGAGAACTGGACAAACTAAATTTTGAACCAGAAGCCTACCCGTGGCACTCATGCACCTTAGAAACAAGCCACCAGCAAAACATGGCATGTCACCTTATCAACTCCTTACAGGAACTCAAATGCAAACACAGACTGTCTTGGATATCAATTCCAGACTGGACCCCACTGAATTAAGACAAAAAGTGCAGTCACTGGTGAACCCTTATGAAATTGGAGACTGGGTTTGCTGGAAAAAATTGTTAACTATACCATTGGGTTCCAAATATACTGAGCCCATGTAATAATAATGCTGTTCTTTTGAAAGCAAAACACAAACCTAAATGGGTCCATATTTCACTATTAAAGAAATGCACTATTTCAGATGGCTGATAATAACCCTTATGTTCAGATCCAGAACCCAACTGCTAATACCCAAGATGGAGTAGCAAGGAATAGAAGACAGAACCAAGTGTGCACCAGACATAACTGGGCCAGATCACAGCAAGGGGCTAGATCACATTTACAGGATATCAGAGAAAATAGAAGATTCCCTTGACTTTGGGGAGCGCCAAAGACCTTTTGAACAGCGTCAAGAAAAGGAAATAGTTTAATTGATGCTCTGAAGAATTGTATATGGAGACAGGGTTGATGGAAACCCATATTGTAGGGTGAAACAAATTGAAATCTTTCCAGTTACAGATTGCTTTATAATCACAGCTTTTGCTTTTCTTTGCATAATTTTCAGATATATTGTGGGTAAATCATTTGATCCCCCTTAGCAACTATTCTGGTTCTATATCAGTACCTAAGTTAAATAAGGGCTCTAACAAATTCTTATAAAGAGAGGTCAAGATCAGGTAGTTCAGTACCTTACACAGGAAGTAACAAAAATTCTGTATCATGCCCATAATTTTCATTTCTTATTGCATTACTATTGGGCTTGTTTTAGCAAAAATAGTCTTTTAAGTCTCCAGAAAAGTCTACAGTGTATTACATGAGTGTAAAACATCCCAGGGTAAAAGGGTCTACAGTGTATTATTCGAGTGTAAAACATCCCAAGGTAGAAAGGTCTACAGTGTGTTATACAAGTGTAAAACATCCCAGGGTAGAAGGGTCTACAGTGTATTATTCGAGTGTAAAACATCCCAGGGTAGAAGGGTCTACAGTGTGTTATACAAGTGTAAAACATCCCAGGGTAGAAGGGTCTACAGTGTATTATTTGAATGTAAAACATCCCAGGGTAGAAGGGTCTACAGTGTATTATTCGAGTGTAAAACATCCCAAGGTAGAAGGGTCTACAGTGTATTATACTTTACTTGTTACTTACACTTGTGACAATAATTTCTGTCTCTGTCTGCATATGCATAGCATACATGCTGTCTAAACTGTGTAGTTCATGACACATAACAGTAAAACATTTTACTATTTTTTTTCCCCTTCTTTCTCTCCCTCTCTTTTTTGATAAAGGCATTTTAAAGCACACTTTAAACAGTATTTGTTTACAATGTTATGGCTGTAAGGTGTTGCACCTAAATGCTTAGAAAGCCCAAAATCTGTTACAAAACAGGCAAAATCCGTCAATGGAAATTGGTGCCCAATAGGAGGCAACCTCTTGGCCGGAATCTCTATGGGCCCCTGTCAAGAATAGCCTTTGTGTTATTGGTATACATATTCAAATTGACAGTGTTATTGTTTCATTATATTTACAACATTGCAGCATGGCATGGTACAGTGGCCCCCGGATATTCAGAAGGGTTGCGCATGGCGCAATACGGTTGCGCCATGCACAACCCACTGATGCGCCCCGGCACAATATTCAAATGGGGATTGTGCCTGACACAAATCCCAATGTACCAGAGCACATCAGTAATGTATGCGGCGCAGGTGGGGGGGGGGCATGCCCATGCATACTCCGCACATCCCGATATTCAGCCCAGGATGTGCTGAGCCCATGCATGCGCAACCCCTACTTGCGCTGCACACAGGTGAGACAAAAAAAAAGGAACAATGGCTGGCCACCTACAGGTGAGCTGCCATATTGCAGGGCGCAACACAGCAGCTGCCACCTGTGGGTGGCCACCCGAGCTCCGGCTGCACCTTCGTGGTGGTGGCCCCCCATGCCCAATCACGGGCATATGTAGAAGTATATAAACGTCCAATATCCCTGGTGGTCCAGTGGACCGCTGTAGCCCGATCACGGGCTTAAGTATAAACATAATTGTCCCATATCCCTGGTGGTCCAGTGGACTGCTTGCAGCCCGATCACGGGCATATGTTTTCATTTAAATGTCCAGTATCCCTGGTGGTCCAGTGGACCGCTCGCAGCCCGATCTCAGGCATATATGTTAAATGAAAAGTCCAATATTCCTGGTGGTCCAGTGGACCGCTCGCAGCCTGATCGCGGGTGTCAATAAAACATTAATGCCACACCAACCCATCCCTGGTGGTCTAGCGGTACGCCCGTCACCACCCGCCCACTGAGCCCCATCGCCTCGGTCAGTGGCAGGCAGCAGCTCCCCACCCACTTGCTGCCCCACCACCAGTTAACTGATTACCAGACGGCTGCACGCCCATTGGTTCACAGCGTGAGCTAATGTATGCAGCCCGTACCGTACTACACAGTCCAGATATGTGAATGGATCCATCTCCATATCCATGGATATTATCTTGACCAGCAAATTATGTCCCTCTGCAAAAGTTCAGTGACTACTCTACTGGCAAATCCAGGAGGTGGGCCAACTGGTCCTTATCTGCCATCAAATTCTATGTTTCTATGTGAGGCTGCAGTGGGACAACTCTACCAGTATACAGAACTCCATGGAAGTATTTCTGACCAATATGTTACCACTACAAAATGTCACACTGAGTTTCAAAATGAAACATATTGCATAGTTGATTGTACTGGATTACCGACCCTTCCATTACACAAAATATATCCAGATGTGCCACAGCTGAAATACATATCTTGCAGAGAAGTTGAATCCTTCGAGCAGCACCATTCTGATGAAGAAACCAAAAGACCTTGACAGCCTGCAACATGCACACCAGTGAACTACAACAATACTGACTGCCCTACAACAGTAATTAATAGACAGATGCTCGCCGTGAAGTGGTATAATGAACTAAAGGACATTCAAAATGTGGAAAGCCCTGGCAAGCCTCCAGAAAGAAAGTCCCTGGGCCTCGCTACTAATTTCCTTTCTTGTAAAGAAAGTACTGTACTCTACCATGGCATGCCAATATCTATGAATATGAATCAGGCTATGAAATCAGAAACTGTTACTACATACATCGGACACAGTTATAGCATCATAAACTAACTTTGACCAATGCCTATCAACATATTGCCAACTCCAACTGGGAATATCAGCAAGCCTTGGAACATCTGGGAGAAAATGTACACCATTTAATAACTCATCTTCACGATCTGCATGTACAGCTGGTGAATCAGTTGAACCTGGCAGAAGATATAAAAAGCAACAGATATGCATATAAACACCCTCCTAAGAGGAGATTGTCCAGAATTTGAACAAGCATGCAAAACAGAATTCTGCTTTGACCGTGCTAAGTATCACATTCAAGTAACAAAGTTAAGCCACTCAGTTCATTTATATATAAGAACTCTGCACATAGTTCCCCCTATAGTATTACAGTCGCCTCTTTTCTTATTAACACATCCTGTTATTTGTATACAGCATTCTACTAACACGTCACTGTTTAAGTGGTGTCGGCCTTTTGAAGGTTTTTACTTTATATATTACCCCTACAACATGCTGCCAAATAACACATTACTAAGCAGTACAGCTATAGGACATCTTGACACTCCTATTCTTATTTCAGGTTATGTATGGAAGAATATCACAGAATTTTGCATAACTGTACTGCTGAACAGTTAGCTATCCCACTCATTCTACAGTCACATACATTTACTGTTACTCAGCAGGACATAATTCAACATGCACTTGCTATACTCCGAACTGTCGTAAGTACAATGCACTTTCTTAGATTTGTACTAAGACACAAATATACACAGTTTCAAAATGAACTACACAAAGCTGAAAAGGATATACGCCTAGTAAAGGGGAACATCCATGAAATTAAGGGTCACATTATTGACATGCAAAATGCAATGATACACTGCAAGAGAAGTGGTAAAACTTGAATTGGCACAATCAGAATTGGAAATTTCAAATTGAAAGCACAAATGTAATCATATAATGCAATCCTTCTTTGGGGGAAATAATGAAGGAGCCTTAAGTTGGTTAAATCCCCAAAAATGGATTCAGGGGTTACTAGATTGGCTTCTTTCACCTGTTAACCAAATGCTGGTGGTCTTGGGAAACTTTGCTGTTGTCCTGCTGCTTTGCTGTTGTCAAAGATAAAACTTCTCCTGCATCATTACTGTCCCTACTCTTGTTCTCATTTCAGAATGCTAAGGCATCACCACTATTTTAATTCAGTAATAACCTGCCTAAGACACCATCATGTCACTTCTGAGCTTGATTTCAGCAACTGCTCTGTTTTTTCAACCATTCACCAGCACTCATGTCAGATGTATCCTGTGTGCTGACATCATTCTGTTACGACCCAGACATCAACTTAATGACAGCATCCAAATTCATATGTACAATAACATCCTGAATGTAACCACTGCTTATCACTCCGATGTAATGGACAAACTTGACTTTGGTTAATATCATAAAAACGTATGCTCTGCATAAACCAGCAGAGCCAGCATTTCATTCTCCAATATATTTTTGTAAAAAGAGTGGAAACTGCAGAACCTGCACCCCCCCACCGAGTCCATATTTGGACTACCTGATCCAAATATTCCAGAGCAGCAGCTTTTCCTAGAAACAGAGAACATGATGGAACAAGAACCCTCTGACTATTTTCCAGAGACGAGTCAACAAATAAATTTGACGTATTGTCGTTTCTCTGAATTAAACAATGACAACTGAAACATGCTTTGCTTCTGCTTTCTCTGAATAAAATTAAATAAAACCTTATTGCCAAGCATCATGTAGACTTAAGCTGCTGTTTAGCAAAAAATAAAGTGTGCCTTACTTTGAAATAGTTTAAAGATAAATTTGAAACAATATTATTTAATTATGTATTTTTCCAAAGTATATGTTGTTTATGATCTTTTTTAGTAGACTAACTTCAAAATCATATCAAGCTCCTTTACAATATTAAGTTGCATCATTAACATTTTAAAGTTTAAAAAATATCTTTTGTACTTTGGAACTGGTGTAGAATGGAGAAATTTATTTGAGGAAGTGAAAAAGAACACATTTTTCACTGAGACAGAAAGTTTCCTGTTAGACAGAATGCAGGCCTAACCACAAGGTACTTCCTCTATAGCAACAAGAGCTTTAGAGCTGTAGCTACAGAGGTTTAAGATGTTGCAAACCACACTACTATGATGTAATAAGCTGACATGACATTTCACTTCTAAAATAAGACATTTTCTGACACCTATTGCAAATATAAGTTTTTATCACGTGTCTGAAAAGTACAACTAATGCATTAATTGCACAATTTGAAATGACAACATAGCAGGATAAATATAAAAAACACTTATCTAGGTTTTGGAACACAAGGTCCATAAGGTGCTTTCCTGCCAAACACGTGTCTGAAAAGTATAAAAAGTGTAATTATTACACTAGTCTGGGTTTTGGAACACAAGGTCCATCAGGTGCCTTCCACCCAAAACCTATAAATTTAAAACCCATGTGAGCCAAGGAAGCAGAAGAGAGAAGGGAGCTGTGACAGCACGTCATTCTGTCAGGACCTCACTTGAGACGACAGGTTATGGTTCTGTGTGGTAAGAGTTGCTTATATCTCTGACATTAGGAGCAGACAAGGATAATCCTTGCATTTCATTGTTTTTTTCTGTGTGATTGCATCTGAAAGTGGGACAGACTTCCTCTCCAGTTGAAAAATATATTGTTTGCTTGCACTGCTGATCAAAATAATGTTAATTTTGTATGCAAGTTTTAAGTAAAGAATTAAGACAATATGACATTTCCTGGTATTTCTTTTCAATTAAATACTTTTACTTAAAAAGTTGTTGACTTACAATGCAGGGTTAAAAATTATGACTGTTGCTATATAAGTTGTACAAAAATATTGAAAAATAATTACAAAGGTTTAGGATACAGTAATTTTAATTGGGCAAATAGATTAGACCATGATTGAAAAAGGGTGGTTATAAAGTAACAATAACCTAATTGGACACTCAGCCATGTGCATCATCAGCACAGCCAGTTAGACTTCACCCTGTCCTAGCTGAAATTCTGAACGGGGTGGCTGTTCCTGCCAGTTCGAAGAGATCATTCCTGGAACACGGAACAACCCTTAGAAGCTGGGTCAAGAAACTGGATCCAGTAATTACCCTGATACTTCAGCCAAGACGTTGGTTTTTAAAGACGACTTTTTTATTCTTTGAACTGGTGGATTCATTTGGCTTTTGGCACACAACCAGAGGTTGACACAAGCTGCCAGCCAACACAGGACTTGCATAAGATAGTTCTCTTGATGGATTCTCAGCTGCCTGTGATGTGGCCACATCACCACTCAGCCGTTTGGGTGAGTCAATGGGTCTTGCTGTCTGAGAAGCAGTATGCAGCACTGACAGCACAGCCTGCAATGCTTCTCTTTGTGTTTTGAAGCATAATTCCTTATCAGACAGTTCTTTAAATAAACTTTCTTTTTCCAAGATCACAGCTGATATACTTTCATTAGTGGTCTGTACCTGAGAGTACAAAGTTGTGTTTTTGTCCTGTTGTGACCAATCCATGTTCATGTCAAAGTATTCCTCCAGGAAATCTGTAACAATTAATTCCGATGCTTCTGTAATTTCAGCCTCAGGCAAAAGAGGGGCAAAGGAGGAGGCCATCTCCTCTGCCTCTGTAGCAACCGACCTTCCTCCCGGATCCACTGAAGCTGCCATCTTGGGAGACGGACAAGGGTTCCCCATACTGACAGAGTAGGGAAATTTCCACGGTGTCCTGGCCAAATTTCCCCATTCACTAAAATGACCACCAACAGCTTAATCTGGTTCAGTGTCAGTTGGTGTCTATCTGTATCCCCTTCACTGAGACAAGCCTGAAAATAAGCAGAATTTTCTAGTCCTCCTTTCCTGGTCAACAAAAACTAAACAAAATAAAATAAATAAAATAAAATTGCCTTGCCTCACCTTACACAAGTCTGGATGGCCAACAAAACACATATTTAATTTGGACCCTTGGGCTGGATGGTGAGCATGTCTGAAAGCTCCATACCCAGCACTATGTATTAGGCAATGCCCGGGACTTTGCATATCAACAATTAGGTCAGACGGGGTCCCAGTTTTTTCTCCACTGAGGAGCACCACCAGTTTGTCTGCAACCATTTTATAACATTTTGTGTGCCTTCCCATTCTCAAAAAGGGGAAAGCAACTTTGCCCCTCAGCAATGGAAATGGCCTGTGACCAAAGTTACCAGGGCTATGGCTTACCTTGTGCACAGACAATTCAGCAGAGGCCATTGTGTAACAATTTGAACTATCTCACATATTTGCATATCAGGGTATCTTCTAGGAGACCCAACCCATTAGGAAGCAGGATTTTACTTGCTCTCGCAGACTGTGAAAGTAATTCACTTTCATGTTTACAATTTAAGCAACTTTGCAATTGCTGAAAAATATGGTGGGGACTTTAGCTGTGTTGTGTTTTGTTCTCTTCTGCTTTCTTACAGGGGCAGTTGGGCCTTTCTATTGTGTTCCTGTGGGAACCAGAGGAGGAAGGGCAGAAAAAGGCCAAAAACTTCATAAAAGTAAGGGCTGCTGCAGAGGGACTGGGTGCCCATAATCATTTATTGCTGGTTTAAGTGTTCTGAAATGCAGTAGTAGAAATGTTGAAGAATGTATGTGCTAGTAAACATATTTAGTGTATGTGCCCTGCCACTGTTATTGTTAAGACCCATTGCACAGATGTCTACTAAGGTACACATATGGCCTTCTGTGGGTTCCAGTCTGTGCTAGCTACAGATAGAAGGAAATCATGCATTATCATCCTTGTAGGGACACCAGGAGGGTAGTACCACCCATACAGAAGTCAGCACCCTGCATTGTGGTTGCTCTTCTGTGGTATTGCAATGGTTCTGGAAGAGGAGAGTGTAACTGGACTCTCTCTCTTGAACCCGTCTTTATTGAAATTGTTGATATTTCTGATCTTGTTGGTTTTGCTGAATTGTTGTGCTCTACTGTTGTCATTAGTAGCTCTCTGTTACCATGTTTGATTGTTCATACCAGTACTGACTGGTTAGCTCAGCTGCTTGTAATGTGTATTTCCTCCATTTCATCTCCCTGGCTTACACCTGGAAATGAGCTTCAGCTCAGTGCGTCTTTCACACTTTACCAGTTTTCAAATAAATAAATAAAGCTTGAGACGGGTTACTAGTGAACACTTGAAGGGATACACCTGGCCCTAAGAACTCCTGTCTAGTGGGTCTCAGCTAGGAGTTAGGGTATCTGGAGTTTGTGTTCTGTGCTTCCAGGCTCAGCCAGCAGTAGGAAGCCCAGGCATGAAAATTCATGACCCTGTCCTCTCCCTTTACACTGTTAGAGGGGATGGCTAGCTAAGAGCTCAGTTCCAAGCTCCAGCAGTTCTAGCCAGATCCAGAGAATTCTGGGGTGCCCAGGTATCAGAAAGTACATGAGCATCAGAATGGAGAGGGAGCCCTCTCTCTTCCAGCCCCCTCCTGGGGCAGGGAGAGGCCCGCCAGAGAACAGTCAAAGGAGGAAGATCCAGAATTGTCCTGCCCCAAGGGGAAGACACAACAACCAACCCAACTGGCACCAGGGAGTTGTGGTGGGCTTCATCTCTAAGGAGGTTGCCAGGATCCTGTGAGTGGTAGGTGTTAATCTTCATAGAAGCATTACAAAGGAGAAAGGGTACCTTGAAATGTAAAGGTCACACTAGGTAAAATGTATTATGATAGCAAATGGTAATGATTCCTCAGAGTAAGGGGTCTGACAACAGTCAGGGTCAGTTAAGCCCCACATAGTTGGGATGGACAAGGGAGTCCATTGCTTTGGGTCACTAGGACCATCAGTGTGCTGTCAGAAGCAAGACACATACAGTACAGCTGAACTGACTATCTGAGAATTTTAGAGTAATCCATAGTCTGGTTGCTCATCCATGAGTTCCCATTAGCTGCCACTATGCTGAATATAGGCATGCTTGTCCCCGGGAAGTGCCTTGCCCTGCCTGGGAAGAGTTCCACAATGCACTTGGTCTCATGGGTGGAAGTGGCCATGGGACCCTGTAAGAGAGATAGGGTAAACAAATGCAGCAGTGCCCTATCAATTTGACGGCCACAAGTAATGGTACTGATCATGCCATTAGTTATGATGAAGTCATGGCAGAGTACTAGTGATGCATGTTTGGTGATGGTGATGCCCTTGAAGCTGTGTCCATCGAGAGAACAATAAATGCACAACCTGCTTGATCTCAACTCTAAGTAGGGACATTAGTTCTGTGAGTGTTTTCCTGTTAATGGCACCCCTCTGTATGTGTTTAGTGTGCCTGGTTCCCATCTGCTCAGACCTGTGGCAGTACAGTGATTAGTGGTCCAAGTTTCTTGCTGTGGGAACTGGACCTTCCCTGGAGAGAAATGCCACCAATACCCCAAGATAGAACGAGGGGGTGGGAAAGCTTACATAAAGATTAGGGAAGATATTTCATGGCAAGTGACTGAGAAACTGGACTCGCGTGTTACCCAGTATAACCAGTACTGAGATTTGTTTGAAAGGTTGAGAATGTGTTCAGGACAGGATGGAGAGGCAAGATAGCACTCAACATGATTTTGGAACTCTGAATGAAAGTTTCGCCCCCCAAAAATGTGTCTCTTCATTTGTTGGGAACTCAGAGGGAGTTTTCTCCTCTAGCCTGCATTTACACCCAGGCCTGGTAGCACTGGACATTACAAACATTTTCTATAGAACTGCTAACATGCTTATAATGTTTTACTCTGACTTGCAAGTACTGTTACTACTAGGTACAATACCTTGTTTGTTTTTAATACAAGTCATGTTACAACCTTGCTACCAAAAGTGAGAGCACAGTGAACCTGTAAATTTCAGAGGGTGATGCTCTTTGTTTTCCTGCATACATCTATTGCAACCTATGGTTTAAGGGGTTATTTGTGTATTCCTATTAATTGTTGATGTGGTTTAATTTTGTACTGTAACTTATCTGTTTATATTACTGTATTGTAACCTCCTGAGTTGTACCTGAAAATCGAATTTTTTTTTGAAATTACTATTTATTCCTCCTCCCCAGCCTGCCACCTCCGACCCTTCAGGGGGGACAACTGGACATCCCACTGCCCGGAACCCTACCCAAGCAGACCCCTAGGCCCCATGGAGCCGTGGATTACCCCCCCGGGCAGGGACGAGGCGGGGGGCTCAGACCCCGTTACTTACATTTCATCGGTCTGAGGTCTGCTGGGCGGGCACAGGCAAATCGTGGGCATGGCCATGGTCCTCCCATCTTCCTGGCTAAGGCAGGCTTGTTTCCACGTTTTCTCCTTCCCCGAGCAGCAAGTAACCTCCCCCGACGTCATGACGCACGCGCCGGCGTCCATGCTGTAATGGCCGCCCCATCCCCAAATGGGAGCTTGCAGTTCCCCGAGCCTCCGCTCAGGGTCATGCAAGTGTCGGCATCGGCCAATTCTCCCCAGAGAAGGCGAGCTGTCATTGGACGCCTCCGCCTATCTCCTCCGGGTCGAGTCCACCGATGACCCGAGTCCGCCTCCGAACCGGGTCACGGTGTGGTGCGAGGTGTGGCGTCCAGCACCTCAACCCTCAGCGCCACCGGGCCTGCTCTGAAAATCGGAATTTAATTGTCTAGTATGCGTTCCTTGTCAATAAAAACTAATAATAATGTAGCCAAATCCGTAGGCATAACGTTTAGAGGTAGTATTTCATTCATTTCCTTGCCTAGGACCACTCATGATGTATGGATACATGATTCAGTGCGTTGACCTTTGTTTTGGTACCTGCTAGAACATGCAGTCATAGAATACTGAAACATCCTACTATGGGAATTATATATTTCTTTTCATAAATGCAACAAAATATAAATTAAAAAAAAAATTAGGCATCTGTTGTTTTTTGGGAGATAAAAAAAATCAGGAGCCAGAAATTCAAAAGAATGCCAATGCACAAAGTTTGCACTGCACAGTAGATTGCACGTGCACAAGGCCCAACGCCTTCTACATTCAGAGGCATAGTGCTTGCACAAAGACCTCTGAATATAGGTGTAACCCCTAGGCATGCTATCCCAAGGGAAACTACCCCTGCCTGCGTGACTAGGCGCAGGTTGAGGGACCTGAGCTCAGTGAATGGGTGCCTCCACCCAGAGGGTTGGTTTAAAAGTAGCATAGATGCTCCGGGTATAGCCCTCTGGGACACTGATACTCCCCAACCCCCCTAGTGGTTTACACTGGTCAGCCAATAAACAATCACAGTTAACGTCAGAATACAATATTGAACCCACTCTTGCCACACTTACCACCAGGACTGGATCAGGTGCACTGGCCCTGGAGACCCCCTGTAAAACATGACCTGCAATAAAACAGTGCAATGGCAAAACAGTATCCCCTCCACAAAGGTACACACTTGCCAAGTTAAATGCAGAAAGAACAGAATCTGGTTTATTCAGGGGATGTGAACAAGGGTGGGGCAGCAATCTAGCATTTGAATTCAGATCTGATTTAGTCAGGTTAAACATGCATTCACTAAGAGTCCCTCTAGCACAGTCACACACACTCTGTGTACCCAATTGTTACTCAGGCCAGCCTAAAGCATTGCCTGGGGTAGGCCGGTGTTGCAGCTGTTGTCGAAGCCCTTAGGAAAGAAACAAGCCACATGCACTTTAACCCACAATTTGTATTCCAGAGCTGGACGGCACAGTTCGTAATGGTCAACCCAAAAAACAATTAAATCAGATGACACACATTGATTTGAGCTTTGTTGCAGGGAGCTACCCTGATGATTACTCATGCTACCCAGACCAGGAGGCAAGATTAATGAGATGAAGACCTCAGGATAGTATGCTGTTTGCCAGGAGAAGCAGGGCCCACACGATGCACCGTGATGGTCGATCCTGTTCGATGTTGTTGAGCAGGGAGTCAAATCCCTGAGTGGGTCTTTTGTCAGATGAATCTCTGCAGCGGGAGCGGCAATCTAGCCTGAGATGGTGAGGCCCAGACCAAGTGAACGGTTCAGATTGCAGTCCCTTTTAAGTGCTGGATGCAACCTCCAGCTAGCGTGACACTTTCAGGGGTATGGGGAACCAAATCGCGACCCACACTACACATTCAGCACAATTATAGTAAGAATTGCCAGATACCACAGTTTGGATGACAGTCCAGTTGCAATAAAACAGTGTCTCTGCACAAACCATATGCTCTGAGGTTCTCTCCAATTTCTGACACGCTGATCGCTCCAGGAGCAAGTCTTCGGTCCACACCAGGCGAAATTCACTCTCTCACAATTCAGGATTCCAGTTACAATAACAGCAATTTTGGAGATAGTCCAATATTAGCTTGCAGACTTTTTCACATGGGAAGATGGTAGCAGGCAGGCCAGACACAGCCTTCCTGCCAATTCAACGTGCTACCACGCAGGAGCAGCTGCTCGAATTACTCGACTGTTCACTCTCTCAACTCCAACTCCACACTGACACACTGCTGCAGGCAGCTCTGGAATTTCCCAGTGATCCGAAAGGTTCGGTTGGTTGATCCATCTGTCTGCCACAGAAAGGGCTCCCCCTCCAGGTTCATTTAGGCGCCAAACAGTAAAAACTACAATTCCTACAGAAATTCACTCCCACAACACCTCTGGGGACAGACTCCATTTTAAAGTCCCCTGAGGTACCGATTGGTCCAAATTAGCAATCCAGTACCAAAATGATGTCTCTTAGCAGAAAGTCCATGCTGCAAAGGAAGGCAGGCTAGACAAACTACTACGTTATTATTAGTAAAGCAGATAATCAGGAAACAATCACAGATCCCATTAGGGCTTCCTCTGCACAGTTAGCGATGGCAGAATGAAGCAGCTCTAATACAGCCTAGGTGGATCTCAAGCCTGAAACCACTCGACCCCTCATCCAGATCAATTATAACCCACTAGATAGATACCTCTTAAAGAAAGAGGCACGGAGGCTAACAGGGCACTCTCATGTAAGCACATTCAAACTGTTTAAACACAGGATGCCAGTCTGGCAGCGGGCATTCAGCAAGCCCAGGAAGACATTTTAGGAACCCCCATTTGTAGGGGGGTTACACCCTTCCCTGCCTGGAAAGAACTTGGCATCCACATCAAGTCTATGCTCACAATACCTCTATAATAAGACATTATACTGTGTGAGACATACATGTTTCATTAATACTCTAGACAAAATAAAGACTGATGCATCAGTGAACGTAAGCTTATAACATTACTGTACTTATCCATGATATATCTTTTGGCTTGCCAGGATTAGATTTAAATTGGTAAATGTCAATAAATGTCAATTTCTACACACACACACACAAACTGATGAAAAAATATTTCCATCGATGATAATCTAAATTTATAGATAGACAAAACAAGTTATATTGCTATTTTGATACGTGATAACAATTTGTGTTTTTATTAGTTTGTAAATCCTCAGTGTTTACTGTCATTAACAGCAACTGTGAAAATTAAATCTATATAAATCAAAATAAATGCTTGAAAACCCATAATTTCATGCAACTGTGAAAATTAAAATCAATAAAGTTCGGGAAAAAGGCTGAAAAATTTAAATTAATATATTCCATCGAAATTATAAAAAGAAAAAAATCGAATTTAGGCAACCCTATATATCTTACACTCTATTATGACAACAGTTATACATTTACCATACAGACTATGATTTCACTATGATTCAACAGACAATAATATTACTATACTTATTCAGGTTTGTCCTGTTTCCTGTACTCTAAATAACATAGACAGGGACCCATCCCAATCAGCTAACTTGAGATAGATGGGGCAGGGGCACCAGGTTCTGATGGGTGAACAATTAGCTTGGATGTGGCAGAACAGCTCAAGTTTGGGCAGTGAGCTTTCAGAGATATAGACACCTTTGTGGACAACATTTAAGGAGGTCCACTGACCTCCCAGGGAGTCATAGCTGAGATGTATCACTGGTTTAGCAGCTCTTCCAGACTTTCTTGGGGAACAGACACAGACTCGGGGGTCAACATTTAGCATTAGTTTCTTCTCCTGTATGGAGGGTACCTCTGCACTGGATGAAGATTCCAGATTAGGAACATTGTTGGTTCCTTGCTCTCCTGATTCTGTTTTCACAATATTATACTCATCATTGAACTCTGTAGAAGGTCCAGATTTGTCCTCCAGGGGAAAACTCTGAAACATTTTTATCTTGAACATTTGACAAATACTCTCAACAACAGAGGGTGCACTATGGTCATCTATAACAGCAAGGTCAGGAGCATTATGGTCACACTGTTCAACAGTTGCTGGTATGTCACCAGGGAGGTTTTCAACATCAGGTTCTTCCTCCGATAGTTCAAATAATTCCACTAAACACAAAGAATCAGCTACTTCAGACATTATACTTTGCACCTCACTTTCAGGGGGCACAGGTTCTAAGGAGGAAACTGGGGGGTTAGGCAGCCTTGAAGGCCCAGCTTCATCTCTATAGTTGCACATAGGATGTCCTTGAATCAATTGACTCAGTTCATAGGAAGGATAGTAAAGTCTCACACTCACTGTTGTAAGATTCAGACTGGCAGTCACTGTCATTTTGGGCCTGCCTGGGAAGGCCTTGATTCTTGAACAACTGGGGAAGGCTAACTCTGTCTCTTTTGGCAGCAGCACAAATCACAGACCCAGGAGGCAGCATCTGATGGTTCAGCATCAATTATTATTGGCCAGTAGGCAGTAGGTGGTTCCTGTGCATGGTCTTGACAGCTCGAGAATCATTTTCAGGACATACTTTATACACAGATAGGTCATCCAGTTTGCTGGCTATGATATGTGGAAGGTGGTGCCACCTATTGGCAATTTTATGTTTTCCATGCAGTCCCAAGTTGTGCAACAACACACAGTCTCAGGTAACAACTCCTGAGCTTTTGCGTCTGTCATGCCTCTCTTTGTTTGTAAGGTTTCTTTTGGTCGCCATAGTCTGTGTCAGTTCATAAGCATGATTTAGCTGTGCCTTTAGTTTTTGGACATACTGTAGGTAGTTCTCAGCTCGAACTCCATCTGAGGACACCTCGAAACAGATGTCTACAGGCAACCGGGCTTCCCGGCCAAACATTAAATGATAGAGAGAAAACCCAAGTAACATCACTTTTGGTGCAGTGGTAAGCGTGTACCAGGGTGCTGATCTGTTGGCTCCACTTGGGTTTGTTTTAAGGGTGAAGTGTGACCAAAATGTCCAGGAGGGTCCTATTAAAGTGTTCAGGCTGTGGATCTCCCTGAGGGTGATAAGGAGTGGTTCTGGACTTCCTCACTCCCCACAAAGAGAGCATTTCCTTTATCAACCAGCTTTCAAAGTCTCTCCCTTAATCAGAGTGAATTTTTTGAGGCATGCCATAATGGACAAAGAACTTTTCTACCAGAACCTTGGCCACTGTGGATGCTTTCTGATCTTTGGCAGGATAGGCCTGGGCATATTGTGTAAAATGATCTGCTACAACTAGCACATTCCCAATGTTCATTTGGTCAGGCTCAAGGCACAGAAAGTCAATGCAGACCAGCTTCATGGGGCACTGGTGGAGATATTGACTAGTGGGGCAGTTTTTGAGGCAAGGCTTTTGCTGAGGTGACTGCAATCCAGATGTCTGAATGTAGGCCTCCACATCATCCCATCTTTAGCCAGTAGAACCAGGAGTGAACCAAGTCAAGGGTCCGTCACAACCTAAATCCCCATTTGGTTATGGAGGCCTGCAGTACTCAATGTTTGAAAGCTGCGGCAACACCAACTGCTGCTTGTCCAGTTGGCCTTGATGATTCACTGTCACATAACTTAAGTCTGGGGCCTCTCTAAACAGCAATGCAATTGTGAGTCAGAAGAACTAAGTTTAGGTACATCTTTTCCAGCACACAGGGCATTAAAGAGGACAGGAAATGAGTTCTAATATATAAGCTGTTTATAATGTTACCACTTACAGAAATAATATCCATAAGCCTGAATGATCCATCGTAACTGTACCTAAATAAAAGCAATATGATAAACATTATTTTGCATTGTTTTGTTTTGTGGGCAGCATTCTGTTACAGTTCTCTTCATGGAACCAGTGATCTGGAGTTTTAACTATGTCACGGTTTGAGCAAAGAACTCTAAGCATGAATCTGATAGGAAAATAGCTCATATTTAACATCCTGTACTCAAACTGTGACATAGTAAACACTCCAAATTACTGGTTCCATGAAGAGAACTGTGCAGAATGTTGTCCATAGAAAACAATTGAAAACACAGTTTTTCACATCAATGTTTATTAAGGTACAGGTAAATAAGGCTCATTTGGAGAGCAGTTTGTCACTTCTCTTACTAGGTGCGTTACTGACTGTTGCCAATTAGCACATTTCCTGTCCCCTTTAGCACAGGTTTAATCATCGGGTCTTGGGTTTGAGCCTTCTGGATATTTTCCTTGTAAAACTGAGGTAATGCACTGAGATCTAATACTGCAAAATGACAGTAGGTTGCAGGGACACAGGTTTCAGGGGTCCCCAAGCAGTCCACCAAGCAATCAACAGTGTTTGTAGATGGGTGTTCATCTTTATCAAACTTCTGGGATAAAGCTTTGATTGATTGTTCAGACAACCTCACCCAGTTTTCAATGGGGTTCCGTCGTCTCGAGAGAGCATCGGCGTCAAGGTGGTTCAAGCCAGATTGGTACTCTACCGCATAATCATATGTGGACAGGGCAGATAGCCACCAGTGCCCGGGTATTTATCTAGTTTTGTCGCATGTCTGCATATACCGCCAATGGGTTATCATCAATTTTTACTAAGATTTTGGCCCCATATAGATATTCATGGAACTGGTCCACCACAGCCCACTTGAGGGTGAGAAATTCAGGTGTATGAACTGGTTAATTTGCTCAGATAGTGTTAAACTTCTGCTGGCAAATGCTCTGGTCGCAGCCCTCCTCATATTCTTGATATAGTATAGCTCCCAGACCTTTCAGCTGGCATCCGTGTGCAGGACATAGGGTTTGGTGGGGTCAGCATAAGTGAGCACTGGTGTATGGGTGAGTTGATGAATAATCTCGAAAAATGTAGACTCACACTTAGAGGTCCACTGGGTCCCAAAAGGTTCATTCGTCCTGAAGTACACCTTCTCTTCCTCCTTGATGGAGCTTTTCTTGTACTTTTGGTTAGTGGGGGGATAGCCTTGAATTAAGACTGAACAAAGGGCGAATGACATTTGAGTAGTCTTTGATGAACCAACGATAATAGCTGCAGAACCCTAAGAATCGCTGTATTTCCTTCAAATTATTTGGCTGAGGCCAGGTGGTCAAGGACTCCACTTTGCTGGGGTCTATCTTAATTCCTTCAGCTGATACTATATGCCCAATGTACTTCACAGATATTTGAAAGACCTGGCACTTGTATACAGACAGCTTCAACCCGAAATCCTCCAAGTGGTCAAGGACTTTGAACAACCGGGCCGCATGCTCTTCTAAAGTTCACCCAGATATGATAATGTCATCCAAGTACATGAGGCTTCAGGGAAGGCAACAGAGGGTGGTGGTGGTTGGGGAGCTCTCACACCCAAGGGTAGTGATGAGTGGTGTGCCACAGGGCTCGGTGTTGGGACCAGTGTTGTTTGGGATATTCATTGCAGACATATCATTGGACACCAAGAGCAAGATCAGTCTGTTTGTTGATGATATCAAGGTAGGAGCAGTGGTGGATGACTTAGGGGATGGCAGGGGTTGCAGGATGATCTGGCAAAGCTTGAAACCTGGTCAGACACCTGGCAACTGGGGTTTAATGCCACAAAATGCAAGGTGCTGCATTTTGAGATGAAGAACCCAAGGAGGAGTTACCAGCTGAGGGGAGTGCAGCTAGCCCAGACAGAGGAGGAGAAGGATCTGGGGGTGCTCATTACAGGGTCAATGAACAACTCGGCACAATGTAGGAAGGCAGCTGCAAAGGCCAACAAAATGCTGGGCTGTATTGCAAGGGGTACATCCTCGAGGAGGGAGGAGGTGATTCTGCCACTGTATAGGTCATTAGTTAGACTGCACCTGGCGTACTGCGTGCAGTACTGGCGCCCATATCTGAAGAGGGACATTAAGTTACTGGAGGGGGTGCAGCGCAGGGTGACAAAGATGATCAAGGGGCTGGGGGACTTATCATACGAGAGAAGGCTGAGGGAGTTGAACATGTACTCACTGGAGGAGAGGAGGGACGGGGGACATGATTGAAACCTTTCAGTACATGAAAGGAATAAACAAGACAGGTACAGAGGGGCTGTTCAAAGTAAAGGAAGGGGAGGGACACCAGGGGCCATGATATGATACTGGAGGGAGGAAGGTTCAGGAGGGAGATGAGGAGACACTTTTTTACAGAGAGGGTGGTGGCTGGGTGGAATGCGTTACCTGCAGAAGTGGTATCCAGTAGAACAGTGGACTGCTTCAAAAGGGGATGAAACAGGACAAGGGGGAGGGTCAATGAAGGGGAAGGGTGGAAGGGAGGGGCAGTTGCAGAATAAGGGAAGCTAGCTGCACATTCAAGCAGACTTGATAGCCCTCTAGGCCTTTATCTGCTGGCAAATTTCGTACGTTCGTAGGCATTCCAATAAGTTCATGTCTCCCACATCTCATTCCATCAACTGCTGGAAAGTGGCAGATGCACCCCGCAATGCCTCGAGGCATGCATAGAAACTCATAGAATCCCAGAGGGCAGATGAATGATGTCTTCTCATGGTCCTCTGGGGCCATTGGGATCTCATAGTACCCACTCCGTAGGTCAAGCCCAGCTGCTAGCATCTCCTGAAGGTGCCTCAGTATGTCATCTATATCAGCTGGGGCAAGGCGTCGGAACCTCTCTCAGATTGGCCTGTCATCATGGAGTCAAATATGATGCTCAGCCCCAGTAACACAACTCATCCCATTCCATTAAAGAGAACACTTGGTTCCTCTGGGACAACTTCTGACTGATCTTGGTCTTCCACTGGATATATTACAGTATCTGGAAATGCAGTATCCTGACACTCCAGATACGAGTCTAGATGCGAAATTCAATGACCCGATGGGACCATTTCCCTGACGTTATGTCCCCAACATGGCAACATATTCCACCCCGTGACTAATATATCTAACTCCGAGGGGACCCGATGTAAGAAATATATCAATTCGAGGGCAAAGGAATATGGTTGGACCAGAATCTGGGTCCGATGAAGCACACTGACCAAGCTGCCTACATTTTAGCCCACCACACCACGAGGGTAGCTCGGCCAGCTTCTAGATCTGACAATGTTTTTGTAGGGGTAAGGTAGCACCCATCACATCCACTACCTTACTCCCTCCTGTAACACTGTTGAGCCTGCATCTGTCGGGATTTTCATCATCAGGACACACCTGTCAGGTAATACTGCCCGGGCAGGTGCGTGTCGGGATTGTAAGCCACGGGAACCCGTAAGGGTACCTTCCACTCAGCTGGCAGGGGAGACTCCTGAAATCAAACAGGTCTGGGGTCACTTCCTCGTTCTCAACAGATCACTTCTTGCTGGGCAGCACAGCAGTGTCCAAGCAGTACACAGTGGCTAAGGTACACCCTTGATTAACTCAAACCTCTCGCTCTGACACATTCTGGATTTGTACCACTACCCGTTGGGCATAGGCATGAGCTCAAACAAGTAGAATACTGGGCTCAACCACTAATCCTTCCAGCAGCTTCCCCTTTCTGGGGCGTCCAACATGAGGATTTTATTCTTCATGTCTGCCTTAAGGCACACTTCACCACGGATAGTATATTGAGCGCTGGGAGGTAGCACCAAAGAGTCAGGATCTTTCTTTACACTATCCTCACAGGTTCATGTTTCTTCATTTCTTTATTCTGCCCTTTTAACTCATAAGCTCATTTCACCAAGGCTGGAATGCACAAGGCCCATCCAGTTCGCTTGCTTTGCTTCTCTTGACACAATCAAACCAATCTCCCAAACATGTGAGCTTTGGTACCAATGAGTAGGGGAACACCATTATACAGTCCCGTAGGTGGGCATACCAGGGCCAGCATCTCTACTTGCTCATCTACACTGGCTATGGCCACAGGAAAGGATAGCCAGAGCTGGACATATCCTAGGTAAGGATGAGACTTTTCACTCAGTCCCCACACATGTAGGCTTTCCAGGGGTTGCAGGGCCAATCAGATAAGTGTTTGTTACCAAGCAGCGATACAATTCACAGTCACAGTGATCTCCATAGAAGGGCCCACCACCTTGGACCAATCTGGTGAAGTTGGTTTGGCAGCCCGCTCCACAGCAATTTTGGAGGAATAGGACTTCTTCTCTGTTACCATGTTTGATTGTTCATACCAGTACTGACTGGTTAGCTCAGCTGCTTGTAATGTGTATTTCCTCCATTTCATCTCCTTGGCTTACACCTGGAAATGAGCTTCAGCTCAGTGCGTCTTTCACACTTTACCAGTTTTCAAATAAATAAATAAAGCTTGAGACGGGTTACTAGTGAACACTTGAAGGGATACACCTGGCCCTAAGAACTCCTGTCTAGTGGGTCTCAGCTAGGAGTTAGGGTATCTGGAGTTTGTGTTCTGTGCTTCCAGGCTCAGCCAGCAGTAGGAAGCCCAGGCATGAAAATTCATGACCCTGTCCTCTCCCTTTACACTGTTAGAGGGGATGGCTAGCTAAGAGCTCAGTTCCAAGCTCCAGCAGTTCTAGCCAGATCCAGAGAATTCTGGGGTGCCCAGGTATCAGAAAGTACATGAGCATCAGAATGGAGAGGGAGCCCTCTCTCTTCCAGCCCCCTCCTGGGGCAGGGAGAGGCCCGCCAGAGAACAGTCAAAGGAGGAAGATCCAGAATTGTCCTGCCCCAAGGGGAAGACACAACAACCAACCCAACTGGCACCAGGGAGTTGTGGTGGGCTTCATCTCTAAGGAGGTTGCCAGGATCCTTGTGGAGTGGTAGGTAAGTTAATCTTCATAGAAGCATTACAAAGGAGAAAGGGTACCTTGAAATGTAAAGCGTCACACCTAGGTAAAAATGTATTATGATAGCAAATGGTAATGATTCCTCAGAGTAAGGGGTCTGACAACAGTCAGGGTCAGTTAAGCCCCACATAGTTGGGATGGACAAGGGAGTCCATTGCTTTGGGTCACTAGGACCATCAGTGTGCTGTCAGAAGCAAGACACATACAGTACAGCTGAACTGACTATCTGAGAATTTTAGAGTAATCCATAGTCTGCTTGCTCATCCATGAGTTCCCATTAGCTGCCACTATGCTGAATATAGGCATGCTTGTCCCCGGGAAGTGCCTTGCCCTGCCTGGGAAGAGTTCCACAATGCACTTGGTCTCATGGGTGGAAGTGGCCATGGGACCCTGTAAGAGAGATAGGGTAAACAAATGCAGCAGTGCCCTATCAATTTGACGGCCACAAGTAATGGTACTGATCATGCCATTAGTTATGATGAAGTCATGGCAGAGTACTAGTGATGCATGTTTGGTGATGGTGATGCCCTTGAAGCTGTGTCCATCGAGAGAACAATAAATGCACAACCTGCTTGATCTCAACTCTAAGTAGGGACATTAGTTCTGTGAGTGTTTTCCTGTTAATGGCACCCCTCTGTATGTGTTTAGTGTGCCTGGTTCCCATCTGCTCAGACCTGTGGCAGTACAGTGATTAGTGGTCCAAGTTTCTTGCTGTGGGAACTGGACCTTCCCTGGAGAGAAATGCCACCAATACCCCAAGATAGAACGAGGGGGTGGGAAAGCTTACATAAAGATTAGGGAAGATATTTCATGGCAAGTGACTGAGAAACTGGACTCGCGTGTTACCCAGTATAACCAGTACTGAGATTTGTTTGAAAGGTTGAGAATGTGTTCAGGACAGGATGGAGAGGCAAGATAGCACTCAACATGATTTTGGAACTCTGAATGAAAGTTTCGCCCCCCAAAAATGTGTCTCTTCATTTGTTGGGAACTCAGAGGAGTTTTCCCTCTAGCCTGCATTTACACCCAGGCCTGGTAGCACTGGACATTACAAACATTTTCTATAGAACTGCTAACATGCTTATAATGTTTTACTCTGACTTGCAAGTACTGTTACTACTAGGTACAATACCTTGTTTGTTTTTAATACAAGTCATGTTACAACCTTGCTACCAAAAGTGAGAGCACAGTGAACCTGTAAATTTCAGAGGGTGATGCTCTTTGTTTTCCTGCATACATCTATTGCAACCTATGGTTTAAGGGGTTATTTGTGTATTCCTATTAATTGTTGATGTGGTTTAATTTTGTACTGTAACTTATCTGTTTATATTACTGTATTGTAACCTCCTGAGTTGTACCTGAAAATCGGAATTTTTTTTTTTAATTACTATTTATTCCTCCTCCCCAGCCTGCCACCTCCGACCCTTCAGGGGGGACAACTGGACATCCCACTGCCCGGAACCCTACCCAAGCAGACCCCTAGGCCCCATGGAGCCGTGGATTACCCCCCCGGGCAGGGACGAGTCGGGGGGCTCAGACCCCGTTACTTACATTTCATCGGTCTGAGGTCTGCTGGCCGGGCACAGGCAAATCGTGGGCATGGCCATGGTCCTCCCATCTTCCTGGCTAAGGCAGGCTTGTTTCCACGTTTTCTCCCTCCCCGAGCAGCAAGTAACCTCCCCCGACGTCATGACGCACGCGCCGACGTCCATGCTGCTTAATGGCCGCCCATCCCCAAATGGAGCTTGCAGTTCCTCGAGCCTCCGCTCAGGGTCATGCAAGTGTCGGGCATCGGCCAATTCCCTCCCCAGAGAAGGCGAGCTGTCATTGGACGCTCCAGCCTATCTCCCTCCGGCCGATCCACCGATGACCCGAGTCCGCTCCCGAACCCGGGTCACCGGTGTGGTGCGAGGTGTGGCGTCCAGCACCTCAACCCTCAGCGCCACCGGGCCTGCTCTGAAAATCGGAATTTAATTGTCTAGTATGCGTTCCTTGTCAATAAAAACTAATAATAATGTAGCCAAATCCGTAGGCATAACGTTTAGAGGTAGTATTTCATTCATTTCCTTGCCTAGGACCACTCATGATGTATGGATACATGATTCAGTGCGTTGACCTTTGTTTTGGTACCTGCTAGAACATGCAGTCATAGAATACTGAAACATCCTACTATGGAATTATATATTTCTTTTCATAAATGCAACAAAATATAATTAAAAAATTAGGCATCTGTTGTTTTTGGGAGATAAAAAAAATCAGGAGCCAGAAATTCAAAAGAATGCCAATGCACAAAGTTTGCACTGCACAGTAGATTGCATGCACAGGCCCAACGCCTTCTACATTTCAGAGGCATAGTGCTTGCACAAAGACCTCTGAATATAGTGTAACCCTAGGCATGCTATCCCAAGGAAACTACCCCTGCCTCGTGACTAGGCGCAGGTTGAGGGACCTGAGCTCAGTGAATGGGTGCCTCCACCCAGAGGTTGGTTTAAAAGTAGCATAGATGCTCCGGTATAGCCCTCTGGGACACTGATACTCCCCAACCCCTAGTGGTTTACACTGGTCAGCCAATAAACAATCACAGTTAACGCCAGAATACAATATTGAACCCACTCTTGCCACACTTACCACCAGGACTGGATCAGGTGCACTGGCCCTGGGGACCCCCTGTAAAACATGACCTGCAATAAAACAGTGCAATGGCAAAACAGTATCCCCTCCACAAAGGTACACACTTGCCAAGTTAAATGCAGAAAGAACAGAATCTGGTTTATTCAGGGGATGTGAACAAGGGTGGGGCAGCAATCTAGCATTTGAATTCAGATCTGATTTAGTCAGGTTAAACATGCATTCACTAAGAGTCCCTCTAGCACAGTCACACACACTCTGTGTACCCAATTGTTACTCAGGCCAGCCTAAAGCATTGCCTGGGGTAGGCCGGTGTTGCAGCTGTTGTCGAAGCCCTTAGGAAAGAAACAAGCCACATGCACTTTAACCCACAATTTGTATTCCAGAGCTGGACGGCACAGTTCGTAATGGTCAACCCAAAAAACAATTAAATCAGATGACACACATTGATTTGAGCTTTGTTGCAGGAGCTACCCTGATGATTACTCATGCTACCCAGACCAGGAGGCAAGATTAATGAGATGAAGACCTCAGGATAGTATGCTGTTTGCCAGGAGAAGCAGGGCCCACACGATGCACCGTGATGGTCGATCCTGTTCGATGTTGTTGAGCAGGGAGTCAAATCCCTGAGTGGGTCTTTTGTCAGATGAATCTCTGCAGCGGGAGCGGCAATCTAGCCTGAGATGGTGAGGCCCAGACCAAGTGAACGGTTCAGATTGCAGTCCCTTTTAAGTGCTGGATGCAACCTCCAGCTAGCGTGACACTTTCAGGGGTATGGGGAACCAAATCGCGACCCACACTACACATTCAGCACAATTATAGTAAGAATTGCCAGATACCACAGTTTGGATGACAGTCCAGTTGCAATAAAACAGTGTCTCTGCACAAACCATATGCTCTGAGGTTCTCTCCAATTTCTGACACGCTGATCGCTCCAGGAGCAAGTCTTCGGTCCACACCAGGCGAAATTCACTCTCTCACAATTCAGGATTCCAGTTACAATAACAGCAATTTTGGAGATAGTCCAATATTAGCTTGCAGACTTTTTCACATGGGAAGATGGTAGCAGGCAGGCCAGACACAGCCTTCCTGCCATTCACGCCACCTACCACGCGAGGAGCAGCTGCTCAATTACTCGACTGTTCACCTCTCAACCCAACTCCACACTGACACACTGCTGCAGGCAGCTCTGGAATTTCCCAGTGATCCCAAAGGTTCGTTGGTTGATCCATCTGTCTGCCACAGAAAGGGCCCTCCAGGTTCATTTAGGCGCCAAACAGTAAAACATACAATTCCTACAGAAATTACTCCCACAACACCTCTGGGGACAGACTCCATTTTAAAGTCCCTGAGGTACCGATTGGTCCAAATTAGCAATCCAGTACCAAATGATGTCTCTTAGCAGAAAGTCCATGCTGCAAAGGAAGGCAGGCTAGACAAACTACTACGTTATTATTAGTAAAGCAGATAATCAGGAAACAATCACAGATCCCATTAGGGCTTCCTCTGCACAGTTAGCGATGGCAGAATGAAGCAGCTCTAATACAGCCTAGGTGGATCTCAAGCCTGAAACCACTCGACCCCTCATCCAGATCAATTATAACCCACTAGATAGATACCTCTTAAAGAAAGAGGCACGGAGGCTAACAGGGCACTCTCATGTAAGCACATTCAAACTGTTTAAACACAGGATGCCAGTCTGGCAGCGGGCATTCAGCAAGCCCAGGAAGACATTTTGGAACCCCATTTGTAGGGGTTACACCTTCCCTGCCTGGAAAGAACTTGGCATCCACATCAAGTCTATGCTCACAATACCTCTATAATAAGACATTATACTGTGTGAGACATACATGTTTCATTAATACTCTAGACAAAATAAAGACTGATGCATCAGTGAACGTAAGCTTATAACATTACTGTACTTATCCATGATATATCTTTTGGCTTGCCAGGATTAGATTTAAATTGGTAAATGTCAATAAATGTCAATTTCACTACACACACACACACAAACTGATGAAAAAATATTTCCATCGATGATAATCTAAATTTATAGATAGACAAAACAAGTTATATTGCTATTTTGATACGTGATAACAATTTGTGTTTTTATTAGTTTGTAAATCCTCAGTGTTTACTGTCATTAACAGCAACTGTGAAAATTAAATCTATATAAATCAAAATAAATGCTTGAAAACCCATAATTTCATGCAACTGTGAAAATTAAAATCAATAAAGTTCGGAAAAGGCTGAAAAATTTAAATTAATATATTCCATCAAATTATAAAAAAAAAAAATCAATTTAGGCAACCCTATATATCTTACACTCTATTATGACAACAGTTATACATTTACCATACAGACTATGATTTCACTATGATTCAACAGACAATAATATTACTATACTTATTCAGGTTTGTCCTGTTTCCTGTACTCTAAATAACATAGACAGGCACCCATCCCAATCAGCTAACTTGGGGATAGATGGGGCAGGGGCACCAGGTTCTGATGGGTGAACAATTAGCTTGGATGTGGCAGAACAGCTCAAGTTTGGGCAGTGAGCTTTCAGAGATATAGACACCTTTGTGGACAACATTTAAGGGGAGGTCCACTGACCTCCCAGGGGAGTCATAGCTGAGATGTATCACTGGTTTAGCAGCTCTTCCAGACTTTCTTGGGGGAACAGACACAGACTCGGGGGGGGGGGGTCAACATTTAGCATTAGTTTCTTCTCCTGTATGGAGGGGTACCTCTGCACTGGATGAAGATTCCAGATTGGGAACATTGTTGGTTCCTTGCTCTCCTGATTCTGTTTTCACAATATTATACTCATCATTGAACTCTGTAGAAGGTCCAGATTTGTCCTCCAGGGGAAAACTCTGAAACATTTTTTATCTTGAACATTTGACAAATACTCTCAACAACAGAGGGTGCACTATGGTCATCTATAACAGCAAGGTCAGGAGCATTATGGTCACACTGTTCAACAGTTGCTGGTATGTCACCAGGGAGGTTTTCAACATCAGGTTCTTCCTCCGATAGTTCAAATAATTCCACTAAACACAAAGAATCAGCTACTTCAGACATTATACTTTGCACCTCACTTTCAGGGGGCACAGGTTCTAAGGAGGAAACTGGGGGGTTAGGCAGCCTTGAAGGCCCAGCTTCATCTCTATAGTTGCACATAGGATGTCCTTGAATCAATTGACTCAGTTCATAGGAAGGATAGTAAGAAGTCTCACACTCACTGTTGTAAGATTCAGACTGGCAGTCACTGTCATTTTGGGCCTGCCTGGGGGGAAGGCCTTGATTCTTGAACAACTGGGGAAGGCTAACTCTGTCTCTTTTTGGCAGCAGCACAAATCACAGACCCAGGAGGGCAGCATCTGATGGTTCAGCATCAATTATTATTTGGCCAGTAGGCAGTAGGTGGTTCCTGTGCATGGTCTTGACAGCTCGAGAATCATTTTCAGGACATACTTTATACACAGATAGGTCATCCAGTTTGCTGGCTATGATATGTGGAAGGTGGTGCCACCTATTGGCAATTTTATGTTTTCCATGCAGTCCCAAGTTGTGCAACAACACACAGTCTCCCAGGTAACAACTCCTGAGCTTTTACGCGTCTGTCATGCCTCTCTTTGTTTGTAAGGTTTCTTTTGGTCGCCATAGTCTGTGTCAGTTCATAAGCATGATTTAGCTGTGCCTTTAGTTTTTGGACATACTGTAGGTAGTTCTCAGCTCGAACTCCATCTGAGGACACCCCGAAACAGATGTCTACAGGCAACCGGGCTTCCCGGCCAAACATTAAATGATAGAGAGAAAACCCAAGTAACATCACTTTTGGTGCAGTGGTAAGCGTGTACCAGGGTGCTGATCTGTTGGCTCCACTTGGGTTTGTTTTAAGGTGAAGTGTGACCAAATGTCCAGGAGGGTCCTATTAAAGTGTTCAGGCTGTGGATCTCCCTGAGGGTGATAAGGAGTGGTTCTGGACTTCCTCACTCCCCACAAAGAGAGCATTTCCTTTATCAACCAGCTTTCAAAGTCTCTCCCTTAATCAGAGTGAATTTTTTGAGGCATGCCATAATGGACAAAGAACTTTTCTACCAGAACCTTGGCCACTGTGGATGCTTTCTGATCTTTGGCAGGATAGGCCTGGGCATATTGTGTAAAATGATCTGCTACAACTAGCACATTCCCAATGTTCATTTGGTCAGGCTCAAGGCACAGAAAGTCAATGCAGACCAGCTTCATGGGGGCACTGGTGGAGATATTGACTAGTGGGGCAGTTTTTTGAGGCAAGGCTTTTTGCTGAAGGTAACGACCGTATGTCTGAATGTAGGCCTCCACATCATCTCCCATCTTTAGCCAGTAGAACCAGGAGTGAACCAAGTCAAGGGTCCGGTCACAACCTAAATCCCCCATTTGGTTATGGAGGGCCTGCAGTACTCAATGTTTGAAAGCTGCGGGCAACACCAACTGCTGCTTGTCCAGTTGGCCTTGATGATTCACTGTCACATAACTTAAGTCTGGGGCCCTCTCTCTAAACAGCAATGCAATTCGTGAGTCAGAAGAACGAAGTTTAGGTACATCTTTTCCAGCACACAGGGCATTAAAGAGGACAGGAAATGAGTTCTAATATATAAGCTGTTTATAATGTTACCACTTACAGAAATAATATCCATAAGCCTGAATGATCCATCGGTAACTGTACCTAAATAAAAAGCAATATGATAAACATTATTTTGCATTGTTTTGTTTTTGTGGGCAGCATTCTGTTACAGTTCTCTTCATGGAACCAGTGATCTGGAGTTTTAACTATGTCACGGTTTGAGCAAAGAACTCTAAGCATGAATCTGATAGGAAAATAGCTCATATTTAACATCCTGTACTCAAACTGTGACATAGTAAACACTCCAAATTACTGGTTCCATGAAGAGAACTGTGCAGAATGTTGTCCATAGAAAGAAAACAATTGAAAACACAGTTTTTCACATCAATGTTTATTAAGGTACAGGTAAATATGGCTCATTTGGAGGCAAGTTTGTCACTTCTCTTACTAGGTACGTTACTGACTGTTGCCAATTAGCACACATTTCCTGTCCCCTTTAAGCACAGGTTTAATCATCGGGTCTTGGGTTTGAGCCTTCTGGATATTTTCCTTGTAAAACTGAGGTAATGCACTGAGATCTAATACTGCAAAATGACAGTAGGTTGCAGGGACACAGGTTTCAGGGGTCCCCAAGCAGTCCACCAAGCAATCAACAGTGTTTGTAGATGGGTGTTCATCTTTATCAAACTTCTGGGATAAAGCTTTGATTGATTGTTCAGACAACCTCACCCAGTTTTCAATGGGGTTCCGTCGTCTCGAGAGAGCATCGGCGTCAAGGTGGTTCAAGCCAGATTGGTACTCTACCGCATAATCATATGTGGACAGGGCAGATAGCCACCAGTGCCCGGTGGCGACTAGTTTTGCCGATGTTCGTACATACGTCAATGGGTTATCATCAATTTTTACTAAGATTTTGGCCCCATATAGATATTCATGGAACTGGTCCACCACAGCCCACTTGAGGGTGAGAAATTCAGGTGTATGAACTGGTTAATTTGCTCAGATAGTGTTAAACTTCTGCTGGCAAATGCTCTGGTCGCAGCCCTCCTCATATTCTTGATATAGTATAGCTCCCAGACCTTTCAGCTGGCATCCGTGTGCAGGACATAGGGTTTGGTGGGGTCAGCATAAGTGAGCACTGGTGTATGGGTGAGTTGATGAATAATCTCGAAAAATGTAGACTCACACTTAGAGGTCCACTGGGTCCCAAAAGGTTCATTCGTCCTGAAGTACACCTTCTCTTCCTCCTTGATGGAGCTTTTCTTGTACTTTTGGTTAGTGGGGGGATAGCCTTGAATTAAGACTGAACAAAGGGCGAATGACATTTGAGTAGTCTTTGATGAACCAACGATAATAGCTGCAGAACCCTAAGAATCGCTGTATTTCCTTCAAATTATTTGGCTGAGGCCAGGTGGTCAAGGACTCCACTTTGCTGGGGTCTATCTTAATTCCTTCAGCTGATACTATATGCCCAATGTACTTCACAGATATTTGAAAGACCTGGCATGTATACAGACAGCTTCAACCGAAATCCTCCAAGTGGTCAAGGACTTTGAACAACCGGGCCGCATGCTCTTCTAAAGTTCACCCAGATATGATAATGTCATCCAAGTACATGAGGCTTCAGGGAAGGCAACAGAGGGTGGTGGTGGGTGGGGAGCTCTCACACCCAAGGGTAGTGATGAGTGGTGTGCCACAGGGCTCGGTGTTGGGACCAGTGTTGTTTGGGATATTCATTGCAGACATATCATTGGACACCAAGAGCAAGATCAGTCTGTTTGTTGATGATATCAAGGTAGGAGCAGTGGTGGATGACTTAGGGGGATGGCAGGGGTTGCAGGATGATCTGGCAAAGCTTGAAACCTGGTCAGACACCTGGCAACTGGGGTTTAATGCCACAAAATGCAAGGTGCTGCATTTTGAGATGAAGAACCCAAGGAGGAGTTACCAGCTGAGGGGAGTGCAGCTAGCCCAGACAGAGGAGGAGAAGGATCTGGGGGTGCTCATTACAGGGTCAATGAACAACTCGGCACAATGTAGGAAGGCAGCTGCAAAGGCCAACAAAAATGCTGGGCTGTATTGCAAGGGGTACATCCTCGAGGAGGGAGGAGGTGATTCTGCCACTGTATAGGTCATTAGTTAGACTGCACCTGGCGTACTGCGTGCAGTACTGGCGCCCATATCTGAAGAGGGACATTAAGTTACTGGAGGGGGTGCAGCGCAGGGTGACAAAGATGATCAAGGGGCTGGGGGACTTATCATACGAGAGGAGGCTGAGGGAGTTGAACATGTACTCACTGGAGGAGAGGAGGGACGGGGGACATGATTGAAACCTTTCAGTACATGAAAGGAATAAACAAGACAGGTACAGAGGGGCTGTTCAAAGAAAGGAAGGGGAGGGACACCAGGGGCCATGATATGATACTGGAGGGAGGAAGGTTCAGGAGGGAGATGAGGAGACACTTTTTTACAGAGAGGGTGGTGGCTGGGTGGAATGCGTTACCTGCAGAAGTGGTATCCAGTAGAACAGTGGACTGCTTCAAAAGGGGATGAAACAGGACAAGGGGGAGGGTCAATGAAGGGGAAGGGTGGAAGGGAGGGGCAGTTGCAGAATAAGGGAAGCTAGCTGCACATTCAAGCAGACTTGATAGCCCTCTAGGCCTTTATCTGCTGGCAAATTTCGTACGTTCGTAGGCATTCCAATAAGTTCATGTCTCCCACATCTCATTCCATCAACTGCTGGAAAGTGGCAGATGCACCCGCAATGCCTCGAGGCATGCATAGAAACTCATAGAATCCCAGAGGGCAGATGAATGATGTCTTCTCATGGTCCTCTGGGGCCATTGGGATCTCATAGTACCCACTCCGTAGGTCAAGCCCAGCTGCTAGCATCTCCTGAAGGTGCCTCAGTATGTCATCTATATCAGCTGGGGCAAGGCGTCGGAACCTCTCTCAGATTGGCCTGTCATCATGGAGTCAAATATGATGCTCAGCCCCAGTAACACAACTCACATCCCATTCCATTAAAGAGAACACTTGGTTCCTCTGGGACAACTTCTGACTGATCTTGGTCTTCCACTCGGATATATTACAGTATCTGGAAATGCAGTATCCTGACACTCCAGATACCGAGTCTAGATGCCCGAAATTCAATGACCCGATGGGACCATTTCCCCGACGTTATGTCCGCCAGCATGGCAACATATGCTTCCCACACCCCCCGTGACTAATATATCTAACTCCGAGGGGGAGCGGACCCCGGTGTAAGAAATATATCAGTTACGAGGGCCAAAAGGAATATGGTTGGACCAGAATCTGGGTCCGATGAAGCACACTGACCAAGCTGCCTACATTTTAGCCCACCACACCACGAGGGTAGCTCGGCCAGCTTCTAGATCTGACAATGTTTTTATAGGGGTAAGGTAGCACCCATCACATCCACTACCTTACTCCCTCCTGTAACACTGTTGAGCCTGCATCTGTCGGGATTTTCATCATCAGGACACACCTGTCAGGTAATACTGCCCGGCAGGTGCGTGTCGGGATTGTAAGCCACGGAACCCGTAAGGGTACCTTCCACTCAGCTGGCAGGGGAGACTCCTGAAATCAAACAGGTCTGGGGTCACTTCCTCGTTCTCAACAGATCACTTCTTGCTGGGCAGCACAGCAGTGTCCAAGCAGTACACAGTGGCTAAGGTACACCCTTGATTAACTCAAACCTCTCGCTCTGACACATTCTGGATTTGTACCACTACCCGTTGGGCATAGGCATGAGCTCAAACAAGTAGAATACTGGGCTCAACCACTAATCCTTCCAGCAGCTTCCCCTTTCTGGGGCGTCCAACATGAGGATTTTATTCTTCATGTCTGCCTTAAGGCACACTTCACCACGGATAGTATATTGAGCGTTGGGAGGTAGCACCAAAGAGTCAGGATCTTTCTTTTACACTATCCTCACAGGTTCATGTTTCTTCATTTCTTTATTCTGCCCTTTTAACTCATAAGCTCATTTCACCAAGGCTGGAATGCACAAGGCCCATCCAGTTCGCTTGCTTTGCTTCTCTTGACACAATCAAACCAATCTCCCAAACATGTGAGCTTTGGTACCAATGAGTAGGGGAACACCATTATACAGTCCCGTAGGTGGGCATACCAGGGCCAGCATCTCTACTTGCTCATCTACACTGGCTATGGCCACAGGAAAGGATAGCCAGAGCTGGACATATCCTAGGTAAGGATGAGACTTTTCACTCAGTCCCCACACATGTAGGCTTTCCAGGGGTTGCAGGGCCAATCAGATAAGTGTTTGTTACCAAGCAGCGATACAATTCACAGTCACAGTGATCTCCATAGAAGGGCCCACCACCTTGGACCAATCTGGTGAAGCTGGTTTGGCAGCCCGCTCCACAGCAATTTTGGAGGAATAGGACTTCTTTATGGCTCCAGTCTGAGGTCTTATGTTGCTCCACTGGACCAGTGTTAACAACCCGGAGAAGACTTTTCTCAAGTTCTCAGAGAGAGTACAGCCTGGTCAAGTGTGTCCATCCTCCCCACAATGATAACAGAATACTGGTTCCTTGGTGTCTCTGGAAGGAGAAGTGTCATTCCTCACTTTGGATTGATTAGGAAAACCCCAAGGATCCTCTTTGGGCCATGGTTCATTTTCCCTTTCCTCAAGGCCTCTCCAGTGATCAGTTGCATGAGCAGCTTGAACAAGATCTCCCACCAGGGCTCTCAACTCTCTCACTTCTTCCATCAGCTTTGTTTTTGACCTGGGGTTCAGGGGCAATAGCATGAACCCCCACTCCCCCAGGCGAAACCTCACCTCTGGGCTCTGTGGATGTCTGACAGGAGTGCGAACCCTTAGCCACTTCAATGGCAGCTTGTTGATTAGCCCATATCTCTTTCACCTTTCTAAGCAATTCTCTCACTTGCTGAAGCTCAGACTCGTCAGTCCATTCCTCAGGTTGGTCAGGGGCTTGGCTGGTACAGGTAACCCTGGCATAGGGTTCCCATCCTTCATCATTCTCGGCTTCTCGAATTTCCTTCATGAGCCAGCAATATTTGGAAGGATTAGCTTTCCGATCCTGAAACTTCAATTTCAGCATAAGCACACTGGAATACCTAGCGGATTTTAAGATCTGTTCCAGTCTGACTCGATTTCAGGTTACCGGCAGGCACCCATCCATTCCTATGGGCCCTCTGCAAGGCCCTCTCAATTCGAGTGACAAAAGCAGACAATTTTTCATTCTTCCACTGTTTGGTGGATTTAAACTTCCACATCAAGTCTTCGCCAGATTCTGTGCTGCCGAACACCCCTTCCAGGGTAGAGAGGTACTCAGCTGCAGTGGCTTGTGGGTTAGTGGATCAAAGAAAATGGCTGGCCTCCAGTGCAGGGCCCCTTAAACTCTCCATAAGTCTCTTTCTCTTTGCTCCCTCAGAGCATTAGCACTCCTGGACTAGGGGGGTGGCATAATCCATCCAGGTTTCCAAGTCATCCTCCCCCACAGGTACCGGGACTGCACCAGAAAATAGCCTGAGCCCACGATGAGAGTCCAGGTGCACAGACAGTATCACAATGGGGGATGCTACCACAGGGAAAGCTCTAGGGGGTAGAAGGAGATCCTAGGGGAGACTGTAAAGGGGTGGTCTCCTCTGAAATGTCTAATATTTTCATGAATTCTTTGGCAGTTCGCCCTTGTACCAGCAGGACATATTTTTACATCAGTACACGAACTGTCTGTGCCAAGGCTCCTCTCCCAAGGTGATCTCATAGCCTGTGTTAATCTGTACTGCGTTTGAAACTCCTGGTCATCAGAGCCCCCATTATTGCCAGCAGGTGTTGTGAAGGAGGGGACATGCAGCTACACTATTGGAAAAGGAGGGGCAGAAAACAGTTTAAAAGCATCGAGCTGCTACTGCGTGAGTGCAGTTGCACAAGCATGAGTGGCGAGAGCGCCACTTGGAAGAGAAATTGGACTGTAAAGTATTTACCCGAGTTATTTGTACTGCCATGGCTCTTTTGAAAATTATGGTTTCAGTTGTGGGCTATAGTGTCCTTAATATGTATAGCTTATAACGATGCCTATGGAGAGCCTTCATATTCTGGGGGTTCATTTTATAAGGAGGGGAAGCAAGAAACCCTGGCCTGTGGGGGAAATATTTATGTTACTGCTAATCTTCTGTCAAAAGATTGTTATAACAGTCTTGTTAAAGCCTTGTTGATTAGAAGACCAATGTTTCTTGCGTCCCTTCAGAAAGTTAATATTGCAAGGTGTGTTTTAATTATGCAGAAGAGGACTGGTAGGTTTAAAGTGAGTGGAATAATGAAAATGTTTCTTATATATTGTCTTCTTATTTGTGGTGATGTTCAACCTAATCCTGGTCCCCCCTTGATTAATGATGCATCAAACTAAGGAGGCTTAAATATTGTACATTTCAATGCAAGAAGTCTGATGAAGAAATTTGATGCTGTTAGGGACTGGGCTGAACAGTGTAAACCTGGGATCATTATTATTACAGAAACTTGGTTGAATAACAGAGTATCTGAAGAGTCTACAGGGTTAGTTAACTACCAGATATTCAGGAAGGATAGGAATAAAAAAAGGGGGGGGGTTGTTATTTATATTGATAGTAATTTGCCATCCAGGGAAATCTCATGTCCTAGTTTGGCCTATGGCATAGAAACTTTGGTTGTGGAGATATTGTGCCACACAGAAAAACTCTCCTTATGGGAATTTATAAACCCCCTAAGGTGGAAGCAGGGGCATTTTACTTTTTGTTAGAATTTTTGTTGACGTATAAAAACTCTCATGAGTTTTTACTTACTGGTGATTTTAATGTGAATTGGGGGGGATATAGAGGTAAGCCATCCCCCTAGCTGACTTGCAGGTTGATTTGGTCATGACCCACCTGATATTAGAACTTACTAGAATTAATCACCGAGAGCCTAAGAAATCCACCATTTTGGATCTCATGTTTACTAATTCTCCACAGAATTACATTTCTCATGGAGTATTACCTGAATCATTTTCTGATCACCAGTTGATTTATGCTACCAGTTTAAGTATTATTACCCCTAATTTAGGTCAAAAGGTGTTTTGGAGAGATTTCAAAAGATTTGATTACTTATTATTTATGTTGGATTTGGAGAATGTTCAGTGGTCTAGGTTAAATTTAATCCCCTCAGCTACAGAAGCCTTGGAATTTTTTTGTATCAGAGTTTCGGACTGTCTGTGATAGACATGTACCTTTGAGACCTAGGAAATCTAAATATAAGGGAAACCCATGGTTTAACAATGAATTGTTTAAGGCCAGGAAAGATCGAGACAAAAAATGGGGTATTGCTGAAAGGACTGGGAGGGACGCTGAGTGGCTTGCATATATACAAGCCTGAAATGTTTATACATCAAAGGTTAGGCTAGCTAAACAGGAATTTGTTAGACATAAGTTAGACAATGACAATAAACATGAGGTTAAACATTTTTGGAGGACTATATCAGATTTAACAGGGAAAAATAATAAACATGAGGCAAATAAAATCATGGTGGAGGGAACTGAAGTAAGTCTTGGGAGGGAACTTGTGGATATTTTTAATTCACATTTTAGTAAGGTGGTTTCATCTGTACACTCAGGGGATGTTCAATTGGACTATATGTCAACCGGGGGGGGGGGATAACTCACCTGAGCAGCAAGCCTCTGGGTTCTTTAGATTTCATTATATTTTCACCAGAAGAAGTGCTGATCGAATTGCTGGGGTTAGATATTTCTAAAGCAATAGGGCCTGATTGGATCTCATCCTGACTGCTTAGGTATGCTGCCCCTTGTATAGCCGAACCTTTGGCTCTCATCTTCAATTTGTCTTGTAACTGTGGTGAGTTTCCAGAGGGACAGAAGGTGGCTAGAGTAAAACCTATTTTCAAGGGTGGTGACAGGAGCAAACTGGGCAATTAGAGGCCCATCTCGCTCCTGTCACAGATTTCCAAAATCTTTGAGAAAATTATCTCTGTCCATCTGAGATTATTTGGACTTTAATGGTAGAATGTCTATTTATCAGTCTGGCTTTAGATCCCAACACAGTACTAATACTGTATTGGTGTTAGTGATCTGCAGCGGAGCCTGGACAGGAGACAAATGGTCGGAGCTTTATTTATAGATCTTTCTAAAGCTTTTGATACTTTGAACCATCAAGTGTTCCTGTCCAGGCTCAGCCAGATTGGATTATCTATCCAAGATGTTAATTGGTTTTCATCTCTTTTAAATGGGAGGAAACAATTTGTTGAGATTGGTCTATTTAGGTCTAACTTAGTTGATATGTTAAATGGTGTCCAACAAGGGTCAATCTTGGGACCTTTGTTATTTAACATTTTTGTTAATAATCTTACTTTTGACCTTCCAGACATAGGGTATCACCTTTATGCCGATGATATGACAATATATGTAGAAGGTCCTACCCTAGATGTGATTAAACCCAAACTTCAGTCGGCTTTTGATCAGGTAAAGGATTTCTTTATGAAGCATTTTTTAGTATTAAATTCTAAGAAGACCAGGTTGTTGTATTCAGGAATAAGCAGGCTAAAGATCAGAAACTAGACCAGAATATAACAACTTTGGATGGTACTATCTTATCGGAAGGGGGTCATTACAAATATCTGGGTCTTTGGTTAGTCTGTAACTTATCTTGGTCCCTTCACATAAATAATATGATAATGGGTTTAAATAAGAAACTAGGGGCACTATATAGGTTTAAGAGATATATGTCCAGGGATGTTTGCTTAAAAGTTGTGAATTCTTTATTAATGCCTAAGTTAGATTATGGGGATATCCTTTATGGAGGAGCCTCTGGTTCTTTACTGGATAGGGTAGATATCATGTTTCATAGAATGGCTCGATTTGTCTTGGAGGTCCCTTATAGGACCCATAGATGTTTTCTGTTTACCAGTTTGGGTTGGGTGCAGCCCCTTGAGTGCAGGAACCATCATCTCCTTAAATTTATGTTCCAAATTTGGAAGAAAGAAGTTTCAATTTATATCTCTCAATTGTTTCCTCCCAGAAGTGTGAAGGATAATCTTAGGTCTGCCCAGGGGTTGCATTATCTAATCCCAAGATGTAATCTCAATATTGGCAAAACAGCAGTCCCCTTTAGAGGGATGACTCTTTGGAATAAAATTCCTGTACATTTGAGGGATGACAATCAGAAAATTGTTTCTGACCTGTATAAATGGCACTTGAGATGGGCTAGTAGCCAATTTAATTGTAGACAATGTGATATTTATTAACCAACCAAATACTTTATATAATGCTCCTTGCTGTATAAATTATATATTTTTGTACTGTAGTGTGATTATGTTGATTGTTATGTCTTTGAAACTGATGTTTGATGTTGTTTGTCTTTTGATACCTGGTACTTCATTGTAAATGAGTCATGCTCAATTGAATGTTTCCCTTATTCTTTATGAATAAAAAGCATTTACTACTACTACTACTACTTCAGCAGCTAACAATCTTAACAGTTTGTCCTTAAACCTCTCTACTTTTGGGGATCCCCCTGGAGAGGATGGGTCACCATGCAAATGGATAACTTGCTCCCTTTCTTTGATCCCTCAGACAGGATAACGGGGGTACTCTTTCAGGATCTATGGGCAGGCTGCAAAAGAAGAGGGCCACCATGGTCTGGTCAAACAGGTTTGAGTCCCTCCCCCTCACTTCAACCTTCCCCAAACACTTTACCTTCTCTACGGTTTCCACAATAATAGCATTAGTGGTCCCTAAAGGGATATCCAGCAGTAATATGGTTTGTTAAGGATCTACCCCCTCAGTCTCACTCCACCCCATCATGCGATGCACAACCAGCTTTTGGGGGGCAGTTTTAAGGGTGGGCATAGTAAGCACCTCCATTTCTGATAAAATCTTTATTTCTGGGTTGTAGTTCCCACTTCTGAACACTAGAAGGCATCAATCCCAGCGGTGCCATCAAGATGTAACCCCTAGGCAGCGCTATCCCAAGGGATACTACCCCTGCCTGCATGACTAGGCGCAGGTTGAGGGGCCTGAGCTCGGTGAATGGGTGCCTCCACCCAGAGGGTTGGTTTAAGGGTGGCGTAGCTGCTCTGGATATAGCTCTCCAGGACACTGATACCTCCATCTAACCCCTCTAGTGGTTTACACTGGTCAGCAGATAAACAATCACAGTTAACGTCAGAATACAATATTGAACCGACTCTTGACACATTTACCACCAGGGCTGGATCAGCTGCACTGGCCCTGGAGATCCCCTGTAAAACAAGACCTGCAATAAAACAATGGCAATACAGTATCCCCTCCACAAAGGTGCACACTAGCCAAGTTAAATGCACAAAGAACAGAATCAGATTTATTCAGGGGACATGAACAAGGGTGGGGCAGCAATCTGGCATTTGATTTCAGATCTGAGTTAGTCAGGTTAAATATGCATGCACTAAGAGTCCCTCTGGCACAGTCACACACACTCTGGGTACCTAGTTGTTACTCAGGCCAGCCTGAAGTATTGCCTGGGGTAGGCCAGCATTGCAGCTGTTGTCGAAGCCCTTAGGAAAGAAACAAGCCACATGCACTTTAACCCACAATTTGTATTCCGGAGCCGGACGGTTCAGTTCATAATGATCAACCAAAACAATTAAATCAGATGACACACAATGATTTGAGCTTTGTTGCAGGGAGCCGCCCTGATGGTTACTCATGCTAACCAGACCAGAAGGCAGAATTGACGAGATGAAGACCTCAGGATGGTATGCTGTTTGCCAGGCAAAGCAGGGCCCACACGATGCACCATGGTGGTCGATCCTGTTCGATGTTGTTGAGCAGGGAGCTGAATCCCTGAGTGGGTCTTTCATCGGATGAATCTCTGTGGCAGGAGTGGCAATCTAGGCTGAGATGGTGAGGCCCAGACCAGGTGAGCGGTTCAGACTGCAGTCTATTTTAGGTGCTGGATGCAACTTCCAGCTAGCATGACACATTCAGGGGTGTGGGGAACCAAATCGCGACCCACACTGCACACTCAGCACAATTATAGTAAGAATAGCCAGATACCACAGTTCAGATGACAGTCTGGTTGCAACAAAACAGTGTCTCTGCACAAACCGTACGCTCTGCAGTTCTCTCCAATTTCTGACAGGCCGATTGCTCCAGGAGCAAGTCTTCAGTCCACACTAGGTGAAATTCACTCTCTCACAATTCAGGATTCCGGTCACAATAACAGCAATTTTGGAGATAGTCTGATATTAGATTCCAGACTTCTTCACACGGGAAGATGGTAGCAGGCAGGCTAGACACAGCCTTCCCGTCGATTCCCCGCGCTACCACACAGGAGCAGCTGCTCGAATTACTCGACTGTTCACTCTCTCAACTCCAAGTCCACACTGACACACTGCTGCAGGCATCTCTGGGATTTCCAAGTGATACAAAAGGTTCGGTTGGTTGATCCATCTGTCTGACACAGAAAGAGCTCCCCCTCCAGGTCCATTTAGGCACCAAACAGTAAAAACTATAATTCCTACAGAATTTCACTCCCACAAGACCCATGGGGACAGTCTCCATTTTAAAGTCCCCTGAGATACCAATTGGTCCAAACTGGCAATCCAGTACCAAAATGATGGCTCTTAGCAGAAAGTCCATGCTGCAAAGGAAGGCAGGTTAAACAAACTACTATATTATTATTATTACTAAAGCAGATAATCAGCAAACAATCACAGATCCCATTAGGACTTCCTCTGCACAGTTAGCGATGGCACAATGAAGCTGCTATAATACAGCCCGGGCGGGACTCAAGCCTGAAACCACTCGGCCCCCACCCAGATCAGTTATAACCCACTAGATAGATACCTCTTAAAGAAACAGACACAGAGGCTAACGGGGCACTCTCATGCAAGCACATTCAAACTGTTTAGACACAGGATACCAGTCTGACAGCAGGCATTAGGCAAGCCCAGGAAGACATTTTAGGAACCCCCCATTTGTAGGGGGTTACAAAGGGTGCTATGACTGTCAGGCAAGCCACAGGCTTGAGCACACTGCAAACAATGCGCAGCACTGAATACAGCACAGGGGAAGTGCAATTTGCCATGGCAGCCCAATACAGCAGTCAGGGAATCAGGAAACCTTAGATGTGGATCATATGAGTGCCCACAAAATAGTAGACAGCACCAATTGACAGGGGATCGAAGGCATTGATGCCCACACATCACACAACAACATACACGACTGCCATGCATTCAGCCATGGCATGCAACACATGAGGGGATGTAACCTGAATGACATGTACGTTACTATTGCTAGCCATAGGAAAAGCCAGGACATGGCCCATCCCAAAATAATGACATGTAATATGATACCTGTGGGATGTAAGGTGACAGCCAACAAGGCCTCATGTGTGCCAAATTAGGAACCATGAATATGTTAGAGATCCACCATGCACAACAGCTCTCAGCAGAGGATAGGGAAGGATGTTTCACACTGGGGTGGTTGTGGATGGGTGGGGAGGGCACCACATTGAGCCACAGTACACAGGTGACACAAGAAAAGAACCTACATGGGACACAGGAGCATCAGTATGAAAATATATGCTTTAATTTATGAAATGATCAGCATGGTAAAACAGAAAAAGAACAACAAGAAAAAACAGGTGGTAGCAACAGGCCAAACAATGGGGGAGGGGACAGGAAGGCGGCATGGGGTGCAGAAACTGGGGACACAGGGGCAGGCTAGGGGGCAGGTGGAGGCCTACAGGGTCATAATGTTGCCGCGCTTAATAAGCGTACAACAGTATGGCTAATCTAAGTAGTATGCATGTAGTCTACTGGTGCAATACCGCGATACTGCTATATGCGGTATGCACCAGTAGCGCCTTCCCCAGGCAGAGGATAAGATGTCTGCCGAGCAGGTTCTGTCAAGCAGCTGCCATGGCTCACAGGACTGAGCCACAGGAGTAGGAACCCGAAGCGTCTGGGATGGGTTGATTCCCAGTCCCAAACATTTATTTTTCCATCTTCGTGCGCTCCTTGAGTAACCCCCCAGAGTTGAGAATCCTTAGAGGGGTGGGGAAGTAGGCGCGAACCCCATAATGGGGGGTGGCTGAGCCTGAAAAGACTTATGCTCATGGCAGAAATCGTGCTGTATTGGCAGCTGACGCATATGAGGCATAATGTCTTGTGACATTATGACCCCGTGCTGGTGAAGGTAGGGGTTCTGTGATGTCCACCATTTGTGTGGAGGTCTTCTCAACAGCCTTCAGCCTCTGCAACATCAGCCACTGTTGTCTGATGAGTCGAGGGAGCAAGTCATCCCAGTCCTCGTGCGCCTCTGGCTGCCGGGCATGGGCCACAGTCATGTGGTCACCTATGTAAAGAAAGAATATGTAGTAATTAACTTTACATACATGGTGAACTATGTAGTATATGCTGGCACACACAGCCATAAGGACCCCTCCCAGCACAGACAACAGCATGGCACAATGGGGACACAGCTGGCACAGAAGTGCTGCTGCCCATGTCAAGGACTGCCACTGTGTGAACACAGGGTGGCCTGGCAGGTGCCACAAAGGACTGCAGGCCAAGGAGGCAGCGGTTGTAGCTGGACAGGGAAGCTGCATATGATGTGTAATGGGCCACAGTCGGTAACATATGTTGGTCACTGCACCAGCCTGGGATTGCACAGAGCTGTGGGGCTGGGAGGCATGGTCAAGTCTGCCCTAAACCCCCTCCATGTCCACACTCTAGTGTGGCAGTTGCAGCAGGCCAAGAACAGCATGGGGGAAGCATGCACTGCTGGGGAACACAGGCACAGAGGTTACCAAGGAGCATCACGACCACCCAGGTATGACATGTTCACACTGGAGCACTCGATATGGTACTGGCACATGTGCAGCACAGGTGTATGCAATGGTACCAAGATGCTGGCTGCCAGAAGGTGGCCACAGTACAGTGGAATGACAAGCTGCTCAGACAACCCGTAGCTGTGGAGGGGGTCTGCAACATGCAGGCCACCCCTGGCATGCAGGCCAGCCACTGTGCGGCTCTGAGGGAAGTGACAGTCACACACAGGGCACACACACCAGCAGGGGACAGGGCAGGGAGGACAAGGCAGCATGCTGTGGCAGGGGATGGAGCACGCCACTGTAGCAGAGTGATGTGTGGCAGGGTACGGAACACATGCTGCACTGCCGCCAAAGCAGCAGTCCACACCATGCCCCAGGCAGGACTGAGTGAAACTCCTGGGCTGCCACAGCATATGAAGGGGCCATGGGCCGGGGTATGTGACTGGTAGCATACCTGTCAATGGCCGGGGAGGTCCTAATGATGGTGAGGCAACCACCTCCGCAATGCCATCAAACTGGTCAGGGTGCAGTTGGTTCCCCCATGCTGGGGATAGTGGGGCCAACACCCAGTTCAAAAGGCCCCATGATGGAACATGGGAAGCAGAATGTCAGTATACATGCAAAGCTGCTGGGGGGCTGGCCTCAGAGCAAGGGTGTCTGGCCCCCTGGTACAGCACCTGGTGTGACGCAGTGACCTGTGTGGGACATGGAATGTTCCCATCATCACGGCCCCACAGGTGACGGGGAGCACGGCCCCCTGTCAGACAAACCAGAAGGTCCTCAGCCCCAGAAGTGCATGCTGTTGTGCACTCTGTGCCACTGTCCACAGGGCCAATGCACACTCCTACAGGGCCCCCCATGTACCCCCAACCCAGTTGTGACCCACCAGCATGCCCCACATTGCTTACAATGTGGGCCCCGTGTTGTTGCATGCTGCAGCACACCATGCAGTTCCAATGCAACTGGGCCAGGTGTCAGCCCCGGTACCACCCATAGCATGGCATACCATCAAAAGGGTGCAGGAACAAGGGCACGGTAATGTGGGCATCCGGGACTTGTGGGTGTCCTGCCTTCAGGGCATCGCTCTGCCTCCCCCTCCCCAGTGCACCCAGCCATGGAGGTGATTATATAAATGTCTGGGGGATGCAGGGGGGCAGAGGCCCCCACAACATTACAGGGGCACATTGTCTGTGGTGCCATACTTTATGGGGTCAGGTTTCAGGTGACATTTGGGGATTGTAGTCTTTTTCCTTGTCGCCTTTTTGACGGGCACTCCTTTTCTTGTGCTCTTTTTAACTGCTCTTTCTTTGTTTGCAGCCTCATTATACGGAACCCCACAGCATGCATCCATGCCACCGTGTTGCCCACGGTGCCATGGGACCACCACACAGACACCAGCAGCCCTGTGACAACACCACACACACACACTCACACATGCACACACACAGGAAGGGACTGGAATGCCACAGCCGTGGATGTGAGACCCACCTCAGGACAGGCGTGTACTGTCACCACAGCCTATGTGTGGTATTCGGCGGCACATGTGCCACTTGCCAGCTTGGGTGCAGCTGCCAATGCAGTAATGGACTGACAGAGTGTCTCACTGTACACTGGCAGATATATGGCCTGTGTGGAAGGCACACCCCATGATATGGGCTATGACCAGTGTGGGGTCACCGGCCTCAGCTCAAGTTCAGTGGGTATGACTGGGTGGTCTGGGCAGGGGTGCACATACAGGTCCTGCAGCATGGCGGCCCCAACCACCTGGTGTTAGACCATGGCAGAGGCACTGACAGGGTCTCACATGGCAGAGTTATCCACAACAGGCCAATGGGGGGGTCCCAGTTGGCTCACGCTGTCGAAGGCCATGTGGAGACAGCGGGACAGACCTACTGGGAGCACCCTATTGTTGTGAGGCACCTAACAGGTGCTGGTAACATTGTCTACTGGGAACATCCAGAGCACCTGGTTCCCCGGCCCCCATGCCCCTGACTGGTCCAGGTTCCATGTGGCACTGTAGAGACATGACGGCCAATCTCTAGGGGGGCCCTAGGGGCACCATCATGACTGCCACATATCCAGGCACCAGGACTTGGCATGCAGACAGGTGCCTTGTGGCAGCATGTGTGATGGAGACAGAGCATAGGCCTCCTATGCCACAGTCACAGCCCTGTGCTCTGTGGACAACCACACAGTGCACTGTGTGGGCACGTGATGCAGTCAGGGGGGTCAGTACAAGGGTGGTGTGGGCTGCATCTACAAAGTGGTTATGGAACAATCCTACAACCCAGCATACTCGCATGTTCACTGCCATTCTACAGCCTAGGGGGGCCCCATCAAGGCCCAGGGAAGGTTCTGGAGACATCCTGCATTGGGTCACCCCCTGTTGCTGGTCACCATCCCTGGAACCTCCATCTGTAGGAGTGATAAGAAGGAGGTAGGTGAGAACTGCAATGTGTTTCACTGTGCCCTATGCCTGTTACACCCCCCCCAAGCACCTGATGGACCAACGTGATGGGGAGTACCCACCACCCACGGTGGGCGCAGACAGCCAGCCAGGTCACAGCCCTGGTGTGGCACTGGCATTTCAAGTGCCCCATGTGGTGCCGCCATCCAGTGGGTGTGTGGTCCCCAGCAGCTCCCAGTGACATGGGTATTGCGCAGCAGCCAGGCATGGTGGGCATAGTGTCACGTCCATGCTGTGTGTAACATGGGAGTCAGGGAACAACCATTTTTTTCTCTCCCCTCCATTAGCGGACCTCTTTGGCCCTCGTGGTTCTCCCAACATCATCTGCCACTATCCCTAGGACTTACGTTAATGCCACTGAGAGCCTCACAGATTGCACCCTGTGGTGGGGCTATCAGGAAGTTCCCCAAGCTAATGTCTGGTGCCACATTCGGATCTGTGGTCCCTGTGCCCAGTAGGCAGTGTGAAGTCTGCGTGGCGGCATCCTGCAGCTAGTGTTTTTTTCCAGTGTTCTCTCCTGAACCCATAGATGATCTGCAGAGGTGGTGGTCTGAGATGTGCACGATGGAGGACGTGCTTACATCTCCCACCAGGAAACGTCCCCCATCTGGAATTGCTGACTGGTCATACTGCCTCCCATAGTCACCTAGGGTGGCAGTGCTACAACATCACTGTCTTCCCTCCTCCTCCCTCCCTCCCCTCCCTGGAGGAGGCATCCACTGGGACACTCACTCCTTCTCCCCTCGCCAACCCCTGAGTGACTCGGGTTGTTCCTGACAGCGGGCGCCTGCATAACAGCAGATGAGGCATGGGTGTCTCTGAACTCCACACCACCATGCCGGTTAGGGTGCAATCATTGACATAAAACACTGGAGGCATGTCCCATAGGTTCAGCAGAGCAGGATGCCAGTGTATAGGGGGTGACCCCAGTACACCGGGCTCCACCAGGTGTCCCGTAGAGATGCAGGCCCCCCATCTGGATACTCTCAGCAGTAGAATGGGCAGTGCATGGTGGCAGTAGGGACACACCTGTGGCCTATACCCGTGTGCTGTTGAGAGGACACACGGTGCGTGCCCTACAAGGTGTGGGTGATCGTCCAATGGGCAGGTGGCCAATCTGCCGCACTGTGTAGGATGCAAATGCCTTGTAGGGGGTGACATGCTGTGGCAGGATTTGTGTCTCCCTGGTGTGGGTCCCGCTGCACACATGTCACATGTGCAGGGGCTCAGTGCAGTGACCTGATGTGCATCAGGGCCAGTGTCAGCCCCAGCCACCCCGAGTAGTTGTGTCCTACCATGGGAGCTGGGTGGTTGCACAGGCATAGGATGTATGCACATGGTGGACAGAAGGGTGAGTGGGAACCTGGGTGAGGTAAGCCTACCCCTCAGCATGACACGCTCACCCCAATGCACAGCAGATCACAATGTCATACACTCTTGAGGCATGGCATGTGGGGGCAGACAGTGGTTGCCAGAGGGACATCAGTGGTCTGTGGTGGCAGGTTTGTCACCACTGGGGAGCTGGTGGACACCTGTCCCAGGGACACAATCCTACCACCTCGGCAGAGCAAGCCACACAACAGGCAATGCCACCCCCCCCAGGGTACACACCTGGGTCATTCACAGGTGGTCGAATGGCACTGGTGACATGCCGAGTGTGGGGGCACCCACGCAGGTGAGCCAGGGAGACCACAACCCTGTGGAGCAGCACAGCATCTGCATGGTGGGGCCCCCCCATGATGGTCAATGCAAGATCCAGGTGGTGGCGAAGGGTGCAGCCCCCCCCGTTACCCTGCATGCTTGATGCTGTGGTATGTCAGTTTGTTGCTGCAGTCAGATGTCTTGATGGTACAGAGCTGTACATTCACTACTACAGAGTACACTGGCCTGAACTGTCCAAGATATCTTGTAAAAGATAAGAGCAGACATTATACAGGTGTGTATAACTGTAAAAACAGTGCAGTGCAGGCATGTACACTAACCCAGTATCCCCCATGGTAGAATCCTGGATCCACCACAGATGAGGTTGTCTACCCAGGCACTGCCCGTTCCATACTCATACACACATGTGCCACACCCCACACATCACCAACCTGGCTGTGGGACCATGACGGCCTCCACCATGTACCTGTACTGTGTCAGGTGTGTCTGGTCCCTCCTCTGCAGGTTGCGGTATGCGTGGTGGTACTTAACACCAGTGTGTGCCACTCCCGTGCACCTGGTGAGGCAGCAGCCCACAGAGGTCCACACCTCACAGAGTGGCCTGTCTGCCCCTGTTGTGTCCCCAAGGAGCTGGGCCTCCCACTCCAGCACCAGCTCCCCCAAGCTGATGAGTTCCACCTCTGTCCAGCGTTGATTATGCTGGAGGATGGGTGTTCTCCAGCTGCTGGCCATTGTGCTGCTTCTAGGCATATGTTTTCAGACAGTCTACATGCTGCTTCCTGGTTGAGAAGGGATCCAAAATAAGCTGCTCCACCCATGCAGTTTTACGCACATTAAATTGCTTTTCTCATTGGAGTGCTACTGGTGATGGTATATAGTCAATACAGAAACAAAAGATCCAGTGCACCCCCCCCCCCAAACTGACAAATCATCAAATGTGCTTTCTGCCTCAAATGGCTACTTACTTATTTTATCCCAAATGGGGAATAGGGGTCTCTTTGTCTTCCATATCAGAGCTCTGGTGTGAAATTATGTTCAGACACCAGTCAGCAAGGTGGACCTCCCATCGGCTGAGGTTCTGCACCTTATTCAAAGTGAGCCAATTAGACAGTGCATCAATGACCAGTACATTGGCTGAGGAATGCACCTTATTTAAAGTGAGCCAATCAGGTAGTGCACCATATTTTAAAGACAGCCAACTGTGGCAGTTAGCATTTTAGAATAGGGCCTCAGCCGATGGGAGGTCCACCTTGCTGAATGGTGGCTGAGTTTAATTTCACACCAGAGCTCTGATATGAAAGACCAAGAGACCCCCACTCCCCATTTGGGATGAAATAAGTAAGTATCCATTTGAGGCGGAAAGCACATTTAATGATTTGTCAGTTGGAGGAAGAGGGTGTGCATTGGATCTTTTGTTCTGGTTGAGAAAGGCTATGCCACTTGCACTGTATAATAGATGGGCTGTGCAGTGCTGTTACATCTTGCACAGTTCAATACACGTGGCCCAGTATTCACATGATGGGATCACTCATGTGCAACCTGTGCATGACCTATGTTACATCACACAGCGACACAGCACTTCACTGACTCAAGGGGGTGGTGCAGGCTAAGGACGTCACAGACGGGCAACGTCAGCACTCTGGTGCAGCACTAACATGGTGCATGGGTTGGACTCCTGAAGTAGCACAGAACTGGTTTGTATGACATGCTAAATGACTGTATTCAGCCAGGTTATGCAAATAACCTCACTGGGCAACCTGTGGGTAAAGAGGCCACTTTGCATGTCATTCCAGCACTTTCTGCATACATTAGTGTGACTGATTGCACCCGGCTATTTAAGGGGACATGTGCACCACCTAAACAGCACAGTGGCACTGCAACTCAACACAGTAGCACTGCAACTCAACACAGTGGCACTGCAACTCAGCACAGTGGCACTGCAACTCAACACAGTGGCACTGCAACTCAGCACAGTGGAACTTCAACTCAACACAGTGGCACTGCAACTCAACACAGTGGCACTGCAACTCAACACAGTGAAACTGCAACTCAACACAATGGAACTGCTACCCAGCCGAGCCAGCCAGAAGGATCAAATCACCACCATACGTAGGTGTATGGCATGCCTAGATCAGCGACAAGCTTCAAACACAGTGACAAATACTCATACTCGGGGACACATCTCAAACACCAATAATATGCACCCAGACTGCTAATAGATTAGGAAATTAGTATAAGATGCATTGTCTTAGGTAGAACATGCCTGCACCTGTAAGGTTTGAATAACTTTGTGCTGACAATCCCCACTGTTCAGTCACAAATGCTCGAGGCTGATGGGGGACAAAAAACACTTTGGAGTCAAAATCGGGGACATCACTGAACATCCAGGGCAGTTGAGAGATATGGGCCTAGATATTCAAAGGAGTTGCACCAGTGCAACCCCAGAAATGTGCCCTGGGGCAATATTCAAAAGGGGGAAATGCACAGCACAATTCCAGATGCTCTGGGGTGCAAAGATAATGTATGTATCTCCAGGGGGTGTGCCCATGTATATGTGGCATATCCTGCCATTCAGCCCAGGATGTGCGGCGCATCTGCTAGCACAAGCCAGAGATGCGCCGCATACCTGGGCTCAAAGTTGAGCCCATAAAAAATGGCTCAACCACTCTCCACCCACAGGCAGGCCACTGTAGTGCAATGCACAACACAGCAGCCACTGGCCATGGGTGGCAACCTCCCCAACACCGTGCACAAGCACCCATAATGGTCCCTGGCAGTCTAGTGGAACCCTCCTCCCCATCCAGTAACCTTGATCATGGTAAAATGATTATTCAACATTTCCTGGTGGTCTAGTGGTATCCCCCCTCCCTCCCTGCCTGTATCCCTGATTGAAGTGTCATCATGATCCGAACTATCCTGGTGGTCTTGTGGTACCCCCCCACCCCGCCGGTAACTCCAATCACCCGTAATGGTAACAAAAACAATTCCCTAGTGGTTCAGTGGCATCCCTACCACACAGGACCCCCAGCCCCAGCACCCCCACCAAATGACAGCTTAAAACAGCAGCTGCAAGCTCATTAGTCCCACATTGTGGGCCAATGGGCTACAATACCTCTGTAATACTCATTCACAAATATTTGAATGTCATTCATTCATTCATTCACAGGGGCAACCGCAGAGGTAGGTGGGAGGGTTTGCTGCCCGACAATGCGGGGGTAGCTGGGGGATGAGGTCCTGTGTGGGTGGAGGGTAGGGGATGCCACTGAACCACCAGGGAATTGTTTTCATTACCATTACAGGCAATCAGGGTTACTGGTGGGGGGGAGTACCATTAGACCACCAGGATGGTTCAATCAGGATGACACTTCGACTGGGGATATGGGCAGAAAAGGGGGTACCGGGTACCACTGGACCACCAGGATGGTTTGGATCAGGATCATACTTCGATCGGGGATATGGGCAGGGAGGGGGGAACCACTGGACCACCAGGGCCATATAGATATGTCACAACAGCCAATAGGTGGTACTTGATGGGGAGGGAGTACTACTGCAGTCCCTGGTACATGGACCGCATGCTGTGCAGGGCGTCAGATGCATTTCACTGGCCAGCCCTGCACAACACATGCAAATGGAGCCATAATGACATGCAAATGACCCCATCTGCACCTTGCAAGCATTATGGCTCCATTTGCATATTGGTGTCTGAATATCAGACATTTGCACATGGCATATCTCTGATGCACTGGCGCATGTCCCATTCCTGGTATTCAGACCTGTCTGGAGGGATGCACCAACGCATTGTATTTGCACGGTGCACATTATGTGATATATTCAGAAGAGATGCACCATAGCACAACTCTTTTGCAGATATCCCCTAGTTGCTCCAGCTGTGCTGTGCCACCACTTGTGCCACTGCCAGGCACATTTCTGAATACTGGGCCCATGGTGTATAGGAGTGTGGATGGAGTTGGGTGGCCTCTGCAGTATGCAGGGTAACATCACAATGCCTGCCATGATTCCTCTAACACTTGGCCTCATGTCAGCAAACAAACATAACTAAACCTATGAAATTACTTGGGTGGAAGCACTTTACTTTAAAGGAAGTAATTTAGGTGATGCACTCTATATAACAGTAGCTACTGTAGGCATTTCATAGGAGCAAAACTGTGGGGTTCCACTTTGACATTAGGTGGTTTGGCTTCCTCACACTGGAATTCAAATCTGAAAACTAGGGAAACCCCTTTTTCATGGAGTTGAAAGAAAGAAAACAGCAAATTCAGGCAGTTCACATATTTTACTTCTCAGATTTACCATGGGGGGTTTGTTTGTTACATGCCACAAACCAGTAGCACTCCTCAGCAGAAATGGGAATTGAATTTAGTGAGCAATGCAAAGGTTTAGAGCATGGCAGGGTTGGAATGTACCTCATGTCAGCGAACTACGTTCCTAGCCACAGCACCACATTGGCTGAGGACCTGCCTGCACCCATACATGTCATGTCTCCTGCAGGAGGGGCTACGTCACCCATGTGCCTGGCATAACATCGTTAGCAAACATAGGGATGGTGGAATTGCACATGTCCCCATGGGAGGTTGCAGCGGTAGGCCGACATACTGTTTATGCTGTGTGTGTGGCACACATGGTGGACCATACCACATGGATCTGTTCCCACACATCAAGGTGTGTTGTGGTGTCACACAGGGTGCTCATGTAGTACACAGCATGTCACACACTGCACTGCATGTAGGTTGAGAGGTATGGCAGGTAGCCACACATGCAAGATCATCACAGCTGTTCCCTGCTTGTCAGAGGCATTCTCCTCCCGGAACATGCCCTACACCAGGCCGTGCACACATTGGAGCTATCACCCACACCCGTCTGTCCCAAATGTGCACAACACTGATATCTGTGCACCAGAACCATCACGAATGACGTCAAGCACAGTCCTCTGCCCGCAGTACACATCCACACACATGGGGAGCACTCTGCTGCTCACTGTGGCATCGCTTGTGTAAGGATGTACAGAACCTTTGTGTGGTACACCATCTCCAGACATGCCACCTTTATCAGCTCTACTGGCTGCCTGTACCATACATGTGCCATGTAGGCTGCGCCATTACTGGAGGGAGTCAGTCAGGGCACAGGGACCACAGGGAGGCCATCAGAGGGTTACTGGAGGACGTCCATCACATGCAACATCAGGCAGTGTTTTGCTTGGGACACCAATCTCAGGCAGGGCCATGACCCACAGACAGGCAGAGGCTCCACGTAGCCACCCCTCTAGAACCACCATCAGGGGTGCTCCGTGGTGACCATGGCCCACACTCAGTCAGGTGTGCTATGGACAGGTCCACTTAGTCTCTGCACACAAACTGCACCTGTCTGCTAGAAGCCTGTGGCTTTGCCATGTCTGAGGTGCCAGATGCAATGCCTCGGGACAACAACAGTCATTGTGGCTTGGAGATTGGCAGCAGACTCTTGCCCAGCACTGGCTGGCAGCATGTGTGAGGGGGGCTCTCACAGGGGCCTGCCTGATAGGCCTCCAGTGGTATGGCACTATGGGTATATGTGCACAGTCAGGAGCCATGCCATCAGTGGCTGCCATAGAGCTATGTCCGGAACACTGCAGGCAAGCAGTCTGGGTCTGTGTGCCCTCCACATGTGCCACGTCAGTTGGGATACCTATATGTCATGTATTTTTCTGGGGTGGGGGGAGCCCCACAATGAGCCTGTACCATGCAGAGTTCAGCCTGGGCCACCACCAGTGCCCAATACAGGGCATCACTGGCTGGTCCAGACATGGTGGGCCTGCAAACGCCAACATGCGTCACACTCCCACCCCCCCACTTACCTATGTCATACCACTTCCTCTGGCATGTCTCATGGATGACAGTGACAGTGACAGACAATGTGCCCACCGCTTCAGTGCCGATGAACTGCATGCACTGGTGCAGGCTTTCAAGACCAGGAAGGAGATCCTATCCTGCAGCTGCAGCACAACCGATGCCTGTGTCCAGAAGACCTGGGAGGAGATAACAGATTAGGTTAATGCCATTGGTGGCTGGGGCCAGACAGTGGAGGCAGTGCATAAGCTGTTCCAGAACTTGCAGTATTACACAAAGGAGACCCTTATGACCTGCACCAGGAGCAACATGCCACTGGTAGGGGCCCAAGAACATCAGAGGCCACCCAGTCCCTGGATCCAATGGCAGAGGCCATGGCATCAACTCTGTGGCCTGTGGAGGTGACAGCGGTGCCAGGTGGTGGGTATGAGTCCCAGATACTGACCACCTAGTTATGTCAGATGGCTGTGTCCACCTTTGTGTGCATATGGCTTACATGTGTGGTTCCCCACCACCATACGATAACCTGCTGTGGGCTTGCCCTAGGGCTTCCACTGTGGCATTTCACCCGGATACCTTCCACAGGTGGTAATCGTGCACCAAGGACCACTGGGGTATGCCCATGCACATAGGATGTGTGCGCACTATTGTTCCATCTGTTGCCACAGGTGCTGGGGCATGCTGCACATGGGCTGGATGTGTGGATCTTGGTGGGGGGGTGTGGCTTGTACAGTATGTAATGGCATGCACATGTGTGATGTGTGGTGTGTGTACACCATGATCAAGGATCACTGTCATGCTTGCACAGTCCCCAACCCCCGAGATAGTTGTGTGGGTGTGGGTGTGGGTTGTTGTTCCTGCTTTTACCAGATGTCTGCAGACACTGTGTTGTCATTTGGCACCATCTGCCGGGGCATGCATGCTGCACCACCCTACATGGCGTACTGTGTACTGTGTGCAACACTGATGCCCCCCTCCTCTTCCTACAGCACAGGCCATGGTGTCAGACACAGAGGAGGAAGCAGCTGGACCATCCCTGCATCTGCAGCAGCTGCCACCCACCCAACCAGCCACACCACCCTGAGGACTACTGTGAGGAGGCCTTGGATGACATATGACGATGAGACATACATTGACAACCTGGATCTGGCAACACTGGCCTTACAACTAGACAGCCAGCCCCCCATCCAGCCCCCACCATGGTCCAGACACAGGCATCATGTAGCCCTTCTGACACACATGTATCACACATGCAGGACTCTAACACTGCCACATCCAGAACACAGGTGTATCTACCTGTCACCACCTCCACCACTGCACCTGCCACCACCTCCACTGCTACCCACACAGCCTGCGCACCTCCCCAGGAGGCGTTGGGTAGCCTGTATGAATCCCTATCACCCTGCACCCATCACACCAAGCCGGACACAGCCAGCACAGTATGGCACCCTCACCCACCCCCGGTCCTGGTGCATTCTTAGACCACACAATGCCCATGAGTGCAGCCAGTCCATGTCTCTCCAGACAGTTCTTGACAGCAGCGGGATGCATTGGAGGCCAGGCAGCTGCGGCACTCTGCTGTGGAGTCACAGACCACTGCACACCGGGAACTGACACACCTCCAGCATGTCATGCATGATGATGACATGATCTGTCTGCGCCATCTGCTCGTGGAGGACCTGCAGAAGGCTGAGCAGTGGGCAGAGGCACATGATGCTCAGTTCCTCAGTGCCCTACAGAACCTGTTGTGGGACCTCTGTGGGGCACTGTGGGAGGTTGCGGCTGCAGTGGTAGATGTTGTGAGGGCCAGTCATAGCACTGGCCTCTCCAGTATTCATAGCCCCAGTGCCCACCGGACAACACAGTGTACACCGATGCCATGGGGTGGTGGAACAGACACTGGCAGTATGCCCAGCACCCCTAGTTCCATGGGCACTCCTTGCACACCATGATATAACCTGACCCTCTCAGGGTCCCATACACCATGGAACCGCACCCAGACCAGGCTGACAACATCACCATGGGCATCCCCATTACTGTCTCCATGAGCCACCCTGCCCACACAAAAGGAACTGTGCTGGCATACGGTCTGCACCCAAGGTGGGTACAGACAGATGTAGGTGGTACAGCTGCCAAACCCCACCCCAGCATGTCCCCAACATCTTCAGTGCTCCACAGCTGGCACAGGGGCCAGAAGACTCACCATGGACCTTGGCACCATGGCCTGCCTGACAGTGCATGCAGCCCACATCCCACCTGGTGGCATCTGTACCTGGTGACCCCATGACACATACACCAGGTAGTGGCTCTGACTGAGTGACTCTGTGTGCCATGACTCTGTCAGTGTACACTACTACCCAGCATCCCACCACTACCATTCCTGTGTGCTTACTGGCAATCCCAGCCCATCGCCCCTCATAAATCCCCATCTGCTTGACATTTACATCCCTCTCCGACCCCCGGCCCTGTGGCATCATCATGTGTAGTAGGCACCATTGCTTGTCCATGTCCACTCCCATGCCACACCACACTGCATGCATTGTTGCCACCTCTTCTGCACCCTCAGTTGTGTGTACACTTTTTGCTACTGGTGTTGCTCTGCTATCTTGTGCTCTGTGCCCTGACAATACAATCATGTAGTATGCAACAGTGTCCTGTGTGGTTTTTACTCACCTGCTAGTTCCATGAATGTGATGTATGATGCAGGCTCTGTATTACTGGGCCCTCCTGGCCATGCAGGGCTCTCATCTCTTGAGCTGTTCCACTATCCCAGCTCCTCTGGCTCTGTATCAGATGCACTCTATGACTCTTGGACTGGCAGACATATTCCACAGGAGACAGTCGTGTTGTGTAGTATACAACAGGCTAAGACTATGGCACAGGCCTTGATAGGGGTATGTTGTAGGGCACCACCAGAGTGGTCCAGGCACCAAAACCACATCTTCAGCATGCCAAAGACACAATCAGTGATGCTGCATGTGGCAGTGAAACGGGTGCGTGCTGCACTGTACCTGTCCTCTACCACGGATGCAGGACAGAGAACAGGTGTGAGGAACCAGGGGTGAAAGGGATAGGCACTGTCCCCTGTAAGGAAAAACACGTACTGTATGTTAACATCTGTTCATGGTTGAGGTACAAGGAGTCATGGAATGAAGATAAAGGGGATGGTTAGTAAGACAACTAAGTGGTTCTCCCAGAGGGTGGTAACAACATGGAATGGGTTGCCAGAGGCAGTGGTAGCTAGTGAAGATATGAATAGTTTCAAGCATAGATTGGATATGCATATGGGAGGCAAAAAGAGTGCCACTAAATAGTGGCAATCAGTCAAAGGGTCAAATAGACCTCCTGGCTTGTAGCTACCTATGAACCTATGAGGAACCTGTGCTATGGCAAAAGCCCAGAGGGAATGGCCCATCCTGTGCACCTGTTCACTTCCCACAGCGAGGCATGTCTGCGCTTTGCTACAGCTTTATACCCCCTATGGGGGGTGGGGTTGTGTGGGGAGCCTACTGCATGTACTCACCAACAAGGTGGCCACTAGGGATATCCCCACCTTCAAACCTCTGGCACAAAATGGAGTTGTGTCAGATGAAAGATGAAGGCATTGTGGGCACTGCCAGGGAACCATGCCAGGACATTGATGATACACCCTTTTCCATTGCACACCACCTGGCAACTGATGGAGTGGTAACCTTTCCAATTGAGGTAAGCATCCACCTCATCACCAGTGGGTGCCAGGATGGCAACATGGGTGCAGTCAGTGGCACCAAGCACTGCTGGTAGGTGCATAATGCAATGGAACTGCTGCACTGTTACTGTATGCTCTGTTTGGGTGCTGAGGAATACAGTAAACTCACCAGCATGTGGAAGCAATACATCAAGAAACTGGGACAGCAGGTACGAGGTGGTGGACTGCGAAACACCAGTGGTGTCCTGCACTGGTATCTGGAATGTCCCCATTGCTAAAAAGGACATTGAAGCCATCTCCTTGAGTTCAACTGGCATGATGTGGCTGCACTGGGTGTTACCGCGCAGCTGCTCATGCAGGAGCTCAGAAAGCTGCCTGAGCATGGCCCTATTATGCCTGTACCATCCAACAAGCTGGTCATCTGAGAGGCCCTTGAAGGTGACTTGGCCGGTACGATATGTGTGCAGCATAGTGCCTCTGTATCCTACATATGGGCCCAGGGTGGACATCTACTCTATTCTCTTCCTCTAGGGCCTCCTGCAGAAAGTAGAGCAGGTGTGCTCCCCATCCACCATCTCGGTTGGTGGCTGCAGTGTCTCCACCTGCCGCTGGGGGTTTTCCCATCTTTAAGTTGGCCTTTTTAAAGGTGGTAACTGGTCAGTGCAATGTGGCCTGTGCTAACCCTTTTGCACAGTGCTATCACACTGAATATCGTGCTGCATCTATATGCATGGCCCCACCCCTTCCTTTGAGTACCACCTACATTATCTTTCACAGCCATTTAGCACGTGCTCCTTCCCCCCTTTGAATATTGCACTCTGGCACAATCCCTGAGCTACTATGCACAGTCACTTTCTGTGCTGGGCTACTTTTTGAATATTGGGCCCCAGGTGTCTGTTGTTTTTAGAAGATGTTGTAGAACTGAGAGGGGAGGGATATTTAATATGAAACTCAAGGGTCTGTGTGTGGTTTTATGGAGGAAATATTCAGACAGGAGGAGAAAAGAACATTTATTAAGAAAATATTGTGGGTTCAGCCTGGTGGCACTGAGGGTTGAGGTGCTGGATGCCACATGTCATGCTATGCCGGCGACCTAGGTTTGGAAATGAGCCCAGGTCACTGGGGATTGACTGGGGGGAGAGAGGAGCTGGATTGAGTCGCTGATTGGCAGCTCTTCACTCCTGGGGAGGGTTAGGCACTGCTCTGACTAGCAGACGGTGTCAGGAGGGGAGGACACTATGAGGCACTTGGTGGAAGCCATGTCTCAGCATGGCTTCTCATCTGGACTTGAGGTACTTCATGCCAGCGTCCTTGGGGAGGGGATTAGGGGACCAACGAAGTCACTTAAAGTAACTATGAAAAATTCCAACCTCACAGTTATGCAGTGTGATCCCCGTATGGGGGGAGGGGGTCGGGCACCATGAATAGGCAGCATACTGCCAGCAAGCTCGGGCCAGCCATGGGGGGAAAAACTATGATATAAAAAAAAAGAAATAAAATGTTGTGGGTTTGCTGTGGGTTGGGCAGGGCGACTGAGCTATGAAATAAGCAATAAGACATGACTGGGTGTGCAATGAACAAATATTACCACACGCCCAGGGGTGTAATAAGGCATAAGGCCACAGGCAGAGTGCCTTCAGTTTTTGGAAGTGTGGTAACATTTGTTTAATACACACCCTGGCGTGTCTATTGCCCTGATAAAATGGGTCACTTTATTTTACATGTGTGAAAAAATTAAAAATTCATATGTTAAAATAATCTAGTTGAAAAATCTTTACAGTATTTTGCTGTAAAATAGTTCCTCTGCCTGTATTACTTCCATGCTTTTTCTTTTTTGAGCTACTGACTTTTGAACTACTGTAGCCTCTGTATATCTTCTTCTCATACTGGGGTTGTTATAGCCTTCCATGCCTTAACTCCCGATTTTTTTTTTTATTGAACTCAGATTATAAAAAATAAAATATAGTCTATGTGTTACGCACTTGATTTACGTTTTGTGGTCGAGTCATCAGCTTGTGGCAGAGAGAACGTGATGCTGGTCATTCCTGACAGGCACATACAGGCAGGTGGCAGGAAATACGCTGCTCTCAGCAGTATAATCGGCAGCTCAAAATGGACATGCCAGCCACAGCTCTCCAGGACAGACTCCAGTTAAGTTAGAGTTTTTTAAAAAGGTTCACTTTGGTTACCCTTGCAGGAGCAGAACTGCTGAGCAACTGAGGGAAGACAGGAGTGTGTGGAGTCTGTGGAGTTTTATCGGGAAAAGCACCAGATCACTGCAGAAGGGGGCCGTTATTTAAATGACAAATGGAAAAAAAAAACACTAGAATTTTGCTGCTATGTGATGAGTAAAATTAGGGTGACAGTGCTCAGCTGAGGTTCAGCATTACAGTTTGGGGAGATTTTCAGTGTGACCACAGTCCTGTCAGCAGTGAGTTTTCAGCACAGGTCATATCACCCGATATTTACCATTTTTAAAACTGCGGTACAATAGCTCACTAGATCACGATGCGAAGAAAACTCGCTGCTGACAGGATTGCGGTTGCACTGAAAATCTCCCCAGTCTGTGATGAGTACAGTCAGAGAGTTCTGTGTGTTTTTTAAACTTTTTATATTGAATTTAGGTGGGCTGCTCAGTTGTTTTGTTTCCAACACTAAGAGGGGGAAAATGGCAGTGTTACAAAATGAACATTCTAATTGGCCCCTTGATTTATTTTTTGTACTCCATCTTGATTTTAAGGAACTTGTTATTACCTGTGCCTAGAATGGATTTGATGCACAGTTAACAACCAATCAGCCTGCAGGATTTTCTCTGCCCATTTTATGTTTGTTTCAGTCTCAAAGTTCTAATGTGGTAAAAACAAATGGAGCGGAATTAAGCAAAAAGGCACAACCAGGGGTCATGTTAATGTTCTAGTTAATCACCCCCTGGGGGTGTAATGAGGCACAAGGCACAGCCGAGTGCCATATTTCACCCGGGGGGGTGCTTAACAAGAACATTAACATAACCCTTGGGAGTGCCTTATTCATAGGAGTCATAGGATAACTCACTTGGTCAATTAGCGTTAGCCATACAAGACCTGTATATTTTAAGTTATGTATTGAAAACACCTATTCCCATTGTAATTATCCAAAGTGTTTTTAAACCCTCTCATAGTGTCACTAGATACTACCTCAGATGGTAAGGCATTACACCCTGCCAACACTCGCCGGGAGAACTAGTGCTCTCTCTTTTTTTAAAAGGACCTCTTCCCAATTGAAACTGATGCCCTCTCAGGGGGCGTGGCCAGCAGCCGAGCCGAAAGCAGCTTCTCATTCCCACTCCATACCTCATTATTTATTTTAAATACATTTAAAGCATGTAAAGCTACTTAACTTGTCCAAAGCCACTGTATCGCTGGGGAAAGCTGTCCTATGTAAGTATTCAGTACCAAACTCAATTAGAATGGGTCGTACGGAAACCACTGCGGGTGGAGATAGCATGAAGCAAAAGGAAGCGCAGTCTAGCCCTGAAAAAGATGGCGGTCCACCGATAGCTGACCTGAATCAGCCCTCCAATTCTACACTACTGAAGGCTATTCAGTCTATTGATAAGAAGATGGATGAATTTACTTCTAAAATAACCATCATGGAAACTAAACTTCAGTCAGTGGAAGAGATCATGAAGGAAGCTAACGAGGTAGGAAAACCTGGTGCTCCGACGTAGACTGGAGAGCCTAGAAAATGGGGCACAGGCATCCCATTTGCGGATTCTAGGCCTCCCAGAAGATGTAGAGGGAGAAGATTTGAGCAGATTTATCATGCAGTGGCTGCCAGAGCATCTCCAAATGGATCTCCCGATCTCAGTGCAGAGGGCATATAGAGTTAACTCCAGAGGAGCCTGTCTGCATATGGAACCAGAGTATCCCCAAGTAAGAGCAGTCTTGGTGATTTTGGGGTCGCTACAAGAAAGGGACATGGTGCTCCAAGCAGCACAACAAAGAGGTACAGCACAATGGCAGGGCTCCTCCATTCACATCTTCCCAGATCTGAGTTGTGTCACACGGCAAAGGAGAAAAGGGTTTGACGGGATTCGGTCGAAGCTCCGAAGTCTGGGGGTTCACCATGTGCTGACTATGCCTGTTAATTTAAAGATAGTGTATGGCAACAAAACCTACTATTTCTCAGATCCACTGGATGCGGGGAAACTGCTCAAGAAAATTGAAGCAGATGTGCAGCTCAAGAGATGGATTCTGAATCGGAGGTAGAAGAAGAGACCTGAGGAACTTTAAATTTGCCATAGGAGCAGCAGGTTGGAGTAGGTACAATTGAGAGTCCGCCAGTTTTGTTTTCCTTCCTATAATACCAGGACATTGATTTAGGTTAATGACACTAACTTGTTTTGGTTTTCATCTTAAGTGATATTTACAGTGTATTTTGACTAAAATGGTGTTTGTTTTCCTAATGTTGAGGCCCAAGAGTAAAGGGGAAGTATGTGTCCTGCGTGGCTCAGCATTCTTTCCCTTAAATAACCTCATGGCTCTCCATAATATAGGACCTTTCATCTGAAGACAGTTTAAACAGTAGGTAGCTTGGGGAGAGTAGCACAGTTGTGTTTTCTTGAAATGTTACATATAATGATAGTTTAGAAATGTTTAAATGGGAGATGTAGTAATCTAAGAAACTAATTTAGAACTTAAGTTCAGAGGCTCTGGAGCTGGGCGTAAGCTCAAAGTAATTCTATTAAACCTAGTAAGGATGTTGGAGATATGTCATCAATCAAAGGGGTGTTTATATACAGTGTGTTCTAAGATCTTATGGGGTAATCCCCACTTATGGCAGCAATAGCCATAGATAAAATATTTTGGGAAGTAACAAACTAAATGTTAGTAACCGTCAGATAATGTAACAGTAGAGGTATGCCAAAGATACTGTATTGTCAATATGTTTGATTGTAATTTTTATTCTGATGCACTGACCTTTGGGCTAGTATTTGATTGACATGTAAAATTCAATAAATATACGTTAAAAAAAAAATGATGCCCTTTATTCTTTGTAGTCACAGTTCTCTTTTGGAGCCCCAAGCATTCCCACAAATCTCTATCCTGGAATGCTCTAAAAACTAGACACATATTGCCTCTGTATCTATGGTACTGTAGTGAGTATTCCTCCAGGATTGACAGTCTTTCCCCATATATCTTCCCATCCATTCCCACCACCATCCTCGTGGCCCACCTCTAAACCCCCTACAATCTTGCCACATCCCTCTTCAAGTAAGGTGACCAAAACTGGCCACAATAACTCCAAGTGTGGACACACCAATAATGCATACAGTGGCATCACAACCTCTCTGGCCTACTTCTTATATTCCTTCTTATGCAAGCCAATATGCCATAGCCCTGTTTTGCAGCCATAACACAATTTTCTGAGAAATCTAAGGTGTTTGCTATCTGAATACCCAGGTCTCTCTGTGAGTCAAGAGTTTTTACTTGAAAACCTTTCATATTGTAACTAAATTTAGGATTTTTTCCCCAAGTGCATAATCATACACTTTCCTAAGTTAAAACAGAGTTTCTTTTTATCTGCCATTTTTACTAATTGATCAATACTTTCCTGAAAGATTTTTGCATCTTTAGAATTTGTCACCAGTTTTCCCATTTTTATATCATCTGCAAATTTTTCCATCATGCCCCATTTGTAATTGTTAATGATGACACCAGAATGTTAAACAATGTGGGCCCCGGCTAGATATGGTTCCTTGATCCAGAACAAGAACATCCTGTCATTCCAGAATCTATAGACCAAGTTTGCCTTCCCAAATTCAGACTTTCATAAATACCTCCAGATTAGGCACTACATGCAAACCAATCAAATAGTACAAAAAGCAGAGAGTGAAATGTCCTCCCTGGAGAACTTTCTCTATTAGGCGGGGCCACCTTTAAGGATCCCAGGGGGAAAAGTATTGGGGACATACAGGACTCTAATGGGGACAGATGATAGGATGTTGGAGGACATCAGAACAAAATGGCAGGCAGAATCTGGGATAGAATTTTCTACGGCGGTCTGAAGAATGGAGTGGGAAAGGGGCTGGAGAGTCACAGTATCCCCAGGTTGGAGAGAATTTAAGTGGAAGTGTTTAACCAGGTTCTTTCACACCCCTTCAATCACCTGACACTTTGCAACCACCAACTCAGCCTTGTGCTGGAGACGTTGTGGACAGTCAGGCACTCACTTTCACATTTTTTGGGCATGCCCACACATCACGGGTTTTTGGGGTGACATAAGGGATGTGCTTTCCAGAGTCTGGGGGGTTCAGCTCGCCATGGATTTTAAACTATGGGTCCTGGGACAGGTGGGGAAGGAGCTCAGGAACCCCAAGTACCAAAAACTCTTCAGAATCCTCAGCCTTGTGGCTCTCAAGGAGATTATAGCCAACTGGCTGAAGAGCACCCCCCCCCCACGTCCAACTCCTGGATTCTGAGGGTGGAAAAGGATAACAGAATGGAAGCCCTTACAGCAAAGCTGAGGTTGCAGATTGACAAACACAGTGGCATGTGGGGTAACTAGGTGGCAAGTAATCAGCACATAGGGTGAGATACCTAGGAGTAGAAAAGAGTAAGTAGAATACCTGTGGAGCAATACTGATGGCGGGATATAGAAGAAGAAGAAAAATCAGCATACATATAGTACTAAACAAAGAGGTGATACTAGGTGAGGAGGAAAGGTGATTAAAATGGGGACAAAGTTCAGTGCACAGTTTGAAGACATTCAAATTTATTTGCACCTGCAAGATAACACATTGGTTAGCAAAGGGTAATGGAGGGTGGCAGTATTAAAGCAAACAGGCATAAATAATTTAATCCTGAGGTCCTAGATAGCTGCAGAAAATGAAACACTATATTACCTTAGATTCATTAACCTCCAGGCGGGGTTAGTAGCTATCTAGTAGACAAGGCCACTGTTATTTGTTAACATACCACTGATGTGCAATATGTTCTGTAAGGTGAAGAAATGATGTGATGTACTGGTTTTCCTTTTTCCAAAATAAAGACAAGTTTAAAAAAAAATAAACAATGTGAGCCCCAATACAGATCCTTGGGGACATCACTGGTCACTGGTACATAATCAGACATGTGCCGTTTTATAATCACTCTCTGCCTCCTAGTCATTAACAATGCAGAAATCCATTTTATTACGCCCCCGTCTAAGTTTATTTCTTTTAAGGCATTTATCACCTCACCATGAGAGACGCTGTCAAATGCCTTCTCAAAATCTGTATATAATATGTCCACCGAGATATCATTATCCAGTGCTTCACTGACGGGATCAAAGAACTGAATTAAGTTGATCATACATGCCCTTCGCTTTTGGAAACCATGTTGGTGGATGTCTTTTTTCCTTGATCCCGAATATGCTGTTAAATCTCTTCCTTGACAAAACCCTCAAACATTTTTCCTGTAATACTTGTGAGAGTGATTGGTCTGTAGTTCGAACACATGGATTTGGACCCTTTTTTGTAGATTGGTACAATGATTGCTATAGTCCATTCCTCTGGGATCCCTCCTGAATTAATGGATTTCTGAAATATGGCATGTATGGGGTCACAGAGTAGTGCTTCGAGCTCCTTTAACAGCCTGGGATGTATCTTATCTGGTCCAGTCGATTTAATGGGATCCAGCTTTTGCAATCTGTCACCTTATTGCTGTTATAAAAATAAACAAACATAAAACTGTTTAAAAAGTGTACACATTTTTATTTATTTAAATTAAGAATTAGATATTTAGTTAAATAACCATCCACCATCATTGGAACACTTTTCAGATTTGTCCATGATGTGTCTGCTGTGTGAGTGCTTTCATGTCTTCCATTTGGGCTTCCATTTTATGCTTTCAGAACCTTTTCAGTAATCAGTAAAACTTGCATGCCATGCCAGAGTACTGTGTGAGGAGTTTAAATTTGCTGCTCTTGTTTGAGGCTTCCCCTTAGACTAACTGAGACAAACATCAGCGTAAACAACAGTCACTATAAATAAGGGCTTTGTATGCACAATATTTTGCATTGCCTACTTAGTTAATGCCAAAACCAAGCATGCTATGGGGTCTGGAGGTCTTGAAACACATAATGCTGTTAATGTGGGAGTGCACTCTCTGCAGCTCACTGGCTAAATCAACGTTTTCATGGAAACCCATGGCAGCAATGGTCATTAGAAGATTGCATGCTTACCTGGGTCAACTGGTGCTATGCCAAAGCAGGCAGATCATGCCCAGAACAAAGTTCAGATTTGAGTGTAAAAAGTTTCTTCTTTTTTCATTCCTGTGTGGTCTGATGTACAGCAGCTTATTTGGTGCTGTACTTCATCCACCATAACTGCACTTGCAATCATCATGCTGCGATAATCTACACAGTCACCCAGATTTCAATTGTTTGGATTTAAAACAGTTTTGACAGATAAAAGCCTAAATTAGCCAAACAACAAACTAACAGAATAGATGGCAAGTGGCTTTGTGTTTATACACAAATTGTGGTGTGAGCACGCTGATGGCAGACTGAAATTCCAGAACAAGAATTCTGCTAAGCCTGGCCATTTGTTTTATTGAAAACCACTCCAAATGCTCTGAGGCTGTACAAATATGTTAATGGAAGGATTAATGTAGGGCTGTTGGAATGTTTAGAACCAATCAAAAAGCTCAATTTCTGTTCCCCTTTTTATAATTTCCCTTGGTAGCTATGGAACCTTACCCATTATTACATATTCAAAATTCCAAACACACTACAAACTGATTCTCACCAAGATAACATTATGTGGGTGGCCTCATCTGGAATACTGCATACAATTCTGGAGCCTCCAGTTGAAGAAAACGGACAAATCAGAGACGGTCCAAATGATGGTGACAAAAAGGATACAGGGACAGCAGGGAAAAAAAAACATATCAGAAGAGACTGCAAAGTCTGAACGTATATGTAACCCCTCATCCCCTGCCTTTTTACTAAAACAACAGGTGGCATGCTTTTGGCGTTGGCAGCAATACCTGGTGGGGACCTGGGTTCGGGGAGGATGAGGTTACCTGGCACAAGGGACCTAGGTTTGGCTACTCTGCACAGGGGCACCAAGTAAATCCAACTATAGGAAGCAATAACTGTAATGTCCAGAACCAGGATTGGGATTTTTCAGTGTGGCTTTATTCAAAACTAGCTGAAACATGACAAAGCATTGATGGTCCCTCAAGGGGCTACGTTCACTGTATATGCAGATAGAGACTAAAGGCGGTCCATTTGAAGAATGAACCCATTTTTTCTATTGTCTGGCTCTGGACCCACCAGGCATTCAGCCCAGACTTGCATGCGCTTTAGATACACAGCCCGACTGGCCCGGCTCCCCTGCCGGCCACTTGACTGATGGTCCATTTAAAGAATGAACCCAAACTTTACTTGGAGAGACTCCCATCACACAAGGAGTATATTTTCCCAAGCTGTGGCTCCCCACACCACATAGAGTCTGCGACTCCTAGAGAGATTTGATTTCTTACTTCCATCGAACTCCCATCAAACAAGAAGACTCCCATCAAACAAGGAGTATATCTTCCCATCCTGTGGCTCCCCACACCACTTAGAGTCTGCGACTCTTAGAGAGATTTTCCAAAGTTGCGACCCACATCTGGGTACCTACCTCATCACTGGCCTGGCACATGAAGCAAGTAGCAAATCACAGAAGAAATCTGTAGAGGTGGACCTGGTCACTAAAGATGGGGGGTGTTCCCACCTCCAGCTCCCACAGCCCATACCTGGCCATTTCTCTGAACAAACATAAACTTAAAACTTTGACATGTAGATTAAATGGTGGATGACCTGAAGCACCCCCTCTACAGCATTACTTGAAATCCATTAAAATGTTAGACTTTTTGACTGCTTCATTTGTTTGTCCTAGTAAAACAGTCCTCCCAAATAGCAGTCCACATCCCAACTTCCTTTATATTTCCAAACTGATGAAACAATTGGTTTGCCCCTTCAAATGGAGCAAAACACTCACCCATTCGTTGCAGGTGCCCCACAGGTGAAGTACCACTTCTTTTACTGTTATACAAGAACAGTAACTGTAAACAGGCAGCTTTCTTCCAAAGTGGAAATAGGGGATTGCCCTGGAATCCACAAAGGACTTCTTCCACCACCCGGAGGAGGGGCACTGAGACCTGGACAGCGGTCTCCACCACTTTCAAAAGGTAAACAGGATCACACCTCCTTCTCCAACAAAAGGTAAACAGAAACTGCCTTGAAAACTCCCAAAGTTCTAAACTCACTCCCTGAGCTGCAGATTCCAATGTGGCTTATGCAGCTGCGACAGTTCTATGGTGATGTCATCTCTCAAGTCTCAGCTGTGACTGAGAACAGAGTGAGACAGTGTGAAACCCATTTAAATTGGGTTTCACAAGCTGCCTTCCTGCCTACCACTAGGTCTTACTGGGATTCTAGTAACCCCGGGTAACAAGGGTTACACTCGCCTCTCAGACCAGGAAAATGACTGTCCCCAGTCATTATGCACTCGGCCTTAGGCCATCCCACCCTATGTGCTACCTGCGGAGGGGGGTGATCAAGCCCCCTCCTACCATGTGCAAGCACAGGCAGGCAACACTAAGGGCCTAGAGGCCTGTAGCTGACATATCAGCCTGTACTCTATCCACTTACTATGGACACCTAGTGGCTCTGGTAGAACCATCCAGAGTATAGCCCTGATAGATCAGTACTGCAGTCCCTATGGCCACTGAGGACCACAGCCTGTCTATCCCCCCTAACCCTCTAGGGAAAACCTATCTGCCTCTAACATAACATCCCAAACAAAAACAAAACCCGGGGACCTCCCCGACCTTGGGCAACCTGCAACTACAACCATTAGAATACCAAGAAATACTTTCTCCCTACCCCCACAATCACACCTGTGGAAGGAAAAGGGTTAATACAGTAACAATCATAGCAATAACAACACAGTACTTTAAATTCTACACAATAAAGCACTGGCGAGGAACACCGATGAGCCCCTCCTCCTCTTCTTGTCTTTTCTTCTGTCTTCCCAGGAACACCTGTAAGAAAAAGACAAAACAAAACACACTCCTAATCTGCATACACAGTCTACCTAAACAACAACAACCCCTACCATACAGAAAAAACACTGAACAATCCCAAAAAATAATTTTTTTTTTTTTTTTTAGAAAAAGGTAGAAAAACAGTATTTACATTAGAGTACAATAATGACATTAGTTACAATACACATTTGGGGGGGATGGAGTGCCCTAAAAGTCCCAACTAGTGACCACAAAGCCCAAAGGCTAGTCCAATAAAGAGTCTCTCCTGGGCCGGAGCCCCGTGAAACACAGTTATAGAAGGCCAAAATCCCGAAGGGGAGAGTCTTTGCAGACAGTTCACACATTTTTGAAGTCTGTAGTGTAGGGTGTGTATTGCAATGTCATAAAGATAGAAAAAGGGGTTTTTCGGACTTACCAGCCTCTTGAAGTATAAGACTAGGCACCGACCTGCACTGCAGCCGAAGACTCTCCCTGGCAGCATTTCTTCTGATACAGCTGGGTGGACATCTTCCGGGAAACACAGGAGGGCACATCTGGAAACAGCTGGGCTGATTTCATCTCTGGAGAAGGAACCTTAGAACAGGAACAAAAAGAAAACAGCTGGTCCGACGTCATCCGATTACCAGGCAATGAACAGGAAGCAGCTGGGCTGGTGTCCTCTCTGGATCTGAAGTCATCCGGTGGGCCAGTAGATGGTTGCTGAACAAGACAGTACACTGTAGACTGATGAATGTGGAGCACCTGAGTCCTTGGTTATTCATATTGGCAGATCAATAAGGGCACTTCACAGTCTAGATGTGGCAGTATTGACTACCACTGCTCGGCTCTCCATTTTGTAGGCACGGGCTTAATTACTGGGAGGTCCTTGCACTGAGGCCAATAGTACCGGGGGTCAGGGGCTTGAATTATTACCCCGTCTGGGCGAACATAATTCACACAGTGGGAGACTTAACGTCCCTCTCCGTCCACTATTCTCACTCTGTCCATAAACAGTGTCCTGCCTCTCTTCCACTGTGTATACTTTTCGTGGAACAGTCTATTTTTTACATGCTGGTTGGCCCCAGGATGCACGTGTTTCATTGCTTCATCCCAGATCCAGGATTTCCTGCAGTTCTCAATTTCCTCCCAGACTCTCCGAGGAAAGGTAGGAAAGGTCATACCATAGATTTCATTGGCCTTTCTACGAACCAGTTTCTCCTCTTTACTTGCTTTGGTCAATCTGAGACCGCTGGCCTGGCTTGGGGGTGGCCAGTCCTGGTTCTGCCAGCTTCGCATCCTCAAAGAAATTAAAAACGGATCCCTGACTTCTTCTTCTTGTAAAGCCAGGGCAGTGGCATCACCACCTTCTTGAACACATTCCTCCGAGGCAAGATCTTGAGGCTGTGTACCCGTTCCTTTCTCACAAGGCCACATAGGTTCCCCCTCATCTTCCTCTTCACTAAGGATCTGAGCCCAGGAGTGAGCAGTCGTTCTCACCCCCGAGACTATCCATTCATCACTAGGAGCGGAGGTCGACACCTTCCATTCAAAGGCCTCCCGCATCTCATCTTCACCTGCGAGACTTGGGCTAGGCCCCCCCACCCAGGGGTCTATTGATGCTTTATCCGAACTTTCTTTCTGAGATCCAGCATCCAAAACTTCAATTTCAGATTCAGTCTCTAATTCTGCACCCTCTAGCTTTATGCCACACTCCCCCGAGGAACCTTCTTCCACAGGCTCCGCCTGATGCTGTGTGCTGCCAACTGCAGATTCCTGAATTTTTGTCCATGTGGGAGCCAAACGAATTGGAGGCGCTTTATACAAGCCATATTTTTGTGGACATCCAGCACAGTGAGGAATCATGAAGACATCCCTTCCAGCACTCAAGCACATCTGGCATACACGCACTGGATAATTAGGAATTGCCACATCAGGAGGGAGTTGCCCTCCATAGCACCACTTTTCAATATCTCTCAGTCTATTTACTGCTGCTGTTACTGCAACCCGGGCATGATCCGGGTAACGAGCTGGTCCTGAGGCCATAACTGCAGAAAAATAAACAAAAGTTCACTGTAACTGAAAGTCTCACTTTAATGAACACACTCTGTAGCTTTAAAATGGCTCCTCTGCTGCTGTGTTTGCTTTACTACCCCACCCTGTAATGGCGGCGGCACGCCTGCCTGCATCAACATTTAGACTCTGGGTCAAGCCACTGCGCACCCGATTTACATCAGCTACTGATAACTTTTACTCAAACTGCACAACTTGCTCTGATCTGGCTTTTCACACATTTACAGGATTTTCCTTGGACTTTTCACTTGCTGGCAACATTCATTTAATTTACAGTCCCTTAAAAACTTCAGGTTTCAGCACAGGATTGCCTGCTTCTACTAGTGTTGCACTTTTTTACAACCCACAGTCTCTCTCTGGCTGCAAACTTTAAACTGAGGCTACTTTCATTGCTATGCACACATTCAATGGCTTTACAGACTTGCACTTGCCAGCAGGACATCACACAGTCGCTACTTGCAAAGCGACTATACTGCTGCACACACATTTTATATGGCATTACTGAAAATCACTGATTGAGCAGTTTTTTAATTGTTTACTCACTGTTATTGTAGCAACTTGCTGTGATGGGGTAAAATGGCCTGCAGCCAGATTTTGAAGGCCTCGGAATGCAAACGGGCGGGCAGCCTCCGCGATCGTAGTTTTAACCACAAAATTCACTAATCCCACGATGGATTTGCGGGTTGAGCCCGATTTTAAACTTAAAAGTCACTTTTTGAACTGTTTCACAGCGCTTTGAATCCTTGTGACGCTCCTCCATTGCCAGTACACGCACTACTCTCTGTCTCCCTCTCGAATGCTGAAGCAGTCACAGAAGAGCTGGCTGAGGGGTGGGACTAATGGCAAACTGACCAACCACACGATGCCATGTAAATGAGCCTCTTCTTCCTCGCGAGGGCTCCTCTCCTCATGGCGATCACTGAGCAGTCAAATTTAAACTGTAAAATGCACTTTTTTTTTTTTCTTCAACTGACTCCACGACGGGAGCCCATTTCAACCATGTAACATCGCCATTAACTCTGCAGTCTCTGACATTGCACAGAAAGCATTTCCAACGTCCAGGGCATATTTTCTCTGTTGCTACCCCTAGTTTTCCACACTTTCCTTCACAGAAATTCATTTTAAAACTGACAAAAACACTGTAAACAATTTTGATGATGCAGGACAAGGGCACACTCTTTGGCTTTTACAGCTCCTTGGTAAACAGTTGGCATTTTTTAAACAGCAGCACAAGATTCACAGCACACAGCAACACACTAGGGAAATTGCTTCAACTTTTTTGGGCTACCGACTGCCAGATAGCCAAAACGCTAGCCCACTTGCCCAAGCACCTTCCTTCCTGAACAAATCCAAAGCGGTGCCTCCATTTTTGTAACCCCTCACCCCTGCCTTTTTACTAAAACAACAGGTAGCATGCTGTTGGCATTGGTAGCAATAACTGGTGGGGACCTGGGTTCGGGGAGGATAAGGTTACCTGGCACAAGGGACCTAGGTTTGGCTACTCTGCACAGGGGCACCCAAGTAAATCCAACTACAGGAAGCAATAACTGTAATGTCCAGAACCAGGATTGGGATTTTTCAGTGTGGCTTTATTCAAAACTAGCTGAAACATGATAAAGCATTGATGGTCCCCTAAGGGGCTATGTTCACTGTATATGCAGATAGAGACTAAAGGCGGTCCATTTGAAGAATGAACCCATTTTTTCTATTGTCTGGCTCTGGACCCACCAGGCACTCAGCCCGGACTTGCATGTGCTTTGGATACACAGCCCGACTGGCCCGGCTCCCCTGCCGGCCACTTGACTGACGGTCCATTTAAAGAATGAACCCAAACTTTACTTGGAGAGACTCCCATCACACAAGGAGTATATTTTCCCAAGCTGTGGATCCCCACACCACATAGAGTCTGCGACTCCTAGAGAGATTTGATTTCTTACTTCCATCGAACTCCCATCAAACAAAGAGACTCCCATCAAACAAGGAGTATATCTTCCCATCCTGTGGCTCCCCACACCACTTAGAGTCTGCGACTCCTAGAGAGATTTTCCAAAGTTGCGACCCACATCTGGGTACCCACCTCATCACTGGCCAGGCGCATGAGGCAATTAGCAAATCACAGAAGAAATCCGTAGGGGTGGACCTGGTCACTAAAGATGGGGGGTGTTCCCACCTCCGGCTCCCACAGCCCATACCCGGCCATTTCTCTGGACAAACATAAACTTAAAACTTTGACATGTAGATTAAACGGTGGATGACCTGAAACACCCCCTCTACAGCATTACTTGAAATCCATTAAAACGTTAGACTTTTTGACTGCTCCATTTGTTTGTCCTAGTAAAATAGTCCTCCCAAATAGCAGTCCACATCCTAACTTCCTTTATATTTCCAAACTGATGAAACAATTGGTTTGCCCCTTCAAATGGAGCAAAACACTCACCCATTCGTTGCAGGTGCCCCACAGGTGAAGTACCACTTCTTTTACTGTTATACAAGAACAGAAACTGTAAACAGGCAGCTTTCTTCCAAAGTGGAAATAGGGGATTGCCCCTGGAATCCACAGAGGGACTTTTCTTCCACCACCCCCGGAGGGAGGGGGCACTGAGACCTGGACAGCGGTCTCCACCACTTTCAAAAGGTAAACAGGATCACACCTCCTTCTCCAACAAAAGGTAAACAGAAACTACCTTTGAAAACTCCCAAAGTTCTAAACTCACTCCCTGAGCTGCAGATTCCAATGTGGCTTATGCAGCTGCGACAGTTCTATGGTGATGTCATTTCTCAAGTCTCAGCTGTGACTGAGAACAGAGTGAGACAGTGTGAAACCCATTTAACTGGAGTTTCACAAGCTGCCTTCCCTGCCTACCACTAGGTCTTACTGGGATTCTAGTAACCCCGGGTAACAAGGGGGTTACATATACAATAGTCTGTAGAAGTTAGAAGGGAGAGAGAAGACACCATTAAATCATTCAAGCAGTTAAGTGTCTTTGGGGGGTGGTGAATAGGGTTAAAAGCTTTGAAGTTGTTTATGATAAACAGGTGCTGGAACACCATGGGACACAGTTACAAACTGGTAAGGGTAGAGTCAAGTGGGACATGAAAAAGGCCTTAACAGAGATGTGCCAGACAAATGGAACTGCTTGTGATGAAGACAGCCAGTTCTGAGTGCTGTATCATTTTTTTAATGTAAAACGTATTACTGACTGTCACTGCTGAAGGTCTGATGCTCTGGGAGTGAAACCCCCCCCCCCGGCTTTCAACTGAAAGATGAAAACACTGAGAAATGCTGACAGCATGTGTACCACACACACTCAGCTTTGAGAGACAATGTGTTACATGTAAGGCTTTAATCAAGGATCCTGTTTGAGTTTATTACAACCGTAGTTGCTATATCATATCCATTTTATGACGTTGGAGAGGAACCTATGTTGTTACACAGAGGTGTAAGGTTGTAAATGCTCCTGTGAAACCTGTGTGAAGGAGGATGTAGCATGGATCAAAAGATGTCATTTGAAACATGAGTCATGCTGAAGATTGCAAAACTGATACTTTGAAAAGACTACTGTTTTTTTATTAGATATATTTTTAAATATAATCTGACAGAGGAGGAGCTAGCTGACCTCACACAAAAATGGGTTGGCCAATACAGTTGTTTAAGGAATACTCTGTTTTACTACACAGAGGCACATTTTTACCTAGTTTCTGACAAGGACACATCTTTGGAGCACTTTAAGCAAGTATTTAGAGACTAACTACCGAAGTAGGAATTGCACTGTTTAAACCTTGTTCTTTTAAAAGATTTGTATGTCTTGTGATATAACAGTTCTGTATTGTTGTGTTTTACATACTCTTATCTATTATAGTAAAATTCTTTTAGAACTTACTTGGTCTGTCTTTGACTTCTTTTTAGTTGTAAGAAAAGTATATGATTATTGCAGATACTAAACATAAGCTTGAATGGTGATACCAAACTGGAAAGAGAAGCGTTTTAATTCTGTGGTCTTTATTAAAGTTTTAAAAGAGTTCATCTCTGTATACATGGTTAGGTGCCCATAGGCAAAGATATATGGCCCCCCAAAGACAGATATATCTGAGACTGTGCATTGGGTATGCTAATGTAACCCCCCTGTTACCTGGGGTTACTAGAATCCCAGTAAGACCTAGTGGTAGGCAGGGAAGGCAGCTTGTCAAACTCCAGTTAAATGGATTTCACACTGTCTCACTCTGTTTTCAGTCTCAGCTGAGACTGAGGGATGACATCACCATAGAACTTTTGCAGCTGCATAAGCCACACTGGAATGCTGCAGTTGGAGGTTAACATAGAATGTTGGGGATTTTGAATTCAGTCTGTGTGCAGTCTTGGTGAGAGACAGTAGCACAGCTGTCTGTGTGCAGGCTCTCAGAGCTTTAAGCTCTGTTTTAGAGCTACTGATTAGGAAGGTGTGTGTTTCCACCATAAGAGGAACACAGAAACTGGTAGTTGAAGTGGTGGAGACTGCTGTTAATGGCCTAAGTGCCCCATCCCTGAGGGGATGGGGGAAAAGGTTTGCCTGTTTTCCAGGGGCAACCCTCCTGGTTCCGGCTAAGGGAAGAAGCTGCCTATTCAAGTTGTGCTGTGGCACCAAAAGCTCTGATAGAGAAATTCCTATGGAGGAATCGCCTGTGGGGCACCTGCAACCAAAGGGTGAGTTCGCTCTGAAAAAGGGCCAAGTGTTTTTGGCCTTAATAGAAGGAAACTAAAGGGACTGTTACTGTGGGGTCAGGAAAAGACAGGCAAGTACAGTTGTAAAGTGGGGATTGGACTGCTTAATCAGTGAGGGGCCTAGAGCAATGGGCTATGCCAATTAAAAGTATGTTCAAGTCCAGCACAAAGGGAAAACAAGACAAGTAGATGGAATGTGACATACATTTAGCAAGAATCTACATTGTCAAGCTTTACAGTATGAGGTGTTTATTGTCCAGAGAAATGGCCAGGTATGAATTGTGGGAGCCAGAGGTGGGAGACCCCCCATCAGTAGTAACCAAATTCACCTCTACAGATTTGCTCTGAGGCACTTTTTACTTTCTCTCAGGTGCTTGGCCAGTGCCTAAGGAAAGTACCCAGACATGGGATTAAAAGGAGAATTCCCTGATAGAGCTGAGGTGCTCTTAGGTGGTTTAGGGAGCCACCAGAAAATGTTTCCATGACATATGGAAGGTGTCAGAGTGGCTGGCAAGGGAGCCAAGCCTGGTAAATCCCAGAACAGTGTACAAGTTCAGGCTGTGTACCCAAAGCAGCATGCAAGTCCGAGCTGTGTGCCTGGTGGGTTCAGAGCCTGAGGGCTTAAAGTGTTGAAGAAGTGTTCTTGGTTCTTTTAATCTGCATTACCAGGAGTGTAGCCTCGTGGGGGTCCATCTATACTTTCTTTATTCTGTTTGGATGTGATTAAAAAGCCACACTTTAGAATCCCACTTCTGGTATTGGACACTACAGTTATTGCTTCCTGTGTTCGGAATTACTTGGGTGCCCCTGTGCAGAGTAGCCAAACCTAGCCTTTGTGCTGAGTGACCTATTCTTCCCCGAACCCAGCCCACCTGGTATTGCTGTCAGAAACAAACAGCACGCCACTGGGCGTTACACTAACAAGAGATTAACAGTCTGAATCCCTCCAGAACTTGAGACTGAAGGTTGATCCGAACTCACAAAACAGACAAGAGGGTTACCTTGTACTCTCACTGTTCACAAGACTGAGCTCAGAGGTTGGCACTTTGGGAGTAGAGGGCCTGACCTGCTGAATGTATTTGTGACAGATTGGTTGGCAGTGGTGGCATTATTTTGGTATTACAAGCTTTATTGTTCTGTGTCAGCTGAGACCGTAAGCTCTCTTACAAAGAAAGAAAAATAGTTTTATTTTAAAAAGGAAACAGAACTATATATCACTTGGTGCACAGTCAAGTTCCTACCCATTTTATTTATTTTTCCTAAAGTGCAAGTCAGAGTAGCCATAGTCAGGGAAGAAGAAGATGGCTTCCGACTACAGCAGGCACACTGTAGATTACTTGAAGCAGTTGTGTGGGGACAGAGGAGTCCCGTTCGAGGTGACAGCTAAAAAGCAGAACCTCATAGAGGCCCTGATGGTAGAAAATACCCAGAGCAGCAAGTCACAGACCATGACTGAAAGGGACTAGACCTCGAGTGTGGCAGGACTAGTGGCCAGTGCTGTGTCCAGGTCCGGTGAGGAGGACAGCAGGGCCACTGTCAGTGAAGGGCCACAGCAGCAGGGGAAGGTCACCAGTATGCTGAATCCAGAGGTATTCAGGCTGCAAATTGAGTTGCGTAAGATGGAGATGGAGTTCCAGGAGAAGAGAGAGAGCGAGAACAGCAAGAGGCAGAGTGACAACAGAGGGAGGCAGACCATGAGGAGTGTGAGCACCAGCAAGCTGCAGAGGAGAAGAGAGAATGAGAATGCTGAGACGCAGACCGTGAGGAGCGTGAGCACCAGCGAGAGACAGAGGAGAAGTGAGGGGAGTGCCAGAGGCAACACGAACTGGAGAAACTACAACTCCAACCAGCAGCGCCAGAGCAGGTAAGTGGCATGGGTTTAACTGGGACTGCAGGACTGGTTTACAAATTGAACTCCAAATTAATAGCCGAGTTTAAAGAAGGGGAAGACATGGATGCCTTTTTAAATTCTTTAGAAAAAGTTTGTATTCAAGCTAAAATTCCTAGAGAGTCCTGGAGCTTCCAGCTATCCCTGCTAGTTACCGGAAAAGCTCAGGATGCATTGGGTCAAATGGACAATGAGGACAGTAATAATTACAGCAAACTAAAACCTGCACTATTAAAAAAGTTTGAATTAACTGCTGAATCACACAGAGCTAAATTCTGTAAGCTCAGGAGAAGCCCTAATATGAGCTATGAGGAGCTAGCCACGAAACAACGTCAGTTTTTAAAACGTTGGTGGGAAGGAATTGAGGCAACCTCTGTTGATAAAATTGAAAATGTGATTTTATTAGAACAGTTTTATTGGGCTTGCCCAGCAGAGCTAAAAACCTGGCTAGAGGACCAAGATCCAAAAACAGTGAAAGAGGCTGCTGAACTCTCGGACCGCTATGCCAAGAGCAGACTTGCTCTGAGAGCGAATGGGGCAGGCGTGGCAGCACAGAAAGGGAAAAGCATGCCTTCAGGGCAGCTAAAACCCTCACTGCCTCCACCAAAACAAGTTAGCCCCAGGTTTCAGAGAAAAGATTTCTCTGAAGTAAGAAATGCATGTTGGCTGTGTAAAGAAACTGGGCATATTGCCTGACAGTGCCCAAAAAGGCAAGCCATAATACACAACAGGGTGCTAGAAAAGAAGTGGGTTGTCTGTGCGTCCCTGGGAGCATGCCAGTGAACATAACGGAACACATGCACCCGGTCATGGTAAATGGTGTGCAGACACAAGGGTTAAGGGACACAGGGGCATCCCTGATGTTAGTAAAGGGGGATCTGGTACAGCCTGGTCAGCTAATACCCAATAAATACATTACTGTACAGGACTTTGCTGGTGAAGAGAAAACATTACCACTCACTAGTGTTCTCCTAGACTGGGGTGAAACATGGGGAACTGTGCAACAGGTGACTGTGGCCAAAACATTAGCAGTGGATGTGATCCTGGGTAACAATCTCCAACAGGGGATGGTATGTGCAGTTACCCATAGCCAAGCAGTAAGGGAAAACTGTAGTTCCCTGAACCCCACAGAAACCAGTGTGGAAACCACTGAGAGGCTGGTTCCCTGTGTCTCCAGAGGGGGAGACTGATAGAAAGGGGGTAGAAATTTCCCCGGTAGCAAGTGACCACACAGCTATGGAAGGTTACTCCAAAGAGGGAGGGGTGACCCATTGTCAGAGGGTTGGGATTGACAGTGATCCTGAGGGCCCTGATGCTAATGCTAGGGACCCTAGTTTAGTGACTGAAAGGGACCTGTCCCATGCCTTGGGACTGTGTGAGGGGTTTGCAGCTGCTCAGAGGGGTGACCCTAGTTTAGAGAAGCTGAGGGCTTGGGCAGACTTGGACGGCACACAGGGAGGTGACAGCAGACATAAGGTTTATTGGGAAAATGGACTTATGTATACTCAGGCAGTACAGACAGAGGGAGGGATACTAGGCAGGTAGCTTGTCGTTCCCCAGGGGTATCATGAGCAGTTGCTCAAAATTGCACATGATATTCCCTTGTCTGGTCATCTGGGAATTGCACGCACTACACAGCAGTTAGCCCAGAATTTCTACTGGCCTAACTTCACCCAGCAGGTAAAGGAGTACTGCAGGTCTTGTCACCGGTGCCAAGAATTAGGGAAGGCGGGCAAGAAAACCCAAGCCACCCTGATCCCCTTGCCCATAGTGGAGGAGCCATTCCAGAGGGTGGGAATGGATATTGTGGGGCCTTTAAATACCCCCAGCTCCTCAGGGAAGAGATTCATCCTGACTGTGGTGGATTATGCCACCCAGAACCCAGAGGCAGTCGCCCTATCCTCACTGAGGACAGACAAAGTGGCAGATGCCTTACTTGGGATTTTATCCCGTGTTAGGTTTCCGCTGAAGGTAATCACCGATCGAGGGGATTCCTTCATGTCGGACCTGATGAAATGTTTATGGGAGAAGTGTGGGGTGGTGCAGAGATGCACAACACCATATCACTCACAAGCCAATGGACTTGTGGAACGATTCAATGGTACCCTAAAGTCAATGCTCCGGGTGTTTGCTGAACAGCATGGGAGGGACTTTTTTTTTGTAGTTCTTTAACCAGGAGAAGCACACTAAGCTGAAAGCTTGTTTACAGGTGCGACCTGGGAGCACAGGGAAGTTAAGTGACTTGCTCAGGGTCACACAGTATGCAAGTGGAAGCTGTGGGATTCAAACCCAGGTCTGGTCTGCTGGATGTCATTGTCACCAGATTTGCAGCTCAGAGCCTTAAACTGGCTCTGGGAGAAATACCTTCCCCACCTGTTGTTTGCATACAGGGAGGTGCCCCAAGAGTCAACAGGATTTTCCACCTTCAAACTCTTATATGGACGCCAGGTACGTGGGCCCCTAGACTTGATCTGGGAGGACTGAGAAGACAAGCATGCCACCCAGGGTACTCCCATTGTGGATTACATCCTTAGGTTTACGGAAAGGCTGAAGGAGCTTATGGGGACAGCCCAGAACAACCTAGCAGCTGCCCAACAAAAACAAAAAGTGTGGTATGACCGCAGAGCCAGAGTTCACTCGTACATGGTGGGTCAGGAAGTCATGGTCCTTATTCTGGTCTGGAAAGACAAGCTGCAAGCTGAGTGGGCAGGACCGTACAAAGTGGTTAGGAAGGTAAATGAAGTGAACCACATTGTGGAGCTACCTGACAGAAGACAGACAGAAAGGATGTACCATGTCAACATGATGAAGCCATATGCAAATAAGGCTGACATGGTGTTTGCAGTGTGTAGTCAAGGGAAGGGGATGGACGAAGGAGACCCCTTCTGGATTTGCTGGAGGAAAGTAAGTGGGAGTCCTCTGTGGAGGCAGTAAAATTGTCCCCTCAGCTGGCCCCGGACCTGGTCCAGAAAGTAAGGGAGGTTTTAGCAGACTTTACCCCCTTGTTTAGGACCAAGCCTGGACTAACCCCCTTAGTGACACATGATGTGGAGACAGGGACACAGACGCCCATATGGCAGAGAGCATATCGGGTGTCAGAGGCTGTCCAAAAGGACATTAGAAGGGAAGTGGAGGAGATGCTGGATTTAGGGGTAATCTAGAGATCCCAGAGCCCCTGGGCCTCACCCGTAGTCCTTGTGCCCAAGCCAGATGGCTCAACTCATTTCTGTGTGGACTATCATGGACTGAATGCCGTCACGAAGTCCGCGCCCACCCATGTCCCGGACGGACAAACTCCTGGACAAGTTGGGCGACCTACAACCTTAGACTATTGACCTGACCAAGGGGTATTGGCAGGTAGAATTGACAGACAGAGCTAGGGAGAGGTCGGCCTTCATCACTCTGATAGGCTTATTTGAGTTTAAAGTAATGCCTTTCGGAATGAAGAACGCCTCAGACACTTTCCAGAGGTTGGTGAACCAGGTGTTAAATGGTGCTGAGGAGTATGCCGTGGTGTACCTGGATGACATTGCCATCTTTAGTACCAGCTGGGAGGAACACCTATCCCACCTTAGGGAAGTGCTGGACAGGATACAGAGGGCCGGTCTCACTGTCAAAGCCGAGAAGTGCCAGGTGGCCATGGGAGAAATGACATACCTTGGGCATGTGATAGGCCGAGGACAGCTCCGTCCTAACCAAATAAAGATAGAGGTGATCCAGGCGAAGCCCAAACCAGAAACCCAGAAGCAGGTCAGGAGCTTTCTAGGGACAGCAGGGTACTACAGGAAACTTGTACCCAGTTACAGTGCCCTGGGTGCTCCCCTATCTGACCTGACAAAGAAAAAGATGCCAAAGAAAATTACCTGAGGCCCAGCCTGTGAGGAAGCCTTTACCAAACTAAAGAAGGCAATGTGCAGTGCTCCTGTTTTGACAAGTCCTGACTATAGCAAAACCTTTATAGTTTAGATGGACGACTCAGACATGGGTATTGGGGCAGTACTGAGCCAGACGTCCAACCTAGGAACAGATCACCCAGTACTGTACCCGAGCAGGAAGCTGCTTCCCAGGTTGCAAGCATACTCCATGGTGGAAAAGGAGTGTCTTGCTATAGTGTGGACCCTAAAGAATTAGAGTCATACTTGTATGGGCAGCATTTTGTGGTGTAGACTGAGCACAACCCCCCTGGTTTGGCTGATGTAGTTGGAGAAAAACAATTGCAGACTACTAAGATGGAGTCTTGCTTTACAAGGGTATGATCTAAAAATTGTACATAGGGCTGGAGTGAAGAACCAGAACTCAGATGGGCTGTCTAGGGTCTATGAGGAGTGAACTGATTTGGGAAGCTCATCCCATGTAGGGGATAGATCCCCCAAATTCAGTCTTGGTGGGGAGGAGTGTGACGTAGACAGCCAGTTCTGAGTGTTGTATCATTTTTTTTAATATAAAATGTATTACTGACTGTCAATGCTGAAGGTCTGATGCTCTAGGAGTGACCTCACTCACCCACCCCGGCTTTCAGCTGAAAGATGAAAGCCCTGAGAAATGCTGACAGCATGTGCATCACACACATTCAGTTTTTAGAGACAACGTATTACATGTAAGGCTTTAATCAAGGATCCTGTTTGAGTTTATTACAGCCGTAGTTGCTATATCATATCCATTTTATGACGTTGGAGAGGAACCTATGTTGTTACACAGAGGTGTAAGGTTGTAAATGCTCCTGTGAAGCCTGTGTGAGGGAGGATGCAGCATGGATCAAAAGAGATGTCATTTGAAACACAAGTCATGCTGAAGACTGGAAAATTGATACTTTGAAAAGACTACTGTTTTTTTTATTAGATATATTTTTAAATATAATCTGACAGAGGAAGAGCTAGCTGACCCCACACAAAAATGGGTTGGCCAATACAGTTGTTTAAGGAATACTCTGTTTTACTACACAGAGGCACATTTTTATCTAGACTCTGACAAGGACACATGTTTGGAGCACTTTAAGCAAGTATTTAGAGACTAACTACCGAAGTAGGAATTGCACTGTTTAAACCTTGTTCTTTTAAAAGATTTGTATGTCTTGTGATATAACAGTTCTGTATTGTTGTGTTTTTCATATTCTTATCTATTATAGTAAAATTCTTTTAGAACTTACTTGGTCTGTCTTTGACTTCTTTTTAGTTGTAAGAAAAGTATATGGTTATTGCAGATACTAAACATAAGCTTAAATGGTGATACCAAACTGGAAAGAGAAGCGTTTTTAATTCTGAGGTCTTTATTAAAGTTTTAAAAGGGTTCATCTCTGTATACCTGGTTAGGTGCCCGTAGGCAAAGATATCTGGCCCCCCGAAGACAGATATATCTGAGCCTGTGCATTGGGTATGCTAACAAGAGGTTAACAGTTTAAATCCCTCCAGAACTTGAGACCAAAGGTTGATCCGAACTCACAAAACAGACGAGGTTACCTTGCACTGTTCATTGTTCACAAGACTGTGCTCAGAGGTTGGCACTTTGGGAGTAGAGGGCCTGACCTGCTGAGTGGGTTTGTGACACCGCTTGCCTAACAATATGGTAGATGCTGGAACTATAGCCTGCTTCATCATGGGCTGGGGTAGGCTCAAGGGGCTAGTGGTTCAACGGTGGTACTGGGCCAATCATTTTGAATGTCTTTAGTATAGATTGAAACACAAGTGTGCTTCGATTGAAAAAAATGTAATAAGGAAAAAACAGGAGAATTTAGAGGGTGCAAATAACAAAACCACATGAAAAGTGGTCAATAAATAAGCAAACTCAACTCTGATCACCCAGAGAGTTGTAATGTAAGCATGAAATTACATTATCATTACTAGTGAGCATTTGTAATGCTCAGATTGCTGGTTTGTAAAAAATGGATTACAGCCACCCATTTGTAATTATGCATTACAATCAGGCAGTTGTGATTGCTCCCTGTTAATCAAGTTTGTGCGGTGATCATTGCAAGCAGTAGTCACACAACTGCCATAGTAATTAAAAATGCTCATTAGTAATTATAACAACAACAAAAAAGACATGGGTGGGTGTAAACCAGAATTTTACGCACACCCTCATTGTGGCATGCTTTTATAAATCATTTGAACTTCACCCCTGGGGTTTATGTAGCATATCACACCTTGGGCATGAGTAAAGTTTTAGTTACACACACCCACTTATATTTTATCCTCTTTATCAGGGTTTCTGAAATGGTGAGGCCAGCCTCCCTGGGGAGGCCCCAACCAGGGAGGCTCAAGCAAGTCTGAAAAAGTATTGTGTTTAAATGTTGAATTTTAGATATGTTATGTGATGGAATGAAGCAAACTGAAAGAGGAAAATAGTAGGTGATTTTATGCCTTTATTTGCAAATCGGTGACAAGGAAAGGCACACTGTCCAAGGCTCATATTGGGTGTACTCTGGGAAGGACAAGAAGTAAATACAATTCAAAAGGTGACTGCAGAACAATAAGGCAATACAAAATGAACAATAGTACAACCAAATAGGATCAATGAACAACTATGGGGGCTATGCACTAAGGTGCGGAAAGTACGCGCCAGAGGCGCATACTCCACCCATGTAGCTCTGCACCCATGGAAGGTGCGTGCAGGTCGCTATGTACTAATGGCCATCAACTGTCCACTGCTCCACCCCCCCCCCAGTGCACAGGACATCCACAGGGCAGCCAGGGGCAAAGTTGTGGACTGAGGCAGGCAACCAATGGGATGCTCATCCTGGGTCCCAGAGTGGATTACTTGCATGGGTTGGCATGGGTCTGGGTGTGTGAATAGCTCCCTCAGGCACCCAGACCCACGCTACCAAGCCCCTTAGTCCAGTGGACCACCCTGCCAAAGACAGCCCCTGCGGTGGCGCTCGCCACTAATGTCCCCCACAGCACCTCCATACCGTCCCTGTTCCTTTAAGTCAACCCCGGGCACAAGTATCCATTCCCGTGAGCACAAAACATACCACCACCACTCGACACACTGTCCAACCCCCATTAGCTCAAATCATGCCCCCCATCACTGGCACTTGGCAGCCCGTTCCCTGTCTGCTGAAAATAACCCACCCAAACAAGTGGTGGCCTGGACCCTGTGTAGGGCAAGAGCCCCAAAACATGCAGAGGTGCTGAGCTCAGCTGTATTCCGACCCCCAATCTGGTACCCCTGCTGCATCATTGATGGCCAGTGCCCTCCCCATGGCACTGACAACCCCCCATATCTGCTGTCGGTGCCACTGCTCAGGATGGCCAGTGGTACAGACTTCCACACACTTCCACACCCACTGGCCATCCAACTGAGGCTGGGAGTGTGTGTGTCTATAAATAGGCATCATGATTCCAGACTCAGTTGGATGGCCATCGGCTGTGGAGGCGTGTGGTGGGCTGTGCTGCTGCCTGTCCTGAGCTGCAGCACCAGCGGCAGGTACGGGGACCGGGGGGCAGGGGTACTGGGTTGGGGGCGGGATACTGCTGAGCTCAGCACCTCTGCGTGTTTGGGGGGTCTTGCCCTACACAGGGATAAGGCCACCACTTGTCAGGGGTGGTGGGTTTGTTTTCAGCAGACAGGGAACGAGCTGCCAATTGCCACTGGTGGGTGGTATGATTTGAGCTAACAAGGGAAAGGCAGATGTGTCGGGGGGTATGTTTTGTGCTCACCGGGAATGGGCATACTTGTGTTGGGAGTCTGTATTCTGCAAATGGGGAATGGGCATACATGTGTCTGGGGGTGGGGGAATGTTTTGTGATCACGGGGACTGGCCATACTTGTGTGGGGGGACACTGTATGAATCTGACGGGGACCGAGAATACATGTGTTTGTGGGGGCTGCTTTGACAATCCACGGATCGGGCATCCCTGTGTGGTGAGGGATGGGGGTTTGATTCTGTAGTTGTTCGGGGCTTGGGCACTGTTGCGTGTAGGTGGGGGGGTCCCTGGCATATGAGATAGGAGCAGGTCTGCTGTTGGGGCAGGGGGATTGCGTCTGGAAGCCTAGTCCAGACAGCGGTCCATGAGCACACTGCCACATACAGCAGTTATGGCAGGGTCCCCCCTGCTGTAACTTGCACATATCTATGCCCCACTGCGGCCAGCACTATGTGTCTTTGTGAATGGCATGTAGTGCAGGCATGCCCCTTCCCTGCCTGCCCCCTGCGTGTTGCCAACCAGACGGCTGGGGGATCCTGTCCATACCTGACATGTGCGTCATTTATGAATGCCGCCGGGTGTCCGGCGCATAGGTATAGAGCCCACTGAAAGGTAACAATTTATCAATTAGACTGGTGGGGGAAGAGTGCAAAAACAAGGGTTCAGCAGAGCCGGCCCATCGGCGCAGCAGACAGATCTACCACTGCGACTTGGGCGACTGGGTTAGCAAATGGATTCAGGATGCTCGAGGGCTGGCCAGGGAAGGGATGGATGGATTGAATGACCATAGCATGCTCTCCACCCCCAAGGGGGGTAGAGTGACTCCAGTTTCAGTAGTCCCGGGTGACCATGGGATGCACTGGAACACCGATCAGTGTCGCAGTGGGGTGGGACGGACACATGGTGTCGCACGTTGTGGTGTCTGCTAGACCCACCCTTCACCAAAAAGGAAAAATCCTTCAGCGCACATGTGATTCCCCCCCGCCCACGATAGCCCTGAGTCCTCACCCCTTCTGTTACTTGGCACCCCTGGAGTAAGAACTGGGGGGGCTCTGCCCGGGAGGGGTAATCCAGGGGGCACTGGAGTGGAGGACACCGGGGCTCACTTGCGGAGGCTGGAGGGGGCAATGTGCCAGATGTTTAAAAAAGCACAATAAGTAAAAAAAACAGGTTCAGCAGAGTGGTACTGGGAGCAAGAGCAGGAGGGAGCAAGAGGATCCCTGAGAAGTTGTTTAAGAGCAGAGTAAGAGAGGGTGAGAGAAAGAGGTGTGTGTGGAGGTTATTCCAGATAGAGGGGAAACAGAGAAGGCAGTCTGATCAGTGGTGCCATAAGATTGTAAAAGTTGGTGGTGCTAAAGGTTGGAAGGGCACTTTTTACAGTATAAAGGGCACTTTTTCCGTACCAGTTGTTGATACACAGAAATACAACAAATGCACATTTATGATGCCAGTACTAATGTTACGAGTACATTTACAGCATATGCTAATATTTAATATTGAATATTAAGACCTCAGTTGACCCATTACCTCCAATAACTCCATATAAAGTCAGAATCATTAAAGTAAAACAAAACTATGAGCATATGTGCAATAGGTTTGGTACCTGGAGATCCAGGTTTAAATCCCATAGTAGAGTAACTTAATGGTTGCATGAGGCAGAGCAAGTCAATTAACATTCAACTTCTCCTTGCTTTACTCTGCTCATCTGCAAAAAATGAGAAAGGCAAGACTACTCTGCAAAGTGTCAAATCTGGCTATTCTGTGTCAATAAATAGCAGAACAACGTGTGTATATATTTGTAATTTTCCAGCATTCTCCTGTGATGTCATGAGCTCTTTAAAAGGATGACAGAGGAATACCTGCATGCATTCAAACAGCAGACAGATTTTCTATAGGGTTACATTTAGTCAGATTTGTGTCTTCTGTATTGTTTAAGCAACAACACACAATGTCACACACAGTCTGGCTGCAATCCAGATTGAGCAACCAACAACACACGTCACACACAGCCTGACTGCAATTCAGATTGAGCAACCAACCACACACAATGTCACACACAGCCTGACTGCAATCCAGATTGAGCAACAAACAACACACAATGTCACACACAGCCAGACTGCAATCCAGATTGAGCAACCAACACACAATGTCACACACAGCCTGACTACAATCCAGATTGAGCAACAAACAACACACAATGTCACACACAGCCTGACTGCAATCCAGATTGAGCAACCAACACACAATGTCACACACAGCCTGACTGCAATCCAGATTGAGCAACCAACACACAATGTCACACACAGCCTGACTGCAATCCAGATTGAGCAACCAACAACACACAACGTCACACACAGCCTGACTGCAATCCAGATTGAGCAGCTGGATTTCTCTGAAGCCTTCTGGAAGATAATGCAGGACTACAGCCTGTATGAGAAGCAGATTCTTTAAAGTACTAGGAGAACCATGCATATGGTTTTACACTGTAACAATGTGGGGTCCTTGGAGTAACTCTCTATCACACACACACACGCGCACGCACACACACAACCACAAAACACCACACACTCTCACCACTTTTTGTTATTTGAATGGTAACTAAGAAAATCTGCCACAAATACCAGTATTGTATCAATGTGACATTTTAAAACACTGGGCATTATACTGCTCATTAATTCAAACTCCTGTTACATTTCAGCACAGCAAAGGAATAGCTTGATAGCTGAAGAATGTAAATCAATTACGGGCTGCTGATGATGAAAAGTTTATTTTTATCCAGGTACATACATTTAGGGATATCCCTGTTTTCAAAGCATGCCTTGTACATGTTACAAAACTTGACTAAAACATTGAGAACATACAGCAATGGCATTGTCCTCCATCCGTCATCCATCCCATCAGTGTTTAAAACTCCAGTGCATTTCTGACAGCCTTGTATTCATCATCAGTGTATTTCTCATTAACTCAGAGATTTTTAAAACAACTTTTATTGCTAGTTGTGAACTTGATTGTTCACCTCAATAAATATGGCTGCCACCAGCATTGTTTTAAACATCTCTTCCTGCAGGTTACCTTTTTACTATACATAATTGTCATACTGTAGGTGGTGCTTACTGCTTGCATGTGCTTCTGACAGTAAAACAGGACAGGCCAGATATTCAAAGCTTTGCCGAAGGTCGAGATTAGCACTGCCCGGTGTGAAAACTTAACCCAGAGCAAAATGCAAGCTATATTCAAAAGGAATAGCACTATGCAAGGCCAGCTGAATATAGCAAGCAAAGGAAGCCGGACAAACAGGGCCAGGAGTACAGGGCCAGGAGTACAGGGCAAAAACACAGCCCGGGAATAAGACAACACTGAATATAGCACCCAGGCAGGCAGTGCAAACACATAAAGGAACACAGTGTAGAGCTGAGATAGCCTGACCCTGGGACATGCAAGGAAATACAGGCTGGAATGAGGTCCTAGGTGCAGAGCATAGTGCACAGCCCGGATGATGACACATGCACGGGAATGGCAAGCAACAACCCGGACCCATGTGGGGAATCCAAGGAGCAGCACATACCAAGTGAAACCCCAGCACCCAAGAATGACACAGGACACAGTAGAATGTACTAAATATAATAGTAAATAATCAAAATAAAATGGTAAAGGGAACAGAACAGTGAAGAAATGCAACAGTAAATGAAAGTCAAACCCAAACGCCAAACAAAAAATGCCCCAACCACCTCCCGCCAACCCACCCCATACCAAAGAAAGACAATGCAACAATACCCACAATGTGACAAGCTATGCCCCCCAACACACAACCCAAGCAACAAGAAGACCACCACTGGAACAGCAACATGGAAACAACAATGAGCACACCCAAGCCAGCAATGTCAAACACATATACAACTATGTACAATATACGCTAAGGCACAGGGGAAGGGTGCAAAGGGGTGGGGGTTGCACACAGGGACACAGGCACAAGGGCCAGGGGACAACTACAATGCCAGGTGGGGGGGAAGACAACACATAACGGGTAGAAGGGCATGGCTAACTGCCCGCCAGATCTGGGAGCTGAGCCTCCAACACAATTGCCACCCTCCTTGTGATCAAGATGGTCTGCTGCTTGATTGCAGTCCTCTGTTGGCGGACGATGCAGTGCAGCAGGTCCTCCATCCCCTCTGACTCCTCTGGCCTGGTCACCCACAGTGATGACCGGAGTGGACTTACAAGAGGAAGGGGGAGACCATGAGGATGGAACACCAGCCAGGAGGCAGACAGCAGCCACAGGTGGCCATACAGGGATGGACAGCATGTCCCGAGTGGAGGTGAGTGTCACACCGGTAGGCCAACCTGGAAGGTGCCCACATAGCAGGCCTGGGTGACACAGGCACCGACCCAAACCCCAACAGACATGATGGTGACAAGCACGACAGCACCAGGGCACAGGTGACACCGCCCACCCCGGCACAGCACGCAGCGAGACAGGGCAGTCACACAGCCGAACCCCTGGAGAGCTGTGTGCAAGGGCCACGCCACAACATGCACAAGGGCACCCACACATCGGGACATGCTGCTCACTGACAGATGGCAATGTACCGAAATGCAGAGCACAGCAACAAGAACAATGAACGGCGTGCCGGAGCAGCACCATACCATGACAGTGGCCTGCCAATGACTGGCCCAGGCCAGAGAATAACAGGCAGCCAGGATGCAGACATTGGCAGGGATGGGCTGACACATGCCACCAAGCAAGGCCCCTGAAAGCATACCTCACAACTGTACCACAGTATAAGGAACGCTCCCCATTCCACGGGGGTAAAGCTCCCTGTTCCACCCTGTGAGGACATTTCACAGCCAAGGTCAACATTGTAAAGCAAAATTCCTTAGTAAATGATGCAAATAATATATTAGTAAAGTAATAACAGGCCCTCGGAACATAAATGCAACACAGTAACAGTGCCATGAGATACTCAGGTAAGTATTCCACTACATGTTCCACATATCCCCAATATGTACCACAGTATGACAGGCAATGTTCCACGGTTGGTGGACAAAAGGATGAGAGGTATGCCTGGAAGGCATGGGGCGTGGTGTCCCGCAGCCACAACAGGCATGTGGGCGGCACTATGCAGGCCTGTTCAGTTAAGCCCCAGGACAGCAAGGTAATGCCAACTGTGCACATGCGGATGATCTGTGGGGGGGGGCCTGAAGTGATGGAGCACACTGCACCACAGTGGTGGGCATGGCAATCAACAGCATATGAGCCCCACCGAACACCCACCACCACAGCCCCCACCACCATCTGGCACCCTCACAGCAATGCAAGCTGACAGTGTCCTACAGCCTTCCCCCCTCCAGGTCACAGTGGCCAGACAGCCATCACCCAGCTATGGTGTGCAGCACAGCACAGTGCCACAATGCCACTGGCCCACTGCCCGTTGCAGCCATGCCACCAGACCAGTCAGTGGCAGAACACAGAATGAGACACACAGCACAGTGAAACAGCACAGAGCAACAAGACAGGTACTCACGCAACAGGCCTCTGTTCTCAGGGTTGCTCTCCTGCACCCGCTGCGGCATGGCCGGCACCCTCGGGCTGCCTCTCTGGTGCTCCTGGGTCACGTCCCAGCCCCCTCATCTGGCCCTGGGCTGCTCGATCCACTCTACAGAAGACAGGTGAAACATTGGCGTTAGTGCATGACACAGCATACACCACATGCAGCACAGCAAGATGCACATGCAACCCCAACAACACTGCACACACAGGGATGCCCAGGGTCAGTGGCTGAACATGGAGGACACCCACACAGAGGGCGGCATGGCCCATGAAGCATTCACCAGGCACACACAACATGTCGTCAAGGTGGTGCAGTGGTGCTACAGGGCCTTTCATAGCTGTCCTGAGATAGTCCGCACACCCGTGTGTGTGTAGGTCATCACCCAGGAACAGGACCTCTGCACCACGGTGCCATCGGCCACAGGCTGGTGCAGCACCATGACCCATCACCAACCATGTCCCAACCCGCCACCCACACCCGTGCCAACCCATGGTGACAGCATGCACCGTGCCTCCACTCTGCGTGCTGCCACACACCCTGTACCATGATGCCCCCCAGGGGGCCAACATGTGAGTCCCTGCCAGTGCCACATGCACCCAAGCACCATGCAGAGTGGCACACACATGCGTATACACACACACACACATGGACAGGCACACTTGCAGCCTGACACGCACATGATAGCAGGTGTCAATGTGCATCGCCACTTACCTGGCACAGGCACAGTGCCCTCATGCACCATGCACTTGTAGCACTCAAGCTGCTGTCGCTGCCACCATCGCAGGTCAGTGTATCTGTGCCTACACTTCTCCGCATCATGGGAGATGCCCGTGCGGGCACACAGGTTACTGGCGACCAAGGCCCACACCTGCATGCATGGAAGGTCTCCCTCCCTGACCTCCCCAAAGAGCCGTCGGTGCCTCTTCTGGACCAACTCAACCAGGTTGGCTGTCTCCACCTGACCCCAAGGCCTGTCCTGGTGCACCACCGCCTGTTGCTGCCTACCCTCTGGCATTGCCAATGAATCACACACTGCCTGCCACCTGTACCACTGCACTGATAGTACCACCCCTGCTCCCACAAGCAAAGTGCCGTAGCGCCGCGCTATCACGTGATGTAGCACGGCGCTACCCAGAAGCGGCCCCAACATGCACGCATGACCCCCACACGGCTCTGGGCCACAACATCATGCATGTGCGGTGTTCCGCACTGTGTGGGTTAGCACAGCACTATGCTGCACTATACCTGGCCGATAGTATGGAACTGGAGTCTCATGGGCATGCTTGGTTGCCGCGCTATGCCACATAGCGCTGCGCTACCAGGACAGCATGGCGCTGGCCTCCCCATTGCCCGGCACTGCCATTTGCATGGTGCTAAACTGTTAGCCCGGTGCTGATCAGGCCTATATTCAACCAGAATATACAAATAAGGGTACTTATGCATGCATGGTGCAAACACTGTGATTAGCATATCATTATCCAATGATTTGCATGCATAACGGGCTGGATTGCCCAGCTGGGCTATAAAAGGGCAATCAGTGCTTCACCGGTGTTGTGTTGTGGGACTGCAGCATACAGCAGACACTGCAGTACAGAGAATGACACTGAAGGAGACATGCAACAGGAGGGAGAGCAGTGGGTGGAAGGTCTGTATAGCTGCTGGAGAGGTGTTGGAATGGCACTGGTGCAACACAGGGTTGGGACATATGCACTGCATACCTGCAGTCCACAGCCATACCAGCTGGGGACTGGTCCACCAAACGCAGGACCAGAGGCACGCACGGTGCTGTGCAATGGTGCACAGAGCCATAGGGATGGCAGTCCAGCACACCTGACCTTGCACCGTGACCATGTCCCTGCATCATCCTGCACCAGGTGGGACCACCTACACTACTGTGGGTGCCAGGCAGGTGCGGGGGGCCCCACCGCAGACTGTGGGTGTGCACCACAACAGTGGCTGACTGCCATGGGGTCCATGGTACCTTGGTTGTTGCCCTGGATGTGGGATGTGGAAGGTTGCAAACGCTCAGACTGTGGTACACAGCTATGGCACAGGGATCACAGGATACTGGCAATGTGTTGCCGACAGCTCTGTGTGGCCTGTGCCTGGTAGCCTGCCATTGCATGCATGCCATTCCCTGTGTCCTTGCCCTGTGTGCAGTGCCCATTTCCCCTAGGTGGGCATGGTACAGAGCAAGGTGGCAGCCATTGGGGTGGCCCCGTCCTGGGGTGCACATGTCAGCCATGGGTGATGATGGCAGTGCCCTTGTGTGTCCAGGATGTGCCATCCAGACACTGACAGCTGTGCAGTGGCACAGTGCACACAGGGGTGGCCGCAGCAGACTGTGGCTGTGTGCGTGCCATACATGCACATGCCAGCCAGTGTCAGATCCATGCAACCTATGCCACACTAGGCGGTGGCATGCAGGCACTGTTGCACATGTGCAACGCAACACAGGCATGCCACAACTGGTGACACATGTCCCTTTCCATCTCTCCCATAGGTAGTGCAGCACAGCCTGAATGGATACATGCCCATTGCTTCTCACAGGAGGAACTGAGGACCATGGTGCATGGCATTAAGGAGAGGGAATAGGTGCTGCAGTAACACAAGGCCATGGATACAGTGGTGGGCCAAGCATGGGAGAAAGTCACCGCCGGGGTGAACGCAGTTGGTGGCCATGGCAGGACAACTGAGGTTGTGCACAAGCACTGGAGTGACTTGCTGTTCAGGGCAAAAGAGGAGGAGGCACAGCATCTACGTGACAGGATGCGAACCGGTGGTGGCTCGCAAACAGCACAGCAGCAGGAGGAGGACCCACTCCTGGCCATGGTGGCATCCACACTGCACCCAGTGGCTGTTGCTGGTGTACTAGGTGGTGGTTGTGAGATGCCTCTCACACCACCCAGGGCAGGTCTGTAACTGCATGTGTTTACCCTGCATGGTGTGGTGGCGCAGGGTGTTTGTGTTGGGGCTGAGCCTGGGGTACACTGTGGGGCTGCAGTGCTGTGCACACTATGCACAAGGGACGGGTATGCATGCGTACTATGGGGAGGTTGGGTGCATGTGGCCACAGGATATTGCTGTGGGGATGGTGTGTGGGGTGTGCATGTCTACAGTGGGTGGCATGTGTCCTAGGGTGTGCATGTTTGGGTGGCGGTGGTGGTGGTGGAGTGCACAGTGCATGTTCGGGTGACTGACCCTGTCATGTTTTCCTCCACAGTGGCACGTGCAGGGCCAGTGGTGCACCAGGACCATGCCGGGATGGCTGCCTCGGGACCAGAGGAGGAGGTGGAGGACAACCTGCCATCGACATCGGGCCTGGGTGGTGGAAGGGGACATCCAGGGCCGCACCATGTGTGGCACTCCCATGGAGGATTGTTACAGCTGACAGGGAAGGGGGGCCCCACTACAGGTGGGGAACTGGACTACAGTGCCACCTTGGAGGATGCCCAGGTTGAGGATCTGGGTGGTGGGTAGCTGATCCTCCTGACTGTGACAAGTGACATTGACACGGATGTGTCAGAGGGTTCTTACCTCCTGCCCATGGACGGGCCTGTGGAGGGGGGTACAGGGGTGGGGCTAGGTGCAGGACACAGCACAGGCGCCAAGGAGGTGGTCAGCCTTGCTGGCATGGGTGCACCCATGCAGCCAGTGGTTGGCCATGTGGGGGATGTGTGTGCACCGTTGGACATGCAGCGTCCCCCACAGGTTGTGGGGCAGGGCTCTCCGGAACCACAGCACATTGCCAGTGGACTGCAGCGCCAGGACATGCTGCCCGTGCACCAGTGTCCCGACCCTGTTGAACCACAGGCCCCAGTGCCAGCTGCCATGGGGGGTTGCACCCCTGCAGCAGGATGCCCCGGGGGCCCGCCCACTGCTCCAGGCTGCACTGACATCCCAGCAGGAGGCTCGGATGGACCTGCATGGCCTGCGGAGGGAGCTCGAGCATGAGCTGTCACTGATGCCTGAGTCTGTGTCCCTGAGCTTTGCCCATGCAGAACAGCATGCCGAGGACAGGGTGGGCCATGTGGTTGCTGCACTGGACCATGGCTTTGCTGGGCTCATGGCTGCAGTGGTTGACCTCACCACTGTGCTGCGCAGGGTGCATGGTGGCCACCAGGATGTGCAGGGAGGTTAGGGTGACCATGGCTCAGGGGCCCACAGGCTTGCCACTCATGGCCACAGGGCTGCCACTGGCTCCAGCACAAATGCATTGAGCACATCTACAGGCACCCAGTGCCGCCGTGGACATCCATTCGCCCTGTCGGGTTCCACTGGTCAACGGGGGGGCACAGGCAGTCCGCCCATCCTGCCTCACCATGGTCCTCCCCCAATGTTTCCTCAGCACAGAACACCCCTGGTTCTGTGACCCACTCCCGTGGTGTGCGCCGTGTGCATGGTGGTAGTCACCGGTGATCAGCATGGTCAACCTGCACCTGTGCACCGTCACCACCCCTGTGTGCACATTGGCACACCCACACCCTTGTACGCACATGCACACACACTGACACGCACACCCCCACACTCCTTCACATGCACCACTCACTGGCACAGCCATGGAGGCCTTCCTCACACTACCACCGCACATCGGGCATCACCCATTCCACCATACCATGGCTGTATGTCCACTTTCGGTGTGACCTGCACACCCCACGCATCACACCACACATACTGACATGCATTCTGTTCCAGTTTGTTGTTCACCTGCTCTTATTAGTGATGTCACTGTTGTGGTTGTTTGTACTCATTAAAACATTCACCATTGTACTGTTTCATGTTGCTGTGCAGTCTGTACTCACCCTCTGACCTGTGACAGTGTCCTGATGATGTTGGCCCTGTGTTCTATGGCCCTGCAGGCCATGTGTGGATCCCTCCTCTCGAGTTGCTCCACTATCCCCCTGACCACTGGCTCTGGGTCACTGTCGGCCTGTTCCTCAGGTTCAGGTGCCTGTATCCCATGGTTCATCGCCATGTTGTGCAACACACAACAGGCTAGGAAGACACTCATACCTTCTGAGGCCTATACTGTAGGGCACTGCCTGATGTGTCTAGGCATCGGAAGCGCATCTTCAGTTTGTCAAACACCCTCTCTATGATGTTCCTGGTGCTGGCGTGTGCCTCGTTGTACTGCTCTTTGGCTACTGTGGCTGGCTGAGGTACCAGTGTCAGCAGTCAGGGTCGCAGGAGATAGGCACCTGTTAGTGTTGTACTGCTGTCTGCCTGTTGCCATCATGCATCCCTGTGTTGCCCTCCCATGCCCCTTCCCTGGCCTCCTATGCCTGTCCTCATCCATGCTGTGGTGTGTGTGCCTTATCAGCTGCTTTTCACCGACTAGGTGCCCACTGGGTATCCTGCCCTCCTCAAATGCCTGGCACAGCTGGGACTGGTGCCAGATGAAGGTGTCGTGGGCACTGCCGGGGTACTGCGCATTGACATTGCTGATGCGCCCAGTCGCATCGCACACCACCTGGTAATTGTTGGAGTGGTACCCCTTCCTGTTTATGTAGACCTCACTGCCATCACCAGGTGGTGCACGGATGGGGACATGGGTGCAGTCAATAGCACCCAGTACTGCTGGTAGGTGTGCAACTCGATGGAATTGCTGCATTGTTTCTCTGTGCTCTGCTGCTGTGCTGAAGAATACTATGAACTCCCTATCATGTGGCAGGAAAGACTCTAGGAACTGGGTCAGGAGGCATGAGGTTGCAGACTGCGATACCCCAATGGTGTCCCCTGTTGGTCATTGGAACATCCCTGTGGCTAGGAAGCACATCACTGCTGTCATCTTCTCCTCTACTGTCATGGCATGGCTGCGTCTGGTGTTGGGGTGCAGCTGCTCATGCAGGAGTTCACATAGCTGCCTCAACATTTCCCTGTTCATCCTGTACCAGCCAGTGATGTGCTCATCTGGCAGGGTCTCGAAGAAGACCCAAGGCCGTTACCACCTGTTTGCAGCATACTGTCTACTCGGCCTGTGTTGCGGCCCATGTTGGGCTTGCTCCCTCTCTCCTCCTCCTCCTCCTCCTCCACTACTGCTACCATGAATGGCAGCATCACTGCTAATAGTACAGCACTCATTCCCACTTTCTGTTGTGGTCTCTCTCCCCCCTAGGTGATTTGCCCTGGGTTAAGACCAGCCTTTTATAGGCGGTAGCTAACGCCGTGCTACGTGTCATGCTATGTGTTCTAGCACGGCGCTATAGCTTTGAATATTCTGTTACACATGTATGCAGGCCCCCCTCTCTTTGCCCCTTGCATACATTATCGGTTTGCGCCGCGCTAATGCAGTTTGTGTGTGCTACCATATCCTTTGAATATGGCCACTCCGCGCGCTATTCCCATGCTACTGGTTTGCACGCTGCACTATGCTTTGAATATCTGGCCAAAATGTTTTCAGCACAGTGTTTATATCATTGTGCAAAAAGAATGCAATAAACCCTTTTATTTGCTCATGTCTGAGGAATTTTCCATACTTTAGATTACCAATGCCTAACAGCAGTATTGGCAACTGGCAACCTCCTTAACTATTAATTATGTCCCCAAGGAATTTAGAAGGTAACAACCCAGCTCCACTGTGTGTGTTCCTGTCTGCTACAACTTTTAACAACTGCTGAAACTTATAAAGCAGCATACCAAAAATGTATTAAGAGTATCTTCCATAATTAAAATTGCATGACAAACTGATACAAGGCTAAACATTGTACTGTTCTATATACATAGAAATGTTAGCAGTTCTATTGAGAATTGGGGTGGGGGCAGGGTTGCATTAAGGGAAAAATAAAAAACAGATATACTGTATGTATAGCTTGCTTGCATTCTACAACTGTTTGGTCTGCAGTGCATACAAAGCCTGTCCTATAGAAACCATTCACAAAAATGTACTGTATTTTTTACACCAGCCTATATGCAAATCAGATAACAGTGCCCAGCCTGCCTAACTGATCACAAGAAATAACAGTACAACGCACACGTTCAACTGAAACAGTAAATAAACTTTTAAGTTTGAAACCATACAGCCATGCTGTGCAGTACTGACCAATTGTCAAAGTAACAACAACATTGCAATTTATAATTTTCAGCTTGCTTACTTGAATGTAGTCAGTTGTAGTTCTTTCTCTGGTTGGAATTGATCGATCAGATGGATGATTTCTACGCTGTTTGTATATAGTATATGCAAGTTTAGGCACATAGACAGTGCTGCACTGCACTAGTAAATTAACCACCGTCCATGAGGGCACAGCAAGTAATGTGGGCCAGGGACTCCTTGGTCAATTCTTTATACCCACCTGATTTCTTTGAAATACATTCAGCATAAAAAAGTCAAGCAATAAAGCATACTGAAGTGCTCAGAGGTACCCCTGTAACAGAATATGGCCAGCAAGGGTTGTTGGGATCAGAATGGATCTGCAAGTGAATGTTAGTTATTTATTACTTTTATCTCACTTTGTGGCCATGGGGGGACTATGGCAAAAAGACAGTATAGCTGGGCTGGGGGTCATTGTTTTTGTTTCTCTGCAAACTAAGCAAAGGGCTCAGGAAACACAAACAAGTGTGAATTGCAGCTCAGCTGCCTTGTCCGTTCTGCCTAAACTGGAAGCAACTTTATCCCTTCACACCTCAGAGACACATATGGGTCTCTTTTTCAATCAACTTCTTTGTGAGAATGGGTTAAAACAGCAACTGGTGCTGGGTTACAAGTGTAACCCCCTTGTTACCCGGGGTTACTAGAATCCCAGTAAGACCTAGTGGTAGGCAGGGAAGGCAGCTTGTGAAACTCCAGTTAAATGGGTTTCACACTGTCTCACTCTGTCTCAGTCACAGCTGAGACTGAGAGATGACATCACCATAGAACTGTCGCAGCTGCATAAGCCACATTGGAATCTGCAGCACAGGGAGTGAGTTAGAACTTTGGGAGTTTTCAAAGTGAGTTGTCTGTTTACCTCCAAGCAGGAAGAAGGTCTCCTGTTTACCTCCAAGCAGGAAAGAAGTGTTTCTGTTTACCTCCTTGGGAAAAAGTTAGAGTCCAGTTTAAAGTGGTGGAGACCGCTGTCCAGGTCTCAGTGCCCCTTCCCTCTGGGGGGGGTGGAAGAGAAGTCCCTCTGTGGATTCCAGGGGTAATCCCCTAATTTCCACTACAGAAGAAAGCTGCCTGTTTACAGTTTCTGTTCTGTTCGTATAACAGTGAAAGAAGTGATACTTCGCCTGTGGGGCAACTGCAACGAAAGGGTGAGTGTTGTGCTCTATTTGAGAGGGCAAACAATATGTTTCTTCAGTTTTGAAAATGTGAAGAAAAGCTGGGATGTGAACTACTATTTGGGAGGCCTATTGTACTAGGACAAACAAATGGAGTAGTTTAAAATTTAAAGTCTGAATGGATTTCAGGTAATGCTGTAGAGGGGGTGCTTCAGGTCATCCACCGTTTAATCTACATTTCAAAGTTTAAGTTTCTGTTTGTCCAGAGAAATGGCCGGGTATGGGCTGTGGGAGCTGGAGGTGGGAACACCCCATCTTTAGTAACCAGGTCCACCTCTCAGGATTTCTTCTGATGCATTACACACCCATGCGCCTGGCCAGTGATGAGGTAGGTACCCAGACGTGGGTCGCAAATTGAAAAATCTCTCTAAGAGTCGCAGACTCTAAGTGGTGTGGGGAGCCACAGGATGGGAAAATATTCTCCTTGCTTGATGGGAGTCCGAAGGAAGTAAGAAAACAAATCTCTCTAAGAGTCGCAGACTCTAAGTGGTGTAGGGAGCCACAGTTTGGGAAATCATTCTCCTTGTTTGATGGGAGTCACAACAAGTAATTTGGGTCCATCCTTTAAATGGGCCATCAGTCAAGCGGCCGGCAGGGGAGCTGGGCCAGTCGGGCTGTGTATCCAAAGCGCATGCAAGTCCGGGCTGAGTGCCTGGTGGGTCCAGAGCCAGACAACAGTAGAAATGGGTCCATTCTTCAAGTGGACCACCTTGTAGTCTCTGATCTGCATATACAGTGAACGTAGCCCTTTGGGGGACCATCTATGCTTTGTTATGTTCAGCTAGTTTTGAATAAAGCCACACTGAAAAATCCCAATCCTGGTTCTGGACATTACAGTTATTGCTTCCTGTAGTTGGATTTACTTGGGTGCCCCTGTGCAGAGTAGCCAAACCTAGGTCCCTTGTGCCAGGTAACCTCATCCTCCCCGAACCCAGGTCCCCACCAGGTATTTCTGCCAACGCCAACAGCATGCCACCTGTCGTTTTAGTAAAAAGGCAGGGGTGAGGGGTTACACAAGGGCAGTTTATTTATGTTCTAAGAAGGTGGGGGTGCTGCAGCACTCTCCGCTCCCTGCTTCTGATGTCTATGAGTCAGATCCATGAAGGTATTGCAACTAGGGGAAACAGTGGTTTGAGAGTCAAAATAGCAGAGCAAGTAGGCTGACCTGGGGAGTGTTACAAGTTGGGAAGGAGGGCTACCCTAAGCTGAATAAAATGAGAGCTAACTGCTCAAAGACGTTTTTCACTTTATCCCTGCTGTACTGTGCAAAGTATACTATTTGTTTTTGGGTAGTCTTAAGATTATTTCAATATTTAGGGAAGGCTCAAGATCTTTTCCATGGCTTGGGGGAAGCTCACTATGAAAAAGTCTGAGAACTAATGCTCTATATAATAACTGGGCTCTGTTTTTCACCATTCACGCTCCTGCTTCCCCTTGACCTGGAACAACATGCTATGAAGAATCACAATTTGTAAATACGATCATGGTCATTCAGATGCAGTTCAAGGGAAGGACTCCAAGCTGGAAGCTAGGACAGGAAGGAAGCAGCCTCTTGTCTGTTGCATGTGGGTGGCGGAAGGAGCTGAGGAGTGTGGCTCCAATACTAGGGGAAGAATGGAAGGATTTCCACCCAAAAGTGTGGCTCCATTGCAGGGGTGGTGGGAGTGGAAGGAATGCTGTCGATGAGCACGGCTCCATTGGGGGGGTGGAAGAAAGGGTGGTGATTAGCATGGCTCCATTGTGGGGGGTGGAAGACAGGCTGGTGATAAGCGTGGCTGGCTCCATTGTGGGGGGGTGTGGAAGACAGGCTGGTGATGAGCGTGGCTCAATTTGCTGTGGGAGGAGCATGATGCTAAGTTCAAAGGAGAAAAGGGGGCGCATGAGGAGGAGGACCCTGTAAAAGCATCTATCCTAAATAGATACTTTTGCTCAGTATTTACTGAAGAGAAGGTAGGGCAGGGCCCACAGCTCAGCACCATGGACACAGGAGGGAGGGAGGTGTGCACTACACCCTTCACAAAAGAAAGGGTCCTACAAGAGCTCGCTAAGCTCAAGGTGGACAAGGCAAGGGGACCTGATGGCATGCATCCCAGGGTACTTAAGGAGCTAAGGGTGGAACTAGCAGAACCATTAGCAGAACTGTTTAGTGAGTCTCTGACCACAGGAGAGGTCCCAGAAGACTGGAGAAGGGCTCATGTGATCCCGCTCCACAAGAGTGGTAGCAGGGAGGAGGCAGGGAACTACAGACCAGTCAGTCTTACTTCAGTAGTGGGCAAGATTATGGAGGCACTCCTTAAGGAAAGGATAGTGCAACATCTGGAATCCATAGGGGCACAGGATCCAAGACAGCATGGGTTTACAAAAGGAAGGTCCTGTCAAACTAATCTCATAGATTTCTTTGACTGGGTAACCAGAGTAGTTGGACCAAGGGGGCAGTTGATGTCACCTACCTTGACTTCAGCAAAGCTTTGACACTGTTCCACATAGAAGATTGATAAATAAGCTGGGTAGGCAAGGGGTGGTTCAGAAGTTGGTCAAATGGGTGGCAAACTGGTTGACGGGCAGAAAACAGAGTGGTGGTAAATGGTATACAGTCAGAAGAGATGCAAGTCACTAGTGGGGTACCTCAGGGATCAGTCCTGGGGCCAGTCCTCTTCACTATCTTCATTAGTGACATTGCAGATGGACTACAGGGTAAGGCATGTCTGTTTGCAGATGACATCAAGATCTGCAACAGAGTAGATGATCTAGATGGGGTGGGCAGAATGAGAAGAGATCTGGATAAACTAGCAAAATGGTCAGAAGAGTGACAACTGGGATTTAATGCAAAGAAGTGCAAGATCATGCACATAGGGAAGAGAAACCCTGAAGCCACAAATAGGCTGGGAGGGAAGTTGCTGGCAGTCACAAAAGAAGAAAGAGACTTGGGCATCATCATCACTGATGACCTGAAATCATCCAAGCAGACCTCTAAAGCAGTAGGTAAGGATAGGGGGATGTTAGGGTGTATAAGTAGGGGTATCACAAGTCGTAAGAGGGAGGTAATAATCCCGCTTTATAAGACACTGGTTAGGCCCCATCTGGAGTACTGCGTGCAGTACTGGAGGCCACACCTTCACAAGGACATTAACCAAATTGAGGCAGTCTACAGAAGGGCAACCAAAATGGTGCAGGGACTGCATCAGAAGACATATGAGGACAGATTAATGGAGCTCAATATGTGTACCCTTGAGCAAAGGAGGGAGAGAGGTGATATGATCGAAACATTAAAACACTTTAAGGGCATTAACAAGGTGAAAGAGTCTAACATTTAAATATAAGAAAAATAGCAGGACAAGAGGACACAGCGTGAGATTAGAGGGAGGCCGATTAAGGGGGAATGCGAGGAAATTCTTTTTCACAGAAAGGGTGGTGGATGCATGGAACGGTCTACCTCAGGAAGTGGTGGCTATGAATACAGTGCAGGGCTTCAAACAGGCATGGGATAGGCATAAAGGAGCAATACAGATATGAATAGATAGGCCACTGACAGAGCACAGGCCGATGGCACATTTATAAGGTAGAAAAAGAAATGGGCAAACTGGAAGGGCCTTGCGGTCCTTATCTGCCATCAACCTCTATGTTTCTATGTTTCTATGCTGCAGTTCAGTTGCTAGATGGGGGGCAGTGAGGAGGGCAGCAGTAACTGGTAATGCCAGTGTTCAGGGGTGAGGAAAGAGTAATCGGGAAGCATTATGCAAAAGAAAAAGTAGGGCTGGGGGAAAAGAAAGCAAGTTACTGAGAGTGTTTGAAGCCACCAGTGATTAATCACATCAGAGGTTCAAAGGTGGTAATGTAAAAAGCATTTTAGCTTCTTTGGCATAGACAGAAGCACAAGCACGTTTTAATATAAAAAGATGAAATGATGAAAGACTGGGGAGAATTTGGAGGTTCTAAATAACAGAACCATTTAATGGTCAATACATAAACATAACAATGAACATATAGTCAGTTGTAGTGAAAACATGACATTACATAATAATTACTAGTGAGCATTTTTAATGCTCAGATTACCAGTTTGTTAAAATACATTACAACTGTCCAACTGTAATTATGCATTACAACCAGGTGGTAGTAATTACTCCCTGTCAGTCAAGCTCGCACTGAGAGAGGCACACACACTAGTCATACAGCTGCAACAGCAATTAAAAATGCGCAGTAGTAATTATAACAAAAAAACAAGAAATGGATGGATGTGTGTAAACCAGAATTTTACAACACATGCTTGGTGTGGCATGCTTTTATGTAGCATCCTGCATCGCGTGTGTGTGTAAAATTCTTGTTACATACGTTCCCATGTATAATTTTCTACATTATTGACCTGGGACGAAAATTAACCACATTTACCTGATTAGCTAGCCTACTGGGGGGGGAGGGCAGAGAGGAAGGAGTGCCACCCACGGGCATGACTCTGCTATGGGGGTGGGGATGGAGATTGAGGGTGGGAGGAAGTGAGTGCTAGTGATGAGTGGTGCTCCGCTGCAGCTTTGTACATACAGTCTGGTCACTGAGCCACATTTTTTTCCAAATTAAGTAAGGGGCTCCAGGCTAAAAGCTGAAATGGGACAGAGGCAGCTGCCTCTCCACTGCTGGTGGAGGAGTGGCAGGAGTACTGCAGATGAATGTAGCTTCATTGCAAGGGTGGGTGGGAGTGGAAGCATTACCACCAATGAGTGAGACTCAGGTGGTGGTGGGAGTGGAAGACATTAAATCAATGAGTGTGACTCCATTGTGAGGGGGTGGGAGTGGAAGGGGTGCTACTAAGAAGCGTGGTTCCATTGTGGGGGTGGCAGGGAGTGGAAGGAGTGCTACAGGCAAGTAGATCCATTGTGGGGTGAGTGGGTTGGAAGTAGAAGGAGTACCAGCAATGAATGTGGCTCCATTGTGGTGGTGTGGATGAATGGAAGGAGTGCTGCAGGAGAGTGTAGCTCCACTGTAAGGGGGAGAGGAAGTGGAAGGAATGCCGCTGATTATCCTGACTCTGGGGAGGCGGGAGTGGAAGGAGTTCCACTGATTATCCTGATTCGGAGAGGGGGGAGGAGGAAGAGGTGCCTGATTATCCTGACTCTGGGGAGGGGAGGGAAGGAGTGCCGCAGATTATCCTGACTCTGGGAGGAAGGGAGGAAGGAGGTCAGTAACAACCTGACTCGAGGGGGAGTGGAAGAAGTACCGCTGATTATCCTGACTCTGGGGAGGGAGTGGAAGGAGGCCGAGATTATCCTGACTCTGGGAGGGAGGGAGGAGGGAGGGAGGAGTGGAAGGAGTGTCGCTGAATAACCTGACTCGAGGGGGAGTGAAGAAGTACTGCTGATTATCCTGACTTGGGGAGTGGAAGGAGTGCCACTGATTAACCTGACTTGAGAGGGGGGGAGAGGAGGAAGGAGTGCCACTGATTTACCTGACTTGGAGGGGGGGAGAGGGAGGAAGGAGTGCCACTGATTAACCTGACTCGGGGGAGGAAGGAGTGCCACTGATTAACCTGACTCTGGGAGTGGAAGGAGTTCCACCTATGAGCATGATTCCATGTGCAAGGGAGGTGGGAGTGGAAGAAGTGCTACCAGTGAGTGTGGCTTCATTGCAAAGGGGGGGTGGAAGGAATGTTGTCAATGAGTGTGACTGTGCTGCGGGGGGGAGTGCAGAATGGGCAGCGATGAATGTGGTTCCATTGCTGTGGGGGAAGCATGAAGGAGTGCCATGAACAGCAGCTCCATGGTTGTGTGGGGCGAGTGGTGAACAGCAATGTTGGCATTTGGGGCTAGGGGAAGAGAGATCATGAAGTGCTGAGCAGAGGAAAAGGCTGGTCTAAGAGGAAAGGGAAAGAAAGTTATATAGGCACATGTGGATCTCATGCATATCAATGATATGCTAAGATTCCACTGAGGAGGCACAGCATGATTAGTTTCGGATCCAGTGACGTACTTTCAGACTTTTCTATCTCTCTTTCTCTGTTGGCAATATGTCAGCATAGCTCTCACTATGCAGCTGTAAAACTGACTTGGTTACGGGGTTTCAAAATCTACTGGCCATAGAAATAATGGCAACCAAAATATTTTTGGGCAAGCAGATTTTGAAGGCTAGTAGCCAAGCTGACTACTAGCCCCAGAAAGTGATTTCACCATCCTAAGGCTGACGCTGTAATTCACTATAACATCAACGCTGCTTCACACCCAAATAAAAGAGTCGCGTAAGAAACATGGTGAGCAATCTCCTCCCCAGTGAATCTGAGTGTGCTGCCTCTAGCCCAGTCTTAGCTATGCAGGACCAGCATGGAAGACAGGCACAGGATTCAAATCTAGGTCTCCACGCCACCCCCACCAACAAAGCATTTTTTACATTTTGATGAAAACTAGTTCTTGCCTAAGTGTCCAGTCATATACATTTGCTCTCAATTTACTAAATACTGACCAAACAAAGTAGTCAAAAACTACAGGGAAAAATACTTGGTCACAGATGTAAACAATTTTTGTTTTTTTCATTTTCCCTTTTTGCCACATCCCTAAGTTCTCGTACCTGTCGTTTGACAGCTGTATCAAAGGAATAAAGCAGTTCTGAGGTACTGACACCGCAGTAACGTGTCTAGGCTAATTCTTAGCATAGGGGATCAGAATCCTTCCTACTGTGTGCTGTTCTTCCTTTCATTATGTCTTCCCCATCATTACGAATACCACTGTGACTGTGTGTACCCAAGGAAGTAGGAGTGTTTACACCATGTACAGCACATTACACAAGTTTACTTATGTTTACCAGCTATTTGCCCAGGAGAAACCATTTATCATGGTGTCCTGTTTCTACCAATAGCCAGGAAATCTACAACTCGAGGGATAGTGATGGGCTTATTAAAAGGTTTTAAAGCTCTTGAAATGTTTTAACAAGCCAGAACACAGTTTAAACCATGTTTAAAAACATTTTAAACCCTACAAGAGACAAGTCTTGAGTCTGGTTAAAACATGGATTACCTTGCAATGTGGACGGAATTCATGGAGCGCCAGCCTGTTTCACTGCACAGAACTACGCTGAGGACTGTGCTTAAACATGCCACCGAAAACCCTAAAAGCCTGCAGTGTGGGTACAGTGCAACTGTGTTTAAACACAGTTTTGAGAAACTAGCTGGCAGTGTCAATGGAGTAGTGTGGTGAGTTATAAAACATTTCTAAAAATCGATTGCCGGTGTGTAAAGGGCCATAGTGAGCAGTTACCCTATACCAGAGTTGGTAGCACAAACAGTACTGAGTGTTCTGATTTTCTTCGCTCAGCTCTTTTATTCATTTTTCTTACATTACTTAATTGTATATATTCATTCAGACATCTCTAGCTTTCCCTGATGCAAAGCATTTTTATGTTGTCTTGCGCATGCGCAAGCAACATCTTGTGGTAGTAGGGGAAATATGGAGGTGTGTCAGTGCTGGAGATTGCAGGGCACGCTTTAGTAGGTGTGTCCATCATTCTCCAAATAGCGAGCATGCTAGTGGTGACACAAGTATTATGCAAAGTGCCACCAACTTGAGAGAAATGTGCCGTTGCAATCAGAGACAAGCTCGTCATACAGCGGCACAGATAACATGCCTTCTGTATGTGCCTTTCCTGGTGAAACATTTCAGTAAACATTGCGACAGGCTCTTGCCATCCACCACACAATCCCAGAAGAAAGCCGACATCGGGGGTGCAATCCCCATGTCTGCAATGTCCCCCCCACACACATTATGTGTGGCACACTGGGAGCCCATCCCAGTGTGCGTCCGCTCACAGAAAACTGACCGCATCAGCATGTTCTTCCCCCACCCCACTGTGTGTCACACTGCGAGCACACCACAGTGTGGTCAACATACCCCCACAAAAGTCATGGGACACACTAGGAGCCCACCCCAGTGTGTCCATTTGTTGTATTTCACCTGTAATGAAAGAAAACTGTCCCGCGGTGCAGTGTCCTTTTTTTTTTTCTGTACCTGAAAAAAAGAAAACTTTCCATTGTCCGTGGTGTCCCTCCCCAACCCGTACCTACCCTCACGCATCCCACCTCCCCACATCCCCACTACTCCATACCTCCGGAGGTCCGTCGCGGCGATCTTCGATGGAGCAGGAACACTGGACTCTTCAAAGCTGAACTGCAAAATGAAAAAATGCCGCTAAGCTGTATAATGGCATCAATGGTGGTGGGGAGTCAACTTAGATGGATATCTCAGCCATTTTTTTGAATTTTGGCTTCAAATTTTCAACATGGGGTTCTTGGGACCCATCTCATGAATACATGCACTGCCATCTCATTATTCGGTCCTGAAAGGTGATTTCGCGGTCACTGCGCAGAATCACCTTTCGGGATTGAGTAACGAAATGACTGTGCCACTGTTCATGAGGTGGGGCCACAAAAAGCCTATGTTACAGATTTGGTGAAAAAATTCCAAAAAATGACTGCATTACGAGTGTGTGTTGTGCAGTTTCCACGCATACTCAACTTCAAAAATGTTTAATATTTTCAACCCAGATTTTCAACATTGCCATTTTTTTACACCTCCTTATGAACAGTACCGCTTCATTTTTCACATCCTGCCTGAAATGTGTTTTCGCACATCTGGCACACAATGCTGCAGTCGCTGTGGGAAATCAACTTTCGGGACAGGTTAACAAAATCACAGTGTCACTATTCATGAGCTGAGGTCCTAAAATGCCTATGTTGAAAATTTGGTTAAAAAAATCCTTTAGATAATTGCGTTACAGGCGTATGTTGGGCAGTTTCTATGTATGCTAGTGACTTCATCAATTTTTCACATTTTCACTCCAGATTTTCAACATTGCCATTTTTTACACCTTCTCATGAACAGTACAGCTATCATTTTTCACATCCTGCCCGAAATGTGTTTTTGCACCTGTGGCCCCAAATGGCGCAGTTGCTGTGCAAAATCACCTTTTGGCTAATAAACTGATAGTGCCACTGTTCATGAGGTGGGGTCACAAAAAGCCCATGTAGAAAATTTGGAGTGAAAATACCAACAAACACCCGGGCATAACGGTTTCGAACCACAATGCCCCACCCTGTTGAGGCTGACAGGCGTCAGGAGTGTGACTTGGGACTGTCAGCTGTAATGCTCCCGCCATTCCACCCCAACCCCCACCCTGCAGCCAGTGACAGGCATCGAGGTGTGCCTTGGACTCTTTAGCCCCAAAGTTCACCACATTCTCCTATACTGCACCCATCTCAGCGTATTTCCTTATGGAATGGGGTGAGCGTAAGGCCCGAAGACCCCAAGGCACACCGTGACACTTGCCAATGCCTACAGGGTAGGGTGAGGTGAAATGGTATGAACATTATGGCCGATGACACAAAGGCACACCCCAATGCCTGTCGGTCTCTGCAGGGTGGTGGTGGGGTTAGCTTTAGTTCAATACCTCACTGCCATTCCTATCATGCATCTCTCCAACTCCTGCACTACCAATGCCAATGCCAGCAAGCAAACATTCAGCATTGACAAATGCTTGTTGGTATACTTTTGAATAAGACATGTGCAGAACAGGAAACTGCATTGTGCTCTTGGATTTAGATTGTTCAAGGAGAAGAACTTCATGGCTAAAGGCAGACTGGCCTGTCCTGATCTGATTCCTGATCCTAGACTCAGTAAAGTGCAATTAATTTTCACAGTCTAGGCTGTAGTCACTGGGTTCAGTCAGCTGTAGAAGGCCAGTTACATACTGGAAAAGCTTTTCACAGACAGTGGGATGTACAAACTCAACTCACTGATCCCCATGTTGTTAGCCAAGGTCTAGTTTAGGGTAGCTGGCAAATCAAAATGATGGATAGCAGCCCTTCAGTGAGGTACCTGGGCCTTAGCCACTAATCTGTATATCACTGCATGCAAAAAATAGGAAAGACTGCTTTGCCAGTGTTAGTTGTGATCTGAAGATATCTCTTATTTTGTAAAAAAAAAAAAATTCAGACTTAACCTTTAACTTTATTATTTTTTATTTTCCTTCCCTCCCCATTCGGATTACTTTTGAGTCAGGTCCTTCTGTCTGCATCCAGCACCTAATATCCACCAACTTTCCTCGTAATCTCTCACCTGGTAATGCCAGTTACCCCCCCACTATCAGAAAGCACTGGCTTACCCTCTGGGTGAGGTCCTTTTTTCACCTGGCTAGGGCATATTTGGAGGGGTACATGGATCACACAGACGTGCATGTTGACAGAGGAGGAACTGGGTGTTCTGGGGAGCATTGCTGGCCACTGAACCAGATACTCACCCTTCAGCTAACCTCCCAGTGTATGTGTAACCCCCCCTACAAATGGGGGTTCCTGAAAAGTCTTCCTTGAGCTTGCCTAAATGCTCACTGCCAGGATAGTGTCCTGCGTTTTAGCAGTTTAAATGTGATTGCCAGAGAGTGCTTGTATAGCCTCTGTGTACTGTCTCTTTAAGAGCTGCCTGGATTGCAATTATAAGTAATCTGAGAGGGAGCTCTGTTGAAAGATGTAACTATTTGCTGAAAATCATTTAGAGTGATAATGGTAATGTAGTTTGTCTAACCTGCCTTCTTTGCAGCAAGGACTGTTTTGTTTATCTCCACTATCTTGGCCCAGAACTGCCGAATTGGACCAATCAGTACTGGTGGGACCTAAAATGCAGCCAGACTACAGGAGCTGTCTGGAGTCAGAATCTGTAGGAATTGTAGTTTTGGGCTTTTGGTGCCTTTTGGCACCTGAAGGGGAAACTCCTGTTGTGACTGACAGATGAATCAGTCAACCGAACCTTTTGGATCTTGGGGAAATTCCCAGGCTTGCTGGCAGTTGAGTCAGATCTAAGTTGGGAGCTGAAGAAGCAACAGCTCAAGACAGTCTCTGTGGAAAGGCCTGAGTTTTGGCCTGCATGCCTGCCTGCTGCCCCGAGAGGGAGAAAAGAATCAGTTCGGACTGAATCCGAGTTTGCAAGAACGAAGTAAGCCACTGAGTTGTGACCAGGATCAACCTGAATGCTGACTGCATCGGCCTGTCAGGATTTCCAGCTACATCTAAACTCCCGATGTGTGCAGAGACTTTGCAATTGTGACCGGAGAGCGGTTTGCCTGGTATAGTAGAATCCCTTACATGTAAATCTGCTGTGTGTTTATAGTGGGTCGTGATTTGGTTCCCCACTGTGTGAATTGTGCTCTGCTTGCTGGAAGCTGTATCCAGCTCAACCAGACTAAATCCGCGTTCATCTCCATACGGACTAGGCCTTGCCACACTGGCTCTGCCAGACTACCCCACTGCACAGAGAAAGCCATCGACGAGAGACCTGCCTGGGGATCAGCCCCCTGCTCCAAGCTTGAACAGGTATGATAGCTCGCCGAATCGTGTAGGCCCTGCTTCTCCTGGCACTCCAGATCAACCACCTGCAGTCTCAATTTCCATCCAGCCTGTGTCCAGTCTTGGGTATCGTAAGTAACCATCAGGGTAGCCCCCTGCAACAACAGCTTAATCTAAGTGTGTCATCTAATTGTTTTGTTGTTTCTTTTCTTTCACAAACTGAGCCCTCTGGCTCCAGATTACAATTAGTGTGTGTGGTGCATGTTGCTTTCTTCCATCACAGGGCCCCAACCAGCTGTGATGCCGGCCTACCCCGAGCAACGATCCTGGCTAGCCCACCTCTTCTTCACCTGGGTACCCTAGTGTGTGACTGTTTATGGACCCTGAAGTGCATGCATAACTGTTTGATTGATACAGCCTTTAAGCAAATAACCTGATTACGCCCCTCCCTTGTTCACGTCCCTGAAATAAATCAGATCTTACTCTTTTTGCATTTACCCTGACTGTGGTTCCAGTTTGTGCAAGAGTACTGTACTGCTGTTATTTGCTGTGTATAACCTTGTTTTATAGGGGGTCCCCAGGGCCGAGCCAGAGGAAAGCCCTGGTGGTAAGTGCAAACAGTGTGGGTTCTTGTGTGGTGTATCAGGGGTATTGTGAAAGTGATTATTGTGTATTGTTCTGGTCACTACTAAGGAAAGAGGGGGGGGTTACAGTGTCCCAGAGGGCTGTGCCCAGGTTAGCTTGACCACTACCATCCCTGACCTCCAGGTGGAGTCACCCGTTTCTGAACTCAGGCCCCTTAACCTGCTCCTAGCCAAGCAGGCAGGGGTAGTAGCCCTTGGGATAGCGCCACCTAGGGGTTAAACCTTGGAGGCTCACTGCTGGGATTTTGTGCCTTCTAGTGGCCAAACATTACGAATTATTGTTAAAGATTAATGGCTACCCCAGTAGAAATGGCTGTATACCAGTTGGTGGGGTGGTGTAATGGGTAGGAGATCGACCCCCAAAATGCTCTGCTTAAACTGGATATTCACCTGGGTACCAGTAAGGACACTGTATAGGGAGTACTCTCCAAAGCTGAATGTTTAAAAAACCCTGTGGTGGTGGGTCGACAGGCTGACTTGCCCGCCCAAACTTTCATAGCCTTAGTAGAGTGTAGTGACCTCGTGGACAGCTCTAAAGTGCCACAGACTATTGCCCAGAAGGGGTTCCAGCTGCCTGGAGAGTGATAACAAAGGACAGTAAAGACCCTGGGGAGGATGAGCTCCCACCATTATCTGAGACTTTTGAGGAGAAATTTGCTAAGTTGTTGCTGGAGGAAAGGAAAACCGTAGAGGACTTTAAGAAACTGTTCCTACCACCTGGGGGTGTTCTTTCCCCAACACCCCCTCCCACTCCAGCACCTGTTACTGACCCACCTTCTGTGCCCGTGCCAATGCTGGCCCCTATATCTGTACCCACCATTAGTCACGACTCCTACCGAAGGCTGAGAATCTTCTCGGGCACCTTCCCCACCCCCAAGGGGGAGGATGACTGGAAGACCTGGATCGACTATGTTGCCCCCTTGGTACCCGAGTGGCAGTGTGTGGAGGCTGAGAAGCAGAAAAGAATCATAGAAAGTTTGAGGGGCCCCACTCTTGAAGCCATTAAATTTATGAGGTCCACGAACCCTGATACATCTGATCAGAAGTACTTATCTATACTTAAAGGCAATTTTGGGAGCACTGAGTCAGGGGAGAATTTGATGTGGAAATTCCAAGGTACCAAACAATGGAAGGGGGAAAATTTGTCTGTGTATGTTACTTGCCTAGAAAGAGCTCTGCAGAAAGCTTACCGGAAAGGTGGGGTAGCCGCTAGTGATTTGAACTGTGTGAGATTGGGGCATATACTGCAACATGCCAAGCATTCTAAACTGCAGATCATCCAGTTAAGGCTCCAGGATAGGAGAGATAACCCACCTGACTACTGTGACTTGATAAAAGAACTCCAGGAGGTAGAAGGTGAAGAGGGAGATTGTAATTATGAGGTGAGTGCAGCCCAAGTGATCATGGCACCAGAAGGCCCTTCCGAAATGGAGACCACTAAGAGTGTCCTGCTATGGGCTAAACGGTGGGGGGAGGAGTTGCTGTAGGAAGTCAGAAAAATACAACGGGTGCGTTCGCTGAAATATCCTCTGCTGACAGAGACCCTGGTCCCTGTCATGACATGACTGTTATGGGGTTGGGGGTGCACCCTCAGGCATCCTCTGTGGAGGATGGCTTCTCGGCTGAGCTGAAGGAATTAACTGCCACCCTAAAGGAACTTTTGAGACACGATACACTACCCGCAGAAGTCAGATCACAATCTCCCGTCGATGCTCCAGCATCCCCTGCTATGTTTTCCCCAAGGATGCCCCGAGAGCCTGTCATTTGTCACAATTCTGGCAAGGATGGCCATATGAAGAGGGAATGCCAGTCTCAGAAGGACTTAGAGAAAGTAGTGAACCAGCTTCAAGGAGAGCTTCGGAAAATGAGTCAGTGGTCACGGGTGCACAAAATGACCACAGTAAAGGCTTCGGCCATCCTAACTCAAACCCTTCTGTGGCTAAATCGTCTGTCCAGGCCCCTGCTGTTGTCTCTCCAGACTGGTCCAAGATAGTGGGCCCTTCAATGGAGACTACAGTGACTGTGAATGATATTCATACTCTGGCTGTGCTTGACAGTCGGTTGCAAGTGACCATTGTATTCCAGGACTGGTATGACAAACACTTATCTGATGTGCCTTTGCAATCCCTGGAAGGCCTACATGTGTGGGGCCTGAGCGACAAGTCCTATCCCTACCTAGGGTATGTTCACCTCTGGTTGTCTTTCCTGCAACTGTAACTGGTGTAGAGGAGCGAGTAGAAACCTTGGCCCTAGTGTGTCCCCCTACCGGACTATATGATGGGGTCCCCCTGTTAATTGGGACAAATGCCCATATGTTTGGGAGACTGGCGCAACTCTGTCACGAGAAACAAGAGCGATGCACTGGGAGGGCCCTGAGAATTCTGGCTCTGATCAAGAGGGCCTATGATTTGCAACAGAAACCTGAGGAAGTAGACCAGGATGAACCGGTGGGGTATCGTGAGAAGAAGGATCCTGATTCAGTGGTACTGGCCCTAACGCCCAGTGTACCATTCAAGGGGAGGTCTACCTCTGGAAAGCTGTCAAGAACAAAATACTGATGTTGGATGTGCCAGGTGATAGAAAATTGCCAGAAGGATTATTGGTCAAGCCCAGCATCTTGTCTGCTCATGCCCATGCCTATGCATGACGAGTGATGGTCCAGATTCACAGTGTGTCAGATCGGGAGATCTGGGTAAACAGAGGGTGCGTCTTAGCTATGGTATACTGCGCAGACACTGCAGTATTGCCCGGCAACAAGCACCTCGGTGAGAAGGAGAGAGTGACCCCAGACTTGTTTGACTTTGGCAACTCCCTGTTGCCAGCTGAATGGAAGGCTAGAATTAGCAAGAGACTTGCCCAGAGAGACCAAGTATTTTCATTGAAGGAATGGGACATGGGATGTATCCAGGGTGTGGAGCATCACATACTCCTGCACGTTGAACGGCCATTTCGAGAAAGGTCATGATGCCTAGCCCCAACAAACATAGATGATGTGAGAGGACACCTGCAGGAAATGCTCGCTGCTGGTGTGATACAAGAATCCAGGAGCTCATACGCCTCTCCCATTGTAGTTGTGCATAAGACGAGTGGGTCTGTGAGGTTGTGTGTTGATTATCAAACCCTGAACTGGCGGACCATCCCAGATCAGTACACTATGCCTCGTATACAGGATGCCCTGGACTGCTTGAATGGGAGCGAATTTCTGAGAATGCCGCAGGGGATATCAAGCGCCCCAGCCACCTTTCAGCGACTGATGGAACATGCAGTGGGAGATATGAATTTGCTGGAATGCCTGGTGTACTTGGATGATGTCATTGCATTTGGAAGCACCCTAGAGGAGCATGAGAACTGACTGTTTAAAGTTCTAGATCGACTGGAAGACTTCGGCCTCAAGCTGTCCATTGACAAGTGCCAGTTTTTCCATACCTCCGTGAAGTATGTGGGGCACATAGTATCTACAGAAGGGATGGAGACTGATCCCAGTAAGGTGGAAGCCCTAACTACTTGACCCCAGCCCCATAATTTAAAAGTACTACAACATTTCCTGGGGTTCTGTGGCTACTACCATAGGTTCATAAAGGACTATTCCAAGGTGATTTGCCCACTATTGAATCCTACCCAGGGTTACCCTCCTACCAATTGTAAATACAAGAAAGGGGCCGCCAAAGAACCAGAAAAAGTATACTTCTGCCCAGGTGAACTCTTCGGCCTCACTGGATACCCGACTGTGAAGCAGCCTTCCACAAAATCATATACCAGCTCACCCACACCCCCATCCCTGCCGATGCTGACCCCACCAAACCCTATGTGCTGCATACTGACGCTAGTCTGCAGGGTCTAGGAGCTGTGCTGTATCAATACCATGAGGATGATTTGAGACCAGTGGCTTTTGCCAGTAGGAGCTTGACCCTGTCAGAGCGAAACTACCCTGTACATAAGTTGGAGATCCTTGCGCTAAAATGGGCCACTGTTAACCAGTTTCATGAATACCTCTATGAGGCAAAGATATTGGTGAAGACTGACAATAACCCGTTGACCTATGTACAGACTTCAGCTGAGTTAGACACCACTGGGCACCAGTGGCTTTCTGCATTATCAACCTATGATTATGCTGTCAGATACAGACCGGGCATGAACCATATTGATGCTGATGCCCTATCACGAAGGCCCACTTCCAAGAGTGACTGGGTCAGGTTGCCCGAATCTGACATCCGAGCATTGTGCCAAAAGTTTGATAGAGATGAACAGATGTCTCGGACACAGTAGACTGTTTAGTAGATTGCTTTGGCCCTTCTGACACCTGCATACCAGCTACTTATTGCCACTTCTCTGCTCTAGATATTAGTGCCCTACCTCAATTTGACAATGACAGCATTCAGTGCGCTGAATCCCAAGATCCTATGATTCAGCCAGCACTTGATGCTCTGCGTGCAGGGAAAGATGTGTCTAAGTTACGTTCCACTGACTTGCGAACTGCTTTATTGTTTAAAAAAGGCCCCAGATTGAAGTTGCTCAATCAGTTGTTGTATAGAGAGACAGTAGATCGTAGTGGTAAAGCAGACAAGCAACAATTGGTCCTGCCCATGGCCTTTAAAGATTTGATACTGAAGTCCCTCCATAATCACATGGGGCACCTCGGTATTGACAGAACCCTTGACCTGGTATGATCTTACTTCTACTGGCTCAAAATGGGAGCTGATGTCGAGCACCATGTAAAGACGTAGTTGCTGCCTGCAAAGAAAAGCTCTGCCTCAGATGGCTGCCCCCTTGTTAATATTACTACCAGCACTCCCATGGAACTAGTTTGCATATACATCTTGTGTTTAGAACCTGATCAGCGGAACATTGGCAGTGTGTTAGTTGTTACAGATCATTTCACATGGTATGCACAAGCTTTTCCCACCAAAGATCAAAAGGCATCTACCGTGGCCAAGGTGCTAGTGGAATATTCCTTTGTCCACTATGGTGCCCCCCCAGCGGATCCACTCTGACCAGGGCAGAGACTTTGAGAGCCGACTAATCAAAGAAATGCTCTCTCTATAGGGGGTGCGGAAATCAAGAATCACCCCCTATTACCCGCAGGGAGATCCCCAACCGGAACGATTTAACCGCACCCTGCTAGACATGCTGGGCACCCTCCACCCAAAAGACAAGCATAAATAAAGCCAGCAGATTAGCACTTTGGTACATGTATACAATTGCACGAAAAATGATGCTGCCGGGTTCTCCCCCTACCGCTTCATGTTCGGGAGAGAGGCCCAGCTGCCAGTTGATGTCTGCTTTGTGGTCTCTCCAGATGGGGTCAGAGCCAAAAACTACCTACAATATGTACAAAAACTGAAACCTCAACTGAACCATGCCTATCAACCGGCCCAGACAATGGCTGCCAAGAGAAATCTAGCCAACAAAGAGAGGCATGATAAAAAAGTAAAGGCTCAAGAGCTTCAGCCTGGAGACTGTGTGTTGTTATGCAATTTGGGACAGCATGGCAAACACAAAATTGCTGATCAGTGGCACCATCTCTCCCATGTAGTAGTTGGAAGGTTGGATGATTTACCTGTGTACAAGGTGCGCCCAGAGAATAACTCCAAAGCTGTCAAGACCATGCACCATAACCACTTGCTACCTATCGGCCAAGTCATAATTGAGGTTGAACCCTCAGAGATCGATTCCCCGGGATGGTGACTCATGCTGCTGCAAGAAAGAGACAGAGTTGACCTACCCCAGTGGTTACAAGTTCAACGTTTCTCCTGCAGCAGGTTCAGAATGATAGTGTCTGTCAGTCCACCTCGGACGAAAGTGAATGTGACAATGCCTATTACCCCTTTTATAAATTGAGTCAGCTGTTTCGAGGTAACCCTATGATTAATTGTGGGGATGAAGCTGGGCCTTCTGGACTGCCTTACCCCCCAGCTTCATCCTTGGAGCCAATGCTCCCAGAAAGTGAAGTGCAAAGTATCACTTTTGAAGACGCTGAGTCTCTGTGTATTGTGGAACTGTATGATTTGCCTGAAGGAGGGGCTGATGGTTTGAGTCTTTCTGGTGACATACCAGAATTTGAAGAACACCGTGAGAGTGCTGACAACCCCCCTTCAGTGCCTCAAAGTTTGATTGTGCCTTAACCTTTGCAAAATGAGTCAAGTGCTGTAGAAACAGAGCCTGCAGACGTTCCCATCCAGGCAGAGGCATCACTCACAAGTGACGAGAGTCCCCAGACCAGTGCTGAGAGTACAGAGACTGTAGTTGTCCCCCTCAGAAAGACTGGCCAAACTGTTAAGCCAGTAGTATGCTTCAGTTATGATTCTCCCGGAAGGCCAGTGGATTTGCCTCTCAATGTGGTCCACAAAGGGGTTTATGTTTCTCAGAGCTCACTGCCTAAACTGAGCCTAAGTGCCAATTCCAGGTTGATTGTTCTGCCTTCTAGGTACAGTGCCCCTGCCCCATCTAGCCCCAAGTTAGCTTATAGGGAATGTCTGCTCTTACATTGTTCAATGTACAAGAAGTTATTACATGATTCTGCATAGTAATGTGTAAATTACCTGTGTGAAATATGCATGATGTATTGTCAGAATGGATATAGTATTGTGAAGTGTAGAGAATATGTATAGTAAAGGTATAAGTTTACGTTGACTGATGGATCAGATGTCACTTGCAAAACATGCTAATGGTATAAATGTCTCGTAAAGTTTGCATTTGCAGTTTTGTGATGGTACAGACTTGATGCAGACACCAAGTTTTCCTCCAGGCAGGAAAGGGTGTAACCTCCTTACAAATGGGGGTTCCCAAAAAGTCTTCCTTGAGCTTGCCTAAATGCTCACTGCCAGGCTGGTATCCTGTGTTTTAGCAGTTTAAATGTGATTGCTAGAGTGTGCCTGTATAGCCTCTGTGTACTGTCTCTTTACTTATGACTGCAATCCATGCAGCTCTTAATCTGAGAGGGAGCTCTGTTGAAAGATGTAACTATTTGCTGAAAATCATTTAGAGTGATAATGATAATGTAGTTTGCCTAACCTGCCTTCTTTGCAGCAAGGACTGTTTTGTTTATCTCCACTATCTTAGCCCAGAACTGCCGAATTGGACCAATCAGTACTGGTGGGACCTAAAATGGAGCCGGACTACAGGTGTCTGGAGTCAGTATCTGTAGGAATTGAAGTTTTGGGCTTTTGGTGCCTTTTTGCACCTGAACGGGAAGCTCCTGTTGTGACTGACAGATGAATCAGTCAACCGAACCTTTTGGATCTTGGGGAAATTCCCAGGCTTGCTGGCAGTTGAGTCAGATCTAAACTGGGAGCTGAAGAAGCAACGGCTCGAGACAGTCTCTGTGGAAAGGCCTGAGTTTTGGCCTGCATGCCTGCCTGCTGCCCCTGAGAGGGAGAAGAGAATCAGTTCAGACTAAATCCGAGTTTGTGAGAACAAAGCAAGCCACTGAGTTGTGACCAGGATCAACCTGAAGAAGACCAAAGATTTGCTGAATGCATCGGCCTGTCAGGATTTCCAGCTACATCTAAACTCCCAGTGTGTGCAGAGACTTTGCGATTGTTGACCGGAGAGTGGTTTGCCTGATATAGTAGAATCCCTTACATGTAAATGTGCTGTGTGTTTATAGTGGGTCGTGATTTGGTTCCCCACTGTGTGAATTGTGTTCTGCTTTCTGGAAGCTGTATCCAGCTCGACCGGACTGAGTCTGCGTTCATCTCCATATGTCCTGGGCCTTGGCCCTGCCAGACTACCCCACTGCACAAAGAAAGCCACTGACGAGAGACCTGCCTGGGGATCAGCCCCCCTGCTCAACGCTTGAATATGAATGATGCCTCGTCAAAATGTGTGGTCCCTGCTTCTCCTGGCACTCCAGATCAACCACCTACAGTCTCAATTTCCATCCAGCCTGTGTCCAGTCTTGGGTATCGTGAGTAACCATCAGGGTAGCTCCCTGCAACAACAGCTTAATCTAAGTGTGTCATCTGATTGTCTTGTTTCTTTTCTTTCACGAACTGAACCCTCCGGCTCCGGATTACAATTAGTGTGTGTGGTGCAAGTTGTTTTCTTCCATCACAGGGCCCCAACCAGCTGCGACGCCGGCCTATCCTGGGCAATGATCCTGGCTAGCCCACCTCTTCTTCACCTGGGTACCCTAGTGTGTGACTGTTTATGGACCCTGAAGTGCATGCATAACTGTTTGATTGATACAGCCTTTAAGCAAATTAACCTGATTACACCCTTCCCCTGTTCAAGTCCCTTAAATAAATCAGATCTAACTCTTTTTGCATTTACCCTGACTGTGGTTCCAGTTTGTGCAAAAGTTCTGCACTGCTGCTATTTGCCGTGTATAACCTTGTTTTACAGGGGGTCCCCAGGGTCGAGCCAGAGGAAAGCCCTGGTGGTAAGAGCAAACAGTGTGGGTACTTGTGTGGTGTATCAGGGGTATTGTGAAAGTGATTATTGTGTATTGTTCCGGCCACTAGTAAGGAAAGAGGGGGGGTTACAGCATCCTAGAGGGCTGTGCCCAGGTTAGCTTGACCACTACCAACCCTGACCTCCGGGTGGAGGCACCCATTTCAGAATTCAGGCCCCTTAACCTGCTCCTAGTCAAGCAGGCAAGGGTAGTAGCCCTTGGGATAGTGCCACCTAGGGGTTACATATGCAGCATGCTTCCAGTTGGCCTCCTCTCCTACCATCCTGTGCAAAGCATTAGGCAGTAGAACAGGCAAGGAGACCAGTGAGTTTTCCTCCTTATCAACAGAAGCCCCGACCCGCGAGGGTAGGAGATCAGATATACTAAAAAAAAAAAAGATGGATTCAGGGTGGGCACAAGGTGGGGAGTGAGAAACAATCACGGAGCCCAAGCTAGTTCCCTCCTCATTGGCAGAAGCCATGACCAGTGTGGGGAGGGAGACTGGACACTTACAAAAAAAGATGGGGTCAGGATGGGGAGAAAAACTGAATGCAGCCCAAGTGTTTCATCCCCACCCCCGCCCCCATTTCAATAAAAGCCTCATTCAGCAAAGGGAGACTGACTGAACATTAAAAAAATTGTGTCAGGGTTGGGAGAGGGAGAACAGGTATGTGGAGCCCAAGTGAGCTCCTTCCTCATCAGCAGGTCCTGCGACCGGAGAGGGAGATCTGGCTTTTTTTTGCCTGGCTAGGGTATATTTGGAGGGGTTCATGAATCACACATACATGCATGTTGACAGGAGAGGAACTAGGCATTCTGCAGAGCACTGGTGGCCACTGGAGCAGACAATCACCCTGCAGCTAACCTCCCAGCATGTTCAAGCATGCTTTTAGATGCCCTCCTCTCCTACCATCGGGCACCAGGCAGTAGAACTGGGATGGAGCCCAGGTCAGTTTTCCGTCACGTTGGCAGGAGTCACAACCAGCAAGGGGAGGGAGACCAGAGATTGAAAAACAAAATGGATGGATGCACAAGGGAGAAAAATAGCATGGAGCCCAAGTGAGGAAGTGGCAAAGGGAGGGAGACTACAGATGTTAGGGCTGTAGGAGAAGGAGGAGGAGGAGATGCATGTTGCCCAAGTGGAGTGCCACTGATGAGCGTGGCTCTATTGGGGGGGGGATTTGAAGATGTGCCAGCAGTGAGCACGACTCAATTGCTGTGGGAGGGGCATAAAGGAGTGCTGCCAAGCTCAGCTCAGTAGCCGGGTAAGGGGGCGCAGTAACTAGCAATGCTAATGTTCGGGGGAAGAGGTAGAGACAGCAGAAAGCACTAAGTTGAAGAAAAAGTAAGGCTGAGGGGGAAGGGAAAGAAAGTTTGAGAGGAAGCACAGGGAGCAATGATGTAACGAAACTCCACTGCAGAGGCCTAACATAAGTAGTGTCGGATTCAGTGACATACTTCCAGACCCTGCTCTATCTCCTCCTCTGCTGGTAATACGTCAGTGTAGTTCTCGCTATGCAGGCATAATAAAAATGTTTTATAAAATGGTGATGTATCTTGCTCAGCATGTGATTAGCTGGTCAGAAAGCTCTTTTTCTCAGACTCTTTATATAATTGGGGAAAAATACCAACATACTCATGAATATTTATTTTTATTTATTTATTATACATATAGGAATTACAACCGTTTGAGTCAAGGGCTAGTTTCCAAAGGCTCCACATCAGTTCCAGTGGATTCAACACATAGACAGCAACACAAATGCAATATGATAGACAGGAGGTTACAGAAGTTTTTTGTTACATACCAAACGGCGAACAGCAAACAGTATTCATATATTTGCAGGTTTCAGAACCACAACATAGAATCCCGAGCCATCCAGTGCCCAGATAAGAGTTACAGTTTACAATAGCAGCACAGAGGTCTATACATTGCAAAAGCTAGGATCCAAGGACAAAGACAGTAAATTCAGAATTGCAGCCTGAGATAAGGCGATTGTCGTCAAGAGTCTAGGAAAGGGGTCGGGGAGGGAGCGGGGCACCTATGGTCTAGGATCCCGCTTGTGGAGCACATTCGCAGCTGCAGGTGGAGAAAATGAGGCTCTTGAGAGCTGCCTTAAAAGGACCTATTTTAGTGAGTGAGGAGACCAAGGAGGGGAGGGCGTTGAACCAGTGTGGCGCCCTGCAACAAAAGGATCTCTGGGCGAATGATGTCCGCACCCTCGGGACTCTCACAGCAGCCTTAGTGGAGCCACGGGAGAGGCAGAGGGGAAGCAGAGTGGAGGGAGGTGGACACCCTTGGGGGGGGGGGAGAGACCTAGAAGTATTTTTTTAATCAGGAGGCAGGTCTGATATTGTAACCGCTCTTCTAGATTGAGTATGTTGGCCAGCGAGTATAGACTGCATACATGAGTCCATTTGTCTGCACCAGTGAGGAGTCTACAGGCCTTATTTAGGGATAGTTGGATTCTCCTGAGGGTGGTGGTATCAGCAGCAGTGTAGACAGGGAGGCCGTAGTCTACAAGAGACAGAACAGACGAGGAGACAACCAATCTGAGGGCTTCCAGTGGGAGGCAGTCCTTATGATGGTAGAGAAGGCCTTTGCACATGTTAATTGCTAAGGTGAGCAGGTCGATATGTGAGTGAAAGGAGAGAGCAGAGTTAAAGGTAATGCCCAGGTATTTGTAGCTGCTCACTTATTCTAATGGGTGGAGTGAGTTGGATAGTATATGGAGGGGTGAGTTTTTTGTCTTATTTTGATGATGGGCAAACAACATGGCTTTTGTTTTTTTAATGTTAATGACCAGCCTGCGGTCGTTGAACCAGAGCGCTGGAGGGAGGCCTGAAGAGAGATGGGGTCAGGGTGGGAGGAGAGGAGAACCGCATCATCTGCATATAGCAGGACCTTGCTGGAGCAGGAGTTGGGTAGAGCATTTACATAGAGACTAAAAAGAAGAGGGCCCAGGATGGAATCCTGTGGGATCCCAGGGCGGATGGGGCAGGTGCTGGAAAGGGTGCAGTTTATTTTGACACACTGGGACCTTGAAGAGAGATAGCTAGAGAACCAGTCCAGCGGGCCTTGGGAAAAGCCTAGTTGAAGGAGAGTGTCCAGTAGAAGTTGGTGACAGACTGTATCAAAGGCCTTGGAGAGGTCGATGTAGACACCCCTGCAAGGTGGCCTTTGTCAAGGGTTTCGTGAAGGAAGTTTGAGAACTCCTCAAGAGCAGTGGTCATACTATGACCTGGACGGAAGCCATGCTGCTGTCTGCATAGGAGATTGTGGGAGGCAAGATATTCAGATAATTGGTCTGCCACTATTTTTTCCAGGGCTTTAGAGAGAGGAGGAAGAATAGAGATTGGCCGATAGTTTCCAGGAGAGGAGGTGTCACCACTTTTGAAGATGGGGGTGATCATAGCCTTTTTTCAAGCTAAAGAGAACTGGCCCAGGCAGAGGGAATGGTTGAGTAAATCAGTCAGTGGGTTAAGTACTATGTCAAGGACTTGCCATAGGATCCTAGTATCCAGGGGGTCAGAGGAAAGGCTGGTAACACTGAGGGCTTTTGTTAGATAGTGCCAAGAGTTTTGTGGTGAGATGGTCCTCAGGTAGAAAGGTGGGCAAGGGAGGGGCTGTGGCTGTGGCTGGGGGGTGGAGGTAGGGTCGAAGAAGTTACTAGGGAGAACTGCGCTGAGATCTGAGAAGGCGGTGTTTAGGCAGTCTGCAATATTAGCGGGGTCAGTGATAGCGGTTCCATTAAAGTTGAGTAGAGATGGGGGCGGGAAGGGAGACTTCCCATTTAGCTCCTTTATGTTGTCCCAGAAGTTTTGGGTAGACCCCCAGGAGGAGGTTAGTGTGGATCTGTAGTACTCTGCTGTAGCCTTATGAGTGGCACATGTACATCTGTTGCGCTCAGCATTGTAGGACTGCCTGTCCCCAGGCTTGCCTGAGGAACAGGCTCTATGCCAGAGATTGTCTCTGTGGTGGAGCTGTTTGAGCAGTGATGTTGTGATCCATGGTGCACTATGTTGCTTAGTCCGGGTTTTGACCAGCAGGGTAAAGATGTAGCAGGCCTTATTGAAGGAGTGGGTAAAGTAGTCGAGTGCTTCATCAATACTAGGGGCCTGGTTGATTGGTGACCAGTCTCACTGGGTGAAGTACTGCTTAAGCCTAATGAGGTTACCTGGGTGGATAAGTCGGCGGGAGACCATGCTGGGCACAGGTTTTGGTAGACGGCAGGACCACGTGAAAGTTATTGGTGAGTGATCACTGAGGGAGTTTGGATGGACAATGATGTCCACAATTCTGTGCGGGCGGTTGGCAAGGTTGATGTCCAGTAATGTGTAAGAGCCATTGGACGGGTTCAGACGGGTAGGCTGGGTTACCAGCTGTGTTAGGTCCAGGGCTGCAAAAGCATCCTTGGCAAGGGCAGATGAACTGGCAAGCCAGTTGGTGTTGAGGTCACCCACCAGTATCTGCTCTCCCTTATGTGAGAGGCTGGATAGGTAGTCAGTTAGGGACTGGATTGCTTGGGTTTATTTCTATGGGGGAATGTAGGCTACTGAGATAATCAGAGGGGCCCTGGGGGGGTCTGGGGTGATTCTAAGTGAGATGGCTTGGGTACCGTGGTCGAGCTTGGGAATTGGTAGAGCATGGCCCGTCACGCATATAGACAGCACAGCGTCCCCCACATTTGCCAACTCTATCTACCCTAAAAAGGGACTAGCCAGGGAGAGCGACCGCAGAGTCCGGGGTAGATTTAGACAGCCAGGTTTCCATGATTGCCAGAATGTCAGACTGATGTTGTGCCATCCAGCACTGGAGGGCAGCGTTTTTTTTAAGAGGCTACAGATGTTCATTGAGGCTATGCATAGCCCCGATGTAGGGAGAGTCTGAGTTTGGCAGGTAGGAGATGGGCCAGAGTTTGGATGAATGTTGCCGGATAGGAGTAGGAGCAGGGAGACAAACCTGAGGAGAGAGGACATACATCGTTTGTGTGAGTTGTGGCGGTAGTAAGCTGAGCTAACAGGAAGAGAGCATGGGATGGGCAGAGCACGTATGGTGGGGATGGCATGGTAAAGCATTGGCAATGGTGTGTTGTGGGAGACCAGATGTAGATGGAGCTGGGCAGGATGGGATGGGGGTAGGGTGATGGTGGTGGACAGGGTGGGGGGTGGGAGAGTGGTTAGAGGGGTAGGGAGAACCTCAGTGGGTGGGAGGGTGGATAGAGGGGTGGGCAAAACCTCAGGGTCATTAGCAGTTGACGTTGGTGAAGGACAAAGGTGGTGAATAAAGACTGCTAGGACCAATAGAGGGACTGATAGATTTGGTCTTAGGAAGAGGCCAATGGTTGTCAGTGGCCAGTGGGTGATGTGAGTTCATAAGGAATAAAACTGGCAGAGAGCCACTCAGATACTCTCCTACTAGTAAAGAGGCCAGTCAGAGAAGAGCAGGGGCGGAGCCACAGAGTATTTAATTAAGGAAGGGGTTGGGGGATAAGGGGTGGGTGAAAAAAATCAAGCAGGCAGGAGCTTAAACAAGAAGCTCCCTGATTTAAATTACAGCGCTGCTTGAAAAAGGTGCCAAGTTTTAAAAAACAAGCATTTGTCAATGCCGAATGTTTACTTACAGGCATTGGCAGTGGTAGTGTAGAAGTTACAGAGCTGCATAATAGGAATGGCAGTGAAGTATTGAACTGAAGCCAACCCCACCACCACCCTGCAGAGAGCGACAGGCATTGGGGTGTGCATTTGGGTTGTCAGGCATAACGGCCACGCCATTTCTCCACACCCCACTCTGCAGAGACTGACAAGTGTCACGTGTTCCTTGGGGTCTTTGGCCCTTATGCGCACCCCATTTCATTAGGAAATACGGTGAGATGGGTGCTAGATGATATAGGGAATGGGGTGAAGTTTGGGGCCTGAAGAGTCAAGGCATACCTCGATGCCTCTCAGTGACTGCAGGTGTGGAATGGTATGAGCATCACAGGCAAGAATCCCAAGTCACACCCCTGATTCCTGTCATTCTCTATAGGGTTGGCGATTTAGTTGAAAGCCTAATACCTCAGGCATTCGTTGATATTTTAACCCAAATTTTCAACATGTTTGTTTTGTGACCCCACCCCATGAACAGGGGGAATATCAGTTTGTAGCTGAAAGCCGCTTTTATGCACATTGACTACGTGGATTTAGCACCACAGGTAAAAATATTCAACAGGCTGTAAAAAATGACAGCTGTACTCTTTCATGGGGAGGTGTAAAAATGGCTATGTTGCAAATGTGTAGTAAAAATATTTAAAAATGGTGAAGTCACGAGCGTACATAGAAACTGTGCAACGCACACCCGCTATATAAGTAGGTTGGGGATATTTTATAGCAGATTGTCAACTCAGGCATTTTGGTGCCTCCGATCATGAACAGTGTCACTGTGATTTTCTTTATCTGTGCCGAACAATGATTTCCCACAGCGACCACGCATCTCTGCACTGAAAGTGTGAAAACACACTGCCATGTTGTGAAAAATGGCAGCTGTACTGTTCATAAGGAAGTGTTGAAAATGCCACTAGTGAAAATCTGGACTGGAAATATTACAAAGTCATGAACTAACGAGGATGCATGGAAACTGCCAATGCTCACTCGTAACACAGTCATTTATGGACTTTTGTCACCAAATTTTCAACATAGCCATTTTAAGACCTCTGCTCATGAACAGTGTAACTGTGATTTTCTTAATCTGTCCTAAACATTGCTTTAAGACACAACAGCACCATTGTGCGCTATATGTGCGATAACACATTTTGGGTGACATATGAAAATTGCAGCTGCACTGTTCATAAGGAAGTTTAATAAAATGGACATGTTGAAAATCTAGAGTGAAAATATTAAATTTGCAAACTTACGAGCATGCATAGGAACTGTGCAACGCACTCGTAAAAGTCATTTTAGGCATTTTTCACCAAGTTTTCAACATAGCCATGTTAAGACCTCTGCTCATTAACAGTGTCACTGTGTGGTTTTGTTAATGTGTCCCATACATTGAGCTTGCACACTCGATCAGCCATTGTGCGCTACATGAAGCGGAGACACGTTTTGGGCAGGATGTGAAAATGACAGCTGTACTGCTCATAAGGAGATGTGGAAAATGGCAATGTTGGAAATCTGGAATGGAAATATTGAAAATTCGCAAACCTCTGATGCGTGTGGAACTGTGCAACGTGCCACTCGTAAAACAGTCATTTTAGAATTCTGTCACAAATTTTCAACATTGCCATTTTAAGATCTCTGCTCATGAACAGTGACACTGTGATTTCTTAATGTGTCCCATACACTGAGTTCGCATGACTGCGCCATTTATGCGCTACATGAAGAAGCTACGTTTTGGGTGAGATGTGAAAAATGACAGCTGTACTACTCATAAGAAGGTGTGGAAAATGGCAATGTTGAAAATCTGGAGGAAGTATTGAAAATTGTGAACCCATGAGCGCATGAGGAACTGCAACGCACGCCAGAACAGTCATTTGTAGAATTTTCACCAAATTTTCAACATAGCCATTTCAAGACCCTCTGCTCATGAACAGTGTCACTGTGATTTTCTTAATTTGTCCCGTACATTGATTTCGCACACCGACTGCGCCATTCTGCGCTACAAGGGCGGAAACACATTTTGGGTGAGATGTGAAAAATGACAGCTGTACTACTCATAAGACGGTGTGGTGAAATGGCAATGTTGAAAATCTGGAGTGAAAATATTGAAATTTCGCGAACTTACGAGCCTGCATAGGAACTGCGCTACACGCTCGTTAAACAGTCATTTTTGGAATTTTGGCACCAAATTTTCAACATGGGGGTTTTGGGCCACCTTCTCATGAATGATGTCACTGTCATGGTGGTATTTGGTCCTGAAGGGTGATTTCGCAGTCACTGCACAGTCACTGCGTGAAATCACCCTTCGAGCCCGAATAACGCCATGACAGTGACATCATTCATGAGAAGGGGTCCCAAAAACCCCATGTTGAAAATTTGGTGCAAAAATTCCCAAAAATGCCTGAGATATGCAATAAAGTTGAACCCTCCTATCTAGCCCATTATACAGCTTACCGGCATTTCCTCAGTTCGCGGTCGGCTTTGAAGAGTGCAGACGTGTTCCCGGTCCACCAAAGATCGTCGTGCCGGAGTCCGGAGGTAAGTATGGGGTGAGGGGTGTGGGAGGCTGGGTGCGCAGTGGTGGGTGCGGGTTGTGGAGGGGTTCGGGAGACGCGCCAGAGGACGCTTTTGTTTTACAGGTTAAAACAAAAAAAAGACGACTGGGACCGCTTGCCATGCTGGGGTGGGCTCCCAGTGTGGCACAAGGACTTTGAGGCGTTCAGCTGATGGGGATTGGGCACCCCGTCGGCAAAAAATAAATAAAAACCTCGTGGGACGTTTGCCCACGCTGGGGTGGGCTCCCAGCGTGGGCACAAGGACTTTGGGCGGGGGCCGCTCAGCCTACGGGGATTGGGCACCCCAGTTGGCAAAATTACTGATTGCCACGCTGGGTGGGCTCCCAGCGTGGCATCAACTACTGAGGGTGGGGGAGGAACGGTGCAGCTCAGCCGACGGGGATTGGGCACCCCATCGGCTATACGCTGCGTGCGGGGGTGCGCACGCCTGCGGCTGGGGGAGCTGCACGTGAGCAGCTTCTTATCGCTGCTCACTCAAGCGTAGCTCCCCCTTTCAACTGTGTGCCACTGCATTTTGGAGCGTGTCATAGACAGCTCCAAAATGCATTGGCTTACAGGGGCCGCGCCTGCCAGCACAGTGCCTGAATTGGAGGAGGAGGTGACACACCTCCGAAATCTCCGATGATGGCAGTATGTTTCTTGCACATGCGTGCAAGCAAACATAATAAAGTCTCGTCTGCAGCCTGATGCTCCGAGTCCCGTACCTTCCGTTATGGCAGTTTTCAGCGGCTTGCAGCAAGGGGTGGGGAGGGTGCGAAACATCAAGCCCTCAGACCCTGGAATGCAAAAGAAACAACAGAGTCAGCATTAAAGTAAGAGGGAAAGCACACTAGAGGCAGGGAACTGTAAGGGGAGGGATTTAGAGAATCGGGAGCTAGCACTGGGGGAGGGAGAGGGACAAGCCAGGCTGGCTGTTGTAACTACAGTTCAGGTTACAAAGCCAGGAGGAACCCAAAACAAAATAAATCAGAAATTCTGTGCTATACTACAAACGGGGTCATATAGGAGACTTTAAAATCTTATATTACTGAAAAAATCAAGCAGGCAGGAGCTTAAACAAGAGGCTCCCTGATTTAAATTACAGCGCTGCTTGAAAAAGGTGCCAAGTTTTAAAAATTAAAGTCTCGTCTGCAGTCTGATGCTCCGAGTCCCGTACCTTCCGTTATGGCGGTTTTCAGCGGCTTGCAGTGAGGGGCTGGGGAGGGTGTGAAACATCAAGCCCTCAGACCTTGGAATGTGGATATGCAGGCAGATAAAGGCCTTACAGTCTATCTAGTCTGCTCGATTGTGCAGCCCCCTATGCATCTATAAAGGAGAGTTCCCCTTCCCTGTTTCCCATTTGATCTACCTCAACTTCTCCCTCTTGCCCCCCTTGCCCCCTTGCCCCCCTTCTACCTACATTTCCCCTCACCCTGTCCCAACCCCTTTTGAAGCTGTTCATGGTTTTAAGGGATACAACCTCCTCTGGCAACTCATTCCACTTGGCCAACACCCTCTCAGTGAAAAAGTGCCTTCCCCTCTCCCTCCTAAACTTTTCCCCCCACCAGCTTTAGGTTGTACCCAATAGTGGTCTGGTTCCCTCTAAGTCTGAAGAGGCCCTCAGTGCTCACCTTGTTTACAACCTTAAGGTTTCTTGTTTTTTTTAATTTAGTTGTTTAACTAGGAATAGCACACTAAGCTGAAAGCTTTTTTACAGGAGCGATCTGGGAGCACAAGGAAGTCAAGTGAGTTGCTCAGGATCACACAGTCTGCAAGTGGAAGCTGTGGGATTCAAACCCAGGTCTGGTCTGTTGGATGTCACCAGATTTGCAGCTCAGAGCCTTAGACCACTGTGCTATACTGCCAGTCTCAGTCATGTCTTTCCTCCCTGACTTACCTCAGGAGAGTACATGTTGAGCCCGCTGAGCCTCTCCTCAGGTGTTGTCCTGCTGGCCCTGGATCATCTTGGCTGCTCTTCTCTGGCCCGTCTCCAGCAAGTTGACAGCCTTCTTAAAATACAGGCACAAAACTGCACACTGTACTCCAGGTGTGACCTACCAGTGACTGGTACACTGGCAGAATGCCCTCCTCCTTCCTGGTGGTAATTCCCCTAGTTATGCAGCCCAGCATCCTGTTTGCTTTGGCTGCTGATCTGCTGAAATGTGCAGAGTGCCTCAGGTCACTTGCCTGCACTCCGCCCAACCAGTATTTGGTCTCTGGATTCTTCAACACCAAGTGCATAACGTTGCACTTTTTAGTATCGAACTTCAGCTGCCAAATGCCTGACTACTTTTCTAACCTAGCCATGTCCTCCCTGAGTTCCTGTCTTTCCTCCGGGTCCACCCTCCCACAAAGCTTGTTGTCATCAGCAAATAGGCAGATTTTACCCTTCATCCCATCCACGATGTCACTTATGAAGATGTTTTTAAAAAACACCTGGTGAAGCACTGAGCCTGTGGGACCCCACTAGTCACAGGCCTCACTTTTGAGAATTCTCCTCCAAATACCACCCTTTGGCTTCTATCCTGCAACCAGCTTCTGACTTTTCCCATGAGCATAACTCCTCCCCCAGATTCTCCAGTTTCCTGACCGGCTTCCTATCAGGCACTGAGTCAAAAGCCTTTCTGAAATCCAGATACAGAACATCAACCACCTGGCCCTTGTCCACTCTCCTAGTGACCCAACTGAAGAAGTCAATTAGGTTAGTTTGGCAGGACCTCCCTGACACAGACCCATGCTGCCTCTCATCTTACAGCCCAGTTTCCTCCAGAAAGCTGATCAGTTTCTCTTTCAGGACGGTCTCCATCAGCTTACCCACTATTGAGGTTAGGCTGACTGGTCTGTAGTTCTCTGGTTTATCCCTTGGACCATTTTTATGGAGAGGCACCACATGCCCTGTTCTCCAGTCCTGGGGGATGTTTCCAGACTCCAGAGAGGTGTTAAGGTCTGCCAGGGGACTTGCCAGAACTTCTGCCAGTTCCCTAAGGACTCTTGGGTGCAAGCCTTCCAGCCCTGGTGATTTGTCCACATTTAGGGCCCTTAGGCACTTAAGTACCTTGTTGCCTTGAATTGTGTCATCTATGACCCCCCCCCCCCAAGTCTCCACTCTCCTACTCCTTTGTGGTACTGGTCTGTCCTTCTCCTGAGTGAAGACTGAACAGAAGTGCCTGTTAAGCAAATCTGCCTTTTCTTCACTACCCTTTGCCAACCTCCCCTCCTTTTTTAGCCTGGCACTCTCATTCTTTGTTTCATTTATCTCTTATATACACCTGAAAAAGACCTTTTTACCAATTTTCACCCCCTGGGCTAGCTATACCTCTCATGGCCTTTGCCTCCCTTACCACCCTGGTCACCTCTCTTGACTTAGCAGCATAATCCACCCTATCCTTCTCCTTCTGAGTACACTTGTGTTTTCTAAAGGCTGCCCTCTTGTCTTCCACTGCTTTTGCCACCTCCTTACTGAACCAGCTGGGTTTTTTGGCTTAGCTTTCTTACGTTTAATTTTTTTTTTTTTGCATCATTTGTTTATTGATTTTTTCAACATACATGACAGACACAACATACACAACATACATAAAGATAGATCCACAACGTATATACATCAAGATCCATTTCCATCATTTGATTGCAGACTAAAACAAAAAACAATCATAAGAAATCACATATACAATTATTCCCAGTACAGACCGGATGAACTAGGGGATGGAGACCCTTCCATTTTCATACAAGGGTCAGTAGGCTGTTGAAGAGAGAGAGGCATAAACTCAGACCCATCCTTCACTCAACATTATATTGTCCACCATTGAAAAGGATGCCAGGTAAGGCCGTCAAGTCCTGTGAAAGAGCTCTTCTCTATCTTTTATGACATAATACGTTCCAGAGTAAGTGCTTGCAGTATTAAGACTTTCCACTGGGAAATAGTAGATTGTATAGCAGACACCCATGTATTAAGAATACAATGCCTAGCCATAAACAGTACCACCTGCAACCACCTATGGACAGGAATCCATTCCTCCTCCCCAGCACCTTCCACTCCAAATAGGAGCAACAAGGGGGACATTGGGAGCTGCCTTCCCACTATGCCCTGTAACTAATTTATCACATCCCTCCAGCATTTTTGTAAGACAGAGCAAGTCCAGAAATAATGGTAATAGGTTGCTAAGTTATTATTGCATCTAGGGCACACAGGGGACACTGCAGGATTATATCTGTGAACCACGAGCGGTGGACAATACAATCGATGACAGAATTTATAATAGGATTCCTTATATTTATTACACAGCAGTATACCCTGATGGAGTTGGGATATCAGTCTCCAGTTCTCCTCAGATATGCAGAGCCCCAAGTTCCTCTCCCATAATTATCTATTTTCTCTGTTTTATCTGGAAGCAAAGCTTTCCCTTCCTTAGCCATTCTGCGAATTGTACCTTTGGGGTTTTTCTGTCCCACCAGAATATAATGTTCTAATTGTTCCCACATGCCTCCCCCCCCCAGAGTCTACCGAGAGATTTACAATATGCCCTAACTTATAAATATCGAAAATAATGTTGGTGGCCCAAACCCATCCTAGCCTGTAGATTCTCAAAAGAATCCAACCCTGTCTGGGGTAAAGAGATGTTTTAAACATAGGGTGCCTTTCTCCCCCCCCACTCTCGATATCCTGCATCCTCCAGACCTGGCAAAAAAAAGGGTTCCCCCCCAAGGGTAACAGCAATGTATCCTCTTGTCCCACCCCTTTCTGTTTACTCAGTCCTTTCCAACTTTCTATTACAGTCCTGCTCAAGAGGTTTGGGTTCGGTAGGTTAAGGTGTGCCTGCCAACCTCGTATAGATAGATACGCTGATATCTTACCCGGGCATTCCCTTTCTTCTAAATCAAGCCATCTTGCCTCTCTGGGTCTGCCAATCCAGTCTTGTATGTAACGGCACTGTATAGTCATATGATAAACCCCCAGGTCTGGAAATTGGAGACCTCCCCTCTCTGCAGAGGCTTTAAGCCTAGCCAAGATCACTCTCGGGGCACTTACCTTGCCAGATAAAATCCAAGAAGGCCTTCTCCAACCTCTTGATGTCGGCCGTCCGTAACCCTACAGGCAGCATCTGAAGGGGATAAAGTATTCTGGGAAAGACATTCATTTTAATTAAATTTATTCTCCCTAACCATGAAATAGGGAGTTTATGCCACCTGGTCAAATCTGCAATTATAGTTTGTAGGAGTGGAATGTAGTTAAGACCATATAAACTTCCAATATTACTCCCCACTTTTATACCCAGATATGTAAATGCCCCTTAGACTATTCTGAAACCACACTCTGACCCCTGTCTTGTTTTTAGGTCTACAATCTCACCAATTCTCATCTCCTCCGATTTCTCCAAATTTAATTTATAATCAGAAAATTTAGAAAAGGCATCAATCAGTGCTAATAATTGGGGCATGGATCGAGATGGCTTAGTTACATATAGTAACATGTCATCAGCATATAATGATCATTTGCACTCCCCTCCCATCCTCCAAACCACTCTTGAAATGTCTGGGCTGGCTTGAATAGTAATAGCCAAAGGTTCAAGCACCAGGGCAAATAGAAGGGGCGAAAGTGGGCAACCCTGTCGTGTACTCCTACCTAGTGTAAAGCTATCAGAGAAGGTGCCATTAATTAAAACCCATGCCCTAGGGCTCCTATACATCTGTTGGACCAATCCAATAAATTCTCCACCCAGACCAAACCGGGCCAAGACTTCCATCAAATATGGCCATTCCACTCTATCAAATGCTTTATCTGAGTCCATTAATAGAACATTCACCGGCTCCCATCCATTTCCAGCCTCCCATATCACATTTAGAAGAGTTCTCATATTATGATAGGAATGTCTGTCTCGAATAAACCTGGTCTGGTCTGGGTGGATTATCCCCGGCAACAGTTTTTCCAACCTAGTGGCCATAATCTTGGCCATGATTTTTGAATCACAGTTTAAAGGGGATATTGGTCTAAAAGAAGCACACTCATATAAATCCTTCCCCGCCTTTGGAATTAGGCAAATAGTTGCCTCCCCCCAAGAGCGTGGCAGCTTTCCCAGCTCCTCCCGGGCTTCCCTAAACACTGTCTCCAAATGTTCGACCAAGTGAGCTTGCGTAACTTTATAATATTCGGCTGGAAAGCCATCTGGTCCAATAGTTTTCCCTTTCTTAAGGACTGCAATATCTTTAACTATTTCTTCCCTAGTTATTACAGAGCCTAGCCAAATTCTCTGGGCCTCTGTAATCTGAAGTATTTTAAGTCTATTCAAAAATTCAGACAGTCCATGTTTCCCTGTCCCAGTTTGAGACCGGTATAACTCTTGATAAAATCTCATGAATCTCTCTCCAATAGATTTTAAATCCTTCTGGAGTATACCATCTTCTCCCTCAATGGCATGTATCAAATGCGTTCCACGCTTTCCCCTTATTAAGTTAGCAAACATCTTTCCTGGCCTATTGCCCCATTCATAAAAATGTTTCCGCACAAAAAGGCAAGTTTTCTTCGCCTCTCCCATTAATATATTATTCAATGCCTCCCGAGTGCCTGCCAATGACTGGTATACATTATCTCCTCCTTCCCTCGAGCTATCTTTCTTTCTAAAACTCTAAGCCTCTACTCCAAGTTCATCCTACGTTCCTTAACTTTCCTTTTATGATGTGCCACATAACTGATTATAGCCCCTGTCATGAACACTTTTCCAGCGTCCCAGAAAGTAGCCCTGGAGGAGGCTGTCTCTAAATTAGCCTGCACATACTGCTTCCATTGTTCCTGCATATGCTCCATAAATTCTTTATTTGCTAACAGGTAATTAGGAAATCTCCATTCAATGTATGTTCGGTCTCCCCATTGCAAGGTCATTATGACCATGGCATGGTCAGAAATATGAATTGGGCTATGTTTAATGCCTGCAAGACGAAAATACCAGGCCAGAGGTAGGAACAGGAACAGGACCAGGTGCGGTGGGGGTGCAAAAAAAATGTATATTCTCTGGCAGTGGGATTAGCTGTTCACCATCCATCAATAATATCTAAATCAATCATACCATCCATCCAGCCCCGAATGGCCCCTTTAGGGTTCCCTTACCCTCCGAATGATCTAACACTGGATTGAGCAAACAGTTCATATCTCCTCCCATTATTAAATTTGGAAATTGTTCTTCAGTTAACAGATCCATAAGAGCTCTATAATATAGTGGGTCATGAACAGCAGGTGCATATATACTCCCAAATGTGACTTTTTCCCCTTGTATATTCCCCACAACAAATACATAGCACCCCTCAGCAGGATCTTTTACAACTCGCTGCATCTGAAAGGGCACCTTCTTATGTAGGAGAACAGCCACCCCTCATTTGTGAGAATTAAAAGAGGCCGCATAGTATTCCCCAACCCAACTCTGCTTCAGTTTAATATGTTCTTGATCTGTAAGGTGGGTCTCCTGAAGGAGGGCCACTTGAGCATTTTGTCGCTTCAGGGCAGTCAGCAACATTGTGCGTTTAACTGGGGTGGCTAGTCCCCTAACTTTCCATAAAACTATTGTCAGATCTCTCAAGCTAGCCATGATTCAGGCCGTGTAACTTCCCCAGCCAGTATCTATTATAAACATTCCCAGATTCCCCATCTCCGGTCTTTAAAAGAATTTTTAGATTGGTTGTACATTTGGATCTTAGAACTAGTAGCAAACTACAGAATAACAAACAAACATTAACTATGTACAGGTCTTCCCTTCCTTCCCCCACCCCCACCCCGCTGTAACAGTAGCTGCAAAAGGCAGAGATTTTACATCCCTTCCCCATCATAAGACTAAAACATCTCCCTCCCACTGCAAATGTGTAAAGAATACAGTGCATTCCCCTTCCTCCAAACCATCTAACATATGTAGGTGGTCAAAGTGAGCAAAAATACAGAAGGAGAAAGGGGAAAAAGTAAAAAGAAACGTTCAGCTTTACGGCCCTCAACATATGCTAATAAATCAAACTTATTTAGCAGGGCAACCAAATAAAGGGAGGAACATGTCAAGGATGGTCGGTATGGTTCAGGGCAGAGCATGCCCGAGTGGAGAGCACACATCATGGGTCAGCAAAAGACGTTGCACCTCTCCTCCTCTCCCCCTCACAACCACACCCCTCCCTACTGCTCCTCCATATACCAATTCATTCTTCCCTTTGATTTTCTTCCCTTATATATATACAGGGAACCATCTGAAATAATTCAATATATCCCCCTTAATTATCATTATATTCCCATCAAAATAAAAAAAAACAACTCTGAGAAGAAAAACAAAAACTTTGCAGTCTCTCAGCAAGTACAGGACATTCCAATAGTCTGTCTTTTCACATCCCTTACTTCGGTTTTCCAGGGAGGAGAAGCAAGCAATCTGAGGGAAGGGGAAGGAGAGAACAAGAAGAAGCTCCAGCTTCAGGCCTTCTCAAAAATCAATTATCTCCCCCATCCTTCCAGATATCCCAGATCAGTCCAATCCCATCAAACGCCATCCAGCCAAAAAAAAAAATAAGAGATCAACCTGCACAGCAACCAGTCCCCTTGTTTCTGGTGCATCCATCACAAAACAGTACCTTAATCACATATCCTGTCCCGAATTCCAGCACGGCCCAATGATTGAGCCAAATCCACAGGAAAGAAAATTCCACACAGATCAGCATTAGGTAGCATCACCCCATTTTTTTCTTGAGGTCTCGGACAAACACCTCCTCCTCCTTCGGTACCTCCCAGAATGAAAAAACGGCCCCTTCATGCTTAATTTTGAGGGTTGCTGGATACAGCATATAACACTCCACCTTGGCTTCTCGCAGCTGTACTATCACAGGATTGAAGGCCCTACGGCGTTTCAACAGCCGAGCTGAGTAATCTTGAGAGAAGAACAACTTGTGCCCTTCATGTTATAGCCCAGGATTCTCCCTATAAGCTTTCAAAACTTGCACTCTATCAGGATAATTATGAAATCTCATAATTATTTGTCTTGAAGGCCAATTCGGTGCAGGTTTAGGCATAACTGCTCTGTGAGCCCTCTCAAGTTTAAGATTATCATTCTTTGGTGAGAGTCCAAGGAGCTCAGGCAGTGTCTTGGCACAAAAGTCCATCGCATTTAGTCCTCCCATTCCCTCAGGCAGCCCTCGGAGCCGCAAATTCAAGCAGCGCTGATAATTCTCCTGGTAGTCAAAAAATTCTTTAAATTCCTTCAAATCCCTTTGTAGAGCTATAATCTGTTCTGGCAGAGGAGATGTGGCATCTTCAATGCCAGAGATGCGCTGTTCCGCCTCATTCAGCCTGGTAGCATCTGTAGCTACAAGTCCACAAGTTCCTGCAGTTTGCGATCGAAATTAGTAGCCAGGCTGGTAAGCTTAGGCTCCAGGGCAGCCAACACTTGCTGGGTAACCTTGCGGCCTAATGCACTGACTTCCACGGCTGAATGGGGGATGTGGCCTGCATTTTCCATGTGTGGGGCTGGCGGTTGCTTCTTTGGATTTTTCCCGGTGGTTCGCGAGCTTTTCGCCATAATGGACACCACATATTCATCCATCCTCTGTTCCTCCACAGGTTTCCTTTCTCATAGTTCGATTAGATTTCTGTAAAAATGCAGTTTTATTTGTTTATTTTGCAGTGGTATTAGGAGTGAGGGAGAAGTGCGTCTTTAGTCTAGCCGGCTCTAACCCCCCCTTATGTTTGATTTTGATACACTCACTAGTGGCCTCCATCAGTCCTGTCATTATAATGGCCCATTTCTGTTCCACATCCATTCCCACTCTGATCCCAGCAAGGTGCCCTTTCAGAACTTCTTTCATCCTACCAAAGTCATCCCTTCAAAAGTCCAAGACCTCCATCTTAGTCCTGACCATCCCTCTGCCCATGTCCAGGTGAAACCACACTGCATATGGTGGGCACTTCCTGCAAGCGACTCATCCACCTTCACATCCTGAACATGTGCACAGTTGGACAGGGCCAGATCCAGGACAGCTCTCTCCCTAGAGAGGTCCATGACACCTTGAGTCAGAAAAGCAGTACTTGTTCCTAGTGCAAGAGGTAGCAGGGATTTTCCAGTCTACCCCATGTAGATTGAAATCCACCGATATTACTACTTCCCCCCGTTGGACAGATCTATGATCTGGGAATCCAGTAACCTATCCTATTCCTCATCCTGAGAAGGCAGTCTGCAGACCACCCCATCCTTAATTTCCTCCTTTTGAAGGATTGGATCTGCACCCACAAAGCTTCAGGCTTGCCCTCCGTATCTAACTCTTTGGTGCAAACGACCCCCTCTTTCACATATAGCACCACTCCCCCCTTCATGTCCCCTATTTTATACCCAGAAACTGTTAGGTCCTAGTCATGGTTTTGTGTGGCCCAAGTCTCTGTGATGTCTGCTATGTCCACCTCTCCTTCAGCTAACAATGACTGTAATTCCATCATTTTGTTCCCCAGACATCTGGCATTTAGAGACACCACCCTCTACTGGGATGCTGGTTCCCCATTACTCCTGACCTGCCCCCTTCCAGCCCCCTCTTTCCTCAGTCCCTCCTTTCATCCCCACATCCCTCCTATTCCTCCCCTCCTCCTGCTGTCTAGCTTGGGGGGAGGGAGGCCTACTGGCTTCCTCCATCAGGTGACTAAGGGTGCTGCACACCCATCAGTTTAAATTTAGATTTTTAATCATCATGTCCTCCAGCTTTCCCTTCAGGACCCTTGTGCCCTTTCTACTAAGGTGTAAACTGTCTGGTGCATACAGGTCCTTATTGTCCCATGTCCCCTCCCAATCAACAATGCACCAGTACCCTTCTGACTCACAATTCATTAAATTCAGCAATCCTTACCTTCCTTGCCGTGCTAGCCCTCTGGATCAGAAGCACCTCCGAGAAGGCTGGAGACTTCCCTTTCACCTTGAAAATTCTCCCCACCACCGTGAACCTCTCTCACGCTACCCCATCTCACATCCTGCAAGGTCATTCATACCCAGGAGTACTATAATATGAGGTCTCCCTCCTCTCTGTCTCATGCACTCTGCTACTAGGGGTTCCACCCTCCCCACCGTTATCCCTGGCATGCATTCTATCCTCTTTTAGTTTGACCCTTTACCCTTTCTCACTCCTTCACAATTGAATCCCCAAGATCACCACCCTACCACCCTCATCCTGGGCCCTCACTCCCTGCCTTTCATCCATACTGCTGTCCATTCTCACCTGTCTGCTTTCCCTCCAGTCCCTCTTATACTCCCCTCCTAACCCTCTACATCCACTATCTCCTTCCCCTCCTCCTGAATCTCTGCCCCCCGCCCCGGCACACCCCCTATCATTCCCTTCTGCTTCCCTCTGGCCTGCCCTCAACCTTCCCTTCTCCCCTTCCTCCTGCTTATGCCCTTGTTCTCCCTTGCCCAACACCCCCCCTCTATGCACCACCTGTGCTCCCCCTCCCACCTGAACTCACATCCTTTTGGCCCTTCTCCCTACTTATCCTGACATCCTCCCCCTACCTCCTCCAACCCTTCCCCGCGTGCTGCTCCTTTCCTTATCACCACTTTCCCCTGCTTCCCCCGGTCAAGCAGAATAAATTTGTTCCTCACTGGCAAGCCTGGAGATGCACCCAGAGAACCCCCTCCTCTTCCTGCCTTACCTTTCCCTCTTACTGTTATCCATTTCCCCTCCCTGGGCCTCCTCTTCTGTTGGGGAGGGGAACCCAGGGACCAGCCTAATCCCCTATTCCCTTCTACCCCCCAACTAGATTCCCCTCCTTGCCTTGTTTCCACTCCTGCCCACTCCCCCCTTACCTGTCTCCAAGTCTTGTGGACCCCTCTGCCCCTCCCATCATTACCATGCGAATCCCCACCACAACCAGTACAGCTATCTCGTGCCTCAGCTGCCAAAGGTCTGCCCTCAGCTGCTTAATATGATGACAAACCAGGCATCCCTCCCCCCACCTCCCAGAGAGTTCCCAGAAACACTGTCACCCCACACCTCCTGCACTGTGCCACTCTACGCGCTTCACCCTGCCCCCACTGCATACCCCCCCTCTACATATTCATTTACTGGCCCTTCTCTACTGCTGTACTATCTATGTCTCCTTCCTTATGCTTCCTTGAACCTCAATACAAATGTAAGCCAACCCTAGATAGGGCAGACAGCTGTTGTCCCTTGCCTGTGTTACCCTTGTGGGCTGGTCCCAGATAGGAACCAGCTGCCCTCTCTAGCACTCTCTTAATCTGTTAAATATTTACAAGCAGCCCTAGATAGGGATCAGCTGGAAACCCCTACCAAAATCTAACAGTGTATTTTCTGCCCTTCTTTTCACACTTACCTACCCTCCATCAACCAGCATGACCTGCAGCCTGCAGTCATCCCTGTGAATGTCCTGCTGATGACCCTGGTCACCACTGAGTCAGATGCCACACTCCTGCTTTGTGCACTCACACTTCAGGGTCATTCATGCAAGGGGTCACTACTAGAAATTGTGAGCTTTATGTATGAAGTACAGCTGCCCTATTGTCTGGCTTGGGCAGGAAATTCAGCCTCAGTATATAAATTGAAATGTTACTGCACGGCGCATGATGCCATCATGGAAGCAGGCATAGAGTCCGGAACTAAATTCAGACGATTAGTTACCTGTACCAATGCACCATGACAACTTGTTACGTCAGTACATGTCATGTTAGTAAGCTTTGTCAGCAACTCATTGCCGAGGACAACTGTGACTGCTTCATTTAACTTTTGGTCCATATAAGCGAAGTCTTCATCAGCACCTCATTATCAAGGATACCTGTGACTGCCTCCGCTTACACCCCCCTCCCATAGTAATCAACTGCTGCACTTAGACGCACCTCTTCACCCAGGGGGTACGTCCCAACCTCAGCACGTCACTGACCCCCACCCCACCCATGCCTACCCCCCCACACACATTTCATGGCACACCCGTCCTTCCCCTCTCTCCCGCCATTCCTCCACTATGTCACCTTTGTCTGTTACCTTCTCTGTGTCTATCTTCTCCAGGGTGTTCAAACTCTCAGACGCAGGCATACGTTGCACAATACCTCAGCAGTGTCTGCTTGTGTGAACCTTTCTGTAACTTACTGTACCATCTCTGTAAATGCACAAATTGTTGTTCTCTGCTATTTTCTGTTCAACTGACGTGGAACCTACAAAAGAGCATCCGCTTCCAGGTGTTATCCAAGAATGCAATAAATAAATAAAATAAATAAATAAATAAATAAATAAATAAATGTCAGTAGGCAATGTTTAGAAGAAACTTTTAGGCTATGCAGGATGTGCTATCCCCATCTAAAGGGTAATACCTTTGCAAACTGAGTAAGAAGAAAAGGAGTTAATAAAAGTTTCATATGAATATGTTCTGAAGAGATAAACAGTAAATAACTGTCTAAAATTATGCTAAAAATTAGCTGAACATTCAAACAGCATAAGCTACAAATATGTTTAAACAGAGAGCAACTGAACAAGGAGATAAACACCACATTGAACATACCAGTACTGCTACTGTCAGTATAGCAGCAACTACTGGGAATGTGCTACGTACAGTGCCTGCAACATTACAATGGCAAACAGTGTCCACCCCACTCATGTTCACCCTCATACTTGATTGATGCTTGAAGAGCACAGCAACACACATGTGCCATTATGCTAAGTAAATGCAATATGATAATAATAATAAACTTTATTTTTAAGCGCCTTTCAAATATCAAGGCGCTTTACAATAATAAAACATAATTCCATAAAACAATGATTACAATAATATATAGCACAACAATTACAAATACCAATGAGTCACTGGTAAGCCTGATGCCACAAAAACATTTTAAAAGCCTGTTTAAACCCCCCCATGGTTGCACACTCCCAGAGCTGACGGGGTAGAGAATTCCAGAGGGTGGGGGCCACAAACATAAATGCATGGGCCCCAGAAGATTTCAAAGTCACCCTCGGAGCCTCCAGCAACCCCTCGTCAGCCAAATGGAGCTGTCGCACGGGGCTGTAGGGAATCAGAAGCTCTTTCAAGTAGTCAGGACCAAGTTCGTGCAGGGCTTTATAAGTCAGTAAACCAACTTTAAAGGTGATCTGCCACTGAATTGGCAGCCAGTGCAGATCGCACAGCACTGGGGTAATATGCAAACCCCTAGACGCCCCCGTCAACAGTCAAGCAGCAGCATTCTGCACTAGCTGCAGGCGGCAGATATCAACCCCAGGAAGCCCTAAGTAAAAGAAGTTGCAGTAGTCAAGGCACGAGGTCACAAAGGCATGGGCCAACACAGGCAGATCGCTGGATGGAACAAGGTGTTTGACCCTGACAATGTTCCTAAGATGATAAAAGGCAGACTTGACAACTGCCAACACCTGAGATCGAAGGGTCAGCCCATCATCAAGTACCACTCTCAGGTCGCGCACCCGTTCAGAGGTAAGAATCTGGGAGCCTCTCAGAAATAGTCCAGAGGGCTGATCAGTCCTCAACCCCTCTATCCTGAGACCAAGTGGTATTATGAGAAAAAGTGCTTGTCGCAGTTATTTAAAAAAAAGTATCTGCTCCACGTCCCTTACAACACAATCCATAGAAACATAGAAATTGTTGGCAGATAAGGACCGCTAGGCCCATCCAATTTGCCCGTAGGCCCTATACATGTATGCATCCACTCACCCTAAGTGGCCACTGGCTTTTCACCATTCCCTTCCCCGCCCAAGGTTTCCCTGTGCTTGTCCCAGACATGTTTAAACCCCTCCACTGTGCTTGTCCCTATCACCACTTATGGCAGACTATTCCAAGCATTCACCACCCTCTCCATGTAGAAAAAATTCCTCACGTTACCTCTTAATCTCCCCCCCCCCCCAATCCTCTTGTTCTGGTATCTTTTCTACATTGGAAAAGATCCCCCAACTGCACCTTGTTTATGCCCTTGAGGTACTTTAAAGTTTCTATCATGTCGCCCCCTTCTCTCCTCTCCGCCAGTGAGTACATATTGAGGACTCTTAAGTCTCTCCTCATATGTTTCGTGGTGCAAACCATGCACCACCTTTGTCGCCCTTCTCTGGACAGCCTCCATCATGTTTATGTCCTTACGCATATGTGGTCTCCAGTACTACACGCAGTACTCCAGATGAGGCCTTACTAGTGTTTTATACAATGGCATCACCACTTCCTGCCTCCTGCTAGTAATACTTCTCTGCTTATGCACCCCAGCATGCCACTGGCCTCCCTGCAGCCTTTGCACACTGCTTTGATACCTTCAGATCATCAGATATGATAATCCCTAGGTCCCTCTTCTCTTTGGTGACTTTCAGCACCTCCCCCCCCTTCCTGTAGGTCTCCCCAGGGTGCCCCCTACCCAGGTGCATTATCTTGCACTTCTTTGCATTAAACCTCAGCTGCCACACCTCTGACCATCTTTCAAGCTTCTCCAGGTCCCTCTTCATCATCTGCACCCCTTCTGGAGTATCCACCCTGTTGTAGATCTTGGCGTCATCTGCAAACAGGCAGACCTTTTCTTCCAGCTCCTCTGCAATGTCATTAATGAAGACATTAAACAGGATGGGTCCTAGTACTGATCCCTGTGGCACTCCACTGGTCACTCTTCTCTCCCTAGATTGGATCCCATTTACCACCACCCTCTGCCCTCTGTCTGTTGGCCAGTTTCTAACCCACTGTATCACCTTATGCCCCATGCCCAGACTACTCATCTTGTTAACCAGCCTTCTGTGTGGGACAGTATCAAAGGCATTGCCGAAATCCAGGTAGGTGATGGCTACGGCCTCTCCCTAACTCACTTCCCTAGTCACCCAATCAAAAAAAATCTATCAGATCTGTTTGGCAAGACTTTCCTGTTGTGAATCCATGCTGCCTCAGATCCTGTGCATCAATGGATTCCAGCTGTACCACTATTCTTTCTTTCAGCAGTGTCTTCATGATCTTCCCCACCACTGAGGTGAGGCTGACTGGCCTGTAGTTCCCCGCTTCCACCCTACTGCCACTTTTGTGCACATCCACAGCAGAAACATTCCAGAGTGAGGGTGGGTGGGAGAGAGAGAGAGAGAGGTGTAGAAAAGTTAGATAGTTAGATAGACCAGGATAAGGGGGGGCAGAAAGAATGACTAGGGGGAGGCAGCAACCAATCACACTTCTTGTCACGTAATTTGCCAAAAATGCAGTGCCAGTCAGATGACAGAGAAGTAAGCATTTTTTATGTACCTGAGTGTAAATCATTTAACAGTTAACTCTAAACATGTAAGTGCTGTGGTTGCAAACCAAGGTTAACACAGTGTTATGAAACTAAAGTTGAAGTCTTCTTGGATAGTAGCATTTGAATTCTTCCACAAAGACATCCAGGTTGAGATCTGAAGTTACATCATTTTCATATGACAGAAGAATGAGGTTTCTCTTTTGATCATGACCCATGCTCATCTTCTGATGTGATAAAATTATTTTCAAACAAGAAAAGGAATTCTCACAAGCAGCAGTTGATGCCCCAAATAGCGAGACAGCAATACACATTTCAAATATACATGGGAACGCCTCCTTTAATTCCTTAGCGCCACCAAGAACTTCTTCAAATTCATTGCACTGTTTCTTATCCATCAGTGCCTTAAATACAGCCATTTCAGCTTTGACTTTCTCAATATCTAATGCAAGCAAGTCGATCAAAGCATGCGGAGATTCCATTTTCAAGAAGTCAGGAGAGCTAGCAGAATACATTGCTGACAAGCTTTTGTATAACATACTTATAACCCCCACCCAGGTATGCCGTTTCTATCTGACAGCTCTACCAGGTGGGCTGAGTTCGGGAAGGAATATGTCACTCGACACATTGGCTAGATTTGGCTACTCTGCACAGGAGCACCCAAGTAACTCCGGACAAAGGAAACAATAACTGTAATGTCCAATACCAGAAGTGGGATTCTAAAGTGTGGCTTTTATTCACATCCAAACAGAATAAACAAAGCATAGATGGACCCCCACGGGGCTACACTCCTGGTAATGCAGATTAAAGGAGACCAGAACACATCCTCATCACTTTAGCCCTCAGGCTCTACAACACACTGGGCACACAGCCTGAACTTATATGCTGCTTTGGGTTACACAGCCCAAACGTGTACACTGCTCTGGGTTTTCCCTGGCTCGGTTCCCTTGCAAGCCACTTGGACACTTTCCATATAGCATGGAAACATTTACTGGTGGCTCCCTAAACCATCTAAGAGCACTTCTGCTCCATAAGGGAATCTTCCTCATCAATCCCATGTCTGGGTACTTTCCTCAGGCACTGGCCAAGTACCTGAGAGAAAGCAACAGTTGTCCCAGAGCAAATTCATAGAGGTGAATTTGGTTACTACTGATGGGGGGATCTCCCACCTCTCGCTCCCACAATTCATACCCGGCCATTTCTCTGGACTGTAACACCTCATCCTTTAAAACACTTTGCAGTGTAGATTCTTTTAAATGTATTTCACATTCAATCTACTGCCTTTACTTCGCATTTGTGCTGGACTTGAACATAGTTATTAAGTGGCTTTGTCCATTACTCTAGACCCCTCACAGAGTTAAGCAGTCTAATCCTCATATCTTCCAAACTGTACTTGGCTGTCTTTTCCTGACCCCACAGTAAAAGTCCATTTAGTTTCATCTTGATGCAGGTGAAAACACATGGCCCTTTAGCAGAGCGAACTCACCCTTCAGTTGCAGGTGCCCCACAGGCACTTCCTCCTCAACGAACTCTCTTCCAGAGCTTCTGGTGCCTCAGCACAAACTTAAACAGGCAGCTTCTTTTCTCCCCAGCTGGACCGGGGGGGTTACCCTTGGAAGCAGGCTGATATCTCCCCCCCCCATCCCCGCAGGGATGGGGCCCTGAACCATTCAAAGCGGTTTCCACCACTTCAATATGCAGTTCTTGTGTTCCTCTTCAAGTGGAAACACACACCTAAAAACAAAAGTAGCTCTTTAACAGAGCTTAGAGCTCTGAGGGCCTGCAATCAGCAGAGCACCTCTGCTGCGCTCTACAGAATCTCTCTCTCTCTCAGAATGACTTCAAAATCCCCAACGTTCTACTCTAACCTCCAACTGCAACATTCCAGTGTGGCTTATGCAGCTGCGATAGTTCTAAATTATGTCATCCCTCAGTCTCAGCTGAGACTGAGAACAGAGTGAGACAGTGTGAAATCCATTTAACTGGAGTTTCACAAGCTGCCTTCCCTGCCTACCACTAGGTCTTACTGGGATTCTAGTAACCCCAGGTAACAGGGGTTACATACTAACATACTAAAATGCCAGCAGAATAGGCCTAATGGTCTTTCATGTCTGCTCATTTGGTCAGCCCCCGCCCTGGGAGCTGACCTTGCTGCCTTCCCCTCCCTCTCTGGCTTCTCCCTTCTCAGTCCTGGGTATTCTCGCTGCACTGGTTTTTTCTTCCAGAACCCTTCCCCTGTACCTGTCCTACCCCATCTTGAACCCCTCCACCATTTCTGCCTCCACCAGCCCCCTGTGCAGCGCATTCCATGGCTCCACCACCCTCTCAGTGAAGTAGCACCTCCTCCTTTCTCCCCTGAATCTCCCCCCTCCAGCTTTCAACCATGCCCTCTAGTTGCCCCCACTCCTTCCTTCGGAGCACCCTGACTGCTCCTCCCCTATTTATCCCCTTCATGTACCTGAAGACCTCTATCATGTCCCCCCGGTCACTTCTCTCTTCCAATGTATACATATGTAGCTCTTCGAGCCTCTCCCCATAGGTCCTATCCCCCAAGCCCCAAATCATTTTGGTTGCCCTCCTCTGGACCCTCTCCAGGAGTTCAATGTCCCTCTTTAAATGTGGCCTCCAAAACTGCACACAGTACAAGAGGTGCGGCCTCACCAAGCAGTTATACAGTGGGAGTATCACTTCCCTCCTTCTGGAGGTGAGCCCTCTAGTGATGCATCCAAGCATCCTGTTGGCCTTTGCCGCTGCCCTCCTACAAGTCTCCAAGTTGTTCATCTTGACATCTACCACCACCCCCAGGTCCCTCTCTGCCATTGAGATTTAGTATTTTCTCCAGGGTGTACACTTGGCCTGGGTTTCTGGCTCCCAGGTGCAGTACCTTGCATTTCCCTGCATTGAACCTCAGCTTCCGCTTTCTAGACCACCTTTCCAGAGCCTCCAGGTTCCCCTGTAGGGCCACCCTCCCCTCCTCCCTATCAACCACTGCCCCCAGTTTTGAGTCATCCGCAAAGAGACTCATCTCACTCCTGATACCCTTTCTTATGTCAGAGACATAGGCGTTGAACAGGAGGGGCCCAAGGACCGATCCCTGAGGGACTCCATTAATGACCCTCCTTGAGGATGAGACTATCCCGCCAACCACGATCCTCTGGGTCCGGTTCTGGAGCCAACTGCCTATCCATCCAATCATCTGGTTCCCCACCCCCATTTCTCCCAGATTATCCAACAGGCTCCCATAAGGAACAGAGTCAAACGCCTTGCTGAAGTCAAGAAAGAGGACGTCCACTGGTCTACCCAGGTCCAAGGCACTTATCACCCAGTCATAGAACTCCACAAGGTTTGTCTGACACAATTTTCCTGGGACAAATCAATGCTGTCTATCATCCAGGCACCCCAACTTTTCCAGGTCCCCCCCCCAGTCTCTCCTTGACAACGCCCTCCAACACCTTGCCCACCACCGATGTCAGGCTGACCAGCCTGTAGTTCCCTGCCACCTACCTTGATCCCTCCCTTATGGATAGGCACTTTATGCGACACCTTCCAGTCCTGGGGCACCCATCCTGTCCTCAGAGGGATGCTGAAGAGCTCCGCCAGGGGATTCACCAGGACATCCGCCAGTTCCTTCAGCACTCTGGGATGTAATTTATCCATCCCTGGTGCTTTCTCCATCTTAAGGGACATGAGGGCTTCCCTCACTCTCTCTGCCATGATTTCCACCTCCGCTACCTCGTCCCCCCACTTTGCCTTCCCCCCACCCACCAGTGATGCCCCCCTCCACAGATCCGCCAATCGGTAAGGGTCCCTCCCCCCTCAGTTTCACCGTCTCCTCCCATGTATGATGCAGCCCCCCATTTGCCTTGGTGAAAACTGAGGTGAAGTACTCATTTAGTACCGCAGCCTGCTCCCCTGGGTCTTGTGCCCATCTCTCCCCTGTTTTAATCCTGCTAATCTGCCCCTTCACCCTTCGTTTTTCCCCAATGTATCTAAAGAACCCCTTGTTCCCTCTCCTAATTTCCCTGGTCAGGTTCTGCTCCTTCTTTGCCTTAGCCATCCTCACCACCACAGTGGCCCTTCTGGCCATCAGCTCGTACTCCCCTCGGTCCCTTTCACTCCTTGAGCACTTGAATTGCCTATAGGCTGCCTTCTTTCCCCCCACCACCTCCCGAACCTGCCTGGTCCACCAGCAGGGTTTTCAGGCCCTACAGCATTTTCGTCTTACTCTTGCGCAGGTGCTGGTAGCATCCTGCACCCCCCTCCTGATGATTTCCCACCTACTGTCAGCGTCCATGTCTGGCCCAATCCCATCCAAGTGCTCCTTAAGGATCCTTCCCATTTCCTTGAAATCCGCTCCCCTGAAGTCAGTTACCTCCGTCTTTGTGCAGCCTTCTACCCCTCCTAGGTTCATGCAGAACCAGACCGTGGCATGGTCACTCTCTGCCAATGGGTCCCTTACCTCCAGGCCCCCAATCTGGTCACTGTCTTCCAGGGCCACATCCAGTATCCGCTCCTCCCTAGTAAGTTCCCCCACCTGCTGAGTTAGGAACGCATCCTGAAAGACATCCAACAACCTCTCTTCCCTGGCCACCAAGGATGTCATAGTCTCCCAGTCTGTTCCTGGCATGTTTAAGTCCCCCAACACCACCATCCTTCCTCTTCCCAATCTGCAGTGTCTCCCAACATCTGCCACCAGACTCTCCTCCAGCTCTTCTGCCAGCGCAGGGGGTCTATACACCACTCCTATTTTTACTCTCTTGCTCCCCCTTGTTATCAAGGTGACCCAAATCGCCTTCACAGTTCCCTCCGCCTCCTCCACTCCTCCTATGGCAATGCAGTTTTTGACTATTATTGCTACCCCTCTCCCCTTCCCTCCCCCCTGTCCTTCCTGAACATGGTGTAACCCTCCAGGTTCAGGTCCCAGTCATGCCCTGCGGTGGCCCAGGTCTCAGTGACCGCTGCCACATCCACCTCTCCCTCAGTTAGCATCGTGTGGAGCTCAGGCATTTTATTGCCCAAGCTTCTGGCATTTAGCAGGACTACCTTCCACCCTTTCCCTATACTTCCATTTCCCCTGCTCGTGTTCCCGTGGGGATTCTGTTTTCCCCTGGTCCGCACCTTACCAGTCGGCCTTTTTCTGCATTCCTCCAGCTCCCGGGGTGGAGACAGAGTCCCTCCTTTATCAGACCCCCCCTTGACAGTCTTTTCTCCCATCCCTCCCCCCTTCACAAGTTTAAACCCCACCTTTCACCAATGAACCTCTCTATTTTCAACTTAAGGATTTCCTTCCCCTCTGAATTGAGATGGAGCCTATCTCTAGCATACAGCTCCTTATCATCCCAGGTCTTCCCCCAATCCCACATCAACTCATACCCTCTGGCCCCACACCACTCCCTGAGCCACTGGTTTATCACCCTAATCTTCCTCTTGTGTTCCCCACTAGCCCTTGGCACCGGCAGGATTTCCGAGAAGGAAATTGTGCATCCTATATCATGACAGACCCTGGCAAGCTCCCTGAACCTTGCCTGTATCTCTAGCTCACTATTTCCCTCAATGTCATTGGTACCCAGGTGGACCAGTATGTCCGGGGAACCTCCACAATCTTTTGCCAGCAGATATACCTCATGCTTGGCCCTGTGCACCGTTAGTCCAGGGAAGCATTTTGTTCTAACTGGGCAGACTTCTCCCTCCCTATCCCATTTGATCTCCCTGATCATGGAATCACCCAACAGGAGCACTCTGGCCACCCCTTTTTTCCATTTCCCCCCCTTCCATGTCCCTCATCCTTTCTACCGGCCCCTCCCCCCAGCCGGCTCCTTGCTCCACCCTCTATCTGGGTGCCACCCACAATCCCCTCCTTATTTACCCTGGCCACCCCTCCCCTCTGATCCTATGCCTCTCGTCCTCCTGAGTATCCTTCTGTACCTCGCTACCTCCACCATTACTGCTCGCAACTGGTCCTTCCCCCCCATCTGTTAAACTAGCCTGGCTCATCCTTCTTTCCTTCCTGTCTCTGTTCAGCCCCTCCTTGCTTGTCGTGCTCCCCTGGCCCAAACCATCAGCTCCCTTTACTGTATCCTTCTTGTTCTTCTAGTTCTTCTCCTTGCCCTTTCCTCCCAACTGGTCCTTTTCCTTGCAATTTCCTCCCTCTACCCCCTCATCCTCCTGCTCTGATCCCCTGCTCCCCCCATTTTCCTGCATTCCAAGTTCCTCCATGTTCCTCCTGCTATCCCGCCCCCACCTCCTGCCCCCTACTCCCTTTTCATCTCTAACTGCCCCTGTCATGGCTACATCCCCCCCATCCTCAAGCAGAAGAAGAGAATTGAAGTGGTTACTGAGCTTACGGTCCAATCCATCTCCCCCATTGCTTCCTTCTGTCTAGTCCCAGCCATTTGCCTACTTCCCTGAGAATGTTCTCCCTTTGTCCTCCATCTGTAAGGGTCCCCAGTTAGCTGCCTGCTTCCTTCATCAAATCCTCCTTTTGGGCCCCATCTGCCAGGGTTCCTATGCGACCCCAGAGTACTCTCCTGCACTCCTTTCCCTATGCCCCCTCCCCTAGTGCTTGGTGCAACCCCATGGGAGAGCCCCTGCCCTATTCCCCAACCATACCTACCCCCTTCCCCCAGCTGTCTCTTAATCACTGGGCAACCACTGAACTTCCAAGCCCAGTCCAGTATCATGGCTGCCCCACACCCTGTGCATCCCACCACCCTCCCAAAGATGCCAGCCCTAATGACATGTGGTCCCATCCCCCTCCAAGTAGGTTTCCTTGGGTGAGCCACCAGGTTCTCCACTAGTCCAAGACATTTAAACTTGCAACACTTGAGTGGCTGAACTTTTCCCCACCTGACTATTAGCTTTAAGAGTTTGCTCACAGGGGAAGTTTGCAACTCCCTAAACTCCTTCCTCCCAGCCTTTGAGCTCAGCCCCAGTGGCTCTTTTGTATTTAAGAAAGACTAATGCACGGGGTGGGTAGGAGGGCTCTCCAGAAATTTCTTAAGGAGCTTAGGCCAATTTTAAAACACAACTTACAAACAATAACAACTTACAGAAACTTATGACAAAGTTAGCTTTCCAGAACCTCACCACATTTTCAAACTTCAACTGATACCTCTGCCCCAGCAAGAAGACTTAAAATGCCTCAGTGAGAATTTTAAACAGAGATTAACTGAAATGCAAACAACCTTGATTGGCTAGCTGTGTTACTGGCCAAAGACCCTCCCCCACAAGAACAGTCTCCAGCTAGCACTGAAAGATTTAAGGATTTGTGTCCCCCTATTCCAGAAAGTTCTTAAGGAGCTTAGGCCAATTTTAAAACACAACTTACAAACAATAACAACTTACAGAAACTTATGAGAAAGTTAGCTTTCCAGAACCTCACCACATTTTCAAACTTCAACTGATACATCTGCCCCAGCAAGAAGACTTAAAAAAAACAACTAAAAAAAAACAAAACTCAGAGTTCCTCTGAAAAAATCTCCTTTGCATTTCACTAGTGGTTTCATCAGTCAGTTCATGATAAATCTGGGACCACTGATGCTCATTTAAAGTTTGGAATCCTGGTAAATGCTCAGTGATGGCTGAATCTTGAAACCTTGGGGGCAGCACCCTGGTTCTTTTGGTGGCACCAGCACAATGTAATGCCAATGTTTCATCCCAGGCAGTTTTCAAAATCGGTGCTTGGATGAAATATCTGCAACAACATCTTCAGACAGTTCTCTCTTCTGTTGAAGTGTTTCACAGGAAACAGTAATCATTTCAAGTCCCTTAGCAAGGCGCATCAATTCCTTTTGAAGCTAATTATTTATTTATTTATTTATTGCAATTGTTTCGCCAGGAAAGGCACACTGAGCAAAAAGATGCTCGTCTCCCAGTGCAACCTGGGGGGGGTTACACATGGATATGATAACATGCAGGTTATCAAGTGAACAGTTAACAGAAGCAAATAAAAAGCAGCATAAGGATACACGATTGCATGAATATACAAGGAGTGCACATTGAATGCTTAGGATATTATAGTATCAAAGAACAATTTTTGTGACAAGAAGCAGCAGACAAGGTAAATTAGCACAGCAGTAACAGCTGTAAACAACAGAGGACGTATATCACAGTTATACATTTATACACAGTACATAGGACAAAATAGGCCCAGGACATAAGTGCAAGGTTGGGGTTATATGCCAGCTTCTGTAGCAAGGCTAAGGCTGCTGGTCAGGCATTGGGAAGGGGACAGTGATACATGGCAGATTCAGGGACAGGAGCAATTTTTAGTAAGGAAGTTTGCTAGGGCAGTAGACAGAGAGTAGGAAGAGGAGGAGTGCCAAATTTTCAGTGGAAGGGCGTTCCAGAGCTTGGGAAGCCGGTGTGAGAAGGCAGCTTGACTGGCAGAGGTCTTCCACCTAGGGACTGAAAGTTGGCAGGAGTCACTGGATCTAAGATGATGGGAGGGGGTGGGGCATCTGTGAGCATGGTGGCAAGGTAGGAGGGGATGGACCCGAGCCATAGGTTGGAGACAAATTTAGCACAGTGAGAGATGCGGTGGTTTTCAAGGGACTGTAGTGCCAAGGCTCGGTAGAGGTCACAATGGTGGGTGAGGGGAGAGGCATCGAGAGCAAAGCAGCAGAAGGCATTATAAAGTGTGTCCAGTTTAGATAGGGTGGACTTAGGGGCTGCACTGTATACAATGTTGCGGTAGTCGATGAAGGGCAGTATCATCTTCAGGACCAGTTCACGTCAGACTCGGGGAGGGAGGCTGCTGCAGTTCCTATATAGTGCACTGAGCATGGGGTGTAGTTTTTTTGAGATAGCATTGATGTGGTCAGAGAAGGAGAGATGGCTGTTGAGCCAGACCCCCAAGTAATGGAACGAGGAGACATCTTCAAGTTTTTGGCCATCCACGGTGGCGAAGTAGGGAAGGGAGGGGAGTCTGGCCAGGTGTTGTCGTGTGCTGAAGGTCATAGTGACAGGTTTTTTGCATTTAGGGAGAGCTGGTGTGAGCTAAACCATTGCTGTACCTTGCTGAAGTCAGCTTGGAGGTTTGATTGTACCATAGCAGGGACGGAGCCCGAGTAGTAGAGTACAGTATCGTCTGCATACACATGGATTGAGGAAGTAGAGCAGATGAGTGGCAGGTCATTTTGGAATATAGAGAACAGAATGGACCAAGAACCGACCCCTGTGGGACACTGGTAGTTAAGGGAAGGGGGGTGGAGTTTGCATTTGAGAGTCTAACGGACTGAGTTCTATCAGAGAGGTATGACCTGAACCAGTTTGTGGCTGCGATAGAGAGGCCTGATTCAGCGACACTCGAGAGCAGTATGGGGTGGGATATGGTGTTGAAGGCTTTTGCAAGGTCGACAAAAATGACTGAGGTAATCAGTCCACTGTCCATGCCTGTCAGGATAGTGTCTGTAAGCCTTATCAGGGAGGAGGCAGTGGAGTGTCCCTTCCTGAAGCCAGACTGGAATGGGGTGAAGAATTTGGAGTCAGTGAGGAAGGAGGTAAGTTGGGTGAGCACAAGGTGCTCTTGTTGTTTTGCTAGGCCTGGGAGGAGGAGGAAGATAGGGCGGTAGTTAGAGGGGGAGGTAGGGGCACCTCCTTTTGGCAGAGGGATGACAATGGCTTGCTTCCATGCATGGGGGACGGCAGTGGCAGAAAAAGATTGGTTTAGGAGTTTGGCAAGTGGAGTTGCTATAGCGGGGCAGAGAGGTATAGAAGTTTGGGGTCTAATCCATCCAGGGATTTGACTTTTGAAGGGTTGAGAGAAAGTAATGCATCTAGGGCCTCAGTTGCAGTGATGTTTTTGAAGGAAAAGGAGTGAGGCCTAGTCTGGGTCTTTATGTCTGTAGGTGGTGCGAGAGGTATAGTGTTGGGCAGGGAGGAGAGGAGGGTGGCAGCACAAGTGGAGAAGTGCACATTGAACTCAGTGGTGACTGCTGTGGGCTCTGATAGGAGAGAGTTATTAACATTTAGCATTGGAGTGGGATTGGCAGCTGGTGGGGTGAAAAGGGAGTGAATGACCTTCCAGGATTTTGAGGGTTTATTTAGGTTTGACTGGAGGGAGCTGCTGAAGTACTCTGCTTTTGTAAGATGAGCGGCTCTGGTGCACTTGTTACGGAGCATGCGGTATGTGGAGAGGTGTTGTGGGAGGCGTGAGGATTTATGCATTTTCCAGGCTTTGTCCCATGCAATTTGACATTTAATCAATTCTTGGGTGATCCAAGGTAGGTGGTTTCCTCATACTCTTGTACATTGCAGTGGGGCGTGTGTGTTCCAGACGCTGAGGAATGTGTTTTTAAAGTGTAGGAAGGCATCATCAATGGAGATTGTAGGAGGGGCAGGGGCCCAGTTTGCTAGCTCAAGGTCATCTAATACAGGGGCTACAGGGTTTTAAATAATTGATTAGCACTTTTTTGCTTGGACTATAACAATACTAACTGTACAGAAAGCATTTATATAGGTTTTCTAGAAGTGTTACGTTTGTTAAACACAATGAGGCACGTGCTATGCATTTTCACAATGTTTTAGAACTTATATGAGCAAAATGCTAATCAATTTTTAGAGTTAAATGTGCTAGATTGAGGGATTTATACGAGCGTTGGACTACAAATGTAATGGGGGATTTTGGGTGGTGGATTTTATGCACTAAGAAGGTTACGTGGTGGTTGCTGAGGGAGTCAGGAAGAACACCGGCTTGTTTGACCCGTTGGGGGTGTGTGGTAAGGACCTAGTCGATGAGCGAGTGGTTACCAGATTTTAGGTTAAGCCGGGTGAGTGCAGTAATAATTTGTGAGAGGTTTAGGGTGGAAATTTCAGTCCTGGTTTTGTTGAGGGCAGGACTAGCCAATTGTGGTTAACATCGCCCATAACGTAGAGTTCCCCTGTCGTGGTTAGGAAGGAGATTTGCTTGAGGAGGTCGGTGACAGCAGAAGCTGGTATACCAGGTCGGCAGTATATCCCAGCAATGTAGATTGGTAGCGAGAAGGGAAGGACAAGCTGAATTAGTATTACTTCAAGGACTTTTAGTTCGGACTTGGTCAGGACCACTGAATAATGCAAGTCCGAATTTACATAGATGGCTATTCCGCCGCCTTTAGAAGCTCTATTCTGGCGGGCCATAGTGTAGCCTGGGATAGCAACAGAGGAGTTGTTGATGTTTTAGTTGTGCCAGGTTTTGGACAGGGTGAGGATATCTGGAGCATAGTGTATGGCAAGAACCTGAAGGGAGTCAAGCTTGTGGGCAAGGCTTCTTATATTTAGGTGCAGGAGGAGCAGGCCACGTGGGAGAAGATCCCCAGAGTGAGGTGAAGAAGAGGCCGATGTTGGAGAGGGGCATGCGGGGGTAGTATTGGGACTGGGGTTACGGTGGATGTCACCTGCTGCAAGGAGCAGGAGAGCGAGAGTTAAGTAGTGAGCGAATAGCTGTATATGACTGACTGCGAGCAGACGTCTCTTAGATTGATGGCGTGTATGAGCTGGGCATAGGGGAATAAGTTGAAAAATGACCCAGGGGAACGATGGGTTGAAAAGAAATGGGCAGGGACGTGTGGTAGAGTGTGTCCATGCTTGGGTGAAAGGGGAGGTGGACGCTGGGCTGGAGGGGTGGGAGAGCTCAATGAGGTTTGGCAGGATTTGGGAGTGGGCCATGGGAGAGCTGGGTGGCATGTTGGAAAGGAAGGGAGGGAGGGAGGGAGAAGAGAATAGTGATGAAGAGGGTCAGGTGGCCTGGTAGAAGGATAATGGCACAGATCAGGTGCTAGGAGGACCCTACTGCTGTGGTTACTTAGCGGGGAAGGTAGGTGCTGTAGTTACTTAGTGGAGAAGGTGGAGGGCTGGGATGCGGGGGCAGGGAAATGATAGGGACCTGTAAGGACTAGGAACCAATGGAGGAGCAGAGGGAATGAGGGTTTTAGGTAGCCAATGAGGGAGCGAGCAGAGCTGTTAGGCTAATTGGCCAATGAAGGAGCGGGTGCTGCTAGGCTTACTAACCAATGATGGCGCGAGAGGGAATGTGGGCGGGCAATAGGCATATTTAATCAGTGGAAGTGGAGGGGGTGGGTGGGAGGGCCAAAAATCTTTCTATGAGACACTTGAAGTTTGCTTAGTTGCAGCTAAATCTATTTGTAAAAAGCACCAGGCGGCAAAAGCAGGGGAAAAGTCCTGGCCAATCAGAGCGGGTTTGCTGGAAGTGCCCGTGATCCGATTGGCTGCGCTGTCACCGTACCTTCCAAGGAGCTGCAGGTGGGTGTCCTGATCTTGCTCGGCTGGGCGCTGTCTGACCATGGGGGTGCTGAAGCAGCCCTGTTCAAGGGCAGGCAGCTGAAGAGAAGAAACATAGCAGGGGTTAAATAGCATAGAGGCAGGACAGGTTTAGATTGAGCAATTTAGCAAGACAAAGGAGAGTGAGACTTTTCGGTGCCAAGGCAGAATGCTTGGATGGGGGGTGGGGGTGCAGGAGCAAGGAAGCAACAGAAGAGCTGTAAGCACTTTAAAACAGTAGTAGAAATTACAATCCAGCTAATACAGTTGAAATCCTTCTATGAGACACTTGAATTTTGCTTAGTTGCAGCTAAATCTATTTGTAAAAAGCGCCAGGTGGCAAAAGCAGGGGAAAAAGTCCTGGCCAATCGGAGTGGGTTTGCTGGAAGTGCCTGAGTTCCAATTGGCTGCACTGTCACCATACCTTTCAAGGAGCTGCAGACGGGCGTCCTGGTCTCGGTTGGCTGGGTGCCATCCGACCATGGGGGAGCTGAAGCAGCCCTGTTCAAGGGCAGGCAACTGGAGAGAAGAAAAATAGCAGGGGTTAAATAGCATACAGGCAGGACAGTTTTAGATTGAGCAATTTATTTTTTATCTTACTCCAATTTTTACGCCTTACTGCAGCGCTTCAGCAGGGGCATCCAGCCACTGACCCCCACTGACCCAGAGGACAGCAGGCTCACTCGACGCAAGGGTCCTAGCACGGCCATTACCGAACCCCCTGACGCGATTTCACGACAGGCCTCCAGGTCGGCGGGTGCATGGCCATCAAGCTGCTCGGTTACACCCAGCTCTTTTCCACCCTAGATTTTTTCTCCCGGAGCTGGCAGTGCAATGATGCGCTGCGTACATGCAAGCATCTTGCTAGACTCCACCCCATGCTAGTGCCATGTCTTGCACTTCCCCCAGCCTTTGCCAGGGGCTGCCCAAGCATGACACAACACTCTAGCCCACCCCAGAGGAAGGAGAGCAGTCCTGGGATGCTCAATCCAACCTCTCCCCTGCCAGCCCCTGACGGCCCAAGTCCGTTCCCGAACCTGGGTCGCCGGCATGGTGCGAGATGTGGCATCCAGCGCCTCAACCCTCAGCACCACTGGGTCAGCATTAGATTGAGCAATTTAGCAAGACAAAGGAGAGTGAGACTTTTCGGCGCCAAGGCAGAGTGCTTGGATGGGGGTGTGGGGGTGCAGAAGCAAGGAAACAACAGAAGAACTGTAAGCACTTTAAAACAGTAGTAGAAATTACAATCCAGCTAATACAGTTGAAATCCTTCTATGAAACACTTGAATTTTGCTTAGTTGCAGCTAAATCTATTTGTAAAAAGCGCCAGGCAGCAAAAGCAGGGGAAAAAGTCCTGGCCAATCAGAGCAGGTTTGCTGGAAGTGCCTGTGTTCCGATTGGTTGTGCTGTCGCTGTACCTTCCAAGAAGCTGCAGGCAGGCGTCTTGGTCTTGGTCGGCTGGGTGCCGTCTGACCCTGGGGGAGCTGAAGCAGCCCTGTTCAAGGGCAGGCAGCTTCCAAAGAGCTGCAGGTGAGTGTCCTGGTCTCGGTCGGCTGGGTGCCATCTGACCGTTGGGGAGCTGATGCAGCCCTGTTCAAGGGCAGGCAGGTTCCAAGGAGCTGCAGACAGGCATCCTGGTCTCAGTCGGCTGGGTGCCGTCCAACCGTGGGGGAGCTGAAGCAGCCCTGTTCAAGAGCAGGCAGCTGGAGCAAACACATTCAAAATCATTCTCATAACCTCGGCCAAGAACAGGAATTGGGATGATTTTGTAACTTCCAATAGCCCTCTTGCTTCAACTTACAGATCACTGTAACCATTTGCAAACTCTGACAGAACAATCCAAGCATCTTCCAAATTATTGAGGATTACTTCCGAGGTTTTCAGGGGACCGGTCCATCTTGTGTCTATGAGTCTTTGCAGACGCTGACCTTTGTATAGCACACTAACTTCATGTCTGCAAAAAATGTGGTACAGAGACTTAAAATTTGAGAACATATCTGCCACTGCTGCGCTCTTCTCACACATGAGTAACTACCAGATGTAACTGATGATTCAAGCAGTGTGTGTAAGGAATGTCTTTGTTTTACTTTCTCTTGCAAAAGCTTTGGCACACCTCTTTTGCACCCTGACATAACGGAGGCACCATCAAAGAAAGAACATAAAATATTTTGAGGGTTTACACCCAGGTCTTGGATGTCTTTCAAGATCTTTTGTGTAATATCTTCAGCAGTGAGGCCATACAATTGGGATACTCCAATAAGTCTCTCCTTTGCTTTGCCATCAACAGAATATCGTAAAATAATGGACAGATTTTCAACATTCCCAGCATCCCTTGAGGTGTCAGACTTGAGGTAGAAGAACTTGACATCAGCATTGTTTTTAATATCTGCAACAATATCTTGCAGAAGCATTTTTTTCATAATGTCAGTTATTTCATTTTGAATTTCAGCAGACATCTACTTTGCATTCTTTGGAATGGTTTTCAGAATACCCATGAATATTGGCTCTTGCCCTGCAGTAAACTTAATTAGGTGTACGAAAACTCTTGATGAATTGTTTAGTGTTAGGTCTAACTCATCAAACTTGATGATATCTTCATCTCCTCTCTGAGGCAGCTCATTTAGAACAGCAAACTGAATGATTTTACCCAAGGTTTTTACATAGTACCTGTTCCTTTCAATTTGTGCCGATGATACCAGAACAGCAATTGTGGCACCAGTGGCCTCTCTTTTCCTTGCTGTAGTCCAATCAGCCATTGCATTCAAGTGGACTAAGCTCTGCTCATGTTTGTTGAGACCTTTCCTCTTTCCTTTGACAAAGAGCATTTTTCCAGTTGCAAAACCCAGAGGATGTAAAAGTCATATCAAGTCCCATTCCACCAGCATTGCCAGGGCGTGAATACATCCGGCAAGGAAAACAGAAGGCCTTATCAGCCGCAACTGAGTTTTCCAACCATGGTCGGTTCCCATACCATTTTTCATTAAAATTACGCAGCACTCTTCCAATGTTTGTTTTAGGAAAATTCATTTTTGGTTGTGCAGGTTCTTGAGTTCCAAGATCCGCTGGTATTAATGAATCATACTTGTCTGTAATCTCATGATGTTCATTAGCACATGTTGAAGTAGATGTGCTAGAAGATGAGCTTGGTTGAGTCTCTCTAGGAGATGCACAAGCACGAATAACAAAAGTTGTCCATTCTGAAATCTAACTACACTACTGTGGCAATGTCAATGAGGAACGAGGCCAGCAGCTGTCAGTCACCTAACCTAGGGCAGGCTAGTCACTCAGCTAAGCTCAGCAAGTTGGCTGGGGCAAGTGGAACACACACGTGGAAGGGGTACTTCCTCTCTACGTTTTTATTATACGATTTTGAAAGTTAGAACTAAAAGAATACAGTGGAGACTGGATTTGGAATATCATATAAGCACAAGTAAGAGATGGCCACTGGGGCTTGAGGGGCTGACTTTTAAATAAAATATGTTCCAAAAATGAACTGCGTCTATCTGTGTTTTATTTGCGGGAACACAACTCAGAAAAGAGCTGGACCCTGGGTGGGGCTGTGTTTTTAATAAAATTTGTTGCACGTTCCAAAAATGTACAGTGTTTTTTTTTTTACTTTTTTTAATATTTATTGTTAGATATACACACACACACACTACTATATACACAGTCACTGATGGACTGACGGAATCACTTTTCTCTTCAGGAAGCAGCCAAGCTGGCACTAGATACTGGTAGCAAATTAATACTGTTCTTAGTACTAATCACTCCATATACAGTGTCATCAGCTGTCAAAGAGAACCTGTTCTTCAGAACTAAATCTTTCCCCCTGTCTCCTCCCCTTATAGGTTGGTCTCATTCTCTCCTGTTTTCTGCTTTTCTATTAATATCAGTACAGTGGCGTTCCTTGCTTTAATGCTCTCTGTTCCTCTTTTCTTTTGTTCCCCCATAGGCAAAGTAAATTAGCAGTTACCTGTACTTGTACTTTTTAAAGTGTGGGCAACAATTACAACTTAACAAAAGTCTTGTAGCCCCTTGGTCTCTTCTTCTGTTATGTATTTTTTTCCCTTAGGCAAACAAGCAGTTAGGATAGTCAATTTAGTCAAACTTGCCCTTCACTTAAGGGCAACACAAAAAAGTAGAAGCCTCTCACTCTCTTCTTCCTTTACTATCTTTACTGCTGCTTTTCTCTTTGTTTTTCTGTTGGTTACCCTTGTCTTCAGTAGGGATGCAGCAAAATTAAATTTTGCAGGTGAAATTGCAGTGAAATTGACAATTTCGCAGCACAAAATGTTTCATGAAAGTGTGGCGAAATTTTGCAGTTTCACCCGCAATTTCACCAGCTCACTAGTCCACCACCAGTAGAGACATTTCCCCCATGGGAGGCAAAATTTCAGCCACGACTGGTGAAATTTCACCAGAAGTAGTGGAATTTCACCCTTGGTGGTGAAGTTTCACCCATAGGTGAAATTTCGCCTGCTTGGGGGCAAAATTTTGCTCAAAACCACGGGTGAAATTTTGCATTTTGTCCAGCAAAATATTTTGCATAATGCGTTGATTACACAAAATATTTCTCTGGGTGAAATATTCCAATTTTGCACAACACTAGTCTTCAGTTCTGCCCAGTGCAGCAGTGCCCACGACCACTGTCTTCCCTTTGATTAGTTTTTCTAAGCAGAAGGAGTCTGCAGTACCTGTAGCAGTAGTTAAGCCACTGACTCTCCTTTTCTCTGAACAACTCCTATTTTGGCCTTTTAGTGTGTCTTTTGTTCTTACATCTCTTATTTATTCTTATTTGCTATTTTTTTTTATTGCTCTTAATCAATCTCTTTTATGTGTGTTTTAATAATATTATTGCCCTTAGGGATAGTATAGGGAAGAAACACAAACAACAACCCTAAAAGTTATTTCCTTCTTTAGTGAGATGAGCTCTCTAGTCCTTTTTAATGTGTCTTTCGTAGTTGTTATACCTCCTCTTAAGTTACTTTTTTCTTATTCTTAGGGTTTTATTCCTTAATCAATCCCCTTTTTATTTGTAATGGCTTTCTCTCATAATAATCAAACTCTTTAGTTCCACACTAGTACTTTGTTTCTGTAATTTGCTTATTGATTCAAAATCAAACAGCAGCAGCAGGGGGGCACTGTTGAGCTACTTGAGAGACACACGCGTTTATGTTGAGCTCCGCAAGTTAGAAACTGAAAAAAACGCTTTAAAACCACTTTAAACATGTTGAATAGTTAGCGTGATTCTTTTCGAATTCTTGATTTTGTTTTCAGTGGTTTTCCAGTCAAAAATGGATAAGTTTGTTTCCCCGAAATTAGTTGGGAGAGGTGTCCCAGTCCGAGGGCCTACGGGTCAGTTTGGAGTGGATGGGGCAGCAAGCTCTCCTACAACAGTCGTTCGCCCAGAAATGGGAGCTAAATCCAAAGCATCTAAACCAACTCTGGCTTCTATACAGACCCTACTTTCAGACTTTCAATCTGAGGTCCATCAGTCTAACTCTCGTATTGAAGTTAGCTTGAGCGAGATTTCTTCTCATTGTGTAATCATTGAAAAGAGATTAGAGGGCACGGAAAAGGCAGTTCAACTGAACAAAAAAGAAATAAAGACTGTAGCTGCAAGAACTCTTACCCTGGAAGGTGCAGTTAACGCAGCATTACATGAACAATTAGCCCAAGCAGCCAGGATGGAAGGTTTGGAGAATAATAGCTTGAAATGTAATCTGAGGCTTATTGACTTCCCTGGAAATGTGCCGAATCCTGATCTCAAGGGGCAGTGGAAGTTGCACTCAGAGCAGTTTTTTCATTGGAGTCTACCTTTTCCTTGGAGTCAACATTTCGCCCTTCACACAATTTGAAAGTTCACGAGGAAAGAGAATCTTGGCCGAGGTATACTATTGTTACTTTTTCATCTCTCTTGGAAAAAAACAAGATTTTACAATTGGCCAGGCAGAAGAAGGTAATTCTTTATGAGGGCACTCGGATACACCTCTACCCGGATTTTTGCTTGCAGACGCAACAAAGACGGAAGAGGTTTTTACCTATTTTGTCTGAATTTAAGGAGGCTGGAGTGCCAGCTGCACTATTAGTGCCAGCTCACTTACGAACACAATTCCAGGGGAAAGTTGTATTTTTTTAAGGATCAGGATGCTGCAAGATTATTTTTTGAAAGCAACATAAAGTTGCTGGAAGATCTTGGATTAGATTTCGTGCAGGAGGAGACGGATGTCACGGAATATCACCTGGTTTGAGACTTATTGTGATTTGATTGAGGTCTGAAGTGATGGGACTTTAAAAAAAAAATGTTGAGTGCTTTGGATTACATTTTTTTTTTCCTTTGTGTATCGTTGGGATGTTAATGCTTGGAGCACACATGATGTTTTTCTTTTTATTTGTTAAAGGCTCAGGATTAATTTTATATTGTAGATTCTTGTTATACCCCAAAAAATTTGATGCTTTATTTAAGTTATAATTCTAAAGGATTATCCTACTTCTAAATGTTTTTCTTTTGTATTTATGAATTTAGATGAACTTGTTTTTAAGAAAAGAATAAAAAATAAAGTATAAAAAAACCAGCAGCAGCAGCACTTCTTCATATCCTCCTATCCCTACCCTAAGTGTTGTCTATCTGATCCCTTCCACTCGGAGTCCGGCTGCTGGCACTGCCTTGCTTCTGGCTCAGGCTTTATGTTTTATTTGTATTCTCCCTCTCTCTCTTCTCATAAGCCTGAGCTCAACCTGTCCCCTTGTTCCGACAGGCAGTCTCAGACTGTGCATGTGATTCAGGCAGCGCACTGCTCTCCTCTCTCACACTCACGGGAGGATATGATGTGTGGCCGCCGCCGCCAGCACTGACTGACTGATTCACTGACCCACCCCCAGAAAATGAATTTGATTTTTAATGGTTGGTTATGATATGACTGCTCACTGCTGGCATAAATAAAGAAAAGGAAAACCCTCCAATATTCCTATAAATTCTTTCTGACCATCTCTCTAAAACAGGTGCAGCTGTTGCTGTAGTTGCTAGCTACTGTAGAAACTCTCACTCTCTCAGTCCAGGCTGATGGTGGGCTGAAGATTATTAGATAAGAGAGCCGTTCTTTACTTTTTCCAGAATACCCCCATTCACATCACACACACCAAAAAATTACTTTACATTTGTTCTGCAACTTCTCACTTCTTCCTTATGTTCTGCTGCTGCAGCTTAGCAGAAAAAGTCAAAGAACGTGACAGAACACAGAAATCAAGTCAGAGATTCAGAACTGCATGTATTTTTTTTTCTCCACTACCTGTGCAGTGGCTGACTGTCTGTGACCCAGAAAATACAGAAACAATCCCTAGCGCCACAAGCCCCAACAACTCAACTCAGCTGCTGCTTAATTATTCACTCTCTGTCATCACTCTTCTCTTACTTAACTGTTCTTCTCATCACCTCCCTCCATTCACTGAGCAGCAGCTAATTTCCAGCCGATGGCTGTGGTGCGAGGCAAGACCCAAAGGTAACCGCCCCGGCCCCCACAAGAAAAGTAAGTGGTGTGTTACAGTTACAGTATATTATAATTTTGTTACTTCAGTACCCTGCACACACACTAAAGTGCTGAGCTCAGTGAGCTGACTAGAGCGAGCGAGTCATGACGAGGAGGAGTTAAGTTTTTATAACCTAACTAACAACCAACAGGTGCTTGAGATGAGAGATCCAGAACACACAACCCTCTCCGGAGGGCAAATGGCACTTTTCTGAGCAGACCCAAGCCACCAAGCATCTCCTGCATTCACGTCTCCCCCTCCTGCCGGCCCCAACTCACCACCATGGCATGGCCAGATTGGTTGTTCCAAATAGAAGGGGCAGGCAGAAAGCAGCAGTCTCCTCTGTGTGTCGCTGAGTGCCTCTGTCAATCATACTGACAGATAAGCAGTGCAGCACAGAACCTCTGCTCCATTGGCACTTTGGCAGTCAGGACAGGCTCCACTCAGCTCCTGTCAGCTTTCTGAGTCCCCTGGCACCCATGTGGTGTATTATTAGTTCATCATGTGGGTGGTGGGAGTTCTCGCGGCTCACTAGAGCAATTTAATTTTTAAATGCCCATCATAGCCTTCAGTCATAGCAGCCTGCGCTCAGCTGGAGTGAGTAAGTAGTTACAACAATTAATGCTATTGCTGCAATGCTGCAGAAAAAATGGGAGAAATAACAGGGGGGCAAATTAAATTACGGGGCGGTCGCCTCCTATACCCCCGTAGCTATAGGCCTGCATCTAATAAGCCATGATTGGCGAGGGAGACGAAACTTTAAAAAAAAAACAGTCAATGTGTGTGGGGGAGATAAATAGAAAATAGCACAGAGCCCAAATGATTTCCACCTCCACCCCCTTTTGACAGGGGCCCCAACCAGTGAAGGGAGATTGCTTAATTTTAAATAAGGAAAAGACAGAGTCAGGGCTGGGGAAGAGGAGAAGAGGCAAGTGGAGCACAAGTGAGTTCCCTCCTCATCAGCAGGAGTTGCAACCAGTAAGGGGAGGGAGATCAAAGATTTCCTTAGACAAAACATGGATTCAAGAAGGGCACAATAGGGGAGAGGGAGAAACAGGCACGGAACCTAAGTGAGTTCTCTCCTCATTGGGAAAGGCTGTGTGACCGGCAAGGGGGGAGAGAGACTGCACATTCCTGATCAGTAATGGGAAACTGCTTATTGTTAAATTAAAAAAGAGACAGTCAGGTTTTGGGGAAAGGGAGAAGAGGCGTATGGAGACAAGTGAGTTCCCCCCCTCATTGGCAGGAGCCGTGGCCAGTGAAGAGAGGGAGGGAGATTGGATGCACAGGGGGTGGAATATGAACAGAGCCCAAGTGATTCCTCCTCATCAACGGGAGCTGTATGACCAGTGAGGGAAGGGGAGGGAGACTGCACATTTATTTTTAAGACAGAGTCAGAGCTAGGGGAAAGGGAGAAGAGTCCTGGAGCCCAAGTGGAGTCCCACTAATGAGGTCTGTTGTGGGGGAGGGTAAGGCGAGTGGAAGAAGTGTCAGTGATGAGTGTGGCTCCCTTGCTGTGGGGAAGGGGGTGGGGGAAATAAAAGAGAGAGAGAGAAACAGAAGAAGCAGTGGGGAGGGACACAGAGACTGAGAAAGTGGAGTGATTCATGCATACTAATTACAATATGTACTTTACCTCCACTGCGCAGAGCAAGCATTACTGCAATTATGGGATGCATTTGGTATCCAGTCATGCGCTTCTAGAGTCCCCTTTTCTCTCTCTCTCTCTCTCTCTCCCCCTCTATCAACAGTATGTTAGCATGGCTCTAAGTATGCATCCATCAAAAGGGAATGGTGCTCATTGCAAAACATGGGCATAGGGTTCATTTTAAATAGGATAGGTGATTTGGGAGCCTCTGTGAACATTTAGGAACGTACTCAGACAGGAAAGTTCATGTTCTTCACCAGCCATTTGTTGTTTTACTTCCCAGTACTTGCTGTACTGACCTGTAATTTATGCATAGGGGACAGGCACTGGATATTCGGAACCTCTGCAGGTGCAAGCTGGTCAATCCTGCAAAATTCAAGCCCTTTTTAAAGTAGAAAATGACTTTCTGGAGTCTGCAGGGATATCCTCAGAAATTGTAACTACTCTACCTTCTGTCAGTTACTACAAGAAATTTAGGGCAGTTATTTTTCCTGTAAGAAATAGTGATTTTAAAATGTACAGGTGCAGCCAAGTTCTGAGTGCACATGTTGTAAATATCTGTCCCACACATGACACCTGGTCAGGGGATCTGTCAAAGATGTGTCTCTTTCTGCCTTTCCAAATGATGCCTCTGTGCCACATGGCTTTCTCACAAGTTTGCTACTTGCTGACGGAGTTACCCTGTTTAAATATTATGGGCCCCATTTTCGAAAGGTTAGCACAACACAAACCCGGTTTGTGCCACGCTAACCAGGAACAGTGCTAGCCATCAGGGTTGTGGCCATATTCGAAGGCCACCTATGTACGGCACACCCCCGACAGTGCCATGGTGCACAATATCGCACTGCACATATGCAAATGAGGGAGACCCCATGCATATGCAGCGCAGCACGATACTGAAAATTTTAAGAAGCACTAAATGACCACAAACATGGCACAGTTTAATGTTTCTGAAACCTGGCCCTTAACAGTGTGCAGCGGGGATGGGTGCCCTGCACACCATCCAAGTGCTGTCAAGGGCTGGGTACCCTGGTGGTCCAGCGGTCCGTCCCAAGCCCAGATCCTCATCCATGTGTAAAAATGAACTCTCTGGTAGTCCAGCAGTCTCTCCCCAGCCCCGATCTCCATCCATGTGTAAAAGATGAACTCCATGTTAGTCCAGCAGTCCCTCCCCAGCCCTGACCCCCATCCATGTGTTAAAAATGAACTCCCTGGTAGCCCAGTGGTCCCTCCCCAGCCCTGATCCCCATCCATTGTGGACATAAATATTCACACACTGGTGGTCCATTAGTCCCTCCCCAGCCCTGATCCTTATCTTTGTTAGGAAAATGAAAGAATGGTGGTCCAGCAGTTCCCCCTCCCTAACCCCAACCTACCCATAGCAGACAAACCCTGTCCCTGGTTGTCTAGTGGACCCCCCACTCCAGCAGGTAGTGCTCTACCATGCCATTCCCCTGACCCAACACCAAGAGCCAGTAACTAGCACAGTCCTCCACTCACCTCTATGACTGGCCACAGACTGAGCTCTCCTGGTGCTTGTACTGTACACTCATTGTACGAGTGCCAGGAGAGCTCAGTCTGCGGCTGGCCATGGATGTGAGTGGAGGGCTGTGCTAGTTGCTGGCTCTCGGTATTGGGTCAGGGGGAGCGGGGTGGTAGGGTACTACTGGCCGGGGGAGATCCAGTAGACCACCAAGGACAGGATTTGTCTGCTATGGGCAGGTTGGGGTTATGGAAGGGGACCCTTTAACCACCAAGGATTTCTTTAATTTTCCAAACAAGGACGGGGATTGGGGCTGGGGAGGGACCACTGGACTACTAGGGAGTTCATGTTTTACACAAGGATGGGGATCGGAGCTGGAGAGGGACTGCTGGACCACCAGGGAGTGTATTGTTCTGTAACAAGAATGGAGATCAGCACTTGGGAGGGAGGAACTGGCCCGGTGCACTCAGTCTCTACAGTAGCATGCAAATGAGCCCATAATGGGCATGCAAATAACCCGCTAGTGCTGAGCATGCCCAATTGGCTTATCTGCATCTCTGGGCTGAATATTGCCCATAGGGGTCACGGTGCTAACCAGTGTGTGCTGTGCTTTCCACTATGGGTGTTTTTTAGCCCGACGCCCTGGTAGTGTGGCACAAAGCATGGTGACCGCTGGCTGTGTGCCATGCTATCATGGCCTGATATTCAAATAGATGGCGCGGTCAGTTTGGATCGTGCTATCTGTTTGAATATAGCGACAGAACCAGTCAGCCCTATTTTTTGACACAGCACCTCCGTATGCGTGTGCAAACAGCCAGCTCAAATATGGGGCCCTATAACTACATAAAAAACAAAATAAAGAACTCTGGGTTTGTTAAGTTCCACAGTTATGCTGCTATCTAGGGATACTTCATTGATTAGGGCTATATTCCACACACTCTCTGTGTACAATTTGCATACTTCTTTCCCTGTAAAAAGTACTGGGGGAATATCAGGAACATAAATAGCATAAAACAAGTTGCTAGTAAGGACCCCTTGTGCTAAAAACAGTGGTATAAGGTAACAGGGAAAGCAAACATCTGTTACACAGCATGGGGTTTCATTACTTTTTTTACCAGTGTTGACAGCATTCCAAGTTATCTTAAACCATCCGGGTTTCTATGGTTTAGATGATTTGTACAAATATATCAGTGTTTTATCAGCAAACACCACAAATCAGTGTCCTCAGTTGTTGTTCAAGTGTGCCCAGATCAGTGATTCTTTGCTATGCACAAGGGGCCAGTGATCACAAAACTACAAAGTATTTTTTTTTATGCATAGCTGAAAGGCAAGACATAAAATACACAAATGAAAACTGAGGTTAAAAATACAACTGACAAGCAGCAATCACACACACAGCAGCAGCAGAGCATGGCAGAGATTTTATGGGGGCATCATATCGTTCCAGAGCAGGCCAAACAGACAATTTCTTGTTAATTCAAAATTACTGACTGGCAAGGGAAGGGAGATTGAAAATTTAAAAAAAAACATGGCTGAAAGTCAGAGGGTGGGGGGACAGGCACGGAGCCCAGGGGAGTTCCCTCCTCACTAGCAGGAACTGTGTGACTGTCCACGGGAGGGAGATTGAAAATTAAAAAAAAAAACATGGCTGAAAGTCAGAGGGTGGGGGGACAGGCACGGAGCCCAGGGGAGTTCCCTCCTCACTAGCAGGAACTGTGTGACTGTCCACGGGAGGGAGATTGAAAATAAAAAAAAACATGGCTTAAAGTCAGAGGGTGGGGGGACAGACACAGAGCCCAGGGGAGTTCCCTCCTCACTAGCAGGAACTGTGTGACTGTCCAGGGGAGGGAAACTGTACATTTTAGTCAGGGCCTCTGATCCTTGAGCTGAAAAAAGAAATACGCATAAATGCTGAATCAACAGCTTTTTTAGTTACTGAAATTTACAGTCAGTGTCAGGTTCAGCAAAAGACAGCCACCAGTTCGCAGTGACTGCTTTATCTGCATGGGAAGAAAAGGACAGAGCACAGAGTTGATCTCGAGTCAGTGGGATCAGAGCAGAAAAGAAGTGCAGGCGCCCATGGCAACAGAGAACTTGCTTGGGGATGGTAACTTGAAAGTGGGAATGTCTGGGTGGAGGGGGAGGTGGGACAGACACAGACAGTGAGGGTAGGGTCTAGGGGGAGGTGGGGGCACAAAGAGGAGTGGACCGTTGTTCCCAGGTTAGGGAAGGGGAAGCAGAGAAAAGCTGTCAACTGCGGTAAAGACCAAATTTGCTCAATGGAAGTAATACAGAAGTGGTACATTTTTAGGGTGAGCAGGATGTTTCAAAGAAAGATGGAGACAGACCAAAGAAGTGTATGTGTGTGGGGGGGAAGAGTGCATTGATTCATGCATACTCAGTGATGTGCGTCAACTCCACTCTCTGCAGAGCAAACATTTATGATGCATTCCGTTTCCGGTCACGGCCTTCCAGAGTCTCCTTTTTTCTTTCCTCCTATGTCAGCAATGCTCAGCACAGCTCTCACCATGCAGCCTTACTGACTTCCTCTAGGGACAATTTTTTAAAGCAGCTGTTGCCAGGGGTAACCCTAGCAGCAATTATCACAACTGCTTATGAACAGGAAAGTGATGAGGGTAGTTCAGGAATAGCAGTCAGTGGCTTTGTTTACGTGCACCAAAACTTGATCACATTATAATCTATGTCAGGGCTCAAAGTGTAGTTTGATGGTATTTATATGCACCACGTGACTCAATTACTGATGGATCAAATACTCAGAAACCAAGTTACCTGGTGCATGTAAAACGGGCAGAAAATGCAAACTAAAATGTTGCCATTCCGTATACTTGAAGGATCAATAGTCTCCTTTACAAGTTACCAACTACCAAACACTAGGGGATCGGTGCACTTGTACTGGTGCACTTCAACTGATTACAGTTTGGTTCCTTGAGCATAGTCACCAGCATTTGCATGCACTGAACACCTGATTACTAAGTAACTGATTACTCAGTAATCAAGTGTCACTCCTAGGCAGCGCTATCCCAAGGGATACTACCCCTGCCTGAGTGACTAGGTGCAGGTTGAGGGGCCTGAGCTCAGTGAATGGGTGCCTTCACCTGGAGGGTTGGTTTAAGGGTGGCATAGCTGCCCTGGGTATAGCCCGCCAGGACACTGATACCCCCATCTAACCCCTCTAGTGGCTTACACTGGTCAGCAGACAAACAATCACAGTTAACCCCAAAACACAATATTGAACCCACTCTTTGCATACTTACCACCAGGGCTGGATCAGCTGCACTGGCCCTGGAGACCCCTGTAAAACAGAACCTGTAATAGAACAGTGCAATGGCACTATATAACCCCCCATTGTCCCCCCCTTGTTTAACCAGCAGGGCTTCTCCTCTCACTACAAACGTCTAGGGGCAACAGAGAGGGGTGGGGGTTTACATAAGTTAAAAATCTGACATAGAGGAAACAGAGCATGTGGCTACCATTAGGCCAGGCGGACCAGACTGTTATACAAAAACAGTTGACCAAGTGTGGCAACTGCCTGGCACACACCTGATAGGGACTAATTACCATGGCCAACAACCCAGGTCCCTGGGAGAAAACATTTGCTCACAGTCATGCTAGGCTTGCACTTCTGGACAGGGGCACCCAAGTAAATCCAGACACATGGAAGTGATAACAATACTGTCCAAACCAGGTTGGGATTCTAGAGTGTGGCTTTTATTCACGTAACAAAGTAGGAATACTACAAAGCAAAGATGGACCCCCATGGAGCTACACATACTGGTATTGCAGATTCTCCAGGGTACAGAAGATCCTGAATTCCCATTTAGCATAGGCTGAAGAAACATAAAACAGTGAACACTCTGGTTCTGAACTAGAGGTTTGCACACAGCCAGAACTAGTACTTTTCCCATTTCCCATATTTCATGAGGAATGAAGGTGGTACACACGTCGACACAAAGCACATCCAATCTCAACTCTTCCAGAACCCACTATACTGGGGTAAACTGAAAAAACAGAAATTTCAAACCCAAATCTCAGAGTAATTACTTCCATTAGGCATTGGCCAGATGCACTAAATGAAAATGTACAGGTGCCAAAACTGAACCCGGAGAGGTAAACTGGTTACTCCAGATAGGGGGTCTCTCCCACCTTTTGCTGCCAAGTTTATACTCAGCCATTCACCTGGTTAGTCACACCCACACAGAAGAAAACTTGTAGTTGTTGTCTTAAATGTTTACCACACATAGCAAACTACGGACACACCCCTGGGTGTCAAGGTTAAAAGTTCTGTACTTGGACAGTCACATTCTTGGACTCCAACGTAGGCAGACAACTTTTACTTAGTACTGGGTGACAGCGTCCCATTATCAGAGAAATTCACCCCGAGGTATTGCAGACGCCCCTGAGCTGACACAGAAAAAAAGGGTTACACTCACAACAAATGAAGATGTACAAGGCAGCTTCACCAACCAAGTGGATTAAGGGGATTGCCCCTGAATCCTGGAGTTCACCCCCCATCCCTCTGGGGATGGGACAAGGAAAACCTACTGGCACAGGTCTCCACCACTTCAGAAAACTGCCCTTTGTTGTTCTTCTAGGGTGAGAACAAACTACCACAAAACAAAAAAGGGGGTAGCTCTTCATCAGAGCTTAATTGAGGAGCTGCACAGCAGCTGCAGCCTCTTCACTCGAACTCCACTTTACCACTCCCCTCTCTGAACATTCCAATTTACTCCAAAGTCAGCTGAGACTGTGGCTTATGCTGCTGTGAGAGTTCTATGATTACATCATCACTCCAGCTCAGCTGAGACTGAAGACAGAGTGTAACAGTGTGAAACCCATTTACCTGGCATTTCACAAGCTGCCTTCCCTGCCTTCCACTGATTCTAACTGGGATTCTAGGAACCCCAGGAAACAAGGGGGTTACACCTATCCCCTCCACAAAGGTACACACTAGTCAAGTTAAATGCAGAAAGATTAGAATGTGGTTTATTCAGGGGATGTGAACAAGGGTGGGGCAGCAATCTGGCATTTGATTTCATATCTGATTTAGTCAGGTTAAACATGAATGCACTAAGAATCCCTCTAGCACAGTCACACACACTCTGGGTACCCAGTTGTTACTCAGGCTAGCCTGAAGCATTGCCCAGGGTAGGCCGGCGTTGCAGCTGTTGTTGAGGACCTTAGGAAAGAAACAAGAAACATGCACTTTAATCCATAATTTGTATTCCAGAGCCAGATGGCTCAGTTTGTAATGATCAACAATTAAATCAGATGACACACAATGATTTGAGCTTTGTTGCAGGGAGCTACCCAAACCAGGAGGCAGGACTGACGAGATGAAGACCTCAAGATGGTAGGCTGTTTGCCAGGAGAAGCAAGGCCCACACGACACACTATAATGGTCGATCCTGTTTGATGGTGTTGAGCAGGGAGCCGAATCCACAAGCGGGTCTTTTGTCGGATGAATCTCTGCAGCATGAGCGGCAATCTAGGCCAAGAAGTTGAGGCCCAGACCAGGTGAACAGTTCGGATTGCAGTCCATTTTAGGTGCTGGATGCAGCTTTCAGCTAGCGTGACACATTCAGGGGTGTGGGGAACCAAATTGCAACCCACACTACGCATTCAGCACAATTATAGTAAGAATAGCAAGATACCACAGTTCAGATGACAGTCCGGTTGCAATAAAACAGTGTCTCTGTGCAAACCATATGATCTGTGGTTCTCTTCACTTAATGACAGGCTGATCACTCCAGGAGCAAGTCTTCGGTCCACACCAGGTGAAATTCACTCTCTCACAATTCAGGATTCTGGTCACAATATTAGCACTTCGGATGAAGTCCGAAATTAGATTGCAGACTTCTTCACACTGGAAGATGGTAGCAGGCAGGCCAGACACAGCCTTCCTGCCGATTCCTCACCCTACCACGCAGGAGCAGCTGCTTGAATTACTCGAGTTGTTCACTCTTGCAACTTCAACTCTACAATGACCCACTGCTGCAAGCAGCTCTGGGACTTCCCAGTGATTCAAAAGGTTCGGTTGGTTGATCCATCTGTCTGCCACAGAAAGGGCTCCCCCTCCAGGTCCATTTAGGTGCCAAACAGTGAAAACTACAATTCCTCCAGAAATTCGCTCCCACAAGACCTCTGGGGACAGTCTCCATTTTAAGGTCCCCTGACGTACCGATTGGTCCAAACTGGCAGTCTAGGACCAAATGGTGGCTCCAAGCAGAAAGTCCATGTTGCAAAGGAAAGCAGGTAAGACAAACTACTATAGTGTTATTATTAAAACAGATAAGCAACAAACAATCACAGATTCTATCAAGGCTTCCTCTGCGCACTTAGCGATGGCAGAATGAAGCAGTTGCAATAGAACTGGGCGGGACTCAAGCCTGAAACCACTCGGTCCCCACCCAGATCAATTATAACCTATGAAACAGACACCTCTTAAAGAAACAGGCACGGAGGCTAACAGGGCACTCACATGCAAACACTTTAAAACTCTTGGACACAGAACACCAGCCTGGCGGTGGGCATTAGGCAAGCCCAGGAAGACATTTTAGGAACCTCCATTTGTAGGGAGGGGTTACACCAGCTAAACGGTGCATGTAACCGGAGTAAGTAGGGAGCTTGATCATCCATGGAGATGCACCAGCCAGTATCATTTTCTGACAGCTGATGCTGTGCTCCCATAGAACTGAATGGGAGACTTGGACCTGTTTTCTGGTATGACTGCAAACTAGCTGGCACTGGTGCTAGTGACCAGCTATAAAACTCTAGATGGTCACGAGCACTAGCACCTGCTGGTGGGGGTAGTGAACAGCTACAAAAATCTAGATGTCCAATGAGTTCCCCTTCTAGAGACTCAGTGCATTCTTACCAGGTAGTCCTAGACACAGGTTCTAGAGGGGCTATCTGCCTGCACGTTATCACTGCCCCTCGGTACATGTACACCAATGAGCACAAACACATTCCATTGGTCAGAAACCTTTATGAACAGACATCACCAAAAACTGAATTCATGCATTCCTGCTTCTGAATTTCATCCCAAAAAAATCAATAAGCTGACTTCCACCCATGTAGTCCCAATGGACGACCTCACACAAATGATGATCCTGCCCCTCTTCATCTGAACTCAGCAGTACTGACCAGTGAAGCTAGCCAGCACAGTAACATAAAAAAGATTTCATGACACTGGAAACTTTGGTTGATGTTTTCTGATAATATTTTTAAACACAATAATAGTGACAGGATTGCTGCTCTTACATGTACTGCTGCATTCCCGTGGGACCCTCTTTTTCTACATATATTTATGTCCCAGGTAGATTTCGGTCTGCAGGAATATACTCTGTTCACACAGATACACCCTGATCAGGTCAAGGATGTCTGGCTATCATATCATACAGGGTCCTACAAGAGCTCGATAAGCTCAGGGTGGACAAGGCAATGGGACCTGATGGCATATATCCCAGGGTACTAAAGGAGCTAAGGGTGGAACTAGCAGAGCCATTATCGTAACTGTTTAGTGAGTCTCTGAGCACAGGAGAGGTCCCAGAAGACTGGAGAAGGGCTCATGTGATCCCGCTCCACAAGAGTGGCAGGGAACTACAGACCAGTCAGTCTTACCTCAGTAGTGGGCAAGATTATGGAGGCACTCCTTAAGGAAAGGATAGTGCAACGCCTGGAATCCATAGGAGCACAGGATCCAAGACAACATGGGTTTACAAAAGGAAGGTCCTGTCAAACTAATCTCATAGATTTCTTTGACTGGGTAACCAGAGTGGTGGACCAAGGGGGGAGCAGTTGATGTCACCTACCTTGACTTCAGCAAAGCTTTCGATACTGTTCCACATAGATGATTGATTAATAAGCTGGGTAGGCTCGGGGTGGGTCAGAAGTTGGTCAACTGGGTGGCAAACTGGTTGGCAGGCAGAAAACAGAGAGTGGTGGTAAACGGTATACAGTCAGAAGAGATACAGGTCCCAAGTGGGGGTACCTCAGGGATCAGTCCTGGGGCCAGTCCTCTTCAATATCTTCATCAGTGACATTGCAGATGGACTGGAGGGTAATGTTTGTCTGTTTGCAGATGACACCAAGATCTGCAACAGAGTAGATGATCCAGATTGGGTAGGCAGAATGAGAAGAGATCTGGATAAACTAGCAAAATGGTCGGAAGAGTGGCAACTGGAGTTTAATGCAAAGAAGTGCAAGATCATGCACATAGGGAAGAGAAACCCTGAAGCCACCTATAGGCTGGTAGGGGAGCTGCTGGCAGTGACAAAGGAAGAAAGAGGCTTGGGCATCATCATCACTGATGACTGAAATCATCCAAGCAGACCACTAAAGCAGTAGGTAAGGCTAGGGGGATATTAGGGTGTATTAGTAGGGGTATCACAAGTTGGAAGAGGGAGGTAATAATCCCTCTTTACAAAACACTGCCTAGGCCCCATCTGGAGTACTGAGTACAGTACTGGAGGCCACACCTTCACAAGGACATTAACCAAATTAAGCCAGTCCAGAGAAGGGCAACCAAAATGGTGCAGGGACTGCATCAGAAAACATACGAGGACAGATAAACGAAGCTCAATATGTATACCCTAGAGCAAAGGAGGGAGAGAGGTGATATGATCGAAACATTCAAACACCTTAAAGGCATTAACAAGGCGAAAGAGTCTAATATGTTTCAGAATAAGAAAATAGCAGGACAAGAGGACACAGCATGAGATTAGAGGGAGGCTGATTAAGGGGTAATGTGAGGAAGTTCTTTTTCACAGAAAGAGTGGTGGATGCATGGAACGGCCTACCTCAGGAAGTGGTGGATATGAATACAGTGCAGGGCTTCAAACAGGCGTGGTATAGGCATAAGGGAACAATACAGATGAGTATGTATAGATAGGCCATTGACAGAGCAAAGGCCAATGGCACATTTATAAGGTAGAAAAAGAAACGGGCAGACTGGATGGGCCTTGCGGCCCTTATCTGCCGTCATCTTCTATGTTTCTATAGACAACAGTCTTTTTTTTCTCCCACTTCCCCACCACTTCCCTGTTCCAGGTGTGAACAAATGCCTGTGTCAGCCTCACTCATGCAGCATCCCCCTGCAGCAGGGGCACGTTTCCTGACCCAGACTCAGAGGTCGCTTTGCTGGCACAATCTGCCACTAGCCCTCCCCAGTTGAGACACAATGTCTCAAGCTGGCCAGACCTCCAACGTGATGCATGGAGTTCATTACTGAATCAAGGTTGTCCACATGGCAATGAGACAAGTTACTGCTGGGTCACTCACATAAATCCCCAGAGATGCAAAATCAACCAGATATTTAAAAAAATGCAGGATCAACCAGATAACATGGTTCCTCAGTAAGTGGCTTCTCGAAAAGCAGGAAATATAGCCACCATGCTTTTTATTTAAATCCCTTCCAAACATGATTGATAACCAGTAGAAGTCCACACTACAGATGTAGGGATGTCTGATCCCTAACAACCACACCACTGACCTTAGCAAGCAACCCTGAACCATGGAATGAGATGCAGCAGAGCACATATTTCTTTTGTAAAAAAACGAAACTAATTGTGTGACTTAGTGATGAAATGGTGTCTCTAGATAATTTTGGGGAGCACTATACATTATAAAGAAATACTGGATGTGCAACTCTATGCACAAGCAGTGTGTTCTGCCACCTCAGAGTTCTGATTCACACAGGCCACTCAAGCTTTGATCTAGAGGTCAGCAGGACTCAGAACCCTTCTGCGGCAGAACACACTGCTTGTGTATAGTTGCCTGTCCAGCATTCTCTGTTTTATTGTTTTCACTTTTTTTTTTTGACTGGCTGTGTATTTCCCTCCCTGACTCTTGTATGTTTCGCTCAGATAAGGTCATTACACTAAACTCCAACACTGACCAGGAAAATAAGTGGCCCTGCCTCTGAAACAGTCTCACTCCTGAGTTTTCAGTGACTGATGTTTTTCCATACTCATCATCACTACCTTCAGATCTACCTTTTTCCACAGTCTGAAGACACCCACATGTATCCTCAGTTCCCATACCCCCCCACTCTCCCCCACAAACACCATTTGCTGCATTTTATCTTCAGTATGTCTAGTTCTGTGCTCCCCTGAAGCATTTTGTGTTACTCTGTAGGAAATACACTATTTTTACATAAAATTGTGTTGTGAAGGCAGTATATTTTGCCATATGTTTATATTGTCGTTTATATTGTGACGTAGATAAGAACACCCAAGCCACAAACATAGGTCACAATAAACATTATGCAAAGGACTATAATTACAGCAACTGGTGTGCTGTGGGATACCTGGATCCTGAATACGTTCCTACTCGTTCTCAGGTAGGGCACCTTTTCAAACCTTTCATGCAGTGGAAGATTTATAATTCCATCATTGTTTCCATTCACATGCAGTTCTGAAAGATTTGTTTGAACTGAGATAGGAGAGTAGTTTCTTAAACTTGGGTTGAATGTGCTTTTAAAACGTTCATTCAGTGAGATACCACTAGAGCTCAGAGCTGATGTGAAACAATCTGTATCCTTTTCTGTGGTGTCTGACTGCTCGGACTCCAAAACATTCAGTCTCACTTGTTCTGAAACAGCTGGTGTATCTGCAGCACTTGAAATACCCAACAGATGCCTAGTTGTGTCTTTTGCTAGTGTTAGGAGTGTTGGAAAGACATGTTTGAATCCACCTATCAGTCCCAGACAATATGGCCTTGTTCCCCATTCTACAGTGCCTTGGAAGAGCAGCTCAAAGAAGACCCGATGCTCTATCAAGAGAGACCTTAACTGAATAGATACCAAACTGACTCCGCTCGAGACCACATAGTATAAGCTACCTTTTATCCCCCACTTGAGGAAATTCAGGGCAATGATCAGATATTTGCTTATGAAGGTGCCTATCCAGAAGGCCCGCCCAGAGAATCCAGCAGTCATACAAAGCTGCCAGTACTGAAACAATAACAGTAAGAGCCACAGCAATCTCAAATTGGCATTTCCGGACTAGGAGGAATGAAAGTCCATGCAGAAGGTCTGCAGTCTTGTGGACCACACTGAGAAACCAGATCACCTGCACTGAAATGCATTTTGCCAAGGTCCAGTAAACAAGATAAGGGTTTAAGAATTGGCTTATAGATCTTCACTGTAAGGTAGTACGACAAGTAGAAAGTGGTCATATTTAGGATCTGAGGTGGGGTAGGGACAGACTTGTTTGCCATTTACTTGTCTCCAATAGCTGCAGTGCCAGGTCCTTAATCTTGAGCTTATCAACAAGCTTAGTTCTTCCATCAAGGCTGACTCATACTTCCTTTAGAGTCCTCAGTGATGACCTCTACAGCTTTCATTGCAAGGTGTATCAGTATCTTATTGATCAGTTTCCAGAAAACCTTGATTGTAGTCATGTAGCTTGAGTGTGGCGAGGATACTGAACTCCTACTGATACAGTCAGGGAACAAGTGAGTTAAAAACTCACTAGACATAACCAAGCTTGTTACATAGTCTCATGACATCACATCAATAATGGACTCACATCACACAGCTATTTTCTCATGAGCCACTTAGTGACAAACAAACCTAAGTGTGGCAGCAGCATTAATAATTTCAGCAGCTGTAGTTAAAAAACACATTTATTTTGCTATTCTTGTAGAAAATATTTCAGCTGAAGTTTACTCAAAAATTGAGTATTTTAAAGGGGCTTTTTTGTACTGCAATTCCATGCCTGTGGGATGATGAAATTGCAAATAGTGTAACCTTATTGATCAAAATACCAGTTATCTCCATAGGAAATCATTGATAGCTACAGCTAACATCCACACTTTAAATCAAAGAAATTAGAAGTACTTAAGCGCTCAAAACAAGAAATAAAAAGATGAAAATAACTAGCATTCTTTAAATGGCATAAATGGGCGAAAAACTTACTGTAACCCCCCTCGACCTTGCCTAAATGCACATTGCCAGGCTGGTGTCCTGTGTTTTAACAGTTTAAATGTGATTGCCAGAGAGTGAAACATAGAAACTTAGAAACATAGACTCTGATGGCAGATAAGGTCCGCATGGCCCACCTAGTCTGCCCATTTCCCTACCTAACAGATAAGCTGCAGATTCTAGTTAATCAACAGCCTACTTCCTCCTACCCCCCCCACTAAAATTGCCTTATGTCTGTCCCATGCATTCTTGAATTCCCCAATGTTTTTGACTCTCGACCTCCTCAGAAAGGCTGTTCCATGTATCTACAACCCTCTCTGTGAAGAAATACTTTCTCACATTACCTCTGAGCCGTCCCCCCTCTATCTTCAAATTGTGCCCCCTTGTTCTTGCACATCTCTTTTTCTGAAAGATGCTACCCTCTTGGACTTTGTTGATTCCCTTGAGGTATCTGAAAGTTTCTATCATGTCCCCCCTCTCTCTCTCTCTCTCTCTCTCTCCTTTCCTCGACGCTATACATCTTAAGCTCCTTTAGTCTTTCTTCATATGTCTTCTGGTGCAGACCCTGCACCATTTTGGTTGCCCTCCTCTGGACAGCCTCCACCCTGTCTATGTCTTTGCAGAGATGGAGTCTCCAGAACTTTACACAGTACTCCAGATGTAGTCTTACCAACTGTCTGTACAGAGGGCCAACAACTTCTGGTTTTCTACTGGTGAAGCCTCTCCCTATGCATCTTAGTATCCCCCCAGCCCTCCTTACTGCCTTCTCACATTGCTGGCCCACCTTTAGGTCATCTGATATGACTACCCCCGGGTCCCTTTCCATTTTTGTTGTTGTCAGTATCTCACCCCCCCATTGTTTACTCTTCCCCTGGGTTTTTGTTTTCCAGGTGCATTACTTTGCCTGTATAACCTCTGTGTATTGTCTCTTTAAGAGCTGCTTGGATTGCAGTCATAAGTAATCTGAGAGGGAGCTCTGTTGAAAGATGTACCTATTTGCTGCGAATCATTTAGAGTAATAATGATAATGTAGTTTGTCTAACCTGCCTTCCTTGCAGCAAGGACTGTTTTGTTTATCTCCACTATCTTGGTCCTGGACTGCCGAAGTGGACCAATCAGTACTGGTGGGACCTAAAAATGGAGCTGGACTACAGGAGCTATCTAGAGTCAAAATCTGTAGGAATTGTAGTTTTGGGCTTTTTGTGCCTTTTTGCACCTGAAGGGGGAGCCTTTGTTGTGTCTGACAGGAGGATCAGCCAACCGAACCTTTTGGATCTTGGGGAATTTCCCAGGCAGCTGCAGATAGTTTCAGTTTTGAGCTGAGAAGTGAAGAAGTAACAGCTCAAGTGATTTTGAGCAGCAGTTCTGTGTAGTTTTGCATGGGAGAACTGTGAAAGGGCTGAGTTTTGGGCTGCCTGTCTGCCTGTTGTCTCTGAGAGGGAAAACAGAGTTTATTCGGATTGAATCCAAGTTGTGAGGACTATTTAAGCCACTGGGCTATGACCAGACTTTAACCTGAAGAAGACTGAAGATTTGCTGAATGCGATTGACCTGTCAGGATTTCCAGCTGCTTTTGAATCCCCGGTTTGTGCAGAGACTTTGCGATCGTGACCAGAGAGGGGTTTGCCTGTTACAGTAGAATTTCCTTACATACAAATGTGCTGTGTATTGAAAGTGGGTCGTGATTTGGTTCCCCACTATGTGAACTGTGTTCTGCTTGTGGGTACTGTAGAATCCTTTACATATAAATGTGCTGTGTATTGAAAGTGGGTCATGATTTAGTTATCCACTGTGTGAACTGTGCTCTGCCTGCTAGAAGCTTTATCTAGCCTAATCGGACTGAATCTGTTTTCATCTCCATTCATCCTGGGCCATGCCATGCTGGCCCTGTCAGACTACCCCACTGCACAGAGAAAGCCACCGATGAGAGTCCTGCCTGGGGATCAGCCCCCTGCTCCACGCTTGAACAGGAATGACGCCTCGGTGAATTGTGTGGGCCCTGCTTCTCCTGGCACTCCAGATTAACCATCAGCTGTCTCGATTTTTGTCCAGCCTGTGACCAGTCTTGGGTATCGTGAGTAATCATCAGGGTAGATCCCTGCAACAGCAGCCTAATCTAAAAGTGTGTCATCTGATTGTCTTGTTGTTTTCTTTTCATGAACTGAGCCCTCCAACTCTGGATTACAAATAGTGTGGGTTGTGCATGTTGTTTTCTTCCATCACAGTGCCCCAACCAGTTGCAAAGTTCCTGGTTAGCCCACCATTCTCCATCTGGGTACCCAGCGTGTGTGACTGTTGTGGACCCTGAAGTGCATGCATAACTATTTGACTGACGGAGACTCTAAGCAAATTAACCTGATTATGCCCCTCCCTTGTTCAAGCCCCTTAACTAAATCAGATCTAACTCTTTTTTGCATTTACCCTGACTGTGGTTCTAGTTTGTGCAAGAGTACTGTACTGCTGTTATTTGCTGTGTATAACCTTGTTTTACAGGGGTTCCCCAGGGCTGGGCCAGAGGAAAGCCCTGGTGGTAAGTGCAAACAGTGTGGGTACTTGTGTGGAGTATCAGGGGTATTGTGAAAGTGATTATTGTGTATTGTTCCGGCCACTAGTAAGGAAAGACGGGGGTTACAGTGTCCTGGAGGGCTGTGCCCAGGTTAGCTTGACCACTACCAACCCTGACCTCCGGTTGGAGGCATCCGTTTCAGAATTCAGGCCCCTTAACCTGCTACTAGCCAAGCAGGCAGGGGTAGTAGCCCTTGGGATAGCGCCACCTAGGGGTTATATTTTGGAGGCTCACCGCTGGGATTTTGTGCCTTCTAGTGGCCAAAAATTATGAATTATTGTTAAAGATTAATGGCTGCCCCAGTGAAATGGCTGTACACCAGTTGGTGGGCGTGGTGTACTGGACAGGAGATCGACCAAAATGCTCTACTTGTGCTGGATATTCCCCTGGGTACCAGTAAAGACACTGTAGAGGGAGCACTCTTCAAAGTTGAATGTTTAAAAAACCCTGAGGTGGTGGGTTGACAGGCTGATTTGATCACCCAAACTTTCATAGCCTTGGTAGAGTGCAGTGATCTCGTGGACAGCTCTAAAGTGTCACAGGCTATTGCCCCAGAAGGGGTTCCAGCTGCCTGGAGAGTGATAACAAAAGACAGTAAAGACCCCGGGGAGGATGAGCTCCCACTATTATCTGAGACTTTTGAGGAGAAATTTGTTAAGTTGTTGCTGTAGGAAGGGAAAACCGTAGAGGACTTTAAGAAACTATTCCTCCCACCTGGGGGTGTTCCTTCCCCAACACCCCCCTCCCACTCCAGCACCTCTTACTGCCCCGCCTTCTGTGCCTATGCCAATGCTGGCCCCTTTATCTGTACCTGCCATTAGTCACGACTCCTACTGAAGGCTGAGAATCTTCTCGGACACCCTCCGCACCCCCAAGGGGGAGGATGACTGGGAGACCTGGATAGACTATGTTGCCCCCTAGTACTTGAATGGCAATGCTCAGAAGCAGAGAAATTAAAGAGGTTGGGTGAGAGCCTCCGAGGTCCTGCCCTGACTACCATCCGTGCCAAGCAGGACAATAACCCCGAAGCAACTGCACAGGACTATCTTAATGCCTTGGAAAATGTGTATGGGAGCCCGGATTCAGATGAGGATCTGTGGTGCAGCGTAAGAAATGCTCAGCAGTACCCAGGGAACCCATTGTCTGTGTATGTACCTCGGCTTGAAAAGCTGCTAAAAGACTGCCTCAAAAAGGGTAGTTTGCCATCAAATGAATTAGATCAAACTAGGCTGGACCAGATCCTTAAGTCTGCTGTGTTTTCAGAATTGTTACTGCTTCAGTTGCACCTTGCCACCCGACTGGAACCGCCCCCCTTCTATGACTAGCAAATGAAATAAATTCAGGGGGTTGAGCAAAGGCGACCCCATGGGGGAACTGCACCCATATCTGCTGCTGCTGTGCAAGTCACTGAAAGTGATCAGCCAAGTGAGGCTCAGGGGCAAAAGTCAGCACTTAATGAGCACTCTGAGAATGCAAAGGACTTCCCGCCCTGGGCCCAGCATTGGAAAGATGAGCTACTAAAGGAAGTCCAAGAGGTGAAGACGGGTGCCTCTGCAAGGATTTCCCCCATGGAACAAGATTCTGGTCCCTGTCAAGATGTGACTGCCATGGGGTTGGGGGTGCACCCTCAGGCATCTGCTACCAAGGTTGGCTCCAAGGCAGAGATCACCAGATTGACTGCCACTTTAAAGGAACTGTTAAGACACATTGCATCACTCTCACCACTGCAAGCAGATACTAGACCCCAATCTCTTACTACTGCTTCAGTTCCTCATACGATGTTCTCTCCCAGGATGGCCCAGGAGTCTATCATTTGTCACAACTGTGGAAAGGATGGCCATATGAAAAGAGAATGCTTAGAAAGAGTAGTAAACAGACTCCAAGGGAAGCTCTGAAAAGCAAATCAATGGCCAAGGGGTGCCGTAAATGACTGCAGTGAGGGTTTGAGAAACCCTAACTCAAATTTCTTTGTGGCTAAATTGTCTGTCCAGGGCTCTGCTACTGCTTCTCCAGACTGGTCTAAAATAGTGGGCCCTTCAATGGAGACTATGTTGGCTGTGAATGGTATTCATACTCGGGCTGTGCTTGACAGTGGGTCGTAAGTGACCACTGTATTCCAGGACTGGTATGACAAACACTTATCTGATGAGCCTTTGCAATCTCTGGAAGGCCTACATGTGTGGGGCTTGAGCAACAAGTCTTATCCCTGCCTAGGGTATGTCCGCCTCTGGTTGTCTTTTCCTGCAACTGTAACAGGTGTAGAGGAGTGAATAGAGAGATTGGCTCTAGTGTGTCCCCCCCACTGAACTGTATGATGGGGTCAGCCTGTTAAATGGGAAAAAAACGCCCATATGTTTGGGAGACTGGCGCAACTCTTTCACGAGAAACAAGGGTGACGGGCTGGGAGGGCCCTGAGAATTCTGGCTCTGATCAAGAGGGCCTGTGATTTGCAACAGAAACTAAGGAAGTAGACCAGGATGAACTGGTAGGGATTGTGTGGAAGAAGGATCCCGATTCAGTGGTACTGGCCCCTAATGCCAAGTGTACCATTCAAGGGGAGGTCCCACTCCGGAAAGATGTCAAGAACAAAGTACTGATGTTGGATGCACCAGGCAATGGAAAATTTGCCAGAAAGATTATTTGTCGAGCCCAGCATCTTGCCTGCTCATGCCCATGCCTATACATGACAAGTGATGGTCCAGATTCACAATGTGTCAGATCGGGAGATCCAGGTGAACAGAGGGTGCACCCTAGCTATTGCACACTGCATAGACACTGCAGTATTGCCCAGCAACAAGCACCCTGGTGAGAAGGAGAGAGTGACCCCAGACTTGTTTGACTTTGGTGACTCCCCGTTGCCAGCTGAATGGAAGGCTAGAATTAGCAAGAGGCTTGCCCAGAAAGACCAAGTGTTTTCGTTGAAGGAATGGGATGTGGGATGTATCCAGGGGGCAGAGCATCACATACACCTGCATGATGAACGGCCATTTCAAAAGAGGTCCCAACACCTAGCCCCAGCAGACATAGATGATGTGACAAGACACCTGCAGGAAATGTTCACTGCTGGTGTGATACAAGAATCCAGGAGCCCATACGCCTCTTCCATTGTGGTTGTGCATAAGATGAATGGGTCTGTGAGGATGTGTGTTGATTATCGAACCCTGAACCGGCGGACCATCCCAGACCAATACACTATGCCTCGTATACAAGATGCCCTGGACTACTTGAATGGGAGCAAATGGTTCTCGGTGTTGGATATTCGCAGCGGATACTACCAGATCCTGATGGTCCCAGAAAACCATGAGAAAACAGCCTTCATTTGTCCATTGGGGTTCTACGAGTTTCTGAGGATGCCTCAGGGGAGATCGGGGGCCCCAGCCACCTTACAGTGACTGATGGAACGTGCGGTGAGAGATATGAATTTGCTGGAATGCCTGGTGTTCTTGGATGATGTCACTGTGTTTGGGAGCACCTTAAAGGAGCATGAGAACTGACTGTTTAAAGTCCTAGACCAACTGGAAGACTCTGGCCTCAAGCTGTCCATTGACAAGTGCCAGTTTTTCCAAACCTCCGAGAAGTATGTGGGGTACACAGTATCTACAAAAGGGATAGAGACTGATCCCAGTAAGATTGAAGCACATACTACTTGGCCCCAGCCCCCTAATCTGAAAGAACTGCAAAGTTTCCTGGGGTTCTGTGGCTACTACCGCAGGTTCATAAAAGACTATTCCAAGGTGATTCACTCAATCTTGAAACTTACTAAGGGTTACCCTCCTTCCAATCGTAAATACAAAAAAGGGGCAGTTAAAGAACCAGAAAAGTATACTTCCACCCAGGTGAACTCTTCGGGCCCTGCTGGATGCCCAACTGTGAAGCAGCCTTCCATGAGATCATATACCAGCTGACCCATACCCTCATCCTTGCCCCTGCTGACCCCACCAAACCCTATGTGCTGCATACGGACGCTAGTCAGCAAGGTCCAGGAGCGGTGCTGTATCAAGACCATGAGGATGGTCTGAGACCAGTAGCTTTTGCCAGTAGTAGCTTGACCATGTCCAAATGAAACTACCCTGTGCATAAGTTGGAGTTCCTTGCACTAAAATGGGCCGTTGACCAGTTTCATGAATACCTCTATGGGGCAAAGATATTGGTGAAGACTGACAATAACCGGTTGATCTATGTACAGACTTCAGCTAAGTTAGACGCCACTGGGCACCAGTGGCTTTCTGCATTATCAACCTATGATTATGCTGTTGAATACAGACTGGGCCTGAACCATATTGATGCTGACACCCTATCACGAAGGCCCACTTCCAAGAGTGATTGGGTCAGGCTGTCTGAACCTGACATTCAAGCATTGTGCCAAAAGTTGGATAGAGATGAACAGATGTCTGCGGACACAGTGGACTGTTTAGTAGATTGCTTGGGCCATTCTGAAACCTGCATACCAGCTGCTTATTGCCACTTCTCTGCTCTAGATATTAGTGCACTACCTCAACTTGACAATGACAGCATTCAGTGGGCTCAATCCCAAGATCCTATGATTCAGCCAGCACTTGATGCCCTGCGTGTGGGGAAAGATGTGTCTAAGTTACGTTCCACTGACTTGTGAACTGCTTTATTGTTTAAAGAAGGCCCCAGATTGAAGTTGCTCAATCAGTTGTTGTATAGAGAGACAGTAGCTCGTACTGGTTGGTCCTGCCCACGGCCTTTAAAGATTTGGTACTGAGGTCCCTCCACAATCACATGGGGCACCTCGGTATTGACAGAAACCTTGACCTGGTATGATCTCGCTTCTACAGGCCCAAAATGGGGGCCGATGTTGAGCACCATGTAAAGACTTGTAGTCGTTGCCTGCAAACAAAAGCCCTGCCTCAGAGGGCTGCCCCTTGTTAATATTACTACCAGTGCCCCCATGGAACTAGTCTGCATAGACTTCTTGTGTTTAGAAACTGATCAGTGGAACATTGGCAATGTGTTAGTGGTTACGGATCATTTCACACAGTATGCACACGCTTTTCCCACCAAAGATCAAAAGGTATCTACCGTGGCCAAGGTGCTAGTGGAAAATTTCTTCGTCCACTATGGTGCCCCCCCCAGCGGATTCATCCTGATCTAGGCAGAGACTTTGAGAGTCAACTAATCAAAGAAATGCTCTCTCAATGGGGGGTGCGGAAGTCAAGAACCACCCCCTATCACCCGCAGGGAGACCCTCAACCAGAACGTTTTAACCACACCCTTCTAGACATGCTGGGCACCCTCCACCCAAAAGACAAGCATAAATGGAGCCAGCAGATTAGCACCTTGGTACACGCATACAATTGCACGAAAAATGATGCTACTGGGTTCTTCCCCTACTGTCTCATGTTCGGAACAGAGGCCCAGCTTCCAGTTGATATCTGTTTTGGGGTCTGTCCAGATGGGGTCTGAGCCGAAAACTACTTGCAATATGTACAAAAACTGAAAGCTCAATTGAACCATGCCTATCAACTGGCCCAGGCAATGGCTGCCAAGAGAAATTTAGCCAACAAAGAGAGGCATGATAAAAAAGTAAAGGCTCAAGAGCTACGACCTGGAGACAGTGTGTTGTTATGCTATTTGGGACTGCATGGTAAACACAAAATTGCCAATCGGCGGCACCATCTTCCCCATGTAGTAGTTGGAAAGATAGATGATTTACCTGTGTACATGGTGCACACAGAGAACAACTCCAAAGCTATCAAGACCATGCGCCGTAACCACTTGCTACCTATCGGCCAAGTCATGATTGAGGCTGAACCCCTAGAAATTGAGCCTCCTGGGCTGGTGACTCGTGCTGCTGCAAGAAAGAGACAGAGTCAACCTACCCCAGTGGTCACAGATTTAAGGTTTCCTCCGCAGCGGGCCCAGAATGATAGTGACTGTCAGTCCACTTCTGACGAAAGTGAATACGACCATGCCTATTACCCCTCTTATGAACTGAGTCAGCTGTTTCAAGGTAACCCCCCGATAAATTGTGGGGATGAAGCTGGGCCTTCTGGACTGCCTTACTCCCCCCCCAGCTTCGTCCTTGGAGCCAATTCTCACAGAAAGTGAAGTGCAAAGTATCACGTCTGAAGAGGTTGAGTCTCTGTATTGTGGAACTGTATGATTTGCCTGAAGAAGGGGCTGAGGGTTTGAGTCTTTCTGGTGAAATACCAGGACTTGAAGAACACTATGAGAGTGCTGACCACCCCCCTTCAGTGCCTCAAAGCTTAACTGTGCCTGAGCCTTCGCAAAATGAGTCAAGTGTTATAGAAACAGAGCCAGCAGAGCAAGGAGACAACAGTGCCCCAAGTCTGGACATTCCCACCCAGGCAGAGGCACCCCTCACAAGTGATGAGAGTCCTCAGACCAGTGCTGAGAGTACAGAGACTGTAGTTGTCCCCCTCAGAAAGACTGGCCGAGCTGTCAAGCCAGTAGTACGCCTCAGTTATGATTCTCCCAAGAGGCCTGTGGGCTTGCCTCTCCATGTAGTTCACAAAGGTGTTTAAGTTTCACCAAGCTCACTGCCCAAATTAAGCTTGATGGCCCATTCCAGGTTACTTGTTCTGCCCTCTCACCATAGTGCCCCTGTACCATCCAGCCCCAAGTTAGCTGATAGGGAAGGGCCCCCTCTTGCATTGTTCAAGGTACAAGAAGTTATTAGCTGATTTAGTATAGTAATGTTCAACTGACTTGCGTGAAATATGCCTAATGTATTGTCAGAATGCACAAAGTATTGGGAAATGTAGTGAATGTGTATAGTAAAGTAATAAGTGTATGTTAATTGATTCATGATGGTACGGACTTGACACGGACGCCAAGTTTTCTCCAGGCAGGGAAGGGTGTAACCCCCCACAAATGGGGGTTCCCAAAAAGTCTTCCTCGAGCTTGCCTAAATGCTCACTGCCAGGCTGGTGTCCTGCATTTTAGCAGTTTAAATGTGATTGCCAGAGAGTGCCTGTATAGCCTCTGTGTACTGTCTCCTTAAGAGCTGCCTGGATTGCAGCCATAAGTAATCTGAGAGGGAGCGCTGTTGAAAGATGTACCTATTTTCTGCGAATCATTTAGAGTGATAATGATAATGTAGTTTGTCTAACCTGCCTTCTTTGCAGCAAGGACTGTTTTATTTATCTCCACTATCTTGGTCCTAGACTGCGAATCAGTACTGGTGGGACCTAAAATGAAGGTGAACTACAGGAGCTGTCTGGAGTCAAAATCTGTAGGAATTGTAGTTTTGGGCTTTTTGCTCCTTTTTGCACCTGAAGGGGGGAGCCTTTGTTGTGACTGACAGGAGGATAAGCCAACCGAACCTTTTGGATCTTAAGGAATTTCCCTGGCTGCTGCAGCTCGTTTCAGTTTTGAGCTGAGAGGTTAAGAAGTAATAGCTCAAGTGATTTTTGAGCAGCAGTTCTGTGTAGTTTTGCATGGGAGAACTGTGAAAGGGCTGAATTTTGGCCTGCTTGTCTGCCTGCTGTCCCTGAGAGGGAAAACAGAGTTTATTCGGATTGAATCCAAGTTGAGAGGACTATTTAAGCCACTGGACTGTGACCAGGCTTTGACCTGAAGAAGACCGAAGATTTTCTGAATGCGATCAGCCTGTCAGGATTTCCAGCTGCTTTTGAATCCCCGGTTTGTGCAGAGACTTTGCGATCATGACCGGAGAGCGGGTTGCCTGGTACAGTAGAATTTCCTTACATATAAATGTGTTGTGTATTGAAAGTGGGTCATGATTTGGTTCCCCACTGTGTGAACTGTGTTCTGCCTGCTGGAAGCTTTATTCAGCCTAATCAGACTGAATCCATGTTCATCTCCATTTGGCCTGGGCCATGCCATGCTAGCCCTGTCAGACTACCCCACTGCACAGAGAAAGCCACCAATGAGAGCCCTGCCTGGGGATCAGCCACCTGCTCCACACTTGAACAGGAACGATGCCTCGGCGAATCGTGTGGGCCCTGCTTCTCCTGGCACTCCAGATTAACCATCTGCTGTCTCGATTTTTGTCCGGCCTGTGACCAGTCTTGTGTATCGTGAGTAATCATCAGGGTAGCTCCCTGCAACAACAGCCTAATCTAAAAGTGTGTCATCTGATTGTCTTGTTATTTTCTTTTCACGAACTGAGCCCTCCGGCTCCGGATTACAAATAGTGTTTGTTGTGCATGTTGTTTTCTTCCATCACAGGGCCCCAACCAGTTGCAATGTTCCTGGCTAGCCCACCATTCTCCATCTGGGTACCCAGAATGTGTGACTGTTTATGAACCCTGAAGTGCATGCATAACTGTTTGATTGATACAGCCTTCAAGCAAATTAACCTGATTATGCCCCTTCCTTGTTCAAGCCCCTTAAATAAATCAGATCTAACTCTTTTTTGCATTTACCCTGACTGTGGTTCCAGTTTGTGCAAGAGTACTGTACTGCTATTATTTGCTGTGTATAACCTTGTTTTACAGGGGTTCCCCAGGGCCGGGCCAGAGGAAAGCCCCGGTGGTAAGTGCAAACAGTGTGGGTACTTGTGTGGTGTATCAGGGGTATTGTGAAAGTGATTATTGTGTATTGTTCTGGTCACTAGTAAGGAAGGGGGGGGTACAGTGTTCCGGAGGGCTGTGCCCAGGTTAGCTTGACCACTGCCAACCCTGACCTCCGGGTGGAGGCACCCGTTTCTCGAACTCAGGCCCCTTAACCTGCTACTAGCCAAGCAGGCAGGGGTAGTATCCTTTGGGATAGCACCACCTAGGGGTTACATTACTTTTAAATATGGCTTATAAAACCAAGTCACTTCTATGGACCCTTCTTATTTATTCAAACAAAAAGTAAGCACCCAGCTCCAGGATCAATACAAACAAAAATGTTATTAACAAACTGCAAACATTTACAGCTGGATCTCTGATGAAGCTTGGCAGTATGCTGAGCAAAACTTTATTTATTTATTTATTTAATTTCTAGGATTACAATTACCTTTGAGTCCAGGGCTCTTTTACAAAAGTTCCACGTCAAGACATAGGTATCACATGACAATAGACAAAATTGTTACACGAATAAGGGTAAAGGATATCAAATTAATTTCGAACAGACAGGAACAGGGTAAAGTGGAAAGGAAGAGGACAATGGGGTGGTAGAAAGAAATGGCGGGGCAAGGGAGGTAAGAAATGGGAAGAGAGGAGAGGTGGGGGTAGGTAAGGATAAGGAGGGGATAGGGGTGGAGCTGCCAGGAAGGGGAGGTATTGTCAGGTGCTGTAGAGTGTGTGGGCAGAGGCCAAACTAGGGGCAAGTGCGTTATAAGCAGTTAGATATGAAGGCATGCAGCGGAGCGGAGTTGCACAGACATTATCCATGACAGTCGCAGATGCTGGAAGCGACCAGGGTGTTTCAGAGCCTGGATCTGAAGTCCCCTAGCCCAGTGGTATTGATAGTATCATTGGCAAGACCATTAAACCAAGTGGGTGCCCTGTAGGTGAATGAACGCTGGCCAATGGCTGTGCGGCAGGGAGGGATATGGAAAAGTTGTGGCTTTGATCCCCTGGTAATTCTGGAGCTGGTTTTCATTTGAAGGAGTCAACAGAACCCGGAAGGGGCAGCTCCCAACTGTATTTTCTTAGCAACCATGCAGGTTTGGTGCTGAATTCTGTTATCAAGTTGAAGCCAGTTAGCTTGTGAGTAGAGGTCACAGGTGTGTGTGAGCCGTTCGGCCCCAGTGATGAGTCGACAGGCCTTGTTTAGGGTGGTAATAATCCTTCTGAGTGCAGTGGTAGTGGCAGTGCCATAGATGACAAGACCATAGTCAATCTGGGAGATGATGGAGCTTTGAACTGCAGCAAAGAGGGCCTCTTTAGTCAGGTGCCGATGAAGCCGGTAGAGTAAGCCCAGTTTAGTATTCACAGTTTTAGTGACATTGGTTATATGGGTTCCAAAGGACAGGTGTGGGTCTAGGGTGATTCCTAGGTATCTGAAGGAGTCAACCTGCTCCAGGGAGTCCCTGAGGCAGGTGTTTAAGGAGAGTTGGTGGTGTTTGTGCTTGTTTTGGTGGCTGGTGAAAATCATGGTCTTCGTTTTTTCTGGTTAAGGATTAACTTATGTTCTTCGAACCAGCTTTCAACAGAGGTGAAGCCGTGTTGAAGGGTTTGTTGCAGATGGCTTGGGTCATGATGAGAGGCAAGAATCACCGCGTCATCTGCATAGAGTATGACTTGCTGAGAGGTGGCGTCGGGTAGGGAGTTGAGGAACAGGCTGAACAGCAATTGGCCCAGGATGGAGCCTTTGGGGTCACCGGAGTGAACCTGTTTAGTGTCTGAGACCACGCCTGTTATTTTTACACTTTGGGACCTGTTGTCAAGATAGCTATTGAACCATTTCACTGATTTCACGCAGAGGCCAATGTTCAGTAGCTGATGAAGCAGGAGGTGGTGGTGGACAATGTCAAAAGCCTTTGACAGGTCGATGAATGTAGCTCCGGTTAGGCGGCTCTGATCAAGGGAGTTGTGTATGGCTCCCATAAACTCAAGAAGTGCCATGGCAGTGCTGTGCCCTTTTCTAAATCCATGTTGCTGCCGGCAAAGGATGTTGTACTTGTCCAGATGATCAGTGAGCTGGTCTGCTACTATCCGTTCCAGTGCCTTAGAGAAGGGTGGCAGGATAGAGATAGGACGGTAGTTCACAAGGGAGGTCCGGTCACCACCTTTATGGAGAGGTGTGACAGTTGCTGCCTTTCATTTGTCAGGGAATTGGCTGAGAGAGAGGGAGAGATTAAAGATCCTGGTGAGAGGCCCCAGAACCTCGTCTAGAGTGAGGGACAGAAGTTTGAGGTCCAGTGTGTCAGCACACACATTCAGTTTCACTTGAGAACCTATTGGTCTCAGAGGAGAGACCCCCTTTCCAAGTTGGTCCCAGTGACTCGAACCTTGATCCAGGTCCTCCAGTGGTGGCAGGATCAGAGCAATTTAAGATTGGGGGTCCCCTTCATTTCCGGCTAGCTTTGTGTCCAATTCTGCCCCTATAAAGGTGAGTACCTGGACTGGTTCCAGAACCGACTTTAGTAGGTTTAGCAGAAAACCCAGGGAGGTGAGAAGCTGCTGGTGACCTGCAGGTGAGATTTACTCTCTCTGGGACTGGCCACAATGAGCCAGTCATCTAGATAGGGAAAAACAGCAATCCTCTGCCTCCTTAAGTGGGCCACTGCCACTGCTAGACACTTTGTGAATACCCTTGGAGCAGAGTAAGGCTGAAGGGCATTGCTCTGAACTGGTAATGACCTGAGGGCAGTTCGAATCTGAGGTACTTTCGATGGGATCTTCTGATTAGGACATGGAAATAGGGCATCCTTGAGGTCCAGGGAGGCTAGCCAGTCCCTGGCCTTAGGGAAGGTAAAATCATTGCCAGAGTTACCATTTTGAACTTTGGTTTCAAAAGATGCTTGTTCAGATATCTGAGATCTAAAATGGGCCACCATTCTCCTGTCTTTTTTGGGGTAAGGAAGTATCTGGAATACAGACCCCTGCCCTGATGCAGGGGAGGAACCCTTTCTACTGCTCTGAGAGCTAACAGGGATGAGACCTCTGTTTCCAGAGCGAGAGTGGAGTGTTTTTGATGGCTTTGGAAATGTATTTCCTGATGGTATTATTGCTTACTGCTCTGAAGTAGAAAGGGGCACAATTTTTTGGTGATGACTGATGGGTGGGAAGAGGGGGGTCACTGTCGCTGAAAAAGTCAGGAGGGAGGATGCTGTTGAGGTCGGTGGAGGCATCATTAAAGGTGTTGGCTATGACTTTTAGGTCCAGGATAGTATTCCCGTTTATTATGATTGCAGTAGGGGGTGATTTGGACTCCTTCCTGGTAACATCTTTAATGTTATTCCAGAATGCTCTTGCATTTCCCCAGGTGTCAGCGAGTGCAGTCTTGTAGTATTCAGATTTCTGTTGGCGTATGGATTTGGTACAATCATTTCTAGCTCTTTTGAAGTTTTGGATGTCCGCCTGTTTTCCTGTTTCTCTGGCTAGTTTCCAAAGGTGGTCCCTGTGTTTCAGCTTCTTTAAGAGGGAACCCGTGAGCCAAGGATTGCAGAGGGGTTTAATTTTTCGCTTTTTTGGCAGGGCAAAGATGTTACAAGCTTCATTGAAAATGCGTAAGAATTGATCAAGGGCTGTATTTGCATCGGGCGCCAGGTTGATGGGGGACCAGTCTTGATTTAGTAGGTGTGATTTTAGGTGGGTTAGCTTCCCACGGGGTAGGAATCTGCTCAGGATGACCTTTGGTGGAGATTTCCAGAATTTGTTTGACCAGGTGCAGCTGACGGGGGAATGGTCGCTGAGAGAGTCAGACAGTACGGCGAAGCTAGTGATACGGGAGGGGTGAGTAGTCAGGATCCAGTCCAGTAAAGTGCTGGTGCCGGTTTTGTAGTTCATTCTAGTTGTGGAGTCCAATATATGTGTGAGGTTTGCTGATGTGACCATGTCCCTGGTGTCGCCAGCATCAGGTTCCAACCAATTTGTGTTGAAATCACCCAATGTGATGACTTCGGAGTCGGGTGGGAGTGATTTGATGTACTCCAGTACTGCATGGAGGCCTGGTCCCTGTTCTTTCGGGGGGATATAAACGACGATGACCGAGAGGGCTTTGTGCTGAGCTCCAAGCAGGATTTTGATATGCAATAGCTAGGCATTTGGTGTTGGTAGGTCAGTGTGGGCGCCCATCAGGTTGTCCTCCAGGCAAGGGCAGCCCCCTCCTCATTTTGATTTTCGGTCAAGCCTAAAGATAGTGTAGCCAGGGATGGAGATTGTATGATCAGGAACCAAAGGTGAGCTGGTTTCTACTACTGCCAGAATATCGGGCTGGTGGGCATTTGCAAAGGCGTAGTTGATCAAATTTAGATAATAAGCTGCAGATGTTCAGGCAGATAATGGAGAGAGTGCCAAGGTGCTTGGTTTGGGTGGAGTTCATGGCAGCCTGAGGCCAGGGTTGGGGGTGAATGTTTCAGATAATAGCAGGAGTAGGAGTGAAGGAGTCTCAGGGTGGCCAGGCGCAGTTCCCTGCGGGAGAATTTGTGGTACTTGATTGAGGAGGGTTTGTCTGCAGAGGTTTTGTGCGTGCAAAACAAGAGTGTAGTGAGCTGTGGTGGTAGTGGGGCACACTGCACCCTGGTATGAAGGTGTGGGCACAGTGTGGTGTGGTGAGCCCTAGGGGTGGGAGAACTGTCAGGTAGCGTGGTGCAAGTGTGGCTATAGCAGAGATTATGCTTATAGCTATGTGGGGGGAATGGAAAGCAGGATGGAGGGAGCTGGAGCAATGGGGGTGAGGGCAAAAAGGAGGAGAGGGAGGCAGGGGATAGTAGTGAAGGAAGGCATAGTTTGTGGAGGGGAAGAGAGAAAGGAGCTGCGAGGAAGGCTGAGGAGGATGTACTACAACGTGTGGGCAGAGGAAGCAAGAGAAAAAAGGGGATATAGGCAGGTAGGCGAGTGAATGGTGGGGGCAGTTCAGGCCCCATGAGCAGGGGACAGAGAGAGTTACAGGAGGGCAGTAGAATTAGGCAGGAAGTATAACTCAGCAACAATACAGTCCTCGGATTCGGCAGTGCACAGCAGAAGTAAAATACAGATAAAACAGTCATCAGATTTGGCAGTAAACAGTGTACACTATCAGCAGATAAACAAATAGTCTTTTAGCAACCACCGGGCAGCTATGATCCGTGCAGAAAATAATAGTCCAGCCCCCCCCAGTCTGCAGGAGACCAGGAGATAGTGAGGTCGGTGCTGTGACAAAAGCTGTGGCAGAGCGCAATGCCAGTCTATGGGCACAGCAGCCCTGAGCTCAGCCACGGAGTCAGCGGTCGCTGCAGCCAATCATGACCAGGCAGAGAGGGCAAGGACCAATCAGGTAGAGCTCTGAGCGTGCTGGGCCAATGGCAGCACACACGGCTATCCTGGACTGAGGTGGACTTCCTTACCCATTGCTGTGGATCAGGGAGGTGGCCAGAGTTTGCAAGAGCCAGATATGGTGGCTGAGTGGCAGAGCTGCTGAGCCTGGTAGTGAGGGTGCAAGGTTTGAAGCCTGCAGTGGCACCAAGGATATTATTTTAGTAGGCTACGGGGGTTAGAGGCTTTGAGAGCCTTAAACCTATAGCTAACAACAGTCTGAATGTGATGACTGAGTGGTAGAGTTGCTGATTGTGGTACCAAGGGTACAGTGTTTGATACCTGCAGTGGCACCAAGAATAAAATTTTAGCTGAGTATGGGGGTTAGAAGCTTTGCGAGTCTTACAGTATAAATGACGATAGTCTGATATGATAGCTGAGTGGTAGAGCTGCTGACTCTGGTTGAAGGGTTGCAGGGTTTAACTTAAGAGTTTGTTGTGATTCTGCTTGCTTTTTCAGTACATTTTGGTATGTGAGCCAGCAGTAAATGTTTTCACTTGCATTTTGTTCATAAAATATTTATTTATATTTATTGATTTTGTTTTTGATAACAGGGTAGGTGCACTAGACATAAAATGCCCTATTTTTAGACATGACCTGGGAGGGTACAAGTGAGAAACAGTCTGTAGAAATACAATTACAAATCCAAAGGGTAAGGAAGAGTAGAGCACAAATACATCAACAATGTCATCAGTTTCATTAGTAAAAATTAATTCAAATCAGAATTATAGATAGCATACATCATGGAAATACAAGAACAGTGAGGTAAAAGGAAAAATGTACACTATAAGGTCAGGCACAGTAAGCCCGGAATCACAACTACGAGTACAAATCAGATCAGATACAGATATTCCGCACAGTTGTGAGAGCAGAAATAAGAATGTATGGGCAAGGTTTGTGAAGGGCTTGGTAGCGGGAAAGCAGAGATTAAGTGCAGAGGTTCATGTGGTGAGGAAAGGGGAGAAAGGCAGGGAACATGGTAAGAAGGAGGGAGTTCAGGGAGGATAAAAACAAGTGCATAAGTCACTTAACATGAAGTGAGCATGTAACTACCTTTTAAAAGTTCCATGAGTGGGGCAGAGTCCAAGGCCTACAGGAAGAGAGTTCCAGAAATTAGGTGCAGCATGGGAAAAAGCCTTGGTCCCCATTTGAATTTTACAGCTAGGTATATTTAGTGGGGATTTATCCCCAGAATGAAGAGTATAACTTGGGTTTACTGGTGTCAACATGCTGGCAAGATAGGCAGGAATGCCAATGTGAATTATTTTATCTGTGAAGCAGTCAAAGGATAGAGATTGATAGGATGAAGGGGAGAGCCAATTTAAATCACAGTAGAGCTCACAGTGGTAAGGCGAGGTGATGCTAAAGTGTAATGACAAATGCTGTTATACATGACATCCCACCTGAGAAGGCTGGTTTTGGCAGCACCAGCATAGGTCACTGAACCACAGGCAAGGGCAGGAAGCAGAACACCCTGCGCAATGGTGGTCCTAGCAGAAGGGGTAAGAGCTATTGTAATATGATAGGCAATAGCAAGCTTGGAATTTACAGCTTTGCATGTAGAGGTGATGTGGAGGTCAAAATCTAGTCAAGGGTCAAGCATGAGCCCAAGATATTTGAAAGAGCACACATTTTCCAGAAGGGAACCATCTGCACATGTAATAGACAGTTTGCTAGTACTTTTCTTTAATCTGGCAGCAGAGCCAAATAACACAGACTGGGTTTTACTAGCATTTAGAACCAGCTTGTTTTGAGTGAGCCAGTTTTGGATCTTTAGGAAGTCCTCTGTGAGAGTGATATCAAAGACGGGGATAGATTTTGTGCTATGGTAGAGAACCAAATCATCCGCAAAAAGCAGGGACGAGCAAGTGGAGGGGAGTTTAGGGATCTCATTTATAAATAGAGAGAAGAGTATTGGTCCTGGGTGTGGGTGCTTACTTTTTATTTGAGTAGTTTGTTTTTGTATACAGCACTAAACCAGTCTTGGTGCAGGTGTCCTGCACTTTCACCCTTCTTATTGAGTAACAACAGAAAGGATTAAGTACGTACGTAATTTTTATTTTTAGAACGCTCCATCCCGGAAGCTCTGGGCGCTGTACAAGCAAAGCAAAGTATACATTCAGTGGTCATATAAAAACACAAATAATAAATTACAGCAATTTGAAATCAGCAAAAACATTTGCATAAGTACTACAGAAGTTTAATAAATATTAGCTATCTGGATGTGCTTTCCTGAAAAGATGTGACTTTAAGTGCCACCTGAAGGCCTCCACTGATGGAGCCTCCCTCAAAGGTCTTGGCAGCGAGTTCCACAATACTGAGCCCCCACCAAGGCACGCCTCCAGAGGATTTAAGACGGGGCCCTGGGAACCGCTAGGAAGCCCTCGGTGTAGGAGCAGAGCAAGCGCACAGGTCGGGCTGGAGTCAGGAGGTCATTTAGGGTAACGAGGGCTTGAGCCATGTAGGGCTTTATAGGTGAGCAAGCCCACCTTGAAGATGATTCTCCACCTAACTGGCAAAAAGTGCAGTTCATGTGTAACCCCCCAACAAATGGGGGTTCCCAAAAAGTCTTCCTCGAGCTTGCCTAAATGCTCACTGCCAGGCTGGTGTCCTGCATTTTAGCAGTTTAAATGTGATTGCCGGAGAGTGCCTGTATATCCTCTGTGTACTGTCTCTTTAAGAGCTGCCTGGATTGCAGTCATAAATAATCTGAGACAGAGCTCTGTTAAAAGATGTAACTATTTGCTGAAAATCATTTAGAGTGATAATGATAATGTAGTTTGTCCAACCTGCCTTCTTTGCAGCAAGGACTGTTTTGTTTATCTCCACTATCTTGGTCCTCGACTGCGAATTGGACCAATCAGCACTGGTGGGACCTAAAATGGAGCTGAACTACAGGAGCTGTCTGGAGTCAAAATCTGTAGGAACTGCAGTTTTTGACTTTTTGCTCCTTTTTGCACCTAAAGGGGGGAGCCTTTGTTGTGACTGACAGGAGGATCAGCCAACCGAACATTTTGGATCTTGGGGAATTTCCCTGGCTGCTGCAGCTCGTTTCAGTTTTGAGCTGAGAAGTGAAGAAGTAACAGCTCAAGTGATTTTGAGCAGCAGTTCTGTGTAGTTTTGCATGGGAGAACTGTGAAAGGGCTGAGTTTTGGCCTGCCTGCTGTCCCTGAGAGGGAAAACAGAGTTTATTCGGACTGAATCCGAGTTGTGAGGACTATTTAAGCCACTGGACTGTGACCAGGCTTTAACCTGAAGAAAATTGAAGATTTGCTGAATGCGATCGGCCTGTCAGGACTTCCAGCTGCTTTTGAATCCCCAGCTTGTGCAGAGACTTTGCGATCGTGACCGGAGAGCGGTTTGCCTGGTACAGTAGAATTTCCTTACATGCAAATGTGCTGTGTATTGAAAGTGGGTCGTGATTTGGTTCCCCACTGTGTGAACTGTGTTCTGCTTGCTGGTACTGTAGAATCCTTTACATTTAAATGCACTGCATATTATAAGTGGGTCGTGATTTGGTTCCCCACTGTGTGAACTATGTTCTGCTTGCTGGAAGCTTTATCCAGCCTAATCGGACTGAATCTGCATTCATCTCCATTCGGCCTGGGCCATGCCACGCTGGCCCTGCCAGACTACCCCCCTGCACAGAGAAAGCCACAGAAGAGAGACCTGCCTGGGGGTCAGCCCCCTGCTCCATGCTTGAACAGGAACGATGCCTCGGCGAATCATATGGGCCCTGCTTCTCCTGGCACTCCAGATTAACCACCTGCTGTCTCGATTTTCGTCCAGCCTATGTCCAGTCTTGGGTATCGTGAGTAATCATCAGGGTAGCTCCCTGCAACAACAACCTAATCTAAAAGTGTGTCATCTGATTGTCTTGTTGTTTTCTTTTCACAAACTGAGCCCTCTGGCTCCGGATTACAAATAGTGTGTGTTGTGCATGTTGTTTTATTCTTCCATCACAGGGCCCCAACCAGCTGCAACGTTTCTGGCTAGCCCACCATTCTCTATCTGGGTACCCAGAGTGTGTGACTGCTTATGGACCCTGAAGTGCAGGCATAACTGATTGATTGATACATCCTTTAAGCAAATTAACCTGATTACACCCCTCCCTTGTTCAAGTTCCTTAAATAAATCAGATCTAACTCTTCTTTTGCATTTACCCTGACTGTGGTTCCAGTTTGTGCAAGAGTACTGTACTGCTGTTATTTGCTGTGTATAACCTTGTTTTACAGGGGGTCCCCAGGGCCGAGCCAGAGGAAAGCCCGGGTGGTAAGTGCAAACAGTGTGGGTACTTGTGTGGTGTATCAGAGATATTGTGAACATAATTATTGTGCAGTGTTTAGGCCACTAGCAGGGAAAGAGTGGGGTTACAGTGTCCCAGAGGGCTGTGTCGTGGTTAGCTTGACCACTACCAACCCTGACCTACGTGTAGAGGCACCCATTACAGAACCTAGGCCCCTTAACCTGCTACTAGCCAAACAGGCAGGGGTAGTAGCCCTTGGGATAGTGCCACCTAGGGGTTACACATGCAAAACTGAGGTCACATGACAGAACCTCGGAAGGTCCATCAGTAACCTGGCCGCTGTGTTCTGCACCAGCTGCAGGTGCCAAAGAACCCCTCCAGTGACTCCGACGAGGTACAGAGTGTTGCAGTAGTCGAGATGGGATGTCACAAAAGTGTGTACTGGTGAGGGCAAGTCGTAGGCAGAATCAAAGCTTTAATCCAAGCAACATTCCTTAAGTGGTAAAAACCACTGTTGACAATGGACAACACCTGAGCCTCGAGTGTCAATTAAGCAATAAGGCATGACGGGGGGGGCATTATGGTGGGATAATTACCCGCCTAGGGTGGGTTGAAGCACGAGGTGAAACAGAGTGCTTCCACCACCAGAGAACGGCTGTTATCCCACCATAACGTGCCCCCCGGAGTGCCTTATTGCGATTATGAAATGGCTCCTTTAAAGTAAAAACTGTGTTTTGTTTTTTAAATAATTTTATATGTTACCCCCCCTGCAAATGGAGGTTCCCAAAAGTCTTCCAGGAGCTTGCCTGAATGCTCCAAGTCTGGGCAATGTTCAGCGTCTGAGCTGTTTAAATATGGTTCCAAGTGAGTGCTATTTGAGCCTCTACGTACTGCCTCTTTAAGAACTGTCTGCTTGCAGACTTAATTAGTTTGTATGGGGGGACTGTGTATTTAATGCTCGAATCCTGCCCGAGTTGCTGCCAATTCGCTCTGTCTCTACCATCGCTACATGTGCAGAGGGAGCCATGTTGAAAGATATAACTGTTTGCTAGAAATCATTTAGAGTGACTGAGAAAATGTAGTTTGTCTAACCTGTCTTCATTTCAACACGAACTGTTTCAGTGTAGCTCTTTCATTTTGATCCTGAATTGCTGGCTTAGACCAATCAGGATGATAGGGAGACCTTAAGATAGAGCCTGTGGATGAATTGGAACTTGGACTCTCAATTTTAAGCCAGCCACAAGGGGACTGTATGGACATTTAGAGTAATAATGAAAATACAGTTTGTCTAACCTGCTTTTCTTTGCACTCAGAACTGTGTTTGCCTAGTCCCCCATTCTAGTTTTGAACTGCTGAACTGGACCAATCAGTGTGGGTGGACCTTTGAAATGGAGCCTGCTGCTGGCAAATCAGAACTTGGACTCTCATTATGGAGCCAGCCACCTATGTACTGTATGGCCAATGCTTCTGGGAATTGTAGTTTGGACTTCGGCGCCTTTTTTCCACCAACAGGGGGAGTTTACTGTGAGTGACAGCCAAACCAGCCAACTGAACTGGGAGGAACTCAAAGGAAATGCCCGGCTCTGTCTGCTGGAAAGATCAGATAAGTTGTGACTGTGAAGAGGGAAGGAGCTCCGGGCTCCTGCGCTGTTGAGTTTTTGCGTGGAAAGCTCGTGTGGGGCCCTGAAGTTCGGCCTACAACTGTTTGTGAGTGCCAGTGTGGACTGAATCAGAGTTGTAAGGAGAAAGAAGCACTATAAGTGAGGAAACCAGGACCACCCTGTAGAAGACTGGAGAAATTGCTGGATCGCGCTCGGTCTGCCAGGAACTGAATCTGCTGTGTGTTCTCCCGGGTATAGTGCAGTAATTGCGATCGGGATAGAGAAGCAGCCTGCCTGGTATAGTACTTTTCTTTCACATATAAGTGTGTGTAGTGCTTGTGGGGAATCACGTTTCAAAGCCCCTGTACAGTAAATTGAGTGCCTGAAGCTGGAAGTAAACCCCAGCTTAATCCAGACTACATCCATTTGCTCTGAACTGCCGTAGGGTCCAGTCACAAGGACCTTGTCCACATGGTCTGCTCCTCCTGGCAATCCAGGACAATCTGCCTTCCATTCAGTTTCAGCATTAAATCTGTGAGTACAAATCAGGGTAGCTCCCTGCCATCATCTAATTGCAAGTGTTCCATCTGATTACTTTTCCTTTCTTTCTTCACAAACTGAGCTTACCAGCTCCGGATTACAAAGTGGGTATTGTGCATGCATTTTCTATCCTCAGGGCCCCAACCAGCTGCACCAAATAGGCTAGCCTCTTATTGCCTGGGTACACAGTAAAAGTGATATTTGGGACTCTGAAATATGTGCACAGTACTGTGATTATTAATGTGACTGAATCAATTAACCTGATTTCCCCCTGTCCTTGTTACTGTCCCCTAAATAAATCAGATTTGGTTGTTTAGCAAAGTTACACTGCTTGAACTGGGTGTCTATGTTGAATTACTGTACAGTGGTTATTGTATAACTGCATCTTACTTTACAGGGGGTCCCCAGAGTCAAGCTGATTGAACCAATACTGGGGGTAAGTGTATATTGCAAGGGTACTGTGACTGATTTGTGTGGGCCACTAGTGGGAAGAAAGGGGGTTGCAGTGACCCAGAGGGCTGTGACCAAGTCATATCAGACTGTCTTAACCCCGACCTCTGGGTGGAGGCACCCGCCATCGGATCCAGGCCCCTCAATCTGTTAGTGGCAAATCAGGCAGGGGTAGTAGCCCTTGGGATAGCGCCCCTTGGGGGTTACATAAGTGCCAGTTCAGACTGAATCCGATTTATGAGGAGAAAGAAGGAAGTCTGAAGAGTGGAAACCAGGCTCACCCTGTAGAAGACTGGAGAAATTGCTGAATCGCGCTCAGTCTGTCAGGAACTGAAGCTGCTGTGTGTGCTCTCGGGTATTTTGCAGTAATTGCGATCGGGATCGAGGAGCAGCCTGCCAGGTATGGTACTTTCTTTTTACATATGAATGTGCGTAGTGCTTGTGGGGAATCGCTTTTCCCAATCCCCCTGTACTGTGTGCTGTGTGTTGAAGCTGGAAACAAACCCCAGCTTGTCTCGGACTAAATCCGTTTGCTATCAACTGCAGTGGGGTCCAGTTACAAGGACCTTGTCTCCATGCCCTGTTGTTTCTGGCAATCCAGAAGAACATCCACCATCCGGTTCTCAGCTTGGGTATTGTGAGTACAAATCAGGGTATTCCCCTGCAGTTTGTTATCAATTACAAGTGTGTCATCTAATTGTTGTTGTTTCACTTCTTCATGGACTGAGCCATCCGGCTCCGGATTACAATTGGGTGTTGTGCACATATTTTCTTCCTACAGGGCCCCATCCATCTGCACCTGCTGGCCAACCCCTGACAATGAACCTGGCTAGCCCCCTCCCCCCAATCTTGGGTACCCAGAGAGTGACATTTTGGACCCTATATATTTGTGCACAGTACTGTGATTTGAACTTGGCCAAAACTAATCAACCTGATTGCCCCCTCCCATGTGACTGTTCCCTAAATAAATCAGATTTGTTGTTGTTATACTATATACTGTCTGTGGCGTTGGTACTTATGGAAACAGTATTGTGTTTTGCTGTGTATGTTGTTTAACCTTATTTTACAGGGGGTCCTCAAAGACATGCTGCAGAATCAGTCTCGAGGGTAAGTGATACCTTATGAGTGAACAGTGTGTATTTATTTATTTATTGAAAATGTTTCACCAGGAAAGGCACACTGAACAAAAAGATGCTTGTCTCACGGTGCGACCTGGAGGGAGGGATTACAGTGGAGGCTGGTATATATACAAAAGTTGAATTTAGAAGTAGAGCAATACAGATAATGAACATAGTTGGGTGGAATTACATTTGAACTTGTTACATAAGGAGAACAGTACAGAACATGATCTGCAAGGACAGGGTATACATATCATGGGAACACAACGAGGGCAATACATGATTACATAAGTGCCAGTAAGAGAACTTGAGTGCCGGTAACAGAACTTGAGCTAAAGCGAGATGCACCAAGTTGACAGCAGGTATTGGAGGGCGAAGATAGTGGGTAGAGGAGGAGTGGACTAGTAAACACTAGGTGTGTAGGGGGGTGTTTAGGTGCAGTGGGGGAGGAGAGGGAGTTAGTAGCTGTGAGTAAGGCTGAAGAGCGTGCGAGGTTATTTAGGAAGGGGAAGGGAGGAGATATTAGGAGTGAATAAGAGTAGTAGAGTAGGTAGAAATTAAGTGCGTAGGTCAGTGTATATGTGAGTATTGGGATTGTAGCTCCTGTGTACTGTGTGAGCCACTAGAGGTAATAAAAGGGGGTCTCAGTGTCCCAGAGGGCTGTGATCAAGCTGGTCTAACCCCTACAAACCCTGACCTCTGGGTGGAGGCACCCATCATAGAACCTAGGCCCCTCAACCTGTCAGTAGTCAAGCAGGCAGGGGTAGTAGCCCTTGGGATAGCGCCACCTGGGGGTTACATATACATCTAAATTTAGGGAGAAAAACCCTGAACAATTTAAAATAAAAATGTTAAAAGAAACAAAATAGTCCGAATTGGACGCTGACTTGCTGCTATTGTACCAGTAGTTGGCGTCAGTGCTGTATATGATATGTGTGGCTCAAGTAAGGGCAAAGGGAGTGCACGTAGCGGCTTCAGACACTAGCGTAGCGTCAGGGCTGAGGAGGCCATTTTGGGCAGCTGTCAGTCGGATTGGAGCAGTACCATACTGTCGAGCGTTGTGGTCAGAACAGGCCGAGTGAGCATCTGAATGAACAGGTCATGGCAGAGCGGGAGCAGAGTGTGAGCTGGAGAACTGGAGGCTGCAGTTGGATTGGGTGGAGGGGTGGTTAACTGAAAATCAGCCTGTCTGTTTTTTTTTCTGAACTTCGCAACTGAGCGAGCGTCTGAATGAGCGGGTGATGCCGGAGCAGCATCAGGAGCAGAGAGTGAACCAGAGAACTGAATTTTAGCTATATTCTGCGGCTAAGGTACATCAAAGTTTTTTGTTGTTGTTGTTGTTTGATGGCAGTAATTTTTTAAGGAGGAGACCAAACGGTGTGCCCTTGTGTAATCGGAGGCTAAGTGGCAGTGCTGCAGGTACCGCCATGTTATGTGGGGGCATTTTGTGGTGGATTTCTATGTGCACAGTACAGAGTTCAGATTGCGTGGGCACTACTTTCAGCAAGGCTGCTGTGCTGGGATAACATCCCGGCTGAAAGTACCTCTCAGCTAATCAGGATTCAGCATTTTTACTAGCAATTTCATAATTTGCAATCGAAGATGATGCCCAGATTCTTCACCTTGGTGGACGCTGTCAAGAGAGTGGATCCAAGGAATATTTCTGTTCCTCTGCTAACAGTGTCCACATCCCATCAATGACCAGGCTCAGTCACCAGCACCTCCATCTTGTCTGGATTTAGTCCTAGCCAGCTAGAGGCCATCCAGCCCTGGATCTCGGCCAGGCATTTATTTAGCACCTCCACAGCACCACCTGTCTCAGGTGCAAATGACAAGTACAGCTGGGTAGCATTAAGCGACCCTACTAAAAGGTAGTCATTTAAGCAATATACCATGACAGAGAGTGGTATATTGGTGGATTTACCATGCCTGGTGTGGTCTGGTCACAAGGTGTAGCCAAGTGACTTAACCACACCTGAAGTGGTAAATCCACCCATATACCCACTTTCTGTCATGGTATATTGCTATTATACAATGTTCAACTTGTTTTTTTGTTTCTATAGTGATATAAAACTTTTGCAGTGGGTATACTGGAGGATTTATCATGGTCATGTGATGTGTTTTGACCACTGAGGTTAAAGGATTTTCATACCCCATTGTATAATTTGTAATTTAGGAAAGCCCCAAGAACGAAACATTATTAAAATGCCCTTACACTGGCAACTGTGGCCTATGAGGCAAACTGTTATGGCTCTATAAAAGATACTTTAAGCAAAGGTTCGATATGTTTTTAAATTCATTTGTAATTCTGCCATAGTAGGGAATTCTATTTTTAAGTCAAAGTGCAATCACATTCCTACTCTATTCTGATTAATTATATTATTTTAATACAGCTGTGTGGGAAAGCACAGCTCCATGGCTAGTCTGATGGCTTAATTCTGAGCTTTTATGCCTGCCATGAGGCACCAGAGCTCACACTAGGACCCCGTTTAGTGCAGGCAGGAGACTGAGAGCAGTAATTTCATGGAGGATCCACAGAAACTGCCACTGCTTGGTTGCCTGCACTGCCCAACGGGATGGCAGTCAAGCAGTACAGGCAGCCCTCTTATCCTAGTCTCTGTGAGGACTGGAGTAGGGTCACACAGGCAGCTCCTAACACACTGCTAATTTACCAATGTCACACGTGAGGCCAAATTGTACTACTCTGTTCCTCCGTTTTCTCTTGTAGTTACAGTAGATATGAGACATGGAAGGTGAGCCCTACTGCAAGGCTGTTTCAAGGTAAACATTTAGTGGTGGCAGACACACAGCTATACCCTGATATAGATGTGCAGAGGCCCTGTTCTGTATCCATGAACTGTAGAGGATCTAAGGGTTACAGAAGCAGGCCACAGCCAGCTTTCATCTGACTTCAAGTTAGGGCCTAAGCATTTGGTTTGGCTTCATTAATTCATCCAAACCACTTTGGCTCCCAATGGAGTTATTGGTATAGATAAAACAGATTTAAAATTGGGAGGGGGCTTGATGTCAGCAGTACATATGAATTATCATTGCTTACTTTCATGGGGTGCTGTTCGCATGCATGTGCTGCAGATTACTGTGTGTGTTGTCACAGCTGTCACAGTCTACAAACCCACTAGACTGCCATGACCCAGTGTGTGCTACAGTAATAGCTGCTTCAAGGTCTATACCTGTCTCTAGTCTTCAACTCTCCATTTTACTTCCTGCAAATTACTGCAGCCTCCCTCGCAGTGCCGTAGCATTTATATTTTTATATTATGATTATGTTATAGCTATTATTTTATGTTATATGTTTTATATACAAGATAAATAGCAATATAATGAAGAATCTAATATGATATAAAATGTGGTTGTAATTAATGTTAATGTCCTTTTTATTTCAAAGACTAGACAACATGATTTGTGATGATACAAACATACGAACATATGAAGAAGCCAGCAAAAGAAAGCCATTCGGTCTATCTAGTCTGCTCGTATTGCAGGGTCCACAGCTTGAGCTACTGACCCTGCCCCATCTCTCCACTCCTCCCATCCTTCACATGCTCCCCACCCATGATCCTTACCTTCCCCTATGCCTATCCCAGCCTCTCTCAAAGCTGCACATAACTTTAATGAGATCACCTCTTCTGGCAGTGCATTCCACCCTTTCCATAAAGATGTGCTTCCTGAGCTCCCTCCTAAGCCTCCCCCTTCCTGCTTAAGACTGTACCCCTTATATTATGGTTGCCATTTAGCTTAAAGAGACCCTCCTTATCTACCTTTCAAGTACTTGAAGGTCTTAAACATGTTCCTCTCTCTCTCTCTCTCACTCGTATGCCTTACCCTGCTGACCTAACATCTTTGTAGCCCTCCTCTGGACATTCTCCAGCAGGTCAGTGTCCTTTTTGAAGTGTAGGCACCAGTACTGAACTCCATATTCTAGATGTGGCCTCATCAGTGACCTGTACAAGGGCAGTATAACTTCCTCTCTCCTACTACTGATTCCCCCTAACTGTGCATCTCAGCATCTTGTTTGCCCTTGCTGATGCTTTCTTGCACCATGTGGAGTGCTTCAGATCACTAGTGATCATCACTCCCAGGTCCTTCTCCTCCTCCTCTGATGCAGATACCTGGACTCCACCCACATAGTACACTGTCCTGGGATTCTTGGCTCCAATATGCATAACTTTGCATCTCTTGGAATTGAAGCTGAGCTGCCAGATTCTGAACCAACTCTCAGTTTTTCCAGATCATCCTATAGTTCCTGAATCCCTTCAGCTGTGTCCAGTCAAGTTCAAGTTTATTGTAGGAATATTCTATTGAGCAGGCTCATTCACAAGAAGGTCCTGAACATGTAACAGAGATCTGTAGAAATACAAAGATAGGGCCAACCCGGTAGTGCAGAGGGCTGAGGCGCTGGTGCCTTACCTCATGCTACGCCGGTGACCCGGGTTCAGGAATGACCTCGGGTCCCTGGGGTGCCGGCTCGGGGGTTGGAGCGGGATTGAGCCATGGCTCTCCCTTCCAATGGGGTGGATGCCTGCGCGTCCGTAGTCTCACCCCACCAAGTGGAGGTCTGGTGGGTGTGTAGGCAGCAACGGGCAATGACAAAAGTCAGGGGAAGGGCGGAAGGGGCCACCGGATCCTGGCGTGTACGTGCACCTCCACGCACGTGCATGCAAGTGTATGCCATGGCCCCAGGGGGAATGGGAACAAAAATAAGAAGAAAGACCAAAAAACTATAAATGGAAAAAAATAAATACAAAGATAACAATTTGGAAGCATAACGTCACAGAACAATTACATATAATAAATACAGAGAGAATGGATAATAACATACAAGTGGAAGAAATTACAATCAAGCAGTAAACTTGGCACGATGCAAAAACACAGTAAGTGCTGGTAACACAGTTGCTCAGAAACAAGCAGTAAGACTTGGCATGGTGCAAAGACATAGTAAATGCAGGTAACACAGTAACCCAGATAAGCCGAGAGGGAGGGAAGTGGTAGGATATTGTAGGGAGAGTTGGAAAGAAAAATGAGGGATAGTCAGAGGTACTTATGAAGAAGGTTTTTTTGTTGTGTTTGTTTTTGTCATGGGAGGGTGTACGAAGGTGGTGTGAGGGAAGGGAAGGGAAGTCAGGCTGAGAGAGTAAGAGCACAAGGACAGGATGGCGATTACCTCTGGCAGTTGCAGTTGACTTTGAATTTTCTTGCAGTTAAAGCTTCATAGAAAATAATCGAGACAGTGTTGGATAATTTGAGGACCAACGGAAGGCTATTCCAGGTTCCGGGGACAGCATAGGAGATAGCCCTCCTGCCATGTGTTGTACGTGTCCTAGGCATGTCAAAGTGGATGAAACTGGACTTCCTTAAGGAGTAGATGCTGCGTGAGATGTGATTAAGGGAGGATATGCAGCCTGGGAGCTTGTTTAGCAGGAGTTGTAGCATCCATGTACCAAGATGGATCAGACGACATCTTGTTGCTAGTGATGTCCAGCCGATTGCTGAGTACAAGTCACAGTGGTGAGTTCTAGGACGAGCCTTTGTTATGAAGCGAAGGGCTCAGTGGTACAATATATCTAGTTTGTGCAGGTTGGCAGCCGAGGTGCAGTTATAAATTATGTCACCGTAATCAAGAAGTAGTATGAACATGGCTTGAATGAGCCTCAGTCTGGTATCGGATGGGAAAAGGGACTTATTTCTGAAAAAGAAACCTAGTCTGGCTTTGAGTTTACTGGAGAGATTATTAACGTGACCACTGAAGGACAGTTTATTCTCAAGCCATATGCCAAGGTATTTAAATTTAACTACCACTTCCACTGGTACTCTCCCACAGAGTATGGTGTCATCTGTGAATAGAAACACTTTGCCCTTAATGCCATCCCCAATGTCATTGATGAAGACATTGAACAACATAGGCCCCAGTACCAAGCCTGCGGGACCCCACTGGTGACTTCTCTGGTGCTAGATAACTCTCCCCCCACAACCCCCTCTGGCTTCTGTCCCTCAGCCAGTTTTTCACCCATCTGGTCATCTTTTACTCAACCCTGAGATCCACCAGCTTCTTGATCAACTTTTTGTGGGGCACAGAGTCAGAGGCCTTTATTATACGATGAATGTTTTTGTTCAGAACTACGCTACTGCTGTGGTTTTTATTATAATTATTTTTTTTTAATTTATATACCAAGGACTTTACTATACTTTATTTTGATCTTCCAGCAGTAATCCCCTTTCAGCCTCCCACCTCCCAGACGTACCCTGACACATCCCGCCGCAGTGCCCCCTGGAATGCCCCCAGGCATAACTCCAGAGGTGCCCAATCACAGCTGCGGTGGGGATCTAGGTTGGTCTCAGGGCGGGGGCAGCATCTAGGCACACCAGAGGCAATTTTCTTGTGTTTTTGTGATGGGGGAGCATGTCAAGCAAACTCTGCAATGCACCCATGTCATGCGTCTGATACGCCCTCCCTAATGTGGCACACTAGTCGGTGCTCCTGTGACAGTGTGTCCCATGGTCACCCAGGAACCCCAAAACTGTTGTCATGCTATGCCCCTCCTCCCTTGGGAGTGAAGAGCATGCTATGGCTGCTTAATCCACCCCACCCTGGACAGCCCTTGAGCATCCTGAGTCCGTTGCCAAACCCAGGACGCCCGCATTGCAGCAGTAAATCTTTTTGCTGCACCGTTGGGCCGGCTCCATATAATTTTCCTAAACTCTGGTCCACCCTTCCTCTGTCAATCCACTCTGACTATTCTGCTCTCTCCCTTAACACTCTTCTTTGTGACTTTTCTATTCCCACTTGCAACTGTCCATGTACCCCTACCTCTTGACTTCCTTCCCCATGACTTGTACTGCTCATCATTTTGCTCCCCTCATACCCATGCTCAGTGTTGGAATTATACTTTCAAAGTTACCAGGGCCCTATAATTTTTGGATCAGGGGCCACCTGCGGCGTTTCACATCGGTGTGTAATGCACGTCAATGGGTCAGATAGAAGGCATACTGCACTAAACAGTACTCCTTAGTGTGTATTTTCTTACGAACATACCAAACTTGCCCTTTGCAGAATATGTATTCTAGTTGTAAAAATGCCAGTTGTTTCTCTCTCTTAGGTTCATATATCCTTTTTATGGGAACTGACTGCATCATGTGTCTTTTTTTATCGTGAAATGAAATCCAGTATTTAAACTGGTAATAAAGAAGGGTCTCCAAAAGGAAAAAAAACAGAGCAGTAAGCAATTTCTGACAGAGATCATAAACAAGCATTTGTCAATGCCGAATGTTTGCCTGCTGGCATTAGCAGTGGAACTGCAGGAGTTAGACAGATGCAGTTGTAACCCCGAGTGGGCACTATCCTAAGGGCTACTACCCTGGCCTGCTCAAACTGTAGCAGGGAGAGGGGCCTAGATCCGTTGGCGGGTGCCTCCACCCAGAGGTTGGAGTTAAAACAGTCGAGTGTGACCTGGTCACAGCCCTCTGGGTTGCTGCAACCCCCCCCTTTCTTCCCACTAGTGGCCCACACAATTCAATTACAGCATCCTTACCATATACACTTACCCCCCCCCGGCTCTAACCAATCAGCTTGCTCCGGGGACCCCCTGAAAAGTAAGTTGCAGTTACACATTATTCACTGTGCAGTAATTCACCATTAACACACAAACTAGCCAGTGTACCTTTGCAAAACGAGCGATCTGATTTATTTATGGGGAAATAACAAGGACAGGGGGGAATCAGGTTAATTAGCTTACCACTACAGTATGTGAATATCTACCTAGGGCTCTGTGCACAGGCCTAACCTATAAGTTACTGTCTATGGGTACCCAAGCCCTAAAGGCTAGTTCCTCGATGCAGCTGGGTGGGGCCCTGACACAAACGAGCATTTAATTCTTACGAAGATTAAATAGAGCCAGCAGGTTCAGTTAGTGTAGCCAGCAAAGTAACCAGAAGGTCTCGCCCTTACTAGGAACATTTGACAGGGAGCTACCCTGATCTAGTACTCATGACTCCAGAAAGAAGAACACTCTCACGCCACTTGCAGGACCGAGCCTGTACTTCGAGCACTTCTCCACACATTTATATGCAAGGCAGAGGGGTGCCATACCAGGCAGCTGCTGTTCTTCTCAATACCTGCCCGCCATATACTGGGCCCAAACCGATGCAGCTTCACTATTCCTGACAGACCGAGCGCGATTCAAGCAGATTCTCCAGTCTTCTACAGTGCGAGCCTGGTAGGTAGCCGCACTCCTGCACGGCCTCCTCTGACCGCTTCCCAGCAGATTTAGTCTGAAATTACTGGCGTTTAACAAGCGCCCAATGCTCGCCTTATACGCGCTTCCCGCATGACTGCTCAAACGGCACAGGAGCCCCCGAGCTCCTCACTTGCTCACAGCCACAGCGCTTCTGCCCCCTGGACAGTATGGGGCAAGCCTCTCAGTTCGGGCACCACCCGCTCCCATTGGTAGGCTGCTGAAGCCAGCCACTAAGTTCGCCCCTCATTGGTGCAAAAAAGGTGCCATGGTCCAGAACTTCACTTCCCAGAACCTCCAGCTGTATCCCCATTGGTCAGCAGGCTCCATTGAGAGTCCCGATCCTGGTTGATCACAAGTTACTCCATTTTAGATACCCCCTGACTCTATTGGACCCTTCAGACAGTCCTGGTCCAAAATGGGGGAACACAGCACACAAAGTCCAGCTGCAAGAAAAGCAGGTTAAACAGCTTGCATTCCCACAAACACATCTAAAGGCATGGGGCAAAGAATTACACTCTCGGGGAAGTGCTCACTCTGTCCCTTTGCCGACGGACGAAACCGGAGCAATTAGTCAGCGGCTCGAGTGGGACTCGAGCAGGAGAACACATAGCCCCCCTCATAAAGTAATGAATATGTCTGCAAGCAGACAGCTCTTAAAGAGACAGTACGGGAAGGCTCCAAAAGCACTCACGGAGCCATTTAAATGGCTTTAAGCGCCGAACGCCGACCACCAGGGAGACACTTAGACAGCTCCTATATGGCTGTGAGAAACCCCCATCTATAGGGGGGTTACACAGTATAGGAATGGCATTGAAGTACTGAACTCCACCCTCACCCTGCAGAGATGGACAGGCATTGGGGTGTGCCTTTGGATCGACGCCCATGACGGTCACAACATTTCACCTCACCCTACCCTTCAGACACTGACAAGTGTCGAGGTGTGCCTTGGGATATTTGGGCTTTACATGCACCTCATTCCATAAGGGAATATGCTGAAATGGGTACAGCATAGGAGAACGGGGTGAACTCTGGGGGCAAAGGGTCCAAGGCACACCTTGATGTCTGTCAGTGGCTGTAGGGTGGGAGTGAGGGTGGAATGGCATAAGCATTACTGTCGGCAATTCCAAGTCACACCCCTGACGCCTATCAATCCCTACAGGGTAGGGTGTTATGGTCGAAACCCCTAATGCCCTGGGCGTGTCTTGGTAATTTTATTCCAAGTTTTCCACATGGTCTTTTTGTGACCCCACCACATGAACAGTGACACTATCAGTTTGTTAGGCGAAAGGTGATTTTGCACAGCGACTGCACCATTTGGCGCCACAGGTGTGAAAACACATTTTGAACAGGATGTAAAAAGTGACAGGAGTACTGTTCATGAGGAGGTATAAAAAAGGCATTGTTGAAAATCTGGAGTGAAAATATACGAAAACTGGTAAAGACACGAGCGTGCGTAGAAACTGCAACATACACCCGTAATGTAATAAGTTTTGGAATTTTTTACAGCAGATTTTCAACACAGGTATTTTGGGACCTCCGCTCATGAACAGTGTCACTGTGATTTTTGTAATCTGTCCTGAACATTAATTTCCCACAGCGACCGTGCTATTCTGCGCCTGAAGTGCAAAAACACATTTCAGCCAGGGTGTGAAAAATGATAGCTGTACTGTTCATAAGGAGGTGTGGAAAAATGCCAGTGCTGAAAATATGGACTGAAAATATTACAAATTTCTAAACTTACGAGGGTGCATGGAAACTGCGCAATGCATGCTCATAACACAGTCATTTTATGGACTTTTGTCACCAAATTTTCAACATAGCCATTTTAAGACTTCTGCTCGTGAACAGTGTCCCAAACATTGATTTCACACACCGACTGTGCCATTGTGCGCTACATGCATGAAAAACACTTTTTTGGCAAGATGTGAAAAATAACAGCTGTGCTGCTCTTAAGAAGGTGTGGTAAAATGTCAATGTTGAAAATCTGGAGTGAAAATATTAAATATTAAAAATATTTAAAATTATCAAAGTTACGGGTGTGCGTAGGAACTGCGCAACGCACTCTCGTAAAACAGTCATTTTGATGGGATGTTACTAAATTTCAACATAGTTTTAGCTTTCCTCATGAACTGTGACACTGTAATTTTGTTACTCAGTCCCGAAAGGTGGTTCTGTGCAGTGACTGCGAAATCACCTTTTGGGACTGAATAACGAAAGGACAGTGACTGAGTTCATGAGGTGGGGCCCCAAGAACCCCATGTTGAAAATTTGGTGAAAAAATTCCCTAAAATGACCGAGATATGCACCAAAGTTGAAAAGATAACATTTATGCCATTATACAGCTTACCGGCATTTCTTCAGTTCTCGGTCAGCTTTGAAGAGTACAGATGTGTTCCCGGTCCACCGAAGATCACCACACTGGACTCTGGAAATAAGTATGGGGTGGGGGTGTGGGGAGGTGAGTGCGCACAGGGTGGGCGAGGAGGCAAGACAGGCGACAAGGGACCGTTTTTGTTTTCAGGGTTTTCCCCTTAGTTTAGTTAGACGACGCAGGACGTAGCAGCTGGAAGTGTTTTTTTGGGGGGCCAGTGGAGCCGATGGGGGATTGGGCACCCCCGTCAGCAATACGAACATTTGCCATGCTGGGGTGGGCTCCCAGTGTGGCACCTGGAAATTTGGTTTTGGGGGATACAGTGAATCCGACGGGGGATTTGGACACCCTGTGGGCAACTCTGAACTTTGCCATGCTAGAGGTGGGCTCCCAGCGAGTCACCTGGAAGTCTGGTTTTGAGGGAGGAATACAGTGGAGCTGATGGAGGATTGGGCACCCCCGTCGGCAATACGGTGTGGGGGGGAGCGCATGAGCATACTGGGGTGGGCTCCCAGCATGCTGTGTGGGTGTTTTTGTGTGTGTGGGGGGGTGGGGATAGAAATAAAAATGAACTGTCTATGACAGCTGTTCTCATGCAGTGCTGAATGTAGGCACTTTGCATACTGCCAACGACGGCAGTATGCAAACTGCCTACACATTACTGACGTTCATTGTAGCTGTGTTTTGCTTTCAACTGTATGCCACTGCATCTGCACTGCTGTCATAGACAGTTCAAATGTTTATTGGTGTGGTGAGGTCGTGCCTGCAAGAAGGAGCAGGGCATTGGAAGCGAGGTGGCACACTTACTGTATGAAAACTCGTATGGTGGTACTATGTTTCTTGCACATGCATGCAAGCAAACATAAAAACGATTTGCAGAATTTCTCAGATAGTTCACAACCTAATAATATCAAATAATGGCAAACAATGGCAATAGGAGGTTGCAGATCCAAATGCATAACAAACTAGAGGCATAACATAAGTACTGGAGGAAAAAAATGAAAATAGAGAGAGTGTCCTGCACTATTCAAATGGGCCCACCAAACAAAGATAAAGCAGCAACACAGACCACAGCATTCACTCATGCCTGGGGATCCCACACAGCAGAAAAAAAATCCAGTATCTCATTAACTGTGTACAGTCCTTTCAGCTACATGTTAAAGGAAACAGAGCTAGCACACTTGAAACACAGGTTCACAGCTCACTGCAGCATTGCTGAAAATACACTCACTAGGACCCTGAGACATATGATTCAAAGGGGCAAGAAGACAAGTGACAGCTGGATTAAAATGAAGGTACACACAGGTCCACTAAAGAATGACAGCTGATGATCTGGGAACACACTGGATAACTAAGTAAACAAATCCCTGCAGATTGAAACAAAATGCCAGTTCTAGCTAAAGCATCTTCCTGATGTTCAAGGGATTCAGATATTACGCAGTCTTTTTTTTTTGGAACTGTGTCGCACAAGACAAAGGGGAGTTCAACTGGTGATCATTGCTCTTCATTTTTGACACAAAGTTGTGACTTTTAATATGGAATTCGTTTTGGCAGGAATTTCCCTAACACATTCTGTATTAAACATTACAAAGTTATCCCCTATGGAGGTTTATGCGTTACTATATGTGGAGCACTCCTCATAAATTAACAAATAGAACTCCATGGGGGATAAGTTTGTAATGTTTAATACAGAATCCGTTAGAAATTCCCTGCTCAAATCTGACTATTAAAGTCACAACTTTGTCCACCACATGAAGAGCGACATCCAGTTCAACTCCCAGTGTCGTCTGTGTTTGTTTTTATCTATTATTTATCCTATTTCTTTGCATGGAGCACATTCACAGTTATTTTATCAGGGCACCTGAAGTCTCCAAAGTAAACCCGTTATTCTGCACCGCTCTTAATTGCAGTCTATGTTCCCTTATTCTTTGCAACATTTTTTAACCTTTTCTTCTCACACACTGAACTGGCTTGGTCTGTAATACTATACCATTTACTAAGTGGTATAGTATTACAAGGCGCTTTTACACACATGCTGCTGTGCCGAAACGAGCAATACCTGTGTAGTGCTGATACAGCCTGTTCGGCTCCACGTCCTGATTACAAGAGCGGCATAAACCGCCCCAGCCGTCCTTACGTGCAGTCCTCCTGCGTAGATTACCTGGGGTGGGTGCGAGAAGTAGCGCGACCTACACTAGTGGCCATCACACGAGAGCTAGAGCTAGGGTTGTAGTGCTGGACTGAGCTCTTTACACTGCACCCTGCAACGGAACATTTCGGGACAAACCACCTATACCACGGAGTGCAGTTCAGGCGACCGTTCATTTTTACAACAGAACAAATAGCATTTACACAGCATTGGATGAAATGGTAAGGTTCTTCTGTAACGCTTATTCTGTTGCAAGACTGCCAGTGTAAAAGCGCCTACAGACAAAGCCAGTTCAGTGAGTGAGAAGAAGAACTTAAAAAACGCCACTTGCAGCTGTGCTGTAATAGCAGCTCTGTTTGGCTGTCAAGTTCAGTTGAAATGTGCTCTCCTTCCTATGTTGCCATGTCAAAATACAAGTCGGTTTAACATTCCACTCATTTTCTGACATATCTTAAAAACAAAAGTAAGAAAAGAAAAGAAACACTGATGATCAGACATAACATTTTGGGGACTTTGGTTTTCTACCTCTCCCTGGTCGATTGTTCTGCCCTAGGGAGTATTTTCTGGAAGACAAAGCTTGGTGCTGGATAAAAGTTGCTTGCTGGTCTTCTCTTCCCACAACAGCTGGAGCTCTGCTATGCAAATAGGTTCAACTTCCTCTGGATTACATTTTAGAAAGAAACAAGCATTTGGCAATGCCGAATGTTTGCTTGCTGGCATTGGCATTGGTAGTGTAGAAGTTACAGAGCTGCATAATTGGAATGGCAGTGAAGTATTGAACTGAAGCGAACCCCACCACCACCCTGCCGAGAGTGACAGGCATTGGGGTGTGCCTTTGGGTCGTCAGGCATAACGGCCATGCCATTTCACCACACCCTACCCTGCAGACACTGACAAGTGTCACAGTGTGCCTTGGGGTCTTTGGCCCTTATGCACATCCCATTCCATCAGGAAATATGGTGAGATGGGTGCGGTATACGAGAATGGGGTGAAGTTTCGGTCCAAAGAGTCCAAGGCATACCTCGACGCCTCTCACTGGCTGCAGGGTGTGGAATGGTATGAGCATTACAGGCAAGAATCCCAAGTCACACCCCTGATGCCTGTCATTCTCTACAGGGTTGGGCGTTATGGTTGGAAACCCTAACACCTCAGGCATTCGTTGGTATTTTCACTCCAAATTTTCAACATGTTTTTTTGTGATCCCCACCTCATGAACAGTGGCAATATCAGTTTGTTAGCCGAAAGCTGCTTATGCACAGCGACTATGGCATTTAGCACCACAGGTGCAAAAACACATTTCGAACAGGATGTGAAAAATGACAGCTGTACTGTTCATGGGGAGGTGTAAAAAATGGCAATGTTGCAAATCTGCAGTAAAAATATTAAAAAAACTGGTGAAGTCATGAGCGTGCATAGAAACTGTGCAATGCACACCCATAATGTAATTAGTTTGGGGATTTTTTACAGCAGATTGTCAACACAGGCATTTTGGGACCTCCGATCATAAACGGTGTCACTGTGATTTTCTTTATCTGTCCCGAACAATGATTTCCCACAGCGACCATGCATCTCTGCGCTGAAAGTGTGAAAACACATTTTGGCCATGTTGTGAAAAATGACAGCTGTACTGTTCATAGGGAAGTGTGGAAAAATACCAGTGGTGAAAATCTGGACTGAAAATATTACAAAGTCATGAACTTACAAGGGTGCGTGGAAACTGCGCAATGCTCGCTCGTAACACAGTCATTTTTAGGAAAGTTTTCACCAAATTTTCAACATAGCCATTTTAAGACCTCTGCTCATGAACAGTGTCACTGCAATTTTCTTAATCTGTCCCATACGTTGATTTCGCACACTGAGTGCACCATTGCGCGCTACATGGGCGGAAACACGTTTTGGGCAAGATGTGAAAAATGACAGCTGTACTGCTCATAAGGAAGTGTAATAAAATGGTAATGTTGAAAATCTGGAGTGAAAATATTGGAATTGTTGAACTCACGAGCTGCAAGGGAACCGCGCACGCACGCTTCGTGAAATATCTATTTTTAGGAATTTTTTCAAATTTTCAACATAGCCATTTTAAGACCTCTGCTCATTAACAGTGTCACTGTGATTTTCTTAATGTGTCCCATACATTGATTTGCACACCGACTGCGCCATTTGTGCGCTACATAGGCGGAAACATGTTTTGGGCAAGATGTGAAAATGACAGCTGTACTGCTCATAAGGAGTGTGGTAAAATGGCAATGTTGGAAATCTGTAGTGAAAATATTGAAAATTGCAAACTTATGAGCGTGCGTAGGAACTGCGCAACGCACGCTCGTAAAACAGTCATTTTTAGGAATTTTTCCACCAAATTTTCAACATAGGCTTTTTGAGAGCCCGCTTTATAAACAGTGGCAGTGTCGTTTTGTTACTGAGTCCCAAAAAGGTGATTTCACGCAGTGACTGCAAAATCACCCTTCAGGCCTGATTAACACCATGACAGTGACAGCATTCATGAGAAGGGGTCCCAAAAACCCCATGTTGAAAATTTGGTGCAAAAATTCAAAAAATAGCCTGAGATATGCAGCAAAGTTGAAAAACCCTATCTATCCCATTATACAGCTTACGGCATTTCCTCAGTTAGCGATCGGCTTTGAAAAGTGCAGGCGTATTCCGGTCCACCGAAGATCATCGCGCCGGAGTCGGAGGAAGTAGGGTGAGGGGTGTGAGGAGGCAGGTGCGCAGTGGGTGGGCGCAGGTGGGGGAAGAGACAGCGAGGGACCGTTTTTGTGTTTCAGGGTTTTTTTTTGTTTTTTTTTAAAAAGGATGACGATGTGGGACATTTGCCACGCTGGGGTGGGCTCCCAGCGTGGCACAAGGACGGCTGTTTGGGGGGGCATGGAGCCGACAGGGGATTGGGCACCCCCGTCAGCGATAGCATCTGTTGCCACGCTGGGGTGGGCTCCCAGCGTGGCACCCTGTACTCTCTGGGAGGGGGGAACAGTGGAGCCGATGGGGGATTGGGCACCCCCATCGGCTATACAATGGTAGCCACGCTGGGGTGGGCACCCAGCGTGGCATGTGGAACTCTGTTTGGGGTGGAGTGCAGCACAGCCAACGGGGGATTGGGCACCCCCGTCAGCTATACAGTGTGTGCGTGGGGGGGGGCAAGCACGCAGTATGTGTGCATGTGTGTGTGTGTGTAGGGGGAGCACGCATGAGCAGGCGATATCTTATCGCTGCTCACTGAAGCATAGCTCCCCCTTTCAACTGTACTCCACTGCATTTTGGACTGCTGTCATAGACAGCTCCAGCAGCCACTGGAGAACTGTGGCTGCGCCTGCAAACACACTGACTGAATTGGAAGAGGGCTGCAAAACCTCCAAAAACTCGGATGATGGCACTATGTTTCTTGCACATGCGTGCAAGCAAACATAAAAATGTAACAGACCAGGGATATTTAATAATTTTAAGTGGTCTGGGTTTTATTTTCTCAAAACCTCGGTTTCTTTTCGGTTAACATATATTCTGAAAAACTACGTTTCACTTGGGGCCTGGAAGTTTTATTGTATACTCATCATAGCAGGCACACACAATTATTTCTACTGTTTCTTCCCTACTATTTCCATCTATTGATAATCATTAATGGAGACATAGGAACACCTATACTGAACAGATCATTTTCATTTTTAGTTAAAAATCGCCACTGTGTTGACAATTTTAAGCCGTTGCTGAAAAATGTTCATAGCGTTCAAGTAGTCCAGGTTAAAATATCAACTGCAGCTTTTTTATAACCTGCTTTGATTAAAAATAAAAACAAAATTTCGGCTCAGATTTCTGAGGTTCTCACCCCACTTTCCTACGGTCGCATTTCAGTCAAATTTGTTTATGCAGAATCTACATTTAATAGTGCTAATTGCACTGTAGCTAAATTGCTCTGATTGCAGACAGAGAAGCAATTTTCGTGCTCCATGCTTGGGTTGTGAAGAAATTGTTTTATATTCACCTCTATAAAGAAGTGGACATTTAAGGCAAAGAGCCTTTCCACAAATTGCACTTGGGTTGACTGGCAGCATTCAGGCGCTATAATAGAGCATTATTTGGCTGTTCTGAATAATGTAAAGCGCTTGCTGAAAGCCATTCTCCTGAAAATTGTTTTAACTTTTAAAAAGATTATGATTCAGGCCAAACCAAGCTTTAGTTACATTGTCATTACTCCAAAATGTTTTAACAGACAGCTCAACACTTCGGAATATTGCTTTGATCTTTGTTTTAAAACTACATTTTTAAACTTAAAAATGCATAGTCTTTGATGGACGGTGTTTGACCCCGAAAAGGTTACCGCAGATTATACGTTTTTTCTGTAATGAATAACTTCTCTCATTAATCTTTGTGGGCTATTTGAAGCTTGCATTTCTCGCCGAAGAACAGGTTACTGTTATTTTTACAGACAAAAGACAATTTCAGAGGAGAAAAAAAAAAGTTTTGGAACACATCACGCATTTCATTTGATTTAGGGACAGTACTATACCTGGGGCATGATGTCTTTATAAAATCTGATCACTTGGAATCAAGATTGCTCAGGTTTACAGTTTTCACAGCTTACTGTGTCCATTTTATTCGGAGCATAAGATAATCTATTCATCATTCTCCTCCCTCTCCTGCCTTGGGGTTGGTCAGAAATGCCTCATTGACACTTCACAATCACCTTGAACCCATCAGAGATCCCATAAATAAACAGGGCCATGAATTCAAGGGAGAGAGAGAGAGAGAGAGGTGTGTGTGTGTGTGTGTGTGTGTGCGTGAGTGAGAGAGAGAAACACTTGTTTTAAGCTTATCCCAGTGTCCCTAGAATTGATCCATATTTTGCCTTTCATATAGGCTGTATATCCAAGGGATGTCCATAACTATCAAGAATGCGTAGTCCCCCAGGACTGACTTAATTCTGTCATGCTCCATAGATAGAAAGACTTTAAGTTTGTAAAGCTAATACACCGACTAGACTGTGTGTCCACCTTTCACTGGAGACGATACATTTAGCATCTAATTCTACTATTATTATAAACCACAACCTGAGGGTGGTTTATGTTACTACAACCGTTTGGTGCTGCTCATCCCCGAACATAAGGGGATAGAAAATGTCAGCCGAGTTATGACGCGAATTGATATATTTTCATGTTGTGGAACTTTTACATATTTAGCCTAAACCACTGATTAGGGGTGGGGTGGGGTGGGTGCGGGCCCCGACAACTGAAATACGTCGACTCAAAAGGATTATGCAAAACATATCGAATAACCCAGGCATTTGTAATTTAGTGCATAATTACCACCACGACATTAAAGAGTAGGTAAACAGGTTTCACATGAGTGGCTGTATCAAAGGAATAGTCTAATTTTGCTTCAGTTGGTCGGATGACATTTATCTGTAGTATTAAAAATCTTGCAAAACAGGATCGTCTGCAGAAACCCGATAATATGTGACTACAAAAATGGTTCGCAGCTGTGTGACTCTCAAAGTCAAGAATAATGCTGTTTCATTACAGCTTTTAATATAAGACAAACGGATATCGAAGCTACAGTATGTCAGTCTGTCACGTCAACTGTTTGGGCGTTTTCACTGAGGAAGGACCAGGCCCAGATTAATGGATGTGGGGCCCTACTCCAAGTTATATTTGTGGCCCAGGGCCTTAAGTGCCAACATCCCACTATTCTGTGGTGCTGGAACTCAGGGCAGCGTTAGAGCACCCATGAACCCAGCAGCCATGAGGGCCCCAAATGTGAGCCATGGCTGACATATGTAGCGGGTCTGGCACGGGCACCAGCAGCAACACATTAACCAGCCCAGCAGCATACTTTTTGTCTGTCCCACCCCACTCCCTGCCTGGATCACCACAGCATCCTATAAGAAAATAAAATGCTGCCCCCGATCAACATAGCTGAGCAGCATTATTAGTACCTGGCAAGAAAATAGGGCCCGATTTCCCGAAGGCTTGCTGAACTCATACAGCAGTCCACGCCATCTGTAACCAGTTCTGTCCCCAGGGAGGTTTCATGTTCCCCATGGTCCTCTGTTGTGCTGCACAGAACGTGCTGACGTGAGAGGAGGTGCTGTGCTGGAACCAATCACAGGGCTCCAATAGGTCCTTGGCTGTTTATCGCACCTCCTCCAACTCAACTTGAAAATTTCTGTCCCCCCCTCAGGTCCGTGTCTGCAGCATAAGTACAGGGAGATGGGAGTCTGGAAAGGTAGAGAGCAGAACAGCAGAGGTAAAAACAAATATTGCAGCTGCTAGAGAGGAGCAATTTTTTTGCAATTTGTTCTATTAACTATTTGTTAGAAGCGTAATACTTCTAGTGTCTCCAGGTCATTGTGTCTGAAAAATCATGCAGTAGTTGGATTGATGTACAAAGATTACTGGGGTTTGTGGAGGGAACAGGAAGGGGGCCGGGGAGGAGGAGGATGCAGGGGCCCATCGAGAACTGATAATGGAGTTTGCTGGGGGCCCCCAAAGTCCTAACACCGGCCCTGGCTGGACTGGCAGGGCGGCAACGAGCAGGGTACTCAAGATTGCAGGAAGTAAAACATGTAGGATGCAGTCAGGAAAGAAAGATCATCTACTTGTCTTCAGCCTCTAATCACACTTGAAAATAAGCATCCCTCAGGAGGCCATCATATATATTGCAGCTGAACACCACAGACTTGCCACAGTTACAGTTACCTATCACTCACTGTACTGTCTTTTTCTAGGCTTGGCTTGACTGCTATTGCCATATGGGCTCTCTCAGGGTAATGTTTTGTTTTTTAATACAAAAAAAAGCGTGTGAGTGGAATTCTATTCATTCATTGTCTCAGTCTAACTGCACCCCTAAATGAGAGACATCGTCAGCCAGCCCCGTACCCCCCAAAAAAGATCCCCATCCCACTTCCTTCCCTTATGTCACTTAAGTGACAGTTTGTACTGAATCTCTAAGGAGCCAGACCAACAATGCCATGCAAGGCAACTGAGGTCAAGAATGGTAGATCTGGTTTCAGATGTGGTCTCCCGGCCCCCCGTGCTAAAAATCCCCAACCTTCTCTAACTGGTACAAGTACAACAGAAAGCATCAGATTTTACAACACACACCTGGCTGTTACCTCCTGGTGTGGTGGCTGCTGGCCTTCTTCTTGGCCTGCCTGACTGATATCTGTGGCACTTGACTCCTCTTAACAGTCAGGAGTGGACTGGTCAGTCTAGAGGGCAGAGAGGCTCGCCGCCCCCCCCAGCAGCACTCTTAGACTCTGACTACACAGCAGCAACATGCGATGCTGCACCGCAGCCTGCACCAGGACACGACAACATCCCTCGATCGGACAACAGAAAAAAAAAGAAGATGCTTGGCTGGACGGTGTGGTAGTGATGAGTCTATGACTCTCCAAGCAAACCCCCAGCATGTGAAATGATCCCTCCACTGTGACCTCAACAGCTGATAATCGTCCACTCGTCCTCCTCCTTGAATGTCACTGCTGCCCGACCAACAACACGCCATGATGCCGCACGCACGCACATACAGATTCCCGCTGCTCCCCAGTAGACACACCTCAGAGGATCTCTAATGAGACATGGCTGGTTGTTGTGGTGAGTTCACGTCAGGCAGGGTGGATGTGAGAGGTGGAGCCAGAGCCGCCCGGACATACTGGGAGTACTGAGAGGCGGGGGGGGGGTTGCTTTTTATTTTGGCAATTGCCTTGATCCTGTACGGCAAGTTGTACAGCCAGTCAGCTGGGTAGGGAAGTAAATCCTAAAAATACAATGTTGTGGGGGCCCTCCTGAAGCACGGCGCCCTATGCCATGGCGTAATCTGTGTAAAGGTACATCCGGCCATGGGGACAACCGTGTCAAGTAAAGGAGGCAGAGCGCATCAGGGCAGTTCCTCCAGCACGAGAACTGAGTTTTGCAACTTGTTGGGCAGCTGGGCTTGCCATTCCGCCTCCTTGATTGGATGAGAGCCGCTCCTTTCTGCGTTTGCTGTACCATGATTGGGAGAGAGAGAGACAGCCAGTGGTACTTCAAAGCGAGCGCTCGGTACTGGGAGGTAGAGTTGAGGTAAGTGTGTCGCAGGAGGCGGAAGCTGTTCAAACCGAGACCTCGCAGGCAGTAGTGACCCATGTGCGCCTCGGGTAGACGGGCAGGCAGGGAGGACGGCCAAGTGTGAGTGACCGCGCGACCAAGCCAGAGCAGCAGCAGTGTGGCGAGTAGACCCCGGGCTATGGCTACTTCTATACTTGGGGTAAGTGAGTCAGTCCTAGCCAAAGACTAAGGGCACTTTTTCACATTTAGTGGAGCCCATAAATAGCTAAGCACTTCACTAGGATTAACGAGAGCTTTAAGTGTGAAGAAAGGTAAAAGTAATGGGGTGTTATCTAATATACCTTTGTGAATAAGTTCTCATCTCATTCACCTCCAAAGGTCATGCAACTTTTAATATTTTGTTTGACTTCTGTGATAGTTGCATAAAAACGGGCGAATGGTGTGTGCGTGCGCGCGCGTGTGTGCGTGTGTGTGTGTGTGTAGGGGGAGCGCGCATGAGCAGGCGATATCTTATCACTGCTCACTGAAGCGTAGCTCTCCCTTTCAACTGTATGCCACTGCATTTTGTCTGTTGTCATAGACAGCTCCAGCAGGCATTGGAGAACTGTAGCCGCGCCTGCCAACACACTGACTGAATTGGAAGAGGGCTGACACACCTCCGAAAACTCGGATGATGGCACTATGTTTCTTGCACATGCATGCAAGCAAACATAAAAATAACCAAGGGACAGAATTCTAGGTCTGACTCTGCCTGCAAGCTGGTACTGAAAAGCATTGTTGAAAATGTAAGGTCCATGCAAGCCACAGGGAGAGCCGACCCAATGTGAAAACAAGGAGGAACCACGAGATGAGACAGTAGAACAATGGTCAATCACAGCCTGATCTAAATTGAATTGTGAGAGAATTTTATGAGGGGAGGTTTAGAAACACACAGGAAATGCTTCTATGTTTTTATAGCACTGCAAATTTAAAGTTGCAGTAAAAGTACTACATTTGCGAATTCAGGAAGTGCAGGGCCAGGTTGAGAGAGCTCTGGCAGCTGTCATTTTTCTGCGGAACTGGTGATGAAAAGCAACTAGGGAGAAGGCAGGAGAATGGAGCTACTTTGAGTGAGTTGGACCATACTTCTCAACTGTCACACATTAAGAGGCAGGTCACTCATTTTTATGTTTGCTTGCACGCATGTGCAAGAAACATAGTGCCATCTGAGTTTTCAGAGGTGTGGCAGCCATCTTCCAATTTAGTCAGTGTATTTGTAGGTGCGGCCCCAGTTCTCAAATCACTGCTGCAGCTGTCTATGACAGCAGTTGAAAATGCAGTGGCATACAGTTGAAAGGGAGAGCTCCGCTTCAGTGAGCAGAGCTCCCCCCCACCACATGCACGTATATTGTGTGCTAACGCACTTCCCCCACGCACATACTGTATGACGACGGGGTGCCTAGTCCCCATCGGGCTCCATGCGCCTCTAAAAAAAAGCTTCCAGGTGCCACACTGGGAGCCCACCCCAGCATGGCACCTGTCCGTGAGGGCCGACAGGTGCCTAATCCCCAGTCGGCTCCAGGCCCCCCCCAAACAGCCTTCAGCTGCCACGCTGGGAGCCCACCCCAGCATGGCAAATGTCCCGCGTCATCTTCCTTAAAAAAAAAAATCCTCGGCACTCTCCCAGCTCACCCGCGCCCACCCAATGCACACCCTGCCTCCCCACACCCCCCCATGCCATACTTGCTTCTGGAGCTCAGCGTGACTCTCTTTAGTGGACCGGGAACACATCTGCACCCTTCAAAGCCGACCACGAACTGAGGAAATGTCGGTAAGCTGTATAATGCAATAAACAGGGTTTTTTTCAACTTTAATGCATATCTCAGGCATTTTTTGGAATTTTGGCACCAAATTTTTAACATGGGGTATTTGGGACCCTTCCTCATGAATTCTTGAACTGTCATGGCATTAATTGGGCCTGAAGGGTGATTTCACAGTCACTGCGTGAAATCACCTTTTGGGACTGATTAACGAAACAATGGTGCCAGTGTTCATAAGGTGGGCTCTCAAAAAGCCTATGTTGCAAATTTGGTGAAAAAATTCCTAAAAATGACTGTTTTACGAGCATGCGTTGCGCAATTCCTACGCACGCTCGTAAGTTCACGAATTTTTAATATTTGCACTCCAGATTTTCAACATTGCCATTTTACCACACCTCCTTATGAGCAGTACAGCTGTCATTTTTCACATTTTGCCCAAAATGTGTTTCCGCGCATATAGCACACTATGGTGCAGTCGGTGTGCGAAATCAATGCATGGGAGACATTAAGAAAATCACAGTGACACTATTCTTGAGCAAAGGTCTTAAAATAGCTATGTTGAAAATTTAGTGAAAAAATTCCTAAAAATGAGTGTTTTACAAGCGTGCATTACGCAGTTCTTACGCACGCTTGTAAGTTCACAAATTTTTAATATTTGCACTCTGGATTTTCAACATTGCCATTTTACCACACCTCCTTATGAGCAGTACAGCTCTCCCAAAATGTGTTTCCACGCATGTAGCGCACAATGGTGCAGTCGGTGTGCAAAATCAATGTATGGGACACATTAAGAAAATCACAGTGACACTGTTCATGAGCAGAGGTCTTAAAATAGCTATGCTGAAAATTTGGTGAAAAAATTCTTAAAAATGACTGTTTTATAAGCGCGCGTTGCGCAGTTCCTGCGCACCCTCATAAGTTCGCAAATTTTTAATATTTGCACTCCAGATTTTCAACATTGCTATGTTACCATACCTCCTTATGAGCAGTACAGCTGTCAATTTTCACGTCACCCAAAATGTGTTTCCACGCATGTAGCGCACAATGGCATAGTCGGTGTGCGCAATCAATGTTTGGGACAGATTAAGAAAATCACAGTGACACTGTTCATGAGCAGAGGTCTTAAAATGGCTATGTTGAAAATTTGGTGACAAAAGTCCATAAAATGACTGTGTTACGAGGGAGCATTGCGCAGTTTCCATGTACCCTCATAAGTTCATGACTTTGTAATATTTTCAGTCCAGATCTTCACCAGTGGCATTTTTCCACACTTCCTTATGAACTGTACAGCTGTCATTTTTCACAACATGGCTGAAATGTGTTTTCACACTTTCAGCGCCGAAATGCATGGTCGCTGTGGGAAATCATTGTTCGAGACAGATAAAGAAAATCACAGTGGCACTGTTCATGAGCGGAGGTCCCAAAATGCCTGTGTTGACAATCTGCTGTAAAAAATCCCCAAACTAATTACATTACAGGTGCACGTTGCACAGTTTCTAAGCAAGCTCGTGACTTCACCAGTTTTTTTTAATATTTTCACTACAGATTTTAAACATTGCCATTTTTTACACCTCCCCATGAACAGTACAGCTGTCATTTTTCACATCCTGTTCGGAATGTGTTTTTGCACCTGTGGCGCTAAATGCTGTAGTCACTGTGCAAAAGCAGCTTTCGGCTAACAAACTGATATTGTCACTGTTCATGAGGTGGGGATCACAAAAAAAACATGTTGAAAATTTGGAGTGAAAATACCAACGAACGCCTGTGGCGTTAGGGTTTCCAACCATAACACCCCACTCTGTAGAGAATGACAGGCATCAGGGGTGTGACTTGGGATTCTTGCCTGTAATGCTCATACCATTCCATACCCTGCAGCCAGTGAGAGGCATCGAGGTATGCCTTGGACTCTTCTGCCCCAAAGTTCACCCCATTCTCCTATACCGCACTCATATCACCGTATTTCCTGATGGAATGGGGTGCGCATAAGGGCCAAAGACCCCAAGGCACACCGTGACACTTGTCAGTGTCTGCAGGGTAGGGTGTGGTGAAATGGCGTGGCCGTTATGCCTGATGACCCAAAGGCACACCCCAATGCCTGTCAGTCTCTGCGGGGTGGTGGTGGGGTTGGCTTCAGTTGAATACTTCACTGCCATTCCTATTACGCAGCTCTGTAACTTCTACACTACCACTGCCAATGCCAGCAAGCAAACATTCGGCATTGACAAATGCTTGTATTCTTCAGAAACCCTCTGTCCCACACTGAAAAGGTGACATCAACCATTGACCATTGAGACTTTTAAGTAGATATTTAAAACAATATAAGATGCTACATTATCAGCAAACATTATAAACATTAGTACACTTATTTCCACAGTGTTCTGAGCTTGCAGTGTCATGTTTGATGATGTGTCACACATTTTGTCCTGTTGTCACACATCTGGGTGAAGAAAGGTTGAGAGGCATGAGTTGGGCTCCTCAGTTTACAGATGAATTGAATAAAAGGCTGCACATGGGGTGGGGTTGGGGGGACTTGCTTCACACTGTACTTTGTTCTTTGTTTGTGTCCCTTCAGTTTCTTCCATTAATTTTGATTTGGCCAATAAAACATTACACCCACAGAAAGTGGTTTGGGTTCATCAGTTCTGCAGTAATAAGGTTTGATGGATCTTTATTTTATTTATTGAAATGTTTCACCAGGAAGGCACGCTGGACAACATGTTGCTCATTTAACAGTTAGTGTCCGACGGACAGTGTCGGACACTAACTTTTAACACCACTTTGTTACTCCATATGGTAGTGCTACAGGCTGGCTGATAACACATCTTACTGTTGACTCTTGCACGGTGCCATCAAGTAATTTATGTTAAATAAATCAAACTCTGCTCCAGGTCTGTCTGCAGACTTGAGAAACCTGAGAGCAGAGGCGAAATACACTGCTGTGGTTCATCAGTTCTAATGATACCCGGGAGGACACAGGTCTGACTAACATAATTGTAGAAAAAAGACTATTTCTTTAACTCTGCTACAGAGTACATGTGTCGCAGCGGATCTCTCAAGTTAAAAGGACTTCACTTTTTCAGCAATCTTAAACACTTCACAATCACATCTTATTTACATGACTACTAACCTGATGAAAAGGTGGATATTTGACGAAGAGGTGCTCAGCTCAGACTATTTAATTTATTTCGGCTTTCAGCAGACAGGGTCTGGGAAGCTCCATTATTGGGGGGGGGGGGGACCTTGCAAGACAAGGAAGGAGGACAGCAGCAGCAGTACAGTACCGGAGCTTAAAGTTTGGAACACGGGACTCGGCTTGGCTTGTGGCTGGATCATGAGGGAAAAACTGTAGCAGCAGACCAGTTCAGTACACTGAAGGCCAGGGGCAAAGAGAGTAATAAAGGTAAAAAAAAGTGGCAGCAGAGTATAGGGTACAACTTAACTGTACTAGCACCAGAGCAAAAACGACCGATAGGGCAATTTGGCACTTACTTGCGAAGGGGCAACTTGCAAGCTTCTTTAACTTTCTCCCTTTTTGGCAGCAGCATTGGCATGGTGTGCAGGATAGCAAAGAGGCAGCCTCAGCCTTTAACTGGTACAGCATACCCACGACGGGAATATTAAAACAACATTCACAGGATATATATTCATTATTATAAAAAGGGTCTGAGAAATGGAGCTTTCTGATTGGCTGCAAACATTCTAACAGCCTTATGTTAATCTTTTATTAACATACATGTAGAAGCTTAACCATATGCTGAACAAGGTTTAACACTGTTTAAAAACATGTTTTATTATAATAGCAATAAGGCACTCCCAGGGATTATGTTAATGGTCACTTAATCACCTCTAGGGGCATGTGGCACTCGGCTACACCTCGTGCCACAGTACACCCCTAGAAGGTGATTAACAGACCATTAACATAACCCTTGGTCATGCCTTATTGCTTAATTTATTGGTCCGTCTCCACTACTAGCCACACTGTGTGCATGAGAAACACATGTGAAAGGTGGACTGCTGGACCAATCAGTAATGGTATTGCTAATTGCATCGTGAATCTGTGGCTATCATCTCGGCTCACTTGAGCCAAACCTGACTGTCATGGCTGGTGCCAATAAACTGCTGGATTTCAATTATTTATGGCATACAGAGATACAGCTGGTATGCCAACTATGTCAGCACTTTCTCCAGCTTAATAGTTGCATGGCCGAGGAGGAGACTGCCCTGAACTACCAGGGCTAAAGCCCCATTGAAAGAATAGGTAAAAGCCCCAGCCCGGCAGCATAGATTAATTTTTCAGAGCTGTCGGGGGTTCCTTGCAGAGGTACTGGGGCTGAGCCCTGGCTGACCCAGGGTAATTCCAATAGTGGCCATGCTATACCTGTATGAGTAGCTTCCCCTGCCTATTAAAACTCAATTTTGTCTTCTACATGTACGGTATATGTTGCAGTGATTTGCCTTATGACATTTATGGTTATGCTCCTCTGATATACTGTGTTGCTGTATAGGACTTCTATTTTTATAATGTTGTTAATATTGTTCAGTTTTTCCACCTCTTGACCTACCTCCACTTTCCCCACCCCCTGATTTTCCTTTGAAAATCGGAGCACTTTTCTTTCCAGCACAGCTACTCGGGACCCTCTGCTAGGGAACTGTACTGGTACTGGACTTGATTTTTGCCCCAGACACTCTTTAAATGCTCTCCCTCTCCCTCCTCAGTCATCGTTTCCCTGTCCAGTACAAACTACTACTGACGCCTCTTAAAGCAGCAGGCACCTATTCTGGCACTTAAAGTTATTTTTTCTCCCCACTCTAGTGTAACTTATTATCTGCACCTCATTCTTTTCCCACCTCTGAGTAGTCACTTGGAAAATGAATAATCACATGATCCTCCTTACCCTCGGCTCCTTGCCTGGTCTACTAATGAAGACTGACTTCTTGGCCACCATCATGGCTGCTGATCAAATCAGCATACAATCCTTTATGGAATCATTTAAACCAACCAACCCCCCTCCCAGCACAACTTGGCATAAGTCGTCCCCCTATGGGCTCTGCCATGTTGTCCTTACTATCAAACCTCGAACATCGGTTGCTTGGACTTTTGTCCACTCCCTCACATTCCAGTCCCCCCACTGGATCCCCCTTTCCTGTCCCCTTCTCTCACTCCTTTTTCTCGCCGGTGATGTGGAAAGCAACCTGGAACCCCCAACACACACATTGACCATACAAATGTTATCTGGGCTGGTCACTCGGGCCTCAGAACTGCACATCTAAATATATGTAGCCTCCCATCTAAGTTCTCCGAGCTTGAGGCATGGGTGGCCCTATATAAGCCACACATCCTGTGCCTCTCAGAGACCTGGCTGAAGTCACACCTCACTGGTACCTCATATCAACTCCCTGGTTACTCCATACTATGATTAGACAAGCCAGGAAGAAAGGGGGGTGGAGGCATAGCACTGTATGTGCTAGACCATAACTCAACCACCACAATCACTTACTCTTCCCCCACTTCTGCTTGTGAATGGCTTATTGCTGAGATTGTTCTGGAGCCACAAAAAAACTTCACCTAGGCTGCTGATACAACTCCCCCCCACTGCGGGCATCCAGGGCCTATCCAGTTTTCTGGATGGCCTTGCGCGCACTTCCCCCTCCAGGGACACAATCCTACTAGGGGATTTCAACCTCAACTGGACTGACACCCCTATACCTGAGTACATACATCTCTTAAAAATACACCAATTAGAACAAGTCATCTCTTCCACCACAAGATATAACATGCGCTCAGACAACCATCCCACCTTAGACTGGATTATCACAAATTGAGTGGCCCTGGTCCTACAGGCAGGAACAATGTCTGACTCCATCAGTGACCACACCCCTACTTACATTGTCCCAATCACCAAATCGATACAGCCTCCCTCAAAACTCCTGTCTTTCAGGAAGTTTCACCACTAGGACCTTGACTCCCTCCTAACCGATTCCAGGACTATAAACTGGTCCATACTCTACTCATGTAGGGATGTCTCAACTGCGGTCACATACTTTACTGACATCCTACAGAAACTTCAGGACAAACATTTCCCAATCACCACCAGAAGAGTTAGAGGTGGCAGCACCCACTGGCTATCCAAGGAACTACTGGCCCAGGTGAAAATCAGGGACAAAACTTGGAAAGCCTATAAGTCATCTCCTTCCCCCCAGCTCTGGAATGCATAGACAACTGCGCAATTCCTGCAAGCAGGCTGTTAAGTCGCTAAAGTGCAAATACTACACCGACTTGCAATAAGATACGCTTGGTAACCCACGCAGTTTCTGGGCCTCAATAGGGTCCCTCCTAAATCCTAAGTCTAATAAGCAGACAACACAACTAAACTCACCCTCAGGTCCCATCACTAAACCTGGCGCAATTGCGGACACTTTCAGCACAATGTTTATGGACCTCTCTCTCTCTATCTTAGCAAGCTACCTGCTCAGTCTCGCTCTGACCTATATGGTAAACCTCAATGTTCCCAGCCCTCTCGTAGTACTGCACATGCTCCTCCATTTTACTTTAGGGTCATTGGCATACAAACCACTGCCAAACTCTTAAAGACACTTCCTACCCGAGGTAGACCAGTTCCCACCCGAGGTAACTGCTCTTCCCCGGTCATTGTAAAGCCCCATACCTACATTTTCAACCTCACCCTTTATTTTGCAACAGTTCCTGACTCTTGGAGGCATGCTCATGTTGTACCCACATTAAAGGTTGGGGATCCCCTTGTCCCCGAAAATTATAGGCCCATCTTCCTCCTTCCTCACCTGAGTAAATTACTTGAGAAAATCATTCACCACCAACTATCCAATCATCTAGAAAAATACCACCTCCTGTGTCCTCTCCAGCACGGCTTCCACAAACACCACAGTACCTCCTCCACCTTGGCACTTTTCTCAAATCATATCCTTAGAAATATGGACAAGGGCAGGGCCACAGGCGCAGTGTGTGTGGATCTGTTGAAGGCTTTCAACCTCGTAGACCACCATCTCCTCTACTCTGCCCTGCTAAACTTCTGCTGCTCACCAGACACGGTTACATGGTTCTGTAGTTACCTCTCAGGCAGGCCTCATTCTGTCTTAATTGATAAAAATTCCTCTGTTCTATTACCTACCCACACCAGTGTACCTCAAGGCACAATACTGGGGCCTCTACTTTTTTCTGTTGTAACCCCCTACAAATGGGGGTTCCTGAAAAGTCTTCCTCAAGCTTGCCTAAATGCTCACTGCCAGGTTGGTGTCCTGCATTTTAACAGTTTAAATGTGATTGCCAGAGAGTGTCTGTATAACCTCTGTGTACTGTCTCTGTAAGAGCTGCCTGGATTGCAGCCATAAGTAATCTGAGAGGGAGCTCTGTTGAAAGATGTAACTATTTGCTGAAAATCATTTAGAGTGATAATGATAATGTAGTTTGTCTAACCTGCCTTCTTTGCAGCAAGGACTGTTTTGTTTATCTCCACTATCTTGGTCCTGGACTAGGAATTGGACCAATCAGTACTGGTGGAACCTAAAATGGAGCCGGACTACAGGAGCTGTCTGGAGTCAAAACCTGTAGGAATTGTAGTTTTGGGCTTTTTCTGCCTTTTTGCACCTGAAAGGGGAGCCTTTGTTGTGACTGACAGGAGGATCAGCCAACTGAACCTTTTGGGTCTTAAGGAATTTCCCAGGCTGCTGCAGCTAGTTTCAGTTTTGAGCTGAGAAGTGAAGAAGTAACAGCTCAAGTGATTTTGAGCAGCAGTTCTGTGTAGTTCTGCATGGGAGAACTGTGAAAGGGCTGAGTTTTGGCCTGCCTGTCTGCCTACTGTCCCTGAGAGGGAAAATAGAGTTTATTCGGACTGAATCCGAGTTGTGAGGACTATTTAAGCCACTGGACTGTGACCAGGCTTTAACCTGAAGAAGACCGAAGATTTGCTGAATGCGATCAGCCTGTCAGGATTTCCAGCTGCTTTTGAATCCCTGGTTTGTGCAGAGACTTTGCGATCATGACTGGAGAGCGGTTTGCCTGGTACCGTAGAATTTCCTTACATGTAAATGTGCTGTGTATTGAAAGTGGGTCGTGATTTGGTTCCCCACTGTGTTCTGCTTGCTGGAAGTTTTATCCAGCCTAATCGGACTGAATCCACGTTCGTCTCCATTCAGCCTGGGCCATGCCATGCTGGCCCTGCCAGACTACTCCACTGCACAGAGAAAGTCACCGACGAGAGACCTGCCTGGGGATTAGCCCCCTGCTCCATGCTTGAACAGGAATGACACCTCGGTGAATCGTGTGGGCCCTGCTTCTCCTGGTACTCCAGATTAACCACCTGCTGCCTTGATTTTCATCCAGCCTGCATCCAGTCTTGGGTATCGTGAGTAATCATCAGGCTAGCTCCCTGCAACAGCAGCCTAATCTAAAAGTGTGTCATCCAATTGTCTCGTCAATTTCTTATCACGAACTGAGCCCTCCGGCTCCAGATTACAAATAGTGTGTGTTGTGCATGTTGTTTTCTTCCATCACAGGGCCCCAACCAGCTGCAACGTTTCTGGCTAGCCCATCTTTGTCCATCTGGGTACCCAGAGTGTGTGACTGTTTATGGACCCTGAAGTGCATGCTTAACTGTTTGATTGATAGAGCCTTAAGCAAATTAACCTGATTACGCCCCTGCCTTGTTCAAGCCCCTTAAATCAGATCGAACTCTTTTTTGCATTTACCTCGACTGTGGTTCCAGTTTGTGCAAGAGTACTGTACTGCTGTTATTTGCTGTGTATAACCTTGTTTTACAGGGGAACCCCCAGGGCCGGGCCAGAGGAACGCCCTGGTGGTAAGTGCAAACAGTGTGGGTACTTCTGTGGTGTATCAGGGGTATTGTAAAAGTGATTATTGTGTATTGTTCAGGCCACTAGTAAGGAAAGAGTGGGGTTACAGCATCCTGGAGGGCTGTTCCCAGGTTAGTTTGACCACTACCAACTCTGACCTCCAGGTGAGGGCACCCGTTTCAGAACTCAGGCCCCTTAACCTGCTACTAGCCAAGCAGGCAGGGGTAGTAACCCTTGGGATAGCACAACCTAGGGGTTGCATTTTGGAGGCTCACCGCTGGGATTTTGTGCCTTCTAGTGGCCAAAAATTATGAATTATTGTTAAAGATTAATGGCTACCCCAGTAGAAATGGCTGTACACCAGTTGGTGGGGTGGTGTACTGGGCAGGAGATCAACCACCAAAATGCTCTACTTATACTGGATATTCTCCTGGGTACCAGTATAGAAGGAGCACTCTCCAAAGTTGAATTTTTAAAAAAGCATGTGGTGGTCAGTTGACAGGCTCATTTGATTGCCCAAACTTTCATAGCCTTGGTAGAGTGTAGTGACCTTATGGATTGCTCTAAAGTGCCACAGACTATTGCCCCAGAAGGGGTTTCAGCTGCCTGGAGAGTGATAACAAAAGACAGGAAAGATCCCGGGGAGGATGAGCTCCCACCATTATCTGAGACTTTTGAGGAGAAATTTGCTAAGTTGTTGCTGGAAGATGGAAAAACTGTAGAGGACTTTAAGAAACTATTCCTGCCACCTGGGGGTGTTCCTTCCCCAACACCCTCTCCCAGTCCAGCACCTGTTACTACCCCACCTTCTATCCCCATGCCAATGCTGGCCCATATATCTGTGCCTGCCATTAGTCACGACTCCTACCGAAGGCTGAGAATTTTCTCAGGCACCCTCCCCACCCCCACCAGGGGGAGGATGACTGGGAAACCTGGATAGACTATGTTGCCCCTCTAGTACTTGAATGGCAATACTCAGAAGCAGAGAAACAAAAGAGGTTGAATGAAAGCCTCCGAGGTCCTGCCCTGGTTACCATCCATGCCAAGCAGGCCAATAACCCTGAAGTAACTGCACAGGACTATCGTGATGCACTGGAAAATGTGTATGAGAGCCCAGAGTCAGATGAAGATCTGTGGTGGAGAGTAAGAAATGCTCAGCAGTACCCAGGGGACCCACTGTCTGTGTATGTACCTCATCTTGAAAAGCTGCTACAAGAGTGCCTCAGAAAGGGTACTTTGCTGTCAAATGAATTAGATCGAGCTACGCTGGATCAGATCCTTAAATCTGTTCCATTTTCAGAATTGTTACTGCTTCACTTGCACCTTGCCACCCGACTGGAATTGCCCCCCTCATATGACGAGTTAATGAAAGCCAGGAACCCAACTGGGATTCCAGCTCAGCCACCCAGGAGGACCGCGGCCACTGGGTGAATAGCGCTCCCGAAGCTGCCGCTTGAGACCACTTGCTCAGACTCGAAGGCAGAGAGGTCCGGAAAAGCTGCAAATTTGTGCCCACGCACCCTTCCCCCACCCCTGTCACTAACTTTATAGGCCTTCTAGCCCCGCCCTTGATGGTTCCTGATGCATCCTTGCCTTATCCCTTGACACCTTAAACATATATCCACCTGTTTTAAATCACATCACTGGTATATTCAATTAAGCATCCAGTATGTTACCATTGTCTCAGACCCCTTTCCCAATACCTCTTACAAACCCCCCTGAAAATTCTTTTAGCCTGTTCATAAACAGCGCCGCCATAAGCAGTAGTCACCTTCCATTGCTCCATATACCAAAATGGCTTACATTTGGCAGCTTGCACTCCTCACCACCCTTCTTACTCTGCTACTCACAGGCTACATCCCGGCAAATTACAAGTCTCGAGAGGCACCGCATCTACTACCCCAAGACTGTTTACCTTTCATGACCGAATTCAATTCATGCATTATACCTCTACTCCGCTGGCTGCATCAAGTGATATATCCTCCCTGAGGAGAAACCATCACTCTGCTTCTCATGCAAACAAAATTAACCAGCCCCTCTAGTAAATGCACCATTTGGAGTCATTCGGCTAGAGTACTAGCCTATGTATCCCTGGGACTGCACAGCCTAGAATGTAAACCCTGGCATCACAAGACCGGATTAATAAGAAGCCAGAAAAGGACTCATGCTCTCATGCTCTCTCTTGCCATCTTGAGGAAACTTGTACTCTTACTTCTTCGTTGCTCTGGCAATGTTGAGCTCAATCCTGGCCCTATGCATGCCCTCTCCTCCCCATCAGAACTTAAAAATCTCAAAGGAATCAGCTTCATGCATATGAACATATGCAGTCTTCTGAAAATACTTACTCTAATCCATGCATGGGTTATCCACATGAAGCCTGATGTGCTTGTAGTCTCTGAGTTCTGGCTTAGACTCGTCACGCCTGACAGGGAGATCAACATCCCGAACTACCTATTATTCAGAGCAGACAGACTGACTAGTGGTGGTGGGGTTGCCATTTATGTCAAAGATAAGTTCTCAGTCTCCACCCTTGATGCCACCATGATAGCAAATGGGTTCAAATGTTTGGCTATAAAAATAGAACTATCCTCATCCCTAGCTCTCCGAAACATAGGATACTACAGACCTCCCTCGGCTGGCTCACAGCTTCTGTCTCATCTCTCTCCCATCTTGGATACCAGCCCCCTAGAAACAATTATATTAGGGGACCTCAATTATGACTGGCTGTCTGAAGCCTCACTCCCCCTGAAAGCCTTCTGTGACTCCCATGGGCTTTCTCTACTTAACAATGAACCCACCCATATAAACAAGAAAAACCTCACCAAAAGCTCACTTCTGGATGTCATTTTAACAAATAAACCCTACTCCTTCTCCCATGCCGGGACGTTTGACATGGATGTCAGTGACCGTGACCATCGCCTAGTCGTAGGAGTCTGGGCTGCTACCAATGTGTCTTCCACATCCCAATTTTCCACCAGGAGGTCAAAAAGGTCCTTCGACCCAAAGGCATTTTCTCAGGACCTAAAAAGCTCCCTGCTATGGCAGAGCTACTACTTGGCTAAATCAGCGGAAGCAGCTTATGCCTTTCTCCATGAGATCATACTAAGAGCTCTGAACGCCCATGCGCCACTGATGAAAGTGCGCTTAAAAGCCAAAAGATGTCGATGGTTCTCGGCGGAACTCAAGGCTGCTCTTCTTTCTAGAGATAACTTATGGAAAAAGGCTCTCAAATCTCAAAAGGAAGAAGACTGGTGCTTATTCAGAATAGCCAGGAACAGCTGCACCAAGATGATCAGAGTGACCAAAGCTAGCTTCTTCTGTACTGAACCTAACAAAACATCAAACCAGCCCTCCAAATTCTGGGCCACACTGAAAGTGTCCGGGCACACGTCGCAAACCACGCTTGCCCCCAAGGTAATTTCAGGCAATATAGTACTAAATGGTAAAACAGAGATACTGCAAGCATTTAACTCTCATTTCGCCATGGCAGGCTTAGCTTTTCGACAATTCTCCTGCAAGTAAACTGCACCCCCTCCCCAGTGTGCAACCTCCTAAATCTGGTCCCACATGCCAGACCTTTTCCTTCCTCCCTGTCTCCCTTAAGGAGGTGGAAGATCTGCTTCTACAACTGGACTCGAAGAAAGGCGCCGGCGCAGACAACGTAGAGCCCTATTTTCTAAAAGTAGCTTACCACGTTCTTGCTCCTCCAATCACACACCTATTTAACTTGTCACTATCACAAGGAACCCTACCCCAAATATGGAAAACTGCTCATGTTATCCCCGTTATTCAAATCTGGAGATCCCTGCGACCTAAACAATTACAGGCCAATCTCCCTTCTCCCCACCCTCTCGAAACTTTTGGAAAAAATTGTGAATTCCCAGCTGAGATCCTTTATTGATAATACTAAATTTTTAAACCCTCTCCAATCTGGGTTCAGATCGAAGCATAGTACAATCTCAGCATTAGCCAAGGTAACAAATGATTGGCAAAAATAATTAGATTGCAAGAAGTATGTCTGTGCTGTATTCCTTGATCTAAGTAAAGCGTTTGACATGGTAGACCACTGTATTCTCCTCTCCTCACTAGAATCACTAGGATTAGACCCCACCTCGTTAAGCTGGTTTCGCAACTAGCTGTCTGACAGGTGCCAACAGGTAAAGGCTGAAGGTGAGCTTTCCTCATCCACTTTGCTATTAAGGGTGTCCCCCAGGGCTCCATCCTGGGACCACTACTATTTGCCATTTATATCAACAATATAGACACAGACGTTAAAAAGGCAAGCATCCATCTGTTTGTGGATGACACGGTGCTCTACCTAAGCCGCCCTACTCCAGAATCTGCAAGCACCGACCCACAAAAAGACTTTGACCACCTGCAACTGCAACTACTTAGAAGAAAGTTACTTCTCAATGCCAAGAAAACCAAAGCCATGTTACTCTCACCTGTATGACATCTCTCCTACCCAGCAGCAACTGGTACACCCCCCATCTCCACGATTCTGGGAGAAAACCTTGAATATGTCATGAAATTCAAATATTTGGGAGTCTGGATAAACCACAGACTCTCCTTTGCAGACCATCTAGATGACCTGCTGAGGAAGCTAAGACAAAGGCTTGGCCTTTTCCACAGGATAAGACGACTTCTAACTACTGAAGCTAAGAGGCTACTAGTCCAATCTACGTTCCTCTCAATAATTGACTATGCTGACCTCATATATAGCAGCTGCTCTGCCTCCTACCTTGGGAAACTGGATACAATGTACCACAGAGCCTTACGCTTCATCTCAGACCTTCCTCGTACCACTCATCATTGCTCCCTATATGTGGCTGTAGGCTGGACCTCATTACAATATAGGCGCAACATGAATGCGGCACTCTGGACATTTAGATCTAGTATAGGCAAACTTCCCCATTATATTGCTGATTGCCTAACCCCTATCGTTGCTGGAAGCTATGCCCTTCGAAGCTGTTCCCTAATATCGCTATGTAACACCTAGGAGTGACACTCGCCCGGAGAGCCGCCATAGGTTTCACGCTCCCTTCACTCTGGAACAAACTCCAGAAATTCTTAAAACTAAGATCCCCTATTAGCCTTGTCACATTTAAAAAGCTATATTGAAATGTCATCACTGAAAAATGCAGCTGCTATGCACGTACCTAATAGCCCTTACCACTAAAACTTTTTTTTCTTAGCACTTCCATTTTCCTCCGGTGACCTCAACTCTAATTCCCCCTCCTGTTCATCACCAGTATTCTATTATTCCCAGCACGGTCCTGCTTGCCTCGATACTAAACTATGCACTTGCATTATTTTCACTGACCGCTGTCCTATGCAACGGACTGGTCCTCATTGATTTTTTAAGGTCTATTGTTCCTTATTCTGTTCATATGTTACATTTCCGACTACTGTAATTAACCTGTGATCCTTTGAATGTATCCATTTCTTAAATGTATTACTGTAATTAATCTGTGCTCCTTGAATGTATCAATTTCTTAAATGTATTACTGCATGTATGTTGCAGGTCCACCTTGTAAATGAGCTTGCTCAATGGTGTCCGCCTGGATAAATAAAGATATTGATTGATTGATTGATTGAGTGATAGAAATTTGGGGGGTTGAGCAAAGGTGACCCGGTGGGGGAATTGCACCCATATCTGCTGCTGCTGCTGCACAAGTGACTGAGAGTGATCAGCCAAGTGAGGCTCGGGGCAAAAGTCGGCACTTAACGAGCACTCTGAGAATGCAAAGGACTTCCGGCCCTGGGCCCAGCATTGGAAAGACGAGCTACTAAAGGAAGTCTGAGAGTTGAAGACGGGTGCCTCTGCAAGGGTTTCCCCCATGGAACAAGATTCTGGTCCCTTTCAGGATGTGACTGCCATGGGGGTGAGGGTGCACCCTCAGGCAAACGCTACCGAGGGCGGCTCCAAGGCTGAGATCACCGGATTGACTGCCACTTTAAAGGAACTATTAAGACATGTTGCACCACTCTCACCACTGCAAGCAGATACTAGACCCCAATCTCTTACTACTGCTTCAGTTCCTCATATGATGTTCTCTCCCAGGATTACCCAGGAGACTATCATTTGTCACAATTGTGGAAAGGACAGCCATATAAAAAGAGAATGCCAGTCTCAGAAGGACTTAGAAAGAGTAGTAAACAGACTCCAAGGGGAGCTCCGAAAAGCAAATCAATGGCCAAGGTGTGCCCAAAATGACTGCAGTGAGGGTTCGAGAAACCCTAACTCAAATTTCTTTGTGGCTAAATGGTCTGTCCAGGCCTCTGCTACTGCCTCTCCGGACTGGTCCAAAATAGTGGGCCCTTCAATGGAGACTATGGGCTGTGCTTGACAGTGGGTCGCAAGTGCCCATTGTATTCCAGAAAATACAAAATCACACATGCCCACACAATGCACAGCATCGTGGGCTGCATATGCAAAGTACCACAGAATGTTATGCTGGTTCAACTTTAAGCAGACTTGCATGGTGCCGAAAGGCCTCTCACACAGTTTGCAAAGGGTGCTAACAGATGACACAGACACGTGTTTCGTCCTACCAGGACTCATCAGTATGCCTCGTCTGTTTGACACCCCAGTGGAATGAACCAGCTACCCTAAGACAGTCTGTCTGGGTTATATTGTGGTGAACCCATTAAAATAAAAAACTATTTAAAAGACAAAGAACCTCTGTGTGCAAACACTGAGGCAAGGGTTACCCCAAAGGGCATTTGGCTGGGAAGCCAAGTTTCAAGAAAATACAAAATCACACATGCCCACACAATGCAAAGCATCATGGGCTGCATATGCAAAGCACCACAGAATGTTATGCTGGTTCAAGGACTGTTATAACAAACACTTATCTGATGTGCCTTTGCAATCCCTGCAAGGCCTACATGTGTGGAGCCTGAGCGACAAGTCTTATCCCTACCTAGGGTATGTCCTCCTCTGGTTGTCTTTTCCTGCAACTGTAATGGGTGTAGAGGAATGAGCAGAGACATTGGCCCTACTGTATCCCCCCACTGGATTGTATGATGGGGTCCCCCCTGTTAACTGGGACAAACACCCACATGTTTGGGAGACTGGCACAACTCTGTCATGAGGAACAAGGGCAACGGACTGGGAGAGCCCTGAGAATTCCGGCTCTGATCAAGAGGGCCTATGACTTGCAACAGAAACTCGAGAAAGTAGACTAGGATGAACCGGTGGGGACTGTGCGGAAGAAGGATCCCGATTCAATGGTACTGGCCCCTAACACCCAGTGTACCATTCAAGGGGAGGTCTGCCTCCAGAAAGATGTCAAGAACAAAATACTGATGTTGGATGTGCCAGGTGATGGAAAATTGCCAGAAGGATTATTGGTCGAGCCCAGCATCTTGCCTGCTCATGCCCATGCCTGTGCACGACAAGTGATGGTCCAGATTCACAATGTGTCAGATCGGGAGATCCAGGTAAACCGAGGGTGCACCCTAGCTATGGTACACTGCGCAGACACTGCAGTATTGCCCAGCAACAAGCACCCTGTTGAGAAGGAGAGAGTGACCCCAGACTTGTTTGACTTTGGTGACTCCCCATTGCCAGCTGAATGGAAGGCTAGAATTAGCAAGAGACTTACCCAGAGAGGCCAAGTGTTTTCATTGAAGGAATGGAATGTGGGATGTGTCCAGGGTGCAGAGCATCACATACGCCTGCACCATGAACAGCCATTTCGAGAGAGGTCCCGATGCCTAGCACCAGCAGACATAGATGATGTGAGAAGACACCTGCAAGAAATGCTCACTGCTGGCATGATACAAGAATCCAGGAGCCCATACACCTCTCCCATTGTGGTTGTGCAGAGGAAGAATGGGTCTGTGAGGACGTGTGTTGAATATCGAATCCTGAACTGGCAGACCATCCCAGACCAATACACTATGCCTCATATACAAGATGCCTTGGACTGCTTGAATGGGAGCAAATGGTTCTCGGTGTTGGATCTTCACAGCGGATACTACCAGATCCTAATGGCCCCAGAAGACCATGAGAAAACAGCCTTCATCTATCCATTGGGGTTCTACGAGTTTCTGAGGATGCCTCAGGGGATATCGGGTACCCCGGCCACCTTTCAGTGACTGATGGAACGTGCGGTGGGAGATATGAATTCTCTGGAATGCCTGGAGTACTTGGACGATGTCATTGTGTTTGGGAGCACCTTAGAGGAGCATGAGAACTGACAGTTTAAAGTCCTAGACTGACTGTAAGACTTCGTCCTCATGCTGTCCATTGACAAGTGCCAGTTTTTCCAAACCTTCGTGAAGTATGTGGGGCACATAGTATCTACAAAAGGGATGCAGACTGATCCCAGTAAGATTGAAGCACTGACTATTTGGCACCAGCCCCATAATCTGAAAGAACTACAACGTTTCCTGGGGTTCTGTGGCTACTACCACAGGTTCATAAAAGATTATTCCAAGGTGATTTGCCCACTCTTGAACCTTACCCAGGGTTACCCTCCTTCCAATTGTAAATACAAAAAAGGGTCCGTTAAAGAACTAGAAAAAGTATACTTCCACCCAGGTGAACTCTTCGGGCCACGCTGGATGCCCGACTGTGAAGCAGCCTTCCATGAGATCATTATACTAGCACACCCATGCCCCATCCTTGCCTATGCTGACCCCACCAAACTCTATGTGCTGCATATGGACACTAGTCTGCAGAGTCTAGGAGTGGTGCTGTATCAAGACCATGAGGATGGCCTGAGATCAGTAGCTTTCACCAGTAAGAGCTTGACCCCATCCGAACGAAACTACCCTATGCATAAGTTGGAGCTCCTTGAGCTAAAATGGGCCATCATTGACCAGTTTCATGAATACCTCTATGGGGTAAAGACAGTGGTGAAGACTGACAATAACCCATTGACCTATGTACAGACTTCATCTAAGTTAGACACCACTGGGCACCAGTGGCTTTCTGCATTATCAACCTATGATTATGCTGTCAAATACAGACCGGGCCTGAACCATATTGATGCTGATGCCCTATCACGGAGGCCCACTTCCAAGAGTGATTGGGTCAGGCTGTCTGAACCTGACATTCAAGCATTGTGCCAAAAGTTTGATAGAGATGAACAGATGTCTGTGGACACAGTGAACTGTTTAGTAGATTGCTTGGGCCCTTCTGACACCTGCATACCAGCTGCTTATTGCCACTTCTCTGCACTAGATATTAGTGCACTACCTCAATTTGACAATGACAGCATTCAGTGGGCTCAATCCCAAGAGCCTATGATTCAGCCAGCACTTGATGCCCTGCGTGCAGGGAAAGATGTGTCTAAGTTACGTTCCACTGACTTGCAAACTGTTTTATTGTTTAAAGAAGGCCCCAGATTGAAGTTGCTCAATCAGTTGCTATATAGAGAAACAGTAGATTGAAGTGGCAAAGTAGACAAGCAACAATTGGTCCTGCTCACGGCCTTTAAAGATTTGGTACTGAGGTCCCTCCACAATCACATGGGGCACCTCAGTATTGACAGAACCTTTGACCTGGTATGATCTCGCTTCTACTGGCCCAAAATGGGGGCTGATGTTGAACACCATGTGAAGACTTGTAGTCACTGCCTGCAAAGAAAAGCCCTGCCTCAGAGGGCTGCCCCCCTTGTTAATATTACTACCAGCGCCCCCATGGAACTAATCTGCATAGACCTCTTGTGTTTAGAACCTGATCAGCGGAACATTGGCAGTGTGTTAGTGGTTACAGATCATTTCACATGGTATGCACAAGCTTTTTCCACCAAAGATCAAAAGGCATCTACCGTGGCCAAGGTACTAGTGGAACATTTCTTCGTCCACTATGGTGCCCCCCAACGGATTCATTCTGATCAAGGCAGAGACTTTGAGAGTCGGCTAATCAAAGAAATGCCCTCTCTGGGGGGGGTACAAAAGTTAAGAACCACCCCCTATCACCTGCAGGGAGACTCTCAGCCAGAACATTTTAACCACACCCTTCTAGATGTGCTGGGCACCCTCCACCCAAAAGGCAAGCATAAATGGAGCCAGCAGATTAGCACCTTGGTGCATGCATACAATTGCACGAAAAATGATGCTATTGGGTTCTCCCCCTACTGCCTCATGTTCGGGAGAGAGGCCTGGCTGCCAGTTGATGTCTGTTTTCGGGTCTCCCCAGATGGGGTCCAAGCCGAAAACTACTTGCAATATGTAAAAAAACTGAAGGCTCAATTGAACCATGCCTATCAACTGGCCAGACAATGACTGCCAAGAGAAATCTAGCCAACAAAGAGAGGCATGATAAAAAAGTAAAGGCTGAAGAGCTTCGATCTGGAGACCGTGTGTTGCTACGCTATTTGGGACTGCATGGTAAACACAAAATTGTTGATCAGTGGCACCATCTTCCCCATGTAATAATTGGAAAGTTGGATGATTTACCTGTGTACAAGGTGCGCACAAAGAACAACTCCAAAGCTGTCAAGACCATGCACTGTAACCACTTGCTACCGATCGGCCAAGTCATGATTGAGGCTGAACCCCCTGAAATTGAGCCCCCTGGGCAGGTGACTCGTGCTGCTGCAAGAAAGAGACAGAGTCAACCTACCCCAGTGGTCACAAATTTACGGTTTCCTCCGCAGCAGGCCCAGAATGATAGTGACTGTCAGTCCACTTCTGACGAAAGTGAATACGACCACGCCTATTACCCCTCTTATGAACTGTCAACTATTTTGAGGTAACCCCTTGATAAATTGTGGGGATAAAGCTGGGCCTTCTGGACTGCCTTACCCCCCAGCTTAGTCCCTGGAGCCAATGCTCCCAGAAAGTGAAGTGCAAAGTATCACGTCTGAAGATGTTGAGTTTCTGTGTATTGTGGAACTGTATGATTTGCCTGAAGAAGGGGCTGATGGTTTGAGTCTTTCTGGTGACACACCAGAACTTGACAAACACTATGAGAGTGCTGACCACCCCCCTTCAGTGCCTCAAAGCTTGACTGTGCCTGAGCCTTTGCAAAATGAGTCAAGTGTTGTAGAAACAGAGCCTGCAGAGCAAGGAGATGACAGTGCCCCAAATTTGGACGTTTCCGCCTAGGCAGAGGCATCCCCACTAGTGACGAGGGTCCCCAGACCAGTGCTGAGAGTACAGAGACTGTAGTTGCCCCCTCATAAAGACTGGTCGAGTTGTCAAGCCAGTAGTATGCCTCAGTTATGATTCTCCTGGTAGGCCAGTGGATTTGCCTCTCAATGTGGTGCACAAAGGTGTTTATGTCTCACCAAGCTCACTGCCCAAATTGAGCTTGACAGCCAATTCCAGGTTACTTATCTTTCCCTCTCACCATGGTGCCCCTGCCCCCTCTAGCTCCAAGTTAGCTGATCGAGAAGGGCCCCCTCTTGCATTGTTTAAGGTACAAGAATGTATTACCCGATTCAGTATAGTAATGTTCAATTTACCTGTGTGAAATATGCACAATTTGTTGTCAGAATGGATATAGTATCATGAAGTGTAGTGAATATGTATAGTAAAGTAATAAGTTTATGTTAACTGATGCATGATGGTACAGACTTGACATGGACGCTACGTTTTCTCCAGGCAGGGAAGGGTGTAACCCCCCTACAAATGGGGGTTCCCAAAAAGTCTTCCTCGAGCTTGCCTAAATGCTCACTGCCAGGCTGGTGTCCTGCATTTTAGCAGTTTAAATGTGATTGCCAGAGAGTGCCTGTATAGCCTCAGTGTACTGTCTCTTTAAGAGCTGCCTGGATTGCAGTCATAAGCAATCTGAGAGGGAGCTCTGTTGAAAGATGTAACTATTTGCTGAAAATCATTTACAGTGATATGATAATGTAGTTTGTCTAACCTGCATCTTTGCAGCAAGGACTGTTTTGTTTATCTCCACTGTCTTGGTCCTGGACTGCGAATTGGACCAATCAGTACTGGTGGGACCTAAAATGGAGCCGGACTACAGGAGCTGTCTGGAGTCAAAATCTGTAGGAATTGTAGTTTTGGGCTTTTTGCACCTGAAGGGGGAGCCTTTGTTGTGACTAACAGGAGGATCAGCCGACCAAACCTTTTGGATCTTGGGGAATTTCCCAGGCTGCTGCAGCTAATTTCAGTTTTGAGCTGAGAAGTGAAGTAAAAGCTCAAGTGATTTTGAGCAGCAGTTCTGTGTAGTTTTGCATGGGAGAACTGTGAAAGGGCTGCGTTTTGGCCTGCCTGTCTGCCTGCTGTCCCTGAGAAGAAAACTAGATTTTATTCAGACTGAATCCGAGTTGTGAGGACTGTTTAAGCCACTGGACTGTGACCAGGCTTTAACCTGAAGAAGACCGAAGTTTCGTTGAATGCAATCGGCCTGTCAGGAATTCCAGCTGCTTTGAATCCCCGGTCTGTGCAGAGACTTTGTGATCGTGACCGGAGAGCGGTTTGCCTGGTACAGTAGAATTTCCTTATATGTAAATGTGCTGTGTATTGAAAGTGGGTCGTGATTTGGTTCCCCACTGTGTGAACTTGTGTTCTTCTTGCTGGAAGATTTATTCAGCCTAATCAGACTGAATCCATGTTCATCTCCATTCGGCCTAGACCATGCCATGCTGGCCATGCCAGACTACCCCACTTCAGAGAGAAAGCCACCAACGAGAGACCTGCCTGGGGATCAGCCCCCTGCTCCACGCTTGAACAGGAACGACGCCTCAGTGAATCGTGTGGGCCCTGCTTCTCCTGGCACTCCAGATTAACCACCTGCTGTCTCAATTTTTGACCAGCCTATGTCCAGTCTTGGGTATCGTGAGTAATCATCAGGGTAGCTCCCTGCAACAACAGCCTAATCTAAAAGTGTGTCATCTGATTGTCTTGTTGTTTTCTTATCACAAACTGAGCCCTCCAGCTCTGGATTATAAATAGTGTGTGTTGTGCATGTTGTTTTCTTCCATCACAGGGCCCCAACCAGCTGCAACGTTCCTGGCTAGCCCACCATTCTCCATCTGGGTACCCAGAGTATGTGACTGTTTATGGACTCTGAAGTGCATGCATAACTGTTTGATTGATAAAGCCTGTTCAAGACCCTTAAATAAATCAGAGCTAACTCTTTTGCATTTACCCTGACTGTGGTTCCAGTTTGTACAAGAGTACTGTACTGCTGTTATTTGCTGTGTATAATCTTGTTTTACGCGGGGTCCTCCGGGTCGGGCCAGAGGAAAGCCCCGATGGTAAGTGCAAACAGTGTGGGTACTTCTGTGGTGTATCAGGGGTATTGTGAAAGTGATCATTGTGTATTGTTGCTGCCACTAGTAAGGAAAGAGTGTGGTTACAGTGTCCCGGAGGGCTGTGCCCAGGTTAGCTTGACCACTACCAACCCTAACCTCCGGGTGGAGGCACCTGTTTCAAAACTCAGGCCCCTTAACTTGCTACTAGCCAAGCAGGCAGGGGTAGTAGCCCTCAGGATAATGCCACCTAGGGATTATAATATGTTTATTAATGACTTCCCTGCTGAAAGCATCACTTGCAAGGCCATCCTCTATGTGGATGACCTAGTCATATACCACAGCAATAATTCCATAGGGTCCTTGTCCACCACCCTCACAGCAAACTTTGGGGTCGCTCAGAGCTGGTTCCTCTCCAGAAAACTTCTCGTTCATGAGAAAAAGACAAATGCCATGCTCTTTGGCTCTAAGCCATTCCTAGCAAAGGTAGCCAGGTCAAAAACCCCACTCTTGATCGCTACCCCTGCCGGCCCTCTACTCAAATCTGTCCCTGCCTTTAAATATCTAGGTGTCACCCCAGACCCCTCTCTTACTTTCAACAAACACATCAGCAACACTGTGATGAAAATCCACCAAAAATTAGGTGGTGCTTACCACCAAAATCAGTTTATGTCCCCTGAAGCTTGCCTAGCCATTGCTCGAGGAAACCTTCTGCCCCTCCTTGACTACTGCTCCCCCATATACTCTGCTGTGCCCTCTTCCTTACTGTCCCGCTTACATACCACATACAACTCCATCTGCTGCTTTGTCCTTCACGCCCCTTTCACCACTCACCACTGCTCGCTATACCAGTCCCTAGGGTGTCTCTCTCTGCAGGGTTGTTTTGACTTCGCTGTGGGCAGCCTCATTGACAGTGCACTCAGAAACCATCAGCTGTCCCCCTATTCCTCCCTACTCACTGACAGAGTGGTCTCCAGAGTCTCCGGGCCTCCTCCGTTCCCCCACTGGAAGTCCCTCGCACTACTACTACCATGGGTAGTAAAGCTTTCTCTGTCTCTGCCCCTTCGCTCTGGAATAAACTTTCTTTGTCCATCTGATCATCCCCCTCCTATCAGTCTTTCAAGGCAAACTTAAGGGTGTGGCTCCTGGCCGAGGCCACTTGTACCTGCAGCTGTTCCCCAGGCGGTATCAGGGCCCATATCCTGGCATAGCACCTATTCATGCCCTCACCCTTCCTCCAGTGCCCCTACCCTCTTGCACTGTTCTGCTCCTCTGTTCAATCTGGATATGACTACCTGTTTTATCTGATCTGTTAGTAGGTTCTGCAACTTAACTTAAGTTGCATTTCTACCTATGACTTGTGCCTATACCACTCCTGGTGATAGACTGAACCTTCATTTTAACTGTATTTATTTCCTTGGCTCCCCGGTGACTGTGTGTGCATTGCATGTAATACTTTACCATAGTCACCATGTTAAGCCTTTTATATTGCATAGCCACTTAACGTATGTCACTACACCAGTATGTACCGATTTCTCTGAAATATTTGCACTATGTAATGTGACCTCATACCAAGTGTATTCGGCAGTCCTGTTTTGTTCTAACTGTATCTCTGTATTGTGTTGATATTTGTTGTGTTTACCACCCTAGTGGCCCGGGTCACAAATGAAAATGGTCTTCTGGATCAGTTTGCTCATCCGGTTATCAAAGACATAAATAAATAAATGACGCATCTGGAAACCAGCTGTTAGCAGCTCAGCATGTCTTTCCAGGTGAAACTTTTTAAATAAATAAACAAATCTATGGTGTCTCAAGGCAGACAGATAACTGCTGATGCTCACGGCACAGAGGTGGATGTGGTGGCTCATGCACTAGCAGCTGGTGTAGTGTTGTTTATAAAACATGTGATAAGTCATGAAGCTGGCAGTAAATAGCACTATGTATCACGCCTCAAGGCTGACAGGCAACTGTCCATGCCCACAGCACACAGCACCTCCTACAGTGATGGATACCAGTTCAGCTGTACTATCTGTGTACTGTACATGCACGGAAGAAGGTGGGTCACCCATACACCACAATGACGCATGCTGCGGCAAACATGATTGATGATGGAGGGAGGAAGAGAAGGAGGTGGATGATAAAGAGGATGTGTTGTTTTACAAAGCTAGTCTTTCTATGTTTTTTTTTATTTTAATAATTATTATTTCTTCTTCTTCTTAAATATGGCTTTATTTCTATTCCGTAAAACTAGAGTTTAGTGAATTTGTTTTGTCATCTGTAAAAATGACCACACTGCAGAGGATCTGTTTGTTTGTTTTTTTAGGTACAGTGGACTGGTCATTGTAGGGAGCCCAGGGCATTTTCAGAGAGGAACTGGGCACTGCGGCAGTGATTGCAAGATGATTTCTTTTTGACAGCTGTGAAATGGTGTACCTTCAGATGGCATTAAACAGGGCAGAACGCTGTAGCTCGGGTTCTGACTGGGACAAGTAGGTCCTGTCATATTACCCCAGTGCTGTGCATACTGCACTGGCTTCCTATACGGTGGCAGATCACCTTTAAAGTCATTTTATTGACTTTTAAAGCCCTTCACGATCAGGGTCCGGCCTATCTGAAAGAACTCCTGGTGCCTTACTACCCCGGCCGATCGCTCCACTTGGCTGACGAGGGGTTGTTAGAGATTCCAAGAGTGAGTTTAAAATCTTCTGGCAGCAGAGCATTTTCTTATGCTGCACCTACTCTTTGGAATTCTCTACCACGCTGGTTACGGGAGTGCATCTCCATGAAGGAATTCAAGAATAATCTGAAAACTCATCTGTGGCAAAGGGCCTTCTTGGAGGGTTATTCATAGGTTAATTTTTACTGTACTGAGATCTTATTTTATATTTTATTAACTGATTTTAATGTTTGATGTTATTATGCTATGATTTTATTTATATGTATTATTGGATTTATATTTGATGTTATTGTTTTAATGTGTTCAGTGCCTTGGTAAGTTGAAAGGCGCTTTATAAATAAATTTATTATTATTATATGATACATAAGAAGATAATGTAATGTAATGTGATATATAGCTAATAATGCCTGTGCAGGTGTATGTTACAAGGGATTTTCATACACCCAAGGTGTGTGATGATCCATAAACCCCAAGACCGAAGCTCTAAGGGTTTATGAAATTATCACACACCAAGGGTGTGTGAAAAATCCTCTTAACACACACCTGCACAGGCATTATTTTTATAATAACTTGCGTAAGGTTTCAACAGAAAAAGTTTAGCTCTATTTGAGTGAGCGAGCATGTCTCCGAGCAGCTGCCATACTCACATAAATACAGTGATGTCAGAGCATGAGGAAGAAAACACCATAATAACCCACTATGAATTATTACAGAATTTAGCAGGTTATTACAGCATTTTATCAGGACGGGAAATCCAGTCATTATAGGGGTAACCAATTATTATATACAGAATAATGCAGGGGGTTGTGTGTTTAATGAGTTTTTACACACACCCCGAGGTGCTGGATGCTACATAGACCCAGAGAGTGAAGCTCGAGGGGTTTATTTAAGCATCCAGCACCGAAGGGTGTGTGTAAAAACTCAGGTTAAACACACAACCCCATGCTTTATTTTATATAATTGCTGGGGAGCATTTTCTCGCCATGGTAATTACATAAAATAAAACAGCCAGCAGTTCTGGTCGAGATGAAGCCTGACTGCGATCGACAGCAAAGCAGCTGCAGACAGCTTTTCTTTTTCAGTGTTTCTCCCATGCCCCACCCAGTCATTTAAACATAGGATTACCTGCTAAGGAAAAGGAAACTGCTGTGAGGCAAGTTTTAATTTTTTACCATTTACCGCAAACACCGGCGCATAACTGATGGTGTAGCGCTGGCCTAGGTGAGGGAGGAGGCGGAAGGAGGCACATGCATAGGCGAAGTAACCCTAGTGCGTGTTAGCCGTTATAACCCATAGGTTATAATGGCGAACTATAACCGGGGTTACCTATGGGAGAAAACGCTCCCCAATTATTATAATATAATACAGTGTAGCCCACTTAAATCCATACCCTTGGGACCACCAAAAAGCATGTGTTTAAGGGGCTATGCGTGTATCCAGTTTTGTATTCTTGTAATGGTGGCTGCAACTTGTTGCATTTGCTAGTGGGTTGGGTAGGAATGCTAACTGCACATACCATAAGTACTTCTTTAATTTGGATAAAGTGCTTTGTGACATTCTGTGACCATCTTTGGTTTGATTTCGCTGTAAGGAAGGTGCTTCTGTGAGTCTGATAAAGTGTTTCTGTGACATTCTTTTGGGTTCTTTGCTTTGATTTCAGTGTGAAGGAGGGTACTTTTGCGACTTGGGTTTGATGGTTAAAAGGTTAAACTAGGTGATTAACACCTCGGTTTAATTAAGTAGCCCATTAAGAGACAATTAAGAGCTAATTAAGAAGGCAGCTACAGGTAGTGTCAGTAAAACTGGGCCAGTCAGTCCACACTTGAACAGCAGAACTGAGTGGAAAAAGTATGCATTTGTTCAGGATCCTTTATGGGTCTATTTTACACAGGAAGTATAGGGAAAACAAGCATTTGTCAATGCCGAATGTTTGCTTGCTGGCATTGGCATTGGTAGTGTAGGAGTTAGAGAACTGCATAATAGGAATGGCAGTGATGTATTGAACTGAAGCCAGCTCCACCACCACCCTGCAGAGAGTGACAGGCATTGGGGTATGCAGGTCATCAGGCTTAATGGGCACGCCATTTCACCACACCCTATTCTGCAGACACCGAGAAGTGTCTCGGTGCGCCTTGGGGTCTTTGGCCCTTATGCTCACCCCATTCCATCAGGAAATATAGTGAGATGTGTGCAGTATAGGAGAATGGGGTGAACTTTGGGGCTGAAGAGTCCAAGGCATACCTCCATGCCTCTCACTGGCTGCAGGGTGTGGATGGGGGTGGAATGGTATGAGCGTTACAGGCGACAGTCCCAAGTCACACCCCTGATGCCTGTCAGTCTCTACAGGGTGGGGCGTTAAGGTCGCAAACCCTATCGCATCAGGCTTTTGTTGGTATTTTCACTCCAAATTTTCAACATGGCTTTTTTGTGACCCCCCACGTTATGAACAGTGACAATATCAGTTTGTTAGCTGAAAGCTGATTTTGCAGAGTGACTACGGCATTTGGCACCACAGGTGCGAAAACACATTTCGAACAGGATGTGAAAATTGACAGCTGTACTGTTCATGGTGAGGTGTAACAAGTGGCAATGTTTAAAATCTGCAGTGAAAATAGTAAAAAAACTGGTGAAGTCACGAGCGTGCATAGAAAGTGCGCAACGCACACCTGTAATGTAATTAGTTTGAGGATTTTTTACAGCAGATTGTCAACACAAGCATTTTGGGACCTCCGCTCAAGAACAGTGTCACTGTGATTTTCTTAATCTGTCCCGAACAATGATTTTCCACAGCGACCACGCATTTCTGCGCTGAAAGTATAAAAACATATTTCCGTCACGTTGTGAAAAATGACAGCTGTACTGTTCATAAGGAAGTGTAGAAAAATGGCAGTGGTGAAAATCTGGACTGAAAATATTACAATTTCATGAACTTACAAGGGTGCATGGAAACTGCGCAATGCTCACTCGTAACAGTCATTTTATGGACTTTTGTCACCAAATTGCCAACATAGCCATTTTAAGACCTCTGCTCATGAACAGTGTCACTATGATTTTCTTAATCTGTTCCAAACATTGATTTAGCACACTGAATGTGCCATTGTGCACTACATGCACAGATACACATTTTGGGTGAGATGTGAAAAATGACAGCTGTACTGCTCATAGGAGGTATAGTAAAATGGCAATGTTGAAAATCTGGAGTGCAAATATAAAAAAATTGTGAACTTACAAGCATGTGTAGGAACTGCACAATGCACGCTCGTAAAACAGTCATTTTTTAGGAATTTTTTCACCAAATTTCAACATAACCATTTTAAGACCTCTGCTCATGAACAGTGTCACTGTGATTTTCTTAATCTGTCCCAAACATTGATTTTGCACACCGACTGTGTCATTATGCGCTACATGCGATGGAAATACATTTTGGGTGAGATGTGAAAAATGACAGCTATACTGCTTATAAGGAGGTATGGTAAAATGGCAATGTTGAAAATCTGGAGTGCAAATATTAAAAATTCACGAACTTACGAGCATGCGTAGGAACTGTGCAACGCACTCTCATAAAACATTCATTTTTATGAATTTTTTCACCAGATTTGCAACATAGGCTTTTTGAGAGCCCACCTTATGAACACTGGCACTGTCGTTTCATTAATCAGTCCCGATAGGTGATTTCGTGCAGTGACCATGAAATCACCCTTCGGAACCGAATAATGCCATGACAGTTCCAGAATTCATGAGTAGGTGTCACAAAAACCCATGTTGAAAATTTGGTGCCAAAATTCCAAAAAATGCCTGAGATATGCATCAAAGTTGAAAAAACCCTATTTATTGCATTATACAGCTTACCGGCATTTCCTCAGTTTGCAGTTGGCTTTGAAGAGTGCAGGCGTGTTCCCAGTCCACCAAAGATCATCGCGCCTGACTCGAAGATAAGTTTGGGGTGAGGGGTGTGGGAGGCAGGGTGTGCAGAGGTGGGTGCAGGTTGCGGGTGGGGGCTAGGGAGACCACAGAGGGATGTTGTTTTGTTTACAGGTTTGTTTTTTTTCTGGAAGATGACGCGGGACATTTGCCACGGTGGGGTGGGTTCCCAGCGTGGCAGCTGGAAGGCAGTTGGGGGGCCGTGGAGCCGATGGAGGATTGGGCATCCCCGTCGGCCATAAGAATTTTTGCCACGCTGGGGTGGGCTCCCAGCGTGGCAACTGGATGGCTGTTGGGGGGCAGAGCACTTCAGTTATCTGATCATGCTCACTGAGGCGGCTCTATCCCTTTCAACTGTACGGCACTGTATTTTCAACTGCTGTCATAGACAGCTGCATTCATTGGCGAACTGTGGCCATGCCTGCAAACATAGTGAGGGAATTGGAAGACAGGGTGCCACACCTCCAGAAACTCGGATGATGGCACTATGTTTCTTGCACATGCGTGCAAGCAAACATAAAAACTCGGATGATGGCACTATGGCCCGGATATTCAAACTGCACCAGGCTGTGGCGCAAGCCTGGGCGCAGCTCAACATGGCTGCGCAGGGGTGTGGCCTAGGTGATATTCAACGGAGCTGCGCTATGGCTCAGCAGCTTTGAATATCGCACCCTGGCCACCCCCACTGTGCATGGCACAGTGGCACTGCGCCAGCGCATGTGGCCAGAGTGGAGCATGGAGATGCGCTAGCGCAAGTGCCATTGCGCCATTCACAGCACCTGCGATATTCAAAAGGGGACATGCAAATGGGGCCATAATTTATGCAAGGTGCACATGGGGCCATTTGCATGTCATTATGGCCCCATTTGCATGCCATTAGCATGCAGGTGCGCTGATCCCCGACGACTTGCACCTGGCGCCCTTCCAGGCAGCAGCCGTTGGGGACCAACGCTCCCTGCAGCTCGATCGCAGGCATGTGTTATATTAAAAAGGACTTCCACGTTCAATATCCCTGGTGGTCCAGTGGACCGCTATGTGCCCGATCGTGGGCATCGTTATAATAAACCCCCTTCCCCATCCAATATCCCTGGTGGTCCAGTGGACCGAATGCTGCCCGATTGCGGGCATCCGTTTAACAGAAATCTTCCTATTTCCCTGGTGGTCTAGGGTACACCCCCTCCCCACCTGCCCACTGAGTCCCACCACCCCGCTCCCCGTCAGCCAGCAGGCGGCGGCACCCACCACGCCTGCGCCCGCCCCTCGGTATGGCTGCGCCCATTGGTTCTGGCGTGAGCCAATGGGCCAGCACACTACACATTCAGATATGTGAATGATTCATTCACATATCTGGAATATGTAATCTGACAAATCTACACACCATTGGCTCACGCTGTGAACCAATGGGCGTGCAACATACCAGTGTCGGTCGATGGGCGGTGGGGCGGCAGGCGGTGGGTGCTGCCACCCGCCCGGCTGACCGGGGGGCGGGACGTGGGACTCAGTGGGCATGTGGAGAGGGGTACCCTGACCACCAGTAGAAGATTCTGTTAAGCGGATGCCCGCAATCAGGCAGGCATTCGATCCTAATGACCGCAGGATATGAACCGGTTTTTTCATTGGAACAGATGCCCGTGATCGGGCAGCATTCGGTCCACTGGACCACCAGGGATATTGGACTGGGTGTTTTTTTCATTGGAACAGATGCCCGCGATCAGGCAGTATTCAGTCCACTGGACCACCAGGGATATTGGACGTGGAAGTCCTTTTCAGCATAGCACATGCCCGTGATCGGGCACATAGTGGTCCACTGGACCACCAGGGATATTGGACGAGGAAGTCTTTTTTAACATGACACATGCCCGTGATCGGGCACATAGGGGTCCACTGGACCACTAGGGATATTGGACGGGGAGTTTATTTTTCAACATATGCCCACGATCGGGCATGGGGGGGTGCTGCCAGGTGCAGCTGGAACTCGGGTGGCCACCCACAGGTGGCAGCTGTCATGTTGCACCCTGGCAGCTCACCTGTGGGTGGCCATCAGTTGTTCCTTTTTTTTTTGGCTTAACTTTGTGCAGGCGCAAGTAGGGGTTGCCCATGCATGGCTCTGCACATCCGGGCTGAATATCGGGCTGTGCAGGTTATGCATGGGGCCTTCCACCTGTGCCTGCCACATTACTGATGCGGCTCGGCGCATCGGGTTGCTTTTTCCTTTTGAATATTGGGCCGGGTGCATCAGTGGGTTGCGCATGGAGCAACACTGTTGTGCCATGCGCAACCCTTTTGAATATCTGGGCTTATGTTTCTTGCACATGCATTCAAGCAAACATAAAAATCAGGGCTTGAAAATGTTAAGTATTTATCCGGGCTATGCCTTCATCAGGTATTTATTTAAGTAAGATGCACTCTATATGATAAAATGATATATGAGCAGATAATATACTATAATATAATATGATATAGTATATGATATACTGTAAGATAATATTATACGATATAATATAAATTATATAATTTATTATGAAATGGATGTTCAAAATTCCCAAATCTGATTGGGCGAGACTACTTTCAGCCAGAATGATAGCTCCGTACATAATCCCAGTCTGAAAGTAGGGCATGTCATCAGTCACAAAATCAAGCTAGATACATTTCATACTTGCAAAATACTCTCCAAGGAATTCATCATCATGAGATATTCCTTCTCAGGTGGTTAAAGTCACTCAGCTAATGGCCTCATGCCTCACAATGCACCTGAGTGGGATGACAGCCCACTGTATTGCACACCTTGTTGTGAATTATTGCTTATATCATAGTGGCATGGTAGTGCCACCATAGTTAGGACTGAGTTGGGTGTTCAGTGTTAACCCCCTAACTTTGCACATTAATAGCTTTGGCATCATTTGACGAAATCTGCTGAAATTTTGCATGTGTTGTCTAGGAGGCAAGGTCTTAATCTTTGGAAAGTTTTGTGACAGCAGCTTGTGCAGTTTCTGAGATCAGCATATGTCATTTTCTGTAAATGTCTAGTATTTTTCCTATACTTTACATGGGGGCCCAGATATTCAAAAGAGCAGAGCCATGTGCAATAGGGTTGTGCCTGCGCAAGTCCAAAATTGCGCCATTCTGCGATATTCAGCAGGAGGCAGTTGCACCCCCCAAATCATGCTGAGCAACAGCGCAATGCTAATGAAGGCATGCTCAACCGAAGGGGGAGGAACCATGCATAAACTGCACAGCCCAATAATCAGCCGGGCCATGCAGAGTTATGCAGGAGCAACCCTACCTGCACCTGCAAACTTTAAGCCAAAAAGGATCAAGTCGAGGCCACCCACAGGTGAGCTGCCACATTGCAGGCGCAACACAGCAGCTGCCACCTGTGGGTGGCCTGACTTTCTCCATGCCCCCGGCAGCCCGGTAGACGGGCATAAAGGTATTAAACCCCGACTAGCCCGATTGCGGGCATAAATGAATTAACCCCCGACTAGCCCGATCGCGGGCTTAAAGAATGCAACCCCCGACTAGCTCGATTGCGGGCATAAGGAATGCAACCCCGACTAGCGATCATTATGGGCATAAGGAATGCAACCCCGACTAGCCCGATTGCGGGCATAAATGTACTCCACTAGCCTGATCGCGGGCTTAAAGGAATGCAACCCCCGACTAGCTCGATTACAGGCATAGAGAATGCAACCCCGACTAGCCCGATCGCAGGCATAAAGGAATGCAACCCCGACTAGCCCGATCGCGGGCATAAAGGAATACAACCCCGAATAGCCCGACTGCAGGCATAATGTCAACCCCAAAGACCAATATCCCTGGGGTCCAGTGGACCATGAAGCCCGATCGTGGGCATAAGGTCAAACCCACCCCTCCAAAGTCCAATATCCCTGGTGATCTAGTGGCCCCCACCCACCCACCCCGGAGCTCCCACCCCGCTCCCCTGTCAGCGGCGGTGGCAGCACCCCACCTGCCTGCTGCCCTGCCGTCCACCGACTGATGGCTCAGTAGGGCTGCACGCCCATTGGTTCAGAGCAGAGCCAATGGGCACACAATATACCGTACAAAGGCAGTCCAGATATGTGAATGAATGAATTCATTAGTGATAAGACTGTCGGGGGTGGGGGTTGCATTCTTTATGCCCGCGATCGCTAGTTGGGGGTGGGGTTACATTCTCATGCCCACGATCGGGCTGCGAGGCGCCGGTCCCCGATGGCTGCTGCCTGGCAGGACGCCAGGCGCAAGTCGTCGGGGATCAGCGCACCTGCATGCTAATGGCATGCAAATGGGGCCGTAATTACATGCAAATGGCCCCCCGTGCGCCTTGCATGAATTATGGCCCCATTTGCATGTCACTTTTTGAATATCGCAGGTTTGCGAATTGCGCAATGGAACTTGCGCCACCGCATCTGAATGCTCCACTCTGACCACTTGCGTTGGCGCAAGTTCCACTGTGCCATGCACAGTGGCTGTGGCCAGGGGGCGATATTCAAAGAAGTTGCTCAATAGCGCAACTCCGTTGAATGTTGCCCTGGCCACACCTCTGCGCAATTTCTTTGAGCAGCGCAAGGGCTTGCACCACAGAATGGCGCAGTTTGAATATCTGGCCCGAGATGTTTTTTGCTGTCATCTACAGTCTACATGGAATGGATTTTTTTTCCTAGCTTACAGGGCATGGGTGTCATGTCCTAAGGTAGTACCTTTGAAAGGTCTGGGGAAAAAATATTAAACAGTTCCAGAGTTATAAGGCTTTAAAGGTTTGTGTTTTCCCATTCTGAGTACATGCAGTAGGACTTTTGAGATAATGTTCTGGTGCAAAATGAAAACCTTTGTGTCACAGGACCCTTTTTTGGTTCCTCACTACTTGCTTCTCACAGCACAAAGCATTTTTTTTCTGCCATGAGGCCACCATCTAGTTTTTCCCACCTCAAACTAAAAAACAAAGAAAATACACAAAAATTATGTCATTAAACAAAACAAAACACCAGAGCCTAGCTAAACGGGACCCATTTAGCTAGATTCTGTCATCTGTTTTTTAGAATAATGGCCAGAAATACCTTTTCTGGGTACCCCAAATCCAGGGTTCCCAGCTTAGCAAGAGGAGCCATTCACCCACGTTCTCTGTATGAGAACAGTGGGACTTGACTTCTGCAGCTGCTGCTGGAATTTATGCTGTGGGCTGCAGTGAGAGCAGTGAGCCACTGTTTCACTGGTGTCTTGTGGTACCCCCCCAAAAGTGGCACCCCCCGATCACTGAAATGAGTAATTCAGTCTGCCCTCCTACAAGAGACATGGAGGTTTCCTACATTGCAGCAAACTGAAGTAAAAAATTGAGCAAGGGGGACTGGACAAGCCCTTGACATTATTTGGAGCACTGGTGGGTTACATGTACAACCTGGTAGGGCTGCTAATGTGCTTGATTATTTTGGTGGAATGAGAAATGCTGCCTGTGTGGAGCTTGTTGGAATCTGGAATTGGGTTGTGGTGACTGGCAGGGAGCACTCAGTGCAATGAAGGTGAGAGGCATGGCTCACCCTGAGGCAGCAATCCGGGAGCTCTAATTCAGCCAGGATCTGCTGACATCCAGCTGGTCAGCTTTCCAGACCACCTGCTGGCTTGGAACAGGTGGGATTACACTGGTGCCACTGACTCTGGGATCTTATCTGTAATACAGAGACCAACTCTAGGCTACAGACTGGAATGGGAAACCAAGTGGGAAAACTGACTCACTTGAGTTACACTGAAGTTCCCACCACCAACCTATGGAGATGGACTGGGACAACGGCCCCCAGATCGTTGCCTTGTACATCTTTTTGAATGACGATGAGGATCTGCAGGGAAAATGTACCCGAAATGGAGAAGGAGCAACTCAGGCTAACTCCGCAGGAGGAGGGTGGTGAGAAGAAGGGGAACGAGATGGAGTTTGCCATCTACTACAGAGACAAATGCATTTTTGAGAAGAACTGCAAGACAGTGAACAACTGGAGGCCCAGTGACATGGTGACGTTCTTGGCAAGGGGCCATTACCCACACTGGGCTGTCTATGTTGACAACTCCCAGGTGGTCCACCAGCACTGGGCAGAGATCTGTAACAACTTCCTGATGGACGCCAGCCTTGGCCGGAGGGGCCAAATCATGAATGAGGTGTGTAAGTTCAAGCCCCTGAGCAAGGAAGTGGTGGTGCAAAATGCCATGGAGCAGGTGGGAGTGAAGGACATTTTCAGCACTCGGGCTGAAATCAGTCACGTGCAGTGTATTTCCTGTGCAATCACCTTTTTATTTATTAAACACTGATTTGTAAATTCTGTAAGTTAAATTGTACTGAGGGTGAGGCTGGGCTGCATCTTCCAATTTTAATTTTGTCTCTCACAGGTATTTATTAAAATGAAGCCCAGTCAGGCATTTTAAAGTTAGCCATGATGCTCAATAAATTTGCAGTACCTGCTGCCTCCAGATGCTATCCGCCCCTATGAACTGCACAAAAAGTTCCCACAGAGCACTTGTAGATGCAGTACAGCTTAGCTGAGGAGATTTCAGCAGCTGCAAGTTTTGCTGTCTTTACAGCAGCCACCTGCACCTCTGTTTATGTGATTGCTAGCACCTTCATCGAATTACATTTACCGCTGAAGCAGCGGCTTGAGTAGGTGGAAGAACACACTTCTACCCTGGTCACTTCCACCTCTTAATAAGTTCAATCCTCCAATCAGCACAGAGCAGCCTGCAGCCTGAGCCATAAATGGGCTCAGAGTAGAAAGCGCAGCCTGCGCTCTGTATGGGCTCGGAGTAGAAAGCGCAGCCAGAGCTCTGTATAGGCTCGGAGTAGAAAGCACAGCCTGAGCTCTGTATGGGCTGGAGTAGAAAGCGCAGCCTGCGCTCCATATGGGCTCAGAGTAGAAAGCGCAGCCAGAGTTCTGTATGGGCTCGGAGTAGAAAGCGCAGCCTGCGCTCTGTATGGGCTCGGAGTAGAAAGCGCAGCCTGCGTTCTGTATGGGCTCGGAGTAGAAAGCGCAGCCTGAGCTCTGTATGGGCTCAGAGTAGAAAGCGCAGCCTGAGCTCTGTATGGGCTCAGAGTAGAAAGCACAGCCTGAGCTCTGTATGGGCTCGGAGTAGAAAGCTCAGCCTGAGTTCTGTATGGGCTCAGAGTAGAAAGCACAGCCTGAGCTCTGTATGGCTCGGAGTAGAAAGCACATCCTGAGCTCTGTATGGGCTCAGAGTAGAAAGTGCAGCCAGCACTCTGTATGGGCTCAGAGTAGAAAGCACAGCCTGAGCTCTGTATGGGCTCGAAGTAGAAAGCGCAGCCTGCGCTCTGTAAGGGCTCGGAGTAGAAAGCACAGTCTGAGCTCTGTCTGGGCTCGAAATAGAAAGCACAGCCTGCGCTCTGTATGGGCTCAGAGTAGAAAGCGCAGCCTGGCATTTCACTTTCAGGTGGTCACTTGGTCTAACTGCAGCAGCAGCAGCTCCAGCACGTTAAGTCCTCTTTCTCACACACCAAATCCCTGCCTAGCAAAGTGATATTGGGGACGAGGGACCCCCCCCCCACTAGACCTCAGGGAAATTACTATTCTAATGCATTGGACACCAGGGAATTCAGCCCACCAGGGATATTATACCGGCCCTATATGGAACAACTCTAGCACCCTGGACCACCAATACTAAATTTATGCTGGTGCAACTATCCCAAAAGAGTCACCACTAGTTCACCTGGGGTACTACTTTTAACTACTGGCCACTAGTCCATCTACGGTCATAAATGATTTTTGATGAACCCCCCCCCCACCACCACCAGCCAGCCAGCAACATTTTTTCCTTTCTTGTTTTTTTTTTTTCCCTCAGATATTCTTTATGCTCCTCTGTCTCCCTACCAAGATTCTGCTGCAGCTACTTCTGGTTCTTACACTCACCTGCAACACAGCCCTGTGCTGGCCCCCCAGCATAACAACTAGTGCTGGGACACCATCAGCCTTTGGCATTTTTTCCGCAGTCATCTGGCCACCTAGCTGAGAAGGTGAAAGTGTGGATGTGATCCAGGAGTGCTGCAGCTAGGGCTCAATTTAGGAGTGGGCCTTGTGCACTCTTCCCATGTTCTCTCTGCCCCCCCCCCATACTGGGATCGCACATCCAAATTGGCTGCTGGCAAGGCATGATGCAGCCAACTTGAGGGTGTGCTCCAGTGGCCCTGCCTCTCAGTCGTGGATCTCATGCACTGCCACCTGTGGGCACCCATGTGGCATTATAGTAGTGGGATATGAGACCCTCCCTCCACAGAGGAGGAACGCGTCCTGTCCTCCTCTTCTGGGCCGATCCTCAGATGGTCCTGATTCGTTTCCAAATCCACGTCGTCAGCATCGTGAGCAGTAGCACTACTGCTCTGCCGGCAGGCCAGCTCTTCTCTGTGTATTACTTTATTTCCTTTCTCTGTATTTCTCTCTTCCTGCTTTGTTCTATCTGTGAATTTTTATCTAAAGCTCCCTTTTTATGTTCGTCGTGTGTTCAAGCGCAAATGAACATGTTGAAGTGAGAGTTGCTAGAGAGGGGTGCCAGCCCAATGGAGAGTGGTGCTCTAGGGGTCAGTCTGTGGCAGGCGAATCAGCAGGCAGTGTCCTGATGACACTGGTTTGTTAAGGGGGCTGGTCTCTGCAAACATTTCAAAGGATAGAGCCAACATGGTAGCAGCGCGACTCTGTCCTTTGAAGTGCGAATCAGAATAACAACAGGCGCTGTTATCTCCCAACCCCCACCCACAGTAAGATGGCACACTGGGAGCCCACCCCAGTGTACTTAAATCATTTATGACACTGGGGTGCCCACTCCCAGTGTCGGATGCCCCCTACTTTCATTGCCAACAGGGGGTGCCCAATCCCCCTTTGGCATTATGTATCCCACCCCAGTGTGCAGAGATAACTTTATTTTTTCGATTTTCTGACACTGGGATGCCCATTCCCAGTGTTGGATGCATCCCCCCAAAACCGTCTATCCCTTGCCAACATCAGGGTGCCCAATCTCCGTGTCGGCATCCCCCCCCCAACTATTGTGGCAAACTGGGAGCCCACCCCAGTGTGCCTAGTTGCCCTGTTAATGATGAAAACTGTTCCCGGGCCCCACCAGCTTTTTTTGTTACCTGTAAAAAAATAAAATGATCCTCATTGTCTCCCATGTCCCCCTCCCACTGAGTATCCACCTCCCCTTACCCTCCCTTACCCCATACTTACCTCCAGAGGTCAGACACTGTCATCTGCTGTGGACTGGGACACATCTGCACTCTTCAATGCTGAACCGCAAACTGAGGAATGAAAGTAAGCATTGTATAATGGTAGTCAATGGGGGGGTTCAACTTATGGTGGTATCACAGCTATTTTTATGAATTTTTACACCAAATATTCAACATGGGGTTCCTAGGACCCCACTTCATGAACATGTTACTGTCATTTTGTTACTCGGTCCCGAAAGGTGATTTCGGGGCCAAGTAATGAAATGACAGTACCACTGTTCATGAGGTGGGGTCCCGAAAAGCCCATGTTGTAAATTTGGTGAAAAAATTCAAAGAAATGACTGCGTCACAAGCGTGCATTGTGCAGTTTCTACGCACGCTCCTAACTTTACCAATTTGTAATATTTTCACTCCAGATTTTCAACATTGCCATTTTTTTCTCACCTACTTTTAAACAGTACAGCTGCCATTTTTCCTATCCTGCCTGAAATGTGTTTGCACACCTGTGGTGTAGAATGTTGCAGTCACAGTGTGAAATCAACTTTCAGGATGGATTAACAAAATCACCATGCCACTGTTCATGAGGGGAGATCCCAAAAAGCCCATGTTAAAAATCTGGTGAAAACATTCTAAAAAAATGACCGTGTTACGGGCGTACATTGCGCTGTTTCTACGCATGCTCGTAACTCTGCCATATTTTCACTGCAGATTTTCAACATTGCCATTTTTTCACACCTCCTCATGAACAGTACAACTGAAATTTGTACATCCTTCCCAAAGTATGTTTTCACAACTGTGGCGCTGAATGGCGCATTTGCTGCACAAAATCACCTTTTGGGATTGAGTAATGAAATGATAGTGCCACTGTTCATGAGGTAGGGTCCCATAAAACCCATGTTGAAAATATGGAACGAAAATACTAACAAACATCTGGGGCGTTAGGGTTTCCAGCTGTAACACCTCAACCCCCCGCCTGTGAGACTGACGGAGGCATCGAGCATCTCCTTTTTGATTGTCGTCCCTGCACATCACACCATTCACCACCACCCCGCAGCCAGTGACAGGCATTGGGTGTGTCTGAGTCTTGGTTCAACGTTCACCCCATTCTCCTATACTGCATCCATCTCATCTTATTTCCTTATGGAATGGGGTGAACATTAGGGCTAAAGACCCCAAGGCATGCTGCAAGGCCTGCAGGGTGGGGGTGGAATGGCATGAGCATTACGGCCGATGACCCAAAGGGACATCCCCAATGTCTGTCAATCTCTGCAAGGTGGGGTGTGGGGTGTTAGGGTTGGAAACCATAATGCCTCATTAAGGAAGTAAATCAAGGAGGGGTGGTTGACATCACCTACGTGTCTGGTTTCCATGCTCAGGGTTCCCACCGGACCGAGTGGGCAGGTAACTAGAGGGCTGGCCGCATCCTCTAATCCTCTTCAGGCAGTGCTGTGCAATGCCAGGTCAATGAGGAACAAGACCACTATTTTTTCGGACTTGATTTCCTCTGTCGACCTGGCCTGTATCACGGAGACCTGGCTGGGTGATGATGCTGGCCCAGTTCTTGCAGCCACCATTCCCTCCGGCTACTCCGTGGCACAGTGCCAAAGGAAGGATTGCAGGGGTGGGGGTGGGCATTGTTTTCGATCCAGCCTGGGCTTCTCAGGGCACCCGGTTGGTAGCACCCAATCTTTGGTGTGTCACCATCAGAAGTGGCGGTACAGGTGCAGGCTGCAGTTCTTGTTACGCCCCGGGGGTTGGGGGAGAATTCGCAGGAGGTAGCAGACTCATCATCAACATCAGATATTGGAGTCCCCCAGATGTTTAATTCTGGGGGACTTCAGTGTTTGGATCGACAATGAATCCTTGGGTTTCAGTTATGACCTCCTCCAGTTGATGGAGTCACTGGGCCTGTTACAAGTAGTTGCTTCTGCTACCCACCAGTTCAGCCACACACTCGATCTGGTGTTCCAGCTGGGTCTTGAGGTTGATAACCTCAAGATTGATCAGGTCATTTGGTCTGATCATTACACTGTGGAGTTCATGTTTGAAGCCCCCCCTGAAAGTCCCTCTCCTGCAGAGATGGTCAGCTATCACCCTTTGAGGGGCTTGCACCCATCGAGACTGCTGGCAGTAGCTGATTTATCTAGGGTTGATGCGGCTTATGCGGTTGACACCAGAGAAGTGGTTGCCACCTATAACGGGGTGATTTCCGAAGCTCTGGATGCCATCACACCAGTTTGTTTATGACCCAGGTCTTCTCACGTGAGTTCCCTGTGGTTTAACAGAGATCTCAGAGTGATGAAGATCAGGGGTCGGAAGTTGGAGCGTCACTGGCAGAGGACCCAGCTGGAGTCTGACAAGCTGGCCTTGTGTGCCCACTATGGTGAGTACCAGGGGGAAATCTCCCGTAAGAAGGCAGAATTTCTGTCCAGGGAGATTGCTGTGGGGAAGAACAGACCTTCTCAGCTGTTTCAAACTGTAGACAGGCTTTTACATCCTGCCTGTCTGCAGCCGAAAACAGTTTTTTCATCCACTTTATGTGAAGAGTTTGCTCTGTTCTTCTCCAACAGAGTGTCAACCATCCTGTCGGGGATTCCACCAGCTAGGCTTTTGCCTAGCAGAGGTTGGATTGGGGGGAATAGAGGCACTCTGCCTAGCGGGGAAGAGTTTAGGTGAGTTGAGGTGTCCGATGTGACTAAGGTAATCATTGAGCAGAAGCACACGTTTTGTGAACTGGACCCAACCCGGACATGGTTCTTAATGGGATGTGTCAAGGCTGTTGGCCCAGTGTTCACCAGGATTGTCAGGTGCTCGATGGCGGAGGGGATTCTTCCAGCTGCCTTGAAAGAGACGCTGGTGAGGCCCCTCCTTAAAAAATCTTCTCTCGACCCAGATGTCCTGGCAAATTACCGTCCTATCTCCTACCTGCCTTTTTTGAGCAAGGTTGTTGAGAAGCTAGTGGCACAGCAGCTCGAGGATCACCTGGTGTCCTTGGACATTTATGAGCCATTCAGTGGGGTTTTCAGGCCAGACACAGCACTGAAACAGCTCTAGAAAGGGTGCATAATGATCTGTTCAAGGCTAGAGATAGAGGAGACAGGTAATTTCTTGTGCTCCTCAATCTTGCCCCAGCTTTTGACACTGTGGATCGTGCTGTGTTACTGGATCATCTCTGTGAGTTTTGTGGACTCGCCAGCACTGTCATCAGGTAGTTTGAGTCCTATCTCTCGGACAGGGTGCAGTGGGTGGTGATGGGGAATTTCTCCTCCTCCCCAATGCCTCTGTCTTCAATCAATCAATCAAAATCTTTATTTATCCAGGCGATCTTCATTGAGCAAGGCTCATTTACAAGATGGACCTGGTTGGTAAAGGTCAAATGCAATTCAAAATACATATATATAACACTCATGACAAATTAATACATTTGCAGTATCAATAACAATCATGATGAAAGAATATAATTTTCAAAATCAGGATATATATATATATATACATACAATATAGTCATAACCCTGCAGTATCAGTGGCTCAGTAGGTAGCACACTCGCCTCTGAGGCCGGGAGACCAGAGAGCTGTGGGTTCAGTTCCCACATCTGGCACTTGGGTTAATATCCCTGTACTGACACTGTAGTGCAACATGAGAGGGGTGCTGCACTTCTGAGGTGCCATCTTTCGGATGAGACATTAAACCAAGGTCCCATCTGCCTGGATTGGTGGTAGTTCAGGTGGATGTTAAAGATCCCATGGCACGTATCGAAAAGAGTAGGGGAAGTTTTTATTGAACATCAACTGAACAGAAAAGAAAAATGAAAATGATACAGAGAAAAATAAAACATAAAATAATTATGTAACAGGAAAATCAGAATCAGTTATCCAAGGTAATAGTGTCCATAATTCCAACAAAGAGTCAGACGGCAAATGCTCGGCCTCTGAAAAATATATGGCCTTCAAATCATGTTCTATCCTTCAAATAATGGTAAGAAGAGGCACATCCTGATTCTGTAAATTAAACAGACAACGAGCATTCCACACATGCCATTTGATTATTACAAAAATCAAATTTAACGTATTAATATTCCAATGAGACCAAGTGAGGGGGAAAAAAACATACATCAAATTGTCATAAGTAATGAGAGCAAACAAGGGTTCACGCCATCTGGCAGCTAATAGAGTCCAAAAAGAAACAATAAATGTACATGAAAAAAAAAGGTGTGAAATAGTTTCTTCTTGTTACTGAAATTCAGGTCTGGAACAAAATCTGTCCTGTAGTGATTTGTGTTTATGGTTACATTTGACGTTGATACGTTCATGGCAGCTAAGCCAATTCAAATCCCACATCTTTTGGGGAACCCTAGAATTATGAAGTAAAGTGAGCAAAGCAGGGAGATGTTGCGTAGGACATTTGGGAAAAACAACAATCATACACAGTCCACTAAATACTTATACAATGATTTTCTGGAGACAGTTATTAGCATATGGCTAGTAATCTGCCAGTGTTTCAAACAAAAAAAACTATCCCTAACATAAGCAGAAATCTGGGGGGAATGTGTTAAAACCGTCAATTTGTTAAGTTCCCATTTATGAAACCAAGGACCACAGGATTCAAGAAACCAAGGTTCCCAACCTCGATCTTGGTTAACCAGCAGGGGTCTAATATTATGAAACAAGAAAAACTAGTATAAAAAAAAACAGGTTGGACCATAGCTAGGCCTCCATCCCAAATAGGGAGATAGGTGATCTGACATTTAATGGGGTTCAGGCGCTACCCCATAGGGCTTGAAAAGAGACTAAGCAATCTGGTTTCAAATTGCTGGGAAATATAAGCCAGAAAGAGAAAAAGGGAAGCAGAAAGGTTTTAATCATGTAAATCCTTTTTCTTACTCATCTGCCATGAATTCCAACGTGCAACCATAGTTTGAGCATAATCTAATTTGGGAGTCCAGTTAAGGACATCTAAAGGACCATTACCGTATAAAATGCCCAAAATCCTAATAGGGTCATCACAAAGTCTAATGTCAACAGAAGACTCATCTACAAAAGGGGAACCTAATCTACGGCCTACACATTTATCAAGATTAAGGGCTGCACCAGAAACAGCCCCAAACTTGGAACAATGCCATAATGCAGAACGCACGGAGGCAACATTAGCCACCATGAGACTCATATCGTCTGCATAGGCTAACACGGAATATGGGGCTGAGGGAAGTGGCATAATTGTTGGGGCCAAATTAATAGAATGAAGTAAGGGATCCAAAAAAAAACATATAAAAGTGGACTAAGGGGACAGCCCTGTCTAACCCCTCTGTGTAGAGGAAGCATAGGGCCCTTCCATCCATTGACCAGTGGGACAACAGTTGCAGACCAATATAGCAACCAGAGCCTAGTCAAGGTATAATCAGGTACTTTATAATATCGAAGAGTAGACCATAAAAAATCATGATGTATTGTACAGAATCAAAAGCCTGCCATTGGTCCAGTGAGAATATGAAACCATGTAAAACATTAGAATTTCCACGTTCTTCATTTCTCTAAGTAAAATTAGATGGTCATGTATACATCTCCCAGGGGACACTGCAAGATTGTGCAGTAGAAATCACATATATGGCCAATTTAGAAAGTCTGAGGGCCAAAATTTTGGTCAATATTTTAAAATCAGTATTTAACAGGCATAAAGGTCTCCAATTGGACAGCAATCTTCTATCCCCTTTTTTATGTAAGTAAAATAAACAACCCATGTTAAAGTCTAAAGGAAGATGTTCGCATTGTAGAATAGAATTATAAACTGTAGCCAATTCAGAACTCAGGTCAGCAGAAAACAATCTATACAGCTCACTGGAGAGACCATCCAGGCCCGGTGTCACTCTTGGACGTAAAGACTTGATTACTGCTTCAATTTCATGTGCTTGTATCTCGGTATCTAACATATCTACAACAGAAGAAGGTACATCAGGAAGTTGTAAAAGTAGTCCATTATGGATGCAGATGGGGGGGGGGCATGGGACCAAACAGTTTTTGTATACAACAGGTAACACGGTGCCTGATATCCAAAATATCAGTGAGCTCGGTGAAACTGTCATCAAACAGTCTAGTAAAGGTTTGCAAGGAAGCATATGGACATACTGTGTCACGGGTGCCAGAGGTCCCAAAACGCTGTTGATGCTGAACAGAAGTAGCCTTCAGAAGGTGATAATCCATCATGCACTCCTTAAGAGTACTTATTTAGGTGGAAAAATCATGGCCAGTTTCATGAGATAAAGTAAGTAATTTTTGAAGTGGTCGTCTGTTAGTGTGATAAAGAAAATACAATGAATCATGATGATGTTTACTAAAATATTTAAATAAAGTTCGGAGTCCAGATTTCATATCCCACCACCAATCCCAGGAGGCATCATATAAAAAAAATACAGTCTTTCGATTATGAATATACTCAGTTAAGTGACTTAACAAACATGAGTCAGATAACAGGGAAGCATTCAGTTTCCAAATGCCAGGGCCAAAACGAGATGTCAAGGAAGGGCCTAAAGAAATAGATAATAAATTATGATCTGAAAATTCCACAACTTGAATTACAGCATCAGAAAGTTGGAGGTGGGAAGAAATAAAAAAAAAAATCAATACGGTTGCAAGGGGGCCTTTGTGAAAAGTAGGAGTATGCCGACCGTAAAAGATAAATATGCATCCTGTAAACCTGTGGAATGGAGCAATTGTTTCAGAAAATTCGTGTCACAAAACAACTTAGTAGTCTTTGAAGTAGAGACTTATCTTTAGTGGATAACCCACAATTGAAATCACCCCCAAAAATCACATGCATTGATGTGTATAAATAGGGTTGAATCAGTTTCAGTAGTTCAATTCCTGTGGGATTTCAATTGAGGGTGTAAACATTAATAATCCGGAAAGGGACAGAAGAAATCAAAATATCCAACAACAGAAGCCGACCCGGGTAGACATCCAACAGTTTAACAACAGTAACATCAGGTATACTAAATAAAATACCCAAACCAGAACAAGAGTCCTATCCAAATGACCAAAAAGAGAGCCCAGAGGTCCAGGCATGAGTGGCCCTGGAAATTTCTGGAAGAGCATGGAAACGTACATCTTGCAAAAAGATGAGACCAGCTGTCAAGCCAGATAAAAAGGAAAAAACTGCATCTCTCTTAGCATGCTTCTTTATACTGTTAACATTAATAGCATGCACTGAGAAAGCAGAAGACATGAAACGGGAAAGTGAAAACAAAAACACAAAAGTCACCTTAGCCTACCTTTCCTAGGGGTACCTTCCCTATGTTTCAGTTTTGCCTTAGCTTTCCTTTTTTGAGAACCAATATTATCAATGGGTACTTCAGTGTCCGTAGTCACGTCAGGGTGGGAGGAAAGAACAGAGGACGTATCAGAGTCCGTGTTGTCCTGAGGGTAGCATAAAACCTCAAATTTATTCATATAAGTCACAGTAGAGGATTTCAGGGCCTTAGAAGAAGGAGAAGTCCCCTTCTTAGATCCTCGTGTAACTCTAACAAAAGGTTCGGGGGGGGGGTCCATGGAAGACCCAGAAATACTAGGCAAGACAGGAATAGGGACCTCTTCCGAGTTAGAAATAGCAAGATAAGAGGAAGGCGGAGGGAGAGCTGTAGTAAAGGTCTGTGGTTCCAAAACAGGAGCAGACCGCTCATGTAAAGTAGAAGAGGGTCAACAGCAGGTACAACAGGGTGAGGAGAGTGGCACGTTGAGGTCTAGAAAGAGTGTTAGATAAACAAGAGCGTTGTGCGACAGTAATAATCAAACGTTGTTTTTCCCTATCAGCAAGAGTCGGGGAGTTGTGAGCTGCCCAAGTACAAGTCTGGAAAGTGTGCCCCAATTCGTCACAAAGGACGCAAAGAGGTTCATCCACACATTGGGAACCTGCATGGCCGATGTTACCACAAACCGAGCATTTAATCTTGTCACAGACACTACTTATATGATTCTGAGAGCCACATCTGTAGCAAGCTTTAGGCTGGCCGGGGTAAAAAAGAACTCCCCTGTCTTTCCCAAGCATAAAGCTGTTCGGGAGATGCTGTATTCCAACCTCCGAAGTGTGAAGCATAACCCTCGCTCTCCACCCACCTGTCCAGATATTCTCAGAATCAAAGATAGCCTCTGGGTCAGAAAGGACAGTACATCTTTGCTTTAACCAGACAGTAATATCATTAAGACTGACACCTTCGTTACGAAACAATATAGTAACAGTTTTCTGAGTAGGTTTAGTTAAGGAATGGCATTAAACGGTGACCATAAAGGAGAAGTTTTAAGCTCCTGATATTTTCTCCAAAACTTTTCTAAACCAGTGATAGTTTTAAAACTAATATCCAAATGAGACTAAAAAAACATGAATTAAGGCATGAATCTCAAAAGCAGCAAATTGCATAGAATCCTTCAAAAGAGTGCGACCTACAAAAAAATCGGTCAGGAAAGTCAGGTAAGCCCACCAAATAATGCAGCCGAACAGCGTTGTGTCTTTTAGCTTGATGTACAGGGGGTTAAAAGCATGCAGCATAAGTTTTAGGGGACGAAGCAGTAGAAGTAGCAGGAACTGGATGAGACTCAGGGTCCTGAAGAGTCCGTTGTTTGAGGCGCCGAGGAAGCAGGACCAAATTGCAAAGTGGGTTCTGAGTCAGAAGGAGTTCAGTTGGCAAAGAAAGATCAAGAGAAGCAGCAGAGTCTTTCAAAACAGGAGAGGCCAGCAGTTTGTCAGTGTCAGGTGGCCTAGTACAGATCGGGGAAGAACCAGAACGCCAAGTCCCAACGGTAGGATCCTTCTCCCACCCAGCCACTTCCAGGGCCGACTCAACAGACCAGTCCGTCGTGTGCAAGGCATCAGGGAGAGCAGAAGCAGGCACCTGTACAGAAGAAGTTTCTGGAGAAAGCTGAGCAAGAGGTGCAGTCAGTACAGGTGGTAGGGAGTGAGGAGGGTCCGTAGCAACAGGCAAAGAATGTGGAAGTGTCAGAATCGGTGAAGAGACAGTAAAACAATCTTTCCCAGACGGTGAGTCAGTAGCAGCAGGTACAAAACCAGACTGAGGCTTAAGGGCTAACAAACGCTGTCTAGCAGTGAAATAACGCTGTTCCTCGATTTTAAGTAACACATCTACATCCATAGAAACAGGAGGAGAAGACTCACGTATATCCATAGTAGCAGGGCTAGAAGACATTGTAAGCACAGTTTGAGGAATAAATGAAGGATCCACAGGCAAACACTGCACACAAGTATCCACAACAGCAACAGGGGAAGTATCCAAAGGCACAGAAGAACCATATTCAGTAGATTGCAGCACAATAGGCATAGAAGATGGGGTCTCTCTCAGAACAGAGACAGGGGAAGAGACCAGCTCCACTGCCTTCAACACCTCCATGTCCTCCACAGCATGTCCAGAGGCAGCCATCTTGGTCCCACATGAAAATGGGACCCCCCTGCTTACAGGAAGCAGAGTAGGGGAATTTTTTATTGATACACATAAAACAAAAAGGTATTACAGCATACATCACAAAACACAAAAGAAAAGAATCAACAAAAAAATCAAAAGAAAGTATTACATCAATACAATCACCTCAAACATCACCGAACCCCCACTAAAAGAGTAGGGGAATTTCCCCGGTGTCCTGGCCACATTTCCCTCATTCAATGAAAATACCACCAACAGCTTAACCTGGTTCAAGGTCAGTTGGCATTCATCTGTATCCCCCTCCCCGGGTCGTGCCTGAAAATGTGCAGAATTTGTCTAGTGCACTTACCCAGTCAACAAAAACTAAAGAAAAAATAAATAAAATAACACAGGTAAATATAGAGCAGTAGTGAGTATGTAACAGTAAGAACAATTTACAATTTGAGCTGCATGTAACACATAAAGATGCACCTCATACGAATAAACCGGGGCAACAGGGAGGGAGAAGTGACAGGGGTTACCCATGAGTCTGGGGGGGTGGATAGGGTGGGGGTCAAGGGGAATTTAATGGAGCGAGGGAATGCAAGGGTAATGGAACTGGACACCCATACAAAGTGAAAAAGAGAAGGGGGGACAAACGGGGATGATGGGTACCGGTCTCTGAAGGATCGCGGAAACTATGGCTGACTAGGGATGAGGGGAGTAATTGCACAGTTCCTTAATGTGGTGGGAATATAGAGTCTTGAAGGAAGACAAGCTAACAGGGCTGCTGAGTCACAAGGTTTTTTGTAATTTATTCCAGAGTGAGGGCAGTAGGCAGCTTATGGCCGCTCTACCAAAGCACAATTTGACTTTGGGTATTTTCAAGGTAATAAAGGAGTAGCTTCTCAAAGCATAGTTACCTAAAGTGCTTAGAGGGAGACAGTCAGTAATATATTGTGGGGAGATTATTGGAACTAGCCCTGAGGGTCCATAGAGCAGCATTTCTGTCCCGTCTGAATTGAAGAGAGGTTCGCCCCACAGCCTCGTACAAGGATCAGTGGTGTGTGTTAAGGGGGAGACCTGTTATGAACCTCAGAGCTCTGTGGTAAAGCTTATCTAGTTTTGCAAGCGAAGAAGCCGGGCCCTGATTATAAAGGAAGTCTGCGTAATCCTGCAGTGAAAGAAATGTTGACTGAACCAGCCACTGTTTAGCATCAGTCGTGAGGAAGTGGTTAATCCTAAAAAAAAGGTCCTAACCTTTGCCTTGGTTTTTTTAACAAGTCCTCAATATGCTCAAGGAAGGAGAGTCTACTGTCAAGCCAAACTCCCAGGTATTTAAATTTCTTGACAAATTCCAGTTTTTCACCCAACAATGTAGTAATCTGTGGTAATGCTCCCATATAGGCTGGGTTTGATGCAAGTATAAATGGAGAGAACATCATTGCATGTTTGTTTTTTTGCATTAAGGAAGAGCTTTTTGTTTAGGAGCTGGCTCTGTAACAGGTTAAATTCAGCTTGAAGGTCTCTACACACAGTTTCAGGCATGGGGCAGCTTAGGTAGAGTACAGTGTCATCGGAGAATAAATGGATGTTGGCTTTATGGATAGAATCATCAATGCTGTTGATATAGATTGCGAACAACAGAGGACCTAAAATAGATCCCAGAGGCACACCTCTCAGAAGAGGTTTCAGAGGAGATAGCTCACCTTCTGCTTTGATCTGCTGGAGGCAATCTGAAAGGTAGTTAGCAAACCATTTCAGAGATAGTGTGTCCAAGACCAAAGTTCACAATGATGAAAGGAAAAGACTGTGGTCGACAGTATCGAATGCCTTGCTTAGATCTAGGAATACTGCACAGACGAAATTTCTGTTATCTAAGTCTCTCTGCCAGTCGTTGGTCATGTTTGCAAGGGCCGTGATGGTACTGTGATTAGCTCTGAATCCAAATTGTGCTGGGTTTAACATCTTAGTATTTTCTAGGTATAACTCAACTGGGTACTTATAATTTTTCCAAAAGTTTGGATAGAACTGGAAGACGTGAGATTGGCCTGTAATTATTGAGATCACAGGGGTCTCCTGACTTAAACAGGGGTATGACATGTGCCGTTTTCCATATGGGGGGGGGGATCCACTGAGACAGTGATAGGTTGAATAAATGTGTAATAGGCACAGCTAGTACATGATAGGCAATCTTCAGAAAACACAGGTTGAGGGAGTCAGCACCGGCATTTTTCTTAATATCCAGATATATCAGGAGGTTTTCAACCTCTTTCAGCGAAGTAGGTTGCAAGGAGAATACTGAATTAGTGTGCGTTGATTCAGCAAGGTGAGTGCCAAGCTGTGTGCATAGGGAGTTAACAGGGGAGCTGTTGAATGCTAACCCTGCAGTAACAAAGTGGTTGTTAAATTATTCCAAAATCTCCACCCTGTCACTGATAATCGTATTGCCAGAGATCATTTTAGCCAGAAGCTGGTTTTCTGGTGTCTTGTGGAGTTCCACAGGGCTCACTCCTATCACCGATGTTCGCAGTGCATATGCTGCCCTTGGGTAAGATCATTTGACAAAACAGTATGGGGTTTCACTGCTATGCAGATGATACCCAACTGTATTTGTCTTTTGCTCCCAGAACATCAGGAGCTGTGGATGTGCTCAAAATCTGTCTGGCCAAAATCAATAACTGGATGGCTTCCAGCTGGCTGAGACTCAACCCGGATAAGACAGAGGTGCTGGTGATCGGGCCTGGTCATGGGCGTGATGGGTTGCTGTCTGGGACTGATTCTGGGTTCCACTACGTTGACAGCTTCCCCAAGGGTATGAAATCTGGGTGTGATCCTAGACAGCAGGCTGACTTTTGAAGACCGGGTGTCATCTGTTATCAGCAGTGGCTTTTACTATCTACGGAACATTGGCCAGATTAAGCCCCTTGTTCCACCTGAGGACTTGCTGATGCTAGTGCATGCCTTTGTCTCCTCCAGACTCGATTACTGCAACACTATTTACTTTGGGGTCACAGGAGGGACCCTCCGCAGGCTGCAGCTAGTGCAGAATGCAGCAGCTCGGCTACTGACTAGCCTTTCTAGGTTTAGTCATGTGACACCTGTTCTGCGTGCTCTGCACTGGCTGCTGGTCAGGTGGAGGGTCCTTTTCAAGATGGGACTTCTCACCTATAAGGCCCTAAATGGACTGGGTCCTGGCTATCTGTTAGAGCTTCTGACACTGGTGACTTCCGCCCGCTCCCTCTGTGCCTCTTCCAGGGGCCTCCTGGTTGTTCCCAGGGTAGGCTCAAGACTTCTGGAGATCATGCTTTTAGCATTTCTGGGCTGTCCCTGTGGAACACATTACCATCTGCAGTCCGGGAGGTCCCCTTGGTAGAGGCATTTAAGCAGAGGTTGAAGGCACACCTCTTTGGCCTGGCATTTAATGAATTCTGAATTACAACAAATTCCCTAGTCCCTATGTATGATACTTTACCAGTTTTTAGGTGTTTTATATTTTAGTTTTTAAACTGTATGATATTATTTTATATTTATGTATTGTACGTCTATTTTAATTTTTCTGTGAGGCACCTAGAGCCTCCAGGAATGGGCACCATACAACTAAAACTTGCCTTGCCTATCTTGATTTCAGCAAAGCCTTCGACAATGTCCAACACAGACATCTGATTAACAAGATGCGTAGTCTGGCCACGGGGCACAAGCTGATAAACTGGGTTGGAAATTGGCTAATGGACAAGAGGCAGAGGGTGGTGGTAATGGGATCCAATCCAGGGAGAGGGAGGTGACCAGCAGGGTACCTTAGGGATCAGTCCTGGGACTAGTCCTGTTCAATGTCTTCATTACAGTCATGCGGAAGGGGTAGAAGGAAAGCTCTGTCTGCCTATTTGCAGACGACATCAACATCTGTAACAGAGTGAAATGAATACTCCAGAAGGGGTGGAGAAAATGAGCAGGGACAAGGAGACCCTTGAAAAATGGTCTGAGAAGTGGCATCTGAGGTTCAATGCAAAGAAGCGCAAATAATGCAGCTGAGAAGAGGGAAACCTGGGAAGAGTTACAGGATAGGGATGTGCGGACAATCACCAAGGAATAAAGGGACCGAGGAGTTATCAGTTCTGATGACCTAAAGGTGTCAAAGCAGAGCACAAATGTTGCAAAGATGGCCAGTAGAATGCTGAGGTGCACAGGCAGTATCACCAGCAGAAGGCATGAGGTGGTGATGCCATTATATAATGCACTAGTGAGGCCTCACCTACAGTACTGTGTGCAAATCTGGAGGCCGCAAATGTGCAAGGACATTGACAGGGTGGAGGCAGCCCACAGAAAGACAACCAAGATGGTACGTGGCTTGCAACACAGAACGTATCAGAAGAGATTAAATGGACCTCAATATGTACTTATTGGAGGAAAGAAGGGAGTGGGGGAACATGATAGACGTGTTCAAGTACCTCAAGGGCACAAACAAGGTGCAGAGGCAGACGTCTTCTAATGCATCAAATGTTCAGCACTGACAAATGCTTATTTTTTCATCCTGAAAAACAAAAAACTGCCCATCATTGCCCACTGCGTAACCTCCCACCCCCAAACAGTATACAGAGACTGGGGTGCCCAATTCCTCAGTGTTCTCATCTGTCTGTCCATTGTTGTCTGCTATATAACCCCCCAAACAAAATACAGACACTAGGGGTGCCCAATCCCCCAGTATCCTCATCTGTCCTTCCATTGTTGTCTGCTGTGTAACCCCCCAAACAGTATACAGACACTGGGGGTGCCCAATCCCCCAGTGTCCTTATCTGTTCAGCAAACTCCCTGAAAAAAGAAAACTATCCATCATTGTCCGTTGCACCGTTACCCAACCTTCCCACTCAGGACCCACCACCCCACACACACCCCACCCCAAACTTAGCTACCTGAGTTTGATTCTCACAACCTCCACTTGCATACTGTGTGACTCTGAGCAAGTCACTTAACCACTAAGTGCTCCCAGGTCACCCATGAAAACAGGCACTTGTGCCTAGTGGGCCTTACCAGGGGAGTAGTTTGTTATTTTCACGGGGGGTCAAAGTAGCAAAAAGTCCTGATTTTCACATATCACGACAGTGAAGAGGGCGGGTGGCTTGCGTAATGCAAACAAATCAACCAGCATCAAATAATGCCCAAAAAACATTTAAGACTACAGCTGAATAACTCCTGGGAGGGACCAGCCCAGGCCAAGTCAGAGCACTTCCCACCCACCAGTTTTACTGCAGCCTGCTCTCGGCCCAACTCCTCCTGAGACCAGAGTCGAAAAACTGACCGAGATCTGTTTTGTATTCAGTTCTTCGCTCTTCTGCCTCGGGAGTGAGAGGACTTACTTGTAAAGTTGAAAATATGTAAGGAACTTAACTTCCTTCTCAAGAGGACAGGACCTCCCTCAGCTTCAATTCAAATCAGTCTTGACCTAATTTTGCCCCCACCTGAACCTCCAGGTGGATAGCTCACTAGTCTCTCACCCCTTTGCTGCTTACATAACCCTTCCAAGTCCAGCCCTTATAGTGGGCCTAGAACTTTGAAATGTCTGCTTGAGCTAGCCCTCCCACCCTTGAGGAGTGCAAAAAGCATGTTTCAAGGAAGTGCAGCAAATGGCTGTGCCACCTCAGTATACCTATAAATATGGATGGTATGGAAAACAGCCCAGCATGTGCATCCTCACAGCATGAGCCCTTATTTACAAAGATTACATAAAAAAATGCGATTATACAATGACAAGAATGAATGCTGGCCTCTGATTGGTCAGTCTTGGGCTAGACCCATTATGTTATCCCAGTACATCCGATTCATCACAGGTCTAGTCTCACCCTCTCCGTGAACCTCTTGATGATTGTTAGCATTAGTATGTTTTTTTTGTATCTTCTCTTAAAAATATTTTTCCACACCAAATAAAACATCTTTAAAATTATTTTTTTTAATTCTGTATAACAACACGCCATTGTATAATAGCAATAATGCCCTCCAGAGTGTGTGTCATGGTAGGATAATGTCATGCCTTATGTATTGGATGCACTCGTGCCCAACCACCTGAGGCGTGACGTTATCCCAGCATGACACACGCCCTGTCGGGCATTATTGCTTACTTGTACCCAGTGTTAACACTTTTCTTTGTTATAACCAAGTTAATTCATTACTCTCCCATCCCATCCCATATTATTTAGTGTCACATGCCTGAATCTGGTTAGGTAAGGTAAGCGAAGAAGATAATGCTGTCCTCAAGCAAGCAAGCATTGCATACATACTGTAAGCATGGGACTTGCTGATATCCCTCAGGCGGTGCTCTTAACAAGCATGCTGATGTACCTGGGACAATGCAACAGAACAATGTAAATCCCCTAATTGTTCAAGATGATCATGGGCATGATGTGGTCACACCACAACCATACCACTCTCCTCCCCATGGGCTCCTAAGGAATATGCATCTCTGTCCATGCCCAGGGTTACACAACCCTATCCAAGCAAACACGGACTGCCCTGGCACAAAAGTGGTTGCATCACATAACCTAAGAGAACAGATGCCACAGGAAGTTTTCTGGAACAACGACTCCAGATATCTGTGCACAGCCTTGCAGGACTCACCCTGAAAGGTAAGTACTTGGTTGGTGGTTTTTATTAGCATCACCTATGACAGTGTGTGGTGGGACGGTTGTGGTAGCCCAGGTTGACGTGGATGCTCCCCCCCCCCACAGACTACTTCAAAATCATTTCATCTGACAGTTTTGAAGGGCACAAATGAAACATGGTTGCTTCAGTTTGATATGGTTTAATACAGTTTTTTTGTCCGAGTGTGTCTCTATTCTTCTGCACACAGACACAGACAGACACACACACACACCACCAAAAAATGAACTTTTTTTATACTATGTTTACATTCAGAATAGACACAGGGTAAAGCAGGTCCAGGCAGTACAACACAGTAAATGAAACAATGCATTTTACAATACCCAACAAACCACCAAAAGACCACAAAACAACGGACCTTCCTCCTGCCCTGGGGGGGGGAAATGGCTAGGTCACAGGTCAGGGTGCTAAATGAGGAGGAGAGACCACAGAACATCTTGTTGAACCACACAGTAAGGTGAAACTACATAAACATGCACAATTTTATACTGCAGGATTTCATACTTTCCAACAGTTCCTAAGTTCCCACCACACAGAAACTTATCTTTAGTGCTCAGAAGCCCTTGTATGAGGGAGGTAAGCATGGCATGGACCCAGCAGACTGGCACATGTTGAAAAATATTTCTGTGTCAGTATGCCCGTCCACCCTCCCTCCTCCATCATCAGTGGCCAGAACCATTTTTTCAGCATGTGTACCAGTCCGCCCTGGTCAGCACAGCAGCACAAAGCTGGCAGGGCAGCAGAAGGCACAGCAAGCAACAGTGAATTAAATGTCCATGCAAAAAGCTACAGCCCACTCTCCCCACCCCAGACCTGCAAGGCGACTATCTTCACCCAGACTGGCCAGCTCAGCTACTCTCTGCACCCTGATGGACTTGCACAGCCACTCTTCACACTCTGTGTCCACCCCACCAGCACAGCCACTCTCCTCACCGCACCAGCACAGCCACTCTCCCCACCCCACCCAACCAACACCATTTCCAGCTCCATTTATCTGGTATCTGCTCCAGGCATCCAGGTCTGTGCCTCCCCATAACAGGCACACAAAAATAAATAAAACCGCATTTTATACTGCATTTTGTTTATGTTTCTTTCTTTGTCTGGAAAGAGAGATGTTGAGCTACCGGTCAGCACAGTTTGCCTGGTATACAATTACAACCCCGCCCCACCGACACAATGCCAGTGCCTCCACCCACCCACACAACAGTGCCCCCACCACATCCACACAATGCCTGTATCCCCAACCCCACCCACACAAATGACCAGTGTCCGCAACACTACACGCACACACATGACCAGCAGTGTCCCCAACACACACACGATCAGCAGTGTCCCCAACCACACACACACACACACACACACAACCAGCAGTGTCCGCAACCCCACCCACACACACGACCAGTGTTCCAACCCCCCAAAAAATCATGGCCAGTCAGTAGTCGCTATAACAATAGCCAGGTAGTAGTATAATCATTTCTTTAGGGTGCATGTTTTAGTGCAAGATTTTTTTTGCTAGTCTTGTAACACTGTACGGGGGACAACACAAAAAGCTACCCCTTTGGTTGTGTTTGCCAGGCAATGAAGACAGAGACAGCAAGGCCAAAGAATCTGTCTGTTTCACCCCTCCACAGTGGGCAATCGGAAAAATCAAAAAAAGTGAAAGATTACTTTTACAGCCAGGTAAAGGATGAGGGGGAAATAATGTTTCAACATTTACTAATGTTAGTATGCTAGCTGCGGGCACAGGTCAGTGAGATACATCCCTTGACAGGTAAAGGATGAGGTGGAAATTACGTTTTAACATTTACTTATGTTTATATGCTAACGCCCAGTCAGCAAGCACAGAATGTCCCCCTTCCTAACCAACACAGACAGTCCACCAGAAACCCAGTCAGCAAACATGGACAGTCCCCCCCTTCACTCCACCTACAAGGACAGTCCCCCCAGACACCTGAACAGTCCCCGCCTCCCCACCAGACACCGGGCCAGCGAGCATAGAATGCACCCCCTCCCAACCGACAAGGACAGTCCCACCAGACACCCAGGCAGCCAGCAAACATGGACGGTCCCCCCATATCCCACCAAGGACAGTCCCCACCCCCCCGACACACAGCTAGCAAACACAGAATTTCCTTCCGCCCCACCAATATGAACAATCCCCCAAACACCTGGCTTTGCAAACACGGAGAGTTCCTCTCCCAACAACATTGATAGTCCGTCCTAGACACCTAATCAGCAATCACCGACATTCATCCCCCATAAGCCAACATAGAAAGATCCCCAGACACCTGACCAGCAAATAGCCTCCCTCCCCACAAGACACCCGGCAGGCAAACATGGACAGTCCCCCTTTTCCACCATCATGGACAGTCCCCCCAGACAAATGGCCAGCCAAGTCCACCAAACAATGGCTAGTGTCACCACGCCACCATCACAGCCAGTGTCCCCATATCACCATGGCCTGTGTCTCCACCCCACCAGACACCAGAATAGAAAACAGACTGTTCCCCCAGCCCCAAACACTGACCGCCCTCCCAGTCCCAAACACTAACCACCCCAGCCCCAAACACTGATCGTCCCCCCCAGCCCCACCAAATGAAGGCCGTCCCCGAGCACCAAACACTGACCATCCTCTCAGTGAGCCAGCCCCAAAACACACAGACTGTCTCTCCCGACCCCAACCCCACAAAACAGACCATCCCCCAGCCCCACTAAACACAGACTGTCCAGTGAGTTTTCCCAACAAACCCCACCACACCAGTAGCACAGTAACTGAGTGTCCCCACCCCACCAACATGACCAGTGTCCACACCATACCAAACAAATAGGCCCCCCACCCACCCCACCAACATGGACAGCCTCAACAGCCAGCAAATCCCCTCCCACCCAAAGAAACACAAGCTGACAGCAAACCTTCCACCCACCCCGCAGACACATGGCCATGGCCAAGACACCTCCCCCCCAAAAGACACATTTCTGGGATGTGAATGGTATTAATTTCCAACAAACAGCTTGCAACACAGTTACTCACCAAATCAGTAAGGGCACAGATAAGGCAGCATGCAGCAGGGCACAGCAAGGCCAAGAATGCAGGTCAGGTAGCCAAGTCTCTCCCAACAGTCCCGTTGCTCTCCCGATTAATCCCCCGATGAGACAGTAACTAATTTTTTCTGACACCAGATGAACATGTCGCATTATTGGTCTGCTATAGCCTGCATGACCGCCGGCTTCTTCACTGTTCTGGGCCTGGCTGTTCACTGACCTGAATAATCCCTCTCGGTGGACCGTGGAACTGGTGGGCAATGGGCGTGGTGTGGGACTCGCCGACAACATGGTAAATCTTTTTCTGGCCTGCTGGACACAGGAGCTGGGTGTGCAGGCAAGCCTGGCCGTTCCTCAGACTCACTGTAACTGTACTACTCGCTCCTCCACCTGGTCTGTCCGGTGGTAGAGGCCTTGTGGCCGCAGGCCTCCTAGGCTCTCAGGGATGGGAGGTTCAGGTGGCAGCGGGAGAGCCCAGAGCACAGCTGGCTACACCGAGAAACAGAGAGTAGGTAGTCAGAGGACTCGAGTGAGGTATATTTAAACTGGGCTGTTCAGGACAGGAGGAGGGTGGGAACACTAGACTGACTGAGACACTGGTGACACCTGACAGACAACCAACGACTGCTGCTCGACATCCTCGAATAGCTATCTCTCCTCAGCCCGACGCTATATGGATGCTGCTGCTGCTGCTCCTTCATGGAAGGCACACAGACAACTAAATGGTGCCACTAACGGAGTACTGCTCACGCGATGCAGGCTACTATGGTTGCAGGCTTGCAGCCAATCGGACAAGGGGACAGTTTTTGTTTAAGAGACACGGCGCCGCACCGCCACCCCCCTCCCTCCCCCGGAGAGGTGCAGGCAGTCCGGGCATAGCCCTGAGCCCATTCAATATTAAAAAAAAAAAATGATAACCAGAGAATGGTGGCTGGGCTCCAAAAAAAGTCCTGGTCTAATTTCTCAGGGGGGACAGCTTGCCCCTCTGCCCCCCACACCCACGCCTATGGGCCTTACCCAGTTACTAAAGACTAAAAATAAATAAATTAAAAAAAGAGGTCCGTCGTTATAATCTTACTTGGACTACAGGCACGGCTTTACTCTGCAAAGCCCAACTGTGAACTGAGGTAAGCGCTTCAATATATTTCAATTGAGTTTTCAGCGTCAATGTATTTCAATGGGGTTTTCAACTTAGTGGCATAACCTGGTGATTTTTAAATATTTTTGCCCCAAATTTTCTACCTGTTTTCTGGGACCCCACCTCACGAGCAACTTCACTGAAGCAATTTTCAATCAACCCCCTCCCCATGATACCAGTGAACATGACAAACATTCGGCATTGACAAATGCTTGTTCTTTGCTGCTATGCTGTTCTATACCCTTTTTATATCTCTCCGCTCTCTGTCTCAGCCCCCACTACTGTATTTTCTCCATATTAACCTTTTTTTCTCTTTGACAGGTCTGACAGAATGCTGACTCCTTGCATATCAGATAAGTATTATGTGTGGCTCATAGCTCAGTGCTTATGTAACACATATAGGAACAATGTAGATGGTTGTTGGACACAGAGGCCAGCATTATTAGGTAGTAGTATAGAATGTTTGTGCTTAGGTACTTGGATACTTGAATTGAGTTGTTTGATAATATATGATGGTTTTGGCCTTTCTCTGGATCCCACCTGTAGGAAGGAAGCTTGGTTTAGAATTATGAAAGCCCCCCCAGTGGGATAAGAGTGCTGCAGAAGGAGGAGGTGTCGTGGAGGATGATGGGTGAGTGCGACTCGCTCTAAGCAGAGCGGAAGTCAGCTGCTTCAGTTAAATAGGCTGTGGGGGAGGAGCTCTTCCCCTACATAATCCTGGGCTACTCCCTGCAATTATGTGTGGTTCATAGCTCAGCGCTTATGTAACATATATAGGAATGATGTAGATGGTTGTTGGATACAGAGGCCAGCATTATTAGGTAGTAGCATAGAATGTTTGTGCTTAGGTACTTGGATGCTTGAATTGAGTTGTTTGATAATATATGATGGTTTTGGTCTTTCTCTGTATCCCACCTGTAGGAAGGAAGCTTGGTTTAGAATTATGAAAGCCCCAAAAAAGAATAATATATCAATGATTGTCCTTTAACTGAATGTTGAAGAAGTTGTGTATGACAACACCTAGTAATGACAGGAATAGACAATCACCTCCTCCAACTCTGGAGAGTGTGACCAGTAGCACTCAGGAGAGGAAAAACCCCCTTGGAGGGAAACCTCTGAGGACCCATGGCTACTGACCTGCTCGTCCTTCTGGGCATACTAAAGGAGAGAGATCCTAATTAAATTAATTAATCAGCTGAATCTGAATTCTAATTTGTAGAATTTAATCCAGATAAACGGAGTTTAAGAATTGAATTGTAAATGTCCAGTGAAGTAATTTCCACCTAATAAAGTCCGAGTCCGAGAATCCATGTACAATTCGGAATGATGGAGAGAGGATATGAAGCACCTTCTTCTGGACTTCAGTTGATAGAGGGCATATTCCAGGAAATGTATGACGGTGGAGATGAAGTAGATGACTGACGAATTCAATACAGGAGAACAGACGCAGATAGTTGCATCCAAACTTGACATCAACGAGGCAGGATGAATAGAAGTAGTATGACTTCCTGATTTCTAATAGAGGGCTTGAATAGTGCGTGTCATGAAAGAAGGCTTGTAGGCCAGGCTACCGACTGATGAATCCAGTTCTGATAAGTGAAGTATAGTATTAGGAACTGATATGAAGGCAATGGCTGTAGAGATGAGCTGGAATGCTGGCAAGCTGTAGAGGATAACTGGAGACACTAGTGCGAGGAATGAAGCATCCAAGTGGTAGAATATAGGGAGCCCAGAAAGTAAACAAAGCAGTTGTACTGCTAATCCAAAGTGAGAGGTAGTAGGAACAGGGATTGTACCTTCGAAGGCAGATGAGAAGGAACAGGACGTGGCAATCAGCCCTGGAAGAAAGCGTAGCTTAACCGACAGCTGGTGAGGTAGGAGAGAGGGGTGGCTGATTCCAGGTATGAGAAGCGCAGCCAGACCCATGGAAGTCTGCTGGTAGAACTAGAGTGTGACAGGTAGTTCCTCGATGATGCGCAGCAAATCCATCAGCTGATGAAGTAAATAGATGCAACTAGCTCCAGATAACAGGAAATGCAGCCAAACTTACGGAGGTCAGCTAAAGAAATAAGTGTGGCATAGAGCTTCCAGGAGACGTATCTCGAATCAGTGCAGCAGGGTAGGATTGCAGTTGTAAGGCAGACCTAGAGAATGGAATGACACTGAGAACCGATGAATCCAGTAGATCAAGGATGGCAGGGATCGCAGTGAAGAGACCGTGGCTGAGATGGCAACTGGATGAAGAATAACATCCGAAACAGTCCGTATGCAAAGTTCGAGGTAGGAAAACCAGACGAGACTGAAGATGGAATAACTGAAGAGGCTGAAGCAAATGAAGTAGCATGTCACAGGGTCCAAAAGTGGTAGAGCACAATTAAGATTAGGGAAGGGCCGCAGGAGATGGTTGGAGATGGTAACTAAGTGTCCTGGAAAGGTGAAGCAACAGTTAGGCCATGATGAGGCAGCAGGGCAAACATCCAAGAATGGACGATGAACGAAGAAACGTCCCGATGTAATCCAGTAAAGGAGTGTCCAGCAGGCTGATACGGCAACAGTGAGGTGTATAATAGAATGTGTGGTTCATCAGGCCCCGAGCAGGTCGAGGCAAAAGTAGAGCAGAAGGAGGAAACCCCCCCCCAGCCCGATGGGTGAAGACAGGTCAGAAAAGCAGACGATTAATAGGGAAACCTCCTAGTTGATGGGCGAATGCAGGTCGTAGAAGCAGGCAATTAGCATGAATACCGCCCAGCCCGATTGGCGAAGGCAGGTGGTAGCAGCAGTGATTAGGAGGTAAACCCCCAGCCGGACGGGCAAAGGCAGGTCGTAGAAGCTCGCGATTCTGGTGCAAAGTAGGAACAATGACCTCTGGTCCCTAGGGTGGCTACCTCCAGCCCTGCAGTGCGAGGCAGATGTAAAGCAGTGGTAGAGAAGCAATGGAATGAGGAACGGCATGTAATGCAGAGGTTCACGTCCTGGTATGTTGAGATTGTAGCAAATATGTAAACACAGAGCAGATGGGTGCCATTACATGAGGAGAACCGTAGATTATGAAGGCAAGCTAGTCGTAAGGCAGCATCATAACAGCACTTGATATAGAGCAGTCCCAAGCAACCGGATGTGCCAAGAATTGATAGGAGTAGAGGCGATGCCATCATATGCTAATGAGGGTGCAATAACTGTACAACGAGGGAGCAAATGTCCGTAATCTGCAGAATAAGGATGTCGTGTAAGCACAGACGATCTCGAAGTCATAAGTTGGAGTCAGAGCAGGAGCAATAACTAAGAAAGAAGCAGTGAGGACTGCGGCAAGCTTCAGCGAGAGGTAGAAGCAAGCCATATGGTTTCCAAATGAGGAACGATATGCAGTACTAGAATTCAGCCTAGATGGGAGTAATCCAGAGTTTGGCAGGCCAGCCATAAGCAACAGGTAGTCCAGGCAAAGACCGAAGGGCAATGAACAGTATGAAGAGGCAGGCTGGCCTATAAATCAGTAGACAGGTGAATAAATCTCTCAACCCCACAGGATTAAATGCAGAGCACTGGCCTTCCAATCATAGCAAAGGCTAGATGTGAAGCATATCCATATAGGAAGTGAATCATGTCTACAGAAAGTGGGCCCCATAGTGATGTGAAAGGAATGTGACCATCAACTTAGTTCAACCAGGCTATAGAATGCATGCCCAAAGTAGCCCCGAGAATGAGAAACATTGGGACACCTGTGAGGAGCAAGGTAAAACTGAAGTGCTAAAACATGGCACTATACAGAAGTTGCAGCAGCTGAGAGACATAGTGTGAGGAAAGGCTCATGACAGCTAGAGCCAGCAACCTCAAGGCAAAATGTCAGTAAAATAGTGGAAAACAAGAAAGAACCCTGCATATCTGAGGGCGAGACAGCGTCCAGGAATCCAGAAACTTGCAGGGCAGCTGAACCGAGAATGAGCTGTCCGATGAAGGAGTCCAACTGTAAGAAGCAGAAGTTCCGGGAACGGAGGAGACAAATGACGAAGTCCAAACCAGGCAGGCAGCAGAAGCCGAACAGCACGATGGCTGTAAGTGAAAGGAGAGGAGCTTCACGGGCATGGTCAGCCACAGATGCCATGTGCAGAAGCTGTAATGATACTGTCCGCCAGTCAAAGATCTGGTAGGCACGGTAGACAAGGCGAGCAGGCCGGTCAAAGTTCTCCGAGGGTATGTCTTGCAGAAACCAGATAAGCAGCACAGGACCAAACTGGAAGACAGCACTGAAGAAACGCCAAGGAGGTCGGCGAGGCTACGATGAAAGCAGTCGATCGAGGTACAAGGAGCAGCGCTGCGGCTGCAAGCGGAGTAAAGGATAAGCTGGTGAGAAATGGAGGCAAGGAGGAGCGGCGGCCGAACTGAAGGCGTGTATGGCAGACCCCCCCCCCCAAAGGAAGGGACACAAACAACACAGGCACAGAGGGATAAAAGGAGAAGGAGACGTAAGGCAACAGCGAAGGCTGGAATGGGACAAGGGTACAGAGAGAAAGGGAAGGGAAAGGGAAGGGGAAAGGGGGACCAGCCGCACCAACGAAGTGAGTGTGACTTGCTCTAAGCAGAGCAGGAGTCAGCTGTTTGAGTTAAATAGGCTGTGGGGGAGGAGCTCTTCCCCCACATAATCCCGGGCTACCCCCTGCAATTACTATACATGTAGCCTGTCCTATTCTTTCTATTTACTCCCTAAGAACTACGGATCCTTTGTGACCCCTTTTCCTATATTTTGTTTTACAAGTCTGACAGACGTCATCTCTTCAAGTCCTACTTGTGGCTCCCAAGCACCCAGATAAGAGACTCTGTACATATTACCTACACTTTTTGGGTTTACTGTAACAATTCAGCTGTGCCTGTTGCAGTGTGTGTGTGTGTGTGTGTGTGTGTGTATGTATGTGTATGTGTGTGTATGTGTATGTCTGTATGTGTGTGTATGTGTATGTCTGTGTGTGTGTGTATGTGTGTATATGTGTGTGTATGTGTGTATGTGTGTGTGTGTGTGTGTGTGTGTGTGTGTGTGTGTGTAGTGGAGGTGGTGTAGGATGCATAGTCTGTAAAGATTTGTAACCTGCCAGTAGTTTTCTGACTTTGATGGGGGGGGAGGACTGCTGTTGGCTCCTTCTGTATGTGTGTTTGTATTGTAGGATGCACACACAACATTTGTATTATACTTGAACTGCTGACTTGGTAAATGGGCAGTGCTATGGTCAATAGCTGTTTGTGTTTGGGGGGGGTGTGTGTGTGGGTGTTTGAGTCGTCAGCATTTTGTTGATAGCCAAGAGTTTGAGGGTGAATGGGAGGGCAAATAGTGTTGCATGTGATACTGTCAACATTTGGCTGTGTGTGAGTGTGTGTATATGGTGGGGAAGTCTGTATAATTTTGTTGATATCCAACCATTTAATGGTTGGCAGTGGTAGGGGGGTGTACAGTGCTATAGTCAGTGTTACTGGGGTGAGGGGATGCACTGTACTATAGTCAGTGTTACTGGGGTGAGGGGATGCACCATACTGTAGTCAGTGCTACTGGGGTGAGGGGATGCACTGTACTATAGTCGGTGTTACTGGGGTGAGGGGATGCACTGTACTATAGTCGGTGTTACTGGGGTGAGGGGGGTGAGGGGATGCACCGTACTGTAGTCGGTGTTACTGGGGTGAGTAGTCGGTGTTACTGGGGTGAGGGGATGCACCGTACTGCAGTCGGTGTTACTGGGGTGAGGGGATGCACCGTACTGCAGTCGGTGTTACTGGGGTGAGGGGATGCACCGTACTGCAGTCGGTGTTACTGGGGTGAGTGGATGCACCGTACTATAGTCGGTGTTACTGGTGTGAGGGGATGCACTGTACTGTAAGTGTTACTGGGGTAAGGGGATGCAGTGTACTATAGTCGGTGTTACTGGGGTGAGGGGATGCACTGTACTATAATCAGTGTTACTGGGCTGAGTGGATGCACTGTACTATAGTCAGTGTTACTGGGGTGAGTGGATGCACTGTACTATAGTCAGTGTTACTGGAGTAAGGGGATGCACTGTACTATAATCAGTATATAGATTCTCATGAGATGGTGTGCATGTTACTGTTTAGATATGGTAGACAGGGTAGATTTTACAGAAGGGCAGAGGAGGAAGAGGGAAATGAGGAGCCTACTTACTGTGTCAGCTTGGAGGGATTAAGACAAGCAAATCCTGGTGTGGCAGGAGAGGGAGCCGGATGTCACTGTCCATCTGGGGACAAATGACTTGGCAAGGGATGCAGCAGGGGTGGTATGATAAAGATTTAGGGAGCTGGAGAGGGGCCTGAGGCAGGTAGCTCATTCGGTAGCCTTAACTGAGTTGCTGTTTGTATATTACTGGTTGGAGGCTAGGTAACAACGCACTGCTTTCAACAACTGGTTGAAGGCATGGTGAGGGAGGTGGGTTTTGGCTAATCCAGGGACTGTTGTCCTTCCTGGTGGGATAGAAGCCTTTACAACATAGACGGCCTCCAAATGGGAGTGGAATAGCACTTATATCACTTATAGGAATAGCACTTCACTACAAAAGTAGAGAAATGTGGCATTAGCTTTTCCAACCCCAATGCCCCACTCCCACTCCCCCAAGCAGCAAAAGGAAAAAACATTTGGGTTTTGGGTCTCCAGAGTCTTGGCAAATCAGTAGTGGGGTCTTTCTTGGGGGTTATCAACCCTAATGCCCCCCCCCCAGCCAACAGCCTCCAATCCAGAGCACAAGGTACAGCTCCAAGCCCTGCCTCATAATGATACACTCTTCAAAGGTAGAGAAGTATGTCTCACCACAGGTTGCCAACAAAATTTGCTGTACCTTTCTTCATGCAGGGTCCACAGGCCCTACACTAAGAAAGGAGATCATGTGTGCTGTTGTTTGCTCATTGAATGGGTTGGCCATTAGGGTTGACAACCCCCAAGGAAGAACACACCACTGATTTGCCACGACTCCGGAGATCCAAAACCCTAATGTTTTTCCTTTTGTTACTTGGGGGGTGGGGCATTAGGACTGGAAACCCTAACACCACATTTCCCTACTTTTGTGGTGTTAATTTATCCTAACTGATGCATTAACAATTTTTTTTCAAAGAATACATTATCAATTTTATGTTTGCTTGCAGATTACTGCAAGTCAAACATATCAGTATCATCAATAAAAAAGCAGATTGTGTAGGTGTGTAGGCTGAGTGCCAATAGCTTGGCTGGAAATGAGCCTACAGCCAATATCGGTGGACATTTTTGGTGAGTCACAGGTCTTTGTCAAGCACTGTTTTCAAAGGAGTTTCTCGGGCCAGTGGCTGTGCTGGATTTTGCCACTCTAATAATACTTTGCGTTTGCTGATGTCCCTCGCTGATGATGTTCCCTGTCTTATTCTGTACACCCAACATCACGGAAACTGGCAAGATATTACTGAAAGCCAGCAATCCCAGATACTGAAGCAAATACCTACCTACACCCAGTGTGCCAAACCCTTCCAGCCGATCCTCTTTTATTACATAATAAAAAAGCCTCCCAATTCAACAAACCTTTCTGGCACAATCCCATTTTGTAACAAAAACACCTCCCCTCTCCCCACTCACCAAACCCACCCAAGTCAATCACAACCAGGCTTAGTAAAGAACTGCCCCGATCCCTCTCAAAGAGGGGGAGAAAACCAACAAAGCCATGATTTGGCAGTGATCTCCGCATTCCTCCTCAAAGAGGGGGACAGAACCAACACAGCCACAATTCGCTAACAATAAAAGCAAGTGTCAGGTGCCCAGTCCCATCACTGGTATGCTCCACTCTGTCTGAGCCATTAACAAGCCCCCTACCATCCTCATCCTCTTGCACCCATGCCACCCTCCTCCACCAATGACCAGCAAATTGTTAATTACCAACATCAGGTGCCCAATCCCACCACAAATATACCCTCCACTGTCCAACCCATTACAAGACCTCCTCCCAGTCCACCATCTAGCACCCATGTCACCCTCCTCCCTCCATCCCCCACTATTGCCCACCTGTGCTCACTCAGTGCAGTTCCTCAATGTTCGCTACCTGAAATAAGAACCAAAAACAATGTTTCAATGTTTGGCGACTAATGATAGTGCTTGTATATACTTAACTTTGGCCTTTCTCTAATCCCATCATCAGTAGGAAGCCGAGTAGTGATAGGGAATAGAAAGTTCGCACTAAGGGTGAGAAGAGTGCCGGAGGAGGAGGAAGCAGCGAGGATGGTGGGTACTTGAAACACTCTGAGTGTGGGTTGCTGGGAGAGGCTAGCTTTATTTGGATTGTGGGAGGAGCTTATTCCCCAACACTGAATCTCTGGCAAAGCTCTCCCATTCAGTATTTGGTGAATAATGATAGTAACTAGTGTATTCTTAACTTCAGCCTTTCTCTATTCCAATCCTTAGTGGAGGAGCTGGGCATCGACAGGGAATAGAAGGTCCAAAAAAGAGAGATTCAAGCCCCAGGAATCTCCTAGTAGTATTAGACAATCTGCAGTCCACTCAGATTCTCCGACTGCCCCCTGAACTCTGAGGTGAAATGTATGCAAATTAAGGACTTTGGAATGCAACATTCAAACTGCTGCCTCTAGGTGGATTGTGTTCCATCTAACTGCCAGCTTCAATTTTTCCAATCGGGCAACAAGACTTTCCCTCAAGAGCTGCACAGCAACTTTGTTGCAAGACAGTTTATAATATTCAAAAAAGTGGTATTTCACACTATTTTGTACATACTCTGCCTCTAGTAGTTTTTTTTACTGAAGTTTGGTTTAGTGGATATTATTTACTCATTTTGAACGGTTCCCTTGTGGTTTCCAGGAACAAAGTTTTCAGTTTAAACTGTGGTTTGTTGTGGTTCTTACTGCTAGTGCTTTGATTTTAATGTTTTACTAAATTTACATTTTAAAATAATTGATTTTTACTTGCAATTGGATCACGTTCCTAGTAAGGCACCAATTACGTTTCACATTTGATCATACTTTTACAAGTATTGAGTTTTGTTTGCAATCGGTTCCTGTTTCTAGCCAAGAATTGATCATGTTTTGTTTTAAGTAGAGAAATCTGTACTAAATCGCTGCTCGTTTTTTCCGCAAGGAACTGACCACAGTTTGCTTTAAAACCCATTCTGGGGAACTTTTTTACAGTCTACTGACATTTTGGCATATCAGACAGACCAAAAAAGAGGACCGGACCGACAGGCTTTAAAAAACTATATTAAGAGCTTCCAAATCTTTGCAAAGGCTTATCACCATGATTTGTGTATAGAGTGCTTGGATCCCAATCATATTTTCTCTAACTGTGAAGCATGCAATACTTTTTGTTCAAAAACTATTAAAAAAGAGCCAAAAGATTAGAGGAAATGGCTTCTGCTCTCACCTCAATGTCACAAAGCAAACTGAAGAGGGTCCTTCTTCATCCCACTCCAAAACAAAGCAGAGACCCTCTAAAGATTCCTCAAACCCCAAAATTCTGCCGGCTTTGTGGCACCAGGTGATAGGGGATCACTGGCACGCGGCCCATCCAAGATGCAAGGGGGTGCCAAAGGGCACCTTGATCTCCCCTCCTGGATGCCTCCCCACGGGCAGGGAGGACCTCCGATGAAGGGATACATCGGGACAGACGGGCGGTGGGGTAGACGGACAGCAGACTGGGGGAGTGGTGGAGGGTGAGTACTTGGCCGCCCGAAGGAGTGGGTAGCCGGGTTAGAAGGAAGGGGGCATAAACAGAACCTGCAAAAAAAAAAATTCCTGAAAAGGGGTCTGAGCATACTAAGCACAAAAGAACAACCAAGCAGGCTCCTGAGTCTGTGCCTGCCAAAAAAAAATATAAAAAAAAAACATGTTGTTGTGCCTTCTGCTGAAAATGCAAAGGAGGTCCCAACAGGCAAAGATAAAATACCCTCTGTCCTCAGAGTGGACAAGAAGGTGGAGAAAAAGTACCAGCTGGATAGGGCTTCTACTGGTTATTTGTATACTCATCCAGAACATGAGGGTTTGATACAGGCTGCCGTCTGTGATAAAGCAAAAGTACCCTGGCATCTCATCCCCCAGACAAAAATTACAGAAAAACTAACACTATGGGGAAGAAAGGTTATTTAGGCTCCTCCCTTCTCCTCTGATAGACAGTTTACATGACTTATGCTGCCCAGTACCAGAAAGCCCTATGGAATTCTACGCTGGCTGTAATTGATAAGAGTTCCAGGTGATGTAGTACACGTGTAACCCCCCACCCCTGCCTTTTTAGCAAAACGACAGATGGCATGCTGTTGAAGCTGACAGCAGTACCTGGTGGGGACTGGGTTCGGGGAGGATGAGGTTACTCGGTACAGGGGACCTAGGTTTGGCTACTCTGCACAGAGGCACCCAAGTAAATCCGAACACAGGAAGCAATAACTGTAATGTCCAGAACCAGGAATGGGATTCTTCAGTGTGGCTTTTATCCACATCCAAGCTGAACAAACACAGCATAGACAGACCCCCACGGGGCTACATTCCTAGTAATGCAGATTAGAGACAACAGAACACTTTATCACTATGTCCAGCCCTCAGGCTCTAAACCCACAAGACACACAGCCTGGACTTGCACGCAGCTTTCGGTACACAGCCTGACTTGTAGACACTTGGATTTTCCCCACTGCCCATTTGATCCGCGGTCCATTTGAGGAATGAACCAATTATCCAATTAGCAGTCCATTTGAGGAATGAACCAATTATCCTGTTGTGGCTCCCCAAACCACACTAGAGTCTTCGACTCCTAGAGAGAATTTTCCTTACAATTCTATGTCTGGGTACTTCCCTCATCACTGGTCAAGTGCCTGAGGTAAAGTAGAAATCCACAGAAGAAATCCGTAGAGGTGGACCTGGTCACTAAAGATGGGGGGCCACCCACCTCCAGCCTTCACAGTGCATACCTGGCCATTTCTCTGGAAACTGAACAACTCCTTTACTGAACTTTCAAATGTAGATTATGGGTAGACGTCTGTCACATCTCCTCTACATATTATTTGCATCCCAACAAGCTCTGGACTTGAACCTACTTTTACTTTGCTTAGCCCATTACTCTAGGCTTCCCAATTTTAGCAGTTCAATCCCCACATTGTCACACAAGTCCCAGGGTGAAAAACATAGGCCCTTTTAGCCAGAGCAGACACTCACCCTCACATTGCAGGTGCCCCACAGGCAACTCACAAATCTTCTTTTCTCCCAAATAAATTCTGGAACACACAGGCAGCTTTTCCTTCACAAGCAGAACTAGGGGGTTGTCCCAGGAATCTACAGGGAACCTTTCCTGTCCCCCCCACCTCCGGAGGGAGGGGGCACTGAGACCTGAAAACAGCGGTCTCCACCACTTCAGTAATCTTCTGTGTCTCTCTTTAAGGTGGAGACACACACCCTTCTAAACTAAAAGTAGCCCTCTGTCAGGGCTGAGGCTCCTAGAGCCTTCACTGAGCTGCTTTACCAGTAAGCTCCCAACTTTACACTCACTCACTCACTGAAGACTGACTGAAGACACTGACTTCAAAACTCACAACGTTCTATCTAACTCCCTTTGCTGCAGATTCCAATGTGGCTCATGCAGCTGCGATGGTTCTATTGGTGATGTCATCCCTCAGTCTCAGCTGAGACTGAGAACAGAGTGAGACAGTGTGAAACCCATTTAACTGGAGTTTCACAAGCTGCCTTCCCTGCCTACCACTAGGTCTTACTGGGATTCTAGTAACCCCAGGTAACAAGAGGGTTACACTCGCCCTTGACCAGGAAAATGACTGTCCATAGTCATTATTTACCAGCCTTAGGCATCCCACTATGTGCTACCTGCGGAGAGAGGTGATCAGGCCCCCTCCTACCATGTGCAAGCACAGGCAGGCAACACTAAGGGCCTAGAGGCCTGTAGCTGACATATCAGCCTCTACTCTATCCATTTACTATGGATGCCTAGTGGCTCTGGTAGAACCATCCAGAGCATAGACCTGATAGATCAGCACTGCGGTCCCAATGGCCATTCAGGACCACAGCCTGTCTATCTCCCCTAACCCTCTAGGGAAAACCTATCTGCTTCTAACCTAATACCCCCAAAACAAAAACAACCCGGGGACCTCCCCGACCTTGGGCAACCTGCAACCACACACCATTAAAATGCCAAATTATACCATTTTACTGCCTCCTCCCTACCCCCACAACCACACCTGTGGAAGGAAAGGGTTAATACAATAACAACAACAATAACACCACAGTACTTTAAATTTCTACACACTAAAGCACTGATGAGGAACTCCGATGAGCCCCTCCTCCTCTTCTTGTCTTCTCTTCTGTCTTCCCAGGAACACCTGTAAGAAAAAGAAAGTCAACACACGCTCCTAATCTGCATACACAGTCTACATAGACCCCTATCATCAAAACACTGAAGAATCCCAAGAAGATTTTTTTTTTTTAGAAAAAGGTAGAAAAACAGTATTTACATTAGAAAACAATGACATTATTTACAATACACATTTTAGGGGGATGGAGTGCCCTAAAAGTCCCAACTAGTGACCACAGTGCCCGAAGGCTAGTCCAATAAAGAGTCTCTCCTGGGCCGGAGTCCGGTGAAGCACAGTTCTAACAGGCCAAAGTCCCGAAGGGGAGAGTCTTTGCGGACAGTTCACGCATTTTGAAGTCTGCTAGTGTAGGGTACATACTGCAATGTCATAAAGATAGAAAAGTTCGGACTTACTAGCCACTTGTACAATGGAAATTTTGGGACCGATCTGCACCTCTGACGAAGACTCTCCCTGGCAGCATTTCTTCCGATACAGCTGGGCAGACATCTTCCGGGAACCACAGGAGGGTACATCTGGGAACTGCTGGGCTGATGTCATCTCTGGAGATGGAACCTTAGAACAGGAACAAAAAGAAAACTGCTGGTCCGATGTCATCCGATTACCAGGTGATGAACAGGATACAGCTGGGCTGGTGTCTTCTCTGGATCTGAAGTCATCTGGTGGGCCAGTCGATGGATTCTGGAAAGGCCAGTACACTGTAGAACTGGTGAATGTGGGGCACCTGAGTCCTGGATGTCCATATTGGCAGATCAATAAGGCACTTCACAGTCTGGTGTGGCAGTATTGACTACCACTGCTCAGCTTTCCATTTAGTAGGCACTGGCACATTTGCTGGGGGGTCCTTGCACTGAGGCCAATAGTACCGGGGGTCAGGAGCTTGAATTATTACCCCGTCTGGGTGCACATAATTCACACAGTGGGAGATTTCACGTCCCTCTCCGTCCACTGTTCTCACTCTCTCTATAAACAATGTCCTGCCTCTGTTCCACTGGGTATACTTCTCGTGAAACAGTCTGTTCTTTACATGCTTGTTGGCCCCAGGATGCACACTTTTCATGGCTTCATCCCAGATCCAGGATTTCCTGCAGTTCTCAATCTCCTCCCAGACTTTTCGAGGAAAAGTAGGAAAGGTCATATCATAGATATCATTTGCTTTTCTACGAACCAGTCTCTGCTCTTTACCTGCTTTGGTCAATCTGAGATGGCTGGCCTGGCTTGGGGGTAGCCAGTCCTGGTTCTGCCAGCTACGCATCCTTAAAGAAATTAGAAACGGGTCCCTGACTTCTTCCTCTTGCGAAACCAGGGCACTGGCATCACCACTTTCTTCCATAAATTCCTCAAGGCAAGATCTTGAGGCTGTGTACCCGTTCCTTTTTCACAAGGCCACATAGGGTCCCCCTCATCTTCCTCTTCACTGAGGATCTGAGCCCAGGAGTGAGCAGTCGTCCTCACTCCTGAGACTATCCACTCATCACTAGGCGCGGAGGTCAACACCTCCCACTCAAAGGCCTCCCACATCTAATCTTTGCCTAAGAGACTTGGGCTAGGCCCCCTCCCAGGGGTCTATTGATGCTTTATCCGAACTTTCCTTCTGGGATCCAGCATCCAAAACTTCAACTTCTGGTTCTGTCTCTAACTCTGCACCCTCTAGCTTTGTGCCACACTCCCCCGAGGGGCCTTCCTCCACAGGCTCCACCTGGTGCTGTGTGCTGCCAACTGCAGATTCCTGAACTTCTGTCCATGTGGGAGCCAACCGGATCTGAGGCGCTTTATACAAGCCATATTTTTCTAGGCATCCAGCACAGTGAGGAATCATGAAGACGTCCCTTCCAGCCCTCAAGCATATTTGACATACATGCACTGGAAAACCAGGAATCGCCACATGAGGAGGCAGTTGTCCTCCATAGCACCACTTTTCAATATCCCTCAGTCTATTCACTGCTGCTGTTACTGCAACCCAGGCATGATCCGGGTAATGAGCTGGTCCTGAGGCCATAACTGCAGAAAAACAAACAAAACTTCACTGTAACTGGAAGTCCCACTTTATTGAACACTCTCTTTAGTTGTAAAATGGCTCCTCTGCTGCTGTGTTTACTTTACTACCCCACCCTGTAATGGCGGCGGCAGCACTCTTGTGCATCAACATTTAGAATCTGGGTCAAGCCACTGCACACCCGATTTACACAAACTACTAATAACTTTTGCTCAAACTGCACAACTTGCTCTGTTCTTGCTTTAAACACATTCACTGGATTTTCCGCGGACTTTTTACATGCTGGTAACATTTCTTTGATTCACAGTCCCTTAAAGCTTCAGGTTTTTAGCACAGGATTGCCTGTATGACTAGTGCTGCACTTTGGCTACAACTCACAGTCTCTCTCGCTTCAAATTTTAAACTGAGACTAAATTCATTACTATGCACACAGTCAATGGCTTAACAGACTTGCACTTGCTGGCAGGACTTGACACAGTCGTTACTTGCAAAGCGACTACACTGCTGCACAGACATTTATATGTCATAGTAGGGCAGAAAAATCACTGTTTGAGCAGTTTTTAGGTTGTTACTTACTGCTATCAGTAGCAGTTTGCTGCGATGGAGAAAAACGGCCTGCAGCCAGTTCTTGGAGGCCTCAGAACAGAAACGGGCTGGCAGTCCTGCCGATTGTCTTTTCGACCACCAAACTTGCAATTCCGATGATCGATTAGCGGGTTGAGCCCAATTTTAAACAAGATATCTATTTTTACAAAGTTTACAGCGATTTTAACACTCCGTGACACTCCTCCATTAGCCAGTACACACACTCCACTCACACTCCCTCTCGAATTCTGGGGCAGTCACTGTAGAGCTGGCTGAGGGGCGGGACTGATCTCAGCCTGACCAATCACACGACGCCATGCAAATAAGCCTCTTCTTCCTTGCGAGAGCTCTTCTCCTCACCGCGATCGTCGAGCAGGCAAATTTAAACTGTAGAATGCAACTTTTTTTCTTTACCAACTGCCGTGCAGGCAGGAGCCCATTTCAACCATTTAACATAGCCATTACACTTGCAAGTCTCTCATTCATTCCAAAAGCATTTCCAATGTCTAGGGCACAATTTTCCTGTTGCTACCCCTAGTCTTCCACACTTTTCTTCACAACAGTTTATTTTTTAAAAGCATTTCAAACATCCAGGGCACAATTTTCCTGTTGCTACCCCTAGTCTTCCACACTTTTGTTTACCACAGTTCATTTTTAAAGCAGACAAAAACGCTGTAAACAATTTGATGCAGGACAAGAGCACACTCTTTGGCTTTACTGCTCCTTGGTAAACAGTTGGCATTTTAAACAGCAGCACAAGATCCACAGCACACAGCAATACACTAGGGAAATTGCTTCAGCTTTTGGGCTACCCACTGCCAGACAGCCAAAATGCTAGCCCTCTTGCCCAAGCACCTTCCTCCCAGAACAAAATCCAAAGCGGTGCCTCCATTTTTGTAACCCCTCACCCCTGCCTTTTTAGCAAAACAACAGGTGGCATGCTGTTGAAGCTGACAGCAGTACCTGGTGGGGACTGGGTTCGGGGAGGATGAGGTTACTCGGCACAGGGGGACCTAGGTTTGGCTACTCTGGTCAGGGGCACCCAAGTAAATCCGAACATAGGAAGCAATAACTGTAATGTCCAGAACCAGGAATGGGATTCTTCAGTGTGGCTTTTATTCACATCCAAGCTGAACAAACAAAGCATAGACAGACCCCCACGGGGCTACATTTCCTGGTAATGCAGATTAGAAACTACAGAACACTTTATCACCATTTCCAGCCCTCAGGCTCTAAACCCACCAGGCACACAGCCCAGACTTGCACGCAGCTTTGGGTACACAGCCCGACTTGTACACACTTGGGTTTTCCCCACTGGCCCAGCTCCCCCGCCGGCCACTTGATCCACAGTCCATTTGAGGAATGAACCAATTATCCAATTAGTGGTCCATTTGAGGAATGAACCAATTATCCTGTTGTGGCTCCCCAAACCACACTAGAGTCTTCAATTCCTAGAGAGAATTTTCCTTACAATCCTACATCTGGGTACTTCCCTCATCACTGGCCAAGTGCCTGAGGTAAAGTAGAAATCCACAGAAGAAATCCGTAGAGGTGGACCTGGTCACTAAAGATGGGGGGGGCCACCCACCTCCAGCCCTCACAGCGCATACCCGGCCATTTCTCTGGAAACTGAACAACTCCTTTACTGAACTTTCAAATGTAGATTATGGGTAGACGTCTGTCACATCTCTTCTACATATTATTTGCATCCCAACAAGCTCTGGACTTGAACCTACTTTTACTTTGCTTAGCCCATTACTCTAGGCTTCCCAATTTTAGCAGTTCAATCCCCACATTGTCACACAAGTCCCAGGGTGAAAAACATAGGCCCTTTTAGCCAGAGTAGAGACTCACCCTCACGTTGCAGGTGCCCCACAGGCAACTCACAAATCTTCTTTTCTTCCAAATAAATTCTGGAACACACAGGCAGCTTTTCCTTCACAAGCAGAACTAGGGGGTTGTCCCAGGAATCTTCAGGGAACCTTTTCTGCCCCCCCCGAGGGAGGGGGCACTGAGACCCGAAAACAGTGGTCTCCACCACTTCAGTAATCTTCTGTGTCTCTCTTTAAGGTGGAGACACACACCCTTCTAAACTAAAAGTAGCCCTCTGTCAGGGCTGAGGCTCCTAGAGCCTTCACTGAGCTGCTTTACCAGCAAGCTCCCAACTTTACACTCACTCACTGAAGACTGACTGAAGTCACTGACTTCAAAACTCCCAACGTTCTATCTAACTCCCTTTGCTGCAGATTCCAATGTGGCTCATGCAGCTGCGATAGTTCTATTGGTGATGTCATCCCTCAGTCTCAGCTGAGACTGAGAACAGAGTGAGACAGTGTGAAACCCATTTAACTGGAGTTTCACAAGCTGCCTTCCCTGCCTACCACTAGGTCTTACTGGGATTCTAGTAACCCTAGGTAACAAGGGTGTTACACACGATATGGCAGATATTGCCAGGATGGCTTTGAATGCCACAAAGTACCAGTTTCATATGGCTGTGGATGCAAATGACACTGCATCCAGAATGTTGACCCTATCAGTTTCTTCAAGAAGGTTTGCTTGGTTCAGAGCAACCAATCTTACATCAGACACTCAGTTAAGGGTATGGATTTCCCTTGCGAAAACAATTCCCTTTTTGGTGACAAAACTGAGGCATACATGAAAAATTTGGAGGAGTACAAAACCACCTACAGGAGTAATTCCGAGAGTGAGAGAGAGAGACAGAGAGACAGAGAGAAAGAGAGAGAGAGAGAGAGAGAGAGAGAGAGACACTCCACTTTTTTTTAGATCCACAGGAAAGGGAGGTAGGGGTAAGGGGTTCTATTCCACGTCATATGCCCCATACTGTATGTCTGTAGAACACACACAGGTCAGAAGGTACTACGGGGCAGGAGGTCTTCTAGGTGAGTCAGCCTAGCTCCAGCTCCAGAACCCCTGACTGCACAGAACAGGCTGCCACCACTCCTCCAGTAGGGGGCAAGTTGGCCCACTACTTCCAACACTGGGGAAACATTACCACAGACAATTGGGTACAGGAGGTACTGAGTCAGGGTCTCTGTCTACAGTTCAAACAGTTTCCAAAATTCCAGGGCCACAGGGTTTTCTGACCTTCAACTCTGGCACAGACTATTCTGCTGGCGTTAGAGTTAAAAAAAATGTCCTGCAAACCAGGGCAATAGAGCCAGCCCCTCTTACCCAACGTGCAAGAGGCATGTACTCAAGATACTTTTTGACAAAAAAGGAGATTGGCAGCCAATCCTGGATCTCAGACACCTAAACAAACAGCTGGTAAAGCTCAGGTTCAAAATAGTAACAATGGCTATAGTTATCCCTTCTCTAAAGAAAGGAAATTGGCTGGCATCTCTGGATCTGAAAGACGCTTACTTTCACATTCCAATCAAACCATGCCACAGAAAGTACCTAAGGATCTCTCTTCCCTCAGGTCATTACCAGTTCTCAGCACTTCCTTTCGGGCTAAATTCTGCCACACGGGTATTCACAAAGTGTCTGTCAGTGGTGGCAGCTTACCTCAGAAGGCAGGAAGTCAGTGCATTTCCTCACCTGGATGACTGGCTAGTCATAGGAAATTCATACCAGCAGGTAAAGGATTCCATCAGGGTGACCCAAAGCACACTGGAGTCACTGGGTTTCATTATCAATGCTCAAAAGTCTCAGATGGAGCCAGTTTAATCACTGCAGTTCACTGGAGCAGAACTGGATGCTGTTCAGAGAAAAGCTTTTCTCCCACAGGAGAAGGTGTCAAATCTATTGACTTTTGCAAATTCCTTTACCTTGGGTCAGCCCAGAACTGCAAGACAGTTCCTAGCATTACTAGGACATGTGGCCTCAACTACTGCAGTAGTGTAGGGCTCCAGGTTTCAGATGAGGGATTTTCAGTATCACCTCAGATCCCATTGGTCCCAAAGAAGGGATCCCATCTCAAAGCTTGTGCCAGTTACAAGAACTCTGTTACTGGCTCTGCAATGGTGGAAAGAAAGGGACAACCTCTGACAGGGCTTTCCTGTTCAGCAACAGCACCACACTGTGGTCCTAACAATAGATGCCTCCCTTCTAGGGTGGGGGGCACACACTGGTGACCTCAAAATCAATGGAATTTGGTTGCATCAGGAATCCAAGCTGCACTTCAACCTTTTAGAGCTGAGAGCAGTCTTGCTTGCCCTAAAGGCCTTTGCTCCTCAGCTGAGGGGGTCAATCAATCCAGGTCAGAACAGACAGCACAACCACCACCATGTGGTATATCAACAAGCAAGGGGGTACAAGATCTTCAAGACTGTGCACAGAGGCCATGAAAGTCTGGTCCCTAGCATACTCCCTGGACATGCATCTGTATGGCGTTCATCTTCCAGAGAAGGACAATACATTAGCAGATTCGTGTATCCCAGAAGAGTGTGCACTAGGATGATGGTGCTAGAAAACTCACTACACAGTAAACTGCAAAGGTTCTCTGTGCACACTTAAAGAGCTACTGACACCTCAAAGAAAACTTTAAAAAACATAATAATTAGGTACAATTCAGTCTGAATTCCATTTATATTTTTATATATTTCTCCTCCCCATCATTTATTACTATGGAAATTTGCATGACTATATGATCTTTATCCCTTGGAGTTCCTTTAGAGTCCATCTGCCTCTATAGCTTACTCCCCACTTCAAGTCATAATCCTCTGTTGTGACATCACACTCTGTTGCCATGGGAGTAACTGTGATATCACAAGCAGTGCTCTGTGACTTCAAGTAGGGAGAAAACAGCAGTAATAGACAAACTCTTCAGGAGCAAAGATCCTGTTTTCATACAAATGACCTCCGTAATAAATAATGGGGAGGAGGAATACAGCACTAATGGGAATTATAAGCTGAACTGTGTCTAAATATTAGATTTTGCTAATGTTCTCCTGAACGTGTCACCAGCTCTTTAACCCAAAAGAAGGGACGCCAAAGTAAATTACGATTATAACAAGTAAATTTAATATATAAGCCTTTGAGAAAAGACAGACATTGTCTGAAACATGTCAGGTGCTGTGTGTCTGTGGTTTATATATCAAATGTACTTGTCATAATCATAATTTACTTTGGCGTCCCTTCTTTTGGGTTAAGTGTATGCAGAGAAGCTTTGCAGTTTACACTGGCAGATTCACTCAGCAGAATCTGCCAGGATAATCACGAATGGGCTTTGAACAGACAAGTGTTTGACACAATTTTCAGATGTTGGGGCACCCCAGAAATAGATCTGTTTGCCTCAATAGAAAATCACCAGCTTCCAGTTTATTGTTACAGGCCACCCTCCTTGGGCACAGTGTCCATGGAGACACTAACCCTGGATTGGATGGGGAAATTTCTTTATGCCTTCCCTCCAATTCCACTGGTGCTGAAAGTCCTTTTCAAGCTGAGAAGTCAGTCTGCAACCATAATACTGGTTGTCACAGACTGGGCCAGGCAGCCATGGTACCCTCTGTTGCTCATCCTGTCTACCAAGCAACCCATTCATCTGCCCCAGAGATACAATTTTCTAACAGCTCTTCAGGGGCAGATAGTTTTTCCAAACCTCGAGAACCTTCACCTGAAGGCTTGGTTCTTGAGGGGTTCAAATTTTCTGAGTTTAATTTGTCAGAAGAGGTACTTAAAGTACATACGAACATATGAAATTTGCCAGCAGATAAAGGCCTAGAGGTCTATCAAGTCTGCTCAAATGTGCAGCTAGCACCCTTATTCTGCAGCTGCCCCTCCCTCCCACCCATCCTTCCCCTTCATTAACCCTCCCCTTGTCCTGTCCCATCCTCGCTTGAAGCAGTCCACTGTTCTACTGCATACCACTTCAGCAGGTAACGTATTCCACCCAGCCACCACCCTCTCTGTAAAAAGTGTCGCTCATCTCCTCCTGAACCTTCCTCGCTCCAGTTCATATCATGGCTCCCCTGGTGGCCCTCCCTCCTTTACTTTGAACAGACCCTCTGTTCCCGTCTTGTTTATTCCTTTCATGTATTTAAAGGTTTCAATCATGTCACCCCTGTCTCTCCTCTCCTCCAGTGAGTACATGTTCAACTCCTTCAAACTCCTCTCATATGATAAGTCCCCCAGCCCCTTGATCATCTTTGTCGCTCTGCGCTGCACCCCCTCCAGTAACTTAATGTCCCTCTATTCTCTTAATGTCAGACAGATAAGTACTGAAAGTTTCTCAGAAAACTTCCACAAGAAAGACTTATGCTTCAAAATGGAAAAAATTTTCCATCTGGTGCAGGCCTAAGAAAATCAATCCCCTTAAGGCAAGCTTATCTACATTGCTTGATAATCTGGTGCACTTGCAGGCTCTAGGCCTCAGGCCTGCAATCCTCAGGGATCACGTAGCAACAGTATCTGCTTATTTTTCTGCAGGTGCATAGAGAACAATAGCATCACATTAACTGAACTCTCATAGCTCAGTTAAGAGCTAAAGCACAAATTGCTGAGGTCCTTGGTTCAAATCCCAGTAAGAGTCACATGTTTCCTTTCATTTCTACAATTGGAATCCTATTTTTAGGAAATTTTTCAAAAGATTTGCACATATGTTTCCTCCAATTAAGGAACCAGTCCCTCCTTCTGACCTGAATTTGTGCATAGCCAAACTCATGGAACCTCTCTTTGAACCAACAGCTATAGCTGATATAAAATGTGTCACATGGAGAACTGTTTTCCTGGTGGCAATCAAGAAGAGTTTGCCATGTGCAAGTTCCAAGCTCTGTGCACTGATCCTAATTACATTATCTTCCATAAGGACAAGGTAGTCCTTAGGACTAACAGGAAGTGCCTTCCAAATGTGGTATCTGAGTTTCACTTGAACCAATCCATCACCCTTCCTGCATTATTCACAGCCAAATCTAGTTCAGGTGAATTGAAGCTTCATAGCTTGGATGTAAAACGGTCACTCAGCTATTGCATTACTCATACTAAGGACCACAGGGATTCCAACTCACAGTTGTTCATTGCCTATGGTGTAGTAGGAAAGGGCAGGCCTGCCTCAAAGAGGCTGATTGCACATTGTATAGTATCCAGCATCCAATTCTGTTATGGCAAGGGTGAGAAACAGCCACCACACGGCCTCAGGGCACATACCACTTGTGAAACTGCCACCTCTGTGGCAGCCGCAAGGACTTTCCTTTACTAGAAATCTGTAAAGCAGCTACCTGAAGTACAGTCCACACCTTCACAAAACATTATTGCCTGGACATCCAGTCCAGAAGTGATGCTAGGTTTGGCACTGCAGTATTGCAAAATCTTTTAACTATAGGTTCTGTACTCACATCCCAAGGCACTGCTTGGTAGTCTGCAGATTGTATAATACTACTAGTAGATTCCTGGGTCTTGAAGAAAAATTACTTACCCTAGTAATATTGTTTCTTCCAAGGGATCTCCCAGTAGGATTAGACCTCCCATCCCTAGCTCCCCTTACATAACCTGAACAGGTTCAGCAATACTTTTATGGGAGTTTCTAATATTGTCATTAATCATTGGCTTAACTTTTTAAATTTGTTAATGCACACAAGTATGGCTAGGATACTTAGCTGTCCTTTTTTTGTGTTCTTCTTGTCCTGTTTGGAGCTCGTCCTCTTTACCAAGGGGAGGGTATTGTTGTTAAGGGGATTAAAATACAGTTATTTAATTCAAATAGGCTAGTGTTTTTATCTGCAAAATCGAATCTGGCAGTTAGATGGAACACAGTCCACCTACAGGCAGCAGTTTCAATGTTCCATTCCAAATTCCTTAATTTGCATACATTCCACCTCAGAGTTCCGGAGGCAGTCAGAGATTCTGAGCTGGCTACAGATTGTCTAATCCTACAAGGAGATCCCTTGGAAGAAACAACATTACTATGGTAAGTTTTTCTTACCTCCTCCAACTCATGTAAAGTATGAACAGTAGCATGCAGGGGAGGAAAAACCCCCTGCGGAGGAAACCTTTAAGGACCCATGGCTACTGAACAGCCTGTTCTCTGGGCATATTTAGAGGAGATGATCTTTAATGCTTGCCTGATTTTTTTCTTCCAGATTTGAGATGGATAATTCCTAGGCATGAAGAGGTCCATCTTCAAATAGTGAGCCAAAATAGGGAGGCAGTATAGTGCAGTGGTTTAAGACTCTGAGCTGCAAATCTGGTGACATCCAGCAGACCAGACCTGGGTTTGAATCCCACAGCTTCTACTTGCAGACTGTGTGACCCTGAGCAAGTCACTTAACTTCCCTGTGCTCCCAGGTCACACCTGTAAAAAAGCTTTCAGCTTAGTGTGCTAGACCTAGTTAAATAACTAACAAAAAAAAATAGTCTTGATGATATGAGCAGGAATAATGTTTCTAGCAGCTGATGATACGCTTTAATCCAAAAGAATGTACTGGGAAAGCATAAGAATCAGTCTGAGCCATTATGGGAGAGTTCTCAGACATTCCATGAATCATGTGGTAGAAATTACTGCATGATTGTTGGAAGTCAGAAGAGGATGAGAAGACTTGAAGTGACTGTAGAATACATGAACTGATCAAAAGAGTTGCTGGGCATCAGTTTTTATGAAATTAGGAATATGTAATCTGAACTCCTTTGAGAGGTCTGTCAGTCTTTGAAGTTGAAAGTAACATGATTTGATGAACTGCTAGTTTTCTTGAAGTGGCAACCGTGGGAATTTCAGCAGACAAGGCTGATACAAAGCACAACTCCCTGAGACACAGAAAGCTAGGCAAATGGCTGAAGAGACCAATGTTTGAGTAGGGACAACTGGAACAGTACACAACAAGTCCACAAGTTTCAGAATATAGGTCCATCAATAGGAAACTGTTTCGGAACTTTGCGGATGATGTTCTATGGAGTCCATATGGCAAGCCGTTAGGGACATAATTCATAATCTCTGGCTGTATAGTAAAACACATACACTACATGATGACATACATACATCATATAGTGAAATGTATACATTATATAGTGAAATACATACACAATGTAGTGAACCACATACAGTATCTACTGAAACATATACATCATGTAGTGAAATACATACACTGTATACTGAAATACATATATTATGTAGTAAAACACATATGCTATATAGTGAAATGCTTACATTGTATAGTGAAATACATACACTATCTACTGAAATCCACATACTGAGTACTGAAAATCCACATACACTGTATACTGAAACAAATGTACTATGTACTGAAACATATACACTACCTATTGAGATGCATACACTACAGACGGAAACATCCACATAAACTATCTACTGAAACAAATACCCTATAGATTGTAACACATACACTATATATTGAAAAAATCTGCATACATTATATACTGAAACAAATACACTATATATTGAAATACGTACACTATATATTGAAATGCATACACTACATACTAATAAAAAGCACATACACGATATACTGAAACAAATACAATATATATTGAAACATCTACATTTTATATTGAAACACATACACTATCTAGTGAAATAAATACTGTACACTATGCACTGAAAAAGCTGCACACACTATATGCTGAAACAAATACACTACATGGTGAAACACATACACTATGTATTGAAACACATGCACTGTATACTGAAAAATTCACATACACTATATACTGAAATGGACTATGTTTTGAAACTACCCATCCCCCTGCCCTTCCCCCTTGAATGGCCTGCAGCTGAACTGCTTGTCTGCTGCATTCAGTTAGCTCATTGATTCTCACACTTTGTGATAGTGAGCTTCCCCCAAGCCATGGAAAATATTTCAAGCCTCCCTCAAATTTGAAAAAAATCTTGAGCCTCCCCATAGAAAAAAAATGCTTTGCACAGTACACCAGGAATCAAGCGAGATCAATAAAGCTGACTGAGTATGTTCTCTTTTTATTCAACTTAGTGTTCTCCATCCCCAACCCCACACCCCAGGTTGTTCTTATCACTCTACTTTTATGACTCTTGAACCCTTGTTACTGTTTCCTCTCTATCTGAAAAAACTAACCTAGCCACTCCCTCTCTTACCCTGTTGTTAAGCAACTTACTGTACCCTTATCCCTAGGTCACACCTGACACAAGCACTGGCTTAGTGTGCCTTTCCCAGACACCATTTTACATGTAAACACCTACTGTAGAAACAAGCCTTATCTCAATGTGTTTTTCCCAGTCAGTCATTTGCATATAAACATCTACTGCAGAAACAAGCCTTGACTCAGTGTACCTTTCCCAATTACTACTTTGCATATAAACACCTACTATACAAACAAACCTTGACTCAGTCTGCCGTCTAGCCACCAATTTACATATGAATACACCTTTAACAAGCTTTGGCTCAATGGGCCTTTCCTGGTCACAAATCTGTACATAAGTAAAGAAATTCACCTGCCATTATCCATATTTAGTTTACTACATCATTTCACACAAAGCATCCACAACTTAAAATTTAAATAATGTACATTCTCAGGCTTGACTGGGCTCCCCTGGAACAGTTTGGGGCCTCCCCTGGGAGGCTGGCCTCACCATTTGAGAACCACTGAGTTAGCTGCTGGCTTGATGAGAGGATGTTTTTGAAACTGCAGAGCAAGTAAACAAAACAGGGCTATCTCTTATTCTACTTCTTTATGGGATTTTACATCTTGTTTTGCTTGCATACCTTTAATCAAATTTCAGAACATTGTGATGTGACAAGAAACTTTTAGAACTAATTTGAAATGCAGTAGTTTATTATTTGAAATAAGTGCTGCCTTCATTTACTGTTACACACTTTTGTATAGGAAGCTAATACTTAGGATATTCCTAACATACCACTCTCATATCATATAAACACAGGAAACTGCATGCATTTTTCTAAGTTAAAATTGTGATTAGATTTATGTGTAATAAATTACTGTGTTAGTCAAGCAACTTATCCAAGCTGAATGCTTGGGAAGTGCACTGCAGGAGCTGTGAAAGTGTAAGTCAAATGCTTTCGTAGTTTGTACTCTACTGAGTTAGTTTTGATTTTGTTTTTGTTTTTATTTGAATGTTTTGTTTAATAAAGGTTCGTGGTTAAGAAAAAGATATATATTGCAGCAATCGTTCAGGGCCCAATTCTCGTCAGGAGCTCAGCTGGCATATGCATAATTTGCACTTTCTGTTCTGAATAACTTCACTGTGATGCCTCACTGGTGGCTCTCACAGCTCCTAACCTCCCCATTACATATCTGCAGAGCATTGCAAGGTGAACAGAGCTTTGCCAGGCACTTGCTTCTCCACTAATAAACCTGCCCTGGTCTAGCCTCATAGTGCATAATTACGCTGTTTATATGGTATGACTGTGTTATTGAGTCTGAGATTTCCAAACTGTGTTTTATTTCTTTTTCAAATGAGATGTTTATCTTCTAGGTCACCCACTGACCCCCTTGTGCACTGGCCTGTCCATCCACATCACCCAAAATCACCAGGACTTACCTGCTCTGAGAGTTCCCATGCCCCCCCCCCGTGGTGGGGCCAGGAGGGAGAGGGCCATTCACAAGGAGCCACATATTCAGGAGCAGAGCCTGGTTAGTAGTGCAAAGCATGTGGCAGGTTGGTGGATTATTTTGCCATTGAAGGTTTTCTACCTTTGGCTTATCCCCTGGGCCGTCAAGCATACAATGATGCCAATCCAATTAAAGGCAAGTACTGCTTTGTGCCTGCCTGCCTGAGCCCTGCCAGTGTTCCTCACTTAGGTGGCTGTTAAAGAGCGGGGTGGTCAGACTCCACCTCCCTGAGAGGAGAAAAGTCCCAGAGATGCTCAGTCATCTCTCCTGTCAGTTAATGTCTGTATGACCCAGGTCCTCCCCTGAAACTAGGCCACTGGCATGGGAGGCAGTACAGTTACCACTAAGCCTAAACTAAACCACTAAACCACACTGTATTTTTATAAGTAAATAAAAACAGCACTCAGATGAAAGAAGAAATTGCATTTTAGCTACAGTTGTTATAAATATTTAAGACACATCACAATGTTTTGAAACTGTTTAAAGGTTTTCCAAGGAAAATAACATAAAATAATACATAAAGTTGTAGAATAAGATAATCCATTTTTGTTTACTTTCTGCATTGTAAGAGGCATTGGCAGGAGATTTTTAGTCAATTAGGGTCCCATTTTCAGAAGGTTAGCGGAATGCTAAACATCTAAGCACTGTGCCATGTGGGAGAACAGCATGGTTGAACAGGTATCATATATTTAGCAGCCCCAGATACTAACCTGATCACGTGCATGTGCATATGTACTACTAAAGCCTTGCAAATGAGGGATCCCCTCCTGCATACAGAGCACAGTGCTATATAAAAGGTTTTGAAAGTGCTTAACAACTGAAATTGCAATACTGTTTACTGCTCCCAAAAATCCTGCCCTTATTTGAACACATAGTGGTGCATATTGTCACCCTACCTCTGATCACCATTATGATGCTCCCAAGTAGTATACCAAAATGATCCTTGGCATGTAAAGGATCTACATCCCTGATTGCAGTTTTAATGGCTCCAGTTATTATAGTAAAATGATCCTTGGTGTCTAGTAACCCCCCAGGTATACTAAGCTGGGTGCTCATTTCTAGATGCATCCTGGGGGAAAGGGAACTTGTACAATTGGGCCTTAGGTTGCACAACATTTCAAAATACATAACATACATGGAGCAGAGTGGTACACAACCACAAATTACACTGGTAATAATACATGCAAGACATGAGAACTTGAGTGATAAGCAAACAATCGACAATGCATATACAGCGCAGTCAGGCACCACAAACATATGCTGGCGATCAAATGCAGAGCAGTTTAAATCAACGCTGGCTATAAACATTTGTGCATAATGTCTAGAGTGGAAGCATAAGGGCCAAATTATAGCTGTACCTAAACTGGAAACAAGTCATAGGAGAGCAAGAGGGAAAACTAGAGCAAGTGCAGGAGGGAGAGGTGAGATCTCGGAAGTGGTTTGAAAGAACACATGAGAGGGAGATTGATGAATGGCTGGGGTGAGGGAGTTCCAGATTTTAGGGAAGCGGTGGCTGAACGTGGCTTTGCCAATGGTTTTGGAAACTGAAGGGACTGCTAGGGTTTGAATATTTCAGCTTCTGATGGTATGGCTGTGGGGGGACATCAGAGAGCTAGGAGGGTAGGGAAACAAACCAGATTTGCCCACAAAGCTGGCACAGTGGGCATGGTGTCTGTCCACAAGAAAAGAAAAGGAGAGAAATTTATAAATAGAACAGTGGTGAGTCCAAGAAGGATAGTCGAGCGTGTAATGGCAGAATTCTTGAAGAGTGTGTCCAGTCTGGCAAGGGTAGTCACTGGGGCTATGCTGTAGACCACATCACCATAGTCAGAGATTTGGAGGATCATTCTCTGGATAATAGCACAGTATGCTGGAGGTGGGATACAGTCACAGTTCCTGTAAAGTGCACCAAATTGGGGTGCAGCTTTTTGACTATAGCATCCACTTGTTCAGAAAAGTTTAGGTGCTGGTCTAGCCAGATACCAAGACAACTAAAGGTGGTAACATCCTCCACAGGGGAGCCATCCAGGATATGGAAAGTAGGAAGGGGAGGGAGCCTAGAGAGTCTGTGCCTTGTGCCAAAGGACATGGAGACAGTCTTCTTGGCATTGAGGAAAAGCTGATTTGTGTGTGGTCAGGGCTGAACTTGATCAAAGTCCAGCTGGAGTCTGTGGGCCTGCTGTGAAGAGGACCGTGTCATCCGTGTACATGTGAATGGATGCAGACAAGCATATGGAGGGGAGATCATTAAAGAAAATGGAGAAAAGTAGTGGGCCTAACACAGATCCTTGTGGGACCCAAGTGGATACCGGCAGAGAGGAGAGAGGGGGTCACCAATTTTGATGGCTTGGGACTTACCCCTGTAGGGAGGAATAGTGATGGTTGTCATAGAGGCCTGCAGCCTGGAGTTTGGCTAATAATTGGGTGGTAGACAGGGTTGAATGCTTTGGCTAGATCGTCGAAGATAGCAGAGGCTGTGATCCATACCATTATGGATGGATTTGGTGAGCCTGAGCAGGGAGATGGTGGTGGAGTGATTTTTGCGGAAGCCAGACTTGTATTGGGTGAAGAAGGAAGAAGAGTCCAGAAAGGGAGAGAGTTCTGAAGAGATAATTTGTTCCTGTATTTTGGAGGGAGGAGAGAAATGAGTCGGTAGCCGTTAGTACCAGATGGGTCACCACCTTTTGGTGGAGGAGTAACAGTGGCAGTCTTCCAGTCAGCAGGGATGGAGGAACACCAGAAATATAAGTTAGGGAGGTCAGCCAATGGGGAGGAGATTGCAGAAGCAGAGGCCATCTGGGCTCTTACCCTTGGAAGGATCAAGGGCGGGAAATGTGTCGGTGATAAAGGATGGAGTTACTGGACAGAAAAAAACAATAGTGGGAAGGAAGGAGATGACAATCATGCAGGCTGGCAGGGGTGAGAGGGAGGTGAGGAAGGGAAGAGGGAGGAGAGGAGCTAGGAGGTGCAGGTGATGAAAAGGAATTACATCGTTATGGTGATGAAGGAGAGGTTAGAGATAGGGTTGTCACTGACTTTGAGGACAGGCAAAGGAGTGGGAAGGGGAGAAGAGATTGTGACAGCCTTCCAAAATTTAGACAGGTAACCAATGTTGGTACTGAAGTTAGATGTAAAATACTCACCTTTGGCAAGCTTATTGCTGTGGTACAGGTGCTGAGGAGGTGATCATACCTCTGGAAGCCATGGGGGATGGGTTACGTTTATTTTCTGACCAAGCCAAATCATGCACTTGCAAGTAAGCTATGAGCTCAGCCATGATCTAGGGGAGGTGGGGCACCTTTTCTCATGTCCTGCTCTGGGGGCGGCATGGAAGTCCCATATTTTGAGGAATTTTGTTTTGAAATATGTTAGCATGGAGTCAGTGGAGCAGACCAATGAGATAGGGGACCAATCAGAGTGGCTTAGATCACGGCGCAAGGGGATGAGGTCCAGGGATTAGAAGGAAAATATAAGCAGTGTGTTGGTGGGGATGAGGGGGCTTTAGCTGAATGAGAGGCAGCAGAAGGTTGTGATTATGGTGTCAAAACAGAAGCGAGGGAAGTCAAGAGTGGAATGCCACAGGGATCCATCCTGACTCTTGTATGCTCATTAACAATGTTTGAGAATGAATCTGGGTTTGTTTCTCTTTGAAGATGACACCAAGCTCATGAGAGAGTAGTGACGGGGGGAAGTAGGAAGCTGCAGAGTGACATATAAAGATTAGAGAGGTGGCCTAAGGTTTGGCAGTTGAAATTCAATGCCAAAAAGTGCAAGGTGATTCACTTAGGGGACAAGAACCCCAGGACAGAGTACCGGATAGGAGGGGCAGAGCTGACCACTACAGCTGAGGAAAGGGACCTAGTATTCATCATTAGTGACTCCCTTAAACAATCAAGCTAGTACAGTGAGGCACCTAGTAAGGCAAATAGGATACTAGAATGTGCCAGAAGAGGTTCTGATAGCAGAAGAAAAGAGGTTTACTGCCTCTTTATTGATCATTGGTGAGGCTGCACCTGGTATACTGTTCAGAGTTCTGAACTCATGAAGACCTCACCTCAAAAGAGATAAAGACAAAGGGTGATCAGGATAATTCAGAGCTGACAGGACAGATCATATGAGGATCTGCTCAAGGCACTGAACATGTCTTCACTGGGGACCAGACAAGAGAGGAATGATATGATAGAGACCTTCAAGTTCCTGTACGGAAAATAAACAAGGTGAATGGAGAAGAACTACCTAGCATGAGTAACAGTTCAAGGGCATGGGGGCACAAGTAGAAACTGAAGGGAGGGAGGTTCAAGAGGGATATTGGAAAGTTTTATTTTCCAGAAATGGTGGTGGAAATGTGGAATAGTCTGCCAACTGAGATGGCAGGCACCAAAACCATAAATGGTTTTAAGCATGGCTGTGAAAAAGTGAAGGGTATAATGGTTACTCAGGCGATAGTGGTGGGAGGGAACAAGGGAGTGGATAGTGAAGGCTAGTACCCTGTATGGACAGTAGGTTCTATGTTTAATAGGGGAAATAGGGGCAGACAGGATGTACCATTTTTTTTTCTGCCATCGTCTATGTTTCTGTGTTTCTATTTTTCCATGATCCCTGACATCTAGTAGCCCCACCTGTCAGTCGCAAATCTGAGCCCCTTCCCAAAGCCATCCAGCCAGGTCCCTCCACCCCTTCCCCTGTTTACCCAAGATTGCAACCACTTCCCTGTGACTGTGATAAGTACGGCATCTTAGCTCATTACCTTGGCTGATCACTGTCTGAGTGAAAGGAAGTGAGTGCGCACCTACTGTAGAACATCTGTTTCTACAGTAGGTGTGTGCTTACTTCGTGTCACTCAGAAAGTGGCCAGCTGAGGTGGCGAGCAGAGGGGCTGGACCTGTCACTGTTTCAGTGGGAGGGACTGGCAGCTGGGGTAATTTATGAGCCATCATGGGGAGAGGGGTGGAAGGACCTTAATGGGTGGAATTGGGAGGGGGCTTACACTTGCAATCAGGGTGATCTATATGCCAGGGATCCTCTTAATACACTAATCAGGCGTATCTGAATGGTGATTGGGGGTGGAGAAATTCTAGATGCCAGGGATCATTTTATTATATCAGGGGTATCTGAATTGCGATGAGGAAGTGGGGGCTGGCACTGCTCTGTATAATTCCTCCATGCAGTCATGCACAGAGGCATTGTGCAGAAATGTTAGTTAGCCCATATGGACCAGCAAATGTCCCACTAGCACCTTTCCTGCCCTATGGACTTAGCATGCTGAGAGTTGAAAATGACTCATGGGATAAAGGTGCTATCCTATTTGGGACGTGCTTTCTCCGTTTGTTCCTCTGAATCCCTGACTTACTGGAGGCTGTGATAGTGCCTAGTCATGCCATAGTGGGCTATCCAATGGGAACCAGTGATGACTGTACAGTGTGGTTCAATATTACAATGGGTGCAGAGGCAAGCCACAAAAAGATGATGGTCCTGGACTTTAGTAGGTTGGATTTTAAAGAAATCGGAGACTTCTTCAGAAGCAGCCTAGCAGGGGAGGATTGTCAGAGAGGGGCAGAGGAACAGTGGAGAAATTAAGTTAAGGCATAGGGAAGGCAATCAGCATCTGCATGAAGGAAGTGAGCAAAAGCAGGAGAAAACAAGCATTTGTCGATGCTGAATGTTGTACTGCTGGCGTTGGCATTGGTAGTGCAGGAGTTAGAGAGATGCATAATAGGAATGGCAGTGAAGTATGGAAGTGACGCCAACCCCACACCACCGTGCAGAGACTGACAGACATTGAGGTGTGCCTTTGGATCATCGACCATAACGCTCATGCCATTTAACCTCATCCGACCCTGCAGACGCCGACAAGTGTCACGTTGTGCCTCGGGGCCATCGGATCTTATTCTCACCCCATTCCATAACAAAATACATTGAGATGGGTGCAGTATAGGAGAATGGGGTGAACTTTGATAGAGGTCCAAGGCACACCTTGATGCCTGTCACTGGCTGCAGGGTGGGAGGAGGTGGAATGGTGTGACCACAGCCAACAATCCAAAGTCACCCCCTTGATACCGGTCAGTCTATACAGGGTGGGATATTATGGTTAGAAACCTTAACGCCCCAGGCATTTGTTGGTATTTGCACTCCAAATTTTCAACATGGGCTTTTTGTGACCCCACCTCATGAAGGCATTTGGGACCTCTGCTCATGAACAGTGGCACTGTGATTTTGTTAATATGTCCTGAACGTTGATTTCCTATAACAACTGTGGCATTCTGCGCCAGATGTGAGGGAACACATTTTGGATAGGATGTGAAAAATGACAGCTCTACTGTTTCATAAGGATGTGTGAAGAAACCGCAATATTGGAAAAATCTGGAGTGAAAATATTAAAAGTTCTCAAAGTTATGAGGTGCATGGAAACTGCACAATGCATGCTCATAACACAGTTATTTTGTGGATTCTTGTTCTCAAAATTGCACAGGGCATTTTGGAACCCATCTATGAATAGTGACACTGTCATTTCATTAATCGGTCCCAAAAGGTGATTCTGCGCAATGACCGTGAAATCACCTTTTGGGATCGAATGATGAAATGACAGTGACTGAGTTCATGAGGTGGGGTCCCAAGAACCCATGTTGAAAATTTGGAGCCCAAAGTCACAAGAGTGGATGAGATATCCACTTAAGTTGATCCCCCACACCATTGATGCCATTATACAGCTTACCAGCATTTCTTCAGTTCGTGGTCGGTTTTGAAGAGTGCAGACATGTTCCTGCTCCACCGAAGATCACAGCGCTGGACTCTGGAGGTAAGTATGGGGTGGGGGTTGGGGGGGGTGTGCAGAAGGTGGGTGCAGGTTGGGGGAGGGGACCCAATGGCAAAGGACCATTTTCTTTGTTTTAGGTTATAATAAAAATAAAAGAAAGAACGCCGAGGACCATTTTTTTTACAGGTGTAAGGAAAATGTTGGGCAACTGGGGTGGGTTCTCAGTGTGCCCCATGAGTGTGTAGTGTGATGTTAGCCACACTGAGGTGGGCAGGGTCAAATGCTGACGCAATCAGCTTTTGAACACAGAGGCACACTGGGGTGGGCTCCCAGTGTGCCACACAATCTTGGGGGTTAACTATGCCAACAGGGGGATTGGGCACCCCAAAGTCGGCTTGCTGGGGATTATGAGAAGCAGATGGCAACAGCCTCAACCATGTTCACTGAAATGTTACACCAGGCAAGGCATGCCCTGCAATGATGGGGAGCACCCTCATTGCAGCTGCAAAATTGTTTCAAGTTGGTGGCACGCTTTTGCACTGCTGTCATAGACAGCATGCTGTTTCATTTGTGCTACAGAGCCCAGCCTGAAAAAGCAGTGGTGCCTTCGGCCACAACACAACCGCACCTCCAAAACCTGCCACCACTATACGTTGTCTGCCCTGTGTGCACAAGACAACATAAAAAGGACCATTATGGTACTATAGGGAAGTTGTCATGAAGGTGTCTGAAGAACATCCCCAAACCAGTCTGGTTAAGCACTTCCCTCACTGTTTTAGAGGAGAGGGCTAGCCCCACAATGGCGCCCACAGCTGAGACCAAGGTGGAGGGACAGATCCTCAGCGATGCAGCACCAGAAAAGGGGGAAAGAAAATCCCAGAGAAGGAGGAAGCTTCTCTTGGTGGGGGACTCAGTTGCCCAAGGAGTGAAGTTAAGGGAACCTAGCGGGAAGGAATGGGAGGTAAAGTGCATTTCGGAAGGCACTGCATGGTGGGATGAGAAGGTGGATCAATAGGATCACAAGGGTAGTGGCAAGGAGGGAGGAACTGGATGTTATCGTCCACCTGGGGATGAATGACTTGGCAGGAGACAAAGTGGAAGCAGTTAGAATCCAAAAGGATTTTATGAAGTTGGGGGAGTCTGAAGCAAGTAGAACACTTCAACGAGGCAGTGTAGCGCAGTGTTTAAGACTCTGAGCTGCAAACCTGGAGACCTGAGTTTGAATCCCACAGCCCCCGTTTGCATACTGTGTGACCCTGAGCAAGTCACTTAACTTCCTTGTGCTCCCAGGTCACACCTGTAAGCAAGCTTCAGCTTAGCGTGTCTCTCCTGGTAAAAAAAACAAAACACTCCATCTCCTCGGAGGTGCCACCTGTCCATGGCAGGGGAAGTGCTAGGGCACTCCACATCCAGTAATTCAACTCCTGGTTGAAGGAATGGCATGGAATGGAGGGTTATGGCTACATGGGAGACTGGGGCCCCACCTGGACGAACGCAAGCCTGTATAAAGATAATGGCCTGCATCCATCAGGGAACATGACCTGAGTAAGAAGTCTGAAAGCTTCAGTGACAAGCATTTAAAATGGCCGGGGGGGGGGAGTCAGAAAGGTCAGGCGACTTAGTATCACCCCCCTGGGCACATGCAGGAAAATTAGTTGAAGTCTGGGACACTGAGAGCAGAAGCAGAGTGGGAAACAGTGAATTCTACGTCACATACGAAAGACAACTGGGGAGGGGGGATGAAGCAGAGATGGGGAGGGGGAAGGAAGCAGGACAGCAGCAGAAAGAGAAGGAGGGGGATAGGATACAAAACATGGAAGGCATGTTAACAAATGCCCGCAGCCTGGGAAATAAAATCCCAGACTTGGAGGCATTGATAGTAGAGGCAGACCTGGACATAGTAGCAATAACTGGGACATGGTACACTATTAATCATGGGACATTGATGTACCAGGTTATGCTCTGTTCAGGAGGGATGGAAGGTAAAAAAGGAGGGATCGTGGCCTTGTATGTCAGAGAGGCTATAAAGGAGACAGAGGTACAGGGTTAGACAGGGGGAGGCTGATGCACTGTGGGTCATCCTTGAACCTGGCAAAGGCTCAGCAATATGAATAGGGGTGATCTTCAGGCCTCCGACACAGGGGGGAGAAGTGGACAGGGAGTTTGCAGATGGAATACACAATATGGCAACAAAAGGTGAAGTCCTGCTGCTGGGGGATTTCAGTATGCCAGATGTGGATTGGTCCGCCCAGGCAGCTGCTTCAGCCAGAGGTGGAAGCATCCTGGATTCCCTACAGGGGCGGAGGTCTAAGGCAGCTTGTGCTTGATCCAGATAAAAGGCCATTCTTGACCTGATACTGACCAATGGGGACAAAATTCAGATATCTGTGTGTAGGGACAGCTGGGCTCCAGCAACCACCATATAGTGTAGTTTAGCATGGAACCCAGGACCCAGTTCAGTCACACGACGGCAAACATTTTGGATTTCAAGAAGGCAGACTTCACTGACATGGGGAGATACATCTGAATAGCCTTCTTTAGAAGCTTGTAAAAGGGTGGCATTCAGGAGGTATGACGAAACACAGAAGAATGAGAATAGAGAGGTGTATCAGGTAAAACAGAGGGAAGCAGGTAAGGTAATGAAGGGATCAAAGGCTCAGACAGAAGAAAGCATAACCAAAGGGTATCAAAAGAAGACCAGACTTTCTTCAGGTACATAAGCAAGAAGAAAAAGGCAAGGGGAGGGATTCTGAGGATAAGGAGGATGACAAAGGGAGACTGCACAGAGGGGATTAGTAAAACATATACATCCTGAACAGGTACTTCTACTGTTTTCACAGTGGAGAGAGACAGGGACAGTTCACCAAGCAGCAGCAGCATTAACACTGTAGGGGGAAGTGGACACAAGTCCATTTTCAAAGGAAAGAGTATTATTGAAGGGACTTCAAATTTTAGGGTGGACAAGGCCATAGGACCAGATGGATACACCCAAGGGTATTAAGGGAACTAGGCAGGGAGGTGCTTGCTTGCTGTTCTGCTCACGGCCTTATTCAGCAACTCACTGGAAACAGGAGTGGTTCCAGAGGACTAGAGGAGAGCAGACATAGTTCCATTTTGTAAAAGCATCAGCAGGAAACAGGCTAGCAAATATAGCCTGGTCTGTCTTACCTGAGTCATGGGGAAATTAATGGAATCCATACTAAAAGAGAGACTGTTAAGAGTATCTTGAATCCAGTGGACTGCAAGACCACAGGCAGCACAGATTCACAGGGTAAAGGTCATGCCAAATGAATCTGGTGGATTTCTTTCACTGGATGACCAGGGAAATAGATAAGGGGAGAGCAGTGGACATGATTGAGCTGGAATTTAGCTAGGCCTTCAGCACTGTGCCACACAGGAGGCTGATAAAGAAACTGAATGGCCTAGGGGTGGGATCCAAAATGGTTAATTGGGTTCAGTGTGCCTGTGCAGCTGGTTTTGTGCTAGTGTAACATAGATAATCTTTGGCTGTTCACCTCTCTATCCATGGGATATACTACCCTGTATGGGTATGAAGGGTAGGAACCCTAGAGGAGGGTTCCACCCCTTGAGGTGCCGCAGGAGTGATTCCCTTGGCTAATGGTACCTTAAGAAGAAGTCCATGGGAAAGAAAGGCATGTTGCTGGAGAAGGAGGGGTGGATGGAGGGGCAAAGAAAAAATACTTGTGTGTGGATTGAGGAGAGCAGCCCTTAAATGGGCTGAATGGGAATGTGTCCGGTTGCACTGCCCCCTTAAACTACAGACTGTAGCCTTCCAATTAGTATAGTAGCTAGTTAATGGATAAGAAACAGAGGGTGGTGGTTAACGGCACTCACTCTAATGATGGGAGAGTGATCAGTGGGGTACCACAGGGCTCAGTACTGGGACCAGCCTTCTGAACGTAGGGACACTGCAGAAGAACTGATGGGAAGGTATGCTTTTTTGCAGATGATATCAACATTTGCAATAGGGTAGACACTGAGGAGTGGTGAAGAGAATGATCAGGGACCTTGTGAGTTTTGAGGAGTGGTAAAAAGCATGGCAGTTGGATTCAATGCCAAAAAGTGCAAAATCGTGCACCTAGGCATAGGAACCAAGAGCTGAGTATAGGATGGGGGGGGGTTATTGACAGTCAATAAACAGGAAAGGGATCTTGGGGTTTTTATGTCTGAGGATCTCAAGGTGGTACTGTTGTAAAGCAGTGAGTAGGGCTAGTGGGATGCTGGGGTGTGCAGGGAGGGTATCTTCATCAGGGGGATGGAGGTGGTGTTGCCAGACCCCACCTGGAGTGCAATGTAATTTTGGAGAACAAACCTCAGAAAAATATAGACAGGGTGGAGGAAGTCCACAGGAGGGCAACTAAAATGGTGCAGGATTTACATGAGAAACCCTAAGAGGTGAGACAGAGGAATCTCAGCATGTACACCCTAGAAGAGAAGAAAGAGAAAAGAGACATGATACAGGCCTAAAGGTATCTTACAGGAGTGAACAGGGTCTGGGAAGTCACTTTCAAATGTGAAAGAGCACCAGGACCAGGGGGAATGCAACGAAGTTGGGAGGGGCAAGAGAGAGATGTGAGAAAATATTGGTAGATGTCTAGAACAGATTACCAGCTGACGTGGAGGAGGCTAAAACAGTAGGTGGCATCAAGCATGTGTGGTGTAGACATAGCGGTATATTAGAGAAGAGGTGAGAGGGTCAATGGAGATCAGACAACATGTGAGGAGGAAGATGAGGCAGGAAACATCTAGGCAGACTAGGTAGGCCAAGTGGTCCTTTTCTGATGACAAGTTCAGTGTTTCTGTGTTTATGATTGCACACCTACTATAGAAACAGTTTTTATTACGGTAGGCATCTGATTGCGAACTGTCATTCAGTTGGTGGCTGCGATGTGAGTGGAGGGTCTGTGCTGGTTGCCGTACACCATAGGTTGGGGGCAAGTGGGGGCAGTTGTAGTGGTACTGGGTGGGCTGGTCGGGGAGATATTATACTTATGGGGCAGGGGAATCACTCAACACCAAGGATCTCATATGGAAGAATTACAGCTCTTGCCCGACTACTAATTGGGACACGTGGGGAATCCTGGTCTGGATATTAGGCAAATGGTACTGAGGAATAACTGATCTTATCAAATGTTTGGCTGGGGCCCAGTTGATCAGTGGTGGGGGGTCTGCTGTCTACTGGACACATGGGACAGGTGTTTTATTACACAGGCATGCAATTTGGGGGGGGCACTGGACACCGGGAAGGTTATGCCATGTACCAGTGGAGGGACCAGGGCTAGTGGTAGCCTGACATGGCCAGGTGTTGGGAGTGTAGGAATGCACAGTCCATAACACCTGGTTTGGGGAACCAGTAACTAGTGTTGCACTAATGGATAGCTACACCTCTCCAACCCTCCCAGCATGCCGATGTGCCTATGTGCAAGGTGCTGTCAGCTGCTTTATACAGGTGCACAAGGATGGATTAGGGCCACTTACAAATGGGCTAGTGACTTGGTAACCAAGCAATCATATGACCCTGTGCAGTACTATCCTGCTTTAGAGGTGCAAATTGGGATTAGCAAGTTGATAACCTGTCTAACACTCACAAAAAAGCTTGAATATTCTGCCTTAGGGCTTTTTAAAACCATTGTAACTCTGTTAAATGAACAAGGAAACACCCCAGAGTTGTGGTTGGTGATGGTGCACCTTGGCCTCATACCCACTGCTGGACCCCACCCACCTGGGTCCCAATCCTCTGTGTGCCTCCTCTGCCTGAATGATACTGGATGTCTTGGGTGCCAGAAGAAGTGGCAGTCCCACCCTATGGATAAGCCAGGGAGGTCTCTCGCCAGGCAGAGGTAGGCATTAGCGGAGCCTCGGGAGGGGACCCAGAGTGTAGCCATGGGGGCAGGTTCGGTGGGAGAGAACTGGGGATGATGCCTGAGAGAGGACACATCTCTGGTGATCAGAGGAAAAAGAGTTGGTAAAAAAAAAAAACATTTCCCAAACAGCATTCCCTCTTTTGATTTGAACCCAAATCACCTTTTGATAATGCAGCCACCAAACTACCTGACTATCTAACTGCTGCAGGTATTACCAAACCCAAACCCACTGGTATAAGTTCAAAAAAGACACCCTGAATTTTGTCCCTGAATACCTAAATGCCAAGAGGAAGGCCTGAGGTGCAGCTGGTTGGCTGGCATTGGCACACCCACCTAAACCAAATAACCCCCCAACATGTTTCCCTTGATGTCTTTAAATCTTGAACTGGCTTTCAGCGCCAGTGGACTTGAACATAGATAACTATATATATATAATATTCCCCTGGTGCAGGGCAATTCCTGCCCTCACTCACAGCTCTGCTATACTAGTCCTAGGATGGCACACATGACTGAAGTCCTGGGGAGAATGGATCAGTAGACACAGAATCAGGACTGATGCTTAACACTTGAAGGTGTGAAAGCTGCAGCTTGGATCTTCAGTGCAACTCAAGGTCTTGCAGCCCTGCCCCCCCAGCCCACAGAGGCCCACTGCAGGGCATCACACAAGACCCACCAGCCACAAGGGACCCAGACATGGGAGCGTGCCCACAGTCTGGCTCCCCCATAGGTCAGAGCACCCGGGCACAAGCCCACAATCCCTTACCGCCAGCAGCCCCACTTGTTAGGGGTCAGCGAACTCCCCACCTAGCATGTTTAGGATTGATTCTTCAGATCATTTCCATTCTTTCCTCAGTTACCTGCTACTCTGTGTAGTCAAGCAGTCTCAGCTACCTTCTCGAATATCAGGCTCTAGTGGCACTGTGCAGAGTCTGAAATTCCAGGGATTTAACACAACAGTCAACCATCTTGCAGCATCTCAGGAGCAGACAGCAGGCACCCACCCAGACAGCACCCGCTCATCCCCCTGCCCCCACAGTCTTTCAACTCCAACACAGTGGCCACTATTGTGCTCTGGCTCACACACAAGTTCAGCAACTCTTTTTCAAAAATACATTGAGAAAGTCCCATTTCTTACCATGCTGGTGCTAGTCAACTCCAGACAGAAGAGGCTCTCTTGTCAGCTTCTTAAAATCAGGGTTCAAATCCAGTTTTTATGTCCATTTTCTACAATCCATTTTTTCTGCCAAAAAACAGTCCTTTAACCTTGTCTTTCCCTTTTCCAGTTGACGTCTTGTCATTGCCAGGGTCAGACAGAACCTTTTACACTTTTTCTTCTGTCATCAAAAATCTTTGATCATCCGTGTCTCACCGATGTGACGCAGATAAAACTGAAGAGGCTTTCTCCCCATCCTCTTGATACAAATCCATTTTTGTAATCCTTTTTCTCAATCCATTTAACCTGTACTCTGAACAACTTCATCGCTGTGGTGCAACTTCTCTGACAGCAACAAAATACTGCAGATTTCCCTCTCTGCAGAGCTGCCTGCAAAATCCTCTCTTTTCTCTTTAGATGGGGAAAGGCACAACCAGCTCTGGGGGACAGATGGCTGGCAGCCCCCCTTACAGCCCCACAACCCCACCTTCTCCCTAGGAGCTGGAGACCCCCTCCCTGTGGAGAAGCTCCCACCAAACTGAACTTTGAAACCCAAGTTCTTCCCCCTTGGGAGATTTCTGGCAACTCCCCATTGGCAGGAGCAACTGTCAACCAAAATTAACATGTACAAGGTTCCCACGACACCTCACTGGTTGCTGAGAAGGCACACAGACTGTCCCCAGTACTTTTGCCCCCAAGAGTCTTCACTGAAGTTCTACTCTTTAGTAGCCTCTTCCCTCTGATGGCCCAATAAACAAGTTAGCATTTTTAGTTATTTTCCAGCCAGTCGCTAACGCTGAAACTTGTTTTCCCCAGCACCAGACAGGCTGAGAAATATGTGTAGTATAACAGCAGCAGGAATGAGGAATAAATGTTCTAACTCTATCTGGATTAGGTGAGTGGGGGACTACCAGACTACCAAAGAATTATTTTTTTATTGTGTCCAGAACTGACACTGTGTGTATGTGTGTGTGTGGGGTTGCTGGTAGGCTGCATTTGTGCAGTTAAAACACGATTCCCAGAATCATTAACTAGCACTAACCACGCAGTGTGCTAGCACTTCAGGAAAGTATTTAATATACCTGTATGCCTTATATGCATTAGAGTAACCCCCAGTTGTATGAGCACCTGGTTGCAATTAGTAATCCTGTGCAAAAAATATATATATAGTGCCACATTAACAGGTTAGCACTGCACAGAAGAATGCTTTTTAAAATAGTACCAGCTATGCTTATCACAATGCAGTGCTAGTTCTGTTACAGTGGTATGTGGGCCCCCATTTTCAGATTAGTGTTGTGCACTCCTAAGTGCTGCACCTGAGATAGCGCACAGCCACAGAAGGTGGTGGTAAATGACACTCACTCAAGTGAGGAGAGAGTGACTAGTAGGGTGCCGGAGGGCTCAGTAATGGGACACGTCCTCTTCAGTGTCTTTATAAGTGGCATAACAGAAGAACTGGAAGGGAAGATGTGCCTTTTTGCAGATGACACCACAATCTGTAATAGCATTGATAGGTGCAGATGGAGAGAATGAGTGAGGACCTTAGAAAACTTAAAGAGTGCAATGGGACATGGCAGCTCGGGTTCAAAGCCAAAAAGTGCAACATCAAGCATCTAGGGACTGGAAGCCTAGAGGCTAAGTATAAAATGTAGGGGGAAGTACTTATGGTCACTAAGGAAACCTTTTATTCAGCACTGTGCTCTGTATGCAGGAGAGGATTACTCATTTATATGGCCGTAGTAGTATATATGCACATGCACATGATCAGGGTAGCATCAAGTGATGCTGAATACGACACCGATCCACCCATGCTGTTCTCACAGTGTAATGTTTAGCTCTGCACGCTAACCTTCTGAAAATAGGGCCCTAATTGACTAAAAATCCTGGCTGATGCCTCCTAAGATGCAGAAGGTAAACATAAAAGGGTTATCTTATCTATCTCTTTATGTATTGTTTTATCGTATTTTGCTTGCAAAACCTTTATCCGATTTCAAAACATTGTGATGTGACTTAAAATGTTTAGAACAGACTAGTTAAAATATAGTTTTTTTTTTCTTCTTTTACCTATATGCTGTCTTTATTTACTTATAAAAACACAGTCTGGCGGGTTGGCCTAGCAGCTTGGTAGTGATTGCACTGCCTCCCATGCCAATGGCCCAGTTTTGGGGGTGGACCTGGGTTGCACGGGGGTTAGCTGGGGGGAGATATGATTGAGCATCTCAGGGAATGCTCTCCTCTCAATGAGGGGAAGTCTGACCACCCCACTCTTCAATATCCACCTAGCTGAGGAGGGCTGTCAGGGCAGTGGAGTTGCATAAGTGGGAGGAATCAGGCAGGCACAAAGCAAGTATGTGTCTTTATATGCAATTGCATCATTGCATGCTTGGCTGCCCAGGGGATGAAACCAAAGGTAGAAAACCCCCCAGTGGCAGAATGATCCAACAACCTGATGCAGATTCTGCACTGCTAACCAGGCTCTGCTCCTGTCTTAATATGTGTCTCCTTGTCAGTAGCCCTGGCCCTCCCTCCTGGCCCCAACACAGGGGATGTGTGTGTGTGTGTGGGGGTCTCAAACAATGAATGTCCTGTGGATGGTAAGTGATTGGGCTGGAGATGTCAGTGGGCAAAGGGGTAGCAGGGTGACTAAGGAGATAAAAATCTCTATGGGAAAAAAAAAGAAATAAAACGCAGTTTGAGAAGCTCAAACCCCAAAACACACCATGCATGCCTCCAGTGAGGCATCACAGTAAAGTTATTAATTATTTATTTATTATTTATTGAAATGTCGTAATTACAATCCTTTGAGTCGAAGACTCCTTTGCAAAGGCTCCACGTCCATAAACAGAAACAACACATAGTGACAAATTGTACATTGCTAGCCAGGCAAACAATACATTAAGGTCATTTAACATGGTTGAATCAGTACAGAGTAATTAGCTTGCTAGGTTAGTTTCACGTGGTTTCACTAGGGTTGTATAGGAACCCAGGGTCGTTGCAGTGAGGGGGGATTGGTTGCTAGTTTCAGATGCTAGCATTTGGCCGATGGGTTGTGCTTAAGGTACCCAGAGCTATGATGGCCTGGTAGGGAGTTGAGGGAGGCGTTGGTTTTCTGACTTCAGCCTAGTGTAGGAGGACAGGTTGAAGCAGCCACAAGTCTCAGAGGCCTTTTTTATATATAGGCTAAGGCTGGGGACTTGGGAGATAGAGGAAGGGAGTTGATTAAGCCAGAGTGGTGCTCGGTACCTGAATGACCTTTGCCCTAGTGAAGTCCTACAGTGGGGGATTAGGAGTGTGGTGTTAGCCAGATTTCAAGGGGTGCTCCTATGGGGGGGTTGTTTGGATGAAGGGGTGAAGACCCGAAGGTGAAAGTTTCATTAGGATCTTCTTTGCTTGGAGGCAGGTGTGGAACATTAGTATCCCTTCAAAGGTCAGCCATTCTGCTCGATTATAGAGCTCACATGTGTGGGTTAATCTTTCTGAGTTAGTGACCAATCGGCAGGCTTTGTTAAGAGCTAATTTGATGTTATTTAGGGCTGTGTTGTCGGCTGTGCCATAAATTGTAATCCCATAATCGACAACAGATAGGACTGAGCAGGTAACAGCCAGTCTAAGTGCCAGGGAGGAGGCAGTGCTTGTGCCTGTAAAGAATCCCCAGCCGTATGTTGGCAGAGGTAGAGAGGTGTTTAATATGTGAGTGGTAGGTGAGGGATGTATCCAGTGTAATGCCCAGATACTTAAAGTTTGTGACCTATTCAATTTGGGTGCCCTGTGGATTGGAGATAGTTAGTTGGGTATTACTATTGGGGTTTTGGCGGTGAGCAAAGATCATAGATTTGGTCTTGCTGTAGTTAAGTAATAACCTGTGATCAGTAAACCAGGATTCAAGTTCTCGAAAGCAGCCTTTCAAGATATTTTGAAGGGAGATTGGATTTGAGTGTTTCCAGTATACAGCGGCATCATTGGGGTAGAGTAATAGTTTATCACTGCAGGCCTGGGGGAGGGAGTTGAGAAAGAGAGTGAAAAGTAATGGGCCTAAGATTGACCCTTGGGGGACTCCAGAGTGAACAGGTAGCTTGGCAGATAGGGTGGTGTTGATTTTGACCTATTGAGTCTGGTCAGAGAGATAGTTATTGAACCAGGAGATTGCTTCAGGTGCAAGATAGAGGAAGGGGAGCAAGTGGATAAGCAGTGCATGACTGACAGTGTCCAACACTTTGGTCAGGTCCACAAAGACTGCCCCTGCTAGTGACCCTTGATCCAACGCCCCGTGCATGTAGGAGGTGAATTTGAGGAGGGCCATACTGGTGCTGTGCCCTGATCTAAACCCGTGCTGTTCTTGACACAACAGATTGTATTTGTCCAGGTACTCTGTGAGCTGGTCAGCCACAATTTTTTCAAGCGCTTTGGAGTGGGGAGGATTGTGATTGGCCTATAGTTACAAAGGTCAGTTGGATTACCCTTTTTTAGGATAGGTGTGATGATACCCCTTTTCCAGAGAGTTGGAAATTGACCCAGTGTCGGAGAACAGTTTAGTATTTTGGTGAGGTGAGGTGAGACAGGGTCTCGTCGAGTGTAAGTCTGAGAATTTTAAGATCTAGGGAGTCACTGCTGAAACGCGAGTTGCTCAGTGCTTTAGTTAGGTAGCATTTAGCTTCATTGCAGGAGATGATTCTCAGCCGAAAGGGAGGGCATGTATTAGGTATGGAGGTGCTAGAGGGAATGTTTGGGATAGGGTCAAAGAAGTTTTGTGGTAGGATGTGGCTAAGATCGGAGAAGGAGTTGTTAAGGACATTTGCTATGGTGTTAGGGTCCTGGGTGAGTGTGTCCTGATTGAGAATCTGCGTGGGGGATGGGGAAATGGCTTTCCCATAGAGTTCCTTGACATTGTTCCAGAATTTATTCCCAGAACCCCATGTGGAGGTGAGTGCTTGCTTATAGTAGGTAGACTTAGCTAATCAAATTGCCCAGGTGCACTTGTTTCTAGCCTCTCTATGTAGCTGATGGTCAGAGGGGAGTTGGGAATACAAAGCCCTATGCCAGAGGTCGTCTCTGTGTTGCATCAGTTTAAATTGGGTGTGCAAGATCCACGGAGTATCCCTGTCTTTTATAACTTGTGTAGTGAAAGGGGCAAATATGTTACAGGCGGTATAAAAATTTTAATAAAGGAGGTGAGGGCAGCGTCTACGGACGTGGCCGTATGAATGGGTGCCCAGTCACAGGAGGAGAGATAAAATCTGAGATTAGAGAGGGCCCCTTTTTTGAGGTGCCTCTTAGTAAAACAATGCAAATTATATGCATATGCCAGCTAAACTCCTGATGAGAACTGAATACTGAAGGATTGCAGCAAAAATTGTTTCTTAACCAAGAAACGTTTATTAAACAAAACATTAAAATAAAAACTTAATCAAAACATAGTCCACAGAGTACAAACTAGCAATATTTTTGGCTTACACTTCTACAGCTCCTGAAGTGCTTCTAAAGCATTCAGCTCAGATAAGTTGCTGGACTTCCGCAGTAATTAATTACACATAAAACCAATCAACAATTTAACTTGGAAAAATGCGTGCAGCCCTCTATGTATACAGGTATGTTAGGACTATCCTGTATTAGCTTCCTATACAAATGTGTTGTCTAACACTAAATGAAGGCAGCACTTATTTAAAAGAATCAACTAGAGCATTTTAAATTAGTTCTAAAAGTTTCTTGTCACATCACAATGTTCTGAAATTTGATTAAAGGTGTGCAACAAAACAAAATGTAAAATCCCATAAAGAAGTAGAATAAGAAATAGCCCTGTTTTGTTTACCTGCTCTGCAGTTTCAAAAACATCCTCTCATCAAGCCAGCAGCTAACTGAATGCAGCAGACAAGCAGTTCAGCCGCAGGCCATTCAAGGGGGAGGGGCAGGGGGATGGGTAGTTTCAGAACATAGTCCATTTCAGTATATAGTTTATTTGTTTCAGTATATAGTGTATGTGAATTTTTCAGTATACAGTGCATGTGTTTCAATACATAGTGTATGTGTTTCACCATGTAGTGTGTTTGTTTCAGTATATAGTGTGTGCAGAGTTTTCAGTGCATAGTGTATTTATTTCACTAGATAGTGTATGTATTTCAATATAAAATGTAGATGTTTCAATATATAGTGTATTTGTTTCAGTATATAGTGTATGTGCTTTTTTTAGTATGTAGTATATGCATTTCAATAGATAGTGTATGTATTTCAATATATAGTGTATTTGTTTCAGTATATAATGTATGCAGATTTTTTTCAATATATAGTGTATGTGTTACAATCTATAGAGTATTTGTTTCAGTAGATAGTTTATGTGGATGTTTCAGTCTGTAGTGTATGTATCTCAATAGGTAGTGTATACCGTCTTTCGGATGAGACGTTAAACCGAGGTCCCATCTGCCTGGATTGGTGGTAGTTCAGGAAGGGGTGTGAATTTAGATGAATGATTACTATACTGATTACATTCAGGTTACTTTGCATGCACTTTTAGTCCCTAATGATCAGTCCTACAACACTGGGTACTCAGAATGTTATACTAAGAGGCATTGCCCAGGGGTGGCTGGTGTTGCAGCTGTTGCTGGGGCCCTTAACGGAAAGAAAAGGCAGTTAGCACGCACAAACAGAGTTTTGATTATCTGTAATCCTGGCCGGTTGGCCCAGTCTCTTGAAACCCAGAAAATCACTGAAGCAATTAGGTGGTACCACAGACAATTACAGTAAATAATTTGTTGCAGGGAGCTACCCTTACCAGTTGATTGTGATGGATCTGGCAATATGGAGACCTCATGTAGTTCACCGAGAAGCATGGGGAAGCAGGGATGACATGACACACCTCCACTTCACGGCCTTTCCCTCCAGGTGGCCGCAACCTGCGAGTTGTCTCTGCACAGGGGCTGGATCCCCAAAGTCAATCTCTCACCGAAGAACAGTCTCTGGTGCAGGAATGGTTGGCTTGGGCCGAGATTGGCATAGGCCCAAGGCTGAATGGACAATTCTGACAGAGTTCAGTTTGGTGGCTGGTGAAGGCCTCTAGCTGGCAACATAGTTCAGTCAATGGCAATACAGGCCACGTTCCACAATAAACATTCAGCACATTTAACAGGAAACAACTCCTGGGGGGGGACTCCATTGTTAGGAAGGTAGAACTGGGGGAGGAAAGGGAGAGGGAGGTAAGGTGCCTGCCTGGCACCATGGCTTGGAGGGACAGGGAGCGAATCCTCAGGATTGCCAGAGCAGCTGCACAGGGGAGGGAGCTAGATGTCATTGTCCACCTAGGGACAAGTGACCTGGCTAAGAAAGGGATTAGAGAAGTGCAGGAAGAGTTTGTGGAATTGGGGAGGGGCCTTAGACAAGTAGCACGCATGGTAGCCTTCTCGGAGGTGCTGCCCATCTATGGGCGAGGAGGCTAAGGTGTTCCGCACTGTGGGATTCAATCAGTGGTTGAAAAACTGGTGTAGAGCTCAGGGATTTGGCTTCATTGGGGACTGGGGGTCCACCTGGAGTGATGCAAGCCTATACTGGCATTATGGGTTGCATCTGTCCAGGAGGGGAACCAGGATCCTAGATGATAGGTTTAAATGCTTCATTGGCAAGCATTTAAACTAGCCAAGGGGGGAGGCACTGGAAAGGAGCAGGGAAATCTTAGCCCCTCAAAAAATCACGGTAGTAAGTGCGGTAAACACCAACATAGAGATGTCAATAGGGAGAAGGGCAGGGGTAAATGGAGAAAGTGACAAAGGCAAGAAGGACAGGGATGGGGCAGAAAGGAGTAAGGCCATCAGGAAATGGAGGGTAATGAGTACCAATGCCCGTAGTCTGGGCAACAAGCTCCCTGAGCTGGTGGCCTTGATGGAAGAGGGATGCCAGGCTATCGTGGCAGTCACAGAAACATGGTACACAGAGAACCATGACTGGGATGTTAACATACCAGGGTACATAACCTACAGGAGAGATAGGCAGGGGAGAAGAGGGGGAGGAGTAGCTCTCTATGTAAAGGAAGGGATAAAAGCAACTGAACAAAAGAGTAAACAGGGAGGAGAGGAGGCACTGTGGAGCACCTTGGAGACTGGAAAGGGCACCACAATCCGCACAGGGGTTGTGTACAGACCCCCATGTCAGGAGGAGGGAATGGACAAGGATATGACAGAAGGCATTCTTAGAATGGCAGAGAAAGGGGAGATACTGTTGATGGGAGACCTGAATATGCCAGATGTTAACTGGAGTGCATTTGCTGCAGCCACATCCAAGAGCAGGGCCATTATTGATGCCCTACAGGTGGCAGGCCTCAGACAGCTAGGTTTCGAACCCACTGTGAGGGAGCAATCTTAGACCTCAGACTCTCAAACGGGGCAGTGAGAGGATCTCAGATCTAGAAGTGGTTGGCACCCGAACAAGTGAGACCATCAAACAGTGTGGTTCACGTTAAACTCAGCTACAGAGTCAAGACATACAAAAGTGAGGGTACTGGACTTCAGGAGAGCTGTCTTTGGCAAGATGGGAGAGTGCCTCAGAAAAGCACTAGCAAACAGGCTAGAAGGAGTGTGGAGCGACAATGGGGAATCATCAAAACTGCCATCACAGAGGCAACACGCCTTTGTGTGAAGCAAATAAACAAATCAAAATGAAAGAAAAAGCCACTATGGTTCTTAAAAGAGGTGGATGTGAAAGTCAGGAAGAAAAAGATAGCATTCTGGAAGTATAAGGAAACACAGAAAGAGCAGGACAGAGAGCTGTACCAGTTAAGGCAGAAGGAAGCAGGGAGGGAAGTCAGAATAGCAAAGGCCCAAACTGAGGAAAAGATAGCCAACTCAGTTAAGAAGGGGGATAAAACCTTTTATAGGTACATCAGCGAGCGTAGAAAGACAAAGGGAGGGATAGTGAGGCTGAATAGAATGAACGGTGGGTGGGCAGAGGGGGACAGTGAAAAAGCAGGGATACTGAACGAATATTTCTGCTCAGTATTCACAAAAGAGGAGGGGGAAGTGCCTAATCCAATTAACAGAAGCACTCTTGATAGGGGGGTCGATCCCAGTCCTTTCACAGAAGAAAGGGTTCTGCAGGAAGGTGGACAAAGCAATGGGGCCTGATGGAATTCACCCCAGAATTCTAAAAGAATTAAGGGGGGAACTAGTGAAACCACTGGCAACTCTTTTTAATAAATCATGGGAGGATGGTGTGGTACCCGAGGACTGGAGAAAAGCGGATGTGATTCCCCTTCACAAAAGTGGGACCAACACAGAGGCAGGAAACTACAGACCTGTCAGTCTGACCTCTGTGGTAGGGAAAGTGATGGAGTCACTTCTGAAGGAAAGAATAGTTGAGTACCTAGAGGCCAGTGGGGCACAGGACCCAACGCAGCATGGGTTCACAGCGGGAAGGTCATGTCAGATGAATCTAATAGATTTCTTTGACTGGGTGACCAAAGTAGTAGACCAGGGAGGGGCTGTGGACATGGCCTACCTAGACTTTAGCAAGGTATTTGACACAGTCCCACACAAAAGATTAATAGTCAAATTAACCAGCCTGAGAGTGGGTCCTAGGGTGGTAGCCTGGGTAAAACATTGGCTGGACAACAGGACACAGAAGGTAATTGTAAATGGAGTCCACTCTGAAGAAAGAGGGGTTACTAGTGGGGTACCACAGGGTTCAGTATTGGGTCCAGTCCTTTTTAATGTCTTCATAAGTGACATTGCAGAGGGACTGGAAGGAAAAGTATGTCTCTTTGCAGATGACACAAAGATCTGCAACAGGGTTGATACACAAGGAGGTGTGGAAAGGATGAGAAGGGACTTGGCAAGGTTGGAGGAATGGTCAGAAATATGGCAGCTAGGATTCAATGCAAAGAAGTGCAAAATAATGCACCTGGGAAACAAGAACCCAGGGGAAGAATACACAATGGAGGGGGTAGTAATAACAACAAAAAAGGAAAGGGACCTGGGGGTAATCATATCAGATGACCGTAAGGTTAGCAAGCAATGTGAGAAGGCAGTAGGGAGGGCTGGGGGTATACTGGGATGTATAGGGAGAGGCATCAGCAGCAGAAAACAGGAAGTTGTTATCCTCTGTACAGACAGTTGATGAGACCTCATCTGGAGTACTGTGTCCAGTTCTAGAGACCCCATCTCCGCAAGGACATAGACAGGATAGAGGCAGTCCAGAGGAGGGCAACTAAAATGGTGCAGGGTCTGCAACAGAAGCCATGTGAGGAGAGACTAAAGGAGCTTAATATGTATACCCTTGAGGAAAGAAGGGAGAGGGGTGACATGATAGAAACTTTTTAGGTACCTCAGTGAGTCAACAAAGTCCAAGAGGGTAGCATCTTTCAGAAAGAGAGACGCAGAAACAAGGGACACAATTTAAAGATGGGGGGGCGTTCAGGGCAATGTGAGGAAGTATTATTTCACAGAGAGGGTAGTAGATGCATGGAATAGCCTTCCTGAGGAGGTTGTGGGGTCTAAAACTGTGGGAGAATTCAAGAATGCATGGGACAGACATAAGGCAATTCTTGTGGGGGGTAGGAAGAAATAGGCTGTTGGTTAACTAGGATCTGCGGCCTATCCTATAGGTAGGGAAATGGGCAGACTAGATGGGCCAAGCGGTCCTTATCTGCCATCAAAGTCTATGTTTCTATGTTTCTAACATTAACTTCTCTAACTGTCAGTTCAGTAATCAGGATGGTTGCTACTGCAGTAGATTGACTGACTGGACCTCTCGATCATTAAATCAGTCTCTCACACCCTCTGGGCCGAATGCTTCACAGGAGCTTTCTCTCGGTCCAAATCCTAGGCTTTACCTTCAGATATGTTGGAGTTTTCTGTACAAGTAAAGGGTCCTTTTTGGAAAATTCAGATTACTGCAGTCAGGCAGTCCAATGCAGGAGAGCAGTAGCAGGGAGGCAAGTCAGGACCTTCCCCATGGAATCTCCTAGGCTCCTTCCAGAAGCAGCTTCTTGATAGCTCGAGCTGCTCACTCTTCAAGCTCTAGCTCCAACTGAACTACTGCCTCTAACAGTCCTGGGGATTTCCCTTGGTTTCCTGAGTTCTGGTAGGTTGAGGGAGCTGTCAGTTACAGTTTGGATGCCCCCTTCAGATCAGTTTAGGCGACAACCTAAAAACTACAAAAACTACAGATTTTTCCTTCCCACGAGGCACTTGAGCTAAGGACCCTTAAAGCACCCCCACGAGTCCCACTGGTCCAAATGTTGGAAGTCCCAGATCAAACATGGTGGCCTCCATTCAGATAGGCAAAGCTGCAAGAAAGCAGGTTAGAACAAATTCTCTATTTCAAATATAACAAACTCTAGCCAGAGCCGATAGGGTTGTGAAGATCTACTAAGTGACGAAAGTTACACATGTGCATAGACATTATTCAATGCCCAGGTGTAACTTGGCCATATTTTGGAGGTGTTGCACCAAATTTTCAACATGACCTTTTTTGGACCCCTCCTCATGAACAGTGCCAGTGTCATTTTGTTTAATTGTCCCAAAAGGTGACTGAGCAGTGGCGGCTCTACACCAGGGCCCGCCAGGGCACGTGCCCCGCTAAAAAAATGCTGTGCCCCGGTTGGTGCCCCATATGGTGTAGAGCTTCCCCCATAATAACAATATATCAGTGCCCTGGCTGCCATCTGTTGTGCCCCAGCTGTGCCCTGTGGCTAGAGCCGCTACTGTGACTGAGCAGACCAAATGCGCTATTCTGTGCCACAGGTACGAAAACACGTTTTGGGCAGGTTGTGGAAAATGACAGCTGTACTGTTTTGAATGAGGTGTGCAAAACTGGCAATGTTAAAAATGTGGAGAGAAAATATAAAAAATTGGCAATGTTAGGGGGGCAGACTTTGGGAAAATGGAGAGATACTTGAAAGAGGCATTAAGGGGAATGGGGCAGGAATCAGGGGTTGAGGAACAGTGGGCAGTATTTAAAATGGGGATTACAAGAGCAACAGAATTATGCATTAAGCAGGTTAGCAAGAGGAAAAGGAAGAGGAGACCATTATGGTTTTCCAAAGAGGTAGCAAAGAAAGTGAAAGCCAAAAGATTGCATTCAGGCAATACAAAAGAGACAGGCAGAAGGGGATAGGGAGAAGTACCAGGAAAAGCAAAGGGAGGCAGGAGGTCAGTAAGGGAAGCCAAAGCTCAGACAGAAGAACACACTGCAAAATCAGTGGGTAGAGGGACAAAACCTTTACAGGTACATAAGGAAAAAGAAAGGCAAAGGGAGGATAGTGAGACTGAAGGGGAGGATGGGGTGTGGAGGATGACAACAGTAAAGCTGACATATTGAACAGGTATTTCTGCTCAGTCTTTACTGAGGAAGAGGAGGTAATGGTCCGAAGGAGTACAAGGGTGAGAATGGTGCAGAATGGACACAAGTCCCTTTACACAAGAAAGGGTCCTGAAGGAACTGGAAGTAATAAGAGTTGATAAAGCAATGGGGCCAGATGGGGTTCATCCCAGGGTCCTTAAAGAACTAAAAGAGGTGGTGGCTGAACCTCTGGCTATCCTGTTTAGCCGATCACTGGAAACAGGGGAGGTACCCAAAGACTGGAGGACAGCAGATGTAGTCCCCTTATATAAAAGTGGGAACAAAGAGGAAGCGGGAACTACAGGCCAGTCAGCCTCACCGGTAGTGGGGAAGATCATGGAAGCACTACTGAAGGAGGATTGGTGGAACATCTGGTTGTCAATGGACTACAGGACCCAAGGCAGCATGGTTTCACCAGGAGGAGGTCGTGTCAGACCAACCTAATTGAATTTTTTGACTGGGTGACTAGGGAGGTAGATCAGGGGAGGGCAGTGGACATAGCCTATCTGGACTTCAGCAAGGCCTTTGACACTGTGCCACATAGAAGACTATTACACAAACTGGGAAATATGGGTGTGGGCAGGACAGTAGTGTGGTGGGTAGGTAACTGGCTGGGCGGCAGGACACAGAGGGTGGTGGTAAATGGCTGTCACTTCACAGAGGGAAGAGTGACTAATGGGGTACCACTGAGATCAGTGCTGGGACCGGTCCTATTCAACATCTTCATCAGTGACATTGGGCAGGACCTAGAAGGCAGAATTTCACTGTTCGCTGATGACACAAAGCTCTGTAACAGAGTAGACACACCAGAGGGTGTAGACAGAATGAGAAGGGGTCTGCATAAACTTGAAGAATGGTCAGGGGTTTGGCAGTTGAAATTCAATGCAAAAAAGTGCAAGATAATGCATATGGGGCACAAAAACCCTGGCACAATATATCAGTTGGGGGGGTGAGGATACAGAATGCACCAAGCAGGAAAGGGATCTTGGGGTTATCATCTTTGATGACCTCAAGGTAGGGGAAACAGTGTGACAAGGCAGCAGGTAAAGCAAATAGGATGCTGGGATGCATAGACAGGGGCATCGCCAGCAGGAAAAGGGAGGTCATAATTCCACTATACAAGACACTAGTGAGGCCCCACCTGGAGTACAGTGTACAGTTCTGGAGACCTTACCTACGTAAGGACATAGACAGGGTAGAGAAGGTTCAGAGGAGGGCAACAAAGATGGTACATGGATTGCATCACAAGTCCTATGAGGACAGGTTGAAGGAACTGAACATGTACTCCCTGGAGGAGAGGAGGGAGAGAGGGGATATGATAGAAACATACAAGTATCTTACAGGGAGGAACAGGTGCAGGAATACACTATTTTTAAGCAAAAAAGATGTTCCAGGACTGGAGGGCATGGGATGAAGTTGGAGGGAGGACGATTCAGAGGAAACGTGAGGAAGAATTTCTTCACAGAATGAGTGGTGGACAAGTGGAACACCCTGCCAGAGGAAGTGGTGGGGGCTGAAGCAATGATGGGACTAAGAATGCATGGGATAGACATAAAGGAATTCTGGAGGTCAGGGGTAAGGGGCAACATACTTCTAGGAAAACATAAAGTGAATTTACAAGCTCAAATGGGCAGACTGGGTGGGCCATAGGTCCTTATCTGCTGACACTGTCTATGTATCTATGTATGTGCAGAAACTGTGCAATGCACGCTCATAACGCAGTCATTTTTTGGAATTTTTTTAAATTTGCAACATGGGCTTTTTGGGACCCTGCCTCGTGAACAGTGGCACAGTCATTTCGTGAATCAGTCTTGAAAGGTGATTCCACGTAGTGACCGCGAAATCACCTTTCGGAATGAAGTAACAAAATGGCAGTGACAATTTTCATGAGGCGGGGTCCGAAGAACCCCATGTTGAAAATTTTGGGCAAAAATTCCAAAAAATGGCTGAGATATGAGCATAAGTTGAAAATCCCATTGAATAGCTGTATAGCACACTTACCTTTAATTATTCAGTTTGCGGTTGGGCTTTGAAGAGTGCAGACGTGTCCTGGTCCAGAGAAGATGACAGTGCCGACCTCCAGAGGTAAGTATGGGGTAAGGGGAGTGTGGGGAGGTGGGTGCTCAGTGGGAGGGGGAAGGGGGGACCACAGTGATGTCGAAGGACTGTTTTCAGTTTCACAGGGGTAAAAAAAATGACAACGAGGGACCATTTTCTAATTTACAGCAAATGCAGAAAAAAAAATTTGGCACACTGGGGTGGGCTCCCAGTGTGCCACATAAATGCCGACATGGGGATTGGGCACCCCGATGTCGGGCATAACTTGGGCAGGGGGCACCAGGGAAAAAATGCGACGAGGGACCGTTTTCTAATTTACAGGAAAAAAACAAATTCCAGACACTGGGGTGGGCTCCCAGTGTGTGAAATTAGATGTCAGGCATCATGTGGGAAGGGGGAGCACAAAATAGTGAATGGCATGTTGCCATTCACAACACAGCGGTCACTATAGAACTGTCATTTATTGAATGCGAACTAACAGCCAAATAGTCGACTGTTATTCCGTAGGCCTATCGTGGCGGAGGGGTTTAAACTTCATTGGGCTTTTGGAAGAGATACTTCCAAATGTCCAGTGGAAGCTGTTGTGAGATCAACCATTTTCAGAGCTACAGAGTTCTTGCAAAACGGCTTTAGGCTCCGCCCACAGCCCTAAAAACAAGTTAGCAGTAAATAATTACAGTATCAGTTCAGGCTCCCTCTGCTCTTCCATCGACAGCAGAGTGGAGCAAATAAAAGTAGTGTCTAGCTGGTTGCAAGCTTTGAAGCACTCAGACCCAGCCCAGACCATTCACTATACACATACAGGCTAAAGTCTTAAAGGGACAGGCGTGGAGGCACAGCATGGCACTCTCAGGTAAATCAACAGAACCAAACAAATAACCTTGGATTTACTATCCAAGAAGGATGTCTACCTGGCAGTGGGCATGAATGGAGCCCAGGAAAACATTAAGGTAAACCCCAAATTGGTAGGGGAGTTACACGAGAAAACAGATCCTTGATGTGAGGAAGGAGATATTACTCAGCACATAGCACTGGATTGATTGTGACCTTGAAATCTCCACAAATTCTGACTGAGCCATTCTTTTTCAGGACTGGAAAAAATAGGTGTTGCCCACTCACTATGTGTGACTGGCATTAGGACTCCCGCCTTCACTAGATGCTCCAAGTCAGCTTCTACCTTTGGCCTAAGGGCATATAGAAACATAGAAGTTGATGGTAGATAAGGACCACAAGGCCCATCCAGTCTGCCCTTTTTTTCTACCTTATGAATGTGCCATAGGCCTGTACTCTGTCAATGGCCTATCTCTTCATACTCATCTCTATTGCTCCCTTATGCCTATCCCATGTTTACTGGAAACCCTGCACTGTATTCATATCCACCACTTTCTGAGGTAGGCTGTTCCATGTATCCACCACCCTTTCTGTGAAAAAGGACTTCCTCACATTACCCCTTAATCGGCCTCCCTCTAATCTCATGTAGTGTCCTCTTGTCCTGCTATTTTTCTTATACTGAAACATGTTAGACTCTTTCGCCTTGTTAATGCCCTTAAGATGTTTGAATGTTTTGATCATATCACCTCTCTCCCTCCTTTGCTCTAGGGTATACATATTGAGTTCTGTTAATCTGTCCTCATATGTTTTCTGATGCACTCCATGCACCATTTTGGTTGCCCTTCTCTGGACTGCCCCCATTTTGTTAATATCCTTGTGCAGGTGCGGCTTCCAGTACTGCACACAGTACTCCAGATGTGATCTAATCAGTGTACTGTAAAGAGAGATTATTACCTCCCTCTTACGACTTGTAATACCCCTACTAATACACCCCAACATCTCTCTAGCCTTACCTACTGCTTTAGTGGTCTGCTTGGATGATTTCAAGTCATCTGTGATGATGATAATGATAATGATGATGCCCAAGTCTCTTTCTTACCTCGTGATTGGATTGCCGGCAACTCCCCTCCCAACCTATAGGTAGCGTCAGGGTTTCTCTTCCCTATGTCCATGATTTTGCACTTCTTTGCATTAAACCCCAGTTGCCACTCATCCTCCCATTTTGCCAGTTTTTCCAGATCTCTTCTCATTCTGCCCACCCAATCTGGATCATCTACTCTGTTGTAGATCTTAGTGTCATCTGCAAACAGGCAAACCTTACGCTCTAGTCCATCTGCAATGTCACTGATGAAGATATTGAAGAGGACAGGCCCCAGGACTGATCCCTGAGGTATCCTACTTATGACTTGCATCTCTTCTGACAGTATACCATTTACCACCACTCTCTGTTTTCTGCCCATCAACCAGTTTGCCACCCAGTTGACCAACCTCTGCCCCACCCCGAGCATACCCAGCTTATTAATCAATCTTCTATGTGGAACAGTATCGAAAGCTTTGCTGAAGTCAAGGTAGGCAACATCAACTGCTCCCTCTTGGTCCACCACTCTGGTTACCCAGTCAAAGAAATCTATAAGATTAGTTTGACGGGACCTTCCTGTTGTAAACTCATGCTGTCTTGGATCCTGTGCTCCTATGGATTCCAGGTGTTGCACTATACTTTCCTTAAGGAGCACCTCCATAATCTTGCCCACTACTGAGGTAAGACTAACTGGTCTGTTGTTCCCTGCCTCCTCCCTGATGCCACTCTTGTGGAGCAGGATCACATTAGCCCTTCTCCAGTCTTCTGGGACTTTTCTTGTGCTCAGAGACTTACTAAACAGTTTTGCTAATGGCTATGCTAGTTCCACCCTTAACTCCTTTAGTACCCTGGGATGTATGCCATCAAGTCCCATTGTCTTGTCCACCCTGAGCTTAGCAAACTGTTGTAGGACCCTTTTTTTTTGTAAAGGGACTTGTGTACACCTCTTTCCCCTGTGTCCATGGTGCTGAGTTGTGGGCCCTGCCCTACCTTCTCTTCCGTAAATACTAAGCAGAAGTGATTATTTAAGATGGCACTGTTCTGGCCTTCAAGCACTTTGGGTTACTCTCAGGCTTAATGGTCGGTTTAATAGTAATGCCTTCCATGCTCCCCAACTCCTCTTTAAAAACAGAAGCATGTTTCTTCAATATGGCAGCCAGACACGCCTCACTGTTGCTTATCAAACATATCTCAGGCCAGTTCAGTTGGATTTTCTCAAACTATGACCACCCCAGCAAAGCCAGGCAGTCACCCTTTACCACAAACAATGGCAATTTTACAGATTGTCCATGAAGTTCCACACGGACATCAATGGCGCCCATCATCCATACAAGTTCCCCTGTGTAAGTCTTCAGAACAATCTTTGTTGGCTGCAGCAGCAGATGTTGCAGTTTTTCTCGATATACAGCATCAGACACCAGTGATACAGCAGCTCCTGTATCCACCTATATCCGCAGTGGCTTCGCTTCCAGCAATGGGATCGGCCAGTAGCCCTATGGAGCACGCATCATAGCCCAAATATATGTCAGTGCCTCCTCTTTGGACTGACTTTCACTCTCTGTATCCTGACCCTGTTGTACAGAATGCAGACTGGATTTCTTTTTCTGCCACCCGGTTGGTCTCTTCCGATCGGATTTATCTTTCCGATCTAGCTTATCTTTTTCATATACTGCACCTTTCATATTTTTGCAAGTATGTGCAATGTGTCCTCTTTTATTACAATTCCGGCATATCCAGTGTTTGCACCAACATTCATATTCGAAATGACCAGTCTTTCCACAATGGTAGCAATTTTTGCTGCCTGTCACCTTATTCATACTCCTGGCATTCACTTTCTGCACTTTAGTAGATGCACTCAACTCCTGGGCTTCCTTTGCAGATAATTCCATAGAAATTGCAATTTCTAAAGCTTTTTGTAGTGTTAGGTTAGCCTTTGTCAGCAAACGTTTCTGAATTGCTTCACTGCACAACCCACACACCAGTCAATCTCACAGCATATCATTTAACACATTGCCATGGTGCTCAGCCAGCTTTTTTAACACTGCCACAAATTGAGAGACTGTTTCTTCTTCTTCTTGGTTCCGTTTATGAAAGCAAAACCTCTTTACTATCACTAATGGCTTTGTGGAGAAGTGTGCTTGTAATACATGCACTATCTCTGCATAAGATTTCGTGCCGGGTTTATCAGGCTGCACCAGACTGCACAATAAATTGAAAGCTTTTCCACCCATCACTCTCAGAAAAGTAGTTACCTTCTCATCTTCTGTAATATCATTTGCAGTCAGAAAATATTCGAACCGCTCTGTATAAGAGTTCCACTGTTCTACAGTTTCATCAAAAGGTCCCATAGGTCCTGTTATCATAGCCATTTTCCACTTTCAATTCGATTACTCAATATTTCCATTGTTAACTCAGTTTTTTCTAGAAGTTTGACTGGCACACAGGGTTGCTATGCTTTCCCCCTTCCAAATTTGTGCGCACACAAACTGAGGCCTACAGTTGTAGCCACAGACATTGCCAGCTATTTCCAGATATTTCACAAAATTTCTAGAGAGTTTCTCCCTGCTGCACCTACTGTAGAAATGGAGAAAGCATTATATATATCTGGAAATATCACAGAAATTTCGGGAAATAGCTGGCAGTGTCTGTGGCTGCTACTGTACCTGGCAACTTGCTTTCACGTTCTCTTTTGCATAAAACAGTCCCAAACAAATATTAAAGATAGCTCTTACTTTGATATCTTTGAAGCAGTGGGTGCAGCAGAGGTTTACCTTCCACGTCGCCAGTTTTATTGTGTATGCAGCTGCAAGAAGTGCTTTTTATTTGATTCACACAAAGGAGCTCAGACAAGCAGCTTGTAATCAACACCATCTCTTTACTTCCACTTCCTCGAGAACATATCACATGACACAGTAATACAATGACACACTGAAGCCACTAGAGGGCACCCCAACACCATACATAATAGAGACTGCAAGGGGAGCATGGGGGTAGTGTAGAGGATGACCACCAGAAATTGGATATACTGAACAAATACTTCTGTTCAGTTTGCACAAAGGATGGGGCAGGAAATGGGCCAGCAATAATTGATAAAGGCAGGAAGGGCATGGAAATGGACACAGGTCCATGTTTCTAAACTCCCTCCCTAGCTTTCTCCTTACTTCCTTAGTTTGTTCTCACTACACCGCCTTCCTTAAACAACTTGTACTAAATATTTTTTTGATTTTTGGTTTTCACCCAGGACTGTTTACCCATGTACCTTATAGGACCTGGTCCGCCATTTATGTATTGTTATGTTATTGCCTGCATTGTATATTTGTTGTAACCATGCACCCAGGACCTCCTTGTGAATGACCTTGCTCAATGGAGCTTTTCTGCAATAAACTTGAACTTGAACTTGAAGGTCCCTTTTCAAAGGAAAGGGTCCTCAGGAAACTGGAGGCAATACAAGTTAATAAGGCTATGGGACCAGATGGGGTGCACCCCAGGATATAGAAAGAGCTAAGAGAAGAGTTGGCAGAACCTCTGATTACCCTGTTTAACTGGTCATTGGAGACATGGGAGGTACACAAGGACTGGAGGAGAACTGATGTGGTCCCTCTATACAAAAGAGGAAACAGGGAGGAAGCAGAGAACTACAGCCCAGTCAGCCTGACCTCAGTAGTGGGAAAGGTTATGGAAACACTACTAAAAGAAAGAATAATGGAACATCTGCTTGTCAGCGGTCTACAGGACCTAAGGCAGCATGGCTTTATGGAAGGGAGGTTGTGCTACATTAACCTCATTGAGTTCTTTGACTGGGCAACCAGGTAGGTGGATCGGGGAGGGGCAATGGATGTGGCCTATCTGGATTTCAGCAAGGCCTTTGACACCATGCTTCATAGAAGGCTGTTAAACAAGCTGGGGAGCACCCGGGGAGGAAAGAAAGTAATGAAGTGGGTGGAAAATTGGCTGAATAATAGGACCCAGAGGGTGGTGGTAAATAGCATTCACTCTGCAGAGGGTAAAGTGACCAGTGGGGTACCACAGGGATCAGTGCTCAGTCCAGTCCTCTTCAATGTCTTTATCAGTGATATTGCAAAGTGTCTGGAAGGCAAAATATGCCTGTTTGCTGACAACACTAAGATCTGCAAAAGGGTGGCTACAGCAGGGGGAGTGGATAGAATAAGGGGAGATCTAAGGAAGCTGGAGGATTGGTCAAGGGGTTGGCAGCTATGTTTCAATGCAAAAAAGTGCAAGATAATGCATCAAGGGCACAAAAACCCAGCTACATATCAACCAGGGGTGGGGTGGGGGAGAAATAGCATGCTCCAAGCAAGAAAGAGACCAGGGGGGTGATAATCTCCGATAACCTCTCAAGGTAGGTAGACAGTGTGACAAGGGGACTGGAAAGTCAAACAGGATACCGGGCTGCATAGGCAGGGGAATCACCAGCAGAAAAAAGGAGGTAATAATTCCACTATACAGGACCTTAGTGAGGCCGCACCTTGAATACTGTTTCCGGTTCTGGAGACCTCATTTACATAAGAACATAGATAGTGTGGAAGCAGTTCAGAGGAGGGCAACCAAAATGGTGCAGGGACTACATTGCAAGCCCTACAAGAATGGGCTGAGGGAATTCAATATGTACTCCCTGGAGGAGAGGAGGGAGAGGGGGGTTATAATTAAGACATTTAAGTACCTCACAGGGAAGAATAAAGTACAGGAGAATAATATATTCCAAAGAAAAAGATGCTCAAAGACAAGGGGGAACTAGAGGAAACTGGAGGGAAGGAGGTTCAGAGGGAATGTGAGGAAGTACTTCTTCACAGAGAGGGTGGTGGACAAATGGGACAGCCTGCTAGTGGAGGTAGTGGGGGCAGAAATGATTACAGGTATCAGACATGCTTGGGATAGGCATGGAGCATCGCTGGTAGTCGGGGGGGGGTACAACCTATTGCCAGCAGTGCATGATAGAGCACAATTGTTAGTGATAATAGGGCAGACTAGGTGGGCCAGACATAGAAACTGATGGCAGATAAAGACAGCAAGGCCCATCTAGTCTGCCCATTTTTTCTACCTTATGAGTGTGCCATAGGCCTTTACTCTGTCAATTGCCAATTTATTCATACATAGTCATCGGTATTGCTCCCTTATGCCTATCCCATGCCTGTTTGAAGCCCTGCACTGTATTCATATCCACCACTTCCTGAGGTAGGCCGTTCCATGCATCCACCATCCTTTCTGTGAAAAAGGACTTCCTCACATTACCCCTTAATTGGCATCCCTCTAGTCTCATGCTGTGTCCTCTTGTCCTGCTATTTTTCTTATATTGAAACATGTTAGAATTTTTCAACTTGTTAATACCCTTAAGATATTTAAATGCTTCGATCATATCACCCCTGTCCCTCCTTTGCTCTGAGGTATACATATTGAGCTCCGTTAATCTGTCCTCATATGTTTTCTGATGCAGTCCTTGCACCATTTTGGTTGCCCTTCTCTGGACTACTGCCTCCATTTTGTTAATGTCCTTGTGCAGGTGCAGCCTCCAGTACTGCACACAGTACTACAGATGGGGCCTTACCAGTGTCTTGTAAAGAGGTATTGTTACCTCTCTCTTACGACTTGTGATAGCCCTACTAATATACCCCAACATCCCTCTAGCCTTACCTACTGCCTTAGTGGTCTGCTTGGATGATTTCAGGTCATCTGTGATGATGATGCCCAAGTCTCTTTCTTCCCTTGTTATTGCCAATAACTCCCCTCCAACCTATAGGTAGCTTCAGGGTTTAACTTCCCTCTGTGCATGATCTTGCACTTCTTTGCGTTAAACCCCAGTGTCCACTCTTCAGACCACTTTGTCAGTTTTTCCAGATCCCTTCTCATTCTGCCCACCCCATCTAGATCATCTACTCTGTTGCAGATCTTGGTGTCATCTGCAAACAGGCAAACCTTATGCTCTAGTCCATCTGCAATGTCACTGATTAAGATATTGAAGAGGACTGGCCCCAGGACTGATCCCTGAGGTACCCCACTTATGACTTGCATCTCTTCTGACTGCATACCATTTACCACCACTCTCTGTTTTCAGCCCACCAACCAATTTGCCACCCAGTTGACCAACTTCTGACCTACCCCGAGCCTACCCAGCTTATTAATCAATCTTCTATGTGGAACAGTATCGAAAGCTTTGCTGAAGTCAAGGTAGGTGACATCAACTGCACCCCCTTAGTCCACCACTCTGGTTATCCAGTCAAAGAAGTCTATGAGATTAGTTTGACAGGACTTTCCTGTTGTAAACCTGTCTTGGATCCTGTGCGCCTATGGATTCCAGGTGTGGCACTATCCTTTCCTTAAGGAGTGCCTCCATAATCTTATCCACTACTGAGGTAAGACTGACTGGTCTGTAGTTCCCTGACACCATTCTTGTGGAGCAGGATCACATGAGCCCTTCTCCAGCTTTCTGAGACCTCTCCTGTGCTCAGAGACTCACTAAACAGTCCTGCTAATGGCTCTGCTAGTTCCACCCTTAGCTCCTTTAGTACCCTGGGATGTATGCCATCAGGTCCCATGGCCTTGTCCACCCTGAGCTTAGTCAGTGGGGTCACAATGCTGAATACGTAATGGGGGGAGCGGAACGAGATACAGTACATCAAATGCCAGGTAGAGAGCTGTCCCACACATCATATACCTACAAGTAAACAATCTTCTAATTAACCAAAGGCAAAAGAAAAATTACCTCAGATATAAAAGGTAATGGCTGACTGCTTTTAAAAAACTTGTATTAGGTTTAGGCAGTACACTAGTTCCTTAAAGTTACTGCAAATTGATATGCTTTGTGCATATTTAATGAGACTGCCTCATCTACCCAAGCAGGGAGGAATAAGGCATTAGGAAAACAATCATCTGGTTCAGCTTCGAAGAGGAAAGGAAACAGGAGTTGCTCTAGCTGAGCTACCACGATGAAATGGTAGATGGTGAAACATCTAACAGTGTTGAAGAACAAAGGCTAGTGAAATGGGAACAGGGGCTGTACAGTGAGTGGGAGAAGAGTTGCTGCTAAGGATAGTGATGACTGCTTGTTTTCAAGGTCAATTTGGACAAAACAGGAACAGCTATGCATTGTGATTTCGATGGTACCTTGGACAAGATACGAACATACGAAATTTGCCAGCAGATAAAGGCCTAGAGGTCTATCAAGTCTGCTCGAATGTGCAGCTAGCACCCCTTGATGATGATGAGAACAGATAGATTAACTTCCTTTCCATCTGTGATACCCTTGCTGAGGAATCTGGGATAAGTTGACTGGACAGATAAATAGAGAAGGAGTGGCTGAGAAAGAAGTAGGACTTGAAGTCTGTTGAGTTGGTGGCTTTGAAATGGATGGAGTGCTTATAGATGGCAAAGCACTAGAATAGCATAATGACTGGTGCATGGAAAGGCAGCAGGTAATGTGAAGCTGGAGGATGCAGTAGGTTATGAGGAGTGGCAGATTTGGAGATAAATGACACGAGATTGTAGTTCTGTTATGAATGACATGAGTCGAGCTATGCTCCTTCAAATTTCAGATAAGCAGCAGGAACTGGTTGGGAAATGAGCCTAGGTGCAGGATCTCTGGCAGGCTAAGATTTTGCAGCTATGAAGCAGTGGTACAGTTCTTGCTTCCAGTGGAAGCTGTAGTGAGAATACCACATTTTTTCAATTCAGACATACATCGTAGGACAGCCCAGTCCTTTATGGAGTATGGATTTGCAAGTCTTTTGTAAAACACATGCATGTGGGAAGATGTTCAGAGGGAACCCTGATGATTCTTTGTGTAACCCCCCTACAAATGGGGGTTCCCAAAAAGTCTTCCTTGAGCTTGCCTAATTGCTCACTGCCAGGATGGTGTCCTGCATTTTAGTAGTTTAAAATGTGATTACCAAAGCCTGTATCGCCCATGTGTACTGTCTCTTTAAGAGCTGCCTAACTGCCGCTTAAGTAATCTGAGAGGGAGCTCTGTTGAAAGATGTAACTATTTACTGAAAATCATTTAGAGTGATAATGATAATGTAGTTTGTCTAACCTGCTTTCTTTGTAGCAAGGACTATTTTGTTTGTCTCCACTATCTTGGTCCTGGACTGCAAATTGGACCAATCAGTATTGGTGGGACCTAAAATGTAGTCGGACTACAGGAGTTGCCTGAATTCAAAATCTGTAGGAACTGTAGTTTGAACTTTTTGTGCCTTTTTTGCAACTGAAGGGGGAGCTCTTGCTTTGACTGACAGCCAAATCAGCCAACCAGTTCTTTTGGATCTTGGGGAAGTCCCGGGCTGCTTGCAGTTTTCAGTTAGATCTAAGCTGGAAGCTGAACAAGAAGGAGCTGAAGTGATTCTGAGCAGCAATCCTGAGTGGATTCGCATGGGAGAACTCTGAAAAGGCTAAGTTTTTGACCTGCATGTCGGTGTGTTGCTCCTGAGAGGGAGAGAAGAGAATTATTTTGGACTAAATCCAAGTTTATGTGACTAAAGTAAGCTACTGAAGTGGGCCAGGCTCAACCCAAGAAGACCAAGATTTTGCTGAATGCGATCAGCCTGTCAGGAGTTCCAGCTACCCCTAAGCTCCCGGTGTGTGCAGAGACTTTGCGATTGTGACCGGGAAGCGCTTTGCCTGGTACAGTAGAATTCCCTTACATGTAAATGTGCTATGAGCTGCTAGTGGGTCGTGAGTTAGTCCCCCACAGTGTCAACTGTGTTCTGCTTGCTGGAAGCTGTATCCAGCCCAAAACGGACTGCATCTGAATTTGTCTCCATGTGGTCTGGGCCATGCCAGACTGGCCCAGCCAGACTATCCACTGCACAGAGAAGCCATTGAGGAGAGACCTGCCTGGGGATCAGACCCCTGCCCGACGCTTGAACAGTAACGATGCCTCTGTGACTCATGTGGGCCCTGCTTCTCCTGGCATTCCAGATCAACCACCTGCAGTCTCGAGTTTCATCCAACCTGTGTCCAGTCTTGGGTATCATGAGTAAATACCAGGGTAGTTCCCTGCAACAACAGCTTAATCTGAGTGTGTCATCTGATTGTCTTGTTATTTCACTTCCTTTATGAACTGAGCCCTCTGGCTCTGGATTACAAATATTGTGTACTGTGCATGTTGTGTTTTCCATCACAGGGCCCCACCAGCTGCAACTGTGGGCAACGGTCCTGGCTAGCCCATCTCTTCTCCACCTGGGTACCCAGGGGTGGACTGTGTGGGGGGACTAAAAGCGCATGCATAACTGCTTGATTGATATAACCCTTACGCTAATTAACCTGATTTGGCCCCTCCCATGTTCAAGTCCCCCGAATAAATCAGATCTAACTTTTCTGCATGTAATCTGACTGTGGTTCCAGTTTGTGCTCAAAGTACTGTACTGTTGCTATTTGCTGAGCATAACCTTGTTTTAGGGGATCCCCAGGGTCGAGCCAGAGGAAGCAGCCCTGGTGGTAAGTGCAAACAGTGTGGGTACATGTGTGGTGTACCAGGGGTATTGTGAAAGTGATTATTGTACAGTGTTTAGGCCACTAGAGGGGAAAGAAGGGGTTACAGTGTCCTGGAGGGCTGTGCCTAGGTTAGCTTGTCCACTACCAACCCTGATCTCCGGGTGGAGGCACCTGTTTCAGAACTCAGGCCCCTTAACCTGCTACTAGCCAAGCAGGCTCACTGCTGGGATTAGCATCCCCTAGTGGCCAAATTTGCGAATTTCTGTTAAAAATAAATGGCTACCTCAACAGAAGTGGCTGTATACCAGTTGGTGGCGTGGTGTACTGGGCAGGAGATCGACCCCCAAAATGCTATACTTATCCTGGATATTCCCCTGACTACCAATAAGGACACTGTAGAGGGAGTACTTTCCAAGGTTGAATGTTTACAAAACCCTGTGGTGGTGGGTCGACAGGCTAATCTGCCCACCCAAAGTTTCATGGTGTTAGTATAGTGTAAGGACCCAGTAGACAGTTCCAAAGTGCCACGGCCTATCACCCCCGAAGGAGCCCTCGCTGCCTGGAGAGTGAAAACTAAAGACAGTAAAGACCCCGGGGAGACTGAGCCCCACCCCACTATTTGAGACTTTTAAGGAGAAATTTGCTAAGTTGTTGCTGAAGGAAGGGAAAACTGTAGAGGACTTAAAGAAACTATTCCTGCCACCTGGGGTGTTCCTCCCCCAACACTCCCTTCCGCTCTAGCACCCACTATTGCCCCTTCTTCTGCGCTCGTGCCAATGCTGGCTCCTATGTCTGTAGCTGCCATTAGTCATGACTTTTACTGAAGGTTGAGAATCTTCTCCGGCACCTTCCCCACTGCCCAAGGGGAGGATGATTGGGAGACCTGGATAGATTGTGTTGCCCCTTTGGTACCTGATTGGCAGTGTGCGGAGGCTGAGAAATGGAAACGGATCATAGAAAGTTTGAGGGGTCCTGCCCTAGAGACATTAAATTTCTGAGGTCTACAAACCCTGATGCATCTGCCCAGAAGTACCTATCTGCACCCAAAGGCAATTTTGGGAGTATCGAGTCAGGGGAGAACTTGATGTGGAAATTTCAAGATACAAAACAATGGCCAGAGGAAAGTTTGTCTGCATATGTTACTCATCTGGAAAGAGTGCTGCAGAAGGCTTACCGAAAAGGTGGGGTAACCGCCAGTGACCTAAACCATGTGAGGTTGGGGCACATACTGCAACATACAAAACATTCTAAATTGCAACTCCTTCAATTAAGGCTGCCAGAGAGAAGGGCTAACCCATTGGACTATTGTGACTTGGTAAAAGAACTCCGGGAGGTTGAAGATGAAGAGGGGGATTGTAATTCTAGGGTGAGTGCAGTCGAAGTGATCACGGCATGGGAAGGCCCTTCCGAAGTGAGGACCAATAAAGGTGTGCGCCATGGGATCAACTTCTGAGGGAGCTCAGGGGAAACAAAAAACAGTCTCTTTATTAAGGCCGCTCCTGCAAGTGCAGGCTCTGACCCTTATCAAGCTGCATCTGCTATGGAGGTTGGGGTGCCCACCCAGGCATCTCCTGCTGACAGCAGCTCGAAACTCAATGTCTTGACTATGAAAGTAAGAGAAGTGACGAGATGTCTCCAAATGCTCGCCACACAGCAGACAGAGATGGCACCAAGGTTTTCAGTTGGTAGTGCCACCGCCCCAGCTCCCAGTGTGATGCCTCGGCCACCCCCAAATCCCAGAAAACATATTTTGCCATAATTGTGGGAAGGATGGGCACATGAAGAGAGAATGCCAGTCCACAAAGACCTAGATAAAGTTGTATATAGGCTTCAAGGAGAGCTTCGGAGAATGAATCAGTGGTTGAGGAGTGCCCAAAATAACCGCAGTGAGGGTTCAAGAAGTAGTAACTCAAATCCCTATGTGGCTAAATCATCTGTCCAGGCCCCTGCTGCTGTCCCTTCAGACTTGTCCAAAATAGTGGGCCCTTCAATGGGGACTACCGTGGCTGTGAATGGTGATCCTACTCGGGCTGTGCTGGACAGTGGGTTGCAAGTGACCATTGTATTTAAGGACTGATACGACAAACACTTATCTGCTGTGCCCTTACAATCCCTGGAAGGCCTACATGTGTGGGGGCTGAGTGACAAGTCTTATCCCTACCTAGGATATGTCCGCCTCTGGTTATCATTTCCTGCAGCTGTAACTGGTGCAGAAGAGCAAGTTGAGACACTGGCCTTAGTGTGTCCCCCTACTGGACTGTATGATGGGGTTCCCATGTTAACTGGGACCAACGCCCATATGTTTGGGAGGCTGGCACAACTCTGTCGTGAGAAACAAGGGTGATGGACTGGGAGGGTCCTAAGAATTCCTGCTCTGATCAAGAGGGCCTGTGATTTGCAACAGAACCCCAAGGGAGTGGACCAGGATGAACTGGTAGGGGTCGTGTGGAAGAAGGATCCCAATTCAATGGTACTTGCCCCTAATGCCCAGTGTACAGTTCAAGGGAAGGACCACCTCCGTAGAGATGTCAAGAACAAAATACTGATGTTGGACGTGCCAGGTGATGGAAAATAGCCAGAAGGATTATTGGTTAAGACCAGCATCTTGCCAGCTCATGCTCATGCCTATGCACGATGAGTGATGGTCCAGATTCATAATGTGTCAGATCGGGAGATCTGGGCGAACAGAGGATGCACCCTAGCTATGGTACACTGTGCAGACACTGCAGTGTTGCCCAGCAACAAGACCCCTGGCAAGACAATAGAGTGACTCCCGACTTGTTTGATTTTGGTGACTCCCCATTGCCAGCTGAATGGAAGACGAGAATTAGCCAGAAACTTGCCCAGAGAGATCAAGTGTTTTCGTCGAAGGAATGGGACATGGGATGCATCCAGGGTGTGGAGCATCACATACGCCTGCACATTGAACAGCCATTTTGAGAGAGGTCTCGACGCCTAGCCCCTGCAGACATAGACGATGTGAAAAGACACTTGCAGGAAATGCTCGTGGCTGGTGTGATACAAGAATCCAAGAACCCATATGCTTCTCCCATTGTGGTTATGTGTAAGAAGAATGGAACAGTATGAATGTGTGTGGATTATCGGACCCTCAACAGGCAGACCATCCCTGATCAATACACCATGCCCTGTATACAAGATGCTCTGGATTGTTTGAATGGGAGCAAATGGTTCTTGGTGTTGGATCTTCGCAGTAGATATTACCAGATTCCGATGGCTAAGGAGGACCATGAGAAGACAGCCTTCATCTGTCCTTTGGGGTTCTACGAATTCCTGAGAATGCCACAGGGGATATCAGGTGCCCTAGCCACCTTCCAGCGACTGATGGAATGAGCGGTGGGAGACAAGAATTTGCTGGAATGCCTGGTAAACTTGGACGATGTCATTGTGTTTGGGAGCTCCCTAGAGGAACATGAGAGTCGACTGTTAAAAGTACTAGACCGACTGGAAGATTTCAGCCTCAAGCTGTCCATTGACAAGTGCCAGCTTTTCCAAACCTCTGTGAAGTATGTGGGGCACATAGTGTCTATAGAGGGGATAGAGACTGATCCTAGTAAAGTTGAAGCCTTGACTACTTGGCCCAAGCCCCACAATTTGAAAGAACTACAACATTTCCTGGGATTCTGTGGCTACTACCGCCGGTTCATAAAGGACAATTCCAAAGTGATTCAGCCACTCTTGAATCTTACCCAGGTTTACCCTCCTACCAATTGGAAATACAAAAAAGGGTCCGTCAAAGAACCAGACAAAGCATATTTCTGCCCAGGTGAACTTTTCAAGTCCTGCTGGACGCCCGACTGTGAAGCAGCTTTCCACAAAGTCATATACCAGCTCACCTATGCCCTCATCCTCGCTTATGCTGATCTCACCAAACCGTATGTGCTGCATACTGATGCCAGCCTGCACGGTCTAGGAGCTGTACTGTATCAAGACCATGAGGATGGTTTGAGACCAGTGGCATTCGCCAGTAGGAGCTTGACCTCATCAGAGCGAAACTACCCTGTGCACAGGTTGGAGTTCCTTGTGTTAAAATGGGCCATTGTCAACCAGTTTCATGATTACCTCTATGGGGCAAAAATATTGGTGCGGACTGACAATAACCCGTTGACCTATGTACAGACTTCAGCTAAGTTAGACGCCACGGGGCACCAGTGGCTTTCTGCACTGTCAACATATGATTATGCTGTTGAATACAGAAAAGGCCTGAATCATATAGATGCTGATGCCCTATCCCGGAGGCCCATTTCCAAGAGTGACTGGGTCAGGCTGTCTGAACCTGACATACAAGTATTGTGCCAAAAGTTTGATAGAAATGAACAGATGTCTATGGACACAGCGGACTGCTTAGTAGATTCCTTGGGCCCCTCTGAAACCTGCATACCGGCTGCGTATTGCCACTTCTCTGCTCTAGATATTAGTGCACTACCTCAGTTTGACAATGACAGCATTCAGTGGGCTCAATCCCAAGATCCTATGATTCAGCCAGCACTTGACGCCCTTCATGCAGGAAAAGATGTGTACAAGTTGCGTTCCTCAGATCTGCGAACCACTTTATTGTTTAAAGAAAGTCCCAGGTTGAAGCTGCTTAGTCAATTATTGTATAAAGAGACAGTAGACCGGGGTGGCCAAATAGACAAGCAACAACTGGTCCTGCCCACAGCCTTCAAAGATTTGGTACTGCGGTCCCTCCACAATCATATGGGCCACCTCGGTATCGACCGGACCCTTGACCTAGTATGATCTCGATTCTACCGGCCCAAGATGGGGACCGATGTTGAGCAGCATGTAAGGACTTGTAGTCGCTGCCTGCAGATAAAAGCCCTGCTTCAGAGGGCTGCCCCACTTGTCGACATTACTACCAGCACCCCAATGGAACTAGTCTGCATAGACTTCTTGAGTTTAGAGCCTGATCAGAGAAACATTGGCAATGTGTTAGTGGTTACGGACCATTTCACATGGTATGCACAAGCTTTTCCCACCAAACATCAAAAAGCATCTACCGTGGCCAAGGTGCTAGTGGAAAATTTATTTGTCCACTATGGTGCCCCCAAGCAAATTCACTCTGATCAGGGCCGGGACTTTGAGAGTCAGCTAATCAAAGAAATGTTCTCTCTATGGGGGGTGCGAAAGTCAAGAACCACCCCTTGTCTCCCACAGGGGGATCCTCAACCAGAACGCTTTAACCGCCCCCTGCTAGACATGCTAGGCACCCTCCTCCCAGAAGATAAGCATAAATAGAGCCAGCTGATTAGCACCTTGGTACATACATACAATTGCACGAAGAAGGATGCTACTGGGTTGTCTCCCTACCGCCTCATGTTCGGGAGAGAGGCCCAGCTGCCTGTTGATGTCTGGTTTGGGGTTTCTCCCGATGGAGTCCAAGCCGAAGATTACCTGCAATATGTTCAAAAACTTAAAGTTCAATTGAACCATGCCTATCAACTGGCACAGACAATGGCCGCCAAAAGAAATCTAGCCAACAAAGAGAGACATGATAGAAAAGTAAAGGCTCAAGAGCTTAGGCCTGGAGACCGTGTGATGTTGTGAAATTTAGGATTGCATGGTAAACACAAAATTGCTGATCGATGGCATCATCTTCCCCATGTCAGAGTTGGAAAGTTGGATGACTTACCAGTGTACAAAGTGCGCCCAGAGAATAACTCCAAAGCTGTCAAGACCATGCACCGTAACCACTTGCTACCTATTGGTCAAGTTATAATTGAGGCTGAACCCATCGAGATTGATTCCCTTGGACCAGCGACTCATGCTGCTGCAAGAAAGAAACAGAGTCAGCCTGCCCCCATGGTTGCCGATTTAAGACTTCCCCCACAGCAGGCCCAGAATGATAGTGACTACCAGTTTAGCTCGGATGACAGTGAGTGTGATAATGCCTATTACCCCTCATATGAACTGAGTCAGTTGTTTCGTGGAAATCCTGTGTTGAATTATGGGGATGAAGCTGGGCCTTCTGGACTGCCTAACCCACCGGCATCATCCTTGGAGCCAATGCTCCCTGAAGGTGAAGTGCAAAGTATCACGTCTGAGGATGCTGAGTCTTTGTGTATCGTGAAACTGTATGATTTGCCTGAAGGAGAGGCTGATGGTATGAGTCTTTCTGCTGACATGCCAGAACTTTAAGAACACTGTGAGAGTGCTGACAACTCTCCTTCAGTGCCAGAGTGTCTTCAAAATGAGCCAAGTGTAGAAACAGAGACTACAGAGCAAGGGGCTGACAGTGCTCCCAGCTTGGACATTCCCCTTCATGCAGAGGCACCTCTCACAAGTGATGAAAGCTCCAAGACCATTGCTGAAAGTACAGAGACTGTGGTTGTTCACCCCAGAAAGACTGGCAAAGCTGTCAATCCAGTGGTACGCTTCAGTTATGATTCCCCTGGGAGGCCAGTGGATTTGCCTCTCAATGTAGTCCACAAAGGTGTTTATGTCTCTCAGAGCTCACTGCCCAAATTGAACTTGACGGCCCATTCCAGGTTACTTGTTCTGCCCTCTCATCATGGAGCCCTTGCGCCATCCAGCCCCAAGTTAGCTGATAGAGAAGGGCCCCCTCTTGCACTATTTAGAGTACAAGAAGTTATTACATGATTCTGTATAGTAATGTTCAGTTTACCTGTGTGAACTATGCATAATGTATTGTCAGAATGGAAATTATATAGTGGAGTACATTGAAAAGTATAGTAAAGAGACAAGTTATGCCAATTGATGAATCAGATAGTACTTTTTATAGCATGCAATGGTATAAATGTCTTGTATATGTTGCATTTTCAATGTTATGAGGGTACAGACTTGATGCAGATGCCAAGTTTTCCCAGGCAGGGAAGGGTGTAACCCCCCTTGGGGTTCCCAAAAAGTCTTCCTTGAGCTTGCCTAAATGCTCACTGCCAGGATGGTGTCCTGCGTTTTAGTAGTTTAAATGTGATTACCAGAGCCTGTATAGCTTCTGTGTACTGTCTCTTTAAGAGCTGCCTGATTGCAGCTTAGGTAATCTGAGATGGAGCTCTGTTGAAAGATATAACTATTTACTGAAAATCATTTAGAGTGATAATGATAATGTAGTTTGTCTAACCTGCTTTCTTTGTAGCAAGGACTGTTTTATATGCCTCCACTATCTTGGTCCTGGACTACAAATTGGACCAATCAGTACTGGTGGGACCTAAAATGTAGCTGGACTACAGGAGCTGTCTGAATTCAAAATCTGTAGGAACTGTAGTTTGAACTTTTTTGCACCTTTTTTGCAACTAAAGGGGGAGCTACTGATTTAACTGACAGTCAAATCAGCCAACCAAATCTTTTGGATCTTGGGGAAGTCCCGGGCTGCTTGCAGTTTTCAGTTAGATCTAAGCTGGAAGCTGAACAAGAAGGAGCTGAAGTGATTCTGAGCAGCAATCCTGAGTGGATTCGCATGGTAGAACTCTGAAAAGGCAATGTTTTTGGCCTGCAAGTCGGTGTGCTGCTCCTGAGAGGGAGAGAAGAGAATGATTTTGGACTAAATCCAAGTTTGTGTGACTAAAGTAAGCTACTGAAGTGGGCCAGGCTCAACCTGAAGAAGACTGAAGACTTTGCTGAATGCGATTGGCCTGTCTGGAGTTCCAGCTACCCCTAAGCTCCCGGTGTGTGCAGAGACTTTGCGATTGTGACTGGGGAACGCTTTGCCTGCTACAGTAGAATTCCCTTACACATAAATGTGCTATGAGCTGCTAGTATGTCGTGAGTTAGTCCCCCACTGTGTGAACTGTGTTCTTCTTGCTGGAAGCAGTATCCAGCCCAAAACAGACTGCATCCGAATGTATCTCTATGCGATCTGGGCCTTGTCAGACTGGTCCAGCCAGACTACCCACTGCACAGAGAAGCCATTGACGAGAGACCTGCCTGGGGATCAGACCCCTGCCACACGCTTGAACAGGAATGACACCTCTGCGACTCATGTGGGCCCTGCTTCTCCAGGCATTCCAGATCAATCACCTGCAGTCTCGATTTTCGTCCAGTCTGTGTCCAGTCTTCGGTATTGTTAGTAAATACCAGGGTAGTTCCCTGCAACAACAGCGTAATCTGAGTGTGTCATCTGATTGTCTTGTTATTTCATTTCCTTTACGAACTGAGCCCTCTGGCTCTGGATTACAAATATTGTGCACTGTGCATGTTGTGTTTTCCATCACAGGGCCCCAACCAGCGGCAACCCTGGGCAAAGATCCTGGCTAGCCCATCTCTTCTTCATCTGGGTAACCAGAGGTGGACTGTCGGGGGGGACTCAAAGCACATGCATAACTGCTTGACTGATAGAACTTTTAAGCTAATTAACCTGATTTTGCCCCTCCCTTGTTCAAGTCCCCCGAATAAATCAAATCTAACTTTTTCTGCATGTAATCTGACTGTGGTTCCAGTTTGTGCTCAAAGTACTGTACTGTTGCTATTTGCTGGGCATAACCTTGTTTTACAGGGGGTCCCCAGGGTCGAGCCAGAGGATCCAGCCCTGGTGGTAAGTGCAAACAGTGTGGGTACTTGTGTGGCATACCAGGGGTATTGTGAAAGTGATTATTGTACAGTGTTCAGGCCACTAGTGGGGAAAGAAGGGGTTACAGTGTTCTGGAGGGCTATGCCCAGGTTAGCTTCTCCACTACCATCCCTGATCTCCGGGTGGAGGCACTTGTTTCAGAACTCAGGCCCCTTAACCTGCTACTAGCCAAGCAGGCAGGGGTAGTAGCCCTTGGGATAGCGCCACCTAGGGTTTACATCTTGGAGGCTCACTGCTGGGATTAGTGTCCCCTAGTGGCAAAAATTGCGAATTTCTGTTAAAAATAAATGGCTACCTCAACAGAAGTGGCTGTACACCAGTTGGTGGGGTGGTGTACTGGGAAGGAGATCGACCCCAAAATGCTATACTTATCCTGGATATTCCCCTGGGTACCAATAAGGACACTGTAGAGGGAGTACTTTCCAAGGTTGAATGTTTACAAAACCCTGTGGTGGTGAGTCGACAGGCTAATCTGCTCGCCCAAAGTTTCATGGTGTTAGTATAGTGTAAGGACCCAGTAGACAGTTCCAAAGTGCCATGGCCTATCACCCCCGAAGGAGCCCTCACTGCCTGGAGAGTGATAACTAAAGACAGTAAAGACCCCGGGGAGACTGAGCCCCACCCCACTATTTGAGACTTTTGAGGAGAAATTTGCTAAGTTATTGCTGGAGGAAGGGAAAACTGTGGAGGACTTAAAGAAACTATTCCTGCAACCTAAGGTGTTCCTCACCCAACACTGCCTCCCGCTCCAGCACCCATTATCGCTCCTCCATCTGTGCTCGTGCCATTGCTGGCTCCTATGTCAGTACCTGCCATTAGTCACGACTTTTACCGAAGGTTGAGAATCTTCTCCGGCACCCTCCCCACCACCCAAGGGGAGGATGATTGGGAGACCTGGATAGATTATGTTGCCCCTTTGGTACCTGAATGGCAGTGTGCGGAGGCTGAGAAATGGAAGAGGATCATAGAAAGTTTAAGGGGTCCCGCTCTAGAGACCATTAAATTTCTGAGGTCCACAAACCCTGATGCATCTGCCCAGAAGTACCTATCTGCACACGAAGGCAATTTTGGGAGTATCGAGTCAGGGGAGAACTTGATGTGGACATTTCAAGGTACAAAACAATGGCCAGAGGAAAGTTTGTCTGCATATGTCACTCATCTGGAAAGAGCGCTGCAGAAGGCTTACCGAAAAGGTGGGGTAACTGCCAGTGACTTAAACCATGTGAGGTTGGGGCACATACTGCAACATGCAAAGTATTCTAAATTGCAGCTCCTTCAATTAAGGCTCCCAGAGAGAGAAGGGGTAACCCATCGGACTATTGTGACTTGGTAAAGAACTCCGGGAGGTTGAAGATGAAGAGGGGGATTGTAATTCTAGGGTGAGCGCAGTCGAAGTGATCACGGCATTGGAAGGCCCTTCCGAAGTGGGGACCAATAAGGGTGTGCCGCCATGGGATAAACTGTAGAGGGAGCTCAGGGAACCAAAAAACAGTCACTTTATGAAGGCCACTCCTGCAAGTGCAGGCACCGACCCTTATCCAGCTGCATCTGCTATGGGGGTTGGGGTGCCCACCCAGGCATCTCCTGCTGACAGCAGCCCGAAACTTGATGTCTTGACTATGAAAGTAAGAGAAGTGACGAGATGTCTCCCATTAATCACCACACAGCAGACAGAGATGGCACCAAGGCTTTCAGTTGGTAGTACCACCGCCCCAGCTCCCAGTGTGATGCCTCGGCCACCCCAAATCCCAGAAAACATATTTTGCCATAATTGTGGGAAGAATGGGCACATGAAGAGAGAATGCCGGTCCACAGAGACCTAGTTAAAGTTGTATACAGGCTTCAAGGAGAGCTTCGGAGAACGAATCAGCGGTCGAGGAGTGCCCAAAATAACCACAGTAAGGGTTCAAGAAGTAGTAACTCAAATCCCTATGTGGCTAAACCACCTGTCCCAGCCCCTGCTGCTGTCCCTTCAGACTTGTCCAAAATAGTGGGCCCTTCAATGGAGACTACCGTGGCTGTGAATGGTATTCCTACTTGGGCTGTGCTGGACAGTGGGTTGCAAGTGACCACTGTATTTAAGGACTGATATGACAAACACTTATCTGCTGTGCCCTTACAATCCCTGGAAGGCCTACAATGTGTGGGGGCTGAGTGACAAGTCTTATCCCTATCTAGGATATGTCTGTCACTGGTTGTCATTTCCTGCAGCTGCAACTGGTGTAGAGGAGCAAGTCGAGACACTTATTTTATTTATTTATTTATTTTAACATCAGTTTAACAACCTTTGAGCCAGAGGCTCATTTACAAAGGTACCTCGTCAAGAAGGGAGACAAAGACATACATATAATAGACAAATGCAATACAGCACAGCAAAAAGGCACAGGCAGGTACATGTAAGGCAAAGCAATCGGCAACACTGGCCTTAGTGTGTCCCCCTACTGGACTGTATGATGGGGTTCCCTTGTTAATTGGGACCAAAGCCCATATGTTTGGGAGACTGGCTCAACTCTGTCGCGAGACGCAAGGGCGACGGACTGGGAGGGCCCTAAGAATTCCTGCTCTAATCAAGAGGGCCTATGATTTGCAACAGAACCCCAAGGGAGTGGACCAGGATGAACTGGTAGAGGTCATGAGGAAGAAGGATCCCAATTCAATGGTACTGGCCCCTAATGCCCAGTTTACCGTTCAAGGGGGAGGTCCGCCTCCGCAAAGATGTCAAGAACAAAATACTGATGTTGGATGTGCCAGGTGATGGAAAATTGCCAGAAGGATTATTGGTTAAACCCAGCATCTTGCCAGCTCATGCTCATGCCTATGCACGATGAGTGATGGTCCATATTCATAATGTGTTAGATCAGGAGATCCAGCTGAACAGAGGATGCACCCTAGCTATGGTACACTGTGCAGACACAGCAGTGTTGCGCAGCAGCAAGCCCCCTGGCAAGATAGATAGAGTGACTCCCGACTTGTTTGATTTTGGTGACTCCCCGTTGCCAGCTGAATGGAAGACGAGAATTAGCCAGAAACTTGCCCAGAGAGATCAAGTGTTTTCGTCGAAGGAATGGGACATGGGATGCGTCCAGGGTGTGGAGCATCACATACACCTGCACATTGAATAGCCATTTCGAGAGAGGTCTCGACGCCTAGCCCCTGCAGACGATGTGAGAAGACACTTGCTGGAAATGCTCGTGGCTGGTGTGATACAAGAATCCAAGAGCCCATATGCTTCTCCCATTGTGGTTATGTGTAAGAAGAATGGAACAGTATGAATGTGTGTGGATTATCGGACCCTCAACAGGCAGACCATCCCTGATCAATACACCATGCCCTGTATACAAGATGCTCTGGATTGTTTGAATGGAAGCAAATGGTTCTCGGTGTTGGATCTTCACAGTAGATATTACCAGATTCCGATGGCTAAGAAGGACCATGAGAAGACAGCCTTCATCTGTCCTTTGGGTTCTATGAATTCCTGAGAATGCCACAGGGGATATCGGGTGCCCCAGCCACCTTCCAGCGACTGATGGAACAAGTGGTGGGAGACATGAATTTGCTGGAATGCCTGGTATACTTGGACGATGTTATTGTGTTTGGGAGCTCCCTAGAGGAACATGAGAGTTGACTGTTCAAAGTACTAGACCGACTGGAAGATTTCAGCCTCAAGCTGTCCATTGACAAGTGCCAGTTTTTCCAAACCTCTGTGAAGTATGTGGGGCACATAGTGTCTATAGGGGGGGATAGAGACTGATCCTAGTAAAGTTGAAGCCTTGACTACTTGGCCCAAGCCCCACAATTTGAAAGAACTACAACGTTTCCTGGGATTCTGTGGCTACTACCGCCGGTTCATAAAGGACAATTCCAAAGTGATTTGGCCACTCTTGAATCTTACCCCGGTTTACCCTCCTACCAATTGGAAATACAAAAAAGGGTCCGTCAAAGAATCAGACAAAGCATATTTCTGCCCAGGTGAACTTTTCGAGTCCCGTTGGATGCCTGACTGTGAAACAGCTTTCCACGAAGTCATATACCAGCTCACCTATGCCCTCATCTTCGCTTATGCTGATCCCACCAAACCCTATGTGCTGCATACTGATGCCAGCCTGCACAGTCTAGGAGCTGTACTGTATCAAGACCATGAGGATAGTTTGAGACCAGTGGCATTCGCCAGTAGGAGCTTGACCTCGTCAGAGCGAAACTACCTTGTGCACAAGTTGGAGTTCCTTGCGATAAAATGGGCCATTGTCGACCAGTTTCATGATTACCTCTGTGGAGCAAAAATAATGGTGAGGACTGTCAATAACCCATTGACCTATGTACAGACTTCAGCTAAGTTATTTTTTTTTTTTTATATACTTTCTCTTTATGCCTCCTTCTCACTGTGCTAGGTTCCTTTCTTCAGGGATCCCTAGGCTGTATATTCCCATAGTCCCACCCCAGGTACCTCCCTCTGAGAACTGGTTTAGCCTTTCCCCATCCTGCCTTGGTTTTTCCCCCCGGGCAGGGAGGAGAGGGACCCCGCCTTAGTCCCCCTCTCACACCTCAAGTATGCGTCGGAAAGCGTCACCAGCCCCATCTATGGAGCCTGGTTAAGGGTTATCTCGGGGCAGCTGGGTCCCGTCTACAGGAGCCCAGCACAGGATTTTTTCTGCTTTTCTTTGTCCCAGCCCACAGGATGTCTGCACGCAAGGGGGCCAAGGAGCGATGCACGTCGAGACGCGCTAACACTCCGGCTCCCGGCAGACATCCTCCCTCCCTTGTGTGCTGTCTCGCTGCATCTCCACCCGTGGTCACCCAGGTGGCGGTATCGCAGCAGGACCCGCATCCCACCCCACCTGGAGGAGGAGAGCAGCCCCTGGGCGCTCAGACTTCAGCTAAGTTAGACACCACAGGGCACCAGTGACTTTCTGCATTGTCAACATATGTTTATGCTGTCGAATACAGAAAAGGCCTGAATCATAGTGATGCTGACGCCCTATCCCAGAGGCCCATTTCCAAGAGCGACTGGGTCAGGCTGTTTGAACCTGACATACAAGCATTGTGCCAAAACTTTGATAGAAATGAACAGATGTCTATGGACACAGTGGACTGCTTAGTAGATTGCATGGGCCCCTCTGACACCTGCATACTGGCTGCGGATTGCCACTTCTCTGCTCTAGACATTAGTGCACTACCTCAGTTTGACAATGACAGCATTCAGTGGGCTCAATCCCGAGATCCTATGATTCAGCCAGCATTTGACGCCCTTCATGCAGGAAAAGATGTGTACAATTTGCGTTCCTCTGATCTGTGAACTGTTTTATTGTTTAAAGAAGGCCCCAGGTTGAAGCTGCTTAATCAGTTGTTGTATAGAGAGACAGTAGATCAGGGTGGCCAAATAGACAAGCAACAACTGGTCCTGCCCACAGCCTTCAAAGATTTGGTACTGCAGTCCCTCCACAATCATATGGGTCACCTCGGTATGACCGGACCCTTGACCTAGTATGATCTCGATTCTACTGGCCCAAGATGGGGGCTGATGTTGAGCACCATGTAAGGACTTGTAGTCGCTGCCTGCAGAGAAAAGCCCTGCCTCAGAGGGCTGCCCCACTTGTCAACATTACTACCAGCACCCCAATGGAACTAGTCTGCATAGAGCATAGAGTTTAGAGCCTGATCAGTGAAACATTGGCAATGTGTTAGTGGTTACGAACCATTTCACACGGTATGCAGAAGCTTTTCCCACCAAAGATCAAAAAGCATCTACCGTGGCCAAGGTGCTAGCGGAAAATTTTTTCATCCACTATGGTGCCCCCCCCCAGCAAATTCACTCTGATTAGGGCCGGGACTTTGAGAGTCAGCTAATCAAAGAAATGTTCTCTCTATGGGGGGTGCGAAAGTCAAGAACCACCCCTTATCACCAACAGGGGGATCCTCAACCAGAACGCTTTAACTGCACCCTGCTAGACATGCTAGGCACCCTTCTCCCAGAAGATAAGCATAAATGGAGCCAGCAGATTAGCACCTTGGTACATGCATACAATTGCACGAAAAAGGATGCTATCGGGTTGTCTCCTTACCGCCTCTTGTTCGGGAGAGAGGCCCAGCTGCCTGTTGATGTCTGTTTTGGGGTTTCTCCCGATGGAGTCCAAGCCGAAGATTACCTGCAATATGTTCAAAAACTTAAAGCTCAATTGAACCATGCCTATCAACTGGCACAGACAATGGCCGCCAAAAGAAATCTAGCCAACAAAGAGAGACATGATAGAAAAGTAAAGGCTCAAGAGCTTAGGCCTGGAGACCGTGTGCTGTTGTGAAATTTAGGATTGCATGGTAAACACAAAATTGCTGATCGATGGCATCATCTTCCCCATGTCAGAGTTGGAAAGTTGGATGATTTGCCAGTGTAAAAAGTGCGCCCAGAGAATAACTCCAAAGCTGTCAAGACCATGCACCGTAACCACTTGCTACCTATTGGTCAAGTTATAATTGAGGCTGAACCCACCGAGATTGATTCCCCTGGACCAGCGACTCATGCTGCTGCAAGAAAGAAACAGAGTCAGCCTGCCCCCATGGTTGCCGATTTAAGACTTCCCCCACAGCAGGCCCAGAATGATAGTGACTACCAGTTTAGCTCGGATGACAGTGAGTGTGATAATGCCTATTACCCCTCATATGAACTGAGTCAGTTGTTTCGTGGAAATCCTGTGTTGAATTATGGGGATGAAGCTGAGCCTTCTGGACTGCCTAACCCACCGGCATCATCCTTGGAGCCAATGCTCCCTGAAGGTGAAGTGCAAAGTATCATGTCTGAGGATGCTGGGTCTTTGTGTATCATGAAACTGTATGATTTGCCTGAAGGAGAGGCTGATGGTATGAGTCTTTCTGCTGACATGCCAGAACTTTAAGAACACTGTGAGAGTGCTGACAACTCTCCTTCAGTGCCAGAGTGTCTTCAAAATGAGCCAAGTGTAGAAACAGAGACTACAGAGCAAGGGGCTGACAGTGCTCCCAGCTTGGACATTCCCCTTCATGCAGAGGCACCTCTCACAAGTGATGAAAGCTCCAAGACCATTGCTGAAAGTACAGAGACTGTGGTTGTTCACCCCAGAAAGACTGGCAAAGCTGTCAATCCAGTGGTATGCTTCAGTTATGATTCCCCCAGGAGGCCAGTGGATTTGCCTCTCAATGTAGTCCACAAAAGTGTTTATGTCTCTCAGAGCTCACTGTCCAAATTGAGCTTGACGGCCCATTCCAGGTTACTTGTTCTGCCCTCTCACCTTGGAGCTACTGCGCCATCCAGCCCCAAGTTAGCTGATAGAGAAGGGCCCCCTCTAGCACTATTTAGAGTACAAGAAGTTATTACATGATTCTGTATAGTAATGTTCAGTTTACCTGTGTGAACTATGCATAATGTATTGTCAGAATGGAAATTATTTAGTGGAGTACATTGAAATGTATAGTGAAGAGACAAGTTATGCCAAATGATGAATCAGATAGTACAGTACTTTTATAGCATGCTAATGGTATAAATGTCTTGTATATGTTGCATTTTCAATGTTATGATGGTACAGACTTGACGCAGATGCCAAGTTTTCCCAGGCAGGGAAGGATGTAACCCCCCTACAAATGGGGGTTTCCAAAAAGTCTTCCTTGAGCGTGCCTAAATTGTCACTGCCTGGCTGATGTCCTGCGTTTTAATAGTTTAAATGTGATTACCAGAGCCTGTATAGCTCCTGTGTACTGTCTCTTTAAGAACTGCCTAACTGCAGTTTAAGTAATCTGAGAGGGAGCTCTGTTGAAAGATGTAATTATTTACTGAAAATCATTTAGAGTGATAATGATAATGTAGTTTATCTAACCTGCTTTCTTTGTAGCAAGGACTGTTTTGTTTGCCTCCAATATCTTGGTCCTGGACTGCAAACTGGACCAATCAGTACTGGTGGGACCTAAAATGTAGCCGGACTACAGGAGCTGTCTGAATTCAAAATCTGTAGGAACTATAGTTTGAACTTTTTGCGCCTTTTTTGCAACTGAAGGGGGAGCTCTTGCTGTAACAGACAGCCAAATCAGCCAACCAGATCTTTTGGATCTTGGGGAAGTCCCGGGCTGCTTGCAGTGTTCAGTTAGATCTAAGCTGGAAGCTGAACAAGAAGGAGCTGAAGTGATTCTGAGCAGCAATCCTGAGTGGATTCACTTGGGAGAACTCTGAAAAGGCTAAGTTTTTGGCCTGCATGTCGGTGTGCTGCTCCTAAGAGGGAGAGAAGACAATTATTTTGGACTAAATCCAAGTTTGTGTGACTAAAGTAAGCTACTGAAGTGGGCCAGGCTCAACCTGAAGAAGACCGAAGATTTTGCTGAATGCGATCAGCCTGTCAGGAGTTCCAGCTACCCCTAAGCTCCCAGTGTGTGCAGTAGAGTTGCCACCTGTTAGGTTTTTTACCTGGTGATCAGATTTTCAGGGTCCCTATCAGGTAATCCAGTTTTGCTCTGTGCTGGTCAGGTTTTTGAGCCATTTTGAGTCTCACATACTTTTGAAACAGATTTTGTCATATTATTCATGGTTTCAGGTACATATCCAGGTTACACGCAAGTTCTCTTGTCAATATAACCCTTTGTTTGTGAAAGCAGTCAGCCTGGGAGGTGTAAAGTATGGCCATTAACACCATTAGCACTTCCTTTACCTAGTCTTTTCCTCTACACCTTAAAGTGGCATAGCAGTACAACTGCCCCCACCTTTTGTAACAGAAACAGAGCCAGTTGTCTTCCAGTTTCAATGGCTGGTAAACATTTTCATCTCTAACAGAATATAGACAGTTTTAAATTATTTTTTTTTTCTCAAGAAAATGGTGTGGTCACTTCTTTGGCTTTGAAATAGTACTGTGGACATGAACAGGGAAAGGTGCCAGAAAAAGATATAAAGTACACATTACAGGAAACAATGTATTATGCATTATTATAGACCATGTATACTGTTGTGTGTTATTTACAGTGTTTCCCTTGTCTCCCCCCAGATCATTTCTGTAAATATTTCTTTTATCTCTGTATATTTATTTGGTAAACCAATGTCAATAAATAAATACATAAGTAAATGGATGACTAGGAAGAACCTAGGAAAGTAACTTTAACAGGTACAGTACAGCATCTTAACATTTTTGTTGAAATGCTGCTTTAAGTGTTGTCCTTTATTGATATAACAAATGGCCTTCTAGGAGAAACAATGCATGATGAGTCATGAAAAGGGGTGGAGCTAGGGGCAGGGTTTAGGATCTGGTTTTTGCCCCATCCAAAGGTGGCAACCCTAGTGTGCAGAGACTTTGCAATTGTGACCGGGGAACACTTTGACTGGTACAGTAGAATTCCCTTACACATAAATGTGCTATGAGCTGCTAGTATGTCGTGAGTTAGTCCCCCACTGTGTGAATTGTGTTCTTCTTGCTGGAAGCTGTATCCAGCCCAAAACGGACTGCATCCGAATTTGTCTCCATGCGGTCTGGGCCTTGTCAGACTGGTCCAGCCAGACAACCCACTGCACAGAGAAGCCATTGTCGAGAGACCTGCCTGGGGATCAGACCCCTGCCCCACGCTTGAGCAGGAATGACGCCTCTTCGACTCATGTGGGCCCTGCTTCTCCTGGCATTCCAGATCAACCACCTGCAGTCTCGAGTTTCGTCTAGTCTGTGTCCAGTCTTGGGTATTGTGAGTAAATTCCAATGTAGCTCCCTGCAAGAACAGCTTAATCTGAGTGTGTCATCTGATTGTCTTGTTATTTCATTTCCTTTATGAAATGAGCCCTCTGGCTCCGGATTACAAATATTGTGCACTATGCATGTTGTGTTTTCCATCACAGGGTCCCAACCAGCTGCAACCCCAGGCAATGATCCTGGCTAGCCCATCTCTTCTCCACCTGGGTACCCAGAGGTGGACTGTGTGGGGGGACTCAAAGCACATGCATAACTGCTTGATTGATATAACTTTTAAGCTAATTAACCTGATTTTGCCCCACCCTTGTTCAAGTTCCCTGAATAAATCAGATCTAACTTTTTCTGCATGTAATCTGCCTGTGGTTCCAGTTTGTGCTCAAAGTACTGTACTGTTGCTATTTGCATAACCTTGTTTTACAGGGGGTCCCTAGGGCCCTAGGGTCGAACCAGAGGAAGTAGCCCTGGTGGTAAATGCAAACAGTGTGGGTACTTGTGTGGTGCACCAGGGGTATTGTGAAAGTGATTATTGTACAGTGTTCAGGCCACTAGAGGGGAAAGAGGGGGTTTACAGTGTCCCGGATGGCTGTGTCTAGGTTAGCTTGACCACTACCAACCCTGATCTCTGGGTGGAGGCACCCGTTTCAGAACTCAGGCCCCTTAACCTTCTACTAGCCAAAAAGCAGGGGTAGTAGCCCTTGGGATAGCACCACCTAGGGGTTACATTTGGATCTGAAGATAGAAAATGTATAGCAGTGGAGAGGCCATAGTGCCAATTGCACTACTTCATTTTGCACCTCAGATGAATGAACCCTGGGTGGAGGAACTCATGCCTTTTATGAACCTTTTTAAAATATGAAACAGGTACTCTCTCGCAGTTCGTGGGGATGTATTACCTTTGTTGGTACTGAAAAGGAGAATGTGTCCAGTTCTGGTGCCCCTACCTTAAGAAAGATATCAAATTACTGGAGACAGTACAGCGGAAAGCAACCAGATTGATACAGGGCATGGGGGACAGATCATAACGAGGACAGACTGAGGTAGCTGAACATGTAATCTCTGGAGAATAGGAGGGAGAGGGGGGGGACGTGACTGAGACTTTCAAATACTTAAAGAGAATAAACAGGACCCACATTGATGGAATCTTTACCCTTAAGAAAGGAAGGTGTAACAAGGGACCATAGCCTGAAATTGGTAGGGGGCAGTTTCAGGAGGGAGATGAGGAGGCACTTCTTCACAGAAAGAGTGGGGAAGGGGTGGAACGAGTTACCAGAGGAGGTGGTAACGGCAAAGTCTGTGACCTGTTTTAGGAGGAGTGGGACAGGGTAAAGAAGAAGATTAGACCAGCAGGGCCCATGGGGAAGATGAACTACAGTTAAGGGAGAGGGAAGGGACGGCAACTCCAGGAGGAGTGTGTGTGTGTTGGGGGGGGGGGCAGTTTAATATAATTAGCTATGCACTTGAGCAGACTCAATAGACCTTTGTGGCCTATATCTGCTGGCAATTTTGTATGTTCATATGTATGTTCGTATGAATCCCAGGCAGCTATGGCCAGTTACTGGACACTGTCATAGATGAAGCAGTTCATGGGCTGCATTTATTTTGAGCTTTGAAGGTTGCAAAATCATATTTCTGGCAGACGAAGTCAAGCTCTGAGATGAGATGAGTTGAAGAATGCTTGAATTCAAAAATGAGAAGTGAGTTTGATATGCTGCTGATTGATTAAGAGTTGCAGACTCCCACCTCTGGTGGACAAAGTCAAACCCTACCTACTGTACACTCGTAGACCTACTGAAGGTACAAGTTAGGGAAACTTAGTCAGGTAAGGCTGCTGGTGAGCGCTGCTGAAGTATAGAGAGACTGCAGACTGGCTGTTTAGGAGCTGGGAAGGAAGGGGAGGAATTAGAGCTGTGTGAAAAAAAACTTCCACCAGCGTAATTTCCGCGAAAATCGGTCTTTCGCTTCCATGAAATATCAGAAATCAAATTAGCAACGTTCACATAAATTCTGACTTAGAACGGCAGAATAAATGTTTGAATTGCAAATTATTATATTGAACTGTGAATAAAGATTTGGCAGAACTGATCACTGTCAGTGGTCAGTTCTGCGGACTTTTTCCAGCAGTTTAATACTCCTCCTCATAGAACTCAATCCTGCCAGAAGTTCTCAGGGCGTAAGTGAGCTCTCACTGAAAATCCCCTTCCGAAGGACCTCATAAGGTCAGCGATCCTACAAGTACTGCACACCTCTCTGGTTAAACTCACTTGGCAGGGATCCCCAAAAGGAAATTAATCTTGGCCTATTTAAAACAAAACTCTGCGCCCTCCTAGCTTCTACTAGTAACTGCGACTGTGGGAATTAGCATTCCTCACAACCCAATCACACTGACTCTGTTCCCTAGCCTCTTAGCTACAATGCCGCTTCCATCTCCCCTTCGCGCTCTCTCCCCCCTCTGTCTCCCCTTTCTCTTCCTCATTTTTCTTTTCTCCCCACCTCAGCTACAGATCTCTAGGACTCACTCTTCCACCCCCGCCTCCTTCCTCCCTACACCCCACTCCCCTCTACAGAGCTCTAGGACTCATCCTTACCTTCACTCTTCCACCCCCTCCTCACCCCACTCCCCTCATGCCTCCCATCTCCTCCATACACAGTCCTCACCTTTGTTCCTACCATTAATTCACCTACAGTATATCTCTATACCATGCCCTTGTACTCCTTTTCTCTGGTCTATGTCTGTTTCCGGCCACTTGACTACTCCTTGCACTTGGTTCAAAATAACATTTCCCTACAGACTAGCACTTAGATAATAGAACCTTAACATATTCTTGCTATTGTGCCCCTCAAACTTCTCTGCATACTATATAACCTATGTTTATGTCTGATGCATATGCTCTTTTGTATGAGACTGTTGTATGTACTAGCCCTATGAACTCATCTACTATTGTAACTCTATTGTGTTTTTTTTGTCTTTTTATTCTGACGTGTAAATCCATTGATTTAAAAGAATCCCTGGTGTGTAGTGCCCTTCCCCCCCCCCTCACTGATTGGCAGCTCTATCTATAATAAAATTCCCTGGTGTCTAATGGCTCCCTCCCCTCACCAATCACCAGCCTGTTGTAGAATAATGTAACTCCTAGGCAGTGCTATCTCTATTGTTACTACCCCTGCCTGTATTTCTGACAACAGGTTAAGGGCCTGGGCTCAATATTTTGGTGCCTCCACCCAGAATAAAGTATGTGGGGGTATCTACCTAGCCTGGTATAGCCCTCTAAGAAGCTATATCCTCCCACAAACCTGCCTAGTGACCAAGTACCTTGTAATAGGAGATAAACCCCTGCAGTAGTTGACACACAGTTAGCAATGAGCATTAATAATATGCACACACCCCTTGCACTAACCATGGCCTTGTCTTCAGCAAATCTCCTGTAACCCCCTGTAAAAATAACATTAACAATGCAAGCATGCACCTTGAATACTGCAACAGATTTCAGTATCTCTACACCAATTAAGAATATGCTTATAAGCCAGTTTAAATGTGAAACAACAAATCAGTTTCATTAAGGGGATGTGAACAAGGGTGGGGGCATGAATCTAGAAGAATGATTACTTTACTGATTTGATTCAGGTTACTCTGCATGCATGCACTCTAGTCCCACAGTAAACAGTCTGACAATGACTGGGTACCCAGGATGTTATGCTGGCTGGCCAGAATCAGTGCCTGGGGGTGGTCAGAGTTGCAGCTGTTGTTGGGGCCCTTGATGGAAAGAAAAGGCAGTTAACATGTATAACCCCTAGGTGGCACTATCCCAAGAGCTACTACCCCTGCCTGCGTGGCTAGATGCAGGTTAAGGGGCCTGGGTATGAAAACGAGTGCCTCCACCCGGAGGTCAGGGTTGTTAGTGGTCAAGCTAACCTGGGCACAGCCCTCCTGGACACTGTAACTCCCCTCTTTCCCTTCTAGTGGCCTGAACATTATACAATAATCACTTTCGCAATGACCCTTATTCACCATGCAATTACCCACACTGTTTGCAGTTACCACCAGGGCTGGTTCTTCTAGCTCGACCCTGGAGATCCCCTGTAAAACAAGGTTATGCACAGCAAATAGCAACAGTACAGTACGTTTGGCTCAAACTGGAACCACAGTCAGGTTAAATGCAAAAAGAGTTAGATCTGATTTATTCAGGGAACTTGAACAAGTGAGGGGCGTAATCAGGTTGATTTGCTTAAAGACTAAATCAATCAAACAGTCATGCATGTACTTCAGAGTCCCTACACAGTCACACACACTGGGTACCCAGGTAGGAGGAAGGGGGGCTAGCCAGGATCATTGCGCAGGATAGGCCAGCGTCGCAGCTGGTTGGGGCCCTGTGATAGAAGAAAGCAACATGCACAACACACACTATTTGTAATCTGGTGCCGGAGGGCTCAGTTCATGACAGAAAAGACAACAAAGCAATCAGATGACAACACTTTTGATTTAGCTATTGTTGCAGGGAGCTACCCTGATGTCTACTCACGATACCCGATGCAGAACACAGGCAGGATGAAATCAAGACTGCAGGTTGTGGAGCTGGAGTGCCAGGAGATGCAGGGCCCACACGAATCATCAAGGCATCGTTCCTGTTCAAAACATTGAGCAGGGGGCTGATCCCCAGGCAGGTCTCTCATCGATGGCTTTCTTTGTGCAGCAGATATTCTGGCTGGGCCAGTGTGGCAAGGCCCAGGACAAAGGGAGATGAATTCAGTCCATTGTAGCTGGATGCAGCCTCCAGCGAGCAGAACACAGTTCAGCACACAGTGGGGAACCAAATCATGACCCATTAACAGCACACAGCACATTTGCATGTAAGAAATTCCACTATACCAGGCAGATTGCTATCCGGTCACAATTACAGAGTCTCTGCACAAACCAGAAGTTCCGAGGTGGCTGGAAATCCTGACAGGACGATCGCATTCAGCAAATCTTCGGTCTTCTTCAGATTAAAGCCTGGTCACAGTCCAGTGGCTTAAATCATTCTCCCAGCTCGGATTCAGTACAAATAAACTCTATTTTCCCTCTCAGGGACAGCTGGCAGACAGGCAGGCCAAAACTCAACCCTTTCACAGTTCTCCTGCGCGAATTACACAGGGGCTGCTGCTTGAATCATTCAAGCTGTTACCGCTTTCACATCCCAACTCAGACTGAACTGAAACTGCAAGCAGTCTGGAACTTTCCTCAGGATCCAAAAGGTTTGGTTAGCTGATTCCTCTGTCAGTCACAACAAGGCTTCCCCCTCCACGTTCATTTCCTACAGAATTTTGCTCTCACAAAGCCCCGGGGACAGGCTCCATTTTAGAATCCCCAAAGGTACTGATTGGCCCATTTCAGCAGTCCAGGACCAAGATGGTGGAGATAAACAGAAATGTCCATGCTACAAAGAAGGCAGGTTAGACAAACTGCAATATTATTATGATTCTAATAAATGTTCAGCAATGTTCTTACAGAGCTCCCTCAGCGCTAATAGCGATGGCAGAATGGAGCGATTATTTGGCAGCCCGGGCGGGACTCGAGCATAGAAACACTCAGCCCCCTCCAAGATTATTTATGACTACAATCCAGTCAGCTCTTAAAGAGACAGTACACAGAGGCCCAGATATTCAGACTTCACCAGGTTGTGGCGCAAGCCTGGGTGCAGTGCAACTTGGCTGTGCAGGGGCATTGACAGTGTGATGTTCAATGGAGCTGCGCCATGGCACAGCATCATTGAATATCACACCCTGACCACCCGCAGTGCGTATGGCACAGTGGCACTGCACCAGCGCAAGTGGCCAGAGTGGAGCAGGGGGATGCGCTAGCGCAAGTTCCGTTTTGCTATGCGCAACAACCACGATATTCAAAAGTGCACAGGCAAATGGGGCCATAATGCATGCAAAGCACAAATGGGGCCATTTGCATTTCATTATGGCCCCATTTGCATGCAGGTGCACCGATCCCTAGCAACTTGCGCCTGGCGCCCTGCCAGGCAGCAGCCGTCGGGGACCGACACCCCCTGCACAGCGTGGCAATGTGCCCCACTGCCCGATCGCAGGCATATGTTGATGTAAAAACCATCCAATATCCCTGGTGGTCCAATGGACCGCTTGCAGCCCGACCATGAGCATATGATTAATTAAAATGTCCAATATCCCCGGTGGTCCAATGGACCACTGCACGCCTGATCATGGGCATATGATTAATTAAAACGTCCAATAACCCTGGTGGTCCAGTGGACTACTGCACGCCCGATCACGGGCTTAAGTATAAACATAAACGTCCAATATCCCTGGTGGTCCAGTGGACCGCTCGCCGCCCGATCGCGGGCTTAAGTATGAAAAAATAATGTCCAATATCCCTGGTGGTCCAGTGGACCGCTCGCCACTTGATCACAGGCTTAAGTATGAAAAAATAACGTCCAATATCCCTGGTGGTCCAGTGGACCCTGCACACCCAATCGCGGGCATAAGTTGAATAAATGCAACATCCAATATCCCTGGTGGTCCAGCGGTACCCCCTCCCCACTAGCCCACTGAGCCCCACTGGCCCGCTCCCGCCCAGTCAGCGGCGGGTGGCAGCACCCCACCCGCCTGCCGCCTCGCCGCCCACCGACTGACAGAGTGCGGTGGGCTGTCGCCCATTGGTCCACAGAGTGAACCACAAGGTGTGCAGACCATACCGTACTATACAGTCCAGATATGTGAATGGATGGGTGCTGCTGCCCGCGCTGGCGGTGGGCGGGCGGTGGGGCTCAGTGGGGGCGGGTGGGGAAGGCCGCTGACTACCCGGGATATAGAACATTGCATATATTCAACTTATGCCCGCGATCGGGCGGTGAGCGGGCCACTGGACCACCAGGGATATTGGATGTTATATTTTCATACTTAAGCCTGCGATCGGGCATGAAGTGGTCCACTGGACCACCAGGGATATTGGACGTTTATTTATACTACGGATGCCCGTGATCAGGCATGGGGGGGCACTGCCACAAAGGTGCAGCTGGAGCTCGGGTGGCCACCCACAGGTGGCAGCTACCATGTTGCGCCCTGTAATACGGCAGCTCACCTGTGGGTGGCCAGCCGTTGTTCCTTTTTTTTTTTTTGGCTCACCTGTGTGCAGCGCAAGTAGGGGTTGCGCAAGCATGGGCTCAACACATCCCAGGCTGAATATTAGGATGGGTATACATGGGCACCCCTGCGCTGCATACATTACTGATGCACTCCGGCGCATCGGGATTTGTGCCAGGCACAATCCACGTTTGAATATCATGCCGGGGCGCATCAGTGGCTTGCACATGGCTATACAGGCACTCTTTGGCAATACACTTAAACTGCTAAAACGCAGGACACCAGCCTGGCAGTGAGCATTTAGGCAAGCTCAAGGAAGACTTTTTGGGAACCCCCATTTGTAGGGAGTTACACATGCATAAACAAGACTCTGGTTATTTGTATCCTCAGTCTTTTGTAAGGGAAAGGGGAAATTGTTTAACCAGGAAAGGCACACTAAGCCGGAGCTTGTTTCCAGGTGCAACCTGGGAGCACAAGGAAGTTAAGTGACTTACTCAGGGTCACACAGTATGCAAGTGGGATTCAAACCCAGGTCTGGTCTGCTGGATGTCACCAGATTGCAGTTCAGAGCCTTAGACCACTGCGCTATACTGCCTCCTTAACTCTGTAACCCACTGAAGCAATCAGATGGTACTTCAAAATGATTTAAAGAAAAATTGCAGGGAGTTACCCTGAGTTTACTCATAACAGCAGTTGGAAAGAATTTGATTAGTGATATGAAGATCTGTTGAAGATGTCAAAAGAGCAAGGGGAAACTGGGCCTGCAAGACTCACCTCCGCTTCACAGCCTTTCCTTCCAGGTGGCCACAACCTGAGATTTCTTGCTGTGTAGGGGCTGGATCCCCAAGCTGGTCACTCACCAGGAAAACAGTCACTGGTGCAATAATAGTCGGCTTGGGCCGGGTTTGACATAGGCCCAAGCCTGGATAAACACTTTTGACACAGTTCAGTTCATTTGTTGGTGAAGGCCGCTAGCTGGCAAACAGTTTGGTCACTGGCAAAAACAGGCCTCGACCCACAATAAACATTAAGCACATTTAACAGAAACAGCATTTACTTTTCTACCTCTCAGATCAGTTTCTGGCCAGTTGCTGTTGCAGTCGAGCAATTCACTGAGCAAACTTCTCAATCAGTAAAAAGGCAGTCTCTCACACAACTCTTGATCCAAATGCTTCATAGGAGCTCCTCTCGATTCACTATCTCAAGCTACACTTCTCAGAGTCTCGGGCTAATTACTACAGTTTAAGGTTAGCTTTCGGATTGGTCCAGTTACTACTATCAGGCAGTTCAATGCTGGAAATAATAACAGGGAACCAAGTCAGGCTTCTCCGTGCCAATTCTCCTCAGCTTCTTTCCTGGAGTTGCTTCTCAGTGACTCGAGCTGCTCACTCTCTCAGCTCTCCCAGCAACTGAACAACATTTTCCAACAGTTCTTGAACTAGTCCAGTTTTCTAGAAATCCAAATGGCTAGGGGAGCTGTCAGTCACATTTGTGATGCTCCAATTGTCAGTTTAGGCACCAACCTGTAAAACTACAAGAACTACAGTTTTCCTTCCCATGAGGCACTTGAACTAAGGACCCCTCGAGGTCTCCTGTGTCTTAATTGGTCCAAATTCCTGGAAGTCCTGGACCAAACATGGTGGCTCCCACTTGAAGGATAAGCTGCAAGAAGGCAGGTTAAAACAAGCACTCTACTTTAAATATAAAAATGAGTTAGAAGTAAATATTTACAGTACTAACTAGGACTCCCTCTGCTTTACTATCAACAGCAGAGTGAAGCAGATTAGGACAGTGTCTGGCCGGTCATGAGCTTTGAAGCACTTGGACCCAGCCCAAACCACTGACTGTATACACACTGGCTAATGTCTTAAAGGAACAGGTGCAGAGGCACATTATGGCACTCTCACTCAGATCAACAGGATTACCAAATATCCATGGATTTACTATCCCTGCAGGACATCCACCTGGCAGTGGGCATTACTGGAGCTCTGGAAAACACTTAAGGTTAAGTCCCCAAATTGGTGGGGGGTTTACAGTAAAATTCCCTGGTGTCTAGTGGTCTCCCCTGCAATCGCCGGCTCTATGTAGAATAAAATTTCCTGGTGTCTAGTGGCACCCCCACCTGCCGATCACCAGCCCGATGTGAAAGAAATTGTACAATTCCTTGGTGTCTAGCTGAGCCCCCTCCCTATCCCTGATCCCTTTAATAAAAAAAGAAGGGTAGTCCATTATTCACTGGTGTCTAGCAGACCCCCCTCCCTATTCCCGATCCCCCATCATAACAAAAGGTAGTCCCCAAATCCCCAATTGCTGGTGTCTAGCAGACCCCCCATTCTGGCAGATAGTGCCTCACCACCCTGCTCTCCCCATCCCAGCCTCAAGCGGGTGACTGGCATAGCCCGCCTCTCTCCACCGTGGCTGGCCGCCCACTGAGCTGTCAATGAATGAACACGTGCTTGTACATGCACATGCTCATTCATTGCCAGCTCCTGCTCATTCAGTGAGACAAGCAGCTTTGTCAGTCTGTGCAGACAAGAGCTGAGGCCTTTTCTGGTTGCTGGCAGGGGGTCAGGATGGGGGGGATGGCATAGTGGACCTGTTCCCCCTATCCCAACCCCCCCACCAGTGTCCAGAACAGCACTCTGCTCTTCTCTGCACCGCCAACAGAGCTGCTTGTCACACTGAATTGGTGGGAGCTGGCCTGTCAATGAATGAGTGCATGCTTGTACAAGTACATGCTCATTCATTGACAGATCAGTGGGTGGCCGGCCGTGGTGGAGAGAGGAGGGCTGTGCTGGTCACCAGCTCAGGGTTGGGGGGGAAGGGGTGGTGGGGCAGTACCTGCCAGGGTGAGGACATGGGGGTCTGCTAGACACCAGAGAATGGGGACTCCCTTTTTTTTATTACAGGGGATCGGGGATAGGGAGGGGGGTTCGGCAGACACCACGGAATAATGGACTACCTTTTTATTTTTTTATTAAGGGGATCAGGGATAGGGAGGGTGGTCTGCTAGACATCGGGGAATTATACATTTTCTTTCATATTGGGTCAGCGATCGGTGGGGGGGCACTAGACACCAGGGATTTTTTTTTTACATTGAGCTCACAATTGGTGGGTGGGGAGGCCACTAGACACCAGGGAATTCTGTTTTACATCGATCCTGCGATTGGCAGGAAGGGACCACTACACACCAGGTAATTTTATTCTATTTTGGGCCAGCAATCAGCAGGGGGGAACCACTAGATACCAGAGAACTGTATTTTACATCTGGCGGCAGAGTTTATTCCCCAACAATGAATTTTGGGCAAAGCCACCCCCTCCCCCCAAAAATAAATATAATATCAGAGACCGCACCCAGAGGCACAAGTGGATCCACAGCGTATATATAGTAAATGTTCAATTAGAGAAGCTGGTCTTATATACTCACCTGCATTCCTTAGGACTCCTTGAAGAGCCATGGTAGCTTGAAAGGTCGGCGTGCTTTTATGGGTGTACGTGTGGGGTGTTAAGTTTCGTATTTTAAGCTATTTATTGAATAAAGTTACAGTAAATCAAAGGAAGAACACTGACTTCTGTGTTTGGAATAGAAGAGAGTGTACGAGACCAGCTTCTCTAATTGAACATCTCCCCAAAAAACAAAATCCTTCAATGCATCTACTGAGATGTGGACTTAGTTTTTTTTGGCATTTTGTTTCTTTTACTCATAACCTGGCCAATACTGACTATTCTCTCCCCAAATTTTCAGGGTGTACAAGTCACTACCCCACATCACAAACCCATAAGTGTAATTCAAATCCAACCTGAAATGTGCTTTTGGGGTCAAACCTCATAGCTCATTTCAGGGTGCATTGATAAGGTGATACTTATGTGTTTGTAAGGTGGTGAGGGGTGGTGACTTGCCCACCTTGAAACTTAGCAGCCAAAATGGCCAAAAATGACCAATATACAACTACAAGAAAGAAACAGCAAAAAAACAGATTTAGGGCTTGTTCCACAAATGTGGTTGGGACATGGTCAGATTGAAAGTACGCTGTCCATGCATCCTCACACCTTGATGCCTGGTCATGATGGATGGTGGTCGCTTTCCCTGCCTCCCCTCATATGTGTGGAGCCCTAAGCAGGGGTAGGGGACAGCAAGGGAGGAAGTGCTGAAAAGTTGCTGGGACAGGTGGGTGCTAGGGCAAGGAGTTACAGAAAAGATGCCCTTGTCCCCAGCCAACGTGCCAGTTGGGGGTAAGATTTCTGCTTAGGATTTATATTATTTTAAGCTTAATAGAATGTGGGAACATAAGCGCTAACCACAGTCCATCTGCCCAAGATCTGAAAAACAGAAGGGGTATTCTTTTTATCCACTCTAATGTAAGAAGTGTTCTTCGGAAATTAGATTTGATTAGAGACTTTGCCCTAGACTGTGAACCTGATTTTATGATTTTTTTTATACATTCTTTATTGCAAGTATTTTCAAGATATATTCAAACAATGTCCATCAGACAATTCACCACTGTATCTTCATTTAAGAACTACAGTCATTTATACTGTAAAAGATTGAGCTATATTAATCACATGACTTGTAGAGTACATAAATGAGTTGTAGCGTATGGTGGAAGGCTATTGGGGATGGAAATCCATCCCTAGAATAGCATTGTTATGCTGCAATAGCTACGTCATCGTAGCTGTTATGCTGCACTAGCTACGTAGCTACTGCAGCATAACAACAACGAACGCCTTCATGCATGTGCATCATACCACCCGTCCTGATCAGGAAGCGGCCGCGGTCGGAAGAGCAAGCAGCACACAAGGAAAAATTACAAAAGTAAGAGCAAAACATTGTTTTTCTACATCAGTTTGTAGACCATAATCTATAAAAGACAATGTATGTCTACAATTAATAACAAGCATATGTAGGCATCTTGAGGGTGCCATGGCGATGAACCTCTCGAGCTTTGCTCTCAAGGTTTAAACTGTAACCACGGCAACCTCTCGATGCCTACATATGCTTGTTATTAATTGCAGACCATACATTGTCCTCTATCTATATGTATCTCATAAGCAAAATTGTTGCACCTCCAAATACATGAAGTTACACAATCTGAAAATATCTATTACCTTAAATAAATTAATAAAAGAGAAAAAAAATGCAGACATAGGGGCAAGTAAAAACAAATTAAACTTAGTGGTTCTCAGAAACCTGGACTCCCGCCAGAGGAAGGAATATAGTTCAGCTCGTTAAGGTAAGTAAATCAGCTTAGGCCTCATAACTAACAGCATGAAGAGATCTGGTTCAACTGGTATTCATTCTCAAAAAGGACTGTATTATACTGTAGGGAACCCAAGTATCCTTTGTTTAGTCTAAACCCTAGTCTACCCCCAAAAGTATCCATCAAGACCAGCGTTCTGTGAGTTTTTCTATTCTATTTTGTACTTGGTATGTTAACCTCTCCTTCTCCTGTATATCCATGATAATATGCTTCCACTCAGCCACCGTTGGAGGGTTGGGTTTTAGCCATTTACATGTGATTGCTTTATGAGTTGCCACACATATATACCAAATGCATTTGGCATTAGCTCCTCTGACCCCCAGTGGAGGAAACCCCACCAGGTGATGGTAGGACAGAGGACCTGAAACTTGAAATAAAGTCTCTATACCAAGTATTATTCCCCTTTGAAATTCCCATAATTCTGGACGAGAGTAAAAAATGTGATAGTGAAAGGCTTGTGTCTCACCACATCCCCTCCAACACCTCGGAGTAATATAATAGTCTGATCCCATTTGGCCTGCAAATGAGGGGTAAGAAAGTACCTAGATTTAACCTTCTACATATATTCCTGCCAAATAAGGGAGGATGTGACCTTGGAAGTACCCTTCTAGATTGTTAGCCAATCTGCTTGTGAAAAGTGGAAATCTGCCTCCTATTTCTCCATAAGCAGTCTGGCCGCATCACTTCTATGGGCCTCAGGAAATTGGTAAATTTGAGAAATGGCTCCCTTAGGAGATGAGATGGACAGGACCACTCTAAGCTGTATTTCCAGGGGGATATTTAAAGATGGGTTTGAGTGCCATCTCAACTGGGCCTGAATGTAGGCTTTTAGTTGTAAATAGCGAAACATATCTGGTTGTGTCCAGCCGAAGGCCGCACAACATTCTTCAAAAGAAAAAAAAACAGCAGCCCCTCATTTGTGCAAGATATTGTAGGGCCCACTCTCACCTGGCACGAGTACAAGGAATCTAAAGCACCCAGTGGAAGAGTTTTAGTTCTAATGAACCATTTATACTGCCACAGCTCAGAACTGACCAACAAATACTTACAAAGCGATCCCAGGCATGAAAGGTGACTCTCAAATCGATACTGTATATATAAATCTGTGGTACTAGGCTGTTCTTGGGGGACGTCAAACAGTAGTGACTGAATTGGTCTATCCTGTACCAGGACTCGTTCTATTTCCTGCCAGTGTGCTAGCGCAGATGTCTGGTAACACAATAAAGCCCATTTAATCAGGGTAGCTATCCAATATTACTACAAATCAGGGATCACCATACCTCCCCATTGTTTCCAAGCCATGAGTAAAGTTGTCCTAACTCTAGGTCTCTGATTAGCCCAAATAAATTGAAAAAGTCTTTTATGTAGTTCTAAGAACCATTTCCTACTTAGCAATGCGAATTAATTTGGACTGCCTCTGTTCAAACACTCTGGAACTAGTAAAGAAATAAATTAATTTTTTCTCTCCCTCTTGCAGCTGAAACCCTGCACTTACAGGGTTCCTGTATTCCTGTAAGTGCAGTCCTCAGTTTCAGTGTGCCAAGCTGTGCTTTACAGCTTCCCCTCTACTTTTTTACTGTACTTCTACTGGCAGTCATTTATTGTATTGTATTTAACCTGTCACCTCAGTTGCTGTGTCTATGTTGATTAATGTACAGAATTTAGAGTCAGGATTCAGAGTTTAAGATTTCTTAGCTGAAAGTCTACACAGCATACTGATTTGTTATATTTTAATCCAGTGCAGCTACCATTTTAATTTATCCCTTAGTTGCCCAACCCCACCCCCCACTGTTTTACAAATCTCAGTTACAGAGCTGGTGCCTACCTGTCTGCTTCTTGACCCATTATTTGTCCCTTTTTTAGTAAATTGCAGCTCTTTTGTCTCTGTGCTAATCTTAGTTTCATTCCCACCCCTTTGCAGGGCTATAAATCCCTGTTCTGTCCCTTTTCAAACAGGCATCCTTGTAGCCCACGCGGCTACCTACCGTACCCGCAGTTTGCCTCCTGCATGCCTGGACACCACTCTGTGCCTCTCTCAGTGCCAAGGAGCCTGCTGCCACCAGCCCTCTGGAATCAAGCATCAGGTATGGCCTATAGACAGCTCCAGCCTCACTGGCTGCTGCTCCGGATGCCAAAGTTTTCGCCCATCCCCCCCCCCAGACCACCCTTAAATACACTTAAGCTCCTCCCTCCCCTACCCCATCCTGCCCCATTGGCTCCCAGTACTAGTGCTCTGAGCTTAAAGCTTTCTGTCTCCCCTCCCCCTTTGTTGATCCTGCCCTCCTCTTATAGGCATCTTCACTATAAGACACTTTCTCCTTACAGCCCTGCTCTCTGTTTCTCTGGCTGTGGTTTTACAGCTCTAGATAGTACTGTTTCATTAGCTATTGTTATAAATCCAAGAGATGGCTTCCACAGCCCCCCTTCTCCTCATTGGCTAAATCCTCCTTCTGACAGTATAGCCAATTTTGGACCCCAGGAAAGGCTCATCCTGCCCGAATACTTCTATAGCACTGGAAATAAGCCCAACGGTGTCTGCCACTCAGTTAACTCCCCAAAAAGGCAGTAATCCTTGCACATTTCCAACCCTTCACACCTCTTACTGCCCAACATTCTCTAAGTAGACACCCCCTTACCCTCTCTGCTAGGGTAGTGCTATCTGCTCTGATCAACCTCTACTGCCCACCAAACTCCTGCACCGCTGCTCTTGATAGTGTCCAAGGCAAACAACCAAACAAAGCCTTCCTAAGCAATGGGCAGGATCATACACTTGACTTACCCTTCTCCAAAATAATGTGGAATGCAATCCAACTTCTGGCCCCAACTACAAGGTACTCTGAGACCACCTCTGGCAATCTCACTATGCCACCCCTCTGCCATTCCACAAGAGCAGAGGGCGCAGTTAAACACAAGTTCACTATCCTGCTGGCTGAGCTGAATATGCTGAAAGTCACCACAAAAGTGACAAAGAAAATAGCCAACTCCCACAGCAAGTCCTATTTTATGAAACATTTAAAGCTATAAGCTCTTACAATTGCCTGGCTACTCCTTCTACTCTCGGGGAACATTCACCCAAACCCTGGACCTAGTACTAGTGCCTCAATACCACCAACAGACCACAAGGCTGGTGCAATAACTACTGTATCTCTTAACATATGCAGCTTGCAAGCAAAATCTGATGTTCTCCAGGTATGGATGGCCCAACATAAATCAGATGTCATCTCAGTCGTGGAGACCTGGCTCACTCCTAGAACCCCTGACTCTGCTATCCAGCTTGAGGGCTACACAACTTTCAGGGTGGACAGGCGAGGGAAACATGGGGGAGGTTGTGTCATTTATGTTAATGACTTAGTTCAATCCAGGGTACTCCCCATCCCACCACAGGGTGGAAGATCACAAATTCTCTCCGTCCAGGTTCAACTTGGATCCCAGGGAAAGTGTTTAACTATAATCTCGGTGTACATACCCCCTAAAGATCAAGAGGCTGGTTTCAAACTAGCACTTGATTATTTATCTAGTAATCACCATCAATCTGAAATCATAATGTCAGGGGACTTTAATATGAATTGGTTATCTCCAGATGCTGCACCTTACCAGGATGCAATAGTGGCCATAGACATGGTCCAACTCATTCAGTTCCCCCACTCGTGTAAACTATCGCACTGGTTCAAGTACTCTCATAGACTGGGTACTAACCAACCGGCCATAAAGAATAACTAGAACCACTGTGCTAGCCAACTCTATCAGTGACCACTCACCAGTCTTATGCTCCTGGACAAACAAGACTCTGAAACACCCCCAAAAACAAAAACCTCCAGAATTATAAAAGCTGGACATCTTGCCTCACTAAATCCTACCTCCGCCAGCTAGACTGGGAGGGGGTCTACGCTACCGCCAACATGAATGCTGCTCTTGAGTGTTTTATCGACAAGTTTAACTCAGCCTGCAACATCTTTACCCCCTCTAAAAATGAGGAAAATCAAAGGAACCAGCAAATCATGGATCACACCACAGCTCCTTGAGCTTATGGGGTTCAGGGATAACCTGTGGCACAGGGCTAAGAGCACTGGGTCCCCCTCTGACATACAGAAATACAAAGCAGTATGTAATAAGTGCACTCAAGCCAGCCGCCTTGCAAAAAGATCTCACTTTAAAAGTGAACTGGACAACTCTTGGCACCACAACCGCAGATTCTGGGACAAAATAAAAACCCTAACAGGCAGAGCAAGTAAATCACCACCATCGCAAATAAACTTTGAGGGTGCGATTACCCAGGATCCCAAAACTATCGCAGATGGCTTCAACAAGGCCTTCACAGACCTTAGTGGAGTCCTTCCTCCAGACTATCTCTGACCTGTGCCTAGCTCCGCCATTAGTTGTACCAACATCCCTTCAACACACTCAACACCTCCCTTCTACCTGAAGGTAATCTCTACTACTGAGGCAAATAAATACTTGGAAAAAGTTCTCGGGAACGCTAGATCCAGTGGGGACTCACTTGACCTAAAGATTGTGGCTCTCACCCTGGATGTGTTACTCTCCCCTCTAACCTGGATCTTAAATCTCTCACTAACCACTGGCATTTTCCTTCAGTGCTGGAAAGCTGCAGTGGTCACCCCGGTCTTTAAAAGTGGGAACAGAACCTGCCTGGCCAACTACAGGCCAATCTCAATTCTGCCCCCTCCCCCCCAGGCACTAGAGAGGATAGTATATGATCAGTTAGGTACATACCTTGATAAGTACAACCTTCAATGCCAGGAATAGCATGGCTTTTGGAAGGCACATAGTACTTCAACGGCATTGGTTGAGTTTACCGGTCATATCCATGAAGCACTTGACCGAGGGCTCTTGGTCACCACCTTTAAGTACCTTGGTGTCTACCTTGACAGCTCTCTCTCCTACAGCCAGCACATAGACCATGTTGCCAAGGCAGCTAGTGCCAGACTAGGTCAGCTCTACCGGCATAGGCAGTGCATCAATGAAAGTGCCATCAAGCTTGCAGTTAACAGCTCTGTGCTCTCTATCATAGATTATGGACTGGTAATCTACAGAGCCGGTACCAATACAGAACTTAGGCAAATCAAGATTGTCTTAAACAAAGCCTGCAGACTAGTCCTGGGTGTGGACCGTTTAACTCACACTTGTGAACTATGCTCAAGCACTGGTTGGTTAAACCTGAATAGCAGAATTCAGTACTAAGTCTGTCTATTAGCGAAAAAATCCACCCTAGGTCTTGCTCCTCCTGGAGTGAGGCAACTGCTAAGAAACTCCGCTTCCTCCAGACTAACTAGGGGGTCGAGTAAAGCTGCCTTCATTATCCCATTCCACTGGACCTCACTAGAGCAACGGTCCTTCGAATACAGGGCCCCCTGCTGGCTAAATTCCCTTAACTCTGAGCTGACTGAGGAAACCAAACTACGCCCATTTAAGGCCAAGCTGCTGCAGTACCTGGCCACTCTTAGTAACTGCAACTGCATCACCTGTGCATAATCCTACTGTTATTGATAGCTTATCTGTGCTGCATAGCACCCCCCCCCACTTCCTCCCCTGCCTGGTATGACCCCACTGAGCACTTACCCCCATGTCCCCTCTTTATCCCCCCACCTTCCTGCTTTCTCTTCACAAATATTAATTCCCCCCAATTCCCCCCTCCCCTCAGGTTTCCCCTCACCTCACCCCCCATTTTAAAACCCTTTCCCTTATCCCTCTCTCGCCCTACATCACCCAGCCCTGTCCTATCACCTACTTACGCAACCCTGGGTAGATTCCTATCCAATCCCACCCTTCTGACTACTTAACCCCCTTATTCTGTCACCCCTTTGTCTCTGCCCCACCTTCCCCCCTTCTCTCATCTATTCTGTCCTCCCCCTCCTTTGGTCATCACCACTTCTGATCCTCCATAACTCTACCTGCATGCTCTAAAGCTCAGCTACCACTATAAATTGCTTGTCCACCTTAGGTATGCTCTTAGTACTGTTGCAATAAAGTTGACCTCTCCTACCTGATGTATTTTAACTGTACTTGCTTGAATCTGCATCTGTATGTACCATAATGTACTTGCCTGCTGTATATACCCCTATCTGTTTTGTAATGTCTACGTACCTTGTCTATCGCCTTTCGACGTGAAACCTTTGTAAATGAGCTTTTAGCTCAAAGGTGTTATCCGAGATTCCAATAAATAAATAAAATGTAGGGGCACACTGAAACACATATAAAATGCTGGGTAGAAGATTCATTTTTACCGTCTGTACACGGGCATACATAGGGAGAGGCAAAATCGACCAACATGTGATATTGTCTCCTAATTGTTTCAGTAATAGGACATAATTATCCATGTACAAATATTTGGTGGTGTTACGTAAAATGATAACCAGATATCGGAGACTTGAAAGGTCCCATTTAATCGGAAATTGGTGTCTTATTCTATCCAGAGGTGCATAATGGAACAACAATATTTCTATTTTAGTTTCATTAAGGATATAGCCAGAGAGGACAGAAAACTTTTGAATCATATGCATTACTCTAGGGAGGAAGAGATCAGGGTTTCTTAAATACAGTAGCACATCATCGGCATATAGGGCAATTTTATGGGCATGCCCATTGATTTCCACCCCCTGAACATCCATGTCTTATCCATTGAGCTAAAGGCTCAAAGTAAAGAGCAAAGAGCAGGGGTGAAAGGATGCACCCCTGTCTTGTATCTCTGCACAGCTGAAAACTAGATGACATCATACCATTAGTTCTCACATATGCATGGGGATTTGTATACAACCTCCGTATTGTGCTTAAAAACATCTCTGAAAACCCAAACCTGGCAAGGACCCCATATAGAAATTCCCAACCTACTTGATTAAAGGCCTTCTCTACTTCCATACTCATAATTATGGCTGAGGTCGGAGTTTTATTAAGATGGTCAATAATGTCGAGAGTGCGATGTACACTATCAGCTGCCTGTCTGCCCACCACAAACCCATTTGATCTTTGTGAACTACGGTAGGAATGCTGGTCTCTAGTTTCTTTGCTAAGATCACCATTAAAAATGCATAATCCAGACTGAGGACTAAAATAGCCGGTAGGAAGAACATAGGGACCGGTTCTTGCCCGGCTTGGGCAAAATAGAGATTACTGCCTGGCTCCAGGAAGGTGGCAGGACACTGCCCTCCTCCAAGATCTCCTGATAGGCGTGTGGTAATAACGGAACAACTGATTTTATGATTTTTACTAAAGCTTGATTAAGTAATGGGGCAAGAGGATGCTACACTGGCTATTCAAGGGTTTCACCTGATAAGGGTGGACAGGAATAAAAAGAGGGCATGGATCTTAATATATTACTCAAACAAATTTTCCCCTAACCAACTTTATCTAGGAGTTGATTCAAATTACTTTGAATATCTGGCCTTAGAAATAAGAAGTTGTAGCAGTTGAGAGGACGATTTGAGTGGTTGTGTGGTTTGGTTTGGGTGTTTGATTGTGGAGTGGGTTTATTTGTGTTTTGTGGTTTTTGTTTTTGTTGTGGTGTCTTATGTGTGTGGTGAAGATATGCTGGGAAGGTATAAGGATGGTCAGGCATTATTCCCCCTTCAGGCTCATGGATCTCTGTCCTTTTTCCTGTCCTTCACTGTCACCAGATATATAGACAGTGCAGGGCTCTGGGGATTGTTAGAAGGAGGAGAACTAGGGCTGGGCCTGGAGGGAGAATGGAAAGGAGTGGGCGGATACAGATATTGGGGACAAGGAGGCGCCCTGGGGTGAAATGGGTCCAGGAAAGGGATTCTCCCTGTCTTGTTCCCATACCCAAGGGCTCTGCTTGTTGCAGGCAGATAATACTGTCTTCCTCGTGTACTCTTCCTACTCGGGCGGTGTTATGCAATGCCAGGTCTATTAAGAACAAGACCGCTATAATAGCAGACCTTGTTGGATCATCTCATCTGGCTTGCATCACCAAGACCTGGCTGGATGAGAATGCTGGCCCAGTTTTGGCTTCAGAAATTCCGGCTGTGTATTCGGTGATACACTTCCCGAGGCTGGATAGTAGGGGCGGGGGAGTTACCATCTGTTTTAGGATCGGAACTGAGCCTAGTGGAGGTACCAGTAGGAATCACCAACTCCTTTGAATGTATCATGGGCGAGGGTGTGGGGTGCAGGATACTTCTCGTCTACCGTCCACCCAGAGATGGGAATGTTTTCCTGAAGGAAGTTGCGGACTTCATTGTTTACCTGACATTGGGATCCCCCAGATGGCTGATCCTGGGGGATTTCAAAGTCTGGGTCGATGATGAACTCTCACAGTTTGGACAGGACTTCCTCCAGCTAATGAATTCACTGGGTCTCACACAGGTTATTTCCTCCTCGACCCATATTGCTGGTCATTCATTGGGCTTGGTGTTTCTCCTGGGGATGGAGATATCCAACTTGGTGGTGGAACCAGTTGGATGGTCTGACCATCATACCATTGGGTTCAGTCTCGTGGCCCCCCCAGTAGGTCAGCCCCTATGGAGATGGTCCGGTATCGCCCTTTGAGAGGTGTTTCCTCAGATGGCCTGATGGCAGTGCTGGACCTATTGGGTTTACCGAGTGAATGCATGGATCCAGGGGACCTGGTACTTGCCAATAATAAGGCGGTGATAGGGGCCCTGGATTCTATTACTGTTGTTCATGTTGTCCCTTACTTTCGCCCCAGGTCTCTTTGGTTCGATGAGACTCTGAGGGAGTTGAAGAGAGTGGGATGAAGGCTAGAGAGGTGTTGGTGGAAGTTGGGACTGGAGTGTGATAGACTTAGTTTGATGGACCACTATGGGGTCTATCAATCAGCAATTACCCGTAAGAAGGCAGAATTCCTGTCCATGGAAATTGCTGCTGCACAGAATTGACCAGCTCTACTTTTCTGGACTGTGGACAGATTGTGCAGTCTAATCTGTCTTCAGCCTGGAAATGCCTTTTCTCAAGAACGGTGTGAGGAGTTTGCTCAGTTCTTTTCAGATAAGGTTGCCACAATCAGGTTTGGCATCTGTTTGACCCTCTCTAATGGGAGCTGTGGTGGTCAGCAGGAGATGTCGGATGCCCAGTTTGAGTGGTGTGACTTCAGCCTCCTCACAATCAGTGACATTGTGATGGTCATCCAGTCGTTGCGTCCGACCAACTGTAGTTTGGACCCAGGCCCCACACATCTCCTGGTGGGCTGTTTGGATAAAATTGGCCCAGTCCTTGCAGAGATTCTGTTGTCTTTGGAGAGGGGGATCTTTACTGATCCCTGAAGGAGGCAGTGATTCGGCCCCTTCTTAAAAAGCCCTCCTTGGACCCGGACTGTCTGGCCAACTACAGGCCTGTCTCTAACCTGCCCTTTGTGGGTAAGGTTATTGAGAAGGTGGTTGCATCACAACTGGATGATCATTTGACCAGCCACAATATCTATGATTCTCTCCAGTCTGGATTTAGGAAGAGACATAGTACCGAGATGGCTCTTGTCCGGGTACTAAATGACCTCCTAATAGCGAGAGATCAAAGGACTCATTCCATCTTAGTGCTTCTTGATCTCTCTGCGGCATTTGACACTGTAGACCATGGTGTGTTGTTGGAGCACCTGCAGTTCATCTGTGGACTGTCTGTTGCAGTCCTCAGATGGTTTCAATCTTTCCTTGAGGGTAGGACTCAGAGGGTGGTGTCTGGGATTTTTTCCTTGGCATCCTCCCCCATCCTGCATGGTGCCACAGGGCTCCATTCTGGCACCCATGCTGTTTGTGGTGTACATGCTGCCATTGGGAGTGATTACCAGGTGAGTGCGGCTTGAGTTTTCACTGCTATGCAGATGATACTCAGCTATACATGTCTTTGTGCTTGACCAGGATGATACTGCTTGGTATTTAACAACTGTCTCCCCGAGATCCAGGATTGGATGAATGTGAGTTGGCTGCAGTTAAACCTGGAAAAACTGAGGTGTTGGTTGTAGGCGCAGGTCACGGGAGGCGGATTTGTTGGTGGGATCACCTTCAGGTCTATGGCTTGGGGATGTTCAGCTAACTACCTCAGACCGGGTGCAGAACCTTGGCGTTATGTTTGATGACTGTTTGACCCTTAAATCTCAAGTGTCGGCAGTTGTCAAAACCTCTTTTTATCATCTGAGGAATATCGCCCGGGTGAAGCACCTGGTTCGTTCCGATGATCTTCCAACTTTGGTCCACGCCTTCATTACCTCCTGCCTTGACTATTGCAACACCCTCTACCTTGGGCTACCAGGGGTTGGTATCCACCACCTGCAGCTAGTGCAGAATCGGCAGCCAGGCTGCCGATTGATACTTCTAGGACCAGTCATATAAAGCTGTGCTCAGTGGACTGCACTGGCTGCCAGCACAGTGGTAGGATCACCTTCAAGGTCAGTTTGCTGACCTATAGGAGCGTACACACAACTAGGGACCTGCTTACATGCAAGATCTCCTTCACCCCTCTGTCCCTCCCACCTCTCCGATCCACTAACGAGGGATTGCTAGAGATTCCCAGGGTTTGTTTAAAGACATCTGGGGCTAGGTCTTTCAGTTTCATGGCCCCCACCATGTGGAATTCTCTACTTTGTCGGGTGCAAGAGTGCCTTTCCGTCCAAAGCTTTAAAGTGGCTTTGAAAGCACATCTTGTTAGCCTTGCGTACTCTGAATTTTAATGCAGCTGCTGTTATTATGAGTCTTAATCTGTTGTATTTATGGTTTTAATTAGTTGTATTTGTTTATTTATGGATCTGTTTTAATGAATTATGTACAAGTGCCTTGATTTTAGAAAGGCACTTTTTACACGAAAAGTCTGATTTGATTTGATTTGAAGAGTACCAGCAATTAAACCCCTTTTATTATTAAGAGGCTATAGACCACCTAGATTTCTGATGCAGACAATGCTGTCAGATATATTACTTCCTTACTCTTCTACACTCAAGTTACTTTTGATTGAGGATTTCAATGCTGATTGGTTGGACCAAGTAAAATCTAAAAATATAAGATCAGTTGCTTTAGGTCTTGGCCTAGAACAATTATTTGTGGACCCCACCCACATAAATCTTAAAACCCCTGAAGGTTCCTCATTAATTGCCTTGATCTTAATTGCCCACATAATTATATCAAGTCAGGTGTGTTGACCGATCGATTTAGTGACCATAATGTGTTATACTGCATTAGAGGTAAAAGAAAGATTATAGGGCCACCAACATTTATCAGATCCAGAACATTTCAAGGACCTTAATTTTTGGCTTTTGTTTCAGACCTAGGAAATTTAAACTGGGGAGATTTAAACTGATCCCAGACATTGATGAGGGTGGTTGTATTTCATCTCTGAACTAATGGCTATGATGTCAAGACCAAGAAAGTTAAGTATAGAGCAGCTCCCTGGTTAAGTATCTCAACTAATGAAAATGAAGAAGCGATAAAAACAAGGCATGGGAGAGGGCACGGTTTTCTAAGGCACCACAGGATTACGAGTACTATAAGAGTCTTAGGAATAAATACGTGGCGAAGGTAAGAGAAGCAAAACAAAAAAGATTTCTTTATGGTTAAAAACATCCAAAGTGGAAGGTGACCCTAAAAAGTTTTGGTTCATTATTAGGGATCTAAATGGTCAAACTAAATCTAATATAGTCATTCAAATTTCTTCTGACAAAGACTTTGGGAGGGACTGCCACTCCCTGATAGGCTTAATAAATTCTTTGTGGAATCCGGGAATTTCTTCAGGCAAATGGGACAGATATTGAAAAATCCATGGGACAACAAGGTAGGAGGTACTTCTTTTTTCTTTAGAACTACATAACAGTTATAAGTGCTGGAACTCTTGCTGGACATACCGTAAACTCCAGTAAGAGTTGTTGTCCAGATGGTCTGACTGCACTTATGTTAAAATATTCAGCTTTCCAAATAGCTGAATCTCTCACATTTCAGTTTAATTGGTCCCTGTCCTCTGGCACTATTCCCCAAGCTTGGAAGCTGGCCAGGGCTGTCCCAGTTTTCAAGGGTGGGGGGCAGCCCGACCAGCTGACCAAATACAGGCCTATTTCCTTACTTTGTCTTGTCTCCAAGCTTCTGGAAACAGAATTTCAGTCAGGATTCTGTAGGTGTCATGGAATGATGGTCTCCATGTCAAGGGTCTTGGACAATGTCAACAAAGTGATGGACTCTGGGCAACTCACCAGAGCTATCTTTGTGACCTTCCCAAGGCCTTTTTGATAACTTGGGAAGATGTAGACAGAAGTAGGTGTTTTCTCATCGGGACCATCTCCCACTCAGTGTGCATCAAGTGTTCCCTAATACAGTACCCCATAAATCTATGTATGAATGTATCAAAACTGGTGATATTTACCATATGTCGAGGAAGCCTATTCCATTGTACTGGGACTCTAACCGTGAACTAGTTGTCCCTCTTTTTGTACCAGTTAGTGAAACCTCAAATTGTTTATTATGGGACCTTAGGTCTTGTGAGCATACAAAGGGGTAATGCCACAACCTTCTCTAAATTTGGTATTGTTGATCATGTTGAAATATTGTATATAGTCACCCCTAACCATTCTTTCCTGTAGAGGCATAAGTTTTAATTCCTCCAGTGTTTTCTCATATGGTAAGTTTTCTAATCTGTGAATTAGTTTGCTAGCCCTTCTCTGGACTTCCTTTAATAATTTGATATCTTGTTTTTGATATGGTGACCAGAAGGCTGACTTTCTAAATGCGGTTGAACATAGTGCCTGTACAGATTCATGATGGAATGCTCATTTCTTGTAATAAATGTTTTTTTATGATGTTAATGTATTTATTTGCCATTAGTGTACCTTTTTCGTATTTGTGTATTATGCATAGTGAGTGAACTATCAATAATGATGTCAAGGTCTCTTTCGCTGCTTACTACTGGTAAAACTTTGTTTCTTATGTAGTATGGTCTCATTTAGTTATTATGGCTAAGATGTAACACAGTACATTTACGCCAAATTCAGTTCCTTCTTATTTGTCTTGGTCCATTCTGAGATATGTTCCAGTTCATTAACTAAGGATGGGTGTTTGGCTTCAGCGTCTACCACACCTGTTATTTTGGTATCATCTGCAAATTTAATTGATACATTATTTAGTCTGTTGTGAAGATCATTAATAAAACAGCTAAATAAAAAAGGACCAAGAATTGACCCTTGGGGGACTCCACTGTTCTCTATTCTAGCAGAAGAAATTTTACCCTGAATTCTAACCCTTTGGATCCTGTTATCCAGCCATGAGTTTACCCAATTGATTAAGTATGGACTGTATCCCATATTTGTTAATTTGTGTAAGGGTTCACAGTGGGGGACTGTGTCAAACATGTTTTTGAAGTCTTAAGTCAGTTACATCCAATGGTTTTCCTACATCTAAGCTAGTGATGACAGCTTCATAAAATGTAATCAGGTTTGTTATACAGGACCTACCCTTACTGAACCCACGTTGTGTGCTGTCTTTTATGCCCAAACAAGTAGACTCCTCAAACCTGACTTTGATGAGTTTTTCTATAACCTTGACCGGTACAGATGTTAAGTTTATGGGCCTGTAGTTTTCAGGGCCTACTCTGCTTCCTTTTTTGTGAATTGGAGTTATGACGGCTTGCTTCTATTCTGTGGGTACTAAACCTAAGGCCAGGGATTTATTAAACAACATATTTAATGATTTGCTTAGACTTTTGACCTAATGTTTTAAATACTGAGGGTGTGTCCCATCGATTCCTGCTGAGGAGTGTTTTTTTAGGAACCGTAACTCAATTAACACTTCATCAAAAGTGAATCCATGGTGGGTGAGTTGTTATTGTTTTCTGGTATAGTAGCGTCCTCCTTTTTGTTAAATATAGTAATAAAAGTAAGTTAGAAATGTTAGCTATTTCACTAGGGTTACTGATGTTTTTCCATTTACTTTGAGCATCCCTATGGTGTTATTGCCTTTGCTCATGTTATTGACATAAGAAAAAAAGTTTTTGGTGTTTCCCTAGGTAGTAGCAATTTCAAATCCTAGGTTGTGTTTTCATTTTTAATAAGTTGTTTGCTTTTTCTTAGTTTTTCCTTATATTTCATATAAGCTGACTGGCTCTTGTTTTTCTTGTATACATAGTATTGTTTCTCTTTCCTTATTATTTGTCTTTTTAATCTGTTAGTCATCCCTAAAGGTATTTTCCTTTTTTTATTTGTTATTATTTTCTTGGGAATATACCAGTCCTCTGTTGTTTCTATTATGTTCTTCATAGTGATTCAGCAGTTAGCTTGGTTAGTGTTTCTTCTCAATTTATTGAGTCAGGAACCTCCTAGATTTTGTTATGATTTGCTTTGCAGTAGTTCTTTGTTAGATTATTTTTATTGACCATTCGTTTACAGGAGTAAGTAAGCGTCATCATATGGTGATCATTGTGTAACCCCCTGTTACCGAGGTTACTAGAATCCCAGTAAGATCTAGTGGTAGGCATGGAAGACAGCTTGTGAAACTCCAATTAAATGGATTTCACACTGTCTCACTCTGTTCTCAGTCTCAGCTGAGACTGAAGGATGACATCACCATAGAACTCTCGCAGCTGCATGGGCCACACTGGAATCTGCAGTTGGAAGTTAGGATAGATTGTTGGGGATTTTTGAACAGAGTGTGTGTGCAGTCTTGAAGAGAGGAGCAGCACAGCAGTCTGTGGACAGGCTCTTTGAGCCTTAAGCTCTGTCATAGAGCTACTGTAAGGGGAGGTGTGTGTTTCCACCAAAAGAGGCACACAGTAAGCTGTTTGTGAAGTGTTGGAGACCGCTGTTACTGGTCCATATTCCCCATCCCTGAGGGGATGGGAGTGGAAGGGTTTGCCTATCTTCCAGGGGCAACCCTCCTGATTCTGGCTAAGGAAGAAGCTGCCTTATTTCGAGTTGTGCTGCAGCACCAGATGCATTGGGAAAGAAATTCTTGGGAGGAATCGCCTGTGGGGCACCTGCAACCAAAGGGTGAGTTCGCTCTGACATAGGGCCTATGTTTTCACCTGAACTGTTGGAAAGTGGGTATTGGACTACTTAATTTGTAGGAGGTCTAGTGTAATAGACATTGCCAGTTAATTCAAGTAGGTTCAAGTCCAGCACAATGAGTAAAGTAAAGTGGGGATTGGACTGCTAACTCAGTGGGAGGCCTAGAGCAATGGGCTAAGCCAAGCAAAAGTATGTTCAAGTCCAGCACAAAGAGTAAAGTAAAGTGGGGATTGGACTGCTAAATCAGTGGGAGGCCTAGAGCAATGGGCTAAGCCAAGTAAATGTATGTTCAAGTCCAGCACAAAGGGGAAGCAAGACAAGCAGAGGAAATGTGACATACATTTACCCTTTAATTTACATTGCCAAGCTTTACAGAAAGAGATGTTTAATGTCCAGAGAAATGGCCGGGTATGAATTGTGGAAGCGAGAGGTGAGAGACCCCCCATCAGTAGTAACCAAATTCACCTGTACGGATTTGCTCTGTGGCACCTTTACTTTCTCTCAGGCACTTGGCCAGTGCCTGAGGAAAGTACCCAGACGTGGGATTAAAAGGAAGTTTCCCTTGTAGAGCTGAGGTTCTCTTAGGTGGTTTAGGGAGCCACCAGCAAAAAGTTTTCCATGACAAATGGCAGGTGTTCAAGTGGCTGGCAAGGGAGCCGAGTGTGGGAGTCCCAGATAGTGTACAAGTTTGGGCTGTGTACCCAAAGCAGCGTGCAAGTCCGGGCTGTGTGCCCGGTGGGTTCAGAGCCTGAGGGCTGAAGTGTTGAAGAAGTGTTCTTGATTCTTAATCTGCATTATCAGAAGTGTAGCCCCGTGGGGGTCCATCCATGCTTTGTTTGTTCTGTTTGGATGTGAATAAAGCCACACTTTAGAATCCCATTCCTGGTATTGGACATTACAGTTATTGCTTCCTGTGTTCGGAATTACTTGGGTGCCCTGTGCAGAGTAACCAAACCTAGTCCTTGTGTCGGTAACCTATTCCTCCCTGAACCCAGTCCCCACCTGGTACTGCTGTCAGATTCAAACAGCATACCACCTGTCATTTGCAAAAGGCAGGGGTGGGGGGCTTACAAAATGGAGGCACCGCTTTGGATTTAAATTTTGGTAGGAAAGGTGCTCAGGCAAGGGGCTAGCGTTTTGGTTATCTGGCAGTGGGTAGCTGAAGAAAGCTGAAGCAAGGTTAACTAGTGTGTCGCTGTGTGCTGTTGTCCATGTGCTGCTGTTAAATGCCAACTGTTTACCAAGGAGCAGTAAAGCCTGACAGAGTATGCCCTTGTCCTGCATCAAAAATTACAACATTTGCCAGCTTTTAAAAACTGTTGTAATAAAGAAAAGCGTGGAAGACTAGGGGTAGCAACAAGAAAAATTGCGCTCTGGACATTGGAAATGCTTTTAGTGAACCGAGACTTGCTGTGTTAATGGCCATGACAAATGGTTGAAATAGGCTCCTACGTGGAGTCAGTTCGAAAAAAAGTGGTTTTGCAGTTTAAATTTGCCTGCTCGATGATCGCTGTGAGGAGAAGAGCACCTGTGAGGGAAAGAGGCTCATTTGCATGGCATTGTGTGATTGGTGAGACTGCAATCAGTCCCCCAAGCCAGCTCTACAACGACTGCCCAGCATTCGAGAGGGACTGTGAGTGGAGTGCGTGTACTGGCTTATCGGGGATCATCGTGGTGACTGAAAGCCCTGTAAAAGTTTCAAAACTGACTTTTATCTAAGTTCGGGCTCAACCCGCATCTCGATTGACTGGATTGTGAGTGTGTGGTGATTGGAGGGACGATCGGCAGGACAGCCAACCCGCTCTGTCCAGAGGCCTCCAAGACTGGCTGCAGGCCATTTTCCATCGCAGCAAACAGCAACTGATAACAGTGAGTACCAACAGAAATAATTGCTCAAACCAGTGATTTTTGCCAAAAGCCAGCTGAATCTGTGTGCAGCATTGTAGTCACTTTGCAAACAAAGACTGTGTCAAGTTTTTACCAGCAAAAGCAAGCCTGTTAAGCCATCGACTGTGAGCATAGTTATGGGTTCAGCATCAGAATAAAGTTTCAAAGCCATGAGAGAGACTATGAGTTGTATCAATTTATGCAGCACTAGTTACAGGCAATCCTGTGCTTGAAATACTGAGGCTTTAAGGGACTGTGAGCTAGAGAAATGTTTTCAGCAAGTGAAACGTCCGTGGCAAATCATATAAATGTGCTAGGACAAGAACAGTGCAAGTTTGTGCAGTTTGAGCAAAGTTATCAGTAGAGTGTGTAAATCGGATGCGCAGTGGCTTAACCCAATTTCAGAATGTTGATGCACAGGAGTGCTGCGGCCGCCATTACAGGGTGGGGTAGTAATGTAAACACAGCAGCACAGGAGCCAATTTAAAAGTGAAAGAAAGTGTTCAGTGATGTGGGACTTTCAATAACAGTGAGTGTTTGTTTGTTTTTCCTTGCAGTCATGGCCTCAGGACCAGCCCGCTACCCGGATCATGCCTGGGCTGTGGTAGCAGCAGAAGTAAACAGGTTAAGGGACATTGAGAGGTGCTACTATGGAGGACAACTGCCTTCTCATGTGGCGATTCCTGGATACCCAGTGCAAGTGTGCTTAATATGCTTAAATGCTGGAAGGGACGTCTTCATGGTACCTCACTGTTCGGGATGCTTAGAGAAATACGGCTTGTTTAAAGCACCCAAGATTCGTTTGGCTCCCACATGGACAAAAGTTCAAGAATTTTCAGTTGGCAGCACACAGCACCAGGTGGAGCCTGTTGGAGAAGGCCCCTCGGGGGAGTGTACCACAAAGCTAGAGGGTGTAGATTTGCAGACAGAACAATATGCTGATGTTTCAGATGCTGGATCGCAGAGAGACAATTCAGGCAGAGCATCAGTAGACCCTTGGAAATGGGGGCCTAGCCCAAGTCTTATAGGAGAAGATGAGATGAGGAGGCCTTTGAATGGGAGGTATCGACCTCCGCATCCAGCAAAGAATGGATAGTCTCAGGAGTGAGGGCGACTGCTCACTCCTGGACACAGACTCTCAGTGAGGAAGAAGAAGAGGGGAACCTATGTGGCCTTGTGAAAAGGAGCGGGTACACAGCCTCAAGTTCTTGCCTCAGAGGAATGCATGGAAGAGAGTGGTGATGCCACTGACCTGGCTGTGCAAGAAGAAGAAGTCAGGGATCCATTTTTTGTCTCATTGAGAATGCGTAGCTGGTAGAACCAGGACTGGCCGCCCCCAAGCCAGGACAGCGGTCTCAGGTTGACCAAAGCTAGTAAAGAGGAGAGACTGGTTCGTAGGAAGGCGAATGAAATCTATGGGATGTCCTTTCCTACCTTTCCTCGAAAAGTCTGGGAGGAGATTGAGAACAGCAGGAAATCCTGGATTTGGGCCGAAGCAATGAAATGTGTGCATCCTGGCACAAACAAACATGTCAGGAACAGAACGTTTCACGAAAAACACAGCCAGTGGAAAAAGGGCAGGACACTGTTTATGGACACTGTTCGAATAGTGGATGGAGAGGGACATGAGACCTTTCACAGTGTGAATTATGTGCGCCCAGATGGGGTAATAATTCCAGCACCTGACCTGTTGTGCTATTGACCTCAATGCAAAGACCTCCCTGCAAATGTGCCCATGTCTACCGACTGGAAAGCAGAGCAGCGGTAGCCAGTGCTGCCACTCCAGCCATTGCAGTGCCTTTGTTGTTCTGCCAGTATGGACGCCCAGGACTCAGGTGCCCCAAATTCATCAGTTCTACAGTGTACTGACTTTCCAGAATCCATCGACTGGCCAACCAGATGACTTCAGATCCAGAGAGGACACCAGCCCAGCTGTATCCTGATTCATCGCCTGGTATCCGGATGACGTCAGACCAGCTGTTTTCCTTTTTGTTCCTGTTCCAAGGTTCCATCTCCAGAGATGACATCACCCCAGCAGTTTCCAGATGTGCCCTCTTATCGTTCCCGGAAGATGTCCACCCAGCTGTATCGGAAGAGTGCTGCCAGGGAGAGTCTTCGGCTGAGGAGCAGGTCGGTGTGTTGTTCATTCTACAAGGGGCTGGTAAGTCCAAACTTTTCTATTCTTATGACATTGCAGTACACACCCTACACTAGCAGACTCCAGATGTGTGAACTGTCCTCAAAGACTCCCCCCTTCGAGACTTTGGCCTGCTAGAGCTGTGCTTCACGGGCTCTGGCCCAGGAGAGACTCTAATGGACTAGCCTTCGGGCACTGTGGTCACTAGATGGGACATTTAGGGCACTCCATCCCCCAAATGTGTATTGTAAAAAATGTCATTGTTTTTCTACTGTTTTCTAGTGTGTATACTGTTTTTCTACCTTTTCTAAAAAATCTTTTTGGGATTCTCCAGTGTTTTGATGGTAGGGGTTTAGATAGACTATGTATGCAGATTAGGAGTGTGTGCTGTCTTTCTTTTTCTTGCAGGTGTTCCTGAAGAAGATAGAAGAGAAGACAAGAAGAGGAGGAGGGGCTCATTGGAGTTCCTCACTAGTGCTTTAGTGTGTAGTATTTAAGTACTGTTGTTGTTGTTACTGTGTAGTAACCCTTTTCTTCCACAGGTATGGTTGTGGGGGAGTGAGGGAGTAATGAAATGGTATGGTATTAGCTCCTGGTGTGTGGGTTGCATGGTGCCAATGGTCGGGAGGTCCCCTGTTTGTTTTGTTTTGGGGTTTGAGATAAAGGCAGATAGGTTTTCCCTAGAGGGCTAGGGGGGATAGACAGGCTGTGGCCCTGACCTGCAGTAGGGATTGTAGTGCTGATCTATTAGGGCTATGCTCTGGGCAGTTCTACCGGAGCCACTAGGCACCCATAGTTAGTGGGTAGAGTAGAGGCCGATATGTCAGCCAAAGGCCTCTAGTCCCTTAGTGCTGCCTGCCTGTGCTAGCACATGGTAGAAGGGGTCCTGATCACCCCCCTCCGCAGGTAGCACATAGGGTGAGATGGCCTACGCCGGGTAAATAATGACTGCAGACAGTCATTTTCCTGGCCCAGGGTGAGTGAGTATAACCCCCCTGTTACCCGGGGTTACTAGAATCCCAGTAAGAGCTAGTGGTAGACAGGGAAGGCAGCTTGTGAAACTCCAGTTAAATGGATTTCACACTGTCTCACTCTGTTCTCAGTCTCAGCTGAGACCGAGGGATGACATCACCATAGAACTCTCGCAGCTGCATGGGCCACACTGGAACCTGCAGTTGGAAGTTAGGATAGAATGTTGGGGATTTTTGAACAGAGTGTGTGTGTGCAGTCTTGAAAAGAGGAGCAGCACAGCAGTCTGGGGACAGGCTCTTTGAGCCTTAAGCTCTGTCATAGAGCTACTGTAAGGGGAAGTGTGTGTTTCCACCAAAAGAGGAACACAGTAAGCTGTTTGTGAAGTGGTGGAGACTGCTGTTACTGGTCCATGTGCCCCATCCCTGAGGGGATGGGGGTGGAAGGGTTTGTCTGTCTTCCAGGGGCAACCCTCCTGGTTCCGGCTAAAGAAGAAGCTGCCTTATTTCGAGTTGTGCTGCAGCACCGGAAGCATTGGGAAAGAAATTCCTGTGAGGAATCGTCTGTGGGGCACCTGCAATCAAAGGGTGAGTTTGCTCTGACATAGGGCCTATGTTTTCACCTGAACTGTTGGAAAGTGGGTATTGGACTACTTAATTTGTAGGAAGTCTAGTGTAATAGACATTGCCAGTTAATTCAAGTAGGTTCAAGTCCAGCACAAAGAGTAAAGTAAAGTAGGGACTGGACTGCTAAATCAGTGGGAGGCCTAGAACAATGGGCTAAGCCAAGTAAAAGTATGTTCAAGTCCAGTACAAAGGGAAAGCAAGACAAGTAGAGGAAATGTGACATACATTTACCCTTTAATCTACATTGCCAAGCTTTACAGAAAGAGATGTTTAATGTCCAGAGAAATGGTCGGGTATGAATTGTGGAAGCAAGAGGTGGGAGACCCCCTCATCAGTAGTAACCAAATTCACCTGTACGGATTTGCTCTGTGGCACCTTTCCTTTCTCTCAGGTACTTGGCCAGTGCCTGAGGAAAGTATCCAGACGTGGGATTAAAAGGAAGTTTCCCTTGTAGAGCTGAGGTGCTCTTAGGTGGTTTAGGGAGCCACCAGCAAAAAGTTTTCCATGACAAATGGAAGGTGTTCGAGTGGCCAGCAAGGGAGCCGAGCCTGGGAATCCCAGATAATCTACAAGTTCGGGCTGTGTACCCAAAGCAGCATGCAAGTCCGGGCTGTGTACCCGGTGGGTTCAGAGCCTGAGGGCTGAAGTGTTGAAGAAGTGTTCTTGATTCTTAATCTGCATTACCAGAAGTGTAGCCCCGTGGGGGTCCGTCTATGCTTTGTTTGTTCTGTTTGGATGTGAATAAAGCCACACTTTAGAATCCCATTCCTGGTATTGGACATTACAGTTATTGCTTCTTGTGTTCTGAATTACTTGGGGCCCTATGCAGAGTAGCCAAACCTAGCCCTTGTGCCGAGTAACCTATTCCTCCCGAACCCAGTCCCCCACCTGGTACTGCTGTCAGATTCAAATAGCATACCACCTGTCGCTTGCAAAAGACAGGGTGGGGACTTACAATTGCTACCTAAGGGTCCCTTTGTTAGTACTTCAGAGATACCAGAATTTATATTGGTTATAACAAGGACAAGTATGTTTGGCCACCAAATATTGCTGCACATGCTTGTAAGGCAGGGATAAGTAGGGATGCACTTAGCTGGTTCTGTTCATATTTAGGATAAATATGTCAGATAACTGTGGTGAATGGCTATGAGTCCATCCTGCTGACAGTTGTCACGGGTGTACCTGAGGGCTCTGTCCTGGGGCTGCTCCTTTTCTGATACACCTGAAAGGTTGGGGGCCTACGTGGGGACCCATTGTACCATTTAAACACCAATGATACAATAGTGTACACAGCTATTTCCACCAGACAGGAGGTTCAGTTAATGCAACAACACACTTTTGAGGGCTACATGCCTTTTATTGACTCTAAGTTAAAACTTAATTCTTCTAAGAAAGAATTAATGTTATTTGGTTCAGCTTCCAAACTTAAAATAGTACAGAAATATTGATAAGGGATTAAAATGAAGCCCCCTTGAAACGTGTTGATTCATACGAGTACCTGGATTTTTGGATAGAACCATCAGGATCAGGCAACACTCACATAGTCTAACTAACTGCTCAGGTCAGAAAAAAGAATCAATATTGTTTAGATACAGCAACTTAAAAAACAATAGTTCAGGTTCAGATTCTTCCACTTCTCGATTATGCAGATGTTCTTCACAATTATGCTTCAAGCAACAGGTTACACAAGGTAGAGGTACTATATAATCATCTTGCTAGATTGATCCTCAGGTGAGCCAGAGACACTCACCACTGTGAGCTTTATTCCAAATTGCATTGGATTTCCCTGCCTAACAGGTGGAAGCTTCGTATTTGTTAGCTTTCAAAAGTGTCCTGCGTCTGGTCTGATTATTTAGGGGAAGGGAAGGGAAAATATTTTAACCAGGAGAGGCACACTAAGCCAGAGCTTGTTTCCAGGTGTGACCTGGGAGCACAAGGAAGTTAAGTTTATTTATTTATTTATTGATATTTCGGAATTACAAACCTTTGAGTCGGAGACTCCTTTACAAAGGCTCCACGTCGTAGCACTCAAACAGGAGAACAATAAAAAAGTGCATTTACATAGTCACAGACATCATAGAAACATAGAAACATAGAAGTTGATGGCAGATAAGGACCGCAAGGCCCATCCAGTCTGCCCATTTCTTTTTCTACCTTATAAATGCGCCATCGGCTTTTGCTCTGTCAACGGACTATCTATTCATAGTCATCTGTATTGCTTCCTTATGCCTATCCCATGCCTGTTTGAAGCCCTGCACTGTATTCATATTCACAACTTCCTGAGGTAGGCTGTTCCATGTATCCACCACCCTTTCTGTGAAAAAGAACATCCTCACATTACCCCTTAATCGGCCTCCCTCTAGTCTCATGCTGTGTCCTCTTGTCCTGCTAGTTTTCTTACATTGAAACATGTTAGACTCTTTCACCTTGTTAATGCCCTTAAGATGTTTTAATGTTTCAATCATATCACCTCTCTCCCTCCTTTGCTCTAGGGTATACATACTGAGCTCTGTTAATCTGTCCTCATATGTTTTCTGATGCAGTCCCTGCACCATTTTGGTTGCCCTTCGCTGGACTGCCTCCATTTTGTTAATGTCTTGTGCAGGTGTGGCCTCCAGTACTGCACACAGTACTCCAGATGGGGCCTAACAAGTATCTTGAAAAGAGGGATTATTACCTCCCTCTTACAACTTGTGATACCTCTAGTAATACACCCCAACATCCCTCTAGCCTTACCTACCACTTTAGCGGTCTGCTTGGATGATTTCAGGTCATCAGTGATGATGATGCCCAAGTCTCTTTCTTCCCTTGTGATTGCCAGCAACTCCCCTCCCAACCTATAGGTGGCTTCAGGGTTTCTCTTCCCTATGTGTATGATCTTGCACTTCTTTGTGTTAAACCCCAGTTGCCACTCTTCTGACTATTTTGCCAGTTTATCCATATCTCTTCTCATTCTGCCCACCCCATCTGGATTATCTACTCTGTTGCAGATCTTGGTGTCATCTGCAAACAGACAAACCTTACCCTCCAGTCCATGTGCAATGTCACTGATGAAGATATTGAAGAGGACTGGCCCCAGGACTAATCCCTGAGGTACTCCACTTGTAACTTGCATCTCTTCTGACTGCTTACTGTTTACCACCACTCTCTGTTTTCTGCCCGCCAATCAGTTTGCCACCCAGTTGACCAACTTCTGACCCACCCTGAGCCTACCCAGCTTATTAATCAATCTTCTATGTGGAACAGTATAGAAAGCTTTGCTGAAGTCAAGGTAGGTGACATCAACTGCTCCCCCTTGGTCCACCGCTCAGGTTACCCAGTCAAAGAAATCTATGAGGTTTGTTTGACAGGACCTTCTTGTTGTAAACCCATGCTGTCTTGGATCCTGCGCTCCTATGGGTTCCAGGTGTTGCACTATCCTTTTCTTAAGGACTGCCTCCATAATCTTGCCTACTACTGAGGTAAGACTGACTGGTCTGTAGTTCCGTACCTCCTTCCTGCTACCATTCTTGTGGAGCGGGATCACATGAGCCCTTCTCCAGTCTTCTGGGACCTCTCTTGTGCTCAGAGACTCACTAAACAGTTCTGCTAATGGCTCTGCTAGTTCCATCCTTAGCTCCTTTAGTACTCTGGGATGTATGCCATTAGGTCCTATTGCTTTGTCCACTCTGAGCTTAACGAGTTCCTGTAGGACCCTTTCTTTTGTAAAGGGACTTGTGCACACCTCCTCCCCCCTGTGTCCAAGGTGCTGAGCTGTGGGCCTGCCCTACCTTCTACTCAGTAAATACTGAGCAGAAGTATCTATTTATTATAGATGCTTTTTCTTGGTCCTCCTCCACACACTCCCCCTTATCCCCTTTGATCTTAGCAGTACCCCCTCTGGACTTTCTCCTTTCAATTAAAACGGTGCAGTAGGAGTTGCAAGTATAAACATAGAAACATAGAAGCTGACAGCAGATAAGGACTGCAAGGCCCATCCAGTCTGCCCATTTTTCCCACCTTATGAATGTGCCATAGGCCTTTACTCTGTCAACGGTCGATCTATTCATACTCATCTGTATTGCTCCCTTATGCCTATCCCATGCCTAATTGAAGCCCTGCACTGTATTCATATCCACCACTTCCTGAGGTAGGCTGTTCAATGCGTCTGTAACCCCCCTGCAAATGGGGGTTCCCAAAAGACTTCCAGGAGCTTGCTTGAATGCTCCAAGCCTGAATGGTGTTTGGCGTTTAAGCCATTTATCAGTGAGTGTTTTTAGAGCCTCTGGTACTGTCTCTTTAAGAGCTGTCTGCTTGCAGACATAATTAGTTTGTATGGGGGACTGTGTGCTTCTCTGTTTGAGTACCACTGAGCTGCTGCCAATTCACTCCATTTTGCAGTCACTAGGAGTGCAAAGGAACCTATCTGAAAGATGTAACTGTTTGCCAGAAATCATTTACAGTAATAATGAAATTACAGTTTGTCTAACCTGCTTTCTTTGCAGTCAGAACTGTGTCTGCCTAGTTCCCCATTCTGGTTTTGAACTGCTGAACTGGACCAATCAGTGTGGGGTAAGCTAGCTCTAAAATGGTGCCTTGGACGAATCAGAACTTGGACTCATAATCTGAGCCAGCCACAAGAGGATTGTATGGGCAGTGACTCTGGGAGATGTAGTTTAGACTTCGGCGCCTTTTTGGACCAACAGCAGCAGTCTATTGTGAGTGACAGCCAATCCAGTCAAGAACTGGGAGGAACTCAAAGGAAGTGCCCGGTTTTGTCTGTTGGGAGTTTCAGTTGAGCTTTGGCAGTGAAGGGGAAAGGAACCCTGTGCTCCTTCAGTGCACAGTTTTAGTCAAAAAACATGTGTAAGGTCCAGAGTTCCGGTCTGCAGCTTGTTAGACTGAATCCGTTCTGTGAAGAGAATCAAAGGATATCTGAAGAGTAGAAACCAGGCTCACCCTGTAGAAGACTGGAGGAATTGCTGAATTGCACTCGGTCTGTCAGGAACTGAATCTGCTGTGTGTTCTCCCGGGTATTGTGCAGTAATTGCGATCGGGATACAGATGCAGCCTGCCTGATATAGTGCTTTCTTTTTACCATATAAATGTGTGAAGAGGTTTGTGTACCTCAAGTGAATCCTGCTGCCATTAAGTGACTTTTGCCTGTGACTGTTTACCCTATAAATGTGTGAGGAGTCTCTTGGAGCTCAAGAGTAGCCCTGCTGACATTGAAGGACCCTATCTTATTTGAGGTCGTGAGTACTAATTCAGGGTCGCTTCCTGTTGAATTGCCACATTAAATCCAAATGGAATTACTGTACTGCTGACTGTTTAATTCTCCTTTTCTCTAGTGAAAGGGCCCCTACCAGCTGCCATGGTTTGGACTAGCCACTAGGGCTTGGGTACCCAGGGACAGTAACTGATAGGGATAGGCCTGTGCACAGAGCCATAGGTAGATGAGTAGAGTGATAAGCTAATTAACCTGATTTCCCCCTGTCCTTGTTATATCCCACTAAATAAATCAGAGCTGCTTGTATCAGCAAAGTTATACTGCCTGAGGTATTTGTCTATGTTAAAGTACTGTACTGTGATTGTTGCACTGTATCTTATTTCACAGGAGGTCCCAGTGCCGGAACCAGTCCTGAGGTAAGTGTATACTGTAAAGGTAATTCTGATGTATTGTGTGGCCACTAGTGGGAAGAAAGGGGGTTGCAGTGTCCCAGAGGGCTGTGACCAAGTTAGTTTAACTATTGCAAACCCTGACCTCTGGGTGGAGGCACCCCGCCATTGGATCCAGGCCCCTCAACCTGTTAGTGGCAAATCAGGCAGGGGTAGTAGCCCCTGGGATAGCGCCATCTAGGGGTTACATTTTGGAGGCTCACCGCTGGGATTGTGTGTCCCTAGTGGCCATATTTACGTAACCACTGTTAAGAAAAAATGGGTACCCCGACAGAAGTGGCTGTGCACGCTGGTGGAGTGGTGTACTGGGAGGAGATCGACCCCAAAATGCTATGCTTATCCTGGACATCCCCTGGGTATCAATAAGGACACTGTGCAGGGAGTACTTTCCAAGGTGGAAGGTTTACAAAACCCTGTGGTGGTGGGTCGGCATGCTAATCTGCTCACCCACACTTTCCTGGCCCTAGTAGAGTTTAGGATCCCATAGATAGCTCCAAAGTGCCACAGACCATTACCCCAGAGGGAGCCCTCACTGCTTGGAGAGTGATAACTAAGGACAGTAAAGACCCGGGGGGGAATGAGCCCCCACCACTATCTGAAACTTTTGAGGAGAAATTTGCTAAATGGTTGCTGGGGGAAGGGAAAACTGTGGAGGACTTGAAGAAACTATTCTTGCCACCTGGGGGTGTTCCTCCCCAACACCTTCTCCCACTCCAGTGCCCGTAATGGTGGCTGAACCAATGCAGACTCCAATTTCTGCACCTGCCATTAGTCACGACTCTTACCGAAGGTTGAGGATCTTCTCTGGCACCCTCCTCCCCCAAGGGGAGGATGACTGGGAGACCTGGATAGACTATGTTGCCCCCAAGTGCTAGAATGGCAATGCTCGGAAGCCGGGAGAAGAGGGTTAGTGAGAGCCTCCGAGGTCCTGCCCTGGCTACCATTCGTGCTAAACGGGCCAGTAACCCTGAAGTGACTGCACAGGCCTATCTTGAGGCCCTGGAGAATGTGTATGGGAGCCAGATTCTGATGAGGACCTATGGTGGAGAGTAAGAGATGCACAATAGTACCAAGGGAGTTGTTGTCTGTGTATGTATCTCGGCTGGAAAATTGTTGCAAGAATGCCTCAGAAAGGTAGTTTGCCAGCGACTGAACTGGACCGAACCAGGCTGGACAGGATCCTTAAGTCTGCCCCTTCTCAGAACTGCTGTTGCTTCAGTTACGCCTGGCAGATCGACTGGAATCCCCACCTCCTATGATGAGTTAATGAGAGAAATTCGAGGAGTTGAGAAAAGATGACCTCGGGAGGGACCTGCACCAATAGCTGCATGTCACGACCCGAGTGACTGAGGTGACCCATCAAGTGAAGTTCAGGGCAGAGATTGGCAGTAAATGAGTGCTCTGGCAAGGAAAAGATATGCCACAATGGGGCGAACTGTTGAGAGAGATCCGGAATTCAAAACAGTCCCTTTATGAAGGCCACGCCTGCAAGTACGGGCCCTGACCTATATCCGACTGCATCTGCTAGGGGGTGAGGTACCCACCCATGTATCTCCTGCTGATAACAGCTCCAAACTCAATTCCTTGACCATGGAAGTGGAGAAAGTGACGAGATGTCTCCAAATGCTTATCACGCTAGACAGAGATGGCACCAGGTTTCCAGTTAGTAATACCCCCACCCTGGCTCCCAGTGTGAGCCTCGCCAGCTCAAACTCCAGAAAGTATGTTTTGCTATAATTGTGGGAAAGATGGGCACATGAAAAGGGAATGCCAGTCCCCAAAAGACACTGACAAAGTTGCATATAGGCTACAAGGAGAGCTTCGAGAACAAATCAGTGGTTAAGAGGTGCAATGACATCCCAGTGAGGGCACCAAAAATGCTAATTCATGTCCTTTTGTGGCAAGGTCAGTTGCCCAGGCCCCACTACCGCCTCTCCAGACTGGTCCAGAATAGTGGGTCCCTCCATGGAGACCACTGTAAAAGGTGAATGGAGTGTCTACAAGAGCTGTATTAGACAGTGGCTCCCAAGTGACAATTATGTTCCAAGATTGGTATCAGAAGCATTTGTCAGGCGTACCTTACAACCATTAGAAGGACTGCATGTATGGGGGGTTAAGGAGAAGGCCTACCCCTATTCCAGGTATATCCGAATTTGGCTGTCTTTTCCCACCTCCGTGGCTGGAGTGGCCGAACAAGTAGAGACCCTAGCCTTAGTGTGTCCCCTCACTGGACTGTATGATGGTGTCCCTTTGTTGATTGGAACAAATGCTCATATGTTCGGAAGGCTGGCACAGTTGTGTTATGAAAAACAGGGGTCAAAGACTAGTAGAGCTTTAAGAGTTCTGGCTTTAATTAAGAAGGCCTATGAGGCACAGAGAGATGCTGAAAAAATAGAACCAGAGGAACCGGTCGGAATTGTATGGAAGAAGGATCCTGAGTCTCTGATCCTGGCGCCAAATGCCCAGTGTACCTTACAGGAGAGGTCCATATCAGAAAGGATGTTAAGAATAAAATATTAATGTTGGATGCACCAGGCGATGGAAAATTGCCAGAGGGACTGCTGGTCAAGTCTAGTATTTTGCCCGCTTAGAGCCCATGCTTATGCCAGAAGGGTAATGGTCCAAGTTCATAATGTGTCTGAAAGAGACATTCGAGTAAATAGAGGTTGCATCCTGGCTAATGCATTGTGCAGACACTGCAGTGCTACCCAGCAGCAAGAGTTCAAGGAAGAATGACAGAGTAACGCCTGACTTGTTTGATTTCGGCGACTCCCCGCTGCCAGCTGAATGGAAAGTGAGGATCAGTGAGAAGCTTGCCCAGAGAGACCAGGTGTTTTCTTTAAAGGAATGGGATGTAGGATGCGTGCAAGGAGCTGAGCACAATATCCGGCTGCATGACGAAAGACCATTTCGTGAGAGGTCTCGACGCCTGGCACCTGCTGATATAGATGATGAGACGGCATCTGCAAGAGATGTTAGCTGCTGGTGTAATACAAGAATCCAGAAGCCCTTATGCTTCCCCCATTGTGGTAGTGAGGAAAAGAATGGAACAGTAAGGATGTGTGGATTATCGCACCTTAAACCGCGGACTATCCTGATCAGTACACAATGCCCCGCATTCAGGATGCTTGGACTGCCTAAACGGGAGCAAGTGGTTCTCTGTGCTGGATCTCCGCAGTGGGTACTACCAGATCCCGATGGCCCCAGAGGACCGTGAAAAGACAGCCTTTATCTGTCCGCTTGGCTTTATGAATTCATGAGGATGCCCTCAAGGATTTCAGGTGCCCAGCCACTTTTCAACGATTGATGGAGCGTGCAGTGGGGACATGAACTTACTAGAGTGCCTGGTATACCTAGATGATGTTATTGTGTTTGGCAGCTCACTGGAGGAACATGAGAGCAGATTATTTAAGGTATTGGACCGACTGGAGGACTTTGGCCTTAAACTGTCCATTGATAAGTGTCAATTCTTTCAAACATCAGTAAAGTATGTGGGACACAGTATCCACCGAGGAATAGAGACCGACCTAAGTAAAGTTGAGGCCTTGACCACCTGGCCGCAGCCCAAAATCTAAAAGAACTGCAAAGATTCCTGGGATTCTGTGGTTATTATCGGCGCTTCATCAAGGACTATTCAAGAGTGATCCACCCTTTACTTAACCTTACTCAAGGGTATCCCCAACCCACAAAAATACCAAAGTCACGCCCTCAAGACTGAAAGAGTGTATTTTCATCCGAGTGAAGTATTTGGGGCCGCTGGACTCCTGATTGTGAGACTGCTTTTCATGAGATCATTTATCAACTTACCCATGCTCCAGTGCTGGCCTATGCCGATCCAAGAAAACCTTATGTCCTGCACACTGATGCTAGCTTGCAAGGGTTGGGGCTGTGTTGTACCAAGAGTACGAGAATGGCCTGAGACCAGTGGCCTTGCCAGTAGAAGTCTGACCCCATCCGAAAAGAACTATCCTGTACATAAGTTACAGTTTCTAGCTTTGAAGTGGGCTATTGTTGACCAATTCCATGAGTACTTGTATGGGGCTAAAATACTAGTAAAAACTGACAATAATCCTTAACCTATGTGCAGACCTCAGCTAAGTTGGATGCCACTGGCCATAGGTGGCTTTCTGCATTATCTACATACGACTATGCTCTCGAATACCGAGCAGGTCTGAACCACATAGATGCTGATGCTCTCCAGGAGGCCTGTTCCCAGAATGATTGGGTCCGATTGCAGAACCTGACATTCGGCACTCTGCCCGAAGTTTGACAGGGAGGAACAAATGTCCACGGACGCGGTGGACTGCATGGTGATTGCTTGGGACCCTCTGAGAATTGCATACCTGCTGCTTATTGCCACTTTTCTGCAATAGACATTGGTGCACTGCCTCAGCTGGACAATGACAGTAATCGGCGGCTCAATCCCGCGATCCCATGATCAAAGCAGCTTAGAAGCCCTCTATGCAGGAAAAGATGTGTCCAAATTACGCTCCACTGATTTGAGAACTGCACTGTTATACAAAGAAGGTCCTAAATTGAAACTGATCAATAAACTGTTATACAGAGAAACAGTAGACAGAGGGGACAAGTAGACAAACAACAACTAGTGCTGCCCACTGCCTTTCGAGACTCAGTATTGAGGTCCTTGCACAACCACATGGGGCACCTTGGTATAGACAGAACACTTGACTTGGTGAGATCCAGATTCTATTGGCCTAAGATGGGGGCTGATGTGGAGCAACACATTCGAACTTGTAGTCGCTGCTTACAGAGGAAAGCTTTGCCCCAGAGGGCTGCCCCCCTTGTTAACATAACCACCAGTGCACCCATGGAGCTGGTCTGTATTGATTTTCTAAGTTTGGAGTCAGATCAAAGAAATATCAGTAATGTGCTCGTGGTCACTGACCATTCTCACGAGATATGCCCAAGCTTTCCCACCAAAGACCAGAAAGCATCCACTGTAGCCAAAGTACTTGTAGAAAACTTTTTTTTCACTATGGGGCTCCACAAAGAATCCATTCTGATCAAGGGAGAGACTTTGAGAGTCATCTGATCAAAGAGATGCTTTCTCTGTGGGGAGGCGAAAGTCCAGAACCACTCCTTACCACCCCCAGGGGACCTACAGCCTGAACGCTTTCAACCGCACTTTTGCTAGATATGCTAGGCACCCTGCACCCAAAGGACAAGCCTAGATGGAGCCAACAAATTAGCACCCTGGTACATGCTTATAACTGCACCAAAAGTGATGCCACTGGGTTCTCCCCTACCGCTGATGTTTGGAAGAGAAGCTCGACTACCAGTAGATGTGTGTTTTGGGGTCTCTCCTGATGGGGTTCAAGCTGACAACTATTTACAGTATGTGCAAAGTTAAAGGCCCAGCTAACTCATGCGTACTAACTGGCTTCAACCATGGCTGCCAAAGAAATCTGGCCAACAAAGAAAAAGGTATGAAAAAGGTGAAAGCACAGAACCCAGGAGGAGATCGGGTATTGCTAAGAAATCTGGGACTGCATGGCAAGCACAAGATTGCTGACAGATGGCACCATCTCCCTCACATTGTAGTGGGCAAACTAGATGATCTGCCAGTGTACAAAGTAAGGCCTGAGAATAATTCAAAGATGTAAAACAATGCATAGAAATCATTTACTGCCCATTGGACAAATCTTAATTGAGTCTGAGCCCCAGAAGATGCCCCCTGGACCAGTGACTAGAGCTGCTGCTAAGAAAAGATCAAGAAAGTCTGCACCTACAGAAGCAAAGTTAAAGTGTTCCTCCACAAGTCCCAGTTGAGCATGACTGTCAGTCCATATCGGAAGAAAGTGAGAGTGACTTTGAATACCTATCCTTCTACGAACTGAGTCAATTGTTTCGGGCAATCCCTAGTCAATACTGGAGATGAAGCTGGGCCTTCTGGACTGTCAAGCCCCCAGCTTCGTCCCTGGAGCCAATGCTCCCAGAAAGGCAGTGCAAAGCATCAGATCAGATGAAATGGAATCATTGTGCATGGTTGAACTGTTTGAGCTTTCAGGGAGGAAATGATAGATTGGGGCAGACTGGTGATACACCAGAACAAGAAGAGTATTTTGAGTGCCCTGACAGTCCACTGCCAGTGTCCGAAAGCTCTCCATGCGAGCCAAATGTTGTGGACTCAGAAACTGCAACTCCTGGAGCTGAAAGTGCCCCAAGTTCTAGCCTCTCTACCCCCCATGGAGACTCCCCTGACAAGTGAGGACAATGCTGAAAATGAGGCTCAGAGTGCAGAGACTGTAACAGTTCCCCTAGAAAGACTGGTCGAGCTGTAAAGCCTGTGGTGCACCTCAGTTATGATTCCCTTGGGAGGCCTGTGGATTTGCCTCTCAATGTGAGTCCATAAAGGGTGTATGTGTCCCGAGGCTCATTGCCCAAACTGGCGTCAGTGCTAACCACTCAAGTTACTTGTGTTGCCCTCTAATATGGTGCCCTTGCCCAGTCCAGCCCCAAGGTAACTGATAGGAAGGGCCCCCTCTTCAGGTTTCATGTACAAGAGGTACAACTTGAGTTATGGTACAATGTGTGTGTAATACTGTGTAAAGAGGACGTACTGCAATGTTTCAGAAATGTGTTCTTGGTAAAATGATGTATTGACTGATGATTACATGTGAGCCTAATGCAAATGTATATGGTTGCAGTTAAAACTTTAGTACTTTGCTTGACGCGGACGTCAAGCTTTCCCAGGCTGAAGGGTGTAACCCCTGCAAATGGGGGTTCCTAAAAGACTTCCAGGAGCTTGCTTGAATGCTCCAAGCCTGAATGGTGTTTGGCGTTTAAGTCATTTATCAGTGAGTGTTTTAGAGCCTCTGGTACTGTCTCTTTAAGAGCTGTCTGCTTGCAGACATAATTAGTTTGAAGTGGGGGACTGTGCTTCTCTGTTTGAGTACCACTCGAGCTGCTGCCAATTCACTCCATTTTGCAGTCACTAGGAGTGCAAAGGAACCTATCTGAAAGATGTAACTGTTTGCCAGAAATCATTTACAGTAATAATGAAATTACAGTTTGTCTAACCTGCTTTGCAGTCAGAACTGTGTCTGCCTAGTTCCCATTCTGGTTTTGAACTGCTGAACTGGACCAATCAGTGTGGGGTAGCTAGCCTCTAAAATGGTGCCTTGGACGAATCAGAACTTGACTCATAATCTGAGCCAGCCACAAGAGGATTGTATGGGCAGTGACTCTGGGAGATGTAGTTTAGACTTGGCTTTTTGGACCAACAGCAGCAGTCTATTGTGAGTGACAGCCAATCCAGTCAAGAACTGGGAGGAACTCAAAGGAAGTGCCGGTTTTCTGTTGGGAGTTTCAGTTGAGCTTTGGCAGTGAAGGGGAAAGGAACTTGTGCTCCTTCAGTGCACAGTTTTAGTCAAAAAACATGTAAGGTCCAGAGTTCCGTCTGCAGCTTGTTAGGACTGAATCCGTTCTGTGAAGAGAATCAAAGGATATCTGAAGAGTAGAAACCAGGCTCACCTGTAGAAGACTGGAGGAATTGCTGAAAATTGCACTCGGTCTGTCAGGAACTGAATCTGCTGTGTGTTCTCCGGTATTGTGCAGTAATTGCGATCGGATACAGATGCAGCCTGCCTGGTATAGTGCTTTCTTTTACCATATAAATGTGTGAAGAGGTTTGTGTACCTCAAGTGAATCCTGCTGCCATTAAGTGACTTTTGCCTGTGACTGTTTACCATATAAATGTGTGAGAGTCTCTTGGAGCTCAAGAGTAGCCCTGCTGACATTGAAGGACCCTATCTTATTTGGAGGTCGTGAGTACTAATTCAGGGTCGCTCCCTGTTGAATTGCCACATTAAATCCAAATGGAATTACTGTACTGCTGACTGTTTAATTCTCCTTTTCTCTCTGTGAAAGGGCCCTACCAGCTGCCACTGTTTGGACTAGCCACTAGGGCTTGGTACCCAGGGACAGTAACTGATGAAGGAGATAGGCCTGTGCACAGAGCCATAAATAGATGAGTAGAGTGATAAGCTAATTAACCTGATTTCCCCTGTCCTTGTTATATCCCCCTAAATAAATCAGAGCTGCTTGTATCAGCAAAGTTATACTGCCTGAGGTATTTGTCTATGTTAAGTACTGTACTGTGATTGTTGCACTGTATCTTATTTCACAGGAGGTCCCAGTGCCGGAACCAGTCCTGGGGTAAGTGTATACTGTAAAGGTAATTCTGATGTATTGTGTGGGCCACTAGTGGGAAGAAAGGGGTTGCAGTGTCCCAGAGGGCTGTGACAAGTTAGTTTAACTATTGCAAACCCTGACCTCTGGGTGGAGGCACCCGCCATTGATCCAGGCCCTCAACCTGTTAGTGGCAAATCAGGCAGGGGTAGTAGCCCCTGGGATAGCGCCATCTAGGGGTTACACGTCCACCACTCTTTCTGTGAAAAGAACTTCCTCACATTACCCTTAATCGGCCTCCCTCTAATCTCATGCTGTGCCCTCTTGTCCTGCTATTTTTCTTATACTGAAACATGTTAGACCCTTTCTCCTTTAATGCTCTTAAGATGTTTGAATGTTTCTGTCATATTCCTCCCTCCCTCCTTTGCTCTAGGGTATAGATATTGAGCTCCATTAATCTGTCCTCATATGTTTTCTGATGCAGTCCCTGCACCATTTTGGTTGCCCTTTGCTGGACTGCCTCCATTTTGTTAATGTCCTTATGCAGGTGCGGCCTCCAGTACTGCACGCAGTACTCCAGATGGTATATATGCAGGAGACACCATACAAAGATGCCAGACCATGCACGGGAGACAGGTACTGCAAAATTAAATTGGTATACAAAGGCACTGAAAACACTGGGAGTGTGAATTAGTAACATGTATAAGCACTATCTAAGCATACTTAAGATCCGAGGCCAGGTACCCCTAAAAGTTACTTGGAGTGACAGTCAGGATGGGGAGTTGCATGTGTAAACTAGGGAATATCGTGACAGGGGAGAAAGCACCAGAGAAGACAGGGCAGCAGGAAACAGGTGGGATAGGAGGGAAGGAATACTGGTAGAGGAGAGGAGAGGAGGTGGGGAGAAGGAACAGCTGAAGAGTGAGGCCAAAACACAGAGGAACAGCGATAGCTAGAGACAGAGGAAATAAGTTAGAGAGGGAGGAAGGGAGAGGGGGGCAGCCATGGTGGCCTTGTCATAGTGGTATAACGTATACGGGGACGAGTGACAGGTTAGTGAGGGATATGAGGGGAGAGCCAGGAGCAGTCACAGCTACATTTGGTAGGTAGATGCTTTCAACTTGCTCAGGGTCACACAGTATGCAAGTAAGGGCAGGCAGGATTCAAACCCAGGCCTCCAGGCTTGCAGCTCGGTACTCTAACCACTGCACTATACTGCCTTCAAGTCAAAGTAAAGGTAAAATAAAAGGCTGTCCCAGAAGAGAATTGAGCCTTTGCTGAGGAACTCTTGTTTATGGAAATGGTGGTTCCAAGAAGAAATACTAAAAGATCTACACACTTTTTTAACCAGTTTGTGCCTACCTTATGGAATCAACTTCCACCTGATTTTAGATTACTGGACACTAAACCTCCGTATGTTGCAGTTTTGAAACACTGGTTTTTGCATTATATTTTGGTACAGGATGTTTGTTCTTGCTTTGCATAATGGGTTTTGATCATTTACTAAATTATGTGTAACATATATACTGTATTTATTCTGCATGTATTCTGTCTGTACTTTATGTATTGTTTCATGGGTCATCATTCTAAATGAGCTATGCTCATTTGTTATAACCTTAAATAAATGGAATGACAACAAATGAAATGGGCAACAAACATCTAATTGGATGCCTTGGTCAGCACTGTAGTGAATCCCAATTCTACATGGTGCAGGAGCTATGTGATACAGTCATAGAAACAAAGAAACACAGAAACTGTCGTCAGATAAGGACCGCCTGGCCCATCTAGTCTGTCCGTACTCTCTTGTACTGGATTACTGCTTCTGACTCACCCGCTGCTGCACCTCGATTGTTCCCCTATGCCTGTCTCAAGTATGCCTGAGTCCATCCACAGTGCTCGCTCCCACCACCTCCTGAGGCAGTCCATTCCATGCATCCACCACCCTCTCTGTGAAGAAGGACTTCCTCACATTCCCTTTTAACCACCCACCTTCCAATTTCATGTTATGCTCCCTTGTTCCTGCGCTTCTCCTGTAATGGAAAATGTCTCCCCCCCACACTGTGTTTATACCCTTGAGGTACTTGAATGTTTTTATCATGTCCCCTCTTTTCCCTCCTCTCTTCCAGTGAGTACATATTGAGGTCCCTTAATCTCTCCTCATAAGTCTTGTGTTACAAGCCCTGTACCATCTTAGTCACCCTTCTCTGGACCGTCTCCAGCCTGTTAATATCCTTATGAAGGTGCGGCCTCCAGAACTGCACACAGTACTCCATGTGAGGCCTGACCATGGTTTTATATAATGGCATCACTACCTCCCTCCTTCTGGTGGTAATACCCCTGCCTATACTCCTCAGCATGCCACTGACCCTCCCAGCTGCCTTAGCACTCTGCTTTGATATTTTCGGGTTGTCTGAAATAATAACCCCCAGGTCCCTGGCCTCCTTTGTGACTGTCAGCAATTCCCCCATCCTCCAGCTTACCCCAGGGCTTGTGTCCCAGGTGCATAATTCTGCACTTTTTGAATTAAACTTCAGTTGCCAGTCCTCAGACCATTTTTCAAGCTTCCCCTGGTCCCTCCTCATTTTCTCCACCCCCTCTGGGGTATCCACTCTGTTACAGATCTTGGTGTCATCTGCAAACAGATAGACCTTTCCCTCAGCACCTCTGCAGTATCACTAATGAAGACACTGAACAGGACTAGCCCCAGGATCGATCCCTGAGGCACCCCCCTCTCAACAGACTACACCCCATTTACCACCACCCTCTGCCTCCTGTCTGTTAGCCAGTTTCTAACCCAGTTTACCACCCTGTCCCCCATGCCCAGCCTTCCCAGCTTGTTTATCAGCCTCCTGTGTGGGACGGTGTCAAAGGCTTTGCTGAAATCAAGGTAGGCAATGCCATCCTTCAAGAACTACTATATCCCCATTGGGTCTTCACTTTTTACACTGGGAGCTCCAGCCAAACCTCCACCCCTTCAAGCCTGCAGAGGGCTGGGGGCAAGTGGAGATGGGACCAGCTGGGACCCATGGAGATTCCTGCAGCACGGGAGAAGGCAGTGTATAGGTGTTACAGGAGCCCATCTGGCTGTATAGCCTCTGCCCTGTCCATTGGCGCTCTTCCATCAGGTATGGCTCTATTGCTAACCTCAACATCTGCCACTGAGTGCAGCTCTACTCTGCCACCAGACACGACTCTACACCCCCCCATCCCAACATCTGCCACGAGGCACAGTTTTAACAGGGCTCCCAAGGTGCAGGAGCCCTAACCTCCGCCACCAGGTGTAGCTCTATCCCTGACCTTAACTACTGCTAGGCATGACTCACAGAATCAATGCAACCCAAACACTTGTCAAGTTTCTGTTACATCTGCACTATAAAAACAGGCAAGCAAACACCACTGACATCAATCTATGCTGTTATTGTTTTGTATTTATTTTTGTTCATTGTTTTATTTATGTGCCAAGAAAACACTAATAAAGAAACTGAATGTGTGATTTGGGCTTGTTGCTTGATTGCTGTATTTACAACTAAAATGGTGCAGGGTCTGCACCGGAAGACATATGAAGAGAGACTTAAGGAGCTGAATATGTATAGCCTTGAGGAAAGGAGGGAGAGGGGGGACATGATAGAAACTTTCAAGTATCTCAAGGGAATCAACAAAGTCCAAGAGGGTAGCATCTTTCAAAAAAAGAGGTGTTCAAGAACAAGGGGGCACAATTTGAAGATAGAAGGAAGGTGGCTCAGAGGTAATTTAAGGAAGTATTTTTTCACAGAGAGGGTTGTGGATGCATGGAACGGCCTTCCAGAGGAGGTTGTGGAGTCAAAAACAGTGGTGGAATTCAAGCATGCATGGAACAGTCATAAGGCAATTCTAGGGGTGGGGGTAGGAAGAAGTAGGCTGTGGTTAACTAGGAGCTGCAGCTTATCCATAGTAGGAAATGGGCAGACTAGGTGGGCCAAGCGGTCCTTATCTGCCCTCAAAATCTATCTATGTTTCTATGTTACATATGCTATTTAAGAAGCTATTAATGACGGGGGTTTGAGGAATTGGACAGGGAATGCATGATGATTTTTGGGGGGAGACTAGAATTTAAATTTCTGAATGGAGTACTTTGATCTAAGTAGGGGAACTGGAAGCACTTGTGGAATAAGGAGGGAAACTGATGTGCTTCTGGATTGCACAGGATGGTTTCATCATTTCATCACCGAATGCACTGGATGATGGAGAGGGAAGGCTGCTTGCACTGTACTGGGAGGGAACCAATGAATTTCTAAGAACTAATGAACCACGGTTTCTTTGGCTGTACTATCATATACCTGGCATCCTTTGCCCTCACAGTCCCCAACCGTAACTCCCAGCGCTGTTCTACCATGACCATCTCAGTCTCAACCACTGCTGCTTGCAGAACTTATACTTAGTGGAACTGGAATGGTGGAATATTTACCTGCTCCTTCTAACAGCTGGAGTCCAATAGTGATGATTTACAGTTGCATCATCTCCAGCTCAAGATGTTGCCCCGTGATTAAAATATAGAGTTAAATGTAGAATTTAGTTCCAAACCCTGCTCTAGAGAAATGCTCCTCGATTTGTTTTCCCACTGAAGAGTGCAGTTGCACCAGAGTCCTATTCCAGCACTCAGGTCTAAGTTTTATTTTTAAACTTTTAAGTGATGTTAAAATAAACAACTTTAACTTTTTCCATATAGGTTTTCTGTCATGTTGGGGCACCAGGCAGGTTCCACTCCAAGTCCGGCTCCTCAAGAGGACTCATTCCACCACCACCACCCCCAGCTCAAGGCATCATCCCTCCTGCCCCAGCACTCCTTTTCCATTATCTCCCTGTTAACCTAAGGCTCTGGTACATGGATGCGCATGGGGGCGCGACGTTCTCTTGAGGTTCTGGTGATGGCCTCTTTCTCCCACCCGGCTTGCGTAGGTCCCCCTGGCTTGGCACTGCCATCAAGCCTCCACCTGGTGGCAGCCAAGTTCCGGGGAAACCCCACGTCTCTCCCTGGAAGAGAAGAGCTGCCTGGCGGCAGCTCAGTCCAAATCCTTGTCCTCCTGCCCCCGACTGACCCCTGATGACCCATGCTCGTTCTTGAACACAGGTCACCAGCATGGGAAGAGGTAAGGTGCCAGCACCTCAGTCCTCTTTGCCACTGGGCTGGGCTGGCCTAAAATAACTTTAACTTTTAATAAAGATAAATAACTTAACCAGGAGGACCGGGACACTTAGAGGTGACTGCTCTCTTCATTAAAGAAACAAAATCTGACTTTGGAACGCTAAGGGGAGCATGACCACATGGCAGAGTTTAAATTACATTTCAAATTCCACTCTGTCTCTGGGGCAACACCTCTAGCTGGAGCTGACCGCATCTGTTGGACATCACTGTTAGACTTATGTTGTCAGAATGTTATTTGTAGTGTATGTATTCATTTTAAAAAAATCATAATTGATTAATCCATCAATAATGTTTACGGTTTTGTGAGTTTGGTTTCCTAAGTCATGCACATAGTTTTATCATTTGGTCTGGTTATGTGACCATTAGAAAAAGAGGTCACTGTACTTACAATAATTGGCTCTTTTCCTTGTGCCCCCCCCCCGGCATCCCTTTCTCCCCCTGTTCTGTTCTTCATGTTTGTTACCTGCATTGACAGCACACAGAACTAATGATGACAGGCTGCAGCTGCCACCCTAGCAATGATGACTCAAAACAGTCACCAATGATTCGTAGCTGCCAGCATGATATACATGCCAGGCACAATAGGCAAGCTGCAGCACCACAGGACTCGCAAAGTGACAGAGAAGAGCAATATGACCAGGCCCCACTCCAGTGACAGGACAACATACCAACCCACTAAGAGACATTGTGATCTGATGTCTCACACAGTAGCTACTTTACGTTTCACTCATTGACTGGATAGCAGGCAGGCACTCACACACAACAAAAAAATAAAAGATGGATTTTGTGCCCAACTGTACAATCAGTAGTCAGTTAACAAAATTAGTTGTCAAATAAATCATTTAAAATCCCCCTGCCCTTTTCCACAGTGCTAGATTCAATCGGTGCTGCTCCATGCTGTAGGCTTTGCAGTAGCCAGAGCAGGTTTACACTGTGACTCTCTTCTCTCCTCTGCAGTATGATTTCACTAGCCACCTCTCTGCTTAAAAAACACAAATAAATGTATTAAAAATTAGCTAACTGGAATGATAATGCATGATTCTGTGACAACTTTAATAGTTTTCTGATCAAACCTCACTCTTTTCATCTAAAAGACAAAGCAAAAAAATTTTCATGGTGCCCAATCCCAGGAGCTCTGGGTGCCGTACACAAGTAGAACAGTAAGGTAGGTACAAGCAAATAGAATGCAAGTTGCAAATAAGTATGGTTTTAAAAATATCACTCAGGCTTAGTTTTCAGGTGGGCATTAAAAATGTCCACGAGCGGGCCTCTCTTACATCAACAGGAAATGCATTCCACATCAACAATACCACAATTATCCCCAGAAAATGTTTATCTGGACCTGGGAATATAGAAGAAGCCTGAAGCTCTGGTCTGGAGACATAAGGAAACCAGGAGTAGTTAGGCCCAAACTGTGCAGGCTTCTGTATGTTAACAGGTGTACCTTGAAGCTGACACGTCACCAAATTGTCAGCCAATGCAGAGCATGGAGCACCATCAGTAATGTGCTCAAACTGAGTGGTCCCAGTAATAAGCGGGTTGCCACGATCTGTACTAGCTGCAGGCGATGCACCAGCGCCATGGATAACACCAGGTAAAGGTGTTGCAATAGCCCAGTCTAGATGTGACAAAGATGTGCACCAGTGTTGACAGATTGGTTCCCAGGAACTGGAGAAGGCCCACTAAATGCAGTTCCTGACTGAGGAATCAATCATTTGAAATAGATTTAAAATAAATTGCTTTCATTTTAGCTAATTTATAGCAGTTTTACCATGTTTTTTCGCAACAGGAACAAATAATCTTAATTGAGGCACAATCAATGGGTATGAATGATAGGCCCAAAAGAATACAGAGCCCACAGGATTCAATTATACATCTTATTTCATTGTCCTGAAAAAGGCAGACCACCAAAAGCTCTGTTTAAAGTGCATGGGTCCAGATCATGACTTTTAAAACTGTGTACTCTATGTTTTCCCTAGTTTGAAGAAAGAGCTGAAAATAGGGAAACTCTTATGCTTCTCAGTCTGCCTCTGTCACAAAAAAACAATAACGGCTCAAAGGCACTCCATTAATGGTGGAAAGCACACATCAGAGGTTCTTCTCATCATAAGTAGCAGTCCCTGTCAAGGGACAGACAAAAAGATAAAACTGCTCAGGCATATGACAGGCATGATAGAAGATGCCAGGCTGTACAAAAGGGAACCCTAATTCCAGTGATGGCAAAATACAAATAAAAGAGCCTCACAGCAGTACTGGAAGCAATGCCTGTGAGAAAAAACAGAGGCGTGGTGTGCTGGGCGAAGGGGTGCAGGATATGGCAGCAGGGACCCTGCCATATCTATTGTGCCCCCAAATTAACCCTGCAGGCTGCATGACAACAACCCCCCATGCTAACCCAGCCCTCTGGTTAGAAAGGGAAGGCTAGGGCAGCCAGTCGGATGTTTGCCCATCTTTTAAAAATGTAACCTCACGCACCTTCTCTGAATCTCCTGCTCTCACAGACCTGGGGATCCACTTGGAGACCCAAGACAAGTATCTGACTGGATGCCCCTTGTGTTCTCTAGTCAGCCTCCACAGCAGTGCACCGTAGAGGTGGGGTGGCGGACAGGCACCATGTGGTGGCACATGTACGTGTACGCTGGCCACCACGCACTTGTCCATGGGCCTGGAGCTGCATGGCTAGGTACGTGAATCTCGCACATACTGTGCACCACTTTGTGCATAGGCACCTATTTGCTTACATTTGTTTCTTAATTTTTTTGTAATCAGAGTTTTATTTGTACATTGTTTCTGTCTCTCTCCTGTATCATTTGGATCAAAGAAGGTTGGATCCACTCTTGACATTTGTTCGTTTCACGTAGACGTCACATGGGGCAAAATTATTCCAAACTGTGTTAAATTCATATATGATATGATTGAACATTAAATGCACAGAGGGGATGGCATACAGAAAAGACTAGTCAATCTGAGCAACTGCGTTCCTAAATTTATAAACATTCAAACTATGACTGGATCGAGTAGTCACAGATATGGGTGGGGGCAAGGCCTACATGCACTCAAATAACAGGCCAGTGCGGAGTGGTCCCTTAAACTATCAGCCAATGAATCAGCCTGCACTTTTGGATTGCACTGTTGAGCAACTAGCACCAGGACAAACAGCTCGCTGTAGCTGTCGGGGCCAACCAGCTGGTGTAGGACTAGCAGAGCAGGTACGGCATCACTTTTGGTGTGGTGGTTGTTAAGCAGCGCCAACTTGTAAAGCAGTGGAGAAAAGGCATTGGGCAGTGATTTAAATCGGTTGAGGGAGAGAATATATAATTAAATCACTTTAACAGCACAATTTTAAACACCAAGGAGCAACTTTAAATAAGCATTTGGCGGGGATTAATACATTCAGGTGAGGGTTAAATTCAGCACGAGTAATTCAATCAAGTAACTGAGCTAAAGATTGGAGGGTAGGGAAGTCACAAAGGAATAAATTCAAAAGGTAGAAATTGAAACTTTTGGTGCACTTAGACCAAATAAATATCAGGCAGAGGGCGGGAACTTAACACAACTAAACCAACACTGTAATGTGGGAAACGGCAGAGCACCAGTAAGACAAACATGACCAGAGCAAGAAAATTGGCAGCATTTAAAAACTAAGTTCTAAAACAATTTCAAGGACTAGATTTTGCTTCATTTTTCTCTTATTTTTGTTTGTTTATTGCCAGCTAAGAGGAGCAAGTACGTCAGTGTCAGTAGCTCAGCAGGTAGCACACTCACCTCTGAGGTCAGGAGATCAGAAGACTGTGGGTTATATCCCTGCATGAGGCACTTTGGTTAAATCCCAGTACTGACACTGTAGTGCAGCATGAAGGGGGGTGTAGCTCTCCTGAGGTGCCGTCTTTCGGATGAGACGTTAAACTGAGGTCCCATCTGCCTATTCTGGTGGTAGTTCAGGTGGATGTTAAAGTTCCCATAGCACTTCTCAAAAAGAGTAGGGAAATTTCCCTGGTGTCCTGGCCAAATTTCCCCATTCACTAAAAATACCACCAACAACTTAATCTGGTTCAAGGTCAGTTGGCATTCATCTGTATCCCCGGGCATGCCTGAAAATAGGCAGGATTTGTCTAATGCACTTACCTGGTCAACAAAAAATAAATAAATTATCGATCAGGTCAGGAGTCCACACACACTGGGGGCCGATTAAAAGGCTGAAAGTAAAACATTTCTGGTTTTCAGCTGATTTCAAACACCAAACTAACCTGCTTCTAAGTGTTCTTTATTTCAGGACTACAACTCCCTCTCTCCACAGGTCAGAGTCAAAGCAGAGAGGGTCACATGGCAGCAAGAGGAGCAATCAGAGACAAGGCTGCTGCAAAACAGGAAGGGCAGAAAGGAGTTTAAATCTCCCTGGAAGTAATCCTTGGTAGTCACTTTTGGGCAATTAGCATCAAGACAACAAACCCACTGCAGCCATAGGAGGCCAAGCTGCAGATGTAGGACTAGTGGAGGAGGTAAGGCATTACTTTCGCCATGGTGGTTTTAGCAGCACCATCTTGCAGAGCAGTGGTGGGGGGGCATTGGGGGATTTAAATCAGTCAGGGGGCAAAAACGCGTACATTTATTTATTTAGTTTTTGGTAACCAGGTAAGTGCACTAGCCATAAAATGACTATTTTCAGGCACGACCCGGGAGAGTACAACAGATAGGTGGACAAATACATTTCATCAGTGCAAAAATATTGCATAATTACAGGTACAACTAATAGTGGAAAATAATACATACAGAGAAACAACATATATGAAAGTTTAGAACATTGTGCAGTCCATATTGGGTGGGCAGCAGGCAGCAAAGAAACAAACTGTTTGAATACATAACATTGTGAATTTCACAATGAAAGCAGCATATTACAGGGTACAAAACATTACATATTCCATAAGGGGTCACCTACAGTCAAGTAAAAACAAGCAAACAGTTAAATACATACCATAGTAAGTGGTATAGTGAGAATAGCATGATGATAGTGTAGAAAAAAGTGTGAGAGAGAAAACTAGACGACTAAGTACCATAGTTGGATTTGAGTGGAGTAAGGTGCATTAAGGGACGCAATTTAGTGAGGTAGATAAGCAGAGAGGTACCAGTGGAGGAAGGGAGGATAAAGTAGGAAAGAGAAAGGAAGGGAAGTGGAAGAAACATGAATGAAAAGGTACATGTGGGCAGAGGGGAAACTGGGTAGGGTAAGATAAGTGCTATGATCTTTCAAAGAAAGTTTGTGTCGGCAGAGCAGAGCTAAGTGAGGTCAAAACAAGTACATGGGTCTACTGAAGACAGATGCCGTTGCAGCTCTGTTTTAAAGCTGAGATGAGCCTGTCAAAGAGATAATGGAAAGGAGTTCCAGAGCTTGGGGGAGGCATGGTGGAAAGCTCTGGAGCCTTTCGATGTCAGACATCTTGACACATTGAGTAGGGCCTTATCAGCTGAATGTAGCCCATGGGAGGAGGTTTGAGGTGTAATTCAGATTTCTGAGAGTAGAGAGAAGTAGGGGATGATCAACAAGATCAAAGGCTTCAATGGGGTCGATAAACACTGCTCCTGTAAGTAAGCCAGCATCCATATTAGAAAGTGCATCAGACCAGCCCGGTGGTGCAGAGGGTTGAGGCGCTGGCACCTTTCCTTACACCACACTGGTGACCCCGGTTCGGAAATGAACTTGGGTGCCAGAGGATCGGCAGGGGAAGGAGTAGGACTGAGCATCCAGAGGACTTCTCTCCTTTCCTGGGGTGGATTGGGGAATGGCATTGCTCTGTAGCAGCCCCCGGGGAGACCAGGGGAAGCTTAGTTGAAGCGCAAGTAGAGGAACTGGAGGAAAAACTAGAAAATGGCATCTCCTCCTACCGGATGATGGCCACCCAGACCAGTGCCTTCTTGAGCTCTGTGACAGCTGACCCGGCCGCAGCAACACCCAACGCCAACGCCTAGGCCATTAAACCATTTCTCCTCGGAAGAGGAGGACCCACCCGACGCAGGGTTACGTCGGGTTACCCTGAGGTGGCTGCGATGTGGGATCGGCAGCGGAGACGAGAGAGGTGAGCATCCTTGTGGCAATTGGCCTGAAGGAGAGGTAGGTGGGGGTCACAGTGGAGGTAAGTAGATAACGCAAAAAAAAAAAAAGAAAGAGCATAAGCTGTGAATTTAAGGAGAGCTGTCAAGGTACTATGACCTTTTCTAAAACTGTGCTGAGTGCCAGAGAGAAGGTAGTACTTAGCTAGGTAATCTACGGTTTGGTTAGCAACTAGTTTCTCAAGAATTTTGCTTAAAACTGAGAGGATGGCTATAAGTCTGTACTTAGTAATCTCTGTAGGGTCCTTTTTTTTTTTTTAAATCACTTTAGCAGCACAATTGTAAACACCAAGGGGCAACTTTAAACGAGCATCGGGCTAGAATTCAGACAATCAGGTAAGATCAGCAAGAGTGATTCAAACAAGTAGTTGAGCTAAAAACTGGAAGTAGGGGAGTCACAAAGGAATACATTTGGAGTGCAGAAACTGGAAATTCTAACCTAGGAATCCCTTACTTAAGGTTTCTCTCTATGCATCAATCTCCATAGAGACAGATGCTCTGGAGACAGGCCCTATTCTAAGAAAAGAACTTAGAATTTATTTATTTATTTGGGATTCGGAAACATCTTTGAGTTATAGACTCATTTACAAAGGATCCACATCACAGATATAAGATACAGACTGACATAACTAACAATAGAACAGTGAATAAAGTTCAGATAAGTTTACAATGAGCAGTAGGCAAACATTCAGCAACAATGAGTGGTAAAAACATTCAAATACTAGGAATTGCTTAGTGGTGGTCATTACATAACAGGTAGTGCAGATTGGAAACAATTTCTAACATTGTCTGCTTAGACTGCGAAGCAGGCAGAGGAGGGCGTATACTCAGGCCAGGGGCCATCGTCAAAGCTATCATCAGCTCATGAGCAGTCACAGGCACTTGAGGTCAGGAGATGTTCCCTAAGGTGGGTTTTGAAAGGCCCAAGTCTAGGTTCATTTGCCAAGGGGGCAGGTAGGCTGTTCATCCACCGAGGGGCCCTACAGATAAAGGATCTTTGGAATAGGGAGGTCCAGCAGCCGGGCATTGAGAGGAAGGGCTTGTCAGAGCTATGAGTGTGATGCACCTTAAGTTCAGGGTTGGCTAAAGGGGCTAGCCCAGAGGGGAAGAGAACAAGGGCAATTTTTTTAGCCATGAGGCAGGTGTGGAATCTGATTCTGTTGTCGAGGTTTAGCCAGCCGCTATCATTATAAAGTGAGCAGGTGTGTGTGAGCAGGTCACATCCCAGGACAAGGTGGCAAGCTTTATTTAGGGAGAGACAGACACTATCTAGGGCAGTGGTGTTTGCTGCTTCGTAGATCAGTAAACTGTAATCCAACAACGAGAGAACCAAGGAGGAGATAGCAAGCCTGAGGGCGTCTGGGGTGAGACAGTGTTTGAAGCGATATAACAGACCCAACCTGACATTTAAGGACTTGGATAGGTAGAAAATATGAAGGTGGAAGTTAAGTGCAGGGTCCAAGGTGATGCCCAGGTATTTGAAGGAGCCCACTTGCTCCGGGGGGGGGGGGTCTGGTTTGCAGTTAGAACTAGAGGGCAATGCTCCTTTCTTGTGTTCTGCGGGTGGGAGAACAGCATTAGAACAGGTGTTTGAAAAACTCTGCAGCCACCTTACACCCTGGCAGTTATCAGATTTGTTTTTGTCTGGAGAGAAAGATTGCCTACAAATGGATTCCCAGTCGTTCATTAGTTTAAAACAAATAATTAGTACTTATTTTAAATGCTTAACTCATTTTATTACTACTCTTTATTTATTTTATTTCATTGTTTAGAAAAAAACTTTCAGCGAAAGCTCTTTTGCAAAGATTCCACATCAAGTACGTAGCATATACAGTACAACGGAAGGGGAATTGCCCCCTCTGTGGTTCACACTTCATGGGAAGGAGAGTATACAATAAGAACAACTCGGAGAACATTTAATCAAACAGTGCAATGGTAATGCAAACAGAGAGACATAATGTGGTATATAAGTACAGAATAACAAGTGACCAACTACTGAAGCACCTGCCAAAACAACAAGTAATGCACTATAAGCTTACAGGGAACACAGAGACCAGGACCTCAGCAGCCCATAGTACAGGGTAGGACAGAAAATAGCCAACTTGGGGAGAGGGATGGCTATGGGGGGTCAGCTAGTACCAGGCATGTCCTCCAGTAGGACAGTAAGTGCTAAAATAGAGCAGAGTGCATGCCTGCATTATACAAGGTATTTTTGTGTAAAACACTGGTCACTCTGGCTCCTGTTTTGATTCCTGGGAATGGGAGACCTTTCTGGGCTACCTCTTCTGCTTTAGCTATTTCTGGCAAATTTTACCACTTACCTTTTTTTTTTTTTTTTTTTTTTTGAGTAAGTGGTCCTATTTGGTGAGCCATGCAGCTCAGAAACAGAAGCGCTTTTACTTTCCATTTCAATCTGTACCCTTTCAATCTAGTTAATTGCTTCCTGTACAGGAAACTGTGATTTGACCTTTTGGCACAGTTTTTTTTAAGGTAAGAAACGTTTTTACTACTGGGCTCTTACTTTTGGGCTATTTTTAGCAATTTTTTGGAATCGTTTTTCATTTGTTATTACGATATCTATGAATTGGCATAGCAAAGAATCCTAGGAGATTCACAAGCTAGAAATATTTTATAATGCATTTTTAGCTCCTGACAAAGTCAGACCGCCAAGAGCTCAGTTTAAACTGCCTTTGGTCAGATACCTTTATTTTATTATGAAATCTGCATTGTTTTGCCCAAAACACAAAATAAAAGGACAAAATAAATTAGGAGTTATTATGGCTTCTCAGTCTGCCTCCTTGTCACCAAAAATAATAAAAAAGGTTCTGGGGGAGTTTCCAATTATGGTGGAAGGCAAGCATTAGAAGGTTGTCGCCTCATATTCAATAGCAGCATCAAAAATGTAAAAGGTGACAAGCAAAAGATAAAGCTGCTGCGTCATCTGCCAGGTATAATGGCGGCGGAGGTTATTCACTATATTTCTTCAAGGGGAAATGTCAAGATGAGAAAACACACCTGACGTTCCACCTGGGAACAAATGATCTGGCGGGAAATAGGTTGCTGGAGGTGCAGGCAAGATTCAGCACTTGTTAGATATTGCAGCAGTCCGAGTCTCAATCTGTGGCTTTTTTGGAGGTGTTGCCCGTGCCAAAGGCAAGTACTGACAGAAGGCTGAGGATTAAGGAGTTAATGAATGGCTGATGGGATGGTGCACACAGATGAGGTATGGGTTAGTAGGGGACTGGGGATCAATGTGGGGGGATGAGAGTCTATTTGCCCCAGACAGACTGCACCTGAATAAGGAGGGTGTGGCAGTGCTGAAGAGAAAGGTAGGAGAGTTCATAGAAGAAACCTATAATTTAAACTAAATCGGGGGGGGGGGTTATCTACACCATAAGAAAGGAGAAATGGGGCCTACCAGCCTCCCCCCAGGATAGAGATAGAATGTTGGGCAAGAGGGTGTCAATTGAAAGGAGAGGAAGGGGGAACTTGGTGGAAGGGCTTAGCAGCCAATGCCAGGAGCTTAGGGAACAAAATGGTGAATTTGGAGGCCATCATGAGGGACGAAGGGCTGGATATAGTAGCAATAAGAGAGACTTGGGGGACAGAGCATCACACCTGGGAGACAACTATCCTGGGCTACAGAGTGTTTAGAAAGGAGAGGGAGGGCAAGAGGGGGGAGCTGCTTTATACATCAGGGACAACATAAGAGTAACCGAGGGACAAGAGGAAGATGGGGAGACTGAGCTACTGTGGGTAACACTAGACAGAATGACTGGAGAATCCTTGTGGCTGGGGGTGGTATACAGACCACCTACACAGAGGGAGGAGGAGGGGGATAGACAGCTAATTCAGGCAGTCATGAGGATGGCCCTAAAAGGAAAACTGCTGATGGTAGGGGACCTAAACCTCCCAGATATAGACTGGGGAATCCCGAATGCAGTATCGACTAGAAGCAGAGAGATACTAGCTGCGCTGCAGGGGGTATTCCTACAACAGCTAGTCAGGGAGCCAACAAGGGGCAACAACCTGCTGGACGTGGTCCTGACAAATGGGGAGAGTGTGGAGAAGGTGCAGGTGGGAGAAGTTTTGGGCACCAGAGATCACAGGACTGTAAGATTCAGGGTTAGGACAGGGAGGGAGACAACTCAAACCAGTACTACAGTCATGGACTTCAGATGCGCAGACTTCAATAGGATGAAAAGGATAGCAATGGAAACAATGGAGGGAATGGAGAATATAGGGGTAGTGGAGGAGTTATGGGAATCTGTTAAAGGAGGGATACTGAAAGCCACAGAAATGTACATAAAAAAGGTTAAGAAGAGCAGAAGGAGAAGGAGACTGCTTTGGTTTACAAAGGAGGTAGCAGGGGCAGCCAGGGAAAGTAGGAGGAGGGCTTTCAGAAAATTTAAGGGAACACTCAGCGAGGAAGATAGGGAGGATTTTATTTTTAATTTTTATTTTATTGAAATCTAGGATTACAAATACCTTTGAGCAGGAACTGCTCATTTACAAAGGTTCCACGTCAAAGGAATGGGGGGTATACATACATACAAAGGTCGACATAATAATACATAGTTACACAATAAAAAGAAGCAAGAGACTGAGGCTTAGGAAATTCCAGTAATTCAGAATGTGCCAAATGTTAGGTAGCATGACATACCAGCCAAGGGCAATCTTAGAAATAAGCACTGCAGGTGAGAGGGAGGGGAGTCTGCAGGCAGGAAGGCCATTGTCGGAGGGTAGAGGGTGAGGGTAAGAGCTCTGAAGGGGAGGAAGGGGAGGGATAAAAGTCAGGAAATGCTCAGGGGGAGAAAAGAGAGAGGGGGGCAAGTGGGTGGGCAGGTGAGGCAGGTAGATGGGGCAAGGCGGGGAGAGGTAGCTGTCAAGACTGAAGTGGAGGGCAGCGAGCAGTGGGCCCCTGATTAGGTGAGGCAGTCACAAAGACTAGTTGAAATGAGATGAAGTCAGAGTTGTCTCTTAAAAGGGCCAAGAGCAGCAGCAGTAAGAGTTTCTTTGTTGAGAGTATTGTACCACTGTGGTGCTTTGTGGGCAAAGGCCCTCTGGCCCATGGTAGTCCGGCATCTGGGGACAAGGAAGGTTAGTTGTTGTGAACTTCTAGTTCACTGGGTGCTGTGGTGGTCAGTGAGGAGCTTTTCAATGCCGGGGGGCACGACCCCAAGGAGGCCTTTTTGGCTAAGAGGCAGGTTCGATACTGTATCCAGCTGATGAGAGGAAGCCATCCTGCCCGAGTGTACAGTCACAAGTGTGTGTAAGTCAGTCAGCCCCAGTTAGCAGCCTGCATGCTTTGTTGAGTGCAACTGTAATTCTGCGGAGGGCAGAGGCAGAGGCATAGCCATAGATTGCTGGCCCGTAATCAATGATGGAGGTGACAGAGCTGTTGATAGCCAACCGGAGAGTGTCAGGAGTCATGCAGTGTTTGTGCCTGTAGAGCAGGCCTATACGTATGTTGATGGCTTTGGCGACAGAATCTATGTGCCGATGGTAGGAGAGTGAGCTTTCCAATGTGACACCTAGGAATTTAAAATCAGGAACGTGTTTAAGTAAAGTCCCTGTTTGGTTTGTTTCTCGAAGAGCTCTTCATTTTGGTGGTCGGTGAACATGACTGCATCATCGGCGTAGAGCAGTAATTTGTGGTGGCAGACACTGGGAAGGTCATTGAGGAAGAGGCTGAAGAGTAGTGGCCCCAGTATGGACCCCTGTGGGACCCCTGAAAGGACTGGCTTTTCTTCCGAGGTGACACCGGCAATCCTAACCCCCGGACCCTCTCCCCAAGGTAGCTTGAAAACCAGAGCAGCGCTTCATTGGAGAGCCTAATGTTTGATAATTGCTTGAGTAGGAGTGGGTGGTTCACGGTATCAAAGGCTTTCATAAAATCGATGAATATTGCCCCTATACAGCTTCCTTGATCGAGTGTGGTATGGATGAAGCCCGTGAATTCTAATAGTGCAGTGGTGGTACTGTGCCCTTTTCGGAAACCATATTGCTCAGGACACTGGATGTCATATTTTTCCAGTTACTCAACTAGTTGGTCTGAGGCGATGCACTCCAGGGCCTTAGACAATGGAGGGAGGATGGCTGTAGGTCTGTAGTTGGAGTGCTGTGATTTGTCTCCACTTTTGTGTATCGGTGTGATGGTCACTTGTTTCCAGCAAGATGGGAACTGGGACATCCTTAGTGATAGGTTGAGGATCTTTGTCAGGGGTTCAAGGATTTCTTCAAGGACAATCACTAACAACTTCAGGACAAGGGAGTCACCGCTGTAGCCTGCATTGTGAATGGCCTTACAAATATAGGTTCTGGCTTCATGCACTGGGACCTCCTTGAAGTAGAATTGTGGGGCAGGGTGTAGGAGAGGAGCAGTGGCAGGAGGGTTACTACCAGAGGGGGCATCGAAGAAATTAGAAGGGAGAACACTATCCAAGTTAGAGAACGCATTGTTAAAGGTGTTGGTGATTGTGTACAGGTCAGATGTTGGTGATCCATTTATGTTGAGCATGGTGGGTGGTGACTTAGGATCCTTTCCTGTAAGATCTTTCAAATTACTCCAAATTTTTTTCCATCACCCCAGGAGTTGGAGAGAGCTTCCTTGAAGTATTTGCTTTTGGCGCTCCTAACTGCCCGCGTGCACTCATTTCTGGCACCGTTATATTTATGAATATCCCCAGGTTTGGATGTTGCAGGGGCACAGTGCCAGAGATGGTCCCTATGTTTGAGTAAAGTGATTAGATCGGGGGTTATCCAAGAGTTAGCTCTGCCCCTGACCTTCAGCTTTTTGAGAGGTGCAAAGATATTGCAGGCCACAGTGAAGTGGCTGATGAAAAGGTCTAAGGCTTGGTTTACATCAGTGGCAGAGTCGATTGGTGTCCAGTCCAGTGGCTTAGGTGTGTCTTTAGTAGCTCAAGGTACCCTGCTTTAACACTCTGGTGTGGATTATTTTAGGAGGGGGGCTTAATGAATTTGTTTGTCCTGGTACACGTGAACGGTGAGTGGTCACTGATGCCATCAGGGATCACTGAGACTTTTGAGATTCATTCAGGGTGATTAGTAAGGATCCAGTCCAGAAGTGTGTGCAACCCTGTCCTATAGTTACATCTGGTGGTGGTGGTAACAAGCTGGGTGAGGTTCTGTGCCGTGACAGCATCCTTGGGTTTTCTGGCCTCCAGCGATAGCCAATTTATGTTGAAGCCACCTATTACTATGAGTTCAGAGTTATGGTGTAATCCCTGTAGGCTTTCCAATATGCTCATAAATCCATTGGGCTGATCTTTAGGGGGTAGGTACATGGAGGCAATGGTGAGCTCCTTGTTGTGCACCCCGACTAGAACTTTAATAGCGAGAACCTCTGAGGGTGGTTTAGGGTTTGAGAAAGGGAAGACTTGACCCAGATAGGAATTCCTCAGGTAGATGGCACAGCCCCCACCTCGTTTGGAAACCCTGTCCTGCCTGAATGTAGAGTATTCAGGGATGGTGACTACAGCATCTGGTATCTTGGGGTTAAGCCATGTTTCAACAACAGAGAGTACATCAGGGCTATGTTGCTGGACCCAGGTTTGCAAGATGTCAAGTTTGTTAAGGAGGCTGCAGACATTGATTCAGGCTAATGTGAGGGACCCCTCCTACCTTTTTGTGCCATGGGGTGCTAGAGCGGTAGGCCCCGGGTTAGGATGAACATTTCCAGATATCAGAAGTAGCATAAGTAGTATCCTGAGAAGGTACACTTTAATCATTTTGCAGACTAGTTTTGCTGCAGGGCATCTAGTCCTCTCTAGCCTTGCTGGTCTGCATTTGCACCGTGATATTGCAGATCGCAATATATAATGCCATGTTCTCAGAGGTGCCACATGATTGATGAAAAGTAATCAAATCTACAGGAAATGGTGAACTACTGGGGACCAGATAACTGTTGTTACTGTAGATCAAAGACCCAGAATGTGCTAAATTCCTGAAGGTGTTAAATTCCTGAAGGTGATGAACATTGGCCTGGGGCATATGCAGGATGTAAAAATCCTTTGTTAGTATCTTCCCTTTGTTCTCCAAAATGGTTGTGAATAGACCTCAAAGACAAGTACACATCCTTTAAGAACAAGTCAGACGGAAATGTGGATTCAATGCAGCACTCCACATCTCAGTGCTTGTATAACAGATTTACTGACCTTACTTTTGCTTTTGATGGCTTCCAAAAAAGTTGATTTATGATGAAAATGCCAATACCTGGTGGTGATGTTTTGCAGTTTCTTAGTCAAGGAAATGTTCATAGATGTTACAACCAAGAATAGTCCAGTTCCTCCAAGCAGAAACACAAGAAAATCCACAAAAACTAAACTACTGACAAAGACAAACACAAACAGCCAGCCACAGAGTTGAAATCCTTGTAGGATTATAGGGAAACGAGGAGACTGGCAGGGCAGAAGATAAGGAGGGCAAAAGCAGATACTGAGGAGAATATAGCTAAAAAAGCCAAAAGGGGACAAAGCTTTTTTCAGATATCTCATTACCTCTGGGAAACACCTGTAGGTGGCAACCAAATCATCCCCTTTGTCTCCCACAACAACTCCAGTCGGCAGCCAAAGACTTCCTGTTTTCCCTGGACACTTCTCAGGTTGTCAACACTATTTCTCTGTATTATCTGCAACCTGAATTGATTAGAATTGACTGCATCGCACCATTAGAAAGATAATTTTGTGCTGAACAACTTTGCCACTGATACTATGTGTGTATCATTTTGCATTACCTGTAATGAATTTCCTATCCAGATGGCTAGTTTTCCATTAGCAGATTATACAGATCTGCCACTAGAGGGATCTTGTTCTTTCATTTAAAAAAGTCTACCCTCTTAAAGTCACGGTTGCTTTACTTGCTATATACCTTCCTGGTGTAACCCCCCTGCAAATGGGGGTTCCCAAAAGACTTCCAGGAGCTTGCTTGAATGCTCCAAGCCTGAATGGTGTTTGGCATTTAAGCCATTTATCAGTGAGTGTTTTTAGAACCTCTGGTACTGTCTCTTTAAGAGCTGTCTGCTTGCAGACATAATTAGTTCTTGTATGGGGACTGTGTGTTTCTTTGATTGAGTACCACTCAAGCTGCTGCCAATTCACTTCATTTTGCAGTCACTAGGAGTGCAAAGGAACCTATCTGACAGATGTAACTGTTTGCCAGAAATTATTTAGAGTAATAATGAAATTACAGTTTGTCTAACCTGCTTTCTTTGCAGTCAGAACTGTGTCTGCTAGTTCCCCATTCTAGTTTTGAACTGCTGAACTGGACCAATCAGTGTGGGGTAAGCTAGCTCTAAAATGGTGCCTTGGACGAATCAGAACTTGGACTCATAATCTGAGCCAGCCACAAGAGGATTGTATGGGCAGTGACTCTGGGAGATGTAGTTTGGACTTCAGTGCCTTTTTGGACCAACAGCAGCAGTCTATTGTGAGTGACAGCCAATCCAGTCAAGAACTGGGAGGAACTCAAAGGAAGTGCCGGTTTTGTCGGTTGGAGTTTCAGTTGAGCTTTGGCAGTGAAGAAGGAAGGAGCCCTGTGCTTTTCAGTGTGCAGTTTTAGTCAAAAACGTGTGTGTAAGGCCCAGAGTTCAGGTCTGCAACTTGTTAGGACTGAATCCGTCCCTGTGAAAGAATCAAGAGATCTCTGAAGAGTAGAAACCAGGCTCACCCTGTAGAAGACTGGAGGAATTGCTGAAAATTACACTCAGTCTGTCAGAAACTGAATCTGCTGTGTTCTCCGGGTATTGTGCAGTAATTGCGATCGGGATACAGATGCAGCCTGCCTGGTATAGTGCTTTCTTTTTATGGATGTGTGAAGAGGTTTGTGCACCTCAAGTGAGCCCTGCTGACATTGAAGGACCCTATCTTATTTGGAGGTCGTGAGTACTAATTCAGGTCGCTCCTGTTGAATTGCCACATTAAATCCAAATGGAATTACTGTACTGCTGACTGTTTAATTCTCCTTTTCTCTGTGTGAAAGGGCCCCTACCAGCTGCCACGGTTTGGACTAGCCACTAGGGCTTGGGTACCCAGGGACAGTAACTGATAGGGATAGGCCTGTGCACAGAGCCATAGGTAGATTATTAAAGTGATAAGCTAATTAACCTGATTTCCCCCTGTCCTTGTTATATCCCCCTAAATAAATCAGAGCTGCTTGTTTCAGCAAAGTTATACTGCCTGAGGTATTTGTCTATGTTAAAGTACTGTACTGTGATTGTTGCACTGTATCTCATTTCACAGGAGGTCCCAGTGCGGAACCAGACCTGGGGTAAGTGTATACTGTGAAGGTAATTCTGATATATTGTGTGGGCCACTAGTGGGAAGAGAGGGGTTGCAGTGTCCCAGAGGGCTGTGACCAAGTTAGTTTAACTATTGCAAACCTGACCTCTGGGTGGAGGCACCCGCCATTGGATCCAGGCCCCTCAACCTGTTAGTGGCAAATCAGGCAGGGGTAGTAGCCCCTGGGATAAGCGCCAGCTAGGGTTACATCTTGGAGGCACCGCTGGGATTGTGTGTGTCCTCTAGTGGCCATATTTACAACCACTGTTAAGAAAAAAATGGGTACCCGACAGAAGTGGCTGTGCACGGCTGGTGGAGTGGTGTACTGGGAGGAGATCGACCCCAAAATGCTATGCTTATCCTGGACATCCCCTGGGTATCATACGGACACTGTGCAGGGAGCACTTTCCAAGGTGGAAGGTTTACAAACCCTGTGGTGGTGGGTCGCATGCTAATCTGCTCACCCACACTTTCCTGGCCCTAGTAGAGTTTAAGGATCCCATAGATAGCTCCAAAGTGCCACAGACCATTACCCGAGGGAGCCCTCACTGCTTGGAGAGTGATAACTAAGGACAGTAAAGACCCGGGAAATCAGCCCCACCACTATCTGAAACTTTTGAGGAGAAATTTGCTGAATGGTTGCTGGGAGAGGGGAAAACTGTGGAGGACTTGAAGAAACTATTCTTGCCACCTGGGGGTGTTCCTCCCCCAACACCCTCTCCTGCTCCAGTGCCCGTAATGGTGGTGAACCAATGCAGACTCCTATTTCTGCACCTGCCATTAGTCACGACTCTTACCGAAGGTTGAGGATCTTCTCTGGCACCCTCCCAACCCCCCAAGGGGAGGATGACTGGGAGACCTGGATAGACTATGTTGCCCCAAGTGCTAGAATGGCAATGCTCGGGCCCAGCGGGGTTAGTGAGAGCCTCCGAGGTCACCCTGGCTACCATCCGTGCTAAACGGGCCAGTAACCCTGAAGCGACTGCACAGGCCTATCTTGAGGCCTTGGAGAATGTGTATGGGAGCCCAGATTCTGATGAGGACCTATGGTGGAGAGTAAGAAATGCACAACAGTACCAAGGGAGTTGTTGTCTGTGTATGTCTCTCGCTGGAAAAATTGTTGCAAGAATGCCTCAGAAAGGGTAGTTTGCCAGCGATTGAACTGGACCGAACCAGACTGGACAGAATCCTTAAGTCTGCCCCTTCTCAGAACTGCTGTTGCTTCAGTTACGCCTGGCAAATCGACTGGAATCCCCACCCTCCTATGATGAGTTAATGAGAAATCGAGGAGTTGAGAAAAGGCGACCTCGGAGGTACCTGCACCAACAGCTGTGGCTACGACCGAGTGACTGAGGGTGACCCATCAAGTGAAGTTCAGGGCAGAGGTTGACAGTCAATGAGTGCTCTGACAAGGAAAAGATATGCCACAATGGGGTTAACTGTTGAGAGAGATCCGAATTCAAAACAGTCCTTTATGAAGGCCACGCCTGCAAGTGCGGGCCCTGACCTATATCCGACTGCATCTGCTATGGGGTGGGGTACCCACCATGTATCTCCTGCTGATAACAGCTCCAAACTCAATTCCTTGACCATGGAAGTGGAGAAACTGATGAGATGTCTCCAAATGCTTATCACGCCGCAGACAGAGATGGCACCAAGGTTTCCAGTTAGTAATACCCCCGCCCTGGCTCCCAGTGTGGCGCCGCGGCCAGCTCAAACTCCAGAAAGTATGTTTTGCTATAATTGTGGGAAGGATGGGCACATGAAAAGGGAATGCCGGTCCCCAAAAGACACTGACAAAGTTGCATATAGGCTACAAGGAGAGCTTCGGAGAACAAATCAGTGGTTAAGAGGTGCACGACATGATCCCAGTGAGGGCACCAAAATGCTAATTCACGCCCTTTGTGGCAAGGTCAGTTGCCCAGGCCCCTACCACCGCCTCTCAGACTGGTCCAGAATAGTGGGTCCCTCCATGGAGACCACTGTAAAGGTGAATGGAGTGTCTACAAGAGCTGTATTAGACAGTGGCTCCCAAGTGACAATTATGTTCCAGGATTGGTATCAGAAGCATTTGTCAGACGACCTTACAACCATTAGAAGGACTGCATGTATGGGGTTAAGTGAGAAAGGCCTACCCCTATTCTCGGCATATCGAATTTGGCTGTCTTTCCCACCTCCGTGGCTGGAGTGGCCGAACAAGTAGAGACCCTAGCCTTAGTGTGTCCCCCACTGGACTGTATGATGGTGTCCCTTTGTTGATTGGAACAAATGCTCATATGTTCGGAAGGCTGGCACAGTTGTGTTATGAAAAACAGGGTCAAAGACTAGTAGAGCTTTAAGAGTTCGGCTTTAATTAAGAAGGCCTATGAGGCACAGAGATGCTAAAAACAGAACCAGAGGAACCGGTCGGAATTGTATGGAAGAAGGATCCTGAGTCTCTGATCCTGGCGCCAAATGCCCAGTGTACCTTACAGGAGAGGTCCGTATCAGAAAGGATGTTAAGAATAAAATATTAATGTTGGATGCACCTAGGCGATGGAAATTGCCAGAGGGACTGCTGGTCAAGCCTAGTATTTTGCCCGCTTGAGCCCATGCTTATGCCAGAAGGGTAATGGTCCAAGTTCATAATGTGTCTGAAAGAGACATTCGAGTAAACAGAGGTTGCATCCTGGCTAATGTGCATTGTGCAGACACTGCAGTGCTACCCAGCAGCAAGAGTTCAAGGAAGAATGACAGAGTAACGCCTGACTTGTTTGATTTCGGCGACTCCCGCTGCCAGCTGAATGGAAAGTGAGGATCAGTGAGAAGCTTGCCCAGAGAGACCAGGTGTTTTCTTTAAAGGAATGGATGTAGGATGCGTGCAAGGAGTTGAGCACAATATCCGGCTGCATGACGAAGACCATTTCGAGAGGTCTCGACGCCTGGCACCTGCTGACATAGATGATGTGAGACGGCATCTGCAAGAGATGTTAGCTGCTGGTGTAATACAAGAATCCAGAAGCCCTTATGCTTCCCCATTGTGGTAGTGAGGAAAAGAATGGAACAGTAAGGATGTGTGTGGATTATCGCACTTAAACCGCGGACTATCCCTGATCAGTACACAATGCCCCGCATTCAGGATGCTTTGGACTGCCTAAACGGGAGCAAGTGGTTCTCTGTGCTGATCTCCGCAGTGGGTACTACCAGATCCCAGCGGCCCCAGAGGACCGTGGAGAAGACGGCCTTTATCTGTCCGGTTGGCTTCTATGAATTCATGAGGATGCCTCAAGGGATTTCAGGTGCCCCAGCCACTTTTCAACGATTGATGGAGGCAGTGGGGAGCATGAACTTACTAGAGTGCCTGGTATACCTAGATGATGTTATTGTGTTTGGCAGCTCACTGGAGGAACATGAGAGCAGATTATTTAAGGTATTGGACCGACTGGAGGACTTTGGCCTTAAACTGTCCATTGATAAGTGTCAATTCTTTCAAACATCAGTAAAGTATGTGGGACACATAGTATCCACCGAGGAATAGAGACCGACCCAAGTAAAGTTGAGGCCTTGACCACTGGCCACAGCCCAAAAATCTAAAAAGAACTGCAAAGATTCCTGGGATTCTGTGGTTATTATCGGCGCTTCATCAAGGACTATTCAAGAGTGATCCGCCTTTACTTAACCTTACTCAAGGTATCCCCAACCCACAAAAATACCAAAGTCAGCGTCCTCAAGACTGAAAGAGTGTATTTTCATCCGAGTGAAGTATTTGGGGCCGCTGGACTCCTGATTGTGAGACTGCTTTTCATGAGATCATATATCAACTTACCCATGCTCCAGTGCTGGCCTATGCGATCCAAGAAAACCTTACGTCCTGCACACTGATGCTAGCTTGCAAGGGTGGGGGCTGTGTTGTACCAAGAGCACGAGAATGGCCTGAGACCAGTGGCCTTTGCCAGTAGAAGCCTGACCCCATCCGAAAAGAACTATCCTGTACATAAGTTAGAGTTCCTAGCTTTGAAGTGGGCTATTGTTGACCAATTCCATGAGTACTTGTATGGGGCTAAAATACTAGTAAAACTGACAATAATCCTTTGACCTATGTGCAGACCTCAGCTAAGTTGGATGCCACTGGCCATAGGTGGCTTTCTGCATTATCTACATATGACTATGCTCTCGAATACCGAGCAGGTCTGAACCACATAGATGCTGATGCTCTCTCCCGAGGCCTGTTCCCCAGAATGATTGGGTCCGATTGGCAGAACCTGACATTCGGGCACTCTGCCGGAAGTTTGACAGGGAGGAACAAATGTCCCACGGACGCAGTGGACTGCATGGTGGATTGCTTGGGGCCTCTGAGAATTGCATACCTGCTTATTGCCACTTTTCTGCAATAGACATTGGTGCACTGCCTCAGCTGGACAATGACAGTATTCGGCGGGCTCAATCCCGCGATCCCATGATCAAAGCAGCTTTAGAAGCCCTCTATGCAGGAAAGATGTGTCCAAATTACGCTCCACTGATTTGAGAACTGCACTGTTATACAAAGAAGGTCCTAAGTTGAAACTGATCAATAAACTTTATACAGAGAAACAGTAGACAGAGGGGACAAGTGGACAAACAACAACTAGTGCTGCCCACTGCCTTTCGAGACTCAGTACTGAGGTCCTTGCACAACCACATGGGGCACCTTGGTATAGACAGAACACTTGACTTGGTGAGATCCAGATTCTATTGGCCTAAGATGGGGCTGATGTGGAGCAACACATTCGAACTTGTAGTCGCTGCTTACAGAGGAAAGCTTTGCCCCAGAGGGCTGCCCCCCTTGTTAACATCACCACCAGTGCACCCATGGAGCTGGTCTGTATTGATTTTCTGAGTTTGGAGTCAGATCAAAGAAATATCAGTAATGTGCTCGTGGTCACTGACCATTTCACGAGATATGCCCAAGCTTTCCCCACCAAAGACCAGAAAGCATCCACTGTGGCCAAAGTACTTGTAGAAAACTTTTTTGTTCACTATGGGGCTCCACAAAGAATCCATTCTGATCAAGGGAGAGACTTTGAGAGTCGTCTGATCAAAGAGATGCTTTCTCTGTGGGGAGTGCGAAAGTCCAGAACCACTCCTTACCACCCCAAGGGGGACCCACAGCCTGAACGTTTCAACCGCACTTTGCTAGATATGCTAGGCACCTGCACCCAAAGGACAAGCCTAGATGGAGCCAACAAATTAGCACCCTGGTACATGCTTATAACTGCACCAAAAGTGATGCCACTGGATTCTCCCCTACCGCCTGATGTTTGGAAGAGAAGCTCGACTACCAGTAGATGTGTGTTTTGGGTCTCTCTGATGGGGTTCAAGCTGACAACTATTTACAGTATGTGCAAAAGTTAAGGCCCAGCTAACTCATGCGTACCAACTGGCTCAAACCATGGCTGCCAAAAGAAATCTGGCCAACAAAGAAAGGTATGATAAAAGGTGAAAGCACAGGAACTCCAGAGGGAGATCGGGTATTGCTAAGAAATCTGGGACTGCATGGCAAGCACAAGATTGCTGACAGATGGCACCATCTCCCTCACATTGTAGTGGGCAAACTGATGATCTGCCAGTGTACAAAGTAAGGCCTGAGAATAATTCAAAAGATGTAAAACAATGCATAGAAATCATTTACTGCCCATTGGACAAATCTTAATTGAGTCTGAGCCCTAGAAGATGCCCCTCTGGACCAGTGACTAGAGCTGCTGCTAAGAAAAGATCAAGAAAGTCTGCACCTACAGAAGCAAAGTTAAAGTGTTCCCTCCACAAGTCCCAGTTGAGCATGACTGTCAGTCCATATCGAAGAAAGTGAGAGTGACTTTGAATACTATCCTTCTACGAACTGAGTCAATTGTTTCGGGCAATCCCTAGTCAATACTGGAGATGAAGCTGGGCCTTCTGGACTGTCTAAGCCCCCAGCTTCATCCCTGGAGCCAATGCTCCCAGAAAGTGAAGTGCAAAGCATCAGATCAGATGAAATGGAATCATTGTGCATGGTTGAACTGTTTGAGCTTTCAGGGAGGAAAATGATAGATTGGGGCAGACTGGTGATACACCCGAACAAGAAGAGTATTTTGAGTGCCCTGACAGTCCACTGCCAGTGTCCGAAGCTCCATGCGAGCCAAATGTTGTGGACTCAGAAACTGTAACTCCTGGAGCTGAAAGTGCCCAAGTTCTAGCCTCTCTACCCCATGGAGACTCCTGACAAGTGAGGACAATGCTGAAAATGAGGCTCAGAGTGCAGAGACTATAACAGTTCCCCTAGAAAGACTGGTCGAGCTGTAAAGCCTGTGGTGCACCTCAGTTATGATTCACTTGGGAGGCCTGTGGATTTGCCTCTCAATGTTGTCCATAAAGGAGTGTATGTTTCCCGAGCTCATTGCCCAAACTGCGTCAGTGCTAACTCAAGTTACTTGTGTTGCCCTCTAAGTATGGTGCCCTTGCCCCATCCAGCCCCAAGGTAACTGATAGGAAGGGCCCCTCTTCAGGTTTCATGTACAAGAGGTAATAACTTGAGTTATGGTACAATGTGTATGTAATACTGTAAAGAGTGACGTACTGCAATGTTTCAGAAATGTGTTCTTGGTAAAATGATATATTGACTGATGATTACATGCGAGCCTAATGCAAATGTATATGGTTGCAGTTGAAACTTATGGGTACTTGCTTGACGCGACGGCCAAGCTTTCCCAGGCCAGGAAGGTGTAACCCCCTGCAAATGGGGGTTCCCAAAAGACTTCCAGGAGCTTGCTTGAATGCTCCAAGCCTGAATGGTGTTTGGCATTTAAGCCATTTATCAGTGAGTGTTTTTGAACCTCTGGTACTGTCTCTTTAAGAGCTGTCTGCTTGCAGACATAATTAGTTTGTATGGGGACTGTGTGTTTCTTTGATTGAGTACCACTCAAGCTGCTGCCAATTCACTTCATTTTGCAGTCACTAGGAGTGCAAAGGAACCTATCTGACAGATGTAACTGTTTGCCAGAAATTATTTAGAGTAATAATGAAATTACAGTTTGTCTAACCTGCTTTCTTTGCAGTCAGAACTGTGTCTGCTAGTTCCCCATTCTAGTTTTGAACTGCTGAACTGGACCAATCAGTGTGGGGTAAGCTAGCTCTAAAATGGTGCCTTGGACTAATCAGAACTTGGACTCATAATCTGAGCCAGCCACAAGAGGATTGTATGGGCAGTGACTCTGGGAGATGTAGTTTGGACTTCAGTGCCTTTTTGGACCAACAGCAGCAGTCTATTGTGAGTGACAGCCAATCCAGTCAAGAACTGGGAGGAACTCAAAGGAAGTGCCCGGTTTTTGTCGGTTGGAGTTTCAGTTGAGCTTTGGCAGTGAAGAAGGAAGGAGCCCTGTGCTTTTTCAGTGTGCAGTTTTAGTCAAAAAACGTGTGTAAGGCCCAGAGTTCCGGCTGCAACTTGTTAGGACTGAATCCGTCCCTGTGAAAAGAATCAAAGGATCTCTGAAGAGTAGAAACCAGGCTCACCCTGTAGAAGACTGGAGGAATTGCTGAAAATTACACTCAGTCTGTCAGAAACTGAATCTGCTGTGTGTTCTCCGGGTATTGTGCAGTAATTGCGATCGGGATACAGATGCAGCCTGCCTGGTATAGTGCTTTCTTTTATATGGATGTGTGAAGAGGTTTGTGCACCTCAAGTGAGCCCTGCTGACATTGAAGGACCCTATCTTATTTGGAGTCGTGAGTACTAATTCAGGGTCGCTCCTGTTGAATTGCCACATTAAATCCAAATGGAATTACTGTACTGCTGACTGTTTAATTCTCCTTTTCTCTGTGTGAAGGGCCCCTACCAGCTGCCACGGTTTGGACTAGCCACTAGGGCTTGGGTACCCAGGGACAGTAACTGATAGGGATAGGCCTGTGCACAGAGCCATAGGTAGATTATTAAAGTGATAAGCTAATTAACCTGATTTCCCCCTGTCCTTGTTATATCCCCCTAAATAAATCAGAGCTGCTTGTTTCAGCAAAGTTATACTGCCTGAGGTATTTGTCTATGTTAAAGTACTGTACTGTGATTGTTGCACTGTATCTCATTTCACAGGAGGTCCCAGTGCCGGAACCAGACCTGGGGGTAAGTGTATACTGTGAAGGTAATTCTGATATATTGTGTGGGCCACTAGTGGGAAGAAAGGGGGGTTGCAGTGTCCCAGAGGGCTGTGACCAAGTTAGTTTAACTATTGCAAACCCTGACCTCTGGGTGGAGGCACCCGCCATTGGATCCAGGCCCCTCAACCTGTTAGTGGCAAATCAGGCAGGGGTAGTAGCCCCTGGGATAGCGCCAGCTAGGGGTTACACTTGTACTGCCTCCCTACTAAATCCTATTTTACCTCACTTGGTTCCTCTCTTGTACAATGGCATCAGAAGGTGTGAAACTATTTCTGGTGCTTTTCTGCACACTTTGGGTCCCACTCTCATTAGGATGGCACCCCATATCTCATACCCCTGTTCTCCCTACCGCAGAGCTTTCTCTTATCACACTTGGCATGGTCACCAGTGTTGATTTAACATACTGCAACCCTTTCTTCCCATGGAAGCTGCACCACAGTAGGCTGCACATGAAACATGAAAGTTGTCTGTCCTCTGTTGAACCCGCTGTTGTTGTGCTACTTAAAAGTCTCTGTGTTCCTATGGGCTCTATTAAAGTACATCTAAAGAGGAAATCTCATCCCCTTACACTCTATTTACTAAAACAGTTCCTGAAACGCCCCATTCTTCTTCTTCTCCTTATTTCTGGGAGTGTACACCCTAATCCAGGCCTTCCTTCATATGGAGTCAATGGCAACAAAAAACAGGGTACCCTTGTCCTGGTCAGTATGAACGTCTGTAGCCTTTTAAAAAATTTGATGCCCTCACTGCTTGGGTTGTAGTACACGATCCCGACATCCTGTCAGTCGTCGAAACACGGCTGTCACCATCTACCCCTGATCCGGCCATCATCCTACCAGGCTACTCACTTTTCAGACAGGACAGACTATCTAGAAGAGGAGGTGGATGTGCCATATACCTAAAGGAGTCATTGTTGGCCTATCCACTTTCCCTCCCTGAACCAGCTATGGATATTCAGATCCTTGCTGTTAAGGTTATGCTCGGTGCACACAATAAGGTCTTCAACATTGGTTCAGTCTATATTCCCCAAGACCTTGCCGAACAGGGCTTAAAACCCCTAATGAACTGTGTCATGAGTCTAAAACAAGACACAGAAACCATCCTGTTAGGTGACTTTAATGTCAACTGGCTCTTGTCAGGTGCCAGAAGGCATAGGGATGAGTTAACAGGCCTGAACTTTACCCAGTTAATGACAACTCCAACCAGGATAAACTATAAGAGTGGGACTAGCACACTCCTGGACTGGGTCCTAATGAATTGTCCAACACATATCTCCCATTCTAAAGTATTGCCCGACACTATCAGTGATCACTCTCCTACCTAGCGTTATTGGTCTAACAAATTTATCAAGCCCCCTGCCAGAACAATCACAAGTAGAGTGCTCTTCTATGGCCACCTGCAGCCACTAAAGTCTCTCCTCCAACAACAAGACTGGTCTTACATTGAAACCGCACCTGATATTAACTCAGCTCTATGATACTTCATTGAACGTTTCAATGAAGCCTGTCACATCCACGCCCCTTTTAGGACTTGTAGGATCAGGAGACTTGATAATCCCTGGATCTCTTTTAGCCTTCTGGCTCAAATGAAAGATCATGACCACCTCTGACATAGGGCCAAGACCTCTAGCAGTCAACCTGACATACAGGCCTATAAGATGGCCAGGAACGCATGTACTAAGGCTATCCATGAGCACAAAGTGCGTTACTATAAGGACATCCTTGCCAAGACCTGGGCTGATGGGAAAAATTTCTGGGAAAACCTCTCAAAAATCACTTGGAAAGTATCCAAACAGGCTCCAACTATGTTAAATGTTGATGGTCTATCACCCATGACCCTGTGTTAATTGCCAACACATTTAATTCATCCTTCACAGACCTTAGCCAAACTCTGCCCCAAAATTTCTTTGAACCACCCTGCACAGCTCCTACGTCCACCAAATCAGAAAAGGCCTCTACCCACCCATGTTTCTACTTCAAAGCTATCTCACAAAGCGAGACCAAGACTTACCTATGTAAAGTTCTAGGTGGAACTAGGACAAGCAGTGATTACCACGACCTAAAACTTCTTACCCTAACTCTAGATTAAGTCCTAACCCCCCTCACCAAGCTTCTCAATCGCTCCCTCATACTTTCACAATTCCCCCAGATCTGGAAATCTGCTCTGGTTACACCAGTTTTTAAGAGTGGAGACAGATTACTACCTGGGAATTATAGGCCAATATCTATTCTTCCCCCGGTGTCCAAAGCACTTGAAAGGATTGTTGCTGACCAGTTTGTGGAGTACCTGGAAAAATACAACCTACAACGTGTCCAACAACATGGTTTTTGGAAAGGGCACAGCACATCTACAGCCCAACTGGAATTCACAGGTTTCATTCACCATACCCTGGATCAGGATCAACTTGTTGGTGCAACCTTTATAGACCTGTCTAAAGCATTTGACATGGCTAATCACCATTTGCTGATGCATCAACTTGCTGGGCTTGGTATATCTTCAGAGGTCCTAAAGTGGTTCACAAGCTATCTAGCAAACCACACACAGCAGGTGAGAATAGGGTCTGCCCCTTCTGCTAAACTGCCTGTCTGCTCTGGGGTTCCTCAAGGATCGATACTGTGACCCCTTCTATTTAGCACCTTCCTCAATAATATTCTGGCATCCTGTTCCAAACCAGTACTCCTCTACGTGGATGATGCGATCATTTTCTCAAAGATTGCTGACCCTACCCTCCTTCAGGCCCAACTTCAGAAAAGTTTTATTGAAGCTGAGTCCTGGTTCATCTCTCAAAAGTTGGTGCTTAAGTGCAAAAAAACTAAGGTCATGCTCTTCCATGGTACCCACAGCAAGCACAAAGCCAAACAATTGGTGATTAAAAACAGTGCATGCGTTATCCTTGATCAGACTCAATCTTTTAAATACCTAGGAGTTACTCTGGGTAGTACGCTCTCCTACTCCAACTATGTTGAGAATGTCACCAAGGTACTTAACATTCGCCTAGGCCTTCTACACAGGCATAAACACTGCCTTACTACTGAAGCCCTCAGATTGGCTATCCAAAGTTTAATTGTGTCTATTATTGACTATGAATTGGTCATTTATGGTTCCACCACAGACACAACCCTAACGTCAGCTCACCACAGCTCTGAATGAGGCATGCCATCTACTAACTGGTGTAGCGTATTGTACTCACACTTGTGACCTTTACGAACAAGCAGGCTGGCTTCAACTCCAGGCTCGCACTGAATATCAAGCCTGCTTTTTGGCTAAAAAGGCAGATCTTGGTCTCCTACCACCAGGTTCCCTTCAGCTCCTCAGTCCCTTCCGGGGCACTCAGAGCACACAAAGTTCTGTGAGCCAAACTTTTACTGTCCCCTCGCTGTTGAACCTTGCTCTGACAGCGATCCATTGCAGTTAGAGCTGCTAATTTATTTAATTCCCTTCCTCCTGAGATTGCAACGACTGCAACCTTGGGACCATTTAAGCGGAAGCTGCATCAATTCCTAGTTTTCAGAGCTTATTGTGACTGCTATACCTAATCTCTGCTGACAGCTAAATGCACTGGGACCTCCCTGTTTTACTATTTGCTCCTGTATAGCCCTATGCTGCTGCTGTGCTATTCTACTCACAGCACTTCCTCCCTTATCCCTTTCCCATTGCTGCCCTTTTTTCATCCTACCTCATCCCCCCTTCCTTTACCCCTCCACTTCCACTTCCTCCCTCTCTGCTCTGTTTCCTCACCTTGTTCTCTCCCGCTACCTCCCGCCCCGTGGGTCTTTCCTGCTCAAGCATCATTGTGGAATCTCCCTCCTTGCTCTTTTTTTGCTCCTTCCACCCCCCAATTCATCCCCTGTACTTTCTCTCCTTGCAAGGCCTTTCACCCCTCATCAGACAAGGCCACTGGCTGCACTTGACACAATATGTATCTTGCCATATTTTTCTTTTGTTTATGTAGTTACTTTCCTCATGTTGTACTGCTCACTGAAACCATTGTAATTTGCTATTCTTGTGACTTGACGTGGAACCTCTGTAAAAGAGCCCTTGGCTCAAAGGTCTTTCTGATTTGTTAAATAAGTAAATAAAAATAAAAATAAATAAATAAATTTGGCCTAATTACTCCTTGGAAGAAATCCAGGCATTGAATCAAACTTTTGACTATATTTTGGCACTCCAGTGGGGGAACTATTGACAATGATTTGCTAATTCTACCATAAAATGTATCTGCAGCCCAAAAGGGCATTTTTATTTCTTGGAAGGAGGCTATTGGAGATCGTTTAACATTCCAACAAACTAGTAACAGTGCTTTGGGGGAGCAAAGTGCAGCTGCTGGACCACTTATTTAAGCTGAAAGAATACTAATGAGATTAATGAACTGTATTCTGCTAACTGCATTCTGCTTTTAGTATAATGTAAGAAGTATAATCTAAAATATAGATATTTTAGCTACACTGTAGAGTGTATTGTTAAGATGCATGAGGTTTTATAGCCAAGCTATTTTTTTACTGTATTTCGTGTCTCTGAGTGGATCTTTAAGACAGATAAGGTTTTTAACCAATACATTACTTTTGTTGATTGTGCCAATAACTTTAGAAGATCAAGTTTAGACCTCTTATCTATGAAGAAACCTCACATTACCTGCTACGTTTCATAGCATTACTTACTCTACTCCTTAAGACTCAACTGTCTGCTAACTTTAAAGTTAGAAGTCACCTGATAAGAAACAGACAGACTGTGAAGCCAGGTTTTGTGACTTCAATCAATCAATCAATCCAACTTTATTCAACCAGGCATAACACCATTGAGTAAGCTCATTTTCACAGTGGTCCTGGACATAGGACTTCAAGGTCATGACTTAATTAAAACAGATAAATAATGGGGCCAAGTATTAGATTATCAGCTTGTAATAGTATAGAAAACAAGCATGGAATGACAGTGGATGCATCTGAACCATGCATAGGAAGCATTGCTAGGGACTTGGGTTGATAAGATAAGAAGCTGAACTTCTCCTATAAAAGGCCACTTACCAGAGAGAGAGAGAGAGAGAGAGATAGAGGGGTCTTTTCTTTCATCAGTCAGCTCCGCATTGGGACCAGCTGCAGACAGAGGGTTACCCTCATGGATTCATTAATCTGAGAACTGATTTGAACTAAAGGTGGTAAGATAGCTGCATTTGTTCCTGGCTTTATAATAATGCAAGAGCAGGGTGACTTGTTTAAAAAAATATTTTCTATTTGTTAAGGAATACATTACTATTCCTAGCTGTGATTATTTTCTTGATTATTCATTCTGCACAAGTTGCTGTCAGTAAAATTTGTTTTAATAAATAGCTGACTGTCAAATAAAAAACAGAGGTTTCTATGACCACTGCTATATTGGTCACTTGGGGACACTAAAGTTAACTATAGAGGCTTATAAACATTTATTGATCAGTACAGATCCTGAGTGTCCTGTCCCAATTCACAAAATAGTTGGTTGGTGTAAGCTAGATTCTGGGTTGGAAGATGCTGAAAAATTTAAAATTTATAATTGCCCTAGACATGGTAATTTAGGTTTAAACTGTGTAGTAGAATCTTTTCCCAATTGGGAAAAGACCATTGCTTTCTCCCTTTACCCACAAACACCAACATCAGGAGGATTTTGATGAGTTCAGTGTATACTCACACAAAAATAAAACTTTTTTTATATAATATTTGTATTGTTTTTATCTTTCAGACATAAGAAAAAATTCATAAAAAAACAGAGTACATACACTCTTCACCTGTATCATGTGAAGTTCGCATTTCAGCTACAAATACCAGTCCATAATAATCAGTCATTCGTGCTGGCCCCTAAGCCCAGGGTATGAGCAGCCCTCCTACAATATTAAATATTCATTTGAAGTAGAACTGTAATAACAATTAGTGATAGAGTAAGAAGCTCTTAAAACCAGTAAATCAGAGGATTAAAGTAAGAGAAACGAAAAAAGAATAAAAACTTTAATAGTAACTGTGCATGTCACTGTGATGTCCCAATTCATATATGAAATACATCAGTATGAGCTGAGAGTTGATGTTTGCTATTATAAAAACAAAAGCCCCTTTTAGGACAATATGGCTATGAGTGGCGAGTAATGTTCCTGTGCCCCAAAGAGTCAAACTACTCCCCCAAATCCTTCTGAGAAAATTAATACCTCTGCTGGAGAGAGTGCAGCTATACATTGCACCCACATTCTTCTAGAGAATTGATCCAACCTCCCCGTCATTGCAAAAATTAGTCTTTCCATTGCCAACGTGGACAGCACTAGGTTTCTCCACATGTGGTGTTGTGCGCATTGCACATGATACCCAGGTGTTTAATAAGATTTGTCAGGCTAAAATGAATAGTACCCATACCCATCTGGGACACAGGGACCAGTCACCCTTCTCATCCCTTCCCAGGCCAAATAGGAGTGAGATCAGGGATATTTCTAATTGCTGACCCCACATTCTGCTAATTTCTTTTGTTACCTGGTCCCAGTAATTTTGTAAAACTTTACACTCCCAAAAATAGTGGAGGTCGGTGCCTCTTTCCATCAAGCATATACCACACATAGGCAAAATTTCAGGGTGGTATTTATTAACCCTTAAAGGGGGGTACAAAAGATAGTGGAGAAACCTATATTTGTGCTTCTTTAAGTTTATTACAGGCTAAGAAGCCCATATGAGAGGATACTATTTGTTCCCACATGTCATCACCGAGAGCACAGCCAAGATCCCTCCCCCACTTATTTCTGTTAGCCAGAGCTGGTTCACCAAAGTGTTTCCTAGCTAGTCTCATTACTCTCCCAATCTGGCCATTTTCATTAATGCCTGCACCTCTAATTTCTTTTTCCATCTGTAAAATCATCTCCCCCTGGAAGCCTGTGCCATTACTTTTTCCCCATAATGCCTGACCTGGAGATAGCGGTATATGTGTGAATTTTGTAAATGTAGTTTCTCTTAATAGTCTCAAATGTGGAAACACCTTCTTTCCCCCATAAATCTCCTAGACTTTTGATCCTTCTGTTTTCCCAGGTGGCAAAGCCCGCATCTTCCCATCCCGGGAGCAATTCTGGGTTTCTTGCTATTGGCACTAATACTGTATTGTTCCCTGCCGCATTACCTCTCTTCTTAAAGCTCTTCCAGGCCTCTAAGACTGCCATTATCATAGGGTCAGGACATGGTAACCGAGCATAGGCCCCATCTCCCCCAGGCGCTAGGTATGCTGTGAGGCGACCCGGGTAACCCTCTTGTTCTAAATTGAGCCAGGCCACTGCCTCCCCCATGACACCCAATTGTGTATGTATCTAAATTAAACAGAAAGAAAGTATTCTCACATATTTGGGAACTCCATGCCACCTTTAAGTTTTGATGCCTTAAGTCGATTCAGCTACATTCTTGGCTTTCCCCCTTTCCCAATAAAGTTAGTGAAACTCCTATCTAAATGTTTAAAGTCTTTCCTGGATGGGCTGAATGGCATCATCTGCATTATCTATAATAATCTGGGAAATATATTCGTTTTTATGAGGTTAATCCTCCCGCGCCATGATATCGGTAGTCCATTCCATCTAGTCATATCTTCCTGCAGTCATCTCATAATAGGGGAGTAATTTAACCCATATAATTCTTTAAGGTCTCTTCCTACTTTTATTCCTAGGAAAGTGAGGTTATGTCCCACAGCTCTCAATCTCCGAGTGGTCTTCCCCCGATAGTTAGTTTCCTTGTCCAAATACATAATCTCCGAATTGCCTAGATTGAGTTTATAGCCAGAGAATGTGGTAAACTCTTGCACAAGCTCCAACAGGTCAGGTACTGAGACCTCCGGGTTAGTTAAATACAAAATTAGGTCATCAGCGTATAAAGATATATGATGCTGGGATCCATTTTGTAGATCTATACTCTGAATTATCCCACTCTCCCTCACCCTACACGCCAAAGGTTCAATCGCCATGGCAAACAATAAGGGGGGTAGGGGGAATCCATGCCTTGTGCAGCCTAAAAAGCTGAAATTCGATCGAAGGAGTGCCATTAACCAGTACTCTTGCTGTGGGCCTATTGTATAGCAGTTTTACCAATTTAATAAAGTCAGTTCCTGCCCCAAATCTTTTCAGAACCTCAAAGAGGTCCAGCCATTCGATTTTGTTGAATGCCTTTTTGGCATCCATCGATAATACACAAGCTTTTCCCGGGTTTTATGTCCCCCACCACTCAACATTCAGAAGTCTTCTTATGTTATGATATGACATCTGTTCCTTAATAAAGCCCGTCTGATCAGGGTGAATAATTTAGAGTAATAAGGTTTCCAAACATAAGGCCAGAATTTTAGCTATGATTTTACAATCATAGTTGAGTAAGGATATGGGCCAAAATGATGCACACTCCATACTATCGTTATCTGGTTTCAGCAGCAAATGAATAATAGCTTGGGAGCACGAGGCAGGTAACTCCCCCCTCCCCCGCCTCCTTGATTAAGCTACTCATGGGCCCTGCTAGCGCATCCTTTAACAATTTGTAGTATTCTGCCCCAAACCCATCTGGGCCCCCTGCCTTTCCCGATTTTAACCCAGAAATTGCCCGTTTGATTTCAGCCTCGGAGACCTCTGCCCCAAATAAGGTGGCTTGATCCTCCATTAATTTCGGAAGTGTAATACTGTCCAAAAATATTTTTGCCTTTTCCTCAGTACCTGAGCATTCTGCCTTATACAAATTCGAATAAAATTCTTTGAAAATCCCTCGAATTTCACCTTCTTGAGTAGTAATGTTGTTACCGCTACCCTTAATTGAAACAATTTTACCAGGAACCTTCCCACCCTTCATCAGTCAGACAAGTAAGGGCCTGGTTTATTGCCCCACTCATAGATTTGTTGTCTTGCAAACATCAGATTCTTATTTGCTAGGCCACTAAGAGTTTCATCAAGGGCTTCCCGAGCTATTTTCAACTGCTGCCTATCTTCTACCTTGTTGTCCTGCAGGACTTTAACTTCTGATTCTTTAATTACTTTATCAAGGTCGCTAATTTTTAGCCTTCTCTCTCTTTTCACTTTCGCTGTGTAGCTGATTATAGCCCCCCTCATTACAGCCTTACCTGCTTCCCACACTAGCACCCTAGAAGGGACAGAGTCTTTATTGGTGATCAAATACTCTTCCCATGTGGATTTTAAGAACTCTCAGAACTCCTCCTTACACAACAGGTAGGTGGGGAATCTCCACTGGCCTGGACTCCCTTCATTAGTAAATCAGGTTAAATTCAGTTGTACCATTGCATGGTCTGACAGCATTATCAGGCTGTGTGTGACATCTTTGACCCTAGCAAATAAGTCTTTTGCAATAAAGATGTGATCCAACCTCGACCATGAGTCATGTGGTATAAAATAAAACATAAATTCTTTGAGCCCCGGATACAGCGTTCACCAACCATCAATTAAATCGAGCTCCTGTAAGCCCATAGCCCACACTTTTGTAGTTTGGTTTTGTCTTCTATCTCCACCCTTATAATCCAGGGCCCAATCCATGATGCAATTGAAATCCCCCCCAGGATAAGCCCAGGGTACTGTTCCCTATGCAAAACATTTAACAAATTCTGGAAAAAGTTTGGGTCATAAATTGCTAGGGCATATATATTCCTAAAAGTGATCTCACAACCCCGTAGTCTGCCCCAAACAAAAACGTACTGTCCCTCTTTATTGTCCCTGATCACTTGCAACACCTCTAATGGGAAATTTTTGTGCACTAAAATTGCAACTCCCCTTTTATGCGAGGAGTAGGATACAGCGTGGCATGACCCTACCCAGCCCCCACCAATTTATTATGCTCTTTGGGGAGGAGGTGCATTTCTTGGAGCACTGCCACTTGAACTTTCCACCTTTTGAGTGTAGCTAGAATTTTAGTTCTTTTAATAGGAGTATTAATACCCTTAATATTCCATGAAATTATAACATCTTCCGGTCCATTCACCATCATTTCACCACAGTAAAGTCCAAATCCCACCCATAGTGTATTCTGTGTTCGCCACTCATCAGCTGTAACGTACAGAGTTTGCCTTGAACATTAACAAAAACATTATAACTATAAAACAGTAAATCCCTTAAACATTGACAACTATTATACCACCTGTCCCCCCTTTGTCCCTCCCCTATTACCCCCAGCTGTAAAACCTTAACATTTTGATTATTTTTACATCCATTGTTCGTAGAACTAACAGCCCCCTCGGCTGACATGTTCTGTATTCCCATACTCCCTCACACGCAAAGCTCCTTCCCCCCACCCCCTCACCTACTATAAATCTATTTTATTAGTACAGTAGCCCTTTAGGATAGTAGTGTAGTAGGAAAACTTAACTGCAAATAAGTATATACTCAGCAGACCACAAGACTACTCCCCGCAGTAGGCCATCCGCTCAGCCCTGCAGCTCCGTGGAGACAGCCCCAGGACCCCCCCCCAGCAGCACTGCATGACATCATTTAACTCTGCTTCATCCCCCAAACAATTTCACAAAAGGTGAGGTGTGCAAATTAACTCTGCCACTGAGGCATAGCTTGCATTACTGATATGTACATTGATTGTCCCACCCACACCCCCCACAATCAACATTTTGCACGTTTAAGTGCTCAGGGACCAAGTATGCTGCAGGAGAGAGCCCCGAGCCCCAGAGACATCCCCCCCACGAAGCCTCATGTAACAGGGCGTTATAAAATAGTCAGGCAAAGAGTCGTAGAGTTGCCAACTGCGTGTTTCATGTTTCCTTGTTCTTTTTGTCCCAATCCTAAATAAAAGATTTAAATTTAAGCAGCTCCCAGAATGAGTAGGATGCCCCTTCTATACGCACTCTTACTATCACAGAGTATGCAAGGAAGAACTCGATATTCCGCTTTCTCAACATGTTCATGATTTTGTTGAAGGCCTAGTGCTTTTTCTGAACATGTTGCGACAAATCTTGATGTAAAGTCAGCTTGCATCCCTCAAAGATTAGCTCCTTCTTAGCTTTGTATGTCATCATAACCTCCTGCTGATCCTGAAAGTTGTGCTTGCGAAAAATGATTTGCCTGGGTGGCTGGTCGTCCGGTGGTCATGGTGCTAACACCCTGTGGGCTCTCTCCAGCTTTACAAATCCATTCTTAAGATGCATTCCCAGGAGCTTTGGAAGGTTTTTTGAACAAAAATCGAAAACACTCTTGCCTTCCTTGCCCTCTGCAAGCCGCCGAAGCCATAGGTTACTCTGTTGGTTATAATTTTCTTGATAGTCCACTGTTTCTCATAGTTGCTCCAATTCTCTCTCAAGGGCTAGGACTCTCTCCGGTATTTTATGTGCGGCATTCTCCAAGTTAGAAACCCTCTGCTCTACCTCTGTTAGTCATTTTGCATTATCTCCGACTTCCAAGGCAAATGAAGCGATCTTTGATTCAAAGGCATCTAACCATGGTCCCAGCCCCTGTAGTACCTGGTCTCCTATAGTCCTACTTAGCACAGCGATTTCAGCTGCTGACAATGAAATAGGCCCCATTGTGATTGCATTTGGCTCGTCTCCTAGGCCTGACTTTTTATTTGTAATTTTAGATGCATTTCTTGTTGATTTGCCAGGAACCAAATACTCCTCCATGTTCCTGACTGTTTTTCTTACCCGTTTGATCATTAATAGTAAAAATGAACTTTGCTAAATAACAACTTTAAGCTGTAAAGGTGCGGCGGTGTGAAGATTTGCGTCCTCTCTAGTTGCTGCTCATCAGCAGCCCAAAAATAAAATACTTGTAATCAGTAAACAGGATCAGGACATCATAGAGGCAGGGCAAATTATTGGCTCAGAACATCATGAACTACCAGCCTTGTGTTTAACGACCTCAGTGAGGTTACATCCTAGCATAAACCAATTACTGGCTATGTCTGTTCTCCCGATGGTCATAAAAGTCAGGAAACTGATTTCCATGTACACAGAGAAAGCTTAAAAAGTCATGCCCTTGAAACAGCTCCAAACCTTGGCTAAACAGTTGGTGACCCAAGCATGTAATTCATGACCCCCACGTGCAAATGTCTCACACCTGAGGCCGTTCTTGAGCTAAATCTCCATCTTCCACTCTCTCTCTACCAGTCTACAACCTTCCATTTCTAAATTAAAAAAAAAACATTCTGACAAACCTAGCAAGGACAAAGGCAATCTTAAAAGCTTTTTACACTTAAATAGAAGTAAAACTAGACTTAAATCCCCTACACCCTCTCCTGATGAGGAGTATAGTTTACATTTTAACCTCCCCATATCAGAGCCAGACTCCTCTGACTCTGAATCTGTTGCAGCACAGGCTGCACCTTTGAAAATAGGTATCCCTATCTCTACCCCCTCCCCTCCAGTCACTGTTATTTACCAGCAGTGACTTCTAAAACCACATCTCTTACCCCTCAGACAATTACTGAGGCAATAATAGCAATTGCTGAATTAAATCATATTGTAATGGAGCGCTTGGGGTTAGAATTTCAATATAACCCTACTTTAAAGGACATTTTACAACAGACCTTGCAATGGAGGATTTATGATTTCAATAAAGGAAATAGACTACATCTCCCTAGAGTGTTAGTCATTTATTTGACACTAACAGAATTATTATATCAGCATAACTGTACTCTGCTCTTCAAGCTAAGTGTACTAACTTACAGCAGAAAATATATTCTACCCCACCCCCCAATTTCTCATCACCCTGCAGCTGTTTAATTTTCAATGCCTATAGCTCCAACACCCATGCAAGGCAATATGCCACATCCTTTATTCCAATCTACCCCTCATCTTCCTACAGGCACTGCTACTGTACCATTGCAACCCCCCCCCTTGTCCACTGTCTAGGGGACATCAGGACCACAAAATCTGTTTTCCCCTTTATAACCCTCCCCTCTACAGCCCATATTTCAGTCCACCCCTACTAACCTACCAGTCCGAATGCCAATCCCACAAACCCCCATCCAGCTGCCTCCACAACCTATCAGTACTACCACCCCCCTCTCCATAGCAACCTCTCAAGCCCCCTCTATCCAGCACTGGCACCTCCATATCTCAGATATCACCCCAAACTCAACCTCAGGCAGCACAAATACCCCCCAACCCTCCTATTGATAATACACCTCTACAACCTCTCCTCCCAACTAAGATGGAAATCCTTAAAATAGTAAAAATGGTAAAAGATCAAATCAATTTCACTGATAGTATCAATTCCAATAATATTCACAAATATGCTGGATAGAATAATGATTTGGCAGACGAATATGGGGAAGCTGTTATGCTTCAAGTTCTCAAACAAACCATGGACCCAGTTAAATACCAGGTTTTAAAAACTATTATAATGCAGGTAAAACAGTCATTCACTGGTTAAAAGAAATACTTATGATGGAAGATGTCATACAAAAAGCCACATGCTTGGATTTGACAGCTAAGAAAGACTTCCCTACCTGGTTATATAATTTATAATGTGAATTTTCTGACTTGGAAGTGGCAGATTTGCGTACTTATTTGAATCCACACTTACAAACACAATTTGACTTACATGCCATACAACATCTCCCTTGGGAAGAAGCAACTAGAACGTTAGCGCTGTTGCATCAAGCCCAGAATGGGGCAGAGCAGGAAAGGCAGTCTTTTCGTCAGGAAGCAGATATCAGAAAGGACTGGTCTCCCCAACCAAACAGTGATCCACAACCACCATTTCAGGAACAACCTCAGTCTGGACAGGCACGCGAACCCCTAAAACAAAATTCAGTAGCCACTGGATATGACCTTCGCCCTCTTGCAAGTCTCAATCGTGGGAGAGGGAGACCATACTGGGGAACTAGAGGCAGAAGAGGCTTTGCTTGTTGATACAGGTTCTACCCATACTGTCCTCCCCCAGCAACATTTTCCTGTTAATTTTACTAAATACCCCTTAAAAACCGTATATACCATTTCAGGTCAGAAAGCATTATCAGGACCTTTGGTCCCTGTTAAACTTAATGGACACCCCACAGAGACAATTATAACTGATATACCAGCACATGGAGTCCTAGGAGTGGCAGATGCACACTGCCTGGGCTTCATTAATATACTGGTACCCACCTTCCCAATCACCACTGACTTACCTAAAGAATAGCTTGGTGCTCTGTACAGGAATTGTAGTTGCATCCCGCTGACTGCGAGGCATGAAATTTTTCAGAAGATGATACTCCCCATCTTTGACTACTGTGATGTAGTCTATGGTACTGCTCCCAAATCTTCCCTGACCAAGTTGTACACTCTCTTTAACTCCTTCTGCCGCTTTGCTATCTACTCTCCTTCCCGCGCCCACCACTGTGAACTCTATCGCTCTCTAACCTTCCTTCCACTATCTCACAGACGCATCTCTCACTGTGCCAAACTAACCTCCAAATTCTGGTTCGGGGGGCTCCCCTCCTATCTCTCATCCTCTCTCTACACTTCACCTTCCCCAACCCAATCTCTCTGATCAAATGACGCCCGCACCTTGATGGTCCCTTGCCACTCCACCTTCATCGGTCAAACTGGTTTTGCCCATCGTTTCCCTAAAATCTGGAATTCCCTCACCCCTGAAATTCGTCACTCCTCCAACTACTCCCTCACCTCTGCCCTACACAATTACCTTTCCCTCAGCTGTTCCTGCTTTAACCCACCTTAATACCTATCCCCAGTTTCTGCCTTCCTACCATAACCCCCCCCCCGGGCAGGGTTCTCAACATCCCAAAGGGGGAAATCAGGAAATGGCTACCCCTTCTCCTCATATTCAGTTCTTGCCTCTCCCCTCTCTCTTCATCTCCTGCCCTTCTGGGTCACCAGTGTGCACAACCTAACTCTATCCTTTTTTACTCCAACAGCACTTGTGTACTACCTCGAGTCTTCTTCTGGTACACTCATGCACTATAAATGGTTCTATCGCATTATTACTGTTTTGTACGTTCATATGTTCTTTTGTATGATTTTGGACATGTAATTTACCCAATGTTCCACTACTGTTTATTGTACAATACCTTGTGTTCCAACTGTTGCACAGTCTTACAATGTTGTATTGTTTGTACTACACACATACTATTGTAACTGATTATCCTTCACAACCCTATGTAACCCTTCCCCCCAGGTCACACCGTGAGATGAGCAACTTGTTCAGTGTGCCCTCCTGGTGAAGCATTTCAATAAATAAATAAATATATTCCCAAAATACACAACCTAGTTCAACAAACAACAAAAAAGGGGTATGCAGGTTTAGTACAAACATTACCAGTCCATATTCTTGGCACTACTTACCCCAGACAAAAGCAATACTCCATTAAATCCCAAATACAAACATGACCTAGACAAAACTGTTCAGACATTATTAACAGATGGTATAATTAGGCCCTGTATTTCGTCCATGAATTCCCCAGTGCTGCCAGTGCCAAAAAAGGATGGCTCTGTTCTTTTAGTAGTAGATCACAGGCAGCTCAAGAAGCACACTTATGAGAATGCAGCGCAAACCATTGATACATGTGTTGCAACAGTGGGAAGCCCTTCCCATTGCAATTAATAAGACAGTGCTTGATGTTTCAAATGGTTTCTTCTCTATTCCCTTGCATAAAAAGGACCAATACAAGACAGCTTTTACAGTAAATTATCAAAAATATTGCTTCACCCGCTTGCCTCATGGTTATAAAAATTCACCAAACATATTTCAGTCAATTATAACCAGGGGCCTTGCTGGTATTCCCAATATTAGAATTTACATAGATGATATGTGTTTTAGTCATCATCACCCCCAGGAACATTTTCAAATGCTGCAACACGCGGCAACAACATTGGCAAATAAAGGTTACATGGTTAACTGGGAAAAAAGCCAGAGAGGGCTTACAAAGGTTAAATATTTAGGAAAACAAATACAGGATGGAGTTAGCCTATCTGATGAATACCTACAGAAAGTTTGACAGATAAAAGTGCCACAAACTAAAAAACAGTTGCAAAGTATTTTAGGGTTATGCAACTTTGCCCGTAACCATGTGCCTAATTATTCAACATTAACTCAACTCCTGTATCAAGTAATACAAAATTTTTCGTGGAATTGTGAAAAGGAAAAACTATTAGTTGGGTTGCAGCAAGCAATTTTACAGCATCAGTCCTTGACGCCTTTAAATTTAATTTACCCATTGAACATTCAAATAGATACAATACATGACAGTTATTTGGCAGCTCTAATGCAAAACAAAAAATTAATCTCTTATCACACAGGTACTTTTTCACCTACTGAAAGTGCTTTCCTCAACTCTATTAAACCTTTATTAGCACTGCACCAAATAATAAAACGTGCGCCTCATTTGCTGCAAGTCCCAAAAATTACAATATATTTATCAGATCCCAGCACCTTAGCTCTTATTAAAAACCCAGTCTTAGCACCCATTAAAGCATGTACTTTACATCTTGGTGCCTTATTGAATACAGAAAAGATCACCTTTGAAACTGACACACAGAAATACACACATCACATTGAGAATAAGGGCAACCCACCACACCTCAAATAAACCCCTTGGGCGGCTATTCCCAATGGGTGCACCACTGCTTATGCAGATGGCAGTGTCCCATATTAATGGTCAGCGTAGAGCAGGTACAGGCATTATACTTGGTCAATAAACATCAGAGAGAGGTTTTCTAATTTCTCATCAAGAATCTATACCAGTCAAGGCTTAATCTGTACAGCATGCTGAAGTATTAGCACTTAAAAATGCCTTGCAGCACAAGCCTAGTTTTATTTTTACTGACAGCAGCTATGTAGTACATACTTATAATGCACACCCAAATCAGGTTGAGGCTTTTTCCTCAGACTGTGACTCCTCAAACCCTAGATCTGAGGTTTCTCACATCCAAGGGCATGGGAGAGACAGTAAACTTCCAAGCACCACCCTGGCAGTGAAGCAGCGGATAAAATGGCAAAATCTGCATGCACCATGCCACTGCGCCACCAACTTAGTCAAACCATGTTTGAAGCCAGTTCTCAGACTCCGGTGGTTGCCCACCAGCTGGATACTGAGAATTCTCAGAAAATGCAGGAATGGGAGTTGGAAGGCAAAATTAAAAAATTAACCAGAAACACCTATTTGGTTCAGGATGAATCCTGCAGGCAGGAACTGATCCAAATGGCACATGAGGGTATAAGACATGTTCACCCTGGGATTAAGGCTACGGCCAGATTAATTAGACAAAACTTTGTTCGGTCATCATTAATGCATGATGTCACAAGTATATACAAAGCTGCTCAACATGTCAACAGTATAAGCATGCATCAGTCCTTCCCACTCCTAACCTGCAAGTAAGCTCAAATGTGCCCTGGGAGAGAATATATCTTGATTTTGTTGGACCTTTACCTCCCAGTGAAAATAAAAAACATTTTCTTTTTATAGTTGATCAATTTACTTAGTATGTGGAAGCCTTTCCAGCCATGGCTGCCACAGTTAAGTTTGTAATAGATACAAACATACGAAATTGCCAGCAGATACAGGCCATATGGTCTATCTAGTCTGCTTGAGTGTGCAGTGTCACAACCCCACTCAGCAGGTCAGCCCTCTACTCCCAAAGTGCCAACCTCCAAGCGTAGTATTGTGAACAGTTAACAGAACAGGGTAATCTTCCTGTCTGTTTTGTGGGTTCGAATCAACCTTTGGTCTCAGTTCTGGAGGGATTCAAACTGTGAACCTCTTGCTAGCGTACCAAATGTACAGGCTCAGATAATTCTGCTCTTCGAGGGAGCCAGATATCTTTTGCCTATGGGCACCTAACCAGGTGTACAAAACGAACCCTTAAAAACTCTAATAAAGACCTCAGATAACTCTTACCTGTTCCCAGTTTAGTATTACCATATAAGCTCATGCACAGTGTTGTCACGCTCTTTACCATCCATGCATCACAGGCAAAAACAGAAGGACTTGGAAGACACAAATAATCTATTAAAAAATTAGATGTTTACTTAAAAATAGATAAAAATGTAAAATGTAAAACACAGAACCATATATCACAAAAACATACAATCACTTAGAATAAAAACAAGATTTTAAAAGTGCAATTTCCTACCACTAGACAATTAGACTTTATCTATCTAATGTATTTCTTACAGTGTGGCTAGCATGTTGTAGCTTTCAGAGTCCAAACATGTGTGTGAATGGAAAACAGAATACAGTTTAAAAACTGGCTTTGCCAACCTCTTTGCGTGAGGTCACCTAGCTCCTCCCTGTTAGAATATAAAAAATCATACCAATAGAATGTCTTATTCAGAAGGTAAATTAAAATTCTGTGACCTCAACAAAACTAATTTTTTTCAAATGACTTTCTTTGATCTTATCAGCAGCTTCCCCTTTCCGGGGCATCAAAGGACTTGTTATGACTCTGCCAGATCTCACGGAGGTGCAACATGCTTTGTATCACCATGTGAAATCAACTGTGTTTCCTCTGAACGTCATAAACGTTTATGACCTATCTAGGCAGCTGGCAAGCTGCAATTGGTCACATAAACAGGAGATCCTTAATTTTAAGTCTCTTGTAGCCTGTAATTATCTCTTGCTTTCATCTTCAACCTGGGGGGGGGATGTTAACCCACAGGCTATCTCAGCAGGCCTCATGAGAGACCCTCAATAACACATTTTTATATTACAAAAAGCATAGATTAATCAGAACCAGCTGTCCAAGTGTCACAATCTTCCCCACCTAGACTGAATTTGGGGACTCTATCCCCTGCATGGGATGAGCTTCCCAAATCAGTTCACGCCTCGTACACACGGGACAGCCCATTGGAGTTCTGATTTTTGGCTCCAGCCCTATGTAGAATTGTCATATCATACCCTTGCAAAGCAAGACTCCATCTTAGCAATCTACCATTGTTTTTCCCCATCTGCATCAGCCAAACCAGGGGGTTGTGGTCAGTCTGCATCACAAAATGCTGCCCATATAAGTATGGCTCCAACTTCTTTAGGGCCCACACTATGGCAAGACATTCTTTTTCCACAGTAGAGTATGCCTGCTCCCTGGGAAGTAACTTCCTACTCAGGTACACTACTGGGTGATCTTTCCCTTGGCTGGATGTCTGACTCAGTACTGCCCCAATATTCATGTCTGAGGTGTCAGTCTGAACTATAAAGGGTTTGCTATAGTCAGGACTTGTCAAAACAGAAGCACTGCACAGTGCCTCCTTTAGTCTGGAAAAGGCTTCCTCACAGGCTGGCCTCAGGTAATTTTCTTGGGCATCCTTTTCTTTGCCAGGTCAGATAGGGGAGCAGCCAGGGCACTGTAATTGGGTACAACTTTCTTGTAGTACCCTGTTATCCCTAGAAAACTTCTGACCTGCTTCTGGGTTTCTGGTCTGGGCCATGGATGGATTACCTCTATTTTTATTTGGTTAGGACGGAGCTGTCCCCGGCCTACCACATGCCTGAGGTATGCCACTTCTCCCACGGCCACCTAGCACTTCTTGGCTTTGACAGTGAGCCCGGCCCTCTGTATCCTGCCCAGCACTTCCCTAAGGTGGGACAGGTGTTCTTCCCAGCTGGCACTAAAGATGGCAATCTCATCCAGGTACACCATGGCGTACTCCTCAGCACCATTTAACACCTGGTTCACCAACCTTTGGAAAGTGGCCGGGGCATTCTTCATTCTGAAAGACATTACTTTAAATTAAAGTGAGCCTATCGGAGTGATGAAGGCCGACCTCTCCCTAGCTCTGTCTGTCAACTGTACCTGCCAATACCCCTTTGTCAGGTCAATGGTCATAAGGTAGGTCGCCTCTCTCAACTTGTCCAGGAGTTTGTCCATCCAGGGCATCAGGTGGGTGTCAGACTTCGTGACTGCATTCAATCCATGATAGTCCATACAGAAATGAGCAGAGTCATCTGGCTTGGGCACAAGGAGTATGGGTGAGGCCCAGGGGCTGTGGGATCTCTGGATTACCCCTAAATCCAGCATCTCCTCCACTTCCCTCCTAATGTCCTTTTGGACAGCCTCTGACACCCGATATGCTGTCCACCGTATAGGGCATCTGTGTCCCTGTCTCCACATCATGAGTCACGAAGGGGGTTAGTCCAGGCTTGGTGCTAAACAATGGGGCAAAGTCTGCTAAAACCTCCCTTACTTCCTGGATCTTGTCTGGGGCCATCTGGGGAGACAGTTTTACTGCCTCCACAGAGGACTCCTGCTTACTTTCCTCCAGCAAGTCCAGAAGGGGGTCTCCTTCGTCCGTCCCCTCCCCAGGACTACACACTGCAAACACCATGTCTGCCGTATTTGCATATGGCTTCATCATGTTGACATGGTACATCCTTTCTGTCTGTCTTCAGTTAGGTAACTCTATAATGTAGTTCACGTCATTTACCTTCCTAACCACTTTGTACGGTCCTGCCCACTCAGCCTGCAGCTTGTCTTTCCGGACTGGAATAAGGACCATGACTTCTTGACCCACCATGTATGAGCGAGCTCTGGCTCTGTGGTCATACCACACTTTTTGTTTCTGTTGGGCAACTGGTAGGTTGCTCTGGGCTGTCCCCATAAGCTCCTTCAGCCTTTCCCTAAACCTAAGGAGATAATCCACTATAGGAGTTCCCTGGGTGGCATGCTTGCCCTCCCAGTCCTCCAGGATCAAGTCTAGGGGTCCATGTACCCAGCGTCCATATCAGAGTTCAAAGGGGGAAAATCCTGTTGACTCTTGGGGCACCTCCCTGTATGCAAACAACAGGTGGGGAAGGTATTTCTCCCAGTCCCTCCCATGCTGTTCAGCAAACACCCGGAGCATTGACTTTAGGGTACCATTGAATCTTTCAGTGATACGGTGTCATGCATCTGTGCATCACCCCACACTTCTCCCATAAACATTTCATCAGGTCCAACATGAAGGAACCTCCTCAATTGGTGATAACCTCCTGCAGAAACCCAACACGGGAGAAAATCCCAAGTAAGGCATCTGCCACTTTGTCTGTCCTCAGTGAGGATAGGATGACTGCCTCTGGGTACCGGGTGGCATAATCCACCACAGTCAGATGAATCTCTTCCCTGAGGAGCTGGGGGTATTTACCCCACAATATCCATTCCCACCCTCTGGAATGGCTCCTCCACTATGGGCAATGGAATCGGGGCGGCTTGGGTTTTCTTGCCTGCCTTCCCTATTTCTTGGCACCGGTGACAAGACCTGCAATACTCCTTCATCTGCTGGGTTAAGTTAGGCCAGTAGAAATTCTGGGCCAAGTGCTGCATCATGCATGTGATTCCCAGATGACCAGACAAGGGAATATCATGTGCAATCTTGAGCAACTGCTCACGATACCCCTGGGGAACGACAAGCTGCCTGCCTAGCACCCCTCACTCTGTCTGTACTGCCTGAGTATACATAAGTCCATTTTCCCAATAAACCTTATGTCTGTCGTCACCTCCCTGTGCCCCATCAGAGTCTACCCAATCCCTCAGTTTCTATAGACTAGGGTCACTTCTCTGAGCAGCTGCAAACTCCTCACACATTCCCAAGGCATGGGACAGGTCCCCTTCAGTTGCTAAACTTGGGTCCCTAGCACTAGCATCAGGGCACTCAGGATCACTGTCAATCCCAACCCTCTGACAATGGGTCACCCTTCCCTCTTTGGAGTAACCCTCTGTAGCTGTGTGGCTACTTGCTACTGGGGAAATTTCTACCCCCTTTTCATTAGTCTCCCCATCTGGAGGCACAGGCTGGGGAACCAGCCTCTCAGTGGTTTCCACAATGGCTTCTGTGAGGTTCAGGGAACTACAATTTTCCCTTGCCTCTTGGCTATGGGTAACTGCACAAACCATCCCCTGTTTGAGATTGTTGCCCAGGATCACATCCACTGCTAACGTTTTGGCTACTGCCACCTGTTGCACAATTCCCCCATTTCACCCCAGTCTAGGAGAACACTAGCTAGTGACAATGTTTTCTCTTCACCAGTAAAATCCTGTACAGTGATGTATTTATTGGGTATAAGCTGACTAGGCTCTACTAGATCCCCTTTTACCAATGTCAGGGATGGCCCTGTGTCCCTTAACCCTTGCGTCTGTACACTATTCACCATGACTAGGTGCATGTGTTCCCTCATGTTCACAGGCATGCTTCCAGGGACACACAAACAACCCGCTTCTTTTCTAGTGCCATTCTGCGTCTTATTGCTCATTCTTTTGGGACACTGTCTGGCAACATGCCCAGTTTCTTTACATAACCAACATTCACTTCTCTTTTCAGAGAAATCTTTTCTCTGAAACCTGGGGCTAACTGGTTTCGGTGGAGGCAGTGAGGGTTTTAGCTGCCCTGAAGACGCGCTTTTCCCTTTCTGCACTGCCACGCCCGCCCCATTCACTCTCAGAGCAGGTCTGCTCTTGGCATAGGGGTCCAAGAGTTCAGCAGCCTCTTGCACTGTTTTGGGATCTCGGTCCTCCAGCCAGGTTTTCAGCTCTGCTGGGCAAGCCCAATAAAACTGTTCTAACAAAATCACATTTTCAATTTTATTAACAGAGTTTGCATCAATTCCTTCCCACCAACGTTTTAAAAACTGACATTGATTTATGGCTAGCTCCTCATAGCTCATGTCAAGGCTTCTCCTGAGCTTACGGAATTTAGCTCTGTATGATTCAGCAGTTAACTCAAATTTTTTTAACAGTGCAGCTTTAAGTTTGCTGTAATCATCACTGTCCTCATTGTCCATTTGACCCAATGCATCCTGAGCTTTCCCGGTAAGTAGTGGGGATAGCTGGAAGCTCTAGGACGCTCTAGGAATTTTAGCCTGAATACAAACTTTTTCAAAAGAATTTAAAAAGGCATCCATGTCCTCGCCTTCTTTAAATTTGGCTATCAATTTGGAATTTGATTTGTAACCCAGTCCTGCAGTCCCAGTTAAACCCAAGCCACTTACCTGATTTGGTGCTGGTGGTTGGAGTCGTAGCTTCTCCAGTTCATGTTGCCTCTGGTGCTCATGCTCCTCATGGTCAGCCTCCTGCTGTTCCCGCTCTGCCTCTCGGCGTTCTCGCTCTGCCTCTCGGTGTTCTCGCTCTGCCTCTCGGTGTTCTTGCTCCCTCTTCTCCTCAGCAGCGTGCTGGCACTTCCACTGTTCATGGTCTCTCTTCTCCGCTGAAGCTCACTGGCACTCATGCTCCTCATAGTCTGCATCCCGCTGTTCATGGTCCCTCTCGCTCTGGAATTCCAGCTCCATTCTGCGCAACTCACTTTGCAGCCTGAGTACTTCTGGATTCAGGATACTGGTGACCTTCCCCTGCTGCTGTAGTCCTTCACTGACAGTGGCCCTGCTGTCATCCTCACCGGATCAGGACACTGCACTGCCTGCTAGCCCTGCCACACTCAAGGTTTGGTCCTTTTCGGTCACTGTCTGTGACTCAATGCTCTGGGTATCTGCTACCATCAGGGCATCTATGAGGTTCTGTTTGGTGGTTTTCATCTCAAACAGGACTCCTCTGTCCCCACACAACTGCTTTAAGCAGTCTACAGTGTGCCTGTTGTAGTTGGAAGCCATCTTCTTCCCTAACTATGGCTACTCTGACTTGCACTTTAGAAAAAAATAAAATGGGTAGGAACTTGACTGTACGCCAATTGATATAGTTCTGTCTCCTTTTTTAAAAAAATGACTGCCTTTTTTTTTTTGCAAGTGAGCTGACAGTCTTAAGCTGACACACTGAACAATCAGAGCTTATAATACCAACATTTTTCACACTGCTCCCAACCAATCTGTCACAGCCCCACTCAGCAGGTCAGCCCTCTACTCCCAAAGTGCCTACCTCTGAGCGTAGTATTGTGAACAGTTAACAGAACAGGGTAACCCTCCTGTCTGTTTTGTGGGTTCGAATCAACCTTTGGTCTCAGTTCTGGAGGGATTCAAACTGTGAACCTCTTGCTAGCATACCCAATGTACAGGCTCAGATAATTCTGCTCTTCAGGGGGGCCAGATATCTTTCCCCTATGGGCACCTAAGCAGGTGTACAAAATGAACCCTTAAAACTCTAATAACCATATAAGTTCATGCACAGTGTTGTCACACTCTTAACCATCCATGCATCACAGGCAAAAACAGAAGGACTTGGAACACAAATAGTCTATTAAAAAATGAGATGTTTACTTAAAAATAGATACAAATGTAAAATGTAAAACACAGAACCATATATCACAAAAACATACAATCAGTTAAAAAAAACAAGATTTTAAAAGTGCAATTTCCTACCACCATACAATTAGACTTGATCTATCTAATGTATCTCTTACAGCACTGCTAGCATGTTGTAGCTTTCAGAGTCCAAACATGTGTGTGAATGGAAAACAGAATACTGTCTAAAAACTGGCTTTGCCAACCTCTTTGCATGAGGTCACCTAGCTCCTCCCTGTCAAAATATAAAATATCATACCAACAGGATGTCTTATTCAGAAGATAAATTAAAATTCTGCGACCTGAGGAAAACTCTTTTTTTTTTCAAATGACTTTCTTTGATCTTATGAGCAGCTTCCCCTTTCCAGGACATCAAAGGACTTATTGTGACTCTCTGCCAGATCTCACGGAGGTGCAACATGCTTTGTATCACCATGTGAAATTAACTGTGTTTCTTCTGAATGTCATAAAAGTTTATGATCTATCTTAGCAGCTGGCAAGCTGCAATTAGTCACATAAACAGGAGATCCTTAATTTTAAGTCTCTTCTAGCCTGTAATTATCTCTTGGGTTTCATTTTAAACCTGGGGGAATGTTAACCCACTGCTATCTCGGCATGCCTCATGAGAGACACTCAATAACACATTTTTATATTACAAAAAGCATAGATTAATCAGAACTAGCTGTCCAAGTGTCACATGCGGCACTTCAGATACATTAACAAGGGAAATCTTCCCACACTGGTGAATACCTAAACACATTCATTCAGACCAGGGCTCCCATTTTAAAAATCAGTATGTGTCAGCCCTGATACGTGAATATGGCTTAAATTGGCATTATGGTACCCCATATCACCCTCAGTCACGGGGTCTAGTTGAAAATGTTAACAAGCAGCTTAAACAGGCCTTGCATATGAGGCATACTAAATTCTGGACTAGAAACCTTCCCATGGCATTAATGCATCTGAGAAGTAGGCAATTAACCAAACATGGTCTATCTCCCTATCAATTGTTAACCAGGGCTCAAATGCATATGCAAACCCCACTTGACCCGTCCACCAGGCAAGACCCACAAAAATTAAGGGTGCAAGTCATGCCCACAGTAAACCCATATCAAATTGGAGACTGGGTTTGTTGGAAGAAAATAGTAACTACCCCAATGTGGCCTAAGTATACTAAACCTATGCAAATTAAGCAAATTTCAAATAATGCTGTCCTGGTGGAACCTAAAGGAAAATCTAAATGGGTATGTCTCTCAACTGAAGAAATGTTATGTTACAGATGAGTGAGGCACGACCCAATTCACCACTCCCTTATGTCCATATTGAGAAGCTACTGGATAACCCAAACCCATGAATAACCCAAAGGAGAGTCATACCTGCAAGACTTCCCTGTAGGGCCAGATCCCAGAATGAGATTCTTGAAACAGAGGAAGGAAACAACTGCCTCAAAGCAGGAAAGAATTTCACTATACATCTGCAACCTGCTGTGTTTCTTACTTTATTAGCAGCCCTTGGGTTTCTGTGCTCCTGTTTGGGATTTACATTGGCTAAATTATTGACTTAATGCACTGTTGTGTTTTCTTTTATTTCATATGTCTTATAGTGTATTTAGGAAGTTTGCACTAAAAACGTGCAATAAATCCTGGAAATACTATAAACACAGAAAAATTAGACCAACACATAGCCTGCCTGCTCCAAGCAGAAACAACTTTGCATTACACTTACTATTTTCTTTGCTTATATTAGTACTGATTTATGCATTGTGTTTTTAGCATTACTTTTTGCATTATGACTAAACAGACAACCAGGAGGGATGAAAGCAGGCAATTCTTATATAGAAAAAATGCTGTCTACACTGTTCCTGAGGATCCAATACGTGGTACAGCATAAACAGTCCTTTAAAAATACACAAAAATCCACACAACAAAGGAAAATGCATATGTAAACCTTTGAAATGCTTGCAAAAGTTTACTTACATGCTCCTTTTACTGATAGTAGCTGCTTTTCTTATCTATATGGCATATTTATCACAATCAGATGCCCCCCTTACCACACTTCAGACATCATACATATTACCACTGACTGGGAACACAGTATTTTTCAACACTTCGTATGTGTCTCCTTTAACTGGTGACCCACAGCCTCTCAACATCTCAGGCCTGAAATATCCTGATCCTTTCACCAGGTCACCAGCACAACTATGCTTAACCAGACACCACTACCAACAGTTCCTGAATCTACAATGTGCATCCCTGTGGCAGTTGAACCCAGACTCTACAGATACAACCTCTCTATGGTCTATGGATAATGCAAAAAATAATGCTAAAAAACACAATGAACTTGTTGTCACACTTGGACAGCTGGTTCTGATCCCTGTATCATTTTTTGTAAATATAAAAAAATGTGATATGAACTATCTGTCAGGGGGAAATGCTGGCTTGCTGACATTGGCACATCCAAAACCCCAGGGATAAGTTCAAAGGACAGGAAGTAGTTTTAAACTGCAGATTTTTAAAATGCAATTACCTTGTCAATTTGCTTTGATCCCAGGAAATAAAATTAGCCATTCATGACGTCCTCAGGGAAATCCTTTGATCTGCACTAGGTGTCATAAAGGAAAGACCATACCTGTGTTTTGGGTGTCTCCCAAAGATAGCCAGTAATTACATCAAAGGGGCTTTGATGTCTGGGCCAAGCAGGACCCAGACTAATTTGGAAAGCCCAATAACCATTCCAAGGAAGCCCTTGAATTACAAAGAGACTTTTGATGTGTGTGTGAAGCAAGAGCACAGACCAGTTTTGACCAGACAACATGAGAAGAGAAGATTTATTTTGTCATCTATTTGTAATACGTCCCCTGTGATCAGACCATCTACTGTACACAACCACCTCCTAATAAAGTTACCTGCACACCATGTGGTGAAACAGGGGCCAGCAATTGCCCAGCATCAATTCTTAGCATGCAGTTCCCTGAAATAGACTGGTTCAATGAACTTAAGGACATTCAAAATGTGGGGTACCCAAATAAAAGACCTGATAGGAAGCCCTTGGGACTGGCATGGGGCTTTATATCCTGTAAGAATAACACTCTGCCTTGCCAAGAAGATATATATGCCTACAAACAAGGATATTTTATAAAGCACTGTGGCAGAATAAAACTACCAAAATGAAAAACTAAGAGACTTAAATGCTCCTTGAGTTCAGTATACACTGACATTTCTGATACCACTTGGGAGTACCAAACAGCCATTGAATATCTGGGAGAAGATATCAAAGATCTTTTTATTCAGCTAAATCATCAAATGGAAGAACTGGTGTGCAATTTGAATGTGGCAGAAGACATTGGTGAAGCTGCTAATCAGCACTTCAATGCCTTATTACTTGCAGGCTGGCCAGGCTTAGAACAAGCATGCAAAACTGATGCATGTTTTGATCCTGTCACATGTCAGTTATAGGTGACTAAGCTTAATCATAGCATTCACTCCTTTCCAGGAACTTTGCATTTATTTACCACCGTATACTTGCCTCAGGATATGTTCATACTTACCCAACCTATAATCTCTGTACCTCAATATACTCCAAAGAATCTCACATTGTAGTGGCGTTGGCCCTTTGAGGGCCCTAACAATATCTACATAAGGCTTTACCAAACAATTGCCTTTTAGACAGTAGGATGGTGGGCAGACTTAACACTCCAGTTCTCATTGCAGGTTACATGTGGAAAGATGAGGAATCCTTTTGCATATTGTATTTTAATTGCACTGTTACAGACATGAGAGAAACATTAGTTTCACGTTTGCATACCTATGACACCCCACAACAGACACAATTTCGCTTGGCTTTAGATAGATTAAGGACAACACTGCAAAGCTTACTGTACATTTACTTAAAGTACAACTTAGATGGAAACAAATACACTTTAAAAATGAGCTTTATAAAATAGAGCAACAATTACAAAGAATGGAACAACAGCTAACACAAATTGTAGAATTCATGGCAAGTTACTCAGACATAGATTTTAATAACTGGCAGAGAAGGTTTAACCATGTGTAAAGTTCTCTGTTCGGTAACTGGGGGAACTGGGCTTTGGATCCCTTGGGATGGCTGGTTTCCATTTTTTCTTGGTTGCTGTCACCAGTCTGTTTAATAATAGTAATAGTTTTAAGAGCAATAGGACATTTATTATTGTGCTACAGCAAGTAAAGTTTTACCCATTACTTTCATTAGTATTTTTTTTTCAGATCATGTTCTCAAATCCTGCCTGTGCAACAGTACTGACCTGCCTCAGACATCTTGACACTTGGCATACCTTAAATAGAAGCCAAAGAGTCAGGTCTGCTCTCACATTGTTCATATCCCCAGTCTCATCTCACAAGCAAAGTGCTTTGGTTGTGAGTTCATCTTTTCAACAACTCCACAAGCAAGACCCCACCTGAAGGCTCATTTCCTCCACTGTCATCCGGCCTTATATGTCTGTCTTACTATGAACTGTGATGGACTCTCTTGTTCCCTGGCATCTGCATTATGTTATCATCCTTTACATTCACCAACAGATAACTGCTTTTATTCTCAATTATATTTGTGTAAAGGCAGGGGAAATTGCATGACCTGCAATGAATTTCCTATCCAGATTTGGCCTAATTACTCCTTGGAAGAAATCCAGGCATTGAATCAAACTATTGACTATATTTTGGCACTCCAGTGGGGGAACTATTGACAATGATTTGCAAATTCTACCATAAAATGTATCTGCAGCCCAAAAGGGCATTTTTATTTCTTGGAAGGAGGCTATTGGAGATTGTTTAACATTCCAACAAACTAGTAACAGTGCTTTGGGGGACCAAAGTGCTGCTGCTGGACCACTTATTTAAGCTGAAAGAATACTAATGAGATTAATGAACTGTATTCTGCTAACTGCATTCTGCTTTTATTATAATGTAAGAAGTATAATCTAAAATATAGATATTGTAGCTACAATGTAGAGTGTATTGTTAAGATAAATAAGGTTTTATAGCCAAGCTATTTTTTACTGTATTTCACATCTCTGAGTGGATCTTTAAGACAGATAAGGTTTTTAACCAATATATTACTTTTGTTGATTGCGCTATTCACTTTAGAAGGTCAAGTTTAGACCTCTTATCTATGAAGAAACCACACATTACCTGTTACATTTCATAGCATTACTTTCTCTACTCCTTAAGACTCAACTGTCTGCTAACTTTAAAGTTAAAAGCCACCTGATACTGTAAGAAACAGACAAACTGTGAAACCAGGTGTTGTGACTTCAATCAATCAATCAAACTTTATTTAACCAGGCATAACACCATTGAGCAAGCTCATTTTCAAAGTGGTCCTGGACATAGGACTTCAAGGTCATGACTTAATTAAAACAGATAAATAATAGGGCCAAGTCTTAGATTATCAGCTTGTAATAGTATAGAAAACAAGCATGGAATGACAGTGGATGCATCTGAACCATGCATAGGAAGCATTGCTAGGGACTTGGATTGACAAGATAAGAAGCTGAACTTCTCCTATAAAAGGCCACTTACCAGAGAGAGAGAGAGAGAGAGATAGAGGGGTCTTTTCTTTCATCAGTCAGCTCAGCATTGGGACCAGCTGCAGACAGAAGATTACCCTCATGGCTTCATTAATCTGAGAACTGGCTTGAACTAAAGGTGGTAAGATAGCTGCATTTGTTCCTGGCTTTATAATAATGCAAGAGCAGGGTGACTTGTTTAAAAAAATATTTTCTATTTGTTAAGGAATACATTACTTATTTATTAATTATAATTATTTTCTTGATTATTCATTCTGCATAAGTTGCTGTCAGTAAAATTTGTTTTAATAAATAGCTGACTGTCAAATAAAAAAAATAGATTTCTATGACCACTGCTATATTGGTCACTTGGGGACACTAAAATTAACCATAGAGGATTATAAACATTTATTGATCTGTACAGATCCTGCGTGTCCTGTCCCAATTCATAGAATAGTTGGTTGGTGTAAGCTAGATTCTGGGTTGGAAGATGCTGAAAAATTTAAAATATATAATTGCCCTAGACATGGTAATTTAGGTTTAAACTGTGTAGTCAGAATCTTTGCCCAATTGGGAAAATATCATTGTCCTTCTCCCTTTACCCACAAACACCAAAATCAGGAGGATTTTGATGAGTTCAGTGTATACTCACACAAAAATAAAATACTTCTAATCAGTAAACAGGATCAGGACATCATAGAGGCAGGGGATATAATTGGCTCAGAACATCATGAATTAACAGCCTTTTGTTTAGCGACCCCAGTGAGGTTATATCCTAGCATAAATCAATTACTGGCTATGTCTGTTCTCCCGATGGTCATGAAAGTCAGGAAACTGATTTCCATGTACACGGAGAATGCTTAAAAAGTCATGCTCTTGAAACAGCTCCAAACCTTGGCAAAACAACGTATACTTTAGGAGTTATTCGCATTTGTTTATAGTATGGTATGTATGGCTGACATTTGTCCCTCAAACTTCACGTATGCACCTTGAATAAAATGGCAAAAAAATACATGTTTTATATTAGAAAAATTGCTTTTTAGTACAAAATTACTTTTGTACCTACATCTAATGTATGGATGCTTAATTTGGTGTTGATATGTTACATATTTTCTTACCAAAATGGTGTACGTTGCCTTTTTTATTGTAAAAAACAACTTTTTTCTGCTATTTTGACCAGTGTAGAAAAGAAAGAAATTGCTTGTAATTAATTGCATAGCACCATTGGAAAGGTAATTTTGTGCAGAACAACTTTGCCACTCATACTTTGTGTGTAGCACTTATGGTTCATGAGGTATTCGCATTTGTTTGTAGCATGCTGATTATGGCTTGATTTTGCTTAGAAAGGCCCAGGATGCAGTGTTGAGACTATACAGGACACTGGTGGTGGAACTGTCAAAGAGCTCCTGTGGAATGAATGAGATAAGTGAGGGAGAGGAGGAGGGCAAGGCAGGGGATTGCTAGGCTGAGGGGGGAGGGAGGGATAAAATTGGAAGGGGAGGTTTGTGAAAAAACAGAAGTATTGAATAAGTACTTTTGCTCGATATTTACAGAGGAGGAAGAGGGTAGAGGACCTGAGCTAAAGGGGAGGGATGGCAAAGGGGTGGATCAGAGCCCGTTCATTGTGGAGTGGGTTAGGAAAGAACTAGAAAGATTGAGGGTGGACAAGGCAATGGGGCCAGACAGGTTACATCCCAGAGTGATCAGGGAATTGAAGGAGATGTTGTCGGCCCCATTGACAAGGCTATTGAACTTGTCCCTGGATACGGGAAGGGTGCTGGAGGACTGGAAGAGGGCAGACATGGTGCCTTTGCACAAGGGAGGAAGTAGAGAGGTGACTGAGAACTATCAACCTGTCAGCCTCACCTCGGTGGTGGGGAAGGTAATGGAGGCTCTAATCAAGGAGAGAGTCGTGGACTATCTGGAGGAGAATGGCTTGCAGGACAGCAGACAGCATGGCTTCACAAAGGAAAGGTCATGCCAGATGAGCCTCATTGAGTTCTTCGATTGGGTGACTCAGGTAATTGACCAGGGAGGGGCGGTAGATGTGGCCTATCTGGACTTCAAAAAAGCCTTTGACACCATCCTCCACAGAAGGCTGATGAGCGAGCTGGAAAGTCTAGGGTTAGGTGGAAAAATAACAAGGTGGGTGGAGGCCTGGTTAGAGGGAAGAACCCAGAGTGTGGTGCTAAATGGGGCATACTCCAGGATGAGAGGGGTGAGGAGTGGAGTGCCCCAGGGGTCAGTTTTGGGACCTCTCCTTTTTTTTTCTTAGTTTACCTCCTTTTCCTGGCTGCCCCCTTCAGCCCGACTGCCCCCCCAGCCCCGATATCCCAGAATCACCGGGGTACCTTATGCCCGGCCTGGGAGCAGAGCCAGCAGAGGGTCGGGTGTCATACTGTGACTGGATCCATTTTTCCATTTTTCTGTTGTCCTCCCCATTTTTACCTCAGGGCCCCAGGAGTAGAGACGCATGCGCGTGGAGATGCACATGGGTACTACAGCCCCGGTGACAGCCCCATCCACCCACTCATTGGCCTAGCACCTGGTGCTCCCTCTGGCCTGCACTGCCCCTTGGCCTCTACTGCAGGGCAGTCAAGAGCTGAGAGATACCACCATCCCTCCCCAGAGAGGAGAGCTGCCCCCCGGCAGCTCCATCTAGCTCCATGCCCTCCCCCCCGCCGACCTCCGATGGTCCACGCTCATTCCTGAACACGGGTCATCGGCATGGCGTGAGGTAAGGCATCCAGCACACCTTAGCCCTTGGCACCACCGGTGCTGGCTGGGACCTCTCCTTTTTAACATTTACATCAGTGATACAGTGGAGGGTTTGAGGGGGAGGGTGTGCCTATTTGCTGACAATACAAAGATCTGCAATAGGGTGGACACCCCAGAGGGGTGGAGAACATGAGGCAGGACCTAAAGACACTCTAGGAGTCATCAAAGATGTGGCAGCTGAAATTTAATGCCAAAAAGTGCACTGTGATGCATGTGGTGAGTAGAAACACACAAGTAGGATACACTCTAGGAGGGGAGACAATCAAAGTAACAGAACTGGAGAGGGATCTGGGGGATCATAGTCTCATGCAATCTTAAGATAGGAAAGTTTAACCAATGTAGCAAGGCAGTGGGTAAGGCCAATGGAATGTTGGCATACATCAGCAGGGGCATTACTAATAGAAGGAGGGAGGTAACAATGCTCCTCTACAAAGCCATGATGAGGCCGCATTTAGAGTACGGGGTCCAGTTCTGGAGATCACACTTCTGAATGGACGTAGATGGGATGGAGAGGGTTCAGAGAAGGGCAGCCAAGATGGTGCAAGGTATGCAAGGGAAGGCATACGAGCAGAGGTATAAGGAGTGGGACCTGTACACGCTGGAGACAAGAAGGGAAAGGGGAGACATGATTGAAACTTTTAAATAAGTGAAGGGGCTCAACAAAGTAAGGGAAGGATGTTTATAGTACTTAAGAAGGAGGGAGCCAGAACTAGACGGCATAGCCTCAGACTGCAGGGTAAAAGATACAGAGGCAATGTGAGAGGGTGATTCTTCACAGAGAGAGTGGTGGACCTTGGAACAGACTACCAGAAGAAGTGATGGGACTGAATTGGTGGAGGGATCCAGGAGGGCATGGGACAGACACATGGGGCTGAGTAGCAGGGAGAGGGCAGGGGCTGGTGGGGGGAGGTGGGGGGGAGTAGGGCAGACTAGATGGGCCAGTGTGGTCCTTTTCTGCCATCAAGCTTCTATGATTCTACGATCTGAAAGGCATGGTAAAGACGCATCAGATATCAGGGTGTCTTAAAGGGGGAACCCTGAATCTACTGATGTCAAAAATATAAATAAAAAAGCCTCTTAGGAGAGATTGGAAATGGTGCCTACTAAAATGAAATGTAAACAAAAAAGTCACTGCCACACCTCCTGAATGTAGACAGGAGAAAGCAGACGATAAAGAAAAAAGCACCCTCATCAGAGGACATATAAAAATGGTGGCAGAGTTTTTCCAAGCCATCTAGGCTGTTTGACATTTTTATGACATGAATGCCACCCCCTCCCCAGGTTCAGGTGCCAGCCTATCTGCCTGTAGCAGAGAAGGAAGAAGAGTACTATGTATAAGTGGGAGGAAGGTGATCCCATGAAATCAGAGGGTGCACCTGAGCAAGATTTTGGCTCTCCTCCAGGACATAATGGAGACTATTCTTCATTTTCCTCATTTGTCAGAGATATTTATTTTTATTTAAACTTCTGTTAACCAGGTAAGTGTAATGAGCCAAGGGCTTTTTTAATACATGACCCAGGGCTATTTACAACAGCCAAGATGTTACATGCAAGTACAGATACATGAAAGAACAATGCAAACATATCAAAAACATACAATTATATAAAACAATTGCAGGAAAGTTGATTGCAGTAATATTTCTTCAAACATAATTTAACAACTGCATGGCTAAGTCCATGATATAAACAGTTTGGTAGTGAATTCCAGTTGTTGGCTGCACACACTGTAAAAGCTCATCCACCCATACTTGTAAAGACTTTGGGAACAACAAATTTAGTGCTAAAGTTTGATCTTAGAGTCCTAACTTCCTTGCTTGATGCTTGATACTTTAACCATCCACCCTCAGGAAACTAAGGAGAATGAAGAGACTGCTGAATTTATGGACATTGATGGGTATGGCTCCCTCAAGGGGGTTGCTAGTCCCGATACACAGGTCCCTTAATGGCCATATCAAAAGTCATGTTTGCACCTATTTCAGCTGCAGCCACCAACCAGTACCAAGTGGACAGACAGAATGTAGAATAGCTGTATGCCCTCGCTGATCACCAAGGTACAGTCCAGCCTGCTGCTTGCGAGACAGTAGAAGTCACACTCTCCGCACAGTCTCCAGAAAAGGACTCTAAAAAATTGGATGCTATGGCCAGAAAATTTACACTACAGCTTTCCTGATCATTAGGTAGGCAGGTTATCCAGCATAAATAGCATGGCACCAGAAAGCTTTGTGGAACACAATTCTGGCACTTGCTGATGGAGCAGACAGTGATCTGGTGCAGGGTTTGGGTGCCACTGCAAGATCAGCCCTGGATATCACTAAATACCATTATAGATTGAGGGAGTGCTCCCAACCAATCAGAGCGCTCCTTTCCCCTGCGCATGAGACACTCTTATTCTGTAAAGAGTGTCTCAGGTGCATATGCCCTGGAAACAGGCACGTTCCGGGAACAGTTTTCTTTTAAATATATTATTGATCACTCTCTATCAATAATATATTAATATGTCCCCTGTCACCACTCCTTCTTGCATTAGAGTGGTTTCACATACCTTCAGCTTGAGCCAGAACAGCTCAGTTTCACTGTTCTCACTCTAGCCGAACGTGCGTGAAACCACCCTGATGCAGCAACGAGTGGCTCCGGGAGATGCATTAACATATATTTCTACAGTGCTGTAGATTCGAATGACATGGCAGCTAGAGTTCTAGCTCCTGCACTGTCCTTAAGAAGATTCTTCTGGTTAAGGACTACCATCTTTTCCCAGGATACCCAAACCAAAGCCATGGATTGCTTCTTTGAAATAAATTCACAGTTTTGGTGACAAAACGGACGCATATATGGGGGGGGCGCTGTGGAGCCCGAGCAATATGGTCGCAGGGAATTAGAGAGAATCGATACCTCAAGATAAAACTTCTTCTTTGAAGGTTAAGAGTTTCATACGAAACCAACAAAGTACATTTTTGGATATCAGAGATCTCGTAGAGCAAAAATGGGGAATCCTAAGAAGGATAGATTGGGAGGAGAGAGTGCTAAAAGCAAAAGTTATGCAGGCCCATTACCCACGCGGTCGGCACAAGGCCATTCTACTTTGGATCCTGATACAGAAGGAGACAAGGAGACTACAGACATTGGGGCAAAAAATGAATCGTATGCTTGCATCCATGGCAGACCTTTCTGACCGTTTCGATGCCCTGTCAAACAGAGTGACTCTCCTGGAGACAGACATAGGATCAATCAAAATTGTGGCTTCCGATGCTAAGAAACAGTCGGAGACAGCGATGGGTACAGCAGCAAGTCTGGTGCAGGAGAATAAACATCTTCGGTCTCGGCTCGAGAGCTTGGAAAACCAAGCCAGGGCCTCCAATCTCAGGATATTAGGAATTCTGGAAGGCAATGAAGGGGACCATCTCAGTCTATTTTTAAAAGACTGGTTGGAACAGCAGTTGGGTCAGCATCTTCTGAACAGAAACTGGTCAATTCAAAAGGCTTACAGAGTTGCCTTACGTGGAAGGCCTAGCAGTATGGACACCCCGAGGACAATCGTGGCGGTGATGGATAGTATGGGGACTAGAGATCTTATTTTGTCCCTTACCAGACAAAAGCGTAATCTGCTTCAACATGGAGAGAGAGAGTGTCCATATATCCCAACTTAAGCTACGCGACAAGGCAAAAAAAGAAACGTTTCAATGGCATACGAGCTATGCTTCGGGAAGCAGGTATTACACACAACATGCTGTTCCCTGCAAGATTCAGAGTGGTGCACGATGGAAAAGTTTACATATTTTCGGATCCTGCTGATGCCCTGACTTGGTCGCAAAAACATGCAAAGCTGTCTAGAAGACGACGGGAGTCTTCTCAATCTAAATGGAAGATGAAGAGGACAATGAGCTCTAAAGAGACACTTATATTTAGCCGACCCCAGGTTTGACAGCCATAATTAAGGCTGGGACGATATTAGCTTTTCCTAAATATTGGACTTTCAGCTTATAAAGGGAAAGGGATAGTTAAATGTCCCTGTAACTATGGTGGGAAGGGCATGATGTTATATGGATATGTTTTGGGGAGGAAAAGGGAATTCCCCTCTTCTTGAACAAGCAAATTGCTTTTCTTTCATTAGTAATAAGTTTTAAGTAGATAGCTTATATACGAAGTTACTTTGTGGCTTAAAGAATATATGCTCGTTGAGGTCTATTAAGTCAAGAGCTGAATATCCCCAACAGTATAATACCATAATGGTATAATTCATGGTTAAGCATGCTGCTTTTTTTTACTGTCCTTTTATAGGAAGTTTAAAATATGGATTTTTATGAATTAATAGTTATTAAGCATGCAGCTCTTGGGCTCATTATATACAACAATTAATCTTGTTTTCTCATTTGCATGAATATTCTTATAAATGGAATACCCCCTATGCTGTATCTCATAGATGTATGACGGTTGTGTTTAACTGCATGTATTAAGAGGGGTGGCGCCCTCATGTGGAGATTATATGTATCCTCAAGCTCTACATCAGAAATAGTACTGTATGTTTACTATGCAAAATAATAAACAAAAAGTTAAAAAAAAAAAAGATGCATATATGAAAAACTGGATGAATACAAGATCACTCACAAGAATAACAATGAGAAGAACAGGCGTTCTACCTCCTATTGGCCCTGCAGAAGAGGAGGCAAAGGGAGAGGTTACTTTCCAAGAGTCAATACCACATATGCCCCCTGTGAGTATTAGCCATAAAGGGGATACCACAGGAGCAGGGGCGGAAGGGGTGCAAAGCATACTGCTGCTGCAGCACCAGCATCCAACCCCCAACCAAAGCAAACTCCCTGAAAATTCCATCTAGGTTGCCCATCCATTGCAAGTGGGGGGTAGACTGCCTTGTTACTTTCAGAAATGGGCAACTATTACCTCAGACTAAGTCCTGAAGGTAGTGAGCCAGGGACTATCTCTGCAGTTCAAGAAAAAAAAAACAACACCGCAGCAACACAAACATTTTTCAACACACTTTCCAATGGAGAGAATTCTGCTAGAATGGGAAGTAAAACAATCGCTGACAGCAAAAGCTGCAGAAAAGGTCCCTGCCTCTCAGTGGAAAAAGGGCCTTTTTTCAAGGTACTACCTCACCCACAAGAAAAATGGTGAGTGATGACTCATTTTAGATCTCAGGTATCTGAACAAGCATATAAGGAAAGAAATTCTCAAGACAGTCACACTGAGAATGATGATTCCATCTCTGCAGCCAGGACACTGGCTAAGATCACTGGATCAGAAAGATGTCTATTTTCATATCCCAGTTAGGCCATCACACAGAAGATATCTCAGGTTTAAGCTAGGAAAATGCCAGTACCAGTTCACAGCTCTTCCCTTTGGCCTCACCTGAGCACCAAGAGCATTCACAAAGTGCTTTGTGGTTGTGGCATCACACCTGAGAACACAAGGTGCAAACATTTTTTCTTGCCTGGATGAAAGGCTAGTCTCAAGAAAAACAGAACAGGAGACAAGGTGCTCTCTACAGACTGTAAAATGCACATTGGAGTCTGTTGGATTCCTCATAAACCTGTGGAGGTCCCACCTAGAACCTGTTCATGTACTGGACTTCATAGGAGCAGAGCTAAACACCTTACAGGGGAAAGATTTCCTCCAGCAGGCCAGATTTTCAGCTCTGGTTGCACAGCAGAGTCCTTCACAATAGGTCAGCCAAGACCTACAAGGGACTTCCTGGAATTACTAGGACACATGGCCGCATCCACATTTGTGGTTCAAAGGGCCAGACTGCAAATGAGAGATATCTAGAACCAGTACCACTTAAGAGACGACTGGTCTCAAAGCTAGAAATCACTCTCAAAACTAGTGCCAGTGACAAAAACACTAGCAAAGTCACTAGAATGGTGGAAGGAAGAAAACAACCCCATAGAGGGCATGTCCTTCCTTCAACAATCTCCAATAAGTGTCCTTATTACAGATGCCTCACTCTTGGGGTGGAGCACCCACCTACAGGATCTCACAGAGAGTAGCACATGGAACCCACAGGAGTCACTGAAACACATCAACCTCCCTGAGCTTGAGGCAGTGTTGCTAGAAATTAAATTTTTGTCCTCCCAGCTACAGGGTCAGTCTGTGCAAATCAGAACAGAAAACACCATAACAATGTATTACATGTAACCCCCCTGTGGGGCTTACCTTATTTGCCCCCAGTCTCCCATTTTGCCTCCCATTGCTGGTGTTCCCCCAATCTCCCCCTGGTGCTTGCACCACCTCTGGCCCGAGTCCCAATGTGCCCCATGGCCCCCAAACAGCCTGTGTTTGTTTTTGCCCACAATGGAGCTTGAGGAGCAATTACAGAGCCACCTTCTCCCCCTACACTTCAAGGTGGGTGGATGGCTTGTTCATGCATAGAAGTGCCTCCAAATTTTCTTACCACCATAGTGGTAAAACAGGCAGTCCTTTACTTGTGTTGGTCCCTGATTGCAGCTGGGCAGGGACAAGACAATTGAACAAGGCACCCTAGAAGCCTCCCTGTGCTTTAAATTTAGAGTGCCTATTGGGAAGCGCCCTTGCCTCATGAATATTAATGAGCCACTATGTATATTGATGAGACAGTTACGAAATCCTCAGCTCTGCACACACACGTGCCAATAAGTGTCCAAAACCAAAGCAAAAAATGAGCACTGCAGGTAATAGTTATAATTATAAGCAGTAAAATTGCAAGGCCACTACAATACAGAATCCGTTCTTTACTGCTCTTCACATTGCAAGGCCATCAGGAGGATCTTCCTGATCACGCATGTGTAGTGTGAAACCGGTTGAGGCTTGAGATTCTGTACTGCAGGGTGGCCTTGCAATTTTACTGCCTTTAATAAATTTATAGCTATTACCTGCAGTGATGTTGGTGAGACAGCCTGTCTAGCACCTGGGGACTACTGATTTTGATGCTAGCGACAGGCTAAGGACAGCAAAGAAATGTTAAATAAGGAAGACGCTTAAGAGGGCACAGTGACTGCTTCAAGACAGTGGGGCAATGAAATAAATAAAATGTTTATACTGGCTGCACCATAACATTAATGTTGGGACTGCTAAGGACTGCATGGGGGACTGTAAATGATAGCAGCCATGTTTGCAGCCTTTGACCATACAGCAGACAATCGGAATGCTAAAATTTCAGGCAAAGACTTTTGGGACTGAGCCAAGACTTGTGGGAGAAAAATCAGGGACAAATGTTGGCACCTAAACAGGGAACCTATCAGGCGTCAAGGGAGCCTGATTAATATTAATTTTTAAAAGAGACAATTGAATAAGGCAATCAGGAACTGCTGACAGCTCCCAAAATCCTAGAGACTTTCCAGTCTGAGTTCAGTTCAGCACAAGCCCCTCCACAGGCAGGGGGGCGCTGGTCCCTTGCCAAAGAAAATGGGCCAGTAGTTAGTTTAGCGGGGACCCCTCCATCGGGAGGGGGGCTCTTGGCTCTGCTAAGAGAAATGTGGCTGTAAGGAATTGGAGTTGCTGGCCTGGGGGTTGCCAGATATTTGTCCCCCAGGGCTGGCATTTGCCTTCCCACATTTGAGAAGATGTTGTAGGAGAACTCTGAATTTAACTTCAGCTGTGAGAGAGCTACACGAGTTCCTGCCTGCAGTTGTGAGAGGGCTGCAAGAATGCTTTTGCCTCTGCAGTGAGAGTGCTGATGAATCCTGTGACTTTAGTAGATATGAAAGTTGCATGTTGATCCTGACTGAGTAAGCTTCTACTAAATGTACAAGGGGACTCTGAGATCTCCTTTGGGCCAAGTAGCCAAGAGGTGCTCAGTGTCTGTCTGCACCCTGTGCCTAATCAGCGCCTAGTATAGGGTGAACATTTGTTTGAATGACTGTGGATGGTCTAGAGACTGTAAATGCCTGATGTGACTGTTAAGCGTGCCTACAGAAATGGAATGGAAGTATCCTGAGGTCAGAGCTTTTCCTAAAATTTCCTGTGAGGACTTTGTGAAATGTTCTAATTCTAGCTGCTAACCACCAGCTGGCCAAAAGGAACTGTGCTACATGATCTGGCTTGTGATTGTGAGAAGCCAGTGTTGAGCTTGTGAGAAGTGACAGTGAACAAGATTTACTAACAAGTAAAGTGCCTAACTTGGTTGAGAGCCATGCCTTAATCTCTGTCTGATATCTTGGTGAGGAATCATGCCTTAAGCTCCTGCATTGTCTTAGAGAGGGAAAGAGAATTCATTTACTGCAAAGGACTGAGCCAAAGTTGTGGGTCTTCCCTAACCCACAGGGTTGCACCCACATTTTGAGACTGTATCCTGTATGTTGAAAGGACCACGCCTACCATGCTGGCCAAATGGTTGAAGTGCCTGTTGATGTTTTGATGATTCAAAGCAATTGAAATGCCTGAATTTGAACAAGAGACTGTCTTGGATCAGCTTGGGAGTCAACCGGGTAGTGTGCCAGCCAAGACACTGCCATATTCACTAAAAATACCACCAACAGCTTAATCGGGTTCAAGGTCAGTTGGCATTCATCTGTATCCTCCTGCCCCAGGTCGTGCCTGAAAATTGGCAGAATCTGTGTAGTGCACTTACCCGGTCAACAAAAACTAAATAAATAAATACAATATACATTTTCCCCAGAGGGGCATAGCCCAGACGTGGGGTCTGAGGCAAGCTGGCCCTGGTCCCAGCCTGGTCTGTTTCCAGAATGTTCCAGAATTGTGACTTCAAGCCCAAGAACAGATGCACCTGCAAAGAAGCTGAGGGAGTTCCAGAAATGCAAGCTGCAAGAACCTGTTTATAAGAGGGGTCAGCACAAGCTCCTGCCTGCACCTCAGCTTAAAGTTCGTCTCCCAATTTGTGTTTATACTACCTGTCTACCTGAAATAACTTTTCTGCACCTGATGATGACTACAGAACCATGAGTATGCAGACACAGTTCTGCAAAACCAGAAAGAGACTGTAAATATTTATTGTTCCGCTTGCCAAGTTTCAGTATCTAAAGCCCAAGTTCTTAAGCATGGAAGTTGCCTGTCTGTCACAGAGTTGATATAAAAATAATCAAGAAAAAGAATGCTAATCTTATTTTCTTTTCAGGGCCCCAACCCCAGCCAACCAGCTGCAACTTATTCAGGCTTGCAGCTTAATATTTAATATTGGATACCCAGAGGTTTAGAATTGTGAGGCTCTATTATAGACTGGGGACTAGTACCAGTTGGGGGTAATGTGATGCTTAAAATCTAATGCAGCTAGCCAGTTAGAAAAATGTGCTGACTCCATCAGAAGGTTGGTGGGTGGCTTGTATTTGGAAGAGGTCTGAATTTAAAATGCAAAATAATTATTTTCTATTACAGATCATCTGATGTCAATCCAACTGTTGATTTACCTGATGTCAATCAAAACCTGTTGTTTATCCTCTATTTCCACTTCACCCATTCCTAACCCTCACCCAGTGTAAATAAATTATTGGTTAACCATTTTTTATAAATCTGGCGTGTGAGCATATTATTAGAGTGAGCCTATAAATCTGAAACATGTGTTTTGGGGTTTGCTAACAGTTAATCCATGAGTGGGGTGACAATGTGGTATTGTGGGTGAGTTTGCATCCCAGGTACCAGGTTATATCAGACCCACTGAAAATTATACTCTGGGTGGAGGCACTGTGCAGCAATGTTATCTATGGGAAAGAAACAGTTTAAATCAGAAATAGGAACCCAGGCCCCTCAACCCTGGCACGGGCCCACAATGCAGGGGTACGTAGCCCTTTGATACCCAGCGTCAGAGTTACATATATAAACAAGCAGGGAGGGACAAGTCAAAATAATTCTAGCTCACTCCCTATCAGAGAAAATCCTTTTGGAACTGGAAGTAAGGAATTACTGCAGACAAAGGCAGTAGAAAATGTCCCTGGATCACAATGGCACAAGGGCCTCTTTTTAAGGTACTTCCTAACCCATTAAAAGAATGAAGAATGGCAATCCATTCTAGACTTAAGGTACCTAAACAGATATATCAAGAAAGAAGACTTCAGGAGGATGACACTGGACACAATAATTCCACCCCTGCAGTCAGGAGACTGGCTGGGGTCACTGGATCTGAAGGATGCTTATTTCCACATTCCAGTCGGACCCAGCTGTAGAAAATATTTCTGGTTCAGGCTGGGGAAACGGTTATTACTAGTTCACAGCCTTACTCTTTGTCTTCACCTCAGCACCAAGAGTGTTCACAAAGTGCTTAGCTGTGGTAGCAGTTCAGCTCAGAAGGCAAGGTGTAGTGGTTTTCCCCTTACCTGGATGACGGGCTAGTCCTTTTTTTTAACTCAGCTTTATTATTATGATGGTTATACACAGTTTATTTTGCAGACATGTTCACATTTCTTATGCTCTTAATAACATTTTTACTTTCTGTCCATTATAAAGTACAAGTGAGAGCACTTATTGTTATTAAATACAATCTATTAACTCTGATCACTTACTGTATGTGGTGTTTCCATCTGCAAGTATGGTTACAATTGCATTCTTCTCTTAAATATTGTTGTTCTTAGTGTTACCAGCAATGTTTTCACTATGTAGACTTATATATTTACATACTTGCTATAATAAAAAAGCTTTAATTATTCAAATTCAGCTCATCCTATAGGCAACAGGCCATAAGTGTCCAGCTCTGTGAAATAGCCTCTATCTTTACTCTGGGTAAGCAGTATTCTTCAGTACAGGTTGTATTGGAGGTTTTACCCAGTTGAAACTAAAATGTTGGAGATGAGGCAGGTACTTATTCTAGATTGTTTTCCTATTGCCCAAGGACCCCCTCTCTGTCTTCCTGGCTTTGGTTTGGCACTCCCCCTCTTGATATCCATCTTTCCAAATTGTTTATTTAACGTTGGCCTTAATTTGGCTGTAATCCCTGCCATCCTTTGTATACTATTCACTCTGGATACCCAGGATTCAAAAGAAGGGGATGCAGGTTGGATGACTGGCTAGTCTAAGGAAAAACACAGCAGAGGAGGGCAACTAAAATGATGCAATGTCTGCACCAGAAGCCATATGAAAAGAGACAAAAAGAGCTTAATATGTATACCCTCGAGGAAAGGAGGGAGCGGGGGGACATGATAGAAATTTTCAAGTACCTCAAGGGAATCAACAAAGTCCAAGAGGGTAGCACCTTTCAGAGAAAGAGATGTGCAAGAACAAAGGGGCACAATTTGAAGATAGAGGGGGGACAGCTCAGGGGCAACATGAGGAAGTATTTTTTCATGGAGAGGGTGGTAGATGCATGAAACGGCCTTCCTGAGAAGGTTGTGGGATCAAAAACAGTGGGGGAATTCAAGAATGCATGGGACAGACATAAGGCAATTCTGGTCTGGGTTAGGAAGAAGCAGGCTGTTGGTTAACTAGGATCTGCAGCTTATCCGTTAGGTAGGGAAATGGGCAGACTGGGTGGACCAAGCAGTTCTTATCTGCTGTCAAAGTCTATGTTTCTATGAGGCAACATGCCCCATCCAGGTGGTATGGGGCACCTTGGAAGACCTGGGGTTCCTCATAAATGTACAAAAGTTCCAGACAGAATCAGTGTAGGTTTTGGACTTTATTGAAGTAGAGCTGGATACCCCACAGAGAAGACCATTCTTTCCACAAAACAGAGTAGCAAACCTGATTGCCAGTGTAGAATCATTTGTAGCCCACTCCCTCCTCAGTGTCTAGGGGTATGAATGCTGGTAAAGTCCATGGGGAGGGGGTACCACAACAGAAACTGCAAAAGATGACTTACATTTTTGATTTTTCTAGCCTGGGGTGCAGACTCCACCCATGGGGCACTGGGCTAGGAGGCAAACTTGATTAGCAACACTTTAAAATCAGGAAGACATTGAAATAAAGTCCAAACAGCAATTGTAAACAACTTGGATCCTTTAATGAAACTTGAGTTCTCCATGGAGTAACAACTTGACAAACAGTATCCCATCAGGGAAATGTCCATTGCACCCAGGGGCCCTTTAGATCAAAGTCCAGGAAAAGTCCATAGTCCTGGAAGCAGAGTTCATATTGCGGGGTGAGGTACTGATGACCCTGGTTAACTGGGCAGCATACATTTCACATTCTGGCAGATTTCTATCCTTATGCCCCCATTGGCCCACTGACCTCTCACCTCAGGGCCACTGATCCCCCCAATGGCATCTTCCTCCCTTGGCACACTCTTGGGCAACTGCCTCACTGAACTATGGGTGGCACATCCCCTTCAATGCCTCAGATACTGTGCTCCAGTGATCAGTTCTCAAATCTCCAGCCGTACATATTCCCTTCAGGCCTGGGATCCCCTTCCGATCCTTGCTCAATTCAAATTCATGGGGGCCTCTGGCTGCTCATTTCCCTCCTCTGTGGATGTGAAGTCCATACTTTCTTTCTCTCTCTACCCTCTATGCTACATCAAGCCTCGGACTTGGGCTCAATTCTCACAGCTGAGGTCCATAGCGATCTCTTTCCCATGGCTCTGCCTCTGGCCTTGCCTACATGTCCCTCCTCCCTTAGGCCCTCGATCACCCAGGCTAGGTGCTGGTTCAAATCCTACAGCTGCTAATTGCAAGGCACATCGGGCTTCTCCTCCAGATGGTGTCATCACTCCCCCCACCAGGGGATCTCGTAACTCAGGCCTCCACCACTTCAGCTGATTGCTATCTCAGGCCATCCTCCACAGAAAAAATGGTTAGCTTCAGGAGCCAAGCAGTGCTTGCCTGTTAATCCCCTTCTCCACTCTGCTAAAACTGAAAGCAACTTATAGCAACCTTTTAGATACAAGCAGCTGCCCTCCCCCCAGGAAGCCAGCATAACTAGCTCCTAGCTCCTCGAGGCTCTAAAGAATTGACCCTTTAGAGGGTCACAGGCACAGAGCCCTTAAATTTAACCCAGTGTAAAATCCAGTGCACTAATTTTAATGCTCTAACCCAAAGGGGGTTACACATTCATCCCAGGTCAAACAAGGCCTGCGAGGGATTTTCTGCAGCTCATAGGGCACATGGCCTCAGCCACAGCTGTGGTGCTTGGGCTTGCCTCCAGGTGAGGGATACAGTACCACATGAGAGGTTACTGGTCCCAAAGGTCAGATCCCTTGTCGTGCCCAGGAACAGTCATAAACAGCTTTGTTCACACACTGGAATGGTTGAAAGAAGACAATAACCTCAGAGAAGACATTCCCTTCCTCCAGTCTCCCACCAAGGTTCTCACAACAGATGCCTCACTGCTAGGGTAGGGTGGTCACCTGGAAGACCACACGGTAAATGGTATCTGTTGCCACAGGAGACACAGGAGCACAAAAACCTCCTCAAGGTTAGAACAGTGCTCCCACCAATGCAGCATTTCTTCCCAGTTGCAGGGTCAGTCAGTTCAGATACAGACTGACAACACCACAACCATGTACTACATAACCAAACAGGGAGGAACTGGGTCCTCAGATCTGCACAGGAGCAATGAGAATCTGGGATCTAGCTTACTCTCTGGATGCCAGAATTCCTGCAGTACATCTGGCAGGCAAGGACAACATACTGGCAGACTCCCTAAGCAGAATCAGTCAGGGAAATCATGAATGTGCCTTGACTCCACAACTGCTTACTTCAATTTTCAGAGGATGGGACACCCCAGAGTTAGATCAGCTGCACTCCAAAGATGGATCATTTTGCCTCATGAAACAACAACCATTTACCAAAGTTTTGTTGCAGATCCCCAATCAGGAGCCCCAGAGGATGCACTCCATTTCTGTTTATACAGAAGGTACTCATGAAGCTCATGGGGGAACCAGCAACAATGATCCCGATAATCCCTGACTGGGCGACTGGGCCAGGCAGAAACAGACCATACAGCCCGCCTAGTCTGCCCATTTCCCTACTACTGATGCAGCCCCAGATCCTATTTGATCTGCAGCTCTCCTGCTCTGCACATCTTCAGGGTACCCTTATGTCTATCCCATGCACTGTTGAACCCCCATATTGTTTTCACACCCACCACTTCTGTTGGAAGGCTGTTCCATGGCTCCACCACCCTTTCAATGAAAAAGTATTTCCTAACATTACCCCTGAGCCTTCCACCCTTTGGCCTCATATCATGCTCCCTTGTTCTAGTGCAGAGTTATTTTCTAAAATATGCTTTCCACCTGTACCCTGTTTATTCCCCTAAGGTACATGAAAGTCTCTATCATGTAACCCCCTTGTTCCCAGGGGTTACTAGAATCCCATTTAGAATCAGTGGTAGGCAGGGAAGACAGCTAGTGAAATGCCAATTAAATGGATTTCACTCTGTCTCACTCTGTTCTCAGTCTCTGATGAGCTCTGGAGGGATGATGTCATTTAGAACTGCCACAGCAAAAGTAAAAGGGTACCTGGCCAAAATTCAACCTAGCATGGACACTAACCAGAGGAGGGAGCTCATAAAGCTGGGGATAGCAAAGGCAACCAGAACCTGCAGCAAGGCCCAAAGCAAGAAGGCTAGGGCTAAGAGACCAAGCTGGGTGAGCAAGGAGGTCATGGAAAAGGTAAGGAGGAAAAGAGTTGACTTTAGGAGGTACAAGAAAACAGGGAGGGGGGGAGGACAGGGAGGAGTACCTGAAGGAATCTAAGGAGGTGACATGGGCAGTAAGGGGAGCCAAGGTGTCTACAGAGCTCAGGCTGGTACAAGGCACTAAGAAGGGTGAGAAGGACTTCTTTAGGTACATCAGGGAGAAAAGGAACTGTAAGGACCACATAGTAAGGATTAGGAAGGAGGGGGGCTGGGTGGAAGCAGTGGGCGATAAGGCAGAAGCACTAAATGATTACTTCTGCTCGTATTTACTAAGGAGAAGAATGGGGTGACAGAAGCACTAAATGATTACTTTGCTTGGTATTTACTAAGAAGAAGAGGGGGGTGATACCCAAGGGGGGAGGAACAGCAGAAATAGGGGGTAGGGGGTGACAGACAGGGAAATCATGGAGGGCAGAGTTCTGAAGGGTTTGAGGGAACTGAGGGTGGACAAGGCACCAGGCCCAGATGGCATCCACCCCAGGGTACTGAAGGAGCTGGCAGAGGTCCTTGTGGGACCTTTGGCAGACCTATTTAATGCCTCACTACATTCGGGGGTGTGTACCTCAGGACTGAAGGATGGCTCATGTGGTGCCTCTCCACAAGAGTGGCCCCAAGGATGAACCGGGAAACTACAGACCAGTGAGCCTCACATCCATTGTGGGTAAGCTGATGGAGACTATCCTGAAGGAGAGGCTGGTGGCCCTCCTGAAGGCCACAGGACAGGAGACAGCATGGCTTCATATGTGGCAGATCCTGCCAAACAACCTGGTGGGGTTCTATAACTGGGTAACTAGGCAGTTGGACAGGGGCCATGCAGTGGATGTCCTGTATCTGGACTTCAGTAAGGCATTTGACTCAGTGCCACATGGGAGGCTGGGAAGTAAGTTAGAAAGCACAGGGACAGGTGCAAAGCTGGTGATATGGATAGGGAACTGGCTTCAGGGAAGGCAACAGAGGGTGGTGGTGGGTGGGGCTCTCTCATCCCCAAGGGTAGTGATGAGCAGTGTTCCACAGGGCTCGGTGTTGGGACCAGTGTTGTTTGAGATATTCATTGCAGATATATCATTGGACATTAAGAGCAAGATCAGTCTGTTTGCTGATGACACCAAGATGGTGGACAACCTAGGGGGATGGCAGGGGTTACAGGATGATCTGGAAAAGCTGGAAACCTGGTCAGACACCTGGCAACTGAGGTTTAATGCCAAAAAGTGCAATGTGCTGCATTTTGGGATGAAGAACCCAAGGAGGAGTTACCAGATAGGGGGAGTGCAGCTAGCCCAGACAGAGGAGGAGAAGGATCTGGGTGTGCTCATTACAGGGTCAATGAACAACTCTGCACAATGTAGGAAGGCAGCTGCAAAGGCCAACAAAATGCTGGGTTGTATTGTAAGGGGTATCTCCTGAAGGAGGGGGGAGGTGATTCTGCCAATGTACAGGTCATTAGTTAGACCGCATCTGGAATACTGTATGCAGTACTGGTGCCTGTATCCGAGGAGGAACATTAAGTTACTGGAGGGAGTGCAGCGCAGGGCAACAAGGATGATCAAGGGGCTGGGGGACTTGCCTTGCGAGAGGAGGCTTGGAGAGCTGAACATGTACTCACTAGAGGAGAGGGAGGACATGATTGAAACCTTTAAGTATATGAAAAGAATAAACAAGACAGGTATAGAGGGGTCGTTCAAAGTAAGGGAGGGGAGGGACACCCGGGGCCATGATATGAGACTGGAGGGAGGAAGGTTCAGGAGGGCAATGAGGAGACACTTCTTCACAGAGAGGGTGGTAGCTGGGTGGAATGTGTTAATGGCAGAAGTGGTATCCAGTAGAACAGTGGACTGCTTCAAAAGGGGCTGGGACAGTGCAAGGGGGAGGGTCAATGGAGGGGAAGGGTGGAAGGGAGGGGCAGCTGTAAAATAAGGGATGCTAGCTGCACATTCGAGCAGACTTGATAGACCTCTAGGCCTTTATCTGCAGGCAAATTTTGTATGTTTGTATGTTCGTAAGCCACATTTGCTAGCAGTTGCTAGAGCTAGCTTTAGAATGTTAGGAGTAGAGTAGCCTGCAGGAGTCCAGTGGAGGAGGCTGCAGAGTGTAGCTGCAGCTCCTCAGTCAGCTCTGGTGTAGAGCTACCTGTTTCTTTTGAATGTTTTAGTTCTCACCTTAGTGGATGACAACTGTTCCAGTCTGTGAAAGTGGTGGAGACCTGTTCTTGTGGGTTTCCCTGTGCTCCATCCCAGGAGGGATGGGGTTTGAACTCCAGCATGCAGGGCCAATCCCCTGGTCCATCTGTACTTTTGAAGCTGCCTTGGTACAACTTCTCTGTGAGTACTTGTTGTTTTCTGTGTAACCCCAGAAGTACCTGCATTCCTGTTAATGGTGGATTCTCTGACAAAGGAACCCTGTCACCTGAGACTTTCTGTTAAAAGTTATCTGCCTACATTTGGAGTCCAGTATGTGACCGTCCATGTACAGAACTTTTAATTTCTGACACCCCTGAGGTGTGTGTAGTATGTTAAGTGTGATATACATTTGAGACAACACCTACAGTTTCTGCAGTTGTATGATGTTATTAATCAGATGAATGGCTGAGTGTAAGCTTGGAAACAAAAGGTGGGAGACCCCCCATCTGGAGTAACCAGTTTACCTCTATGGGTTCTGAAGGGCACCTATTTCTTTTCATTCAGTGCATGTGGCCAATGCCTGAGGAAAGTGTTTACCCCATATGTGGGTTTGTTTCTTCCAGTTTACCCCAGTTTAGTGGGTTCTGAAAGTCCTGAGCCAGTTTGAGCTTGTTGTGGTCGTATGTGCCACATTCATTCCTGTGTAAGATGGAAACAGTACCTGTATCTGGCCGGATGTGTCAATTTCCAATGGGAACCAGTGTGTTCACAAGTGTGTGTGTTTTCTTCATCCTATGCTAAATTGGAATTCATGAATGTCTGTACCTCAGTAATTTGCATTACCAGTAAGTGTAGCCCTATGGGGGTCCATCTTTGCTTTGTGATTATTCCTACTCTGTTACGTGAATAAAAGCCACACTGTAGCATCCCAGCCTGGTTTGGACAGTCATGTTATTGCTTCCTATTGTCTGGAGTTACTTGGGTGCCCCTGTCCAGAACTGCAAACCTAGCATAGCCCTGAGCAAATGTTTTCTCCCTGGGACCTGGGCTGTCGGCCATGGTAATTGGTTCATACCAGGTGTGTGCCAAGCAGTTGCCACACTTGGTAGTCTGTTTTGTATAACAGTCTTTTCCATCTGGCATATCACATCTTGTATATGGTGTCTTGCTGCTGTTGTTGTTTTTACAATGTAACCCCCCCACACCCCTCCCTTTACCCCTAGACGTTTGGTGAGAGGTGTGCCTTCTAGTTAAATAAGGGGCCAGTGGGGGGTTACAATCATATCTTCCCTCTCCCTTCTTTCTTCCAGTGAATACGTATTAAGGTCCTGAAGTCTTTCTTCATAGAGCAGGCATGGTTTTCAGTACTACTGACCCTGTCCTGCGAATCCCCAATTATCCTGCCACTGAGACGCAATGTGCTGGCTTTGTCTCTGGGCAGGATAACCTTTCCAGACCTCAGAACATTATGCTTAAGTACATGGTTCTTGAAGAGCTAGATTTTTCTGGTTTGAATCTGTCACAAATGGTTTTAAAAGTCCTGAGGGTTTCCAGGAAAACTGCAACAAGAAAGACATATGCCTCACAGTGGAAAGTATTCTCATACTGGTGCACCCCAGGAAATAAGCCCAGTATAAGCAGATCTACACTTACAGTCCCTATGCCTGAGGCCCTCAGCTTTGAAAGTGCACCTGCCACCTGTCTCAGCTTACACATCAGCAGGCAAAGATAAATCACTGGCCTCACAACCTGTTTTTGAAAGTTTTTAAGGCCTCAGCCACTGTCACCCCTCTGTGAGGTAACCAGTACCCACATGGGACTTGAACATTTGCCTTGCACAGCGGACAGAATCCCTCTTTGAGCCTATGGCTACAGAAGACTTAAAATACGTCACCTAAAAACAGTTTTCCTAGTAGCCATGGCATCTGCCAGGAGGGTGAGCAAACTGCAAGTCCTTTGCACATAATTTTCCACAGAGATAAGGTAGTCCTTAGGACAAATAGGAAATTCCTTCCTTAAGTAGTTTCACCTCAAGCAGCCAGTGGCTGTACTTGTGCTCTTCCCTGAGCACTTCAGTACAGGCAAGCAAAAACTGCACTGCCTTGATGGAAACAGGGCACTGGGCTGTTTTATGGACTGGACAAAGAAACATAGAAACATAGAAGTTGATGGCAGAAGGGGGACCTCAAGATCCATTTAGTCTGTCAGGTCTAACAGCACACAACTCTTTCTTAAATATGGTGAGGTTGGCAAGGGTAAACCAGTAGCCAGGAAGACTGTCTCTCATTGGATAGTCTTCCGCATCCAGTTCTGTCATGAGAAAGTTGTTAAGCAACCTCCAGAGCCCATTCAGCACACTCCACAAGGGGGAAGCTGCCTCTGTGGCAGCTACTGTACAAGAGGCATCCCACTTCTAGATATTTTAAAGCAGCTTCCTAGGAGACAGTCCACACCTTCACAAAGCACTACTGCCAGGACATCCAGTCCAGGAGGGATGATAGTTTTGGAACTGCTGTCTTGTAGAATCTTCTCACTACATGGATTCTGATGTTAAACCAAGGTCCCATCTGCATGGATTGGTGGTAGTTCAGGTGGATGTTAAAGATCCCATGGCACTTATCGAAAAGAGTAGCAGAATTTTTTATTGAAAACTGAAAACAAAATATACAAATCATATGACTTCATACAAAACCATAAGAAAATAATTCAAAAACAGAAATAAGTATTACTGCATACATGGAGTACAAACACAGATAATCCATATGGGCACATAACCCCATCCCATTCCCACTAAAAGAGTAGGGGAAGTTGCAGTGAAAACAAATTATACTAAAACGTATTGCTTCATACAAAACCATAATGGAGGAGGTCAAAAAACAAAAATAAGTACCACAGCGTACTTGAACTACAAACATAGATAACCCATGGTTGTACATAACCCCCATCCCATCCCCACTATAAGAGTAGGGGAGTCTTCCAATAAAAACTTAAGAGAAAATATACAAAAGTGTATGGCATCAGACAAAACCACAATAAATGAAATAAAAAACAAAAGTAAGTATTACAGCATACATGAATAACAAGCAGTGAGAATCCATAGTAGTATATAACCCCCATCCCATCCCCACTAAAAGAGTAGGGGGGTATTGTATGGTATACAAACACTGCAAGAACAGTAGTACATCATACAAAATTATAATGAAGAAAAACAAAGAAAACACAAAAAAGGACTGCATCATTATGAAAAAGTCCAGGAACAGAAGCCCCAATAGCGCCAAAAAACTTCAGGCGATACGGAGGTTTTCTCAGAACTATAAACAGCCTGTAAGCCCTGTAAAATCTGAGTGACAATCTGAGTAGGACTGCATACTTTCCGTTGTAGTAAAAATGCACATCTGGCCTGCCACAAATAGAAGTGACAAAATGCAAAAATTAAACGTAAAATACTAGGATGGTAATGAACTAAAGTAGGGGGATAAATACCATAAATCAAAATATTATACGTGAGAAAAGGAAGGGCCTTTTCCTTCCATTTATGGAGGAGAAGGGTCCACACAGGTTGTGAATAGGGGCAATCAAGAAAGAAATGCATCATGGTCTCTGGAATGGAAAGGCACGTATCCCAGGGACAAGTCCTTTTCTTCATGAGCCTTATGCTTCATATTACCACGAACACCTAGTCTGCCATGACAAGAAAGCCAGGTTACATCCCAAACCCTTTGGGGGATCCGTGGATCAGTCAGTTGGTGAAAAACTCCAGGGGAGTCCAGTTGAATGCCAAGGGAATCTCATAGCACTGGAAGGTCCAAAAAGGATGTTCCCAAAACAGACCGATATAAGTGCTTCCTTGAGGAAGAGAGAATCACCGTAGGGGTCAGAGACCACTAACGAATTTTTAAAAAGGTGGGAATGATAAATTGGGGGAGCTTAAACTTACAAAAATTCTGAGAAATTTTGAAAGGGGGGAGACACCAGGTGGCGCACAATGGAGCAATATGATGATGAAGAAGAGAAATCCAAAAGACCGGGGGTGTATTCAATAGGTAGGGGATAACAGTCTTAAGAAACAAACAGTGAAAAAACATCAAGGGGTTCAACATCCAAACCCCACCGTGGCAATAATCAAGATATGTGTAAGAACGTTTCACCGCATTTAAATGGCAGCCCCAGAATCCCTGAAAGAAAACATTATACAAGCGAGCCTCCAAGGAAAAGGGGACCGGAAAAACTGAAGCCACATGAAGAAATAAAGGAAGAACTAAGGTTTTCAACAACAAAACCCGCTTTCTCTTTGCAATTGTATGACCCTTCCAGGATGCAACCAAATGAATGGTCTTGTCCAAAACAACAGTCCAATTTGAGTGGGCATTATCAGGGGAACCAAAGGTCAATCCTAAAACTTTAACCAGGGAAAACTGTACAGGCACTCCCTCAACGTAGCGAAGTGAATGTGGGGGTGGTGGAATTGGGAGGTACAATGCCACACTCTTATTATAATTAAGTTTAGAACCAGACACACGTTCAAAACCCATTAAAAGGAGGACTAAGTCTGCCTCTTGTAGGTGCGGGGTGGTGAGAATGCAGAGATCATTCGCATAAGCCAATACTGTAGGGACAGAGTACCCAGAAGGAAAGGACAAATGAGGGATTGATGGGTGACATAAGAGTCTATGAAGTAATGGATCTATATGAAAAACATAAAGAAGAGGACTGAGAGGGCAGCCCTGTCGAACCCCGCTACGACTCAAAAAGGGGGGGCAAGTGGCGCCATTCACGTCAGGATGGATCCAGGCAGTAGAATAGAGCACTCTAATCCATTGAATAAAGCGCTGTGGAATACCGTAATGAGACAAGACTTGAAAGAGGTAGTCATGATTCACTCTATCAAACACCTTCTCCTGATCCAGTGAAAAAAGAAGTGAAGGAGAAGAAGAAGAACTAAAGGCAGAGACATCTCTAAGCAGGGAAAGATTGGAAACAAAAGTGCGTTTAGGAATAGCACAGGTCTGTACTTCTAAAATAACATGGGATGCGACAGGAAGATTATAGTCCACATCAGGGTGGGACGAATCAGGTAGCTAGATGGCCAATGGCTACTTAAAAAATTGGTTTGGCTACCATATTTTGAAAGTTATTGGCAGCTTGGCTACCTACTTATAATGTGATTTTTGAGCCCTTAAAAAAGATGGCTATTACAAATATTGGTTTGGCTACCAGATTTTGAAAGCCAGTGGCCAAACTGACCACCAACTCACAAACTGATTTGTCCCAGCCTGGTCCACATTCAAGAGACTCAAAGGCCTCCAATTCCGTATGTTCGACCAATCTCCTTTCTTGAACAACAGAAATATGATTGCGTCTGAAAAAATTCCTAGGAACAGAATGAGTAGCAATGATAGTATTGAAGAGCAAGGTAAGAATGAGTGAAAAAACATCCGAAAAAGCTTGATAAAGTTCAGCAGTAAGGCCGTCGTGCCCTGGAGAAGTACATCGGTTTTGTTTCTTAATAGCCGCCTGCACCTCTAACAAGGAAATTAGGGCTGTCAACTTGGTGCAGAGATCAGGAGGAGGAGGAGGAGAAGAGGTCAGGAAATCAAAAAAGGAAACAGCAGTGGATGTAGACACTGAAGGAGTCCCAAAAACACTGGCTAAATGGGAAGAGACCTTTAGCTGAAGAGAGGTTATAGTATCATAAACCTTAGAAGAGTCACGGTCAATAAGACGTTCAATGTGCGTGGCTGCCACCCTGTCAGAACAGCGCGCTTGTATATATCAAAAGAGGACTTTGAAGAGTGGGTGCCACAAGTAGCCTCAAGACGCAATGAGCGGGCCCTGTTATATTGATACTCTTCCATCTGGGTCTTCAAGGAAGCAATAAGAGGGGGAGCAGTCTTGAGCCGTCTCAGCAGCCCTAGAGATTACATCCTGTAAATGTCGTCATAATAACAAATACTGACGATAAGAGGAAACAGATTTACTCCTGGTATACCTAAGAAAAAAGCGTTTAAGATCCGATTTGGTATCATCCCACCAATGTAAAGGGGAGGTGCAAGCATCCAGAACCGAAATTTGGGCTAACAGAAATTCCTGACATTCTCAAATAATGCTGCCATCAGACAATAGGGAGCTATTCAACTTCCAGCGCGAAGAAACAAGAAGAGGATGAGAAGCCGTAGAAGGAAAACAAAGCAATGAGATGGCCATGTGATCCGAGGTCTCGCAAGGAATGACCTTCACCTGTTGTACCATAACATTCTGGGAGAGAAAAATAAAATCAATACGGGTGGCCAGAAGGCCTCTATGATACATCATTGTTCCTTTGGGATGCACCTCGCAATAACCGTCCTTAAGAGATGCGTACTTGAGAATAGTACGTAATGTAGTAGAGTCCCTGAAAAGCGTCTGTGTGGAGCCTCCTCTGTCAGCCAGAGTGAGACCACAATTGAAGTCTCCTCCTACATAAAGATGTCTAGAGGTGTGTAAATAAGGCTGCAACAACCAAAATAAGTCAGAATGAGCAGCAATACCCTGAGGTGCATAAACATTCAGAATCCTGAGCTGGAGGCGACAGAAAGTGCAATCAAGCAACAAGGCGTGGCCAGGGACAATATCAATCAGTCTCGTAACGGTACAGTCAAAACCAGAAAACAAAATACCCAACCCATCACATGTATCCGCACCAGAAGACCAATAGGAAGGGCCTCTAGTCCAGCCAGCAGAAGCCTGGGTCAGCTCATATTGAGTCTTCAGCCTAGTATCCTAATGTAAGTAAAGATCATGCGGGAGATCCAAAAGATACTGTAGAGAGGCAAGATGTTTTCTATGGGGTTTCATGCTGCACACATTAAGTGTGAGGCAGCGAAGACCCAAACCCACAGGGATAAGCAGAAAGAAAAAGACCGAAAGCCAGCAGAAAAACATGAAGAATTAGGCAAAGAGGCGGCAAGTAACCGCTGACTGCCACCTGGTGTCAGATGTAGTAGGGGAGGGATCTTGTTGGGAATCAGAGGAGTAGTCTAAATGGAGGGAAGAGGCCTGTGAAGATTCAGTCATTTTCCTCGTCCATTATATCACTCCACTGCTTCTATTTGGACAGGGCTTGATAGCGATTCCTGGTCAAAATGGATTGTCGGGGGAAGGGCTGGGAGCATTACGCTTACCTTTGGACTTACCCTTTTTTCCCTGAGAAACCTCCGTGAAGGAGTCCAAAGCAGGAAGGGGAGGGGTGTCATGGGGTCAGAGAGGGCACTAACCCCAGGTACCGCGTCCGTGCCAGGAGGGGTCAGGTCTTGTAACACAGGATCTGCCACTGGAAGAGCAGGAAAAGCAGAGGGAAGATCCTCACGGGGGGGCACTACGACCTGGCTGTCCCCTTCACGCTGGTGAAGAACCTGAGTCTGAGAGTCCGTGATAAGGGCTACCTGATCCTGAGGGGGACGGTCCAACTGATTATGGTCAGCCCATGGACACTGATGGTAAGTATGGCCAGTCTCATCACAGAGATTACACCTCCGTGGGTTAGGGCAACTGAGACTCACATGACCATAGGCCAAGCAAATAGTGCACCTTGGCTCGTTGCAGGTATGGCTCAGATGCGTCCGAGAACCGCATTTATGGCAGGTGTGGGGCTGACCAGGATAAAAACACAAACCTCTGTCCTACCTATATAAAAACCACCTGGTGAATGAGCTATACCCCTGTCATCCTGCTTCAATTGCACCTTAGCCTTCCAACCCCCGTCCAGACAAGGTCCTTGTCCAAAATAGGACGAGGAGTCTCGAGAATGTTGCAGCGCTGCTTAAGCCAGTATTGAATGTCCGCTATGCTCACTCCTTCATTATGAAAAAGAAGAGCAATCAATTTTACCGTAGGTTTAGTAAGAGGAATGAGCATAAGGGGGGTCCATAAATTCTGTGACTTCACCACATCATATTTGATCCAAAATTTTTCTAGAGTAGAAGCAGTCTTAAACCTTAAATCATAAACTGATTCCCCTTTAACATGTATGAAAGCAAACAATTCACTTGCTGAAATACCCATAGAGTCACGCAACAGGGAATGCAAAACAGTTTTCCTATCAGGTGCAGTAGAGAGGTCACCAAAATATTTCAGACGAACTGCATTCCTACATCGGGCTGGTTTGCCCAAATTCTGAAACAGGTCACTGAGGCGAAAGGGACGGTCAGTCAAAGCCTCACCTGTACTTAGAGTAGGCAAAGGAAGATTATCCAAGTGGGGAACAGAATCAGCTGTCGAAGAAGAGAGTAGTGCCAGTGGAGGATGCGGTACCGAAGCAGAATCCTTAGCTTGCATAGGGCCCAAAGTTTCAGGAGTTGGTTGGCCAACAGCAGAAATTCATGTTGAAGTGGAAGGGCGTAGGAGCAACAAAGCCACTGAGGATGAATGAGGGAAGGAAGTGGATTCAGCAGGTTGTTCAGTGACTGTGTTTCCCTGCATAATGTCCTGTGCGCTTACCGCTTGGGGAGAAGACCAGGGTGCACCAGGAAGTGGTTGAGTCCAACCCGCAGCATGCAGAGCGGAAGCAGGGGACCATGCAGAGTCTGGAAATGAAGTACCTCCGTGAGTAGTCATAGAGGAGAGCCTGCCTGCAGTAGCTGAAGCGGTACTGGTAAGAGCTATAAGTAAGTCCGTTGTTGATGTGTGCGATAGCCCAGAGTGTAATTCAGCCTGGTCAGAGGTAGTAGGCAGGGCGGAGTGCAGTGCATCATCCTCCTGCACAAAGCGCCATAAGAGAGAACGGTTTTGTTCATATAACAGTCTCAAGTGTGATGGAGACATAGTGTTAGTACTAGTCCCAAGAACTGTAGGAGAATGCTGGTCCAAAATCTGGGTGAGAGTTCCAAAATCAGGAGGAGAATCAGGAGGTGTACAAACAACTAGTTGTGGCGCAGAGTTCGATTCAATCAATCAATCATTCAATCAATCACTTTATTTAACGAGGCATAAACACCATTGAGCAAGCTCATTTTCAAGGTGGTCCTGGACATTAATACAATACAGTACACTTCATAAGATTACAATTACGGTGGACAACGGTGCAAAAAAAAAGAAAAAAAAAGAAAAAACATTGTGAAGGTGCCTGTCAATGTGGGCCTATACATACCGGTCAACATAATTAACATGCAAAGGTACATAATGATAAGCTTTACTGAAATGAGAAGAGACAACAATCCCATATAGTCTCCGCTAAGTAAGAGCTCATACCTAAATGATAAAAAATAAGGAGGTATTAAAGAATAGGGTAGAAATTGGGCTGAAACAGTAGGCAGCCAAAAGGGAGGCCAGAATAGGTAAAAGGTAGAGAATAGGCAGGGCCATCTTGGATCAAGGGAACTAGGCTTGTAGGTCCTAGGTTTCTGTTGTTAGGAATGTGGGGTGGATGAGATACTTAGGCGTAGGATTTGAGAGTGGCACCCGGGGCTTAGGGGTGATCAATGTCTGAAACAGTTGCATGATTCCTTCAGATAATCCGGTAATAGAGCTTTGAATATGAAAATGCTTGGAAGTGAGGATAACTTTAATGAGTCTTGCATAGTGTTCCAAAGTGATGGAAGTGAAAAGTTGATTGCTGCTGAGCCAAGGGTAGTTTTCACTCTAGGAATCTGGAAGCAGATTAAGGAGAAGCGTCTCAGGCCATAGGAACCTTTAGCCCATTTGAAGACGTTCGAGATGTATGCAGGGAGGTTATCAGATAATGCTCTAAAAAACCAGAGGAGAGCATTCCTTTTTCTTCTAGTTGAGAGTGAGATCCATCCCGAAACCTGGTATAGATGACAGTGATGTGTACTATGGGGTAGATTTAAGATAAATCTTAAAGCCCGGTGGTAAAGGGTGTCCAGTTTGTTTAGCATCGTTGATGGGCAATGACTGTAAAGGAAGTCAGCGTAGTCCAGTATAGGTAGGAATGTAGTTTGTACTAGTCTCATTCTGGCTTCTAACATGAGTAGGTGTTTAATGTGATAGAATAAACCTAATCACTGTCTTAGTTTCTTCGAGGTTTCATTTAAGTGGCACAGAAAGTTGAGCTTGTTATCCAGCCAGAACCCTAGGTATTTAAAGGTATCAACTACTTCAAGGGGTTCATCTAAGAGTGTTTGGATCTGTGTGATATGTGGACATCCTGAAGTAGACTTTGGTGAGAGAATCATTGCTTTAGTCTTTTTGGCATTGAGGAGGAGCTTATGAGTGAGAAGGTTGTATTGGAGGGTGACAAAGTCTTTCTGTAAGTACTCATGGGCCAAATCCAAGGATGAATTTGTGGTATAGAGTACAGTATCATCTCCGAATAAGTGCACGTTTGCTGTGCCCAGCTGCAAGTCCAGATTATTGATGAATATTGCAAAGAGGATAGGGCCCAGGATGGAGCCTTGTGGGACCCTCGTAACAAGGATTTTTGTGGGGACAGATTTCCTATGGCTTTGACTTGTTGTAACCTATTGGTCAGGTAGCTGGTGAACCATTTAATGGCAGAACTATCAAGTCTGATGTTACTCAGTGCAGTAAGCATGATGGTATGACTGATTATTACTGCAAGCACTAGGCAAACCAACAGGCATAGTAGGCTGGAGATCTGGAGCAGAAACCACAAAACAGAGAGCTGCATCACCTCCACCTCCTCCAGGGTCCGGGACAGCAGCCATCTTAGTCCCGCAGGAAAAAGAGTCCCCCCTGCTCACAGAAAGCAAGAGTAGGGGAATTTCCCCGGTGTCCTGGCCAAATTTCCCTCATTCACTAAAAATACCACCAACAGCTTAATCTGGTTCAAGGTCAGTTGGCATTCATCTGTATCCCCTTCCCCCGGGTCATGCCTGAAAATAGGCAGGATTTGTCTAGTGCACTTACCCAGTCAACAAAAACTAAATCAATAAATAAAAAGTACTGCTAATGAGTCTACACTTTGTATTAGGCATCATTGATGGACTCCAGTTGTTAGAAGACAAAATTACTCACTATAGTAATATTGTTTCTTCTATAGGATCCATGAATGAGCCAGAACAAACCCTGATTCTGCCTCCCCTTCTAGAACCTGAAAATGGGTTAATGCAAGAATAAGTTGTTGTTTATATGTGCCTGAGCATTACTTTTACAGAGTGAATACATTTTAAACTTGTGGTCATTTTATTTCCAGTTCTGTCTGCTAAATTTTCTATCTGAATTTTGAAAATTTTTTTCTAAAATCAAAATAAAATTTATTGGCCCAGATATTCAGACTGCGCCAGGCTGTGGTGCAAGCCTGGGCGCAGCGCAACTTGGCTGCACAGGGGCATTGACTGGGCGATATTCAACGGAACTGCGCCATGGCACAGCATTGTTGAATATCGCACCCTGGCCACCCGCAGTGTGCATGGCGCAGTGGCACTGCACCAGTGCAAGTGGCCAGAGTGGAGCAGGCAGATGTGCTAGCACAAGTTCCGTTGTGCTATGTGCAGCAACCGCGATATTCAAAAGTGCACATGCAAATGGGGCCATAATGTATGCAAGGTGCAAATGGGGCCATTTGCATGTCATTATGGCCCCATCTGCATGCAGGTGCGCTGATCCCCGGCGACTTCTGCCTGGCACCCTGCCAGGCAGCAGCCGTCGGGGACCAATGCCCTCTGCACAGCGTGGCACTGTGCCCCACAGCCCTATCACGGGCTTCAGTAAATATTAATCGCGTCCTATATTCCTGGTGATCCAGTGGACCGCTGTCAGCCCGATCACAGGCATTTGTAAAATAACATAAAGTCCTATATCCCTAGTGGTCCAGTGGACCACTCGCAGCCTGATCACAGGTATTTGTAAAATAACATAAAGTCCTATATCCCTGGTGGTCCAGTGGACCACTCACAGCCCGATCGCGGGCATTTGTATTAAGAAAAATGAAATCCAATATCCCTGGTGGTCCAGTGGACCGCTCGCAGCCCGATTGCGGGCATCTGTAATAAGAATGAATGCCAATATCCCTGGTGGTCCAGTGGACCACTCGCAGCCTGATCGTGGGCATATGTAAGTTTAAAATTAACTCCAATATCCCTGGTGGTCCAGTGGACTGCTCACAGCCCGATCGCAGGCATTCGTATTAAGAAAAATGAATGACAATATCCCTTGTGGTCCAGTGGACTACTCACAGCCCAATTTCGGGCATATGTAAGATTAAATTTAAGTCCAATATCCCTAGTGGACCAGTGGTACCCCTCCCCACCCACCCACTGAGCCCCACCGCTCCAATCCCCGGTCAGCAGCGGAGCAGCACCCCATCCGCATGCCGCCTCGCTGCCTGCCGACTGACACCATGGGTAGGGCTGCACTCATTGTACACAGCGTGAGCTAATGGGTGTAGTCAATACTATTACATTCCGATAAGGAATGGATCCATTCACATATCTGGAATGTGTATGGTACGGGCTGCATGCCCATTGGCTCACGCTGTGGACCAATAGGAATACAGCCCAAGCTATGGTGGCAGTCGGTGGGCAGCGGGTGGCATGCGGGTGGGGTGCTGCCACCGCCGCTGACCAGGGGAGGGCGGGGGCCCAGTGGGCGGTGGGAGGGGAGTACCACTGGTCCACCAGGGATATTGGACTTAAATTTAATCTTACATATGCCCGCAATCGGGCTGTGAGTGGTCCACTGGACCACAAGGGATATTGTCATTCATTTTTTTACAAATGCCCGCGATCGGGCTGCGAGCGGTCCACTGGACCACCAGGGATATTGGATTTAATTTTAATCTTACATATGCCCACGATTGGGCTGCAAGCGGTCCACTGGACCACCAGGGATATTGTCATTCATTCTTATTACAAATGCCTGCGATCGGGCTGCGAGCGGTCCACTGACCACCAGGGACATTGAATTTAATTTTAATCTCATATGCCGCTGACACTGGCTGAAGCATCCACTGACCACCAGGATATTGTCATTTATTCTTATTACAAATGCCACGATCGGCTGACAGTGGTCCACTGGACCACCAGGAGATAGGAGTTTTGTATTTTAAACAGATGCCTGCGATTGGGCTTGAGGCGCCACCACGGAGGGTGCAGCTAGGCTTGGGTGGCCACCCACAGGTGACAGCTGCCGTGCTGCGCCCTGCAATCTGACAGCTCACCTGTGGCTGGCCAGCCGTTGTTCCTTTTTCTTTGGCTCACCTGTGTACAGCGCAAGTAGGGGTTGTGCATGCATGGACTCAGCACATCCCGGGCTGAATATCGGGATGTGCAGAGTATGCATGGGCATGCACCCCCCCACCTGCGCTGCATACATTACTGATGTGCTCCGGCGCATCGAGATTTGTGCCAGGCACAGTCCCAGTTTTAATATTGTGCCAGGGCACATCAGTGGGTTGCGCATGGCACAACACTGTTACGCCATGTGCAACCCCTTTTGACTATCTGGGCCATAGTGTTCATTAGAGTCTGGTGATCACTGCTCCCCTAGCTTTGGAAACAAATCTGGTGTTAAGCCAGTAGGGACAACATGACCACACTGCAGAGTTTGAACTGCCTTCAGAGTTCCATAATTAACACAAAGTTTGATTCTCTGGGACACAACTGCGGTGCGAGATGATGCACTTTGTATCAGCTTACTGATGGATCCCATAGAAGAAACAACATTACTGAAGTGAGTAATTTTTTCCTTCTAATCCTATCCATACCTATCCTTCTAATCCTATACATAGCTCCAAGCATGATGCCTTTTAATGATGGTCGAGTGGCAGCTACACCATTCATTGCTGACACATACCAACATGGTTCCACCAATAACAACAACTCAATTTTCAGTGAAATAAGGATCAGCCATCTCAGCCATCCAATCATTTTTTTTTTTGCAGTTAACCTTTTTATTGGAAAGACCTGCACAAAACAAAGCACAACTGGAAAACAGTAGTAGAAACAGAAGACAAAACATAACACAAAGGGTTCCAAGTACAGTTAGGCACAAACGTATCAAAAGCAGGCATACAATTCATAAGAAACAAAAAGTAAATGGAATGTCCATTCATTACTCTTATAACAGTGCTATAGTATCCCATCAAAAAGGGTGACGGGGAGACACGTGGAGGGTGCAATAGATCCTTCCCATTTTACACTGGGAACAAAGGACCACCTAGCACATGGGAGACGATATATACTGCTCCCATATTTTATGAAAGGAGGGTAGGGAGCCACATGCCAGTGCTGACATTCTGGACAATATGATTAGCTGGTTCACCAACTGTCACCATGCTGATACCAAGGGGACTTCCTGCATTCTCCAGTGGCATAGGATGAGTTGCTTTTCCTGTACCCCCACAGTTACTAACCAAAGGAGAGAGCAGTGTCAGAAAGGGACCCCCTGGGGAGGTAACCCAACCAAGTACAAGGATGGGAACATGGGAATGTCTGGCCCAGAACTGCTGAGCAGACCTTGTGAATTACTTTCCCATAATAATGTCAGTACTGGGCAGCACTTAAAATGTGGGCAAGATCCCTTTGTCACTGACTGCATCACCAACAAGGGTCATGTGGTAAAAGGTCCCTCAACCTCAACTGAAATGGCATTCTATACCAATAGCACAATACTTTATTCTGAATTGGGGCCTTTTATTATCTGAACATGCCACACAGGCCACTCTGCAGCTGTGGTCCCACTCAGGTTCTGGCAAGGGGATACCCAAAGCCTGTCTCCAGCATTGACAGGCATACTCTGTCTGATCTGGGACTGCATGCCTACATGCATATATTGCATAACTCATTATTTTCACTGTGAATTAATTTTGGCTGTAGTCGTGCATGATACCTCATCCATGAAAATTAATTTACAGCAGTAATACAGTATCTATATGCTACTAAATAATGGCAGCAACAAATAGCTTAGCAAAAATCAGTACAAATGAACAAGATGTATTAGTATGTATGCACAACAAAAAAGCTAAAACTGATTTAAGATTAAGGTGTAGATCATTATCATTTGCTGTGTTACTGATTAAGGTAATCTTTTTAGCAGGGGGGATGTGACAGTTGAAACAGGTGAGCCTAGTGTTGGAATTGCAGGGGGTGGGCTTGCCAGGGCTCAGCCCTCTAGCTCTGAAGTGATCCCAGTAACTCATGCATCAGTGCTACTGACTTATAATGGGAAGGGGGGCTCAATTTAAAGATAGTGCCCCTATGCCCCACCCCAGCTCCCAAAGCTCATAAAATGTAATTCCAACATTGGGTGAGTCTGACACTTGGGAGAGTGAGACCGAAACTGACTCTGTTCCTTTAAGTGGTGCGGCAGCAGGTTCACTCAGGTTCTATCACAACTAGTCTGTCTGTAGATTGTGTAGCTCTCTTTCTCTCTCTCTCTCTCTCTCTCCCTCCCTCTGTCTCAGCAGTTTGTCAGTAGGCAGTAAGCGGTATAGGTGCATGCTGAGCTAGGTAGTGGGCAGTTTAGATGCATGCTGCAATAGAGGTGGCGATTAACTACTGCTTCCTACAGACAGTTTGGTCAGTAATTAGCAAGTGATTAGCAAAGGCAATTATTGAGAGAATCACTGTTAGTGGTGATTCTGAATGGCAGTGAGTGTTGCTGTGGCAAAAAAATTACAACTAACTTTACTAGCATAAGAAGTAGCACAGGGACTTCCGGTGACGTCACGGAGCAGATACAAGCCTAACTCGTAAGGTTCCCGACCCAGCTGGCTACCAATCCTCCAAAAGTTACGTTTTTCAGTCAAATTTATGCTTAACTACCTAGGAGGAGCACTGATGAGCACTAACAGAGGCAAAAACCATCAAGATTTAAAAGGAACTACTAAGGATGCACCTAGATTAAAAACGGGCCTACAGAGTGGTTCTTCCTCGCCAGCTAATTCAATGACGGCCGACTATGACACGGACGGAGAGAGTGAGCAGCTATCACACTCACGATTCGAGATGCTTCTCCATGAAATAAAGCAATCCAGAAGGGAAAATAAACTGAAATTCCATGCTGTACAATCTCAGCTCTCAAATCTAGAGGACCAGATTGGAAAAATCGAGGAGAGGGTGTCCGAGGCCGAGGACAGAGCGTCACAGCTAACTGACATAATACAGTCCCTGCTGCAGCAAACTGAATCCTTACAAGCTAAATGCCTGGATTTGAAGGGCCACTCTAGACGCGATAATAATGACTTTACGGTCTCCCAGAGGACTCTGAGTCAACTCCCATGGCATCCTTCATCGAGAATCTGTTAAAAGACATTCTAGACCTCCCCCCAACACTAAACTGTCACGTAGAGAGAGCACACAGGTCGCTGAAGAAGAAACCCACTGACCCAGCTGCACGACCTCACTCCATCATTTTCAAAATGAGCTCCTACAGGATGAAAGAACAAATACTCAGGCGCGCATGGAGCAAAAAAGAGTTGAAATATCTCACCTATAGGCTCTTCTTGGATCATGATTATCCTCAGGAAGTGCAGATTCAAAGAATAAGATATCTTCCTATCATAAGGGCACTGAGAGAGAAGTCAATCCGCTTTCATACACCCTACCCTTCGAGACTTAGAGTGTTCTGGGAGGAAGGCATGAAGGTATACAACACAGTCGAGGAGGCCCTGGCAGCAGTAAAGAAAAGAACATCCGAGTGGGGGAAGGTAGGAACCAAGAAGTGGGGAATCGAGGACAACAGAAGCAGAACACCATCTATAGGAAGACTGGGGAAAATAGAGCTGGCACACATGCTGACGCTATGTGTAGGCTCCAGTTGGTGCTGAATAGAAGAGCAAAAAAGACTGTATCTGCAACCTGAACGCATGACAGAAACAGACTATTTGTGTTCCTGAGAAAGCTCTCAGCTCTCATAGCGACATTTCTGATGAGTACAAGGGCATGTTCTTTGTGTTAGATTTTTTATACAGTTAAAGCCTACCACAAAGTACTTGGGACTGCTGGGGGAGGGTTGCGGGGGTCTTTTGTTAATGCTTGGGAGAGGGAGGGTGGTATTCTCTATATCACTAGGGCTCAACAAGATGTTAAAGTTGTTAGTAAGACAAATTTAAGCACACTGCACGTCTCCTTTCCTAGGAAAAAGCATCTCTTGAAATCAGCATTTGATAATGGGGAGGGCAGATGATGAGAGTCGCTGAAACGGAGTTGAAATGGAGGCGATTGCCGTTCTCCCTTTACCTCCTCCTTATCTAGCATGTATCCTTAAATCGTGCTGCTCTATTGCTCTGCTAATAAAATAGATGTATGGCTATTGGAAAAGAGCCCCATTAAACCTATTAGAGCATTAAAAATAAATAAATATGACCGGAGATAGGCACTCTCTTTAACTTTGGAAGAGAGGCAGATATGATTCCACCACTATCTCTTCCAGTCAGAATTAAAGTACGCTCTTTAGAAATGCAGTACCTCTGTTGTATTTATTCTAGACTAGATAAACTATATAGCTGGCTGGCTAAGGGGCAAATCGATGTTTTTATCAGCCCGTACAGCTACCAAGTAAATAGGAGCCCAATGTAAACGAGGCTCTAGAGGAGGTTCTCCGGCAGTGGGGGTGCATACAATCCTCCTCGTCCTCCTTGTAAGGGGAGTACAAAGGGGCTATTAAAATTTGTATTTAGCCCCCAACCTTGGAAGTTAATGATGTTAATGTTTTTGATGTATGTGTTAATGGTTTACATATGTTGCAAAAAAATTTTAATTACTAGTTTTGAATCTGACACTGAGAGACAGTTGAAAAGCATGAGCGCTGATCTGTGGGCATATGCTGAATTGTGCTGCGAGATGGGGAGACCACCATTATGGGAGAAAGACCTTTATAAACGAGAAGGTGAAATTCAGGGATTATATAATATGTCTTAAAATATGGCACAATCTTATGTAGTAAGCATGTATAACGTGCATGGCGTTACTAACCATATTAAGAGAAGTAAAATCTTACAATATATGAAAAGGGAAGGTTCCAATATTTTACTTTTGCAAGAAACGCATTTATCACCAAGCGAGCACAAAAAATTGAAGCGGTTGGGCTTTGCCCAGGTGGTGGCCTCCTCGTATCGAGATGGTAGACGTAGAGGGACAGCCATAATGATAAAACAGGGAATTCCCTTTGAAGTCAAGGACAAGGTAGTTGATAAAGAAGGAAGATATGTTTTATTAAAAGGCCTACTAAATGGTCAGACGACCACTCTAGCATCTATATACATGCCCCCAGCAACAGATTTCCTAGCCTATAGAAATCTATTTACTTTACTAGCAAACTGGGCAGAGGGTAGAGTAGTTTGTGGAGGGGACCTCAATTTGGATATCTCAAAGGGGAGTATGGATCCCCCCAATCAGGGTCATATAAATAAAACTACCAGAAAAGTATGGAAGCTATTGCAGGAGCTAGGTTACGAATATATCTGACATTTTCTACAAGGTCCAGCACGTAGACACATGTTCTACTTGCAAGCACACAACCCTTATTCCTGCCTTGATTTCTTGATAACACAACGGGAGTACCTAAGCACTTTTCAACATATTTGGCAGAGAGACTTTTGTCTCTCTGACCATGCCCCTATTTTTTGTAAGATCAACTTACAAAATATGTGTAAAAAAAACCTTTTGGAGACTGAATCTTTCACTCCTTAGAGATAAAGAGACTCAGGAGGTGATTAAGGACACAATAACACAGGCTCTGCACGACAGTGACAAGCAAGAAACTACAATAGCCATGACTTGGAACACTATAAAAGCAATAGTCAGAGGGAAATTAATAGGAATCTCTTCCCATCGGAAAAAACAGAGGGAAGCACGTAGGCATGCCTTGGAAAAGCAGATAAGGGCTTTAGAAGATTTGCAATGTAACAAACACTGTAAATCCACGTCCAGGGAATTATCAAACCTGAAAAAAGTGCTAAATAACATTTTGGACTATGCAGTAGAACAAAAACTAATGTTTTTACGACATAAGTACTACAATGGGGGACCTAGATTTTCAAGATTAATTGCCAGTCGGCTGCACGCGTAGAGAGCTAAATCTACTATTTTAAAAATAAGGCACCCTGTTACTAACAAATTCAACAACAATATCTCCACTATCTCAGATGCTTTTCTTCACTATTGCACCTTACTTTATTCTGGAGACACTGACCCCACTATTGAAAAAATTTGAGATTTTTTGACCCCTTTAAATTTGTCGAGGCTAACTACAGCACAGGGTAATCAGCTGATAGCCCCTCTCTCTACAAAAGAGATATTGGTAACAATTGGCAAATTGAAAACTGGCAAATGCCCTGGATTCTATGGACTACCAGGGGAGTTCTATAAAATCTTTGGGGAGACCCTTGCTCCCATCCTGGGTCGAGTATATTCTTTTGTGAGTACAGAGAAAGGCGAGATCCCCCCATCCTGGAGTGAAGCGTTAATTTCAATTATATTAAAACCAGTGAAAGATCCTACATATTGCTCATCTTATCGACCTACATCGATACTAAACATGGACTATAAGATCTTTGCCTCAATATTAGCAAAAAGACTAATTCAATTTGCCCCATTTACAATAAATATAGACGAATGCGGCTTCATCCCCGGGCGTCAGGCCCAAGATAATGTCAGGCGTACGGTATACATCATCGAACACATTCGAAAAAACAAAATTCCCTCTATTCTGCTAGGGCTCGATGCTGAAAAAGCCTTTGATAAGGTATCATGGCAACTCCTTAAGGTGGTTTTATTAAAATGTGGTATCCCATCCCAATTCATTGACACAATTTTTAAATTCTATAGGAACCCTACAGCCTATATTAGAACCAATGGCCATCTATGAGAGAAATTCCCTCTATATAGAGGGACCAGGCAGGGTCGCCCCCTCTCCCCACTATTGTTTGCCTATTATATCAAACCCCTGGCCCAACACATACGACAAGCCCCTGATGTCGAAGGTGTTAGGATATTAGATGCTGAACATAAGTTGGCTCTTTATGCTGACAATATTTTATTATATCTAACTAACCCTGAAAAGTCTATGACAGCCCTCTTTAAAAAAATACAGGAATTCTCTGAGATTTCAGGATACACACTCGATGTTATCAAATCAGAAGACCTAACTTTTAAATTTAACCCCTCACCCACCTTCAAAAAATATTATCCAATTAGATGGGACAATACTAGTATAAAATACCTAGGGATATAGATTACTAAAAACCCGGACTTACTCTTTACACATAATTACATCCCACTAGTGACAAATACTAAACACGAGCTGAGGAGATGGGACCTCCTAGCATCTTCCTTTTATACAAAGATTAACAATTAAATTAAGATTAATGCATTGCCACATTTCCTATACTTATTTCAGTGTGTCCCACACGCCGTAACATCTACGGAGCTATTATCTTGGCAAATAATTTTGAATATGTACAAATGGAACCAAAAGCGACCACACATTAGCACCTCTAAATTAATCCTACCCAAGGAACTAGGAGGATTAGCCTATCCCTCGCTCCAAAATTACTGGATATCAGCCCAAATGCGTCTGGCGTTACTATGGGGAGCTAAATCATACCAAGCAGGCTGGAAACAAATAGACTTAACCAGATCAACATCTGTTCCACTCCCGGCGTGCCTTTTCTCTTCGCCCCACATAAAGAAAGTTATGCAAGAAATTCCTGCTGCAACTGCTGCTATCCTGAAAGGATGGCTAATGGGAATAAAATACAAAAACTTCCAACAGAATCTCTGGAAATACAATTGGTTTATACTGTCCCACCCATTTGAATCACCAATACAAAACCAGTGGTACAGAACCAAATTAAAAAGGAACTAGAAGCACCGTGGAAATTGCTAATAGGGGATAAGATTATAGACTTCGTGGAGGCTCAGAGAAGGTACGCCTGGATGGAAAAAGATAGGTTATACTACTATCAGATTAAAGATTATATACAAGCACAAATTAGAAGAACCCAGAGGAGATCTCAACTTGAGGAAGACAAAACTCCATTTAGGCAGATATGGTCCTCCCCCTCTAGGGAAAAAGCTATTTCTATAATATATAAAGCCCTCATACATCAATCCTCTCATTCCAGCATACCTCTACAATCCAAATGGGAACAGGAGCTAGCACAATCTATATCTAGCAGGGACTGGCCGAAGATATGGAGGAACACGTGGACTACCACTGCCTCACCCAGTTGAATGGAATTCATATGGAAGGTTAGAGTAAGATTTTTCTTGGTCCCCTCAATAGTAGCCCTCAGAAACCCAAGTACATCATCTCGATGCTGGAGGGAGTGTGGGGAGACTACAGCATCGCACAAGCACATTTTCCCGGATTGCCCTAAATTAACAGATTTTTGATTAAAAATTTCTCATTATATAAAACTAATATTAGATATTCAGGGCATGCTTATTGGAATTAATTTAATCTTGGGGATCCCTCCTCTAGAAGCCAAGGATAAGGCTAAATTATATCTTTGGTCAATATTTTTAGGCTGTGCCTACAAATCTATTACTAAGAAGTGGCTTCTGGTGACTCCCCCTTCGGTAGCCGAATGGAAAACCCTAATATTAAACATCCAGCATAATGAGCAAATTTTTTTAGGTCTCCAAGATAAGATGAAAACTTATGTCAATAGATGATCACTTTGGGAGCTTCACCAAGATCTAGTACTGTAGCTTATGAAATAAGGTCTAAGGGAAAAGGACCTGGAAGCTATTAGTCAAGATATGAAAATGTGTGTAATTATGCCTGTAGCTGTTACTCATGAATTACTATAGCTGCTCAGTAATGTGCCAGATTTATAATCGCTGATGTTATCAATGTTTATTTTTAAATATGTTAAATATACAAAGCAATATTCTGTTGGATAAACTGACCATGGATGTATTGAAAAAGAGCTTTTTTAAATAAAGGAAGTATAAAAAAATAAGAAGCAGCACAGGAAGTAGAAACAACAGTGCTACTATCTCTACCTTGCAGGTGGGCTGGGTTCACAAAAATTAATTTGCACTAGTGTGCTAGACTAAACTCATGTGCAACATAAACTTTGCACAAAAATAAAGAGTTTTACAGTATTTTACCTGCTCTGCCTCACATCACACTAGTCTAGAGAGGCATCTAATCATGAATTTGACTAAGGCCCTCACCCACATCCAAGAGCACATCCCTTCATCAGTCACACAAGACAGATACAGCTGGGGATCATCAGCATAGCAATAAAAACCCAGCCTGTAACATCTCATGATCTCTCCCAGTGGCAGCACTTACTCAGTGTAAGCCCCCATAAAGGAGGGGCTTATTGCTCCCATTTAGGACCCCTCCCCCCAGAGCTAGGGAATTTATTAGTGCTCCAAGGGTTAATACCTGCTGGACACCTCAAGGTGGCAGCAGAGGGAAGGTTTAGGGAGGTATATAAGGCTGGAGACAGGAAGTTTTGGGCATTTCCAGCTGAGGCATTAGGCCTAGGGCTGGAGGGGGATGGCTGAAAGAGCAGGGAAGGCAGGCAGGCAAGAAGGGAGCTCGGCGGTCGGGGTGGGCCCCCTCCAAAGTGGCAGATAGGGAGGGCTGTGGCAGCAATGTGGTGCCGAGGAGTAGGGGAGGAAGCTCTGTGGGGAGGATGGTCAGCCAGTATGCCTGTGTCATTGTGATATGGACGGTGTAGGTTGTGGTATGCCAGGAAAGGTGGAAGCTCAAAGAGATCCCGTGGTAGTGGTTACTCAGGCCACCATGGCTGTGGGGCAGTGGCACGGTCCCCCAAGGGAGAAGGCCAGACACAGTGGCTCTTCTATGTACCTGGTGTGGCAGGGCAGCCTGAGATTAGATGGAGCCAGGGGCCTTTCACCCAATTTGTAGGGCCTGCATGGAGGGACAGGTCCTGGGGCATCGGCATTAAAGGGCCAGGTGGGTCGCAGGTCTTAGGACAGGCCTTGGAGGGTGCCTCTGGTGGGGGTTTAATGCAAGTCCAGGATGAGCTGGACAGAGATGCAGGGCAAGGAGCTGTTTACCCCTCTTTCAAAATTAGCCATCTGGGAGCACTAAGAGAAAAGTAGGCTGCTCAGAAGGCCTAGGCAGTGGCAGGGTAGCCTGGGTGAGGTAGCTTGAGTGCTGGAGCAGGGCTGAGTTTTGAGGCCACTGCACCAAAGAGAGCGAGAGCTGAGCTGCAGAGTGGGATTGGTGCTGTGAGTTTGTGAGTACAAGGCAGGCTCAGGTTCAATGTAAAGCCAAGGAGGTTGGGTTACAGTGCCTGGGTCAGAGGAAAAGATCCTGGCACCCCTGTTAGATTTGGGCCAAGATCCAGGGGTCAGGTGGGGGAAGCAACCCGCTTTCCCATGCCAGAGATGGGGCAGCCGACTAGTGCCAGACCAGTTTATGGAAGGTCAAGTGGGTAACCCAGGAAAAAAGAGAGAAAGAGAGTTTGGCTTACCAACATCAGGGAACCAAGAGCCTGTGGGTTTCTTCTAGTTAAGAGGGTCCTTGGGTAAATCATGCAAGTGGTTAAATAAATGACATCCTGCTTGTACTACCTGTAATCCATTTGTGCTGCTCAAAATGTCTAGGGTAAATTGTACAAAGTTCACTGTGAATGTGTGGGATAATAACTGACACAACAAAGCAAGGATCAAGTGCATAAAAAAAGTACAAATGCATTCATCAATTTATTTCCAGAGAAATACAAATATTTACAGAAATAAAAAAAGTAAAATCATTAGTCCTGCACAAAGAAATTCAGAACTCTGCTTCCTTCAGCAGAGTCTGCAGCTTTGCTTCAGCCCAGATGGTTCAATTAATACTTTTCTCAAGTAACCTGTGTGAAATCCACCCACACACACACACACGCACGTACGCACGCACCAACTGTAGGTCTTACCCTACTTACTGTCAGCACTCGACTGACTCGACTCTCTAACATTCCCCTAGTGGTGAGCCCTTTTCATAGCTCCTTGTGATTACATCACATAATTGGGGCGTTTCCATAGGCCGTGACATTACATAATTGGGGAGTTTCCACAGACTGTGGCGTCACATAATTGGGGAGTTTCCATAGGCCGTGACATTACATAATTGGGGAGTTTCCATAGGCCGTGACATTACATAATTGGGGAGTTTCCATAGGCCGTGACATTACATAACTGGGGAGTTTCCATGGCCATGACATTACATAACTGGGGAGTTTCCATGGCAGTGACGTCACAGATTTCATTATTCTATTTCATATGCAGCCCTCAATCACAGCAGCTCTTGGGCTGCTTCTGTACAGGGTACACTTTAGTTGCTACAAGGCATACAGTTACCCTTGCCCGTAGTGTCTCACTAGCCGGCAGTCAAGTATTCAAGCAACTTTGATCTTGCTGCTAGCACGGTAGTCGGCTTTTTCTTTAGAGCGTGCCCTTGCTCCAAAGTAATCATTCTTTTACTTGCTCCGAACAAGAAGCTTACATTCAGCTGCTATATGCTACACCAACACGGAGCAACCTGCTCCAAAAAAAAGAATTGCTCGGTTGCACTCATTGACCAGTGCTGTTCCTCGCACCAGAGCTGCATAAGTCAAAGGAGCTGCACTCAGCACCAATGGTTCCAGAGCTCAATGCTCCAGAAACGGGCGCTACACATCTTCTTATATCAAGGGGCACCAGACATTAACAATAAAGCGTGACTTGCGCTATTTCCTATCTCTGCACTCGGGAGCATAACGCCGTGTGCATAAAGAGGGGGTAAAGAGAATAAGGGACAGCAAAGAGTTTTTGGAGATTGCCAGGCTGGTCACCCTGACAAGAATTTAAAGAAAAGATAAGCGGACAGGAAAGAGTGAAAGGAAACATGGCGGGGTTGCACAATTCATATATATGACAGGGGTTTAAACACATAACAGGGGCTCCCTGGTACACACACCCCTCACCAAGAGGCAACAGTAATACTGTTGTCAGACACCCTCCCTGAACCCTAGGAGGGTTGGAGCTCCTGCCCACCCACTCTCAGAAGCTCTGCCTCAGGGACCCTTATAAACTGAATCAGTATCTATAATCAGACATACCTAAACATATCTCTGATACTGATCTATTCCCCGAGGCATAATATCAAGGGTTTAATTCAAACCCCTGTCTCATGTATCATATGCAAAACATTTCAACATTTTCACAGAAAGAACAAGCATTTGTCAATGCCGAATGTTGCTTGCTTGTATGTGCTGTTTAGGTATTTGGAAGTGATAGTTCCATGCCTGCCTCCCAAGACATCCACTGTGTCTTTCCGTTCAGTATTCAGAGAAGAGTGGGAGGGGCAAGGGCCACAGCAGTACAGCAGTTGCCAAGGGGGTGAAGAGGTGGACAATAGTCCATTCAAAGGCAAAAAAGTCCTGCAGGAGCTCACTAAATTGAAGGTAGACAAAGCGATGGAACCAGATGGCATACGCCCAAGGATATTAAGAGAACTGCGAAGGGAGATAGCAGTACCTCTGGCAGCCATGTTCACTGAGTCATTCAACATGAGTGAATTGGAGGAGGGCACATGTGGTCCCTCTACACAAGTCCGGCAGCAGGGAGGAGGCAGGGAACAATAGGCCGTTCAGCCTCACCTCAGTAGTGGGGAAGATCATGGAGACATTGCTTAAAGAAAGAATAGTGAGGCATCTAGAAGCCATCGAAGCCTAGGACCATAGACAACATGGATTCACAGTGGGGACATCGTGTCAGACAAATCTGGTTGATTTCTTTGACTGGGTGACAAAGGAAGTGAACAGGGTGGGGCAGTGGACAACGCTTACCTTGATTTCAGTAAAGCCTTTGACTCCATCCCATATAGGAGGCTGATAAACTGGCTGGGTAGGCTGGGCATGGGGGAAAGGGTGGTAAACTGGGTTAGAAACTGGCTAACAGACTGGAGGCAGAGAGTGGTGGTAAATGGTGTGCAGTCTAGGGAGATGGGGTCACCAGTGGGGTGCTGCAGGAATCGGTCCTGGGGCCAGTCCAGTTCAACTGGTGCTGCAGGGATCGGTCCTGGGGCCAGTCCAGTTCAATGTCTTCATTAGTAACATTGCAGAATGTCTAAAGGGAATTTTTTCACCAAATTTTCAACATAGCCATTTTAAGACCTCTGCTCATGAACAGTGTCACTGTGATTTTCTTAATCTGTCCCAAACATTGACTGTGCACACCGAATGCGCCATTGTGCGCTACATGCACGGAAACACATTTTAGGCGACATGTGAAAAACGACAGCTGTACTGTTCATAAGGAGGTGTGGTAAAATGGCAATGTTGAAAATCTGGAGTGCAAATATTAAAAATTTTCGAACTTATGAGCGTGCGTAGAAACTGCGCAATGCACGCTTGTAAAACAGTCATTTTTAGGAATTTTTTCACCAAATTTTCAAACTAGTTATTTTAAGACCTCTGCTCATGAACAGTGTCACTGTGATTTTCTTAATGTGTCCCATACAATGATTTCACACACCGACTGTGCCATTGTGCGCTACATGGGCAGAAACATGTTTTGGGCAAGATGTGAAAAATGACAGCTGTACTGCTTATAAGGAGGTGTGGTAAATGGCAATGTTGAAAATCTAGAGTGAAAATATTGAAAATTCGGGAACTTACGAAAGTCAAGTATCAGCGCAACAAATGCTCATAAAACAGTCATTTTGGGGAATTTTTTCACCCAGTTTTCAACATAGCCATTTTAATACCTCTGCTCATGAACAGTGTCACTATGATTTTCTTAATGTGTCCCATACATTGATTTCGCACACCAACTGCGCCATTGTGCGCTACATGCGTGGAAACACATTTTGGGTGCCATGTGAAAAATGACAGCTGTACTGCTCATAAGGAGGTGTGGTAAAATAGCAATGTTGAAAATCTGATGCAAATATAAAAATTTATGAACTTCTGACATCGCGTAGGAACTGTAACATATTAATTAAACAGTCATTTTTAGGATTTTTACCAAATTTGCAACATAGGCTTTTTGAGCCCATCTTATGAACACTGGCACTGTCGTTTGTTATTCGGTCCCAAAAGGTGATTTCGCTCAGTGACCGCGAAATCACCCTTCGGGCCTGATTAACGCCATGACAGTGACAGAATTCATGAGGAGGGGTCCCAAAAACCCCATGTTGAAAATTTGGTGCCAAAATTCCAAAAAATGCCTGAGATATGCAGCAAAGTTGAAAAAACCCTATCTATCCCTTTATACAGCTTACCAGCATTTCCTCAGTTCGCGGTTGGCTTTGAAGAGTGCAGACGTGTTCCGGTCCACCAAGATCATCGACGAGGTCCGGGAGGTAACTAAGGGTGAGGGGAGGGAGGCAGGGTGTGCAGGGTGGGGGCAGGAGAAGCACGAGGGACAGTTTTTGTATTCACAGGTTTTTTTTTTTAATAAGATGACGAGACATTTGCCACGCTGGGGTGGGCTCCCAGTGTGGCAGCTGAAAGGCTGTTTGGGGGCTGCAGCCGACGGAGATTGGGCACCCCATCGGCCATAACACATTTTGCCACGCTGGGTAGGCTCCCAGCATGGCACCCGGATGCTGGCGGGGGGTGGACACGGGGACTGACACCCCATCGCCATAACAAATTTTGCCATGCTGGGGTGGGCTCCCCAGCGTGGCACCTGAAGCTTTTGAAAAGTGGAGCTGACGGGGATTGGAAACCCCTGGCCAAATGTAGAGACATGTGTGCATGGGGGGAGGGGACAGACATGAGCACGCAGTATGCCTGCTGCGTGTGTGTGTGTGTGTGTGTGGAGGGGGAGCTGCTCACTGAAGCGGAGCTCCCCCTTTCAATGGTACGACCACTGCATTTTCAACTGCTGTCATAGACAGCTGCAGCAGTGATTGGGGAACTGGGGCCACGCCTGCAAACACACTGACTGAATTGGAAGATGGGTGCCACACCTCCAAAAACTCGGATGATGGCACTATGTTTCTTGCACATGCGTGCAAGCAACATACAAACTCATCATATCAACACATTTCCTCAAGTTTCATCAGCATGGGCCTCATATCAAGACAAGAAATCAGCATTCTGGTGTTTCAACCCTGCTCTGTGCTGAATGGTAAAGCAGTAAGGCTGTAAAGCCAAATACCACCACATTATCTGGCCATTCTTGTCTTTCATCTGTTGGAGCCAGCACAGAGGGTTATGATCAGTGAGAACCTTAATCTCTGCACCCCACAGCTAATATTTCAAGGCCTCTAGCACCCATTTTAATGCTAAGCATTCCTTCTCCACTGTTGAATACTTCCTCTCCCTCTCATGAAGTTTGCAGCTGATGTATATGACTGGGTGCTCCTCACCTTTCCTTGTCCGAGAAAGGACTGCACCAATGCAAGTATCAGAGGCATCAGTGTGCACTTCAAACAGTAGAGAAAAATAGGACTGATCAAGACAGGGGATGAACATAGGGTCGCTTTAATGTTCTGAAAGGCCTCATTACATTCCTTGGTCCATAGCACCTTATTGGGACATTTCTGTTTGGTCAGATCGGTCAGTGGGGTTGCTATGGTGGCAAAATCGGGTATAAATCAGTGGTAATAACTAGCCAGCCCCAAAAAGGAATGTACATGTTTCTTTGTCAGGGGATGGGACTGTTAGCTACTGCCTCGATTTTGCTGATGTCTGGTTTGACTGTACCTTCCCCAATGATGAACCCTAAGTATTTGGTCTCAGTCCTGGCAGTTGCGCATTTGGTAGGATTTATGGTCAGTCTGGAGTCTTGAATGGACTAACTGGACTGCACTAAGACGTACTACGTGCGTCTGCCAGTCAGGGCTGAATATAACAACATCATCTAAGTAGGTGGCACTGTACTGTGTGTAACCCCCCTACAAATGGGAGTCACTAAAAAGCCTTCTTTGGGTGAGCCTAAATGCTCTCCACCCAGCTGGTGTCCTGTATTTCAGCTGATTTAAAAAATAATTGAGTGAGAATGCCTAATGCCTCCATGTACTGTTGTTTTAAGAGCTGACAAACTGCAGTATAATTAATTTGCAATGGGGGGTCTGTGTGCTTCCCTGCTCAAGTCCCGCCTGGGCCACTGAGCAAATCACTCCATTTCTGCAGTCGCTATATGCGCAGAGGGAGCCCTTTCAAAAGATAGTAACTGTTTGCCTGAAACCAGTTAGAGCGTTAAGTAAAATGCAGTTTGTCTAACCTGCCTTTCTTGCAGCTGGGACTCTGTGTGTTTTGCCCCTCCATTTTGGATCTGAACTGCTACAGGGGTCCAACCAATGGGGAGGGGTTCCTTAAAATGGAGCCTGCTGGCAAATCAGAACTTGAACTCCCAAGTGGAGCCAGCCACAAAGGGATTGTCTGAAGAGAGCCTCTGGGAAATGTAGTTTAGACATTGGCGCCTTTTTTCACCAATAGAGGGAGCCTGTTGTGACTGACAAGGAGACTCAGCCAACTGAAACCTTTTGGATTTGGGGGAAATGCCTGGACTGCCTGCTGAGAGAGTCAGTCTGAGAATGGAGCTGGAAGAGTGAGCAGCTCATGGGGCTGCTGCCCACGGGGCAGCTCGGGAACTGCGCGGGAGGCCTGGAAATGGCCTGACTGTCTTCAGTTCTCCTGGAGGGACAGAAAAGGACTGTATTTTCTTGGACCAAGTCTCCGAATTTTTGTGTGTAAAAGGAAAGCAGTTGTAGTGGCCTGAGTCTTGGGCACCATGCGTGGAGAAGAAGTAAAGAAGAGGAAGCTTAATTTTCGGACTGCGACTCCGAAGAGAAAGCAAATGCTGAAGTGCCCTGAGGTTTGGGGCAGAAGAGAACCATTATGAAGTCGGAAACTGAGGGAGAAACTGCCCTGTGTTTGTGCAGCTGTTGTTGCGCAGTGGTTCGCATGGGAAGTGCGTGTTAGGCCCCAAAGTCGGCCTGCAGCCATTAGTAAGCATAATTCGGACTGAATCTGAGCTTTCAGAGTGAAAGAAGAAGCAGAGGTCATTTTGGGACCAGACATAACCTGAAGAAGACCGAAAGTGTGCAGAATTGCGATCGGCCTGTCAGGACTCTGTAGTCTGGTACAGTAAGTGACCTTTACGTATAAATGTGCTCAATGCTTGTGGGGATTGAGATCTGAGTGATTCCCCATGTTGTGAACTGTGTGCTGTGCTGGGAGTGTGATTCCCTAGCAAGAATTGGACTGAATCCGAGCAGAGAGAGAGAGAGCGAGAGCAAAAGTAATGTTCGGACTGAATCCGAGTTTGAGTCAGAGAGTAATGCCTCTAAAAGTGTAGCCAGGCTCAATCTGCTGAATGACCAAGATACCTGTAGTGTGTGATTGAAGTGACAAGCTGCTTGCCTGGTGGTGTTCTGTGTACATATAGAATGTGCAGTGAGCTGTAATTCATATCTAGTATCACTCAGATTGCATCTGCCTGCATTGAGTGCAAGTGAGCCCTGCCACAAGGGCTGGGCCACCTATTCTGTTTCTCCTGGCAATCCAGGACAATCTGCATTCCATCCAGTTTTCAGCCTTGAGTCTGTGAGTACAAATCAGGGGTAGCTCCCTGCCATCTGTTTATCACATTGCAAGTGTGTCATCTAATTATTGCTGTTTCTTTTCTTCTTGTTCTGAGCCATCTGGCTCCGGATTACAATTGGGTATTGTGCACATTTTTCTCTACAGGGCCCCATCCATCTACACCTGCCGGCCAACCCCGGGCAACGGACCTGGCTAGCCCCCCCCCCCAACCTGGGTACCCAGAGTGTGACTTTATAGACCCTGTAATGTGCACAGTACTGTGATCTAATGCCACCAATTAATCTGATTTACCCCTCCCATGTTATTGTCCCATAAATAAACCAGATTTGATGTTGTTAAACTTTACACTGTCTGAAGTGTCAGTACCTACATGTCAAGCATTGTGTTGGCTAGTGTATGCTGATTAACCTTATTTTACAGGTGGTCCTCAGAGACAAACCTCAGAATCGGTCTCGAGGGTAAGTGGTACTTTATGAGTGAACAGTGTGTGTATACATGGGGTATTGGAGATGTAACTCCTGTGTACTGAGTGAGCCACTAGAGGGAATCAAAGGGGGTCACGGTGTCCCCAGAGGGCTGTGATCAAGCTAGTCTAACCACTACAAACCCTGACCTCTGGGTGGAGGCACCCGCCATAGAACCTAGGCCCCTCAACCTGTCAGTAGTCGAGCAGGCAGGGGTAGTAGCCCTTGGGATAGTGCCATCTGGGGGTTACATGTGTATGGACACGTAATACTTGATCCATATATCATTGGAAGGTTGCGGGGGCACCATGCAGTTCAAAAGGCATGGTTATGAACTGGTAAAGGCCTATTGGGATGCTGAAGGCAGTCAATTCCAGTGCATGTAAAGAGAGAGGGATTGTCAGTAGCCTTCTGTCAGGTCAAGGGTGCTTATGTATTTGGCGTTCCCTAATTTGTCTAGTAAGTCATCTACATGGGGCATGGGGTACCCATCAAAGGTGGAGACAGCGTTCATTTTCCTGAAATCCAAGCAAAGCCGGATACCTCCCTCCTTTTTGGGCACTACTACCACCGGTGAGGACCAAGCACTTCTTGATGGTACTATAACCCCAAGGTATTCCATTTTCCTCACCTCGTCTCACTGTCGTCGGTCCTCTGCTCGCTGATGCTCTATCTCCAACAGTTTTAGACAGAGCCAGTGCAGCAGGTTGCTGGGGTCTTCCGGTGCACTCTCCTCCATCTGCTTCCCATCCTTTTCTTCCAATGGGTCCTCATCTGTGGCATCCTCCCGCTCTTTCTTCACAATCTTTGGCCAGGTACCAGGGTCCAACCTAGGCACTGTCTTCAACCTGAGCTTTTCAGACACTGCACGAGTCCACAGGACTTTCGTCAGCTTCACACTTTTTACCCTGCATATGTGTCGGGTACTGGACTATACCCTCCTGGCAGTGTCTCTCAGGCAGTTTAGATGAGCCAGGTATCCCACTTCTAAAACCAGTGTGAATGTGTGGGATAATAACTGACACAATAAAGCAGGGATCAAGTGCATAAAAAACGTACAAATGCATTCATCAATTTACTTTCAGAAAAATACAAACATTTACAGAAATGAAAAAAAAGTCAAATAATTAGTCCTGCACAAAGAAATTCAGACCTCTGCTTCCTTCAGCAGAGTCTGCAGCTTTGCTTCAGCCCAGATAGTCCAATGAATACTTTTCTCAAATAACCTGTGTGAAATCCCCACACACACACACACACACACACACACACACACACACACACACACACACAACTGTAGGTCTTACCCTACTCATTGTCAGCACTCGACTGACTCGACTCTCTAACATTCCCCTAGTGGTAAGCCCTTTTTATAGCTCCTTGTGATTACATCACATAATTGGGGAGTTTCCATAGGCCGTGACATTACATAATTGGGGAGATCCATATGCCGTGACCTCACATAATTGGGGAGTTTCCATAGGCCGTGACATTACATAATTGGGGAGATCCATATGCCGTGACCTCACATAATTGGGGAGTTTCCATAGACCATGACATTACATAATCGGGGAGTTTCCATAGGCCGTAACATCACATAACTGGGGAGTTTCCATAGGCCATGACATCACATAACTGGGGAGTTTCCATAGGCCGTGACATTACATAATTGGGGAGTTTCCATAGACCGTGGCCTCACATAATTGTGGAGTTTCCATAGGCTGTGACATTACATAATTTGGGAGATCCATATGCCGTGACCTCACATAATTGGGGAGTTTCCATAGACCATGACATTACATAATCGGGGAGTTTCCATAGGCCGTGACATTACATAATCGGGGAGTTTCCATAGGCCGTGACATTACATAATTGGGGAGTTTCCATAGACCGTGGCCTCACATAATTGTGGAGTTTCCATAGGCTGTGACATTACATTTATTTATTTTTATTTATTCAAGTCTAGGATTACAAATACCTTTGAGCCAAGGCCCTTTTACAAAGGTTCCACATCATAGGAAATAGACATACAGTGGTAGGAATGATTACAACAATAGTCAACAATATGGCACTATAGTTATAGGCTAGACAAAATAACATTTAAGGCATGGTACTAGCTGTTCAGATGAGATCAGATAACCTGCAGCGAGGGGGAGGTTAGATGAAGGGAACAGAGGTAAAGAAGACAGAGAAGGGAGGGGTAATGGAGGAACAACAACTATGCAGCCATAGGCAGTTGTCATGCACAACAGGGATAAGTGCTGGCGACAAGATGGGGAGTGGGAAGGGGGGGAGTGGAAGGCAGGTGAAGTTGGGATGTCGATGAAATAAGAGCATCAGTGGGGTAATGGGGCTGCCAGATGGGAGGCGAGAGAGGCAAAGGAGACCCCAGGGACATGTCAGCTAAAGTCGTGGGGGGCAGTCACAGGAGCTAGGTGCGACCGTAGTTTAGACTTAAAAGTATCAAGTGTAGGGGCAATAGAGATGGCAGGGTTGAGGCTGTTCAGCCAAAGAGGAGCTTTGTAAGTGAAAGAACGTTGACCCTGGGAGGTGCAACAGTGGGGAACTTGCAGAAGTTGAGATTTTGACCCCCTGGTGGCCTGCATGCTATTCCTGTTATTTTGTAGCAGGGTAGTGAGCCCCGGAGATGCAAGGCCAAGGCTGATTTTCTTGGCCATTGTGCAGGTCAGGTACGTTATGCGATTTGAGAGCTGTAGCCAGCCAGTTTTAGAGTACAGATCGCAGGTGTGGGTGAGACGGTGTGCACCAAAGTTGAGCCGACAAGACTTATTGAGTGCGGTTGAGATACTTCTGAGTGTAGTCGCTGTGGCAGAGCCATAAATGATGAAACCATAGTCAATAATCCAAACCACAGAACTCTGTATGGCAATCTTCAAGGCTTCTGGGGTGAGATGTTGTCTGCGTCTGTAGAGGAGACCAATTCTGGTGTTTGCTGCCTTTGCCACAGAGTTGACATCGGCACCATAAGAGAGGTAGGGGTCCAACAGTATCCCCAGGTATTTGAAGTGTGGAACCTGATCCAGAGTATTCCCATGTGATGTGATGATAGTCAAGGGGTGAAGCTTGTGCCGATTGTGGGAGTTGCAGAATAGCAGGGACTTAGTCTTTTTGTGGTTAAGAACAAGTTTATGCTTAGAAAACCACGACTCAACAGTACTGAAGGCAAGTTGGAGATTCCATTGTAAGGCCATGGGATCCTTGTGAGAGGAAAAAACAACAGCATCATCTGCGTATAGGATGATATTCTCAGTGCAGGATTGTAGTAGAGAGTTTAGAAAGAGACTGAAGAGGAGTGGGCACAGGATTGACCCTTGTGGGACACCAGGTCGAACTGGTAAGGTGTCAGAGTGGGCACTGGTGATTTTCACCTTTTGTGAGCGGTTTTCAAGGTAGCTTTTGAACCAAGAGGCCGTGTCAGGGGAGAGACCAATAATTGGGGAGTTTCCATGGCAGTGACATCACAGGCTTCATTATTCTATTTCATATGCAGCCCTCAATCACAGCAGCTCTTAGGCTGCTTCTGTACAGGGTACACTTTATTCTAGTCACTACAAGGCATACAGTTACCCTTGCCCGTAGTGTCTCACTAGCCGGCAGTCAAGTATTCAAGCAACTTTGATCTTGCTGCTAGCACAGTAGCCGGCTTTTTCTTCGGACCACGCCCTTGCTCCAAAGCAATCATTCTTTTACTTGCTCCGAACAAGGAGCGTACATTCAGCCGCTATATGCGGCTACACCAACACGGAGCAACCTGCTCCAAAAAAGCTGCTTCTGTACAGGGTACACTTTACTCTAGTCACTACAGGGCACATGGAGGACCCGCTCCAAAAAAAAGAATTGTTGGGTCGCACTCGGTGACCAGCGCTGTCCCTCACACCAGAGCTGCATAAGTCAAAGAAGCTGCACTCAGCAGCAGCGGTTCCAGAGCTCGGCGCTCCAGAAATGGGCACTACACTTCTTTTTAAACCAAGGGGCACCAGGCATTAACAATAAAGCGTGATTTGCACTATTTCCTATCTCTGCAATCAAGAGCATAATGCTGTGTGCATAAAGGGGGTTAAAGAGAATAAGGGACAGCAAAGAGTTTTTGGAGATTGCCAGGTTGGCCACCCTGACAAGAATTTAAAGAAAAGATATGTGGACAGGAAAGAGTGAAAGGAAACATGGGGGGGGGGATTGCATAATTCATATTTATGACAGGGGTTTAAACACATAACAGGGGGCTCCCTGTTACATTCAGATAGCCCCATGGAGCTGCTTTATTTATTTGGTGGAAGATGAGACCCCTGCGTTCCTGGAATCATTTGGGGTGCAGGAGCTTAAATATAGACCGTGGTTTGGGAAGAAATTGGTAGTGATGTTATCTTTATTTGAGTTAGACGGGAGGGGCAAATGAAATAAAAACCTCTCCATGTGTCTAATTTAATTCACAAGTTTTTAATTCCAGAAGGGTTCCATCGAGCTGTAGCAGGACCGAGGGGTTCTGGGGCCCATGAGGAGACAAGAAGTTGCAACATTGGAGAACCTGATCTGTGGTCAGCATTTGGGGAGACTCCAGATTTTCTGTGGTGAGATTGAGAGTGCACTGGAAAATGAAGTAATCGAAAGGTAGGGTAGTTATTTTCCTATCTTATTAAGGGTGCATTGGCTCAAATTAGCGCTTTATCTGTGTCCTCCCCCCATACTCCCTGGACCATCTGTGAAGTTGAAGTATGCCCCTAGATGAGGGGGCTGGAGGGGGGTTACATCAGTGAACAACATGTGGGCAAGGATCAACCCTTGAGGCACTTCACAGCAGGATGCAGATGTAAGATCCAATGGCACTTGCTGCATCCTGTTGGACAAGTAGGACTCAAACCTACTTATGTATTTTAATTGCACTGTATGCACTTTATATTGCTATTTTTTGTTTGTTTTATCTCCCCACTCTTGTAATCCCCGGATGCTTCTGGAAATGAGCTGTTTACAGCTCATGTAGTCTTTCCTGGTGAAACCTTTTCAAATAAATAAATAAAAAAACACTGTAACACTGTCCACGGAAAACCTGCATAGTGACTAAGACATACCACACCCCATGATCCGCCATGCCAAATGCAGATAAATTTCAAGCAGAACCAAGATGGAATGAGGATCATGCAACACCTTGATGAGGGCAGTCTCGGTGCTGTAACAAGGCCAGAAACCAAACTGGAGAGGCTCCTATATGTCATATTGTTCCAGATGACACTCCAGCTGTATTGGTACAAACGTATCAATTACCTTCCCAATAAAAGGAAGATTTGCAACAGGCCAGTAATTCCCCAAAACATTAGGATCCAAAGATCTTTTTTTCAGAAGGGGCCTCATCCTTATCCTTGTGTTAGGTGTGATGTTATTCACTGGTTACTTACTTCATTGCATTCTATGCTACTCTCACAGTTACTAGGTCCTGTGTGCTTGCACCTGTTCCTTCTATCTAGCTTGAGCTGATTACTAAGCCAATTATGGCCCTGGAAGACTTGGCGGCTGCCACTTCCTATGTCTACTTCTCTTAGTATAGATCAGATGCTACTTGGGTTTGATGCCTCTACCTTGAAAGAAGGTCCATGTCTGTGTCACCACCCCTTTATCCTGCCCCTACCTACTCTGCAGTGCAACTCCTTTCTATTGTTTCTGCATGGCATGCACAAGAGTGGAAATTTCTACAAACTGCTTTCCTCCTCGAACTATGCTAGGAGGCCTAACCTTTGACTATGTGTAAATATACCATACTGGCTTCTACCAGCTATCAATATTTCCTGTCTGGGGATGTGGAGCCTAACCCTGGCCCTGTCCCCTCCAACTATACTGCTCCCCCACTGACCCAGTTTGGGCTACCACCAGAGGCTTGAAACTAGTCCACTTAAATGTAAATAGTCCAAGACCCAAAATGCAGGAACTGGAAAGCTGGGTGACTATCCATAGACCCAACATCATGGCACTGTCCAAGACCTGGATTAAGCCTCAGGTCTTGGACCATGAAGTTGAACTCACAAACTACACTACTTTTAGGAGAGACAGGATCAGGAAGAAGGGAGGGTATTAATATATGTCAGTGTTCCTTAAATGTCTCCTCTGCTGATGTAATTAACCTCAATAACGTTGGGGATGAGGCTATATTTATCAAAATTTTGCTTGGCAACACTAAACCACTCTATGTAGGCTGTATTTATAACCTCTCTGGGTGGTCCCCAAGGCCCTTGCTGCATTAGCCAAAACACTAGCTGATCAGCCTCCTGGTGAATTAATCATGCTTGGAGATTTCAACCTAAACTGGGCTTATGATACAAAGCTTGGGCTTCTAGCCCAGCTACTTGATGTTCAATTCATGCAAATTGTCAGTGAACACACTCAACTTAATAACAAAACTGGTAACCATTCCTTGCTTGACTGGGTAGTTGTCTCTGAACCAGACAGAATCAGGGCTGCTGGTGTTTTCTCAGACTGTATCAATGACCACTGCCCCATTTTTTGTATATGGAAAAATAATGCACCAAAAACACAGACTAGAATCTTCCTAGCACATGATTTCTCCAAATTTCTCCAAATTTGATGAGGAATCTTCCGGTGCTTCCCTAGCAGCAGTTGACTAGTACCAAATCAGAGGGCTCCCTACCCTAGATGATGCCTTAGCCTTCTTTATTCACAACTTTCTTTCAGCTGCTAACAAGTGTGCCCTGTGACACTTGGTCAGCTGGTTCTGATCCCTGTATCATTTTTTGTAATATAAAAATATGTGATGGACTGTCTGCCATGAGAAATGCTGAAACAGCATGTGAGATCACACACAGACACATACATACACACACACACAGGTTTTAGATACAAGGTGTTAGCTGGAAGGCCAGAAGCTATTTGCAGACTTTTCTAAGTTAATTATAGCTTTAGCTGCTAAGAGGGAAATCAGTATCCCTTTTATGACATTTCAAGGGGGAAATCAGGTTTAGTACACTGGTGCGAACTCATAAATGCTTTGGTGTCTGTGTGAGAAGGCATACTGATCACAGATCAAAGAAATGTCATTTGAAAGAGAAAAAGTAGCTGTGCTGAGGATTACAGAATTTAATACTTTGAAAAGACAGCCTGTTTTTGTACAGATATACATTTTTATAAATTCTAACAGAGGAGGAGCTAGGTGACCTCACACAAAGGGGTCGGCAAATACAGTTTTCTTTAAGGAGTATTCTGTTTTACTACACAGAGACACTTCTATCTAGACTCTGACAAAGAAACAGCTGTGAGCACTTTAAGCAGGTATTTAGACAGAGAGACAAATCTAAGTACTGTAGTAAGAATTGCACTGTTAAAACCTGTTTTGTTTAAGTGATTTGTATGTTTTGTGATATAATAGTTCTGTATTTTATGTGTTACATATTTTTTATCTATTTTAGTAAAACTCTGTTTTTAGAACTTACTTGGTCTGTCTTTGATTTATTTCCTTTACAAGTATAGTATATATGGTTAAAGCAGACACTATACATAAAAGACAAAGAACCTCTGTGCACAAACACTGAGGCAAGGGTTACCCCAAAGGGCATTTGGCTGGGAAGCAAGTTTCAAGAAAATACAAAATCACACATGACCACACAATGCAAAGCATCATGGGCTGCATATGCAAATCACCACAGAATGTTATGCTGGTCCAACTTTAAGCAGAACTGCATGGTGCCAAAAGACCTCTCACACAGTTTGCAAAGGGTGCTGACAGAAGACATAGACACGTGTTTCGTCCTACCAGGACTCATCAGTATACCTCGTCTGTTTGACACCCCAGTGGAATGGACCAGCTACCCTAAGACAGTGTGTCTTGGATATGTTATGGTGAACCCATTAAAATAAAAAACTATTTAAAAGACAAAGAACCTCTGTGCGCAAACACTGAGGCAAGGGTTACCCCAAAGGGCATTTGGCTGGAAAGCCAAGTTTCAAGAAAATACAAAATCACACATGCCCACACAATGCAAAGCATCATGGGCTGCATATGCAAATCACCACAGAATGTTATGCTGGTCCAACTTTAAGCAGAACTGCATGGTGCCAAAAGACCTCTCACACAGTTTGCAAAGGGTCCTACCAGGACTTATCAGTATGCCTCGTCTGTTTGACACCCCAGTGGAATGGACCAGCTACCCTAAGACAGTGTGTCTTGGATATGTTATGGTGAACCCATTAAAATAAAAAACTATTTAAAAGACAAAGAACTTCTGTGCGCAAACACTAAGGCAAGGGTTACCCCAAAGGGCATTTGGCTGGGAAGCCAAGTTTCAAGAAAATACAAAATCACACATGCCCACACAATGCACAGAGGTTCTTTGTCTTTTAAATAGTTTTTTATTTTAATGGGTTCACCATAACATATCCAAGACACACTGTCTTAGGGTAGCTGGTCCATTCCACTGGGGTGTCAAACAGACGAGGCATACTGATGAGTCCTGGTAGGACGAAACACGTGTCTATGTCTTCTGTTAGCACCCTTTGCAAACTATGTGAGAGGTCTTTTGGCACCATGCAGTTCTGCTTAAAGTTGGACCAGCATAACATTCTGTGGTGATTTGCATATGCAGCCCATGATGCTTTGCATTGTGTGGGCATGTGTGATTTTGTATTTTCTTGAAACTTGCTTCCCAGCCAAATGCCCTTTGGGGTAACCCTTGCCTCAGTGTTTGCACACAGAGGTTCTTTGTCTTTTAAATAGTTTTTGTTTTAATGGGTTCACCATAACATATCCAAGACACACTGTCTTAGGGTAGCTGGTCCATTCCACTGGGGTGTCAAACAGACGAGGCATACTGATGAGTCCTGGTAGGATGAAACACGTGTCTTTGTCTTCTGTTAGCACCCTTTGCAAACTGTGTGAGAGGTCTTTTGGCACCATGCAGTTCTGCTTAAAGTTGGACCAGCATAACATTCTGTGGTGATTTGCATATGTAGCCCATGATGCTTTGCATTGTGTGGGCATGTGTGATTTTGTATTCACTATACATAAGCTTGAATGGTGATACCAAACTGGAAAAAGGTAAGCGCTTTAAATCTGAGATCTTTTATTATAGTTTTTAAGGGTTAATTTCTGTACACCTGGTTAGGTGCCTGTAGGCAAAGACTCTGGCCCCCCGAAGACAGAATTATCTGAGCCTGTACACTGGGTACACTAACAAGAGGTTCACAGTTTGAATCCCTCCAGAACTTGAAACCAAGGGTTGATTCGAATCCACAAAAACAGACAAGAGGGATACCTTGTTCTGTTAACTGTTCACAAGACTGCATTTGGAGGTTGGCACTTTGGGAGTAGAGGGCTGACCTACTGAGTGGGTTTGTGTCATGCCCCCTTCTGAAAACTCAGAGTCAAAGGTAAATGTTCTAAGTTGATAGTGCCTGAGCTAAAAAAGTTAATGATTCTGAGGGACAAAGCCTGCAGGACCTTCAAAGGCACAGGTCTTAAGGTTCACTGGGACACATTTAGGGAACTGTGAAACTTATGCAAAAAGAATGCTAAGTCGGCAAAGAAGGAATATGTTAGGAAGCTATAGGGTAAAGACCTGACAGACCCTAAGCATTTCAGGTCCCAGGTTATCACCTTACTAAAAAGGCACTCTTACTCCACTGAGGGAGCTATTATAGCTAACGGTCAGAGCGTTAGTGAACCTAAGCTTGTTGCTAATGCCCTCAACTGTTTCTTCACTGATCTAACCAGATTCAAGCCTGCCTCCTCTGGATTTTCCCTCCCACCCAAGGATCAGGATGTCATTAGCGACCAGCAACCCTGTTTCCATCTCAGACTTGTCCAGAAACAGGAAATGTATGCCCTCTTAAAATGTTTTGAATCTGGTGGTGCCGCCAGGTTTGACAATTTGGAACCTAGGCTCCTCAAAATAGCAGCCCTGGTTACTGCACTTCCTGTTACCCTACTCATCAATAGGTCCTTCCTCGAAGGTAAAATCCCACAAAAATGGAAAATGGCAGTGGTGGTTCCTGTCAACAAAGGTGAACATAAGGAACTGGTGAAAAACTACCATCCCATCTCTGTCCTTAGCCCATTAGCTAAGGTTCAAGAGAGGCTAGTTTACAATCAAATACAAGATTACTTGGAGTTGCACCTTCTACTTACTGACTGCCAGCATGGTTTTAGAAAGCATCATGGTACTAGCACAGCTATGATTAGACTGACTATTGATGTATTGGATGCCATGCATAACAGGGTATTTACCGGAGCTGACTTTATTTTTTTAATATTTAAACTTTATTAACACAACAGAGAACAGGAACAAAACAACAACAGCAAATGGCAAGTATATGGTACATAAGATGAATCAGAAGAAAAGGCTAAATAGCAAAAAAGAAAAAACCTCCAATAGGGTGAAGCACCCCGACTTGTTGTAGGTAGTAGACATACACATATGAAAGTCAGCTAAGTGGAAAGTGTCCTTAGTCAAACAGTTTATAAACAATAAAACACATTCAGGTGGGGGGGGGCAATCAACCAGTGCAACAACAACAACAACAAAAAAGCCCTGGACAGAACAAGTCCCATTATATGATGCCCCCTTCAGAATGAAAGCAAACCATGGGGCTAGAATTACTGCAAGCATGATTTTATGGAACCCACTGTTCATCTACAGAAGTGTAATAAAAGACCCAGGGCCTCCAACGTATTTCAAGATGCTCCTGGCATTTCTGTTGGACTGCTGGAAAATTTTCCATGAGGTATATTTCTAACATTATAGAGTGCCACGTCTCCAGCGTTGGCAAAGCAGGTTTCATCCATAGGCGAGTAACTGCTTTTTTAGCTGTCAGTATGTATATCCAGAACAAGGACTTATGAGGTAGACGTTGATTTAAGGGAGATACTAACATCAAAATAAATTCAGAGTTCACGTCAAAGGAGTGGCCAGTCAGTAAGTCTATCTGAGTCATCACTGATGACCAGTAAGGGTGAAGGATGGGACAAAAGTAAAAGATGTGAGCTTGATCTGCTGGATTATACTTGCAAGACCGCCAACAATCCCCAACGTGATGCGGTAGAAAATGCCAAAGAATAGCAGGGCTGCGAAAATACCATGAATAACACTTCCATGCAAATTCACGCCATAAGGGAGAAGAGGTAATTTTGTAGGCTGTAATAGCCGAGTTCTCTGATTGGGAGTAATCTATGGAAGCCTGAAGTTCTTGGTTCCATTTGTCCAGAATCAAACTGGTGGATTTTATGTTGAGTTCTTGCAATCCCTTATATACATTCCCAATCACATGCTCCCAGGGGCGGTATTTCTGAAGATCCATAATCATGGCCAGAATGACAGGAAATATGGTGGGAAGTTTGGTATATTCTTTACGTTTATGTAACAGGCATGTGCAGGCTTGCAAGTACCGATGATGTTCTTTGCTGGTAAGACCATAGGTCTGCTGAAGTTTTTCAAACGGGACCCCCCCCCATGATAGTACAAGAATTGATATATGTGTGAGAGACCACCATGTCTCCATCTGAAAAATGTAAGATCCATAGCTGAGGGCAGGAAATCCTCATCCGTAGCCAGGATTCTACAAAAATAAAAAATCAGGACAAAAGGAGGATGATGCTTAATACTAAACCAGACCTTCAAAGTTTGAGCAGTGAAAAAGTAAAATGAATAAGGGTGGGTCCAGGTGGGAAAAAGAACAGGACCCAACTCAAACAAGTCATTTATGGTCTGTTTTATATTTTTCCAAGCAGGGGAAGCTTGGGGAAGAATCTACGTGAAAATAATGTTTAAATGAGTGACCCTTGCATAGTAGATGAGATTTGGGAGATTCATGCCTCCTTTCGACAGGAGGAGTTGAAGGATCAGATACAAAATTGAGGACATGAAGCCCCCACAAGGAATCTAGAAATCCGTTTATCAAAAGGAAAAATAATAAGGTTCGGGGAAAATTGGGAGAGTGTGAAATAAATATAATAAGCGGGGAAGGACGTTCATATGAATAGTTTCTATTTTAGAGGAAAAAGAAAGGACTAATCTACTTCAACAATCTAGATATTCTTTTATCTGCTCCATGAGGGGTTCATAATTTAGAAGGCTGAGACTACACAAATCCAAGGGGACAATAATCCTGAGATATTTGAGTTTTGTCTTACGCCAATTCCAAGGAAAGGTCACACAGGCCTGGGGGTAGGGATAATAATTTTAAAGTAAGGTTTCCATCTTATACAGGTAAAGTTTAAACCCCAAGATGGCCCCAACAGTTTGTATAAGAGACCACGTGCCTTGAAAAGAGTGATCCAGGTCCAATAAGGTGAGAAGGATGTCGTCTGTGTATAACACAATTTTATAGACCGTGCCACCGAGCAGGACACCTTCAACCTGTTCACTAATATGGATGGCTATGGCTAGTGGTTCTAAGAACAAAGCAAATAGCAATGCAGACATTGGACAACCCTGCTGAGTACCCCGCTGTAAAGCAATGGAAGAGCAATAGTCTCCATTAATGTGGATATATGCAGAAGGGCAGGAGCAGAGCTGCCAGAAAGGAGCTGACTTTATTGATCTTATAAAAGCATTTGATTTGGTTGATCACAGTCTGTTCCTTCACAAGTTACAATGCATGGGCTTTGACTGACTCTCATTACAATGGTTCAAACACTATCTGACCAACAGGTATCAAGAGGTTAAATGGAATTGCACCCACTCCTGTCTGAAGCATATTACTGATGGCATCCCACAGGGGTCCATCTTGGGTTCCCTGCTTTTCTCTATATATTTATCAGTGATCTGCCATAACATTGTGGGGGAGGGAACCTGCTTCTTTACGCAGATGATGCAGTTCACTATAGAAGTTCCACTGACATAAATATGATCAATTCCCAGCTTGCCACTGATATCTTTACACTTGAGAAATGGTTCCATGACAACAGGCTTGTCCTAAATTCAAACAAAACAAGGCGGTACTCTTTGGCCCTAAGCACCTTGGCTCAGACAGGAGGCACTTGCACAAATTGAAGTTGTCGAAAAACTGAAGTACTTGGGGATCTATAGTGACACAGAACTCACCATTAAACCTCATGTAGATCAAATCACCACATACATACATCAGAAACTTGGTCTACTACAGCGCTTGGGTAATGTTCTTATCCCTGAATCTAGGCTTGCCACTGCAAACTGTCTCTTGCTCCCCACTATGCTATATGATGCACCTATACTCCAGTCCCTCAGGAGCTCTGAGACTAACAGGCTCAAGGTACTGTACAACAAAATTAGCCACTTTGCAGCCCCCCCCCCAGGAAACATCACTGCAAGGTCCTCTCCTTCCTGAAATGGCCCTCTCCAGAGGGGAGGATGGTGTACCATCTATCATGCTTTGCGTTCAAGCTCATCAAAATTTTGCCCCACCAAACGTTATTGGTTTATTACTTCCTAAGCCTCAAAGGTGCTTACTTCGGGTCTCCAATTGTAATTTGCTTGAAGTACCCAGGGTTAAAACAAATACAGGTAATAGATCTCATGCTTACTCTGTCCCATCTCACTGGAACTCACTTCCTGCTAAGCTGCAAAACTCCTCCTCTTTCAGGTTTTTTCTTTTAAAAGGGCTAAAAACCTGTCTCCTCGAAAGCTGTCTTTGTTCTTGCTATCACTGACTGATTGACTGCCTTGCCCACATTTTGTTAATAATGCTCCTACTCTGTCTCCCCATATTATAAAGTTAACTGTGTTTGTTTTCTGTGCTGTACTGTACTGTGTGCTAATATACTGTGATTGTGTTCCTCCAGTAAAATGAACTGTTGGGTATGTTTGGTGGCTATTTGTTTAGTGCAGTTAACCTGTCAAAGCTAATGTAATCCTCTGTGCACATATTATTTCCATTCACTGTCTGTATATCTGCCTGTAATTAATCCAGTACCTTGTGATTTATTATATTCAATGTACCTGTTTACTGTCTGACTATATGCCTGTAATTAACTTCAGATCGCCCCTGAAAAGGGACCTCTGGTTCCAGTGGGCCTACCCAGTTACCAAAATTCATTAAATAAATAAATCACCACTGCCCTCTTCAGAGCAAAAGGGGGAAAAAACTTCAACAAGGAATACCTGATAATCTCAATATTCATAGGGCCCAAGGCCTCCCAAACCCCCCCAAAGAAGTTGGGCAAGGCTTGGATCCAAAGTACAAAAAGTAGGGCACAGCCCTGTGACCACCGGAAAGCCCTCTTCCACCAGAACTGGCTCAAACTCAACCCACGGAAAACAAGTGCCCTTGTCCATTTTTTAAAGAAAACACTACTGGCCTGCAACAAACTACCTGAGGAGCCACATCACAGATAGCAGATACTTTGCCAAGAAATAATTTATTAAATGCCTCACACATTTCTGCAGAATTAATTCTATTAGTCTGCAGAGTTGATTTAACAATTTGTCCACATTGTGAAAGAGTTACTGTAAGCTGGTCTGTTTTCCCCAGCAGCAATCACCTGTAACTAGAATACTATGCTTTTCAGGGTGATTGCTTGCTGATATTCACAGTAGTGAGTTATTATTGCCAATCAATCCTTAGCCAAGCAAGACCTCCAATAAGAATGCTCTACCCTCTGGCCATTTATCTTCAACTACATCATCAAACCATGGTGACTTGTAGTGTTGCTCAAATATGGTCCAAAAGAATTGGATCTCTCTAAATGTCAGCATTTTCTTGGTTTGTGGATTAGCCTAATTTTGTACTTTCTTATCCAAGATACAATATAAGGTAGTATCTCACATTGAATTCTACAAAATCTGACTGATCCAACCAAGATTTGTCACTACCAAAAAAAAAAACTACTTTTAGCCCAATAACATTCCATTACGAGACCCAAGGAAAAAAGGAAGGATCTGTCACAAAATCCAGAAGGGTCAGGAAACTCCAGTGATCACTCCTGCATTCAGATGCTGGACAGACAGGGAGATGAGGCATGGATTGCTGCAGATGCCAGAGGAGAGCAGTTCTGTCTAGTCTGAAGGGATGTTTGGGGGAAGCCTGTAACTTAAGTTTTTATTATGTGGGATTCAGCCTGTACTGACTGAGACAGTGAGACCCACAAATTCTTCCACAATCCAAGCCAAGGAGTTCCTTGAAACAGCAGACAAGAAGGCAGAAAGTGGCAATGCAAGAAGTGAGTTGTTTTTGGTGTATATGCTGCCCCTGGGTGGGATCATCAGGCTTTGCCTTGCTACCCCCAGCCTTGACACTGTCAAGAAGGTAAAGAATCTGGGTGTCATCCTGGATGAAGGGCTGACATTTGAGGCACAGGTGTAGGCTGTCTTCCAGAATGGTTTCTATCGTCTTAGAAATATTAGCCGGATTTGTTCCCTTATCCCCCCTGAGGACTTGCCCTCTCTACTACATGCATTTCTGACATCTTGCCTCGAATACTATAATGCCCATTATCTTGGGGTCAGTGGAGGTACGCTGTGATGCCTGCAGATAATGCAGAACATGGCTGCGAGGTTGTTGAACAGTCTTTTGAGGATGAGTCACATTACCCGTATTGTGGGAATTGCACTGGCTGCCAGTTAAGTGGCATATCTCCTACAAGGTCAGTTTGCTAACCTATAAGGCCCTACACAATCCAGGTCCAGGCTACCTGAATGAGCTCCTATATCCATTTTCCCACTCGCCCCCTCTGTTCTGCTAAGGAGGGCCTCCTGGTTGTCCCCAGGACCAGACTTAAAATGTCCAGGGACAGAGCCTTCAAAGTGACTGGTCCGTTACTTTGGAATTTGTTACCGAAGACCCTGAGGGAAGCCCCCTCAGTGGAAGTCTTTATAAAAGGACCTAAAACCTTTCTGTTTGCTCAGGCTTTTGGTGTCTGAATTGTTTATTTATGAGTGGCTTATCTACTGGTGTGCAATCCTGCTTTTAACTTTTATATCTGAGTGCAGGGGTTTTATTTATATTTATTTGTACTGATGTTAAATTATTATGTATTGGGGTATTCATTTGTTTGCTGTTCCTCTTTTTACTGGTGCTCTGGGCCTCTGGGGAACGGCGCCATAAATAAATAAAACTACTGCTACTACTACTGAGGATTGGCAGCACCAGGCATGTGATCAACCTGGGCATCGAGAGAGACGGGCAGGCAGAAATCACACAATTATTATCTTATAATTAACGGGTCTCCTCTTTGTCCCAAAGGGAAACTGTGTCATAATTTGCAGTTATAAAGGAACATTTATAATGTCAAACATGTGCACAGTTTCCCCTGCTCTGCGCATGCACCCGCTGCAGTGTGTCTCCCTTCCTGGCTCACCGCTTCCTTCTCAACCACAGCTCAGCCACCAGAAAAACTCAGCGGTAAGTTATTTTAATAGCTAAAAAGTGTTGTTTTTCACAAATAGGGGGCTAGCAATTTTTTTTTTATTTTATACTTCTTTTATTGTGCAATTTATACAGTATACAAGCAGCTCACAGTTGATTAGAGGTAATTCCACGTTAAAATGTCTATAAGATATCAGTAAAGAGCCTCTGCTCCATAATGTCTGGAACCCAGGCTGTCTTTACATTTTATACAACTGTGTTACAGATACAAGGAATATATTAACAACAAACTTACATAGCTAGAAGCAAAACCAAAAACTGTCAGCTGCTGTCTTTTGCTCAAATTAATATAATGCTGTTAATAAGATAGGTTTGGTCTATAATTTTATTTATCCTGTGTGAATATGTTTTATTTTTTTATTTTTTTTTTTCCTTTTAAAGGTTAGAGTGTGGCAGGGAGCACTGACAAAATAAAATTCTTTGAAATTCAGTTATTACTAGCAGCTATCTCACAGGGAAGCATCACCCAAACTCTCACCCCAGGATTAACAACCAGGGGAAGGGGGCCCAGACCAATGTAATACTTTCTCACGGATCCCAAACTAGGTCATCTGTCCAGTTCCCACCTGGTCCATCAGTTTTGATATGCTGAAGATCTATTGTGCAGATTATGTGATAGCTGCTCCAATTGTATGTAATTTATGATGGTCTGCCATTCTAACGGTGTAGAGGGATCTGGAAGCAGCCTTTTCTTAGTAATTGATTTATAGGCCGCAGTTAGACATATAGACCATAAGTAAGTGGCATCCTTATCTCTAAGAATTTTGGGGGGTATACCCAGTAAAAGGTTCTGGGGAGACAAAGGTTCCTGAATAGAAAGCAGACTGACCATCTGGTGGGTAGCTGACTGCTAGAATTGGGTAATTTTAGGGCAAAACAGAAACACATAGGCATGGGAGGTGTCAACTGCTCCACAATGCCTCCAATATCTTGAGGAAGCTGCTGGATTAAGTCTTACTAAAAAGTGAGGCACAAGAAAGTACCTTGTGAGTACCTTCCAAACATACTCCATCCAACTGGGGGATAAAATTGTTGACCAGATGGATTGCCAAACCCTTGGCCAAGCCGGCTGGAAGAGCGGGCAACCCAGGTCTTTCTTCCACCTATGTTTTATTAGTTCAGTAAAGTGATGTTGATAGGTATTCAGGAACTTATATAACAAAGATATAGCATGATCACTTTCAGTGGTTGTCCAAATATGGGTAAAAGGACTGGTGTCTTCCTCCTGTAGTGAGCTAGAGGTTTACACCTTTAGCTGAGTGTTGGCTCAGTCACTGATCTGCAATTAGTATATATATATAGTCCCTTGGGACCCAACAAACTGTATCTCCGCTTCTGTGAATGTAAGCATGATTGTGTGGTGAAGTATTTGCCAGGGTGCCACAAACCTTCGGGAGGCCTGGGAGGAGTACCACTTATATTCCTGTGCTGGTGGGAATGCAGGGTTCTAGGTGAACCAGATATATTTCCAGATATGGCTGGTAAATCGTTTTTGAGGGTAGCCTCTCCTCCAGCCCTCAAGGATTGAACCTATGCTATCAGTGAGTGCATCCTGAAGTTGTCTCATTTGGGGTGGGGCAAAAAGGGCCGCTGATAGGGGGAGTGAGAGGGGTCTGGCAACATTGATTTGTTTCCAATGTGCTATGTAATGATTGTTTCCCCAAAGAAGGGTCAATCGCATTTGGGAAGCATTCTAATAGTAGTGTAAGTTAAGGAATGCAATTCCGCCAAGATTTTTGGGAAGCATTAATAATTGAGATTTAAGTCTAGGCCTTTTGCCCTGCCACAGGAAGTCCAGAAAGGCTCATTGCCACTTATTAAGGGATTGTGCTTATACCACACAGGACACTGATTGAAAAAGGTATAGTAACCAGGGTAGGGTGTTCATTTTAAAGGCTTAATTTCTAGCATAGAAAGATAAGGGTATGCCTGTCCATTGTTTGAGATCCATTTTAAGGGTCTTTATTAGAGGGTCATAATTCAAGTTGAATAATAAATTAAAGTCACAAGGGATGTTGACCCCTAAGTATCTAATTGCTTGGGAATCCCATTTAAATTGAAACGATTTCCTGATCTGTGCTGTAGGGGAGTAATTAAAGGCCAAAAGATCAGTTTTATTAGTATTTAAAAAGTATCCAGCTAGAGAGGAAAAGAGTTAAAGCTTTTGGAATAAGTGGGGGAGGGAGATGTCTGGGTTAGTTAAGTATATTAGTACGTCCTCTGCAAATAATGATGTATCGTGCTCTGCTCCAGCCATGTGAACTCCAAGGCGGTTAGGGTCCTGTCTGATCAAATACGCCAGGGGTTCAATATAAAAGGCAAATAGAAGAGGGTAAATAGGGCATCCCTGCCTGGTTCCTCTATGTAGGGAAAACTTATGGGACAGGCGGCCATTTGACCTAATATATGCTTGGGGCTGTGATAAAATTTAAATAGAAGATTTATAAATTGGTTTGGGATATGGAAAGCTGTTAAAACTTCCTTTAAGAAGGGTCAAGAAACCATATCAAAAGCTTTTTCAGCATCTAGGCTAAGGAGTAGTAGTGTAGGGGGGTTAATTTTTGAATATGTTCAATCAGATATATAGTTCTTCTACTGTTATCTTGGGCTTGGCGGCCTAGGATAAAGCCAGACTGATCCTGATGTATTAAGGTGGGGGCTAATTTTTCTAGTCTATGGGCTAGGATAGATGCCATAATTTTGTAATCTGTGTTTAAAATAGATAACGGACGATAGGAACCAGGCAGAGAGGGGTCTTTACCAGGTTTGGGAATTACTGAAATTATGGCATATTGCCAGGAGGGAGGGATAGGGGTTTTGGGCAGGGCCATTTTCGCAAACGGTGCAGAACGGGGGCAGTGGCCTGCTTAAAGATTTTATAAAATTCCCCTGGTAATCCATCATTTCCAGGGCATTTATTAGTTTTGAGGTTACCTATTTCCGATTCTATTTCCCTGACCGTAATTGGGGCAAGTAATGTTCCTGCCAGAAATTTTGGGAGGGTAGGAAGGTTTAAGGATTTAAGGAAAATAAGAGTTTGTTCTGTGGGGGGTTGTTGTTGAGGTGCAGTATAACGGTCAGAATAATATTTGACAAATATATCCGATATGGCAGCTATAGTATGTTGGGAGGAGGGGTCATGGTAATCATGGCCCTAGCCTGCTGTATTCTTAATCGCTCAGCCAAAGGTTTTAGGGAGCGAGGACCTCCTTCGTAGTATTTTTCTCTAAGAAACAGAAGCTTCTGCTCCACATAGTAATCTAGCAGGGAGTTAATGTCCTACTTCAGGATCTTTAGCTGTTTGGTGGCTGCTGCAGTTACTTTTATATTTTGTTGCTCTTCTAGGGTCTTTATTTGAGTAAGTAAAGAGTTTCTTTTCTGATCTCAAAGTTTTTTTTTTCTGTGCTGCAATGGAAATACATTTACCTCTACAAATAGCTTTAATTGTATCCCACAGTGTGGCTATGTCTATCTCCTGCGTGTCATTATCTAATACAGCTTGCTTAATTGTGTCTTTGATTTATTGGATTATTTCTTTGTTTCTAAGAAGGGATATATTCAGCCTCCACACTGTGGACTTCTGAAAGTGATCATTCATAAAATGAAGATATTGCGGGTGTGGTCCGAGAGGATGAAATCTCCCTGCCAAGCCCTTTGGGACATATGTGCATGTTCCTGTGACACTAGGAGGTAGTCAATGGAGAAACAGTTTTAATGAGCTTGTGAAAAAAGGTAAAGTGAGTACCTGAGCCATTAAGATATTGCCATGTGTCAATCAGACCAAAATCTTTAAGCAATTTAACTAATTCCCTAGCCTTCTTAGTTACCTTATGATGATGTGATACAGGTTCATGCATTTGACTCAAATTCAAATTGAAATCACCCCCACAGACAACAGGCCCCTCAGCCCACTGCATTAGTAATAACAAAAGCGACCTATAGGTGGAGAGATCAGAATTGGGAGGGAAGTACATTGAAGCCATGGTGATAGATTTCCCATTTAATTTCCCCTTTAGCAGTACATACCAGCCGTCTTTGTTAATTATTTGGTCAGTGGCCTGAAAAGGAACCCTCAATGGAATTAAAATCACAGTGCCCCTTCTTCGGCCACCCTTATAAGAGGAGGCATAGACCTGGTTAAACCCCAAATGCTCGAACTTTCGATGTTCAATACCGATGTGTTTCTTGGAGCAACAAAATATCAGCTCCAGCTTGTTTTAGTGAAGACAGCATTTTGGAGCTCTTAATGGGGCTAGTCAGCCCATGTACATTGTAAGTACAAAATGTGTAACTCATTTTAACAATGTTTTAAGAGGTACAGCTGAAAGAACACCATGTTTCCTGTAAAATAATGCCCTATAATTCAGTAGATTTTGCAATAAAACAAATGCACACCTACATATTCTAAACTTCAGTATCCCATATAGACAGAAAATGTAAAGACAGGCTGACATTAACAGTAAAAAACTAGGTGGCACCAACCTGGCACCAAACTTTATACCTTGCAATGGCTTCCAAGGTAGGAGGTCTACTATAGCAAGTGAACCAGCTCTTGGTTCCCAACCAGCACGGCTTCCGAATAAACCACAGCACAGACACGGCACTCCTCAGATTCACCACTGATGTCCTCTCGTTATTTGACGAAGTCTCCCCAATGGGGGCAATCTTCATTGACCTTACCAAGGCCTTCAATTAAATCAGCCACACCCTACTGATAGCAAAACTAAGTAAGTTTGGTCTTGATCAACACTCGCTGAATTGGCTCAGCAGCTACCTGACTGACCATTTCCAGCAGGTCAGGTGGAGGGGGGGGCCTTCTCTGGACTACTCCCGATAACTATGGGAGTCCCACAAGGCTCAATATTAGGCCCCCTTTTGTTCTCACTGTTTGTCAACGACCTCAGCAACCACTGCGGGAACTGCTCTGTGGTCCAGTATACAGGTGATGTGGTCCTATACAGATCCAAGATTAAGACAGACAAACTGGGACTGCACCTCCAGGCAGACTTTACCTCAGTCGAAACCTGGCTACTAGAAAATTGCCTGGTACTAAATGCCGAAAAAACAAAAGCTATCGTGTTCGGACCAAGATCCCTAGGCTTAGATCACAGCCCCTTACTTCCACTCGCCACAGCGTCAGGCACCACCATAGAAGTTGTACAATCCTTCAAATATCTCGGCCTAGTGCTGGACCAAGGCCTCACCCTAAAATCCCATGTGGATCTTGTTACTAAAAATATTCACCAAAAGCTTGGCCTGCTTTACCGCCTTAGTGCCCAAATGATACCTGGGACCAGGGTAGCGATTGCTAAGAGTATCCTCCTCCCAACCCTTACCTATGCCACCCCAATTCGACATGGAGTGGCTAAACAGAGTTTCAGCAGCTTACAAACTCTCTACCATAAGTAATAGGCTTTGCCTATAAAAGTCCAACCAAGGAGTCATCATTGTGATTCACTTGCCTTGTTTAACTGGCCCTCCTTCGGCCATAGACTCCAGTACCCCCTACTTTGCAACACTTATAAGCTCCTCACTGCCCACCCCCCAGCTAGTCTAGCGGGACTTCTAACCTTAAAATGTACCAGCAGGCAGCTCCGTACCACCGGGCAACGGCTCCTAGAGGAATCCGGGGCCCAAACCACAGCTGACGACAAATCCTTTTTCCGTGTTGCTCTAATTCTTTGAATAAACTCCCTGGTCACCTACAGGAAGCTAACTCCCTTGGGATTTTCCAAAAGGGCCTATGTGAACATCAGCTTAACCTCAGCCACTGCTCCTGCGCTGGTGATTAAATTCACCAAAGCATAATACTTTCTCTTCTCTGCCACCCCTCCTGCTAGTACCTGAAACCTAGGCTCGCTCAATGTTTGTCAATGACTATACCAACTGAACCCCTTTCTGTCAAATTGTAATTGTAACTTTATGCTTGTTGTAACTGAAACGATTCCTCTGTAGCCGGCTATATAACCTCACTGTATCTAACCTTGCTGTACTCTGTAATCTGTATCCCTATCCTTGAGATTTCCTGTTAAAAGTGTTGTACTATCTAAATGTTTCTCCAATGTAACTAATCCCGGGTTGCCCCTGAGAAAGGGACCTTCGGGGCTCAGAGGGCCTACCCGATTAACAAAATTAATAAATAAATAAATAAAAATAAACAGATTGAACTTCACCCAAACATTTTATATAATCCCCACAATCATTCTAATCATCAGCCCCAACTCTCCCTTCAGCTGTTCCAACTTTTAGATGTTACAAAACAAACAAGTTGATTGATGATTTAAAACAAAGCCCAAAAAGTATAATGAAAAGAAATCATATCTGTACTGATCAGTAAGCGTGAGAGGTAACGGAGGTCTCTGAACCATTTTAACACTTCGGGTCTGTTTTAACTGGGCCTTGTCATTGCATCATCGTGGCCCTACATAGTGAGTCTAGATGAGGAAGGCAGGCTCCCTCAAACAGCGTTCAGGGTTACTCACTGCGCACCATCAAGTGAACAAATCTCCTAGGAATAATGCTCAGGTCAGCCTTCCATTTAGAGGAGGTCTCGCTTGGAGAAACCAGGGAGCTTCTTAAGTAAGTTCCGAAAGAGGGAGATGGTCTCTGAGCTTGTAGACGTGGTTGGGAGTTTATTCCTTTTTGCTGATACAATTTGCCAGGTTCTGTCTTGATCCCGTCACTTCTGGCCCACTATCGACGACTGTTCCGGAACTTCAATGCCCTTTTTCATTATGGCCTGTCGCACCTCTTGAAAATTACTGTAGATCTCTGTGCCTTCCTCCCAGAAGATACGAAGTCTGGAGGGATACAGTGTTTGTAAACGTAGAGTTTCAGCACAAAATATTTTGATAAGGGGGGCATACTCTTTACGCTGTTTCTGAATATCAGGAGGGTAGTCATAGTCGAAAAAGAGATGAGAGTCTAAGTATTTGACCTCCCATTGCTGCCAGGCTTGCTTTAAAATATCTTCTATAGTTTTGTAACTATGGAATTTAATGATCACCGAGCGTGGTCTGGCTGCTTGGTCCTTAGGTTTTGGTATCAGGGCATGGTGCACTAACTCAATTTTTAATTTGTAACCCTGGGGGAGACTGAGCACATTGCGCAACATGTCGGCCAGAAATTCAGACATGTTGCCCTCTTCTGCACTCTCTTTCAAGCCATGTAGGTGCAGATTGTCCCTCCTTGTCCTGCTCTCTAGGTCTAAATATTTCTGTTCAGTAGTAATTGCATGTAGGCATAACGCTGAGACTGTGCAGCCGATATGCTGTAGGCTGTCCTCCGTGGTGCCATACGGTCCTCAGCCTCCTGCAGTCGGGTCTCCACCAGCGACAGCTTCTGGTTTAATTGTTTAAGTTCAGTTTTATTTTCTGCCCACATATCCTTAAGTTCCCTCATCAATGATTCAAATCTAGATTGAGAAAGTTGCTCGGTCTCTTCGTCGGTACCATAAGTTGGAGCTGAGTTGTTGTGGCGTGAGGCAGTAGTAGGGCCTCATGTGGGAGAGTTTTGCCTTGAGCCATGAGTTTCTTTTTCACCCCGCAGCTGCGGAGCATGGTTTCTAGACCCTCTATCCCTCTGCAATTTTCTGAATGCCATTTCAACCTTTTTCCAGAACTTTCATAGGTTTTTTAGAGAGGATTAATTTGCAGATTGGGCGGAGCGGCTCTCTTAGCTGCTTATCGGAGCCGTGCCAGAACTAGAAGTCTCGGGGCTAGCAAAATATTTAAAAACATACTAAAGCCTTGGAAAAAGAAAATCTGGGGACCAACCAACAATGGAACTGGAGCATGGCCGCACTGCAATGGCAGCTATTTTATATAATTACTGTCACAAAAAAGGAGACTCAGCAATTATATAAATAATATAGTGGTGTGTGTAAACCGGAGTTTACTCGGTGTTAGATGCTTTAACAAACTCGAAGTTTCTCTCGGGTTTATGTAGCATCTAACACCTTAGCGTATGTAAATGTCTCGTTACACACACCACCCCATGCTTTATTCTATTTATCTTCCAACAACTGACACGTGGGGTTCTACTTTTCCCAGGCATAAAAGGTATTGTACGGCCTGGGGCACTCACTAACTCAGCTGTGTTTTTCCTGCCTTAGCTACCCTATACCCATCTTACTCCCTTTATTTCTTTCCTCCCGTTCTCCTTTTTTCCTCCCCTCCTCCTTCTTAGCTTATAACTCCAGTTCAAAGTATTATACCATTTATCACTGTCACTTTTTATTAGAGTTATAACATTGGTGACATAGGTACAGATATTATTGTCAACTGTTTTGAGTCTGAGAACTGTTTTCAACAAGTATCACGTTTTAACACTATGGGCCTGATTTTAAAAGCCCGAAATTTTGTGGAAGGTGCCTGCGTGAAAAGGATTTGGCACAAGTGGCACCTTGTGCTAAAGTCTGCAGCAATCCCAATTTTCAAATCCAGACTGTGTTGAAATCAGGATGCCTTGCACTGAAGCTACCCTGCATCAGAAGTGCTGCTGTGGCAGGTCACATGGGGTCTTATGCCACGGTGGGTCTGCAGCATCCCCTTATTTTGGATTTTGGAAGACCCACTATGGAAGCAATGGGCGCTGAGGTAAGATCAGCCATGAGCTGGTCTAATAGCCCTTGCACCAGCTAGCTAGCATAAGCCACATTGGGAGGGACTGACTGCATGGCACAGAGCAGCAGGACTAGTGGGGGTGCCAGTGCTGGGTGGTATGGGCATGGCAGGGTGTGGGAGGGAAAACTGGTGGTGCCCTGGATGGTGACACACAGCCACAGACCATGGCCAGTATGCTACCACTGATTGTGTTCCAGACCCCCGATATTTCCACCACTGCCAGCTGACCCACAGCACACACATGCCCCAACATGCTGACTGACAGACTTTGGGATGGCATTTGCCATTTGTTGTGCCCATCCCACTTGCCGCCACTCTTCCGCCACCTGCAGCTGTGCATTGGGACACGTGGCTCTGCTTGGGGTACATTCCCCACCATGAGCATCCCCTCATTCCGTGACACCATGATCAGTCTCCCTTGTCCAGATGGTGGCATGATGAAGGTGGCTGGCAAGGGCTGGTGGCATCAGGGGTCTGGGACATGGTCCATGGCAGCATACTGCCCATTGAACTCTATGACTATGTTTCCCATCCAGGCCACGCCTTCCCCAGTGCCACCAGAGTACTCTCCCACAGCCCATCGTGCTCCTGCTTCCCACTACTGGCACACCCACCAATCTGGCTGCTGTATACCATGTAGCCTGTCCCACCCAACATTGTAGCTCTGTGCTGGGGTTGCTCCAGGTTGGGGGGGCTTGACAGGACCCTCCATCAAACCCCTCTGGTGTGTTGAAGGTTTGATTCAAGACTAAGACTGCGGCAACTCCCAGGACTTTGGTGCAGGGACCCCCTTTTTTCTAGAATGGGGTGCAGAGTCCTGGATGCACCTGGAGGTTGCTGCTGCTACGGACTGGTACACTGTGTGATGATCTATTGTCCCTTTGAAAACTGAGCCCTATGTTTTTATATGTAATATCATGGTGACATGGCTATAAATATTGGTGGTCAGTTGTTTGACACTATGAACTGTTTTTAGGCACCAACAAGCGTAACTTTTAATCACTTACATGGCCATGCATACTCTTTTTTTTTTTTGCATTTAGTAAAGTTCAAAGGTGCATTCAGTATAAGTGATTCTGCTACATGATGTCAATGAAGATGTCAGTGATAGGGCTTTTAGGTCTTTATGTAGGGTTTCAAACCTACACAAGTCTGGGCTTGATCCCCAGTGTGGAACATTTTTTTCTTTTTCATTACAATTTATGCAGTATGAGAGAAATTGCTTGATGTTCTAGCTGATGTTAGTGATAAACTTTAACCAAGGTTTGAAGTTCTGTGTTGCAGATAACTTAAACAGTTGTAGCTGAGACTTTAAGGTTTGAATGCAACTTGGAAAACATTACTTCAAATTGAAAGACAGTTTATTACTAAACTCCACTGCGGGTGTGTGTGTGTGTGTGTTTACACATACTGCTGGACGTCCTTTGCCACAGCATGCATCCCCTGTCAAGGAACCTTAGTACAGAGGTGGGACTACAGGCTACCAGAACAGTAATTGGTAGGGGGCCTGGGTTTGATTCCCCGTTATTTGGTTACTTGGGAGGATAGAAACATAGAATTTGACGGCAGATAAGGACCGCTTGGCCCACCTAGTCTGCCCATTTCCCCTAACGGATAAGCTGCAGATCCTTGTTAACCAGCAGTCTACTTCCTCCTACCCCCCACTAGAATTGCCTTATGTCTGTCCCATGCATTCTTGGATTCCCCCACTGTTTTTGACTCTACGACCTCCTCAGGAAGGCTGTTTCATGTATCCACAACCCTCTCTGTGAAGAAATACTTCCTCACATTACCTCTGAGCCATCCCCCCTCTATCTTCAAATTGTGCCCCCTTGTTTTTGCACATCTCTTTTTCTGAAAGATGCTACCCTCTTGAACTTTGTTGATTCCCTTGAGGTATTTGAAAGTTTCTATCATGTCCCCCCCTCTCCCTCCTTTCCTCGAGGTTATACATCTTTAGTTCCTTTAGTCTTTCTTCATGTGCCTTCTGATGCAGACCCTGCATCATTTTGGTTGCCCTCCTCTGGACAGCCTCCACCCTGTCTATGTCTTTGCAGAGATGGGGTCTCCAGAACTGTACACAGTACTCCAGATGTGGTCTTACCAACTGTCTGTACAGAGGGCCAACAACTTCCTGTTTTCTACTGGTGATACCTCTCCCTATGCATCCCAGTATCCCCCAGCCCTCCTTACTGCCTTCTCACATTGCTGGCCCACCTTTAGGTCATCTGATATGACTACCCCCAGGTCCCTTTCCATTTTTGTTATTGTCAGTATATCACCCCCCATTGTGTACTCTTCCCCTGCGTTTTTGTTTCCCAGGTACATTACTTTGCACTTTGTTGCATTGAATCTAAGCTGCCATACATTTGACCATTCCTCCAAACTTGCCAAGTCCCTTCTCATCTTTTCCACCCCACCTTGTGTATCAACCCTGTTGCAGATCTTTGTGTCATCTGCAAAGAGACATACTTTCCCTTCCAGTCCCTCTGCAATGTCATTTATAAAGACATTAAAAAGGACCGGCCCCAGTACTGAATCCTGCGGTACTCCACTAGTAACCCTCCTTTCTTCACTGTGGACTCCATTTACTATTACCCGCTGTGTCCTATTGTCCAACCAGTGTTTTACCCAGGCTACCACCTGGGATCTACTCCCAGGCTGGCTAATTTGTTTATTAATCTTTTGTGCGGGACTGTGTCAAATGCCTTGCTAAAGTCTAGGTAGGCCATGTCCACAGCCACTCCCTGGTTTACTACTTTGGTCACCCAGTCAAAGAAATCAATTAGATTCGTCTGACATGACCTTCCAGCTGTGAATCCATCCTGCCTTGGGTCCTGTGCCCCACTGGCCTCTAGGTACTCAACAATTCTTTCCTTCAGAAGTGATTCCATCATTTTTCCTACCACTGAGGTCAAACTGACAGGTCTGTAGTTTCCTGCCTCTGTCTTGCTCCCATTTTTGTGAAGGGGAATCACATCCACTCTCCTCCAGTCCTCAGGTACCACCCCATCCTCCCATGATTTATTAAAAATGGTAGTCAGTGGTGTTACTAGTTCTTCCCTTAGTTCTTTTAGAATTCTGGGGTGAATCCCATCAGGCCCCATTGCTTTATCCACCTTCATTTTTAAGAGTTCTTTCAGAACCCTTTCTTCTGTGAAAGGACTACTATCAACCCCCCTATCCAGAGTGCTTCTATTGACGGATTAGGTATTTCCCCCTGCTTTTCCATTGTGAATACTGAGCAGAAGTATTTGTTCAGTATCCCTGCTTTTTCACTGTCGCTCTTTGCCCAACCACCTTCCTCTTTGTTCAGCCTCAGTATCCCTGCCTTAGTCTTTCTTTGCTCCCTAATGTACCTATAAAAGGTTTTATCCCCCTTCTTAACCGAGTTGACTATCTTTTCCTCGGTTTGGGCCTTTGCTATTCTGACTGCCTTACCCGCTTCCTTCTGCTTTAACTGGTACAGTTCTTTGTCCTGCTCCTTCTGTGTTTTCTTATACTTTCTGAATGCTATCTTTTTTTCCCTTACCTTTTCCGCCACTTCTTTTGAGAACCATAGTGTTTTTTTCTTTCGTTTTGATTTGTTTATTTGCTTCACACAAAGGCTTGTTGCCTCTGTGATGGCGGTTTTGATGTTTCCCCATTGTTGCTCCACCCCACCTTCTTGCCTGTTTGCTAGTGCTTTTCTGAGGTACTCTCCCATTTTGACAAAATCAGCCCTCCTGAAGTCCAGTACCTTCACTTTTGTGTGGCTTGACTCTACAGCTAAGTTTATCGTGAACCACACTGTTTGGTGGTTGCTTGTTCCCAGATAAGACAAAAGGAGTCCAAGGACCTTTCTATATTGTTTCCCTCTCAGAGTGGGTGTATTATTTGTTCTTTGAGTACAACAAGAAGTCGTCAAGTCCATGTTTAAAGCTACAAAATGATTTGTTAACGAAATCATGGGGTAATGAATTCCACAGTCGTGCTGTACATATTGTGAAGAAATTATTCCTTGTGTTTGTGTTGACCTTTGGAATAAACAGTTGTTTATTGTGAGACCTTAGATGTACTATCCTTTTATAGTGTATGGTGGAACGTCGTTCTCCACCAAAATCCATCGTTCTCGAAACCTTGTAGTCACACCGTAATGATGATCGCAGAGCAGCAGAACGATTTGTCTCACTGCACTGTGCACGTCACAAACCATGTCCTCAAGCACCATTTGACAGTTAGGGCTCATTCCCTTGACAGGACATGTATCGTTAGCAGCAATGTTGGTGGTGGTACTTTCAAAACCACTTTCTGAGCGGAATACATTCAACCTCGAGCAGGAGAATAAAAAAACAGCCAAAAAAATGAGAAATGACATGCGGCAGATACATAGCTTCCTCGGAGACAACAACGAGCACAGTGCAATACATGACATTCCCTCAACAGAGCTAGACCCACTGTTAGCCGATTTTACCTTTTCTCTGCTCGTCCCCACAGATTTGTGAATTGCTGTTCTGGGTGCTGCTGTATGTGAGTGTTTCAAAAGTTAAAATGTTAATCATTAAAAGTTTAAAATCTAAAGTGATAAAACAGTAAACATGTTAAGCGTGAAAACGCAAAGAATGTAAAGTTAAGTTTTTCTTCCAGTAACCAGGTAAACATTTTCTTAAGCAGCAATATGACGTAGTGATTGTTTTTTTCTCAGAGAGCGACATTCCACCAAACACTATATAGAAGTAGAGGCAGGGGTTGACAGCAGGCATCTTCCACTCGTTAGCACTATGATGACAGATTACCTCTCGCTGTGCCTCGAGGTAATCCGTCATCATAGTGTCAACTCGGTGGAAGAATAGCCCTGTTGTCAACCGTTCCCCATGCACTATCCTATATGTTGAATTTAAGGCCACATGGTGCCATAAGGTCAGTGCTATTTAATATACTGAATAATAATGTGAACATTTTTTCTTTATCACTACAATTTATATTGTTAACATTGAACTGTTACGTCTATGTTACAAGTTTGGATTTGCTCCCCAGTGAAGAACATTTTTTTTTCTCAATACAATTTATGTAGTATAAGAGAAATTGTTTGATATCATTGCTGATGCTAACAATAGAGTTTCAGCAAAGTTTGAACTTCTATGTTGCAGACAACTCAATTTTTCAATTTATTTATTTACTAGGTAGGTACACTAGACTAAAGGGTCTGTTTTCAGGTATAACCCAGGTGTTTTAAAACACGATTAATCATCTAATACATATTAAAATAATGTACATCATAATATACATACAAAATAGAAGTAAAACTAGCAATGCAATTAAACACTTGGGCTTAGGATGTTTCCATGACTAAATATCACTACCCCTTAGCCCTGCATCAACCCTGTTCTTTGGTGCAGCTGTGCCAAACTCCTTCAGTGCAACTTTATCCGATTTTAGTACATCAGGCACAGTTGTGACACTTTCTACACTTTAGAATGGCTTGCACCAAATATTTGGCACAAGACCTGTAAAAAATTCCACAGCATGCCGCAAGTTAGTGCAGGGGGGAGCCGGTCTAACTTGTGGTATTTGGCACAGAATGAAAACTCATAGGGCATTAGGAGAATACTGTAAGCCCTGTGCGCCATATGATCAGCGCACCAGCAGGTTGAAGCGTTCCCGTATGCCATATGATCATTGCACCAGCAGGTTGAAGCATTCCCGTGTGCCATATGATCAGTGCACCAGCAGGTTGAAGCGTTCCCGTGTGCCATATGATCAGCGCACCAGCAGGTTGAGGCATTCTCTGGCTTTTGAAAACTGAGCCCATAATCTATGAAACATTTCTATAGTGAATATCAGTAACAGTTACACACAGACATGGATGAGACAGATACGGTAAGTTAACAATTTGTTTCTAACAATTAATTAGGATGGAGCTAGGTGAATCTCTGTTGGGAACTCATTCCAGTTTTTAACTGCATGGTAAGAGAAAGCTTTTTGTCCCATTACTGTCTTGCATGGCAGGGGTTACCAGCAATGACTAACTGACTGATCTTAAGGATCAATTTAAGTTATATTTTATCATTAAATCACCCAAAGGGTTTCTGCCACCCAACTTAATAGTCTTAAAAATAAATTAAGATAAACGAAAAGCATCTTTTGGTGCCATTGGCAACCATTGCACTTTTTCATACATTTTCCACTGGTGTTCTCTGTAAGAACTACTGGTAGCAAAATGGTATATCACATTATAAAGAACCTGCTGCTTGCTGCTCATCCCTGCCGAGGCTGTCCCCCAAACCCACACTGCCATATTGCAAAGATGGAAGTAAACAATTTCTGACAATTAGTTTTTGAAGATAACACATTATTTAACTGATAGAGAAAACAATTAAAAAGTTCAAACTGAGATTTTGAGGTTTGAAGCAACTTGGGAAGCATTACTTCAAACAGACAGACAGTTCATTATTAAAATTCACTGCAGCTATGTAGGGCCGGGGGGTCTGCAATCACTGCTAGATGTGTTTTGCGTGTGGTGTCCCTAGTCCTGTCACCACCCCACACTGAATATAGTTACTGTGTTTTTTACTGAAGAGCTTGAGCGTGCCTACATTAGCATAAAGGGGTGGGGCCTGAAATCACCAAGGGAGCACATTCAAGCAGCTTTTTATGAGATCACTTTTCAAATGTGAATCAGTTGTTCCTCCTTGTAGTCTCTGCTTGGTGGTTGTGGAGCTTGGTTCAGCCAGTTGGGCCCCTAGCAGCTGACACAGCACACTTCTGGAGTTGGGCATATCCCCCTTCATTTCTATGTGTAGCCCTCCCACCCAATCTGGGGCTTACTTCATTAACCATTGCTCCTGTGTTCACTCCCGCTCCTTGGCGCACCTCCTGTTCGGGCTCCTGCCCCTGGAGCGCCTCTTGGATGCCTGGCAGTTCCCCAGGTTTTCCCCGTTCTTGCCCCAGTCTCCTTGCCACAGCCCTGGTGCCTTGTTTCCCCTCCGGGCAGCCTCGTAAGAAGTTTAGCACAGTTCGGGCTGTAGAATTCGGCCACGGTCCTCCCGCTGTTTGTTTTAGCACTCTGGTGCCGGCGGGGACTGTGCATGCACGAATCACGCTTTGATCTCCCGACCACGTAATTTGCATTCGATTGGGAGATTGGGTTCAGGTCCCAGTGTCCTTCCCAGCTAAACGGGGCCTGGTGACCTGAACACAGTGGGAGAAGAGCCGCAAAAAAGTGTTTAAATTAAGGGTTTAGGCGGGTGCTGTTATGAGGGGCTCATGCATAGTTATGAGCCCCTCATGAATATTAATGAGGTTGCTGCTGACCGCCTAGGGGCACAGACTTGCAGCGGCTGTGACTGGGAAATAAAGCAAAGTTCTGCAAAATAAATAAATGTAATGAAGAGAAAACTGGAGGGGAGGGGGGGGCTACTGTTGCAAAAGGGGGAAATGTAAAATAACAGTATTGCCTGGCTACACCAGTTCTATGTATGGGACTCATACAGATGAGTATGAATAGATAGGCCACTGACAGAGCAAAGGCCCATGGCACATTTATAAGGCAGAAAAAGAAATGGGCAGACTGGATGGGCCTTGCGGTCTTTATCTGCTGTTAACTTCTATGTTTCTATGTATCAGCCTGTCTGCTGCCTGGGGGCACTTAAGTACAGCGGCAGTGACAGGAAAATGGACTGTGAAAATAACTAAAGCTGGGCAGTGACTTAAAGGACACACCAGTGGCTACTGAACTGTGGGGCATTTGGGGCAATATAATAATTCTTCTGGCTGCACCAGGACTTTCACTAGGGTCTGTGTTGATTCTGCAAGGGACTGTGTGTATTGAGCAGCCATTTTCAGCAGCCACAGCCAATCGGAAAGCTAGGACTTTAAAGCCAGAACTTGTGGGACTTTTGACAAAGCTCATGGGAAACTTCCAAGTACTCATGGGGAACTGCAGGGACCTAATTTCAGGTGCCAAAACAGTAAACCAACTGTGCATCGAGTGAGGTTGATGCATAATTCATTTTGGTGATTGACAAGTATTTCAGCCAATCACAGTGGGAGCAACCAATAGCTTTAGCCAATCAGGAGCCTCAGGAGAGCTCCATAAAAGACTGAGTTTTTCAGCAGATTTTCAGATTTAAGCATGAGCCCCCACCCCTCAGGCCACCAGCAGAGTAAAATGGGCCTGGTGATTCAATATGAGCCTCTCCACCAGGGAAAGAGATTCTCTCCTGTCCAGAGAAAAGACAAGTAGCTGCCTGCAGCAGAAGTTCCTAGCCTGGGGGTTGCTAGAAAACTATTTTCCAGGGCTAGATCCAGCCTTTCCATGTTTCGGGGAGAACGTGGGCCAGTAACCTGATTCAGGGGCATAGCTACAGGGGTGCAAGGGGTGCACTTGTACCCGGGCCCCTGAGGTTTTAGGGACCCAAATCATACTTTTGATGTTTGTTCAAAACCGGGGGGGGGGCCTATAATATATCCTTGCACCCAGGCCCTCTGGGAATTTGCTACCCTACTGACCTGATTTCAAGTCAGCTGTGAGAGGGCTGAACATGCCTCAGCAGTGAGAGTGCTGATGAATTCAAAAACCTCAGGGAAGAAAGCCATTTCTGCAAAAGTAACCTGAGTGAGTAAATCTGTGTAACCCCCCTGCAAATGGGGGTTCCCAAAAGACTTCCAGGAGCTTGCTTGAATGCTCCGAGCCTGAATGGTGTTTGGCGTTTAAGCCATTTATCTGTGAGTGTTTTTAGAGCCTCTGGTACTGTCTCTTTAAGAGCTGTCTGCTTGCAGACATAATTAGTTTGTATAGGGGGGACTGTGTGTTTCTCTGCTTGAGTCCCACTGAGCTGCTGCCTGTTCACTCCATTTTTGCAGTCACTAGGAGTGCAAAGGGAATCTATCTGAAAGATGTAACTGTTTGCCAGAAATCATTTAGAGTAATAATGAAAATACAGTTCGTCTAACCTGCTTTTCTTTGCAATCAGAACTGTGTTTGCCTAGTTCCCCATTCTAGGTTTGAACTGCTGAACTGGACCAATCAGTGTGGGTTAAGAGAGCTCTAAAATGGTGCCTGTGGACGAATCAGAACTTGGACTCGTAATCTGAGCCAGCCACAAGAGGATTGTATGGGCAGTGACTCTGGGAAATGTAGTTTGGACTTCGGCGCCTTTTTGCACCAACAGAGGGAGTATATTGTGAGTGACAGCCAATCCAGCCAAGCACTGGGAGGAACTCAAAGGAAGTGCCCGGTTTTGTCTACTGGAGTTTCAGTTTTAGCTCTGGCAGTGAAGAGGGAAGGAGCCCTGTACTCCTTCGGTGCGCAGTTTTAGTCGGGAAACGCGTGTAAGGCCCCAAGTTTTGGTCTGCAGCTTGTGCAAGTGCTTGTTTGGACTGAATCTGACCTGTGAAGAGAATCAAGGAGATCTAAAAAGTAGAAACCAGGCTCACCCTGTAGAAGACTGGAGAAATTGCTGAATCGCGCTCGGTCTGTCAGGAACTGAATCTGCTGTGTGTTCTCCCAGGTACTGTACAGTAATTGCGATCGGGATAGAGAAGCAGCCTGCCTGGTATAGTACTTTCTTTTTTCCATATAAATGTGTGTAGTGCTAGTGGGGACTCACATTTCAAATCCCCTGTACAGTGAATTGAGTGCATGAAGCTGCAAGTAAACCCCAGCTTAATCCAGACTACATCCATTTGCTCTGAACTGCCTTGGGGCCCAGTCACAAGGACCTTGTCCACATGGTCTGCTCTGCTTGGCAATCCAGGACAATCTGCCTTCCATTCAGTTTCAGCATTGAATCTGTGAGTACAAATCAGGGTAGCTCCCCTGCCATCATCTAATTGCAAGTGTTCCATCTGATTACTTTTCCTTTCTTTCTCCACGAACTGAGCCTACTGGCTCCGGATTACAATTTGGGTATTGTGCATGCAATTTCCATCTTCAGGGCCCCAACCAGCTGCACCAAATAGGCTAGCCTCTTATTGCCTGGGTACCCAGTAAGAGTGACATTAGGGACATTTGGGATTCTGAAATATGTGCACAGTACTGTGATTATTAATGCGTTTAAACTAATTAACCTGATTTCCCCCTGTCCTTGTTATATCCCCCTAAATAAATCAGATCTGTTTGTTTCAGCAAAGTTACACTGCCTGAGGTATTCGTCTATGTTAAAGTATTGTACTGTGGTTTTTGCACTGTATCATCTTGTTTTACAGGGAGTCCCAGGAGTCACACTGACCGAACCAGTCCTGGGGGTAAGTGTATACTGTGAAGGTAATTCTGATATATTGTGTGGGCCACTAGTGGGAAGAAAGGGGGGGTCGCAGTGTCCCAGAGGGCTGTGACCAAGTTAGTTTAACTATTGCAAACCCTGACCTCTGGGTGGAGGCACCCACCATCGGATCCAGGCCCCTCAACCTGTTAGTGGCAAATCAGGCAGGGGTAATAGCCCTTGGGATAGCGCCATCTAGGGGTTACATCTGTTTCTGACAAGTGTAACTTAAAGGAAAGCTTTAAGAGGCAGCAAGGCCTAGCATTTAAGATTGTGACTGTGCCAGTTTAAAAGCATCTGCAAGAGGCAGCTAAGCCCAAAGAGCTAAGATTGTGAATGTGTAACTTAGAAGCATCTGCAAGAGGCAATGAAGCCCAAAGTAACTGAATTGTGACTGTGTGTGTGTCAGCACCCTGCATCTGATCAGCGCCTGGAATGGGTGGACCTCTGCTAGTAACTGGAAAATGAGTTTAAAGTAAAATTGTATAAATGTGTCTGATTTGCTGTTTTGCTGATGGGAGTTGCAAGAGCTAGCAGAGATCCAAAAGGGACTGCATGTGTATTGCTTGAGCTTGGAGAGCTACCGAAATTGTTACTGCCAAATGCAAGTCTATAGTAATGTGTGTGCCCGAGAGTGCTACAGAAGTGTTGTTGAGCCCAGAGAGCTATAGCGAATCAGATACTGCCAAGTGTCAGTGTTGCATTGAGAGAGCCTGCTGCATCTGTTTGCTAACAAGCAAAGACTGCAAAGGGAGAAAAGCCTTACCACAGGCTCAGTCCAGTTAAAGTTGTTGCAAGTGGCAGTGAGGCAAGTTTTAAGCTCAGTCAAGGACAATATGTGGTCAAGTGTGAGAGGTCAAGTTTCCAGGATGGTCTGGCCTTGTGCAACAAATGCAATCAAAGCTCCAGAAGTGGTTACATGAATGTTCTGACATATAAATGTGTTCAATACAATCATGCCAGCCTAGACTAGTTTGGTAGACAGCCTGGTAGCGTGTCACCATGGCATTGCCATATGCACTTCCCTCAAGGGACATAGCCTAGACGTTGGGTTAAAGTGTGCTGGCCCTGCTCCCTCCTGTGCATCAAGCTAAGTGTTCCAGTCTTAAAGAGACACTGCCTTCAGAGTTTAAAATGCAAGTTTCCATCTCAAAATCAGTTTCAGGTTCTTGGCTGTTAGCCTTTGTCCTGTGTCTTGATCTTTGGAGTCAGAGTTTTGGCCTGCTGTAAACACTTAATGGCCTTCCCATGGCAGCATGGGAGTGAATGTGCTAAATACTACAAATGTGATAAACGTACGTAAACTGGACTGTTTTCTCTGCAAGTGTTTTGGCCTAGAAGAGCCCAGTCTTCATGTTTAAAGTGACGTATTTCACCTGTACAAGCATGTAGCATCTTTGCAGTTAATAACATGAGGTTGGCTGCTAGCTTTGCCAGCATTTCAGTCTTCAGGGATGAAGTCTGCCTACTGAAGCACTTAAACCTGACAAGACATCTAACCGTGAGTAATGCAGGGCCATCCCTGCACCACTAAACTAGACTTGTATATAGTTCAAGGGTGTAATTCCTGCCTTCTGCAGTTATTTCAAGTTAACTAAGCCAACTAAAGTTAATCCTTTTCGAGTTCCTTAAGGGCCCCAACTTGCTGGCCTACGTACAGCTGCACCGTCCATCTGGTCTGCACCATGTTTGAGAACTTGAAGGTTACTGGGTATCCAGGTTGTGTGGGATTGCGTGGTCTTGCACAAAATGGGATACAGGTACTGTGACGTGGACAGCCAGTTCTGAGTGCCGTATCATTTTGTTTTAAATATAAAAATGTATTACTGGTTGTCTCTGCTGAAAAATCTGGTGCTCTTAGAATGACCTCACTCATCCCCTCCAGGTTTCAGCCATGAGAAAAATTGCTGAAGACAGCATGTGAGATCACACACACTCAGTTTTTGGATACCAGGTGTTACGTGGAAGGACTGAACCTAATTACAGGATGGTAGAAGCTTGAGTTGAGCATATCCATTTTTATGACGTTCCAAAGGGGAAACCAGGTTTAGCAAACTGGTGCAAGGTTGTAAATGCTCCTGTGAAGCCTGTGTGAGGGAAGATGCAGCATGGATCAAAGAGATGTCATTTGAAACATATGAGTTATGCTGTGGTTGCAAAATGTAATACTTTGAAAAGACATCCTGTTTTTTTTATTAGATATATTTTTATATATATAATCTAACAGAGGAGGAGCTAGATGACCTCACACAAAAGGGGTTGGCAAATACAGTTTACTTTAAGGAATAATTCTGTTTTACTTAGACACACTTTTACCTAGACTCTGACCAAGAAACATCGGTGAGCACTGTAAACAAGTATTTAGAAAGAGAGTCAAATCTAAGTACTGTAAGTAGGAATTTGCACTGTTTAAACCTTGTTCTTTTAAAAGATTTGTATGTCTTGTGATATAACAGTTCTGTATTTTGTGTTTCACATATTTTTATCTATTTTTAGTAAAACTCTTTTTAGAACATATTTGGTCTGTCTTTGAATTGCTTTTAGATGTAAGAAAAGTATATATGGTTAAAGCAGACAATAGACATAAGCTTGAATGGTGATACCAAACTGGAAAGAGAAGGGTTTTAAATCTGAGGTCTTTATTAAAGTTTTTAAGGGTTCATCTCTGTATACCTGGTTAGGTGCCCATAGGCAAAGATATCTGGCCCCCTCAAGACAGAAATATCTGAGTCTGTACATTGGGTACGCTAGCAAGAGGTTAACAGTTTGAATCCCTCCAAGACTTGAGACCAAAGGTTGATCTGAATTCACAAAACAGACAAGAGGGATACCTTGTTCTGTTAAACTGTTCACAAGACTGCGCTCAGAGGTTGGCACTTTGGGAGAAGAGGGCCTGACCTGCCGAGTGGGTCTGTGACAGGTACTAGTGTGGGTATTGCTGAAAATGATCTGTCTTATGCAGCTAGTTAGATAGCCAGGGCTCTGGTTAATCACCAGGGTTGGTGGGGCAAATATAAATATTGACATGCAGATTTAAACTGCTTTAGATTACCCAGGTGGAGGGTTTTTCCAGCACTTACCAAATTCAAATTAAAGGTAAATACTGTGAATGCATAACCTGTATTCCACTTCCCCTTTTCCTAGACTTCCGCTTTGTAAATAAACAGTTGTCATTTGTTTTTGCAGATCCTGGCTCATAAGCGTATTATTATTAATAAGTCACTAAATGCAAAAGTGTTGAAATGTGGTGAAATGTTTAGTGTGTCCTGCTTGGGGTGGTTTATAGGCAATGTGGGTGGGTACAGCATCCCAGAGGGTTGTATCCGATGACATCTACTCCACTGAAAATATAGTCTGGGTGGAGGCACTGCACATTATGTATAATCTTGGGTAAGAATCACCAGTTTAAGTTAAGGGAACCCAAGCCCCTCAACCTACATCCCGGGTAGTAGGCAGGGGTAGTAACTCTAGAAGTAGTGCTGCTTATGGGTTACATATGCATATCTGAGGATGGTAACACTTTAAGTTTCCTTAACTACACTACTGTAACTGCAATGCAATTGCAATGCAGTTACATGCAACAAACATGTAACTACAATGTAATTACCCCTGTTGCACGTAATTAATGATTACCTTCCTCACATTTACATTGAAACTGATACTTAAAATAAAGTGTGACCCTGAGGATTAATTGATTGATGAGCAAGACCTCTAATCAGGAGCTATTCTGAAGTAGGGGGCATGTCAGGCATTGCAGTTGTTGGCAGTGCTGAGCTGTATCGGGAAGTGGTGGTAAAAGCCAGGGCAGTTGAACCACAGTGGATTACAAAGCAAAGCTAAGTTTAAAGAAGAAAAGTAACCTTTTGTCTGGTGATTATGTGGTGTCCCTTGTAGCTCCACCACCCCTTACTGAATAAACCTGCTGACTGTGTTTTTTTAATGGACAGCTTGAGCATGGGTACATTAGCATAAAGGGGTAGGACTTGAAATCACCAAATGAGCACATTCAAGCAGTACTCGTGAGGTTGGCTTTCAAATATGAATCAGCTGTTCCTCCTCGTATTCTCTGCTTGGTGGTTGTGGAGCTTGGTTAAGCCATTCGGTCACTTAACACCTGATACAGCACACCTCTGGAATTGGTCGCATCCCCCTTTATATCCAAGCATATCTGAGAGTAATTGACTGGTGAGCAACAGCTGCAGTCGGGAGCTATTTTGAAGGAGGGGGCATGTCAGGCATTGTACTATTCCTCGTCACTGGACTCTGTTATGTAACACGTAGTTTTAATGTCAGTTTATAAGTGTTTCTTTGTAATTTGTCAACATGTACAATTAATGCTTACAATGGGTCATACAAATGTACTTAAGGTAATTGATTGATTCACCTGGGGTAGGGAGGAACTAAGTGCATAAGGTGGTATCTCATTGATGCAAAAATCATTTAGCGCCAGGCAATTACCAAAGCTTGAGCAACCACAGAAGCAGGAGTGTGACATCTACCTTGAGGCATCTCAAGGACTTTTGCAGGGTTGCCCACAGGCTGCAGGGGATTCTGCCCAACAGAGACCAGGTTAGTGGACAGGGCTGGAACAGTAAGGGGGTCGGAAGTCACTGGTTGACAAGCAGGGCAGTAGGAAGGGCAGAATGGGAAGCTGGAAAGGAGAGGGCAAGCAGTGGTAGAGTCATAGTAATAGGGAATTGTATAGTGAAAGGAATTAGATGGACTAGAAGGGAGGGGGGCAGCAAAGTATGAGAGTGGTGTGCATCTTGGGAATGACAGCAGAGCACATAGGCCCGATGATAGGCCCACTCACAGAAAGGATAGGGTGAAAGTCACATGTTGTCATTCTCCTAGGTACCAGTGACCTAGCTGGACACAAGGTAGAGACAGTGCAGGAGAGGTTTAGAGTGGTGTGGCAGGTTTCGGGGGGGGGGCTAGGTTGTTAGCCTTCTCAGAAGTGCTGCAGATGCCTAGAGCCAACACAGCTAGGAAATGTAGGATAGAGAAGTTTAATGGCTGGCTGAGTGAATGGTGGAGGGTGAAAGGATTTAGGTACATATGGAACTGGGAGGGATCCTGGGATGATAAAACCCTCTATGCACCTGATAAGATGCATCTAAGTCAGAGGGGATCCAGGATACTCGAGGAAAGAATAGGGGATTATATCAACAGTTACAGTACTTGAATTTAAACTGAATAAGGGGGGGTAGAAATGACTGAAGCACTCAGGGTTTCTGGGAGTAGGGTGCAGCCAGGTCAACCCACAGGCTAAAAAAATAAAGGGCTTAGTAAGGGGAGGAAGTGGGTTAAGTGGAAGATAGCATAGGATGGAGATTTCAGAAAGGGGGGCGGTGAGATGGAAAATATAGGGGGTCAGGAAAGGGTGTGAATAGGAGGAATAAAAGAGGGCTATGGGTAGGTGAAAGAATTGAGAAAAGAAGGGGATAATAAGAGAAGAGGAGGGCAGAACAGCAGAAGAGAGAAAAAGCTCTTGGTAAAAACAGGGGGGATCGGGGTGGTGGAGGTGTTGTATCCCTAAATGCTAGAAGTAGGGTGCTGAAAGAACTGGCAGACCTGTTCAATACCTCTCTGGGCACAGGTTGCATACCACAGGATTGGAACATGGCTCACCTGGTGCCCCTCCACAAGAGTGGCCCAAAAGATGAAACAGGCAATTATAGACCTGCAAGTCTCACATCCATTGTAGATAAACTTATGGAAGCAATCCTGAAAGAGAGGCTGGTGACCTTTTTGGAAGAAAATGGATTCCAGGACAGTCAGCAGCATGGATTTGTCTCTGGAAGATCCTGCCAGACCAACCTAATTGAATACTATGACTGAGTAACGAGGGAACTGGTTAAAGGCCATGCAGTTGACTTCAGTAAGACCTTTGATTCAGTGCCTTATGGGAGACTGGGGGATAAGTTGCAATATGCGGGGGCAGGGACAAAGATGGTAAACTGGATTGTGAACTGGCTGAAGGGGAGGCAGCAACAGGTGGTGGTGGTGGGAGCACTCCTTTCCCCAAGGGCAGTGACAAGTGGGGTGCCGCCCGGCTCAGTCCTGGGTCCAGTGTTGTTTGGGTTATTCATAGCGGATATCTCACATGGCATTAGGAGCAAGATCAGTCTGTTCACAGATGATACCAAGATAGGGGCGGTACTGGACAACATAGAGGGGTGGCAGGGGCTACAGGAGGACCTGATCAAACTGGAGGAATGGTCAGAAATGTGGCAATTGAGCTTCAGTGCGAAGAAGTGCAAGGTTATGCATTTCAGAACAAGGAACCCAGAGAGGAGCTACCAGTTGGGAGGGGGCTCAGATAGAGGTCACAGAGGAGGAGGAGAAGGAGAAGGACCTACGGGTGATCATAATGGGTAACATGAACAACTCAGCTCAGTGCAGGAAGGTGGCAGATTAGGCCAACAAGATGCTGGGGTGTACTGCGAGAGGAATCTCATCTAGAAATAGGGGTGTGATCCTGCCGCTGTACAGGTCACTAGTCAGGCCACATTTGGAGTACTGCGTGCAGTTCTGGCATCCCTTTCTGAAGAAGGACATCAGATTGCTGGAGGGGGGTGCAGAGTAGGGCAACTAAGATGATCCAGAGGCTGGAGGGCAAATCCTATGAGGACAGGCCAATATGTACACCCTGGAGGAGAGGAGGGATCGGGGGATATGATTGAGACCTTCAGATATTTGAAGGGTATTAACAAAATGGACACAGAAGGGTATTTAAGCTGAGGAAAGGAAGGGACACAAGAGAGCATGGTCTCAGGTTGTAGGGTGGAAGATATCGGAGAGAGATGAGGAGGCATTTTTTAACAGAGAGGGTAGTGGAGAAATGGAACACTCTACCTGAGGAGGTGTTATCCTGTAGCACAGTGGGCAGTTTTAAAAGGGTATGGAACAGGGTGTGGGGGGGTAAAGGTGAGGGGGAGAGGAGGGTGGGGCAGCAGCAATAATAAGGGTGCTAGCTGCGCATTTAAGCAGACAAACTTGATAGACTGTAAGGCCTGTTCCTGCTGGCAGATTTGTATGGTTCATAAGTCTCCGGAACAGAATGGATGATCTATAGGCTATAATGGCAGAGGAGAAGGTGGATTTGATGGCAGTCACAGAGACTTGGACTATCCCCCGAACCATGATTGTAACCTCACTATACCTGGGTATACTATATACACATGGAACAGAGAGAAAGAGAAGGGGGTAGCACTTTATGTCAAGAAGGGCATCACTACTCCTCATGAGCAGCTCAGGGAAAGGAAGGTAGAGGTGCTGTGGCTACAGATACAAACAGAAGCAGGAAGGAAAGTGAGACTGGGGGTAGTCTATAGGCCATCAAATCAAGATGAGGACAAGGTCAGGGAATTAGGTACCACGATAAGGATGGCAGCTAAAAAGGAATGAGATAGGGATAATGGGGGACTTGAATTTGCCTAAGGTGGACTGAAGTGTCCCATCCAACTCCTGCACCAGGAGCCAGTTGATACTGGACGCAATCCAGTATAGGTTCCCGGCCAGGAAGTGACTGAACTTTCCAGAGAGGGAACCATCCTGTATCTGGTACTAACAATGGTAACCACGTCAGGGAGATCAAGATAGAGAAGCCATTGGGAAGCAGTGACCACCACATGGTGTGGTTCCATGAGGATATGTGGAAGGAAACAGCGAGTACTAAAACAAAAGTGCTAGACTTCTGGATGGCTGACTACAGGAAGAGGAGAGATATATACGGAAGGGATATCTAGCCGGTCTTAAGAATAGTAAGCAGGTAGATCAAAAGTGGACAGTGATCAATGAGGGGAATGTGGCTGCCACTAATAGCTGCCTTAGGCAAAAGGGGAAAAATTCAAAAGCCCGAAGACCAAGTTGGCAGTATAGCCTAGAGGTTAGAGTAATGAGCTGTGAATGAGCTTGGTACATCTAGCAGACCTGGGTGTGATTCCCACAACCTCCACTTGCATACTGTGTGACTCTCAGCAAGTCACATAACCACCCAGTGCTCCTGGGTCACCCCTGAAAACAGGCACTTGTGCCTAGTGGGCCTTACCCAATTACCAAATAATAAATAAATAGGTGAACCAGGCAACAAGGAAAGAGGGCCACATAGGTTTGAATGCTTTATTGGCAAGCATTTAAAGTAGCCAAGGGGGGAGGCAATGAAAAGAAGCAGGGAAATCCAAGCTTCCCCCCACAAAACATGGTGATTAGGGAGGTAAACACCAATGTACAGAAGTTATTAGGGAGCAGAACAGATTTAAATGTAAAAAAAGGCAAAGGCAGTAAGGACAGAAATGGGGCTAAAAGGGGTAAGGCTATCAAAAAGTTGGAGGGTGATTAGTACCAATGCCCGTAGTCTGTGTAACAAGCTCCCTGAACTAGTGGCCTTGATGGAAGAGGGTTGCCTGGATATTGTGGCAGTCACAGAAACATGGTACACAGAGAACCATGACTGGGATGTCAACATACCAGGATACAATCTACAGGAGGGACAGGGAGGGTAAAAGAGGAGGAGGAGTAGCTCTCTATGTAAAGGAAGGGATCAAAGCAACAGAACTAAAGAGTAAACAGGGAGCAGATGAGGCACTTTGGGTCACCCTGGAGACAGGAAATGGCACCACAATCCGCATGGGGGTTGTATACAGACCCCCATCTCAGGGGAAGGGAATGGACAAGGAAATGATAGAAGGCTTTCTTAGAACGGCAGAAAAAGGGGAGATATTGTTGATGGGGGACCTGAATATGCCAGATGTTAACTGGAGCACCTTTGCTGCAGGCACGTCCAAGAGCAGGGTCATTCTTGATGCCCTACAGGGGGCATGCCTCAGACAGCTAGTATCAGAACCCACCCGGGAGCAAGCAATCTTAGACCTGGTACTTTCAAATGGGGATGGAGAAAGAATCACAGATTTAGAAGTGGGTAGCCATCTGGGAACAAGCAACCACCAAACAGTGTGGTTCACGATAAACACAGCCATACAATCAAGCCATACAAAAGCAAGAGTACTATACTTTAGGAGGGCTGACTTTGGAAAAATGAGAGAGTGCCTCAGAAAAGCACTAGCAAACAGGCAAGAAGGAGGGGTGGAGGAACAATGGGGAGGGATCAAAACAGCCATCACTGAGGCAACAAACCTTTGTGTAAAGCAAATCAATAAAACACAACGAAGGAAAAAAACGCTATGGTTCACAAGAGAGGTGGCAGGGAAGGTTAAGGAGAAAAGGACAGCATTCAGGAAATATAAGGAAACACAGAAGGAGCAGGGCAGAGAATTTTATCAGTTAAAGCAGAAAGAGGCTGGGAAGCAAAGGCCCAAACCGAGGAAAGGATAGCCAATTCTGTTAAGAAGGGGGATAAGACCTTTTACAGGTACATTAGGGAGCAAAGAAAGACCAAAGGAGGGCTACTGAAGCTTAGTAAAGGGGAGGAAAGGTGGGCAGAGGGTGACAGTGAAAAAGCAGGGATACTGAACGAATATTTCTGCTCAGTATTCACAAAGGAAGAGGAGGGGGAGTTACCTAAACCAAACAAGAGAAACACTCTGAAGACGGTGGTCGATACCAGGCCATTTACAGAAGAAAGGGTTCTGAAAGAACTAATAAAATTGAAGGTGGACAAAGCAATGGGGCCTGATGGGATTCACCCAAGAATTCTAAAAGAACTAAGGGTAGAACTAGTGACATCGCTGACTACTCTCTTTAACAAATCATGGGAGGATGGGGTAGTACCCGAGGACTGGAGGAGGGCAGATGTGGTTCCTCTTCACAAAAGTGGAGCAGGACAGAGGCAGGAAACTACAGACCAGTCAGTTTGACATCAGTGGTAGGAAAATGATGGAATCACTTCTGAAGGAAAGAATTGTTGAGTACCTAGAGGCCAGTGGGGCACAGGACCCAAGGCAGCATGGATTCACGATGGGAAGGTCGTGTCAGACGAATCTAATAGATTTCTTTGACTGAGTGACCAAAGTAGTAGACCAGGGAGGGGCTGTGGACATGGCCTACCTAGATTTTAGCAAGGCATTTGATACAGTCCCACACAAAAAATTAATACACAAGATAGCCAGCCTTGGAATGGGTCCCAAGGTGGTAGCCTGGATAAAAAATTGGCTAGACAACAGGACACAAAGGGCAGTAGTAAATGAAGTACACAGTGAAGAAAGGAGGATTACTAGCGGGGTACTGCAGGGTTCAGTACTGGGACCGGTCCTTTTTAATGTCTTTATAAGTGACATTGCAGAGGAACTGGAAGGAAAAGTATGTCTCTTTGCAGATGACACAAAGATCTGCAACAGGGTTGATACACAAGATGGAGTGGAAAGGATGAGAAGGACTTGCAGAGTTGGAGGAATGGTCAAATGTTGGCAGCTCAGATTCAATGCAAAGAAGTGCAAGGTAATGCACATGGAAACAAAAACCAGGGAAGCGTACACAATGGGGGTGAGATACTGACAACAGTAAAAATAGAAAGGGACCTGGGGTAATTATATCAGATGACCTAAAGGTGGGCAAGCAATGTGAGAAGGCAGTAAGGAAGGCTGGGGCATACTGGGATGCATAGGAAGAGGCATCAATAGTAGAAAACAGGAAGTTGTTATCCCTCTGTACAGACAGTTGGTGAGACCCCATCTGGAGTACTGTGTGCAGTTCTGGAGACCCCATCTCCGCAAAGACATAGACAGAGTGGAGGCTATCCAGAGGAGGGCACCAAAATGGTGCAGGGTCTGCACCAGAAGACATAATGAAGAAAGACTAAAGGAGCTTAATATGTATACTCTTGAAGAAAGAAGGAGAGAGGGACATGATAGAAACTTTCAAGTATCTCAAAGGAATTAACAAAGTCAAGAGGGTAGCATCTTCCAGAAAAGAGATGTGCAAGAACAAGGGGCACAATTTGAAGATAGAGGGGACGCTCAGGGGTAATGTGAGGAAGTATTTTTTCACTGAGAGGGTTGTGGATGCATGGAACAGCCTCCCTGAGGAGGTCGTGGAGTCAAGAACAGTGGGGGACTTCAAGAATGCATGGGACAGGCATAAGGCAGTCCTAGGGGCGGGTAAGAGGAAGTAAGCTGTTGGTTAACTAGGATCTGCAGCTTATCTGTTAGGAAGGAAAATGGGCAGACTAGGTGGGCCAAGTGGTCCTTATCTGCCATCAAATTCTATGTTTCTATGTTTCTTTGTACATACAGAAAGTTTAGGAAGTCCCGAAGGAATGAAGATAAGGGGGACTACCTGGAGAAAGCTAAGGAGGCTAGTAGGGTAGTCAGGCAGGCCAAGACTAGGAAGAAGCTGCAAACTACAGAGAGGATCAAGGGGGAGAGAAAGTCTTATCTCATATATCAGTTAAAGGAAGGACATGAAGGTGGGAAGAGTAAAGTTAAAAAGGAGGGAGCGGTGAGTGGAGGGTAGTAAAAAGAAAGCAGAAGTGTTGAACAAATACATCTGCTATGTCGTTACTAAGAAATAGGGTGGACAAATGCAACAAGGGAGAATGAGGGGAAGGAAAGGGGAAGGAGGGGACAAGGAGGATGACCGGATATAAGAAGAGAGGGCTAGGAAAAGGCTTCTGTCTCTGAAGGTAAACAAATTTCCAGGATAAGATGGTATGCACCCAAAGGTGTTAAAGGAGATGGTGGATGCAAACTGGCTGGTCTGCTGGCAGATTTGTTCAATAGTTCATTAGATCGGGGGGGGGGTTGCTACTGCAGGAGTGGAGAACCAGACATGTGGTGCCACTGCACAAGAGTGGGGACTATGGGCTGGTCAGTCTGACCTCCATTATCTACACGCTCATGAAGGTGATTCTGAAGGAAAGGCTAGTTGGGTTCCTTCAGCAGCAGACAAGGTACAGGCAGTTCATATTCTATACTTGGATTTCAGCAAGGCTTTCAACTTTGTACAAGAAGTCAATCCAAGAAATTGGAGGACCTGGGGTGGGAAGCAAATTACCAAGGTAGGTGGTGAATTGGCTCAGTAATAGGACACAAAAGGTGGTGGTGGATGGGGGTAGAGCTACGAGGTGTGAGGGAAATCAGCAGTGGGGTCCTGCAGGGTTCAGTGCTAGTACTGGTGTTGGTTAATATAGTCATTGATGACACTGGTGAAGGCATTAAGGACAAAGTCTGCCATTTTGCGGATGACACCAGGCTTTGTGGAAGAGTGGACACAGATGAACAGGTGCAAGACTTAAAGGAAGACCTGGCAAAGCTGGAAAGGTGGTCTGGCATATGGCAACTCAGGTATAACACGAAAAAGTGCGAGTCATACACATAGGGTAAAAAAGAACCTGAGGACTGAGTACAGTTTGGGGAAGTCAAAGTCACTAAATCAGAGGAGAAAAAGGACTTTTGGATAGCCATCATTGAACCAACTCAAATTCTGTTTTATGCAGATGAAACTGTGCTGTTTGCTAAGGATATGAATCTTGTTATTGTAAATGATACATTACAAAGAGGCTTTGACACTATTGAAAAATGGTTTGAGGGAATGAAGATGAGTCTCAATCTTTAAAAAAACAAAAACGAAATGCATGCCGTTTTTACAGTAGGAGGAATAATTTAATGGAACAGTATTTACAAATCAAGACCCTAAGTAGTCATCTATTGGAACAAATAGATTCATATTGATATCTTAATAGTGGGTAGGGGGGCCTGTGTTTGATTCCTAGTATGGAACAGTTTTTCTCTCTCTCACTACACTTCATGTAGCATGACAACAATTGTTATAAGTCATTGCTGATGTTATCGGTAGAGTTTCAGCAACATTTGAAGTTCTATGTTGCAGATAACCTAAACAATTCAGCTGAGACTTTGTGGTTTAAATGCAACTTGGGAAGTATTACTTCAAATTGGCAGATAATACTAAAATCTACTGCAGCTGTGTAGAGCAGTCTGCAGTCACTGCTGGATGTGATTTGTCACTGCATACATCTCTTGTAAAGGAACCTTAATACAGTGGCAGAGCTACAAGCTACCAGAACAGTAGAAAGTAGGATTTTTTTTCACACTACAGTTTATATTGTTAAAATTTAACTGATACTTCTATGTTACAAATCTTGGTTTGAGCCTCAGTACAGAACAGTTTTTTCTTTCTCACTACAATTTATACAGTATGAGAGAAATTGTAAGATGTCATTGTTGATGTTAGTGACAGAGTTTCAGCAAAGTCTGAAATTCTGCATTGCAGATAACTTAAACGGTTCTAGCCAAGACTTTGAGGGTTGAATGCAGCTTGGGAAGCAAATACTTCAAATCGACAGACAGTTCATTACTAAAATCCACTGCAGGTGTATAGGAGAGAAGTCTGCACTCACTGTGGGTGTGCTTTGCCACAGTATGCATCGCCTGTCAAGGAACATTAGTACAGTAGTATAGCTACAGGCTACCAGAACAGTACTGGGTATGGGGCCTGGGTTCAATTCCCAGTTGTGAGCACTTTTTCCTTTCTAACTACAAACTATGTTGTTAACATTTAATTGTTACTTCTATGTTACAAGTCTGGGTTTGATCCTGAGTGTGTAACATTTTTGTTTTTTGCACTACAATTTTATGTAGTATGAGATAAATTATGATGTAGTTTCAGCAGTTCTGTGTTGCAGGGAACTTAAGCAGTTCCAGCTGAGAATTTGAGGTGTGTATGCAACTTGGGAAGCATTACTTCAAATTGACATACAGTTCATTACTAAAATCCACTGCCTCTGTGTAGGGTGGGTCTGCACTTACTGCAAGATATGTTTTGCTGCAGTTTGCATCTCCTGTAAAGCAACCTTAGTACCGTGGCAGAACTGCAGGCTGCCAGAACTGAGGTGGGTAGGGGTCTGGATTCACTTCCCAGCTGTGAACATTTTTTTCTTTCTCACTACAATTATCAGTATGTTGTCAACATTGAACACTTACTTCTGTGTTACAGACAAGTTGAAAAATTCCATTTGAAATGTTGTGACCTAAGTGTGAATGCAACTTGTTGGGAAGCATTAATTCAAGTTAACAGACAGTCCATTGCTAAAAGCAGAACTCATTGCTGATATCAGTGATATGGTTTCAGGGCTTGGAATAGGGTTTCAGACAATGGAACTGTTAATGTCTCAGGATTATACAATGGCAAGGAAAATCCTGGATGCTAACTGGCTGGCTGGCATGATTTACACATTGTAAATCGTGCTATCACCCAATGGTAAAAAATGCCAGCCAGCCAGCCCCCCCAAACACATATCACTCCAATGCCAAAACGTAAAAAGGAGCAGACGCCATTGATCATCCTGCTTACCATTAACTGACCCCTCTTAAGCGATGGTGAAAAAGATGCTAATAATAAAAGTCAGCCGCATCTTTTTAAAAAAAGTTTGAACTCATTTTCTTGGCACAATACCTGCTCCTTAGGACTCTACAAATACCGTGCCGCTCCTCTTGAACCTCACTCACACTGTCACCTGCAACCCCGACTCCACTTCACATGAATTCAGAAAGTGACCTGAGGAATACCAGCCTGGAGTTCACCACTGCTCCCACATTACCTTACCGCAGAACTTAACCTAAAAATAAAATGAAATAACTATACCCCAAAAATGGCAGTTCTCGATTCTGCAGCACAGGACTCATACACAAACTGCCTCTCGCTCTCCCAACTGCACTGACGCTGAATGTCGCCTGAAGTGCATTCCAGCAACCTCAGACAGAAACGCTACCAGCCCTGGACTATTTCTTTCTCGGGGAGCAACACATTCAACGAAAATAACTAAAAATATAAGAAAATAATTTTCCTTCACCTTTTTTTGGTCAAAACAAACAAGGGGCATATTGTATAATCACAATATGCCCCTCAATAGTGTGGGTGATGGCAGGATTTACCCACTTCTGGTGTGGTTCACTCACTCGGCCGATGGCCTCATGACCAAACCACACCAGGTATGGGTAAATACTGCCATCAACATACACACCCTCTTGTGGTATATTGCTTAAACATAGAACATGGAAAATGTAACTGTCCCACTCCATCAAGATTACTCAACCACAAAAGGGTGTAGTAGAAGCTCATCAATCACAGCTCATGAGACCTTTTTTGTTTACAAAAGATCATGGTGACTTCTAAGGCCCTAGTGCAGGAACTGATCAGGTTAAATGTTCTGAGTTTTGTGTATTGTTTGGGTATGCTTTCTATTTTTGTGAGCATTATGTGGGTTATTGCATGCATGTATGTGCTTGTATTGTGCAGCATCTGCATATACATTGTTTAGCATGCATACATATACATTGTTTAGCATGCATACATATACTGTACATGCTAAACAATGTACTGTATACGTAGATGCTATACAAAACATAAAACATATATACTTTGGTACTGCTCAGTACCATTGGTTCCTTGATTAATATTTATTGGCACTATGCATTTATATGTAATATTATTTTGTCATGTTATGCAAGTGGGGTTACCATAGTGCTTCACTCGTTCTACTGTGTCTTTAAACATGTATTATATAATGGCCTGACGCCTTGATAAAGCACCTGATGAAGTGCAAAATGTTGGTGGATGATGGAGTGGTTTACAGGGGTGCTATGTACTTCAAATTCTTTTATGAATAAAACTGTGTTCATCATTATCAAGTTGTGAGCTTGTTCTCTGTGGAGTCACAGGTACCTGACTTCTAGCTTTCACTGTGGCTGTTTTACACTAAAATACCTTGTGGGAGGATTCTAAGAGGAATTTTCTGCTCTGATAAGAATCTGATAACATATCCCTGAATGGCAGAAAGTGCCACCACATGAACCCTGAGGGAACTATCTTACAACCCCTTGTCTAGACCCTGCTGCAGAAATTCCAAGACACTGGACAGAGAGAGGCGGCTGAGAGTCTGATCTCCAAAGGGAAGCATTACGAGTGGAATGTGCCCCAGACTGTACTGTGGGTCTTGCTCTCAGTGGTCTTCCTGGATTGCATCAGGGTGTGGATCACCCCTTGGGAATACATGTATCTTCTGCACACAAAAGCCAAGTCGATAGCTGAAACATCTGAGGATCTGGGTGTAGGACTGGATCCTGAAAGGGAAGGCCTTGCCTAAATGGTAGTGGAATTGGTTTGCATAAGGGCAGGTGAAATAATTCTGAGTACCACACTAATTGAGGCCACTTCTGAATGATAACAGAGTCAAAAGCTCCCTTTGCAGCTTCTGTAATACCTATGGGATCATTGGCCAAAGTTGAAATGCATACAGGAGTGTATCTAGCCACAGCAGGGAAAGCAGTCTATTCCCAGTGATTGACTTTCTTGAAAACAGCTGGAGCATCTTAGAGTCTTTGCATTTGCCTTGGTAGCCATGAGGTCTAGGAGTAGAGTGCCCTCTTACCATGTTGAAGACCTCCTGACTGAGCTCCCACTTTCCTGGATGGAGGACCTGATCACTAAGCCAGTTGACCTTCCTGTTCAAAGTCCCTGCAACATGAATTGCTGATAGGGATAGTAGACTCATTTCTGCCTAGTGATGAACCTTGTACACCTCCGTCACCATTGCCTTGCTCCTTGTTCTTCCTTACTTCTTGATATAGGCTACCATCACTGCATTGTCCAATCCCAATCACACTAGAACATGCTTGTTTTAAATCTTGTTCCTGAAGTATAGCACTGCTATTAATAACACCTTTAATCTGAGGACACTGATTGGTAATTTTCTCTGTAGCAAGCTCCAGGTGCCCTGCACTGAGGCTGTGACAAGCAGTGTGCCCCATCCTGTGAGGGAGTTGTTGTTGGAATGCACCCTTGCATGCCCTTTAGGGAGACTCCTGTGGTGCTCTGTTAGGGTGAGAGAGTGCTCTACTCTAAAGGAGGTGAAAAGAGATGAGCGAGGCACCAAGGTCCGAATTATGTGGATAGGATAACCATTATCCAGACAAGGAGAGGCAGGAGTCAACTTAGTGCTTCGATGCCCGCAGGACATTTATTTTGTACCAAGGATAGACAGACACAGTCACAAGAAGGAGGAGGGGTTGACCGAGAACAGTAGGGCAATAAAACAGGGAAATACTTTTATCTACCACTTCTAAGGTTATTACAATAAGAATAAACTTTAGGCCTAATGCCACTCTTATTCTGACACTATTCTATACTTCAATACTCTAAATGAGAATCAGGTGACATAAGCTACTCAGCACTGTATTAGGGTAATTTAGCATCACACATTTCCATAAGAGTCCAGATATTACAAGAGTCCAGAGATCCGGCGTCTTCGTGTACACCGTCGTTCTTCGTTGGTCATTTCTCTTGCTGCCTGTATGTTTCCTTCCCACTGCCAACTCACCTCCCACCTCCCTGTGACTGCAGCAACTCCCGAAGACCGCAGGCGGTGGTGTGACAACCTGCGCAGTGGCGGTCTGTTTGTAAGGGGACTGAGTTTGTTGAAAAAGCGCGTGGCGCTTGCAAGAGGAGGCTGAGCACTGCAGGGGCATTGGGTCGTTAGGACCCTTGATTTTAATATTTATTTTGGAGGTGGGACTCAGCGATGCCCACGGGAAGGGGTCAGGACAGCAAGGCCAGTTTAAAGGCCTATAAATATTCATAAGGAGTGGGACTAAGGTGGGGTTTCGCGACATAAGTGACAGCAGGCACGGGGAGCCTGCACATTTAAAGGGGCAATGCATTTAAAAGGGCAATTCAGGCCCAGATGCAAAATAGGGCATTAGGCCCATTACAAAGTGGAGCACCAGGCTCATTATAAAGTGGGACACCAGGCCCAAAGTTTAGAGGGGCATTAGGCCCATTATCAATTGGGGCACCAGGCCCAATACAAAGTGGGGCACCAGGCCCATTAGGAAGTGGGGCACCAGGCCCAAAGCAACGAGGGGCACCAGGCCCATTGTAAAGTGGGGCACCAGGTCCAATCTAAAGTGGGGCACCAGGCCCAAGCTAACGTAGGACATCAGACCCGAGGTAAAGGTAGGGCATTAGGCCCGAGGTAAAGAGTGGTACTAAAGGGAGGCCCCGGCCTAGCGGAATAGGGCAAGCCAGCCTAGTGGTACTAAAGGGAGGCCCCGGCCTAGCAGAATAGGGCAATTCAGCCTAGTGGTACTAAAGGGAGGCCCCGGCCTAGCGGAATAGGGTAAGCCAGCCTAGTGGTACTATAGGGAGGCCCCGGCCTAGCGGAATAGGGCAAGCCAGCCTAGTGGTACTATAGGAAGGCCCCGGCCTAGCGGAATAGGGCAAGCCAGCCTAGTGGTACTAAAGGATTCCCTAGCCACAACGTACAGAAAGGGATCCTATTCCAGAAACCCTACATTTAGAAACAGGGGTACATTTGAGAGTGTTCGATTTGCCTATACTGTGAAACTACTGTGATTACTATACTGCTTATGCTGAACTATTGCCCTAAGTACCTGAACTATTGTCCTAAGTACCTGAACTACTGTCCGAAGTACCTGAACTATTGCCCTAAGTACCTGAACTACTGTCCTAAGTACCTGAACTATTGCTCTAAGTACCTGAACTATTGCTTTAAGCACCTATACATTGGCCCTCATCAGTAATAATTACCCCTGAAGGTATAATTTGCCCTCCTCTGGCAAATTATTGTATCATTCCACAGTTCTTTGGGCATTCTTCAGTTATATGTTTATTACTGTACGAAGACAGTCTCAATCTTCTACCACACTGCAGCCTCATAGTGTGGTCTGTAACTCCACGTGCTCAGAATCAGTCTCTACTCAGAAGAAGACGTCCTTTCAGCATTCTTCACTCCTGGGAGATCATCCATCAGCTCATCACCTCCGTTTGTGTCGTCCGCCGAAGTCGAGTCCGTCGTCAGTCGTACAAGTCGTACCCGCTGTTTTCTTGTTTTCACAGCTTGGAAGTACGTCCGCCGAAACGCATCACGACAGCCGTGCCAGTGTAGTTCCGTATGGTTCCTGTTCCAGATGTCCCGAAGTTGGTCGCCCTCTACAGAAGAGTGAGCTCATCCTGGAGAACCTAGTCTGCACCCCACCTGGTTGTTCGCCGAAAGTCGAGTCCGTCGAAGCCCAGTTCGGGACACGTCCGCCGTTTCTTTGTTTTGTGTTAGTTCCTGATCCTAGGATTGCAGAGTCAACCATCATCTCTTCAGATTCTTATGGTTTCTGGTCCTGTCAGAGTTCCTTCTGAGTTCAGCTGGCCCTTGGAGTGCTGCAGCATCAGTCAGGTCGTGGTAGTCCTCCGTTGGATTCATCGCCACTCAGATCTTGATCTATCTTCGTCCTTGGCAACCCTGGAAGTGGGTTTTGGCCGAGGAACCCTTTGTTTTCGGTGTGTTATTTCAGGAACCAGTCGCTCTGGTTCTACATTCCAGCAGCCTTGGAGAGAGTGGGCTTTTGCCGAAGATATATGGTCTGTTTAGCAAACCTCTCTCTCACCCCAGTGGCCTTATCTAGGTCTTTGCTGGGATTTGAGATTAGGGTTCTACAGTTCTGTTTTACTTCCCTTGTAGCTACCAACAAAGAATGACGGTGTACACGAAGATGCCGGATGTCTGGACTCTTGTAATATCTGGACTCTTATGGAAATGTGTGATGCTAAATTACCCTAATACAGTGCTGAGTAGCTTATGTCACCTGATTCTCATTTAGAGTATTGAAGTATAGAATAGTGTCAGAATAAGAGTGGCATTAGGCCTAAAGTTTATTCTTATTGTAATAACCTTAGAAGTGGTAGATAAAAGTATTTCCCTGTTTTATTGCCCTATTGTTCTCGGGCAATCCCTCCTCCTCCTTCTTGTGACTGTGTCTGTCTACCCTTGGTACAAAATAAATGCCCTGTGGGCATTGAAGCACTAAGTTGACTCCTGCCTCTCCTTGTCTGGATAACGGTTATCCTATCCACATAATTTGGACCTTGGTGCCTCGCTCATCTCTTTTCACCACCTTTAGATTAGAGCACTCTCTCACCCTAACAAAGCACCACACTCCATTGGATAGGTTCTGTTCTTGTGCACACCAAGTTAGGGAGTTCTTTACTTTTGGGGTTATCCAAATCTAGTCCAAGAGCAGCACCACTGGAAGAGTCCATGAGCAATGTAGTAGGAGCCTTAGCAGACTAGAGTTTGGCCTGGCCTAATGTAACAGGTCCATGCTTGCTACCATGAGGCCAAGCACATGAAGAATGCCATTGGCTGTCTCTGCCAGTTTTTTCTCAGTTTGTCTCATGCTCTTGCCAGAGAGTGGACACTGACTGGTGCCAGAGATGCAGTGGCTTCTGCTGTGTCAAACAGCATACTAAAATGTTGCAGGCACTGAGACAGTTACAGTGAGCTCGTCTATTGGTTGATTATCCAACCATGGAATTGCAGCATTATAGTTCCTCCTGTGTCTCCTTGAAGGAGCATGCCAAAAAAGCTACTTATCTAGGTGGGGAATGCATACAAAACCCTTTCTCTCTTAACTGTGCTGTCAGTACTGACATTAGTTTCATGAAATACTCATAATGCCATCAACAGTCCAATGATAGGTACGTATTCTGGTAGTGCAGTCCTTTGAAACAAAATCAGAGGTACTGGCAGTAAGACGGATGAATGCCACTATGCAAGTATGAATCCTTCAGATCCAGTGATGAAAGAAAGTCCCTCAGCTGTATCTCTGCCATCGTGAAGCATGGTATTTCTATCATGAAATGGGTGGCCCTTATCCATTTGTTGAGGTGCTTCATAGCCAAGACAGCCATCTTCCTTAGGACAGTGAAAAAGATAGAGTAGATGTCAGAGCCCTGTTGGGGAGTTGGAGCCGGCTGTATGGCTCTGATATCCAAGAGGTGATGCACTGCATCCTGCTTTGCTTGCCATTTGGTGGGACTATGAGACACTGAAGACTGAAGAAAGAAATGTTGGGATGGAGGGTGATGAAACATGATGGAGTAACCCCTTGAAACAACTTCTAAAACTCATAGCCTGATGCAGTCTTCATCCACTGGCCCACAAATTGCAACAGTCTCACCCCGAGCTGGGGGAAGGGAATGAACTGGGGGAGAATCGGATCTCAGTATGATGACTGTTCTTGGAATCCTGGTGGTCTTTGCTGTTGCTTCTGTTCTTGCCTCCTCTGTTGGGTACAGAAGCTCTGGTAAAAGTTTGGTGACCATACTTTTGAAAAGCTGGAACCTTTTCCTGAGCAGTGTTGCCTTGCATAAAAAAGGAATGTTACACTGCTGGCTATTTGTCTTGGTGCGGAGTGCTTGATAAGTGCTTCCACCGCAGATCTGAAAAGCAGGTACACTTGAAAAGACATGATTATTAGGGATGCTTTTGATGAGCTGCCAGCTGCCAATTGTCCGAGTCAGTGAGCCTATCTGAGTGTAAGGATTGCTTGTCAGCAATCTGCAGAATATTGCAGGATGTATCCACCAAGAAGGCAAAACCTAACGTCAGGAGGGATATTTGTGCTGAGACCTCCAAGTCTGCATAAAGATCAAAAGAGATGTCTGTGATCCAGTAGACCATGGCTCTAGATAAATAAGTTGATGCTATGACTTCCCAAATGACTGCACTGGATGCTTCATAAGACTACTTTGTAACAGAGTCCAGTTAGTGTTCAAGTTAATCCTTTATGCCCATTACCCAGAAGCCAGAATGGAAGTTTACTTGAATGCAGTCAGAATGGGAGCATTTACCTTCACGCTTGTATCCCAGACCTTTATGTCATGTACCTTGTACAGTCTGGTGTATAGCATGGCTGATGACTTGTGGGCTGTGTGAGAACATTCCTGTGTGATACTTCACTTCAATGTTTTACATACCATGAAGACTTTGTCCCTCTTAGTGGCACTTTTTTAGAGACAAGCTGTAGGTAGTCTTCCAGATATAATGTAATGTATGTTTGTTTCATTAATATAGAGAACTTGTCCCAAGGATAGCATCTGCCACACTGCAGCCTCATAGTCCCCCTGCTCCTTGTCCAGTGAATGCAGCTCCCTACTTTCTGAGCTGAATTCCTGATCCTCATCAACAGATGGAACTGTGGATAAAAACTTTGGACTAGATGATTGCTGCAGGTGTTGCATGCCAAACTGTGTGGAAGACTGAGGTAGGAAATGGTACCTCATTTGGTCTCTTCCTTTTGTTGGTGTTTGCTCAGACAGACATTCAACCAGGAGGCTCACTGTGCTAGATACATTTTTAAAGAAAGATGCAAACTCTCCAGGACCCAGTTCTGGGTAGGAAAGGTGAGATCCTTTCATGTCCTTGGAGGTGGATCTTTCACAGCTCGAGATCAGGAGGTGTCCTGAGATCTGGATTTCCCAGATGCCTTCTCTGAGGAGCCCTTCAATAACACAGAGTCCAAGAAGGCATATGGGGTATGTTGAGCTTCACTATGGTAAGCAGACACTTTGTTCCTGAAAGTGCAGTAGAAACCTGCCATCATGGTGTGCAGCCTTGAATGGCATTTCTTGCACTTAGGAGCCGTTGATTTTGTGCCCTTCAGGAGGGTTTTGGAAGACTTCATAGTTCAGTAACATCTCAGACTGTTGGGCTATAAACACTAGCAGTCCTTGAGCAATTTGACCTTTCTTTTTGTAGAAAGAGCTGTCTATGAGCCCTACAGAAATATACACTGAAGTAGCAAGGTACAGTCTACAAGCCTGAGATAATATACACAGAAACAGTTTACTCACAGTATTGCAGTCCTGAGTCCTTGAGGCAGTTGACAAAAAATGAATTTACTCATGACTGGAAGCCCTGTATCTCACAGTGAATCAGCCTGCTAATTTTTGTGAACACAGAGAAAATGCTCCCCCCCACCGAAAAAAAAACATGTTGCAGGAATGCCTACTTTCCTCACAAAACCCTGAATTTTTGCCTCTCTGAATTAGGCAGTACTGGTGCTGATTGACAAAGTGCCAAAAGGTTGCTGTTAAAATGTCCAAAGTGCTTCTAATCATGCATGTCTGGCCACATACAAGATGTTTTTCATACTCTATTGTGCATCCTCTGCCACGTACAAGATGGCAGCTGTGCTCCTCTGTGCATGCTGGGCAGTGCCAAAGAGGGCAGATGGCATATGAATCATAAAATTTGGCCTCACAAGAAGTCACCGACGTGATTAGTGTGGCCAAGACATGGGACTCATTGAAGAATGAGGCACACTAAGTCGGTGCACTCCTTCTCTCTAAAAAAACCCAAGTCCTACCTTAAACTGTTTCCTACTGGGGAAGGGAAAAAAGGTACCCTCCAGAAACAAAATGCATGCCAGTCTACTGCAGCCCTGGGTCCCGTCTTCAAAATTTCAGGAAGTCCTAAAGAACTGGTATAAAAAGGAGCTCCACTTCGATAAATTAGCCTTGAAGAATTCCAACAAGTTTAAAAACACTGAACAAATTGACATATTTTTCAAGAAAAAAAAGTAAAAGTTTCCCTGCTGGGTGAGAAGCTGTCTGGTAGTTGCAGGACTAGCCGGGATTATGTGGGGGAAGAGCTCCTCCCCCTCAACCTACTCAAATGGAAGCAGCTGACTTCACTCTGCTTAGAGCGAGTCGCACTTGCTAGTGGCGCTGCTGGTGCTCGGCTACTCTTTCCTTTCTTTTTTGTTGTGCCCCCCCGCTCTTTCTTTGTTGCTGTTTGTCTATTTGTCTCCCCCCCTTGCTCCTTCCTTGTTGCTGTCATTTTCTTTCTCATTCCTTTCTTTGGGGATTTCACTATCCTGAGCCTTTGCCCTTTCTCTCTTCTACTACGTCCTCCTGGCTGCCTCCATGCCCTTTCCTCTACTGCTTCAGTTTTTTTTCTAGTAGCCGTTGCCCATGCTTCCGCCTAGTCCTGTACTTGTCTTCCTGGCTCCCTACCTACAAGGCTCGCGCTGCCACTCTACCGCTCCACCTACAGGCAACTGTATGCCACCATTCGAGCTGGGCTCCATTTATTTCACTGCTGTGGACTCCTACGCTGCATCCTCTCTGGCGTTGCACCTGCTTCTGGATCTCGGCTGCTTCAGCGACCGTTTGCCTCCCACACAGTTTCGCGTTCCAGCTTCCGCAGCTCCCTATGTCTGTGAATTTGCTTGACACCCAGTTTCGGCATCCACACTCGATAGACGCTTCTCAGACGCTACTGGTTGCTGCTTACGGTATCGCCTCAGAGCCTCCGTGTTTCATTTTAAAGCTATTTACTTACAGCAACCCTAGTCTTCCTCTTGTATGCTGTTTATGTTTATACGGACATTAATCTGTGCAGTGTTTTACAGGGCTCCCCATCCCAGACCTAGTTGTGTCCCATTACAATCTACGACAGCTCCCTCCGCTTCATGCAGTTCTCCACTTCTCCAGCAAGGACGATTGCACTGTACCGTAGCCACTCACTGCTTGACATTCGGGATTCAGCATGCCTTGATGGACGCCTTGCATTTATTGCATGTGAAGTTTGAACCCAAGGCATTCTCCATATACCGCAGCCTTCCCTTATGTGATGCATTGGAGTCACTACAGGCTCCTTTTCTTTCTTGCCTACCAGCTCCTGTATGCTCATCAAGCATGATATCAGCCATATGCAGTCTCTATGTTTTATTACCTTATTCTTGGTCATCTTCCTTGGATTCCTTTCTCAGTTCTTTGCATTTAGCCATTGCTGGGATGCTGGTTGTTCCACTGCAGTTCTGGATGCTTACTTCTACTCGAGCTGCCACCTCATCCACTCAGGTCTTCCTTGCGCACTTTACCATCCCCCGCCTTCAGGGAATGGCAGTGTACGCACCCTCATAGTATGCCTCGAAATATATTCTACTGCTCAGCATTGGCTCAGGATTTCGTTACCATTTGTATACCATGTGCACTCTAATCTTTGCAGCATCCCTATTGGTGCTGCATTGCATGCAGCTGGATATTACTAGCACCGTATCTATCACTGCTGCAACCTGCCTTCGCCCATCAGGCTGGGAGTTTTACCTGCTACTAGCTTGCTTCTACGACTTGCCTTCGCCCATTGGGCTGGGAGATTTACCTACTAATCGCCTGCTTTTATGACCTGCCTCTGCCCATCGGGCTGGGAGGTTTACCTGCTTCTGCTCTACTTCTGCATCGCCCAGCTCAGGGCCTGGAGCTTCCTACATTCTACTATATGCCTACCTGCTGCCACGTCAGCCTGCTGGAAGCTCCTTTCCTATGGATTCACATCTGGACATTTCTTCGTTCATCATCTGTTTTGGATACTTTTCCCTGCCACTTCAGCCATGTGGAACTGCTGCTGCTTCACTCTTCCTGGACACTTAGTTAAGCTTTCCTCGACCATGCCTGTCTGCTCTGCTTTACGTGATCACACCTTAGCTTCACTCATAACCTTCAGATTCAGGAAGTTCTTTGCCTCGATGGGTTGCCTACTCTTCTGCCAAGATATTCGTTGCGCTCCCTACTGTCCTCGACCTGCAGGATCCATCGGTCTACAGCATCATTTTTAATTCTTATGTCTGCTTACTGTTACAATGCTACTTTGCACTCAACTGGCTCTGGCTGCTACCTCCATTTCAATACCTACTTTCCTCTCCGCCGCCTCGCCCAGCTCGGGGCCTGGAGATATACAGCTTCTCCAACCTATCTTCGCCCTTCGGGCTGGGAGGTTTACCTACTTCTACTCTATGCCTGCCTTGTTCAGATCAGGCTTGGAGATTCTCAGCTTCTACGACCTGCCTTTGCCCACTGGGCTGGGAGGTTTACCTACTTCTGCTCTCCTTTTTGCCTCACCGGATCAGGGGCCTGGAGATTCCCGCTTCTACTATACGCTTACCTGCTGCTGTGTCAGCCAGCCAGAAGCTCTTTATTTGGATTTCCTCTAGTCGTTTTTTCGTTCCTCATTTATTATTGGATGCTGTGCTCCGCTGCTTCAGCCGTGTGGAATTGCTGCTGCTTCGCCCTTTCCAGGCCACTTGGTTGTGCCTCTCATGAAGACCTTATCCTGATTGTGCTCTACTGCTTTTGGACCCTGGGCCACGCTACTCTAATTGACTCCGCATCCTCAGTTTTCTCCATCCAAGACTCTTATGTTCGACTATTCGGGTCTCGTCTCGTTCTTGCTATCTCAAACATTGCATACCTACAGTTCTGAATGCTATTCCTCGTCAAGTTGCCATCTCTATGCCACGGTCTCTTCAATGCGATCCCTGCCATTCTCGATCTTATGGTTACCTCAGTCCTCTGCACCAATTCATTCTCTCATCTGCCTCACAACTGCAATACTATTCTGCTCTCACTGGACTCAAGATACGTCTCCTGGAGGTGGTATACCACACACTATTCCTACTGGCTGACCTCCGTCGGTATGGCTGTATTTCCTGTTACTTGGAGCTAGTCGCCTCTCATTCCTCTCCAGCTGATGGAACAGCTGCGCTACTCGCCGAGGGAATAACTGCCATGCTCTATTCTTCCAGCAGACTTCCTTGCAGTTTCCACAGTCCAAATGACTTGCTTCCTTTGGGCTCACCATATTCTACTACTTGAATGCTTCATACCTCACACCACTGTCTCCGATTATCATCTACAGCTTGTCATTATTCCAACTCAGCTCTACAGCCGTTACCTTCATATCAGTTCCTAAGACTATACTTCACTTATCAGATCTGGATTCATCAGTTGGTAGCCTGACTACAAGCCTTCTCATTACACATACTGTACAAGCCCTCTATCAGAAATCAGGAAGTCATACTACTTCTATTCATCCTGTCTCGTAGATGTTAAGTTTGGATGCAACTATCTGAGTCTGGTCTCCTGTATTGAATTCGTCTGTCATCAACCTCATCTTCACCGTCATACAGTTCCTGGATTATGCCCTCTATAAACTGAAGTTCGGAAGAAGGTTCTTCATATCCACGCTCCATCATTCTGAATTGTATATGGATTCTCGGACTCAGACTTTATTAGGAGGAAATTACTTCACTGGACATTTACAGTTTAGTTCTTCTTAAGCTCCGTTACCAGGATTATATTCTACAAATTAGAATTCAGATTTAGCTGATTAATTTAATTAGGATCTCTCTCCTTTAGTATGCCCAGAAGGACGGGCAGGTCAGTAGCCATGGGTCCTTAGAGGTTCCCCCCAAGGGGGTTTTTCCTCTCCTGAGTGCTACTGGTCACACTCTCCGGAGATGGAGGAGATGATCGTCTATTCCTTTCATTTTTAGGTGCTGTCATGCACGACTCTTCAGCATTCAGTTAAAGAATAATCGTTGATATATATATATATTCTTTTTTGGGGCTTTCATAATTCTAAACCAAGCTTCCTTCCTACAGGTGGAATACAGAGAAAGGCCAAAACCATCAAATATTATCAAACAACTCAAATTGAGCATCCAAGTACCTAAGAACGAGCATTCTATACTACTACCTAATGAACATTGTCCTCTTAATCCTGGCCTCTGTATCCAACAACCATCTACGTCATCTCAATATAATGTACATAAGCACTGAGCTATGAACCACACATAATTGCAGGAGTAGCCAGGATTATGTAGGGGAAGAGCTCCTCCCCCTCAACCTACTTAAATGGAAGCACCTGACTCCGCTCTGCTTAGAGCGAGTTGCACTCACCCACCATCCTCCCTGACACCTCCTCCTTCTGCGTCACTCTTATCCCACCGGGGGGGGGGCTTTCATAATTCTAAACCAAGCTTCCTTCCTACAGGTGGGATACAGAGAAAGGCCAAAACCATCAAATATTATCAAACAACTCAAATTGAGCATCCAAATACCTAAGCACGAACATTCTATACTACTACCTAATGAACATTGTCCTCTTAACGCTGGCCTCTGTATCCAACAACCATCAACAGCATCTCAATATATATGTACATAAGCACTGAGCTATGAACCACACATAATTACTGGATGGACTGAAAAGGCTGAAAGAGATGGGATAGGGGTCGTGTCCTTACATTCTCAGACTTTTCAATCTGTACCAGCTGAAAGGGGAAGACAGACCACACCATTAATGGCTGCCCATAACAGCTGACACACAAGATATGATGTTTCAGCACAGCTACTGGAGTGAGTTAAAGCCATCAGAGTTCCTCTCTAGGACTCAGAAGCAGTTTCAGAGCCTGAGGACTGAAGTGCCTGCCTGGGATTCCAGCCTTTGGTGCACAGGTTTTCTTGCAAAAAGCTATAATTTGGCATGAGAGAAGAAGCCTGCATTCTTACATACTGCTTTCAGAGATTTATTCCTGCAGAGAGAAAATAGGCACCATGGTTCTGAATGACTGTCTGCCCATGGGAGGGTGAAGACATGTCCCTTTCAAGGGGTGAAGAATGTCCTGCTCCCTTCGCCAACTGACCGGTGTTTTGTGAGTAGCACCTTTCACTAACCCTGCTAAAGAATCCATGTGGAAGATGTTCCACAGTAATTACTGCACAGCTAGGACTTTGATTGAAATAGACTTGCACATAGGAACATAGAAACATCGAATCTGTTGGCGGAAAAGGACTGCTTGGCCCACCGAGTCTGCACAATCTTTGAAGTGCCAAGAGAAAGGATTTCTTCTACAGAAGAGACTTTGCATTAACAGTTTAAACTTGCTTTAAATTTGGGATTCAGTTATTTGGGTCCCAAGTCATTCAGTAAATATCTCTGTCAGTACTACACTGTTCATACACCAGGCCTGCTACCTCATAGAATAGGGGAATGGGGGAGTGCCCATAAGGGACTTTGGGATATCTGGCACTCCAAAGGGAGGGAGGTTGTTTAGTACTGTTTTATTAGGACTATATTTTGGGCTTGTTGCTTGAAGGGTGTCAGGATTAAACCTGAGAGTGTGGCTTATTTTGTAATTTCATGGCTTAACCTATTTTTCTTTCCAGAAAAAGAGATGTGCAAGAACAAGGGGGCACAATTTGAAGATAGAGGGGGGATGGCTCAAAAGTAATGTGAGGAAGTATTTTTTCACGGAGAGGGTTGTGGATACATGGAACAGCCTTCCTGAGGAGGTAGTGGACTTAAAAATAGTGGTGGAATTCAAGAATGCATGGAACAGACGTAAGGCAATTCTAGTGGGGGGGTAGGAGGAAGTAGGCTGTTGGTTAACTAGGATCTGCAGCCTATGGATTTGGTAGGGAAATGGGCAGACTAGATGGGCCAAGCAGTCCTTATCTGCCATCAAATTCTATGTTTCTATGTTTCTATATCTGTTCCCATGTTCCCACAATAAAACTCTTTTGTTTTTGCGTTTACTTTTGTCAAATAACCGTACTGTGCTTTATTTTATTACTGCTTCTGTCAAAGGCTTGAGTGGGTTATGATATTATTTTCCTGGAAGCCACCCTGGTACCTTGTTTTTGGAAGGACCTGGTCAGGTGTTGGACCCTGCTATTTAAATACAAAGATATATGAACCTAAAGACTATCCAAGATCTCAGGGCCTATCTGCCCTCCAGAGTAAAAATGCATGCCAATCATACTTAAAGCAACAATGCAACAAAATTGGGCAAAAAAATGTTACCCTACATTTTTTTCACTTTTTTTCCCAACTTTCTTTACTCTAATCACCGTTGGCGGGGCATCTCTCGGGTGGGGTCCACTCAGCCGCTTCTCTACCGCCCAGCCTGAACCCCTCCCTCCGACTGAGGAATTGGGTGCTGGGCCCCCTCTGTGGACCCCAGTTGGGGGGGAAGGACCATGGAAAGTCAAGTCGGAGGTCAGAGCCAGCACTGGAGTGTGTGGGAGTGGCCCTGGAGCGTCCGCCGTCGCCTTCTCACCAACCAAAGTTTTTCCTCATGTGTGAGTTGCCCCCGAGATGCCGAACGTGCAATGACATCTGTGTGAGGAACGAGCCCTCACTGACATTCACCAGCACCTCCCCCCAAAACTGCTCATTACCCATGGTACCCCCCGGTCTAAACCGGGTGTCACCACAGAGCGAGGCATCCCCACAAAACGCACCCCAGGACAGGAGAGCAGTCCTCTGGATGCTCAATCCTCTCCTCCCCCGCTGACCCCCAGCAATCCGAGTCCATCTCTGAACCCCGGTCATCGGCGTGGCACGAGGTATGGCGTCCAGCACCTCAACCCTCAGCTCCACCGGGCCGGCCATTTTTTCACTTTAAAAGATTTCCGTCATCTTCCTGTTTTAATTGGTGGTAACATTTTCTAGTGACACCAAAATTTTTGTATTTTATATATGTTTTGATTTAGTTCTTTTCTCAAGAAAAAAAAAAAAGATGGCCACCACATTTGTCTTAGAAATAGCATTGTAGACCTCGCAAGGGGAAATACCTAGAAAAGTAGATTTCACTTGTATGCTGATATCTTTATAAACTGTAGCTGAAACTAGCTTTTAGGAAATACATTTTTTCATTGCACTTGATACAGTTCTTTGACTAGGTGACCAAAGAATTAGATCAGGGTGGAAAAGTGGACATGGCCTACCTAGATTTCAGTAAGGCTTCGACACCAGTCCACATAAGAGGCTAGTAAGTAAGCTGGGTAGCTTAAGGGTGGGCCCAAAGGTGGTAAACTGGGAAAGAAATTGATTAGGGGATAGGTGACAAAGGGCTGTGGTAAACAGAGTTCACTCAGAGGAAGGAAGGGTGCTCTGCAAGGTGCCTCAGGGATCAGTGCTGGGACAGGTCCTCTTTAATGTCTTTATAAGTGACTTTGCAGAGGAGCTGGAAAGGAAGGTGTGCCTCTTTGCAAATGACACCAAAATCTGCAATAAGATTGACACTCCGGGGGGTGGGGGGGTGGAAAGGATGCTCAGAGAAAACTTGAGGAGTGGTCAAGGATTAGGCAGCTGGGTTTCAATGTGAAAAAGTCCAAAGTATTGCTCTTGGGGCACAAAAACCTAGGGGCAGAGTACAAAAGGGGAGAAGTGGTACTTTTTTTTTTTGGTCAACTATTTTTATCCTCCTGCAGCGGGTCCACCCTAACGTCTGCCATCCTACCTGAACCCAGAGTCTTTTGGGGTCTTATGGTGATGATACGTGCCCCAGCGGATCCCCTGAGCCAGGCCACGAGGCTTCATCCTTGGTGGACCCCTGGGTTATCCTCCATATTCTCCCCGTGTACTCCCCATTACCCAAGACCCCTGGAAGCGGTAACGCATGCACGTGGAGGCACACATGCACACTGTAGCTCCAGAGCTGGGTCTCTTCCGCCCTCCCCATTGACCTAACGTTGGCGCTTCTCAGAATGGCACCATCCCTCCGGCCTCCACCATGGGGTGGCCAAGCTCTGAGACAGTTGAAGAACTCCTCCTGAGGTGGAGTGCTGCCAGCTGGCAGCAGAGTCACAGCCTTTCCCTCCCCCCCACCAGCCTCTGATGACCCTGGCTCGCTCCTGAACCCAGGTCGCTGGTGTGGCGCGAGGTGTGGCATCCAGCGCCACAATCCTCAGCGCCACCGGTCCGGTGGGGAGGAGTAGTACTGATGATCAACAAGCAGGAAAGAGACCTGGGGGTGACTATATCAGATGACCTAAAGGTGGCCAGGCAGTGCAACAAGGCAGTTGGGAGGGCCAGTAGGATAGCTGGGTGCATAGGAAGGGATATCAACAGTAGAAGGAGGAAGGGGGTATTGTCTCTGTACAGATTGCTAGTAAGGCTCCACCTAGAGTACTGTATTTAGTGCTGGAGACCACATCTCTGGAAGGACATAGACAAGAGTGGAAGCGGTCCAGAGGAGGGTAACTAAAATGGTGCAGGGTCTGCATCAGAAACCCTATGAGGAGAGACTTAAGGACCTAAATACGTACACCCTGGATGAGAGGAGAGAGAGGGAGAATATGATAGAGACCTTTAAATACCTCACATTGGTAAATAAGGTATTGGAGGGAAGTTTTTTCAGAAAAAATGGTGGTCAAGGACAAGGGGGCCCAGTAAGAAATTGGGGAGGGTACATTCTGGAGAGATGTGAGGAAGTATTTCTTCACAGAAAGAGTAGTGGATTCCTAGAAGTCTTCCAGTGGAGGTGGTGGGGCGAAAACAGTGGTGGGGTTCAAGAGTGCATGGAGCATAAGAGAATCTTTGGGGGGGGGTCAAATGGGCCAGAAATCGAGTAGGAGCTGTGGTAATACTATAGGCAGGGGAAAATAGGCAGACTAGGTGGGCTAAGTCGTCTTTATCTGCTGGCACATTTTATGTTTCACTGCTGCTTTACACATGCAGCAGGCTGCAAGGGGCATCCCTCAGAATTGCTCTATCCCTCATGGAAAAAGTTATGCCAACATAGGGAATGTGCTGTAAATTCAGACTTAAAAGCAGAAATATATAATATTCTAAGATGCTGACTCAAAAATCAGCTTTGTATAAGTAAACACAATGGTTTCCAGTGTTCTGAGGTTGTATCTCCACGTTTGAGGATATGTCCCTCATTATGATCTCATTTCAGTTGTGAGGTATAGTCTGCATAACTGTCAAGGTCAGAACAGCAAAAAGAGTGATTAGGTGACCCGAAAGAGAGATTTTTAACTTTCTCATTGTAGTGCATTATAAATCTGTTCATTTCAGAAGTGAGATTAAGAAATGGCGAGACGCCCATTAAACTGCACTGGGGACTTGTTGTGTCTCAAAGAGTGGGCGCTCACTCCGCTGGTGAGACTTGACAGCACCACAATGTCCGTTTCATTTGCAGATTATGATTATCCGACGCTTCCACCTGCTGTCTCTGAGCACGCGCGGCAGCTCACCTCTGTCATTCCCAAGCCGTACATATCTACTATAGCTGTATCTGATACAGAAGAGACTATAATATTAATTCTCTATGACCCCTCTCCCTCACACCCTCACGAAGATGCGCGCGAATGCAGACCCACGAGTGCGCACGCGCCTATTCTGTCGCCTCGCTTCACAGCTCTGTGCTATGCGCGCTCCCTCCTTTTCGAGGCACGCTCCCGCAATCGCCGTCCTTTTCTCCACCCTCCAAAAGACAGCAGCGGCATCTTTTCTTTAGAGAGCGAGAGGTTGAGTTTTGAGAGAGGGTAGAGTAACCGCAGGGGAAAAGGCAACAAGGCACGTTACACTGCAAGCAGGGACATACACACTACCTACAAGGTGACAGAGCAGGGGGTGCCAAGCAGCTAAAGAGAAGATGGAAGGTGGTGCATATGGAGCCGGGAAGGCAGGGGGTGCGTTTGATCCTCAAACCTTTCTTAGGCAGCCACATACCATCCTCAGATTTGTGTCTTGGGTGAGTCTTTTTTTTTTTTTTTTTTTTTCGCTGAAAGCATGTGTCATTTTTGTCCGTGACAAACAGGATGTATGACACATATTATTTTTTATCTATGGATTATGTATAAATTGGGGATGTTGTACAAAGGGGAGCTGGACTGGTAAAATGTGAAAGAGGAATGATGGTGGAGCGAGAGAGATGCAGGGCAATGTCACCTCTAAGGGAGGCATCATCACGATAGAAGAAGGGTATATTTTTCTCTCTCTAGTTCTGCTCAATAGTAATCCATAAAAACAGAAGGAGTCCTTAAAATGCTCAAAGCCTGCTTGTTCTTGTGAGTGAGTACACACACACACACACACACACACACACACACACACATACTAGAGGACAACAGTGAATACAGAATGACAAAATGGATTGCAATGAACAGAAATGCAAGAAAAACCTTTCTATATAAAATGAAGACAAGGAAATTAAATATTAAAATGAACTAGAATTGCAACCTGATGGTGAAAGATATATTAAGGTGCAGGAAAGGAGGGAATGGAATGTGCTATTAAAGAACAATCATGTAATCATTTCAGTTATAAGGAACAATGAGCAGAACTGCATCTTTTTCAAATTTAGCCGTGTACTGTGTAAACAGATATTTTCAGCAGAACATCTGGAGGTTATTAGTAATCCCTGTTGTATGTTTTGATGAAAAATAAGATTTAGTTGTGTGTTTTTTTTTTTCAGAGCCAGGGTGTTGGTGATGGTTGTGGCAGGTCTTGTGACTTGCCTTAGTGACTGGCTGATTCTATGGCTGCCTGCTTTTCTCTGTGTGTGTGTGTGTGTGTGTGTGTGTGTAAGGAAGGTCATGGGATTACATTAGGCTGACTGGAGAATGCATGAGGGAAGTGGAGAGGATTAAAACTGCTCATAAGGAAGCCCCAAGGCTCTTAACAGAAAAAGGATTGTTCCTTTACTGTTTGGCTGTAGGAAGAAAAAAATATCAGCCCAACTAATTGAACTCCTCTGCCACAGGGAACTCCACTTCTGCAGCATTTGTTTAGTGTTGCTAATGAATGTGGATAAATTAAACAAAATCCACAAAGCTTTTGACACCCTACAGCTTCATATTATGTGACTGGAAATAGCCAATGACAATGCATGTTCTGCCATGCTTGCTGCTGTTGCTGCTTCAAGTGGCTTACAGTGCCAGCATGGAATAATAACACTGTAGTTAACACATAAGGGCCCTCTCAGTGAGGCTATCATAGGGTGGCAAGCATTTTGGGCTCTTGTGATTTCAGCGTCTCCCGGCCCCCAGTATGTAATGCCCCTTTTCTTGCCACCTGAGAGTCCCTTGTCACACATGAATAGGAAGCATTCCTTTATTGCATGATTTGAGCTTTTCAAACTATCCTTCATGAAAACCGAGTAAGGGGTAGGAGATTTACTGTTTAATATTTACAGCACAGAGTTCCAGCTACTCCCTGTGGAAAGGGAACTGTCCCACACTGCACAGTGGGAATTTAGGTGAACTGTCCCTAACAACTTGGAATACCCCTTGTTTTACAGATGAGAATATATGTAGAAACTGTTGTCCCATATTGCACAATTGTTTTTGTAATGCTTGTCCATTGCCCTCAGGGGTGGCTGATGATTGGGCTGGCCTGGGATGTTTAGTCTTTATCCTTATAGAGAGGTCAGATGAACCTATGAGTACCAAAAAATCCTTTGCAACCTTTCAGAAAATAACAGGAATATCCACATTGGGTTTCAAGTAGGGCTTCTTTTATTTTGTGCATCCTTCTCCACTTCCTGTCAGTGTATCATTTCCATGGGATGCTATACACTACTAATATCCAATAGATCCACCTTTATCGGCCAATCTTGTTACTCTCACCACCTCCCAAAAATTTGGAATTACCTCCGCCCTCAAATCCATCACTCATCCTCCTCCTACTCCTTCAGCTCTGCCCTCAATAACTGCCTTGCACCTAGCTGTTCCTGCCATGACCTGCCCTAATTCCCCCTCTAAGCCCAGGACAAACCCTACCCCCTGACAGTACCCTCACTCTGTCCCTGTTGCACCCCCACCCTCCAAATTCCAGCTCTCCTTCCCTTCCCACAACTCCCTCCCCTTCTAGCCTTCCTTGCACTATTACTGTGTTCCTCTGCTCCCAACATTGTACCAAGAGCTTGTCCCCACTGCACCCTACACCCCCCCCCACAAAGTCTCCTGCTATCCCTGTCCCCTTGCAGAGTTTCTCTGCATCCTGAAAGGGCCCCTTCTGGGACTTGGCCTCTCTTCTCTGTCATTAAACCTCTCTTCTGGCCTTCATCAAACCTTTTGGGCTCCCAGCATCCCAAAGCATTCTCACCCTCACTGCATAACAGCCTGCTTCCCTCCTATCGTGCTCCTCCTCTGCCTTGTGCAGGCAAGGTTCTCAGTATACTGGAGTGGTCAGGCCCCAGCAGACCTCTCTCCTCCTCCCTCTTCCTTTCCCCTCCTCTTCCATTGCCTGTCCCCTGAAGGGGGTTCTAAGCTCCCCTAGGGTCTTAGCTCTTGATAAGCCCTTACCTCTCTCCCACTTTCTCTAGTTACCCTCTCCACCGCCCTCCTACTTCCTCCACCACTTCGCTTTAACAGTTGCCTTGCACCACCCCCTAGCAGGGTTCTCAACATCTGGACTGGTCAGAACAGGTCAAGTCCTCTGTCTCTCCTATTCTCCTTCTCTTCCACCCCCTCTACTTAGCACCCATCACCTCCCCTACTCTTGCCCTAAATTGACCTCTGGCTGGGTTCTTACTATCCTGTAAGTCATGACTCTTAACTGTCTCTCACCTTCCCCCCATTTCTTAGCCTTAGTTCTGGCTAACCCTAATCTATTGCACTTCTAGACAAATTTGTACTTCTGACTTACCTTAGCTAACTTGTACTGTCCGTGTTACTCCCTACTAGCTTCTCCTAGATCAATTGCTTGAACTATATTCAGCCATAATCAAGCTACTCACGTATGTGTCACAAAGGCCCTGTCCACACTACCCCTCTGTAATGTTACAGAGTGCCCAAACCATTACCGCAACAGTTTGCGTTTACACCTGTAACGTTACAGAAGGCGTTTTCGTAACTGTTGCTGAAACCACATATGAGGCGATTTCAACAACGGTTATGAAACCGGTTATGCCTTGGTAACATTACCGGGCGTAGTGTGGACGCGTGGCACCGGTCCCCTAGCGCAGTGTGAGCTGCATTGTGGGATCAGGTGCCATGGTAACGGTCGCCCGGCTCCCAAAGTGTGGTCCGGCGGTGCTGGTCCTGTAACGGACACTGCGACAGTGTGGACACACTGCACCGCTCCCCGGTTGTAACGGTTTCTATCCGTTACGGGGTCTGAGCGGTGCAGTGTGGGCGGGGCCTTAGAGTTTACCATTAAATGTCATTTTGTGCTATTGTATTTACCAAGTTCTAAACTGTTATCATTGTACCCACCTATCTCAAAACTGTTAGCACCCTGCTATTGCATTGCATCATTACATTTTACTCACTTTTATTTGAATATAATCATATATAAATCTTTGTTAGTGCTCCAAATCTGTGTATACTATCTTCATGTTCCCATTCCCCCCAGGTCGCATCGGGGGACGAGCAACCCACAATCTGTATCGGGGTACACTCTCAATTCCAGTCTTGTCTACTTAGTTCACTTGTTCTTTCCCACATCAAGCTTCCTGAGTCTCCCATATCTTGGGCAGCTTACATCAGTCCCCCAGTTTTCCATTCCATAGCTGGGTGAATGTCTCAATAGAACTGTGTTGGGGTTGCCAGAACTAGTTCTAGAAAGTGTAGAACCATGCTTGAACTCTGTTGTTTAAGTTCTAAATTAGAACTTGAACACCAGAGGGTTCACAGTAAAGTTCTAACCTTTTTTTGCCTTGCTTTGTCTCACCTCCATGTTCTCTGTACAGCACCACAATCTGCTACTGCCAACTCGCTGGCTTAGCTTGGCATGCCCCCTGTAGTGACATTATATACCACTGCACTCACCCCAGCCCACCACCAGGAACAACTTCAGAAATGAAAGAAGGGGCAAGAGAGGACAGGGTAGAGTGTCTTGTCTGCTTAGTCCACTTGTTCTTTCCCACATCATTTCCGAGTCTCCCATTTCTTGGGTAGCTTACACCAGTCTCCCAATTTTCCATTCCATGGCTGGGTGAACTTCTCAATGGCTCTGTGCTAGGGTTGTCAGAACTAGTTCTAGAAAGAGCAGAACCATGTTTGAACTCTGTTGTTCAAGTTCTAAATTAGAACCTGAACACCAGGGGGTTCACAGTACAGTTCTAACTTTTGTTGTCTTTCTTTGGCTCACCTCCAGGTCCTCTGTGCAGTACCATGATCTGCTTCTGCTGACTCACTGACTTAGTTTAACTTTCCTCCTTCGATGGTGTCACGCACTGCTGCATTCACCCCAGCCCACCAGCAGGAACAACTTCAGATATGAAAGAATGGGCAAGAGAGGACAGAGTAGAGCGGGAGAGTTGGGAGAGACTGGGAGGGTGGGCAGTACATCAGGGCAGCAGAGTCGGATGGGTCCCTTCTGGGCTGGCAGTAGAGCGGGGCTGCCCTGGCTAAGCCTAGCCTGTTAGCACTGTCTGAGGGATGCGGGGGCAGTACATTTAAAATTATAAAACATTAACACGATTACTTTGTGCTTTTCTGCAGATGGGGGTGGGAGGAAAATGGGAAGGGGAACTGAATTTTTACAGAGTGCATAGTGCTGGTGGTGAGTGAAGATGCAAGTATGTGAGACCAGGGGAAGGGTTTGACTAATACAACTTGATGGATAGGTCTGTGCTGTAGGTGTGGGAGGATGACATAGCCAAGCAATGGCATGTCCTCCAGGAGGATCACACTGGATGAGTGAGTGATCTGCTGGGCAGTGGGTGGGCCATTCCTGTAATGCAGCCATTTGATAACTGTCTAGACTACTGAAATGTGCTCCCTGTGACTGGGTTGTGGCACAGAGGGGAACTGAGCAGCAGGGTGGACATCTTTTCCTGGCAGCAGCTTGTTCAACAAATCCTAGCTCAAAAATACTTTAATAACTAAACAAATCTTTTTTTCTTGAGTATGGATATCTAGGGAGAAGGCACACATACACTGCCTAAGAAAGATAAATTTACTTAATTGAAAAAAATATGAAAACCGAGGCAGTACCAGATAGAGACAGGCAGCAGCAAAAGGTGAAGTGTGTGGTGGGGGTGTGGGCTGGGGAGGATCGCTGTCTCCTCTCTTGATCTATGTGAAAATACAGCAGAATATTTTGTATAAAGTCAGTGAGAAAAAATCCTTTATTTTCAAATATCTGTGATTCCTGTATTGCGTACCTCTTACCATATGTGCTGTGCTCCCTCGGACTGCACTGACGCACCCAGTGTGTACGTGTGCCACCCAGCACTCAGTGAGTGGTATCCATATAAATCTCAGAAATATTTTGGGTGCTGGGATGAGAGAAAAAATCCTTTATTCATTTAAAAATATCTGTGACTCCTGCATGGCATACTTGCCACCATCTGTCATGCTGCGCTCCCTTTGACTGCACTATGCCCACTGTTTGACTGTGTGCTGCCCTGCACACAGTGTGTGATATTTATTTATTTATTCATTAGCTTTTGTTTACCAGGTAAGCACACTAGACAACCAAGTGCCTATTTTCAGGTGCGACCCGGGAGATTACAGAGATACTTCAATACATAATTATACAATGGGGTATGAAAATCCTGTAACCTCATTGGTCAAAACACATCACATCACCATGATAAATCCTCCAGTATACCCACTGTAAACGTTTTATATCAATATAAAAACAAAAAACAAGTTGAACATTGTATAATAGCAATATACCATGACAGAGAGTGGGTATATGGGTGGATTTACCACTTCTGGTGTGGTTGTCACTCAGTAAATCCACCAGTATACCCACTCTCTGTCATGGTATATTGCCTAAATAACACACACAAATCACAGATAAATCCCAGAAATATTAGGAGTGACTGTTATCATCTCTGTTTGCAGTACAATAGAAACAAGCATTTGTCAATGCCGAATGCTCAACACTGGTATTGCTGTTGTACTGGGTCTTGCTTGTACACATTTTTACTATATATTTATCCAGGATAGAGCAGATGAGATGCAGTATCTCATTTTCAGTGGTGTACTGTTTTGATACATTGCTAGATTGTAAATACCCAGGATAGGGCAGCTGAGGGGCAACATTCTTCTTGTAAGTGGACTCCCACATTTTGACCGCACATGTCCAGCAGTCTTTTTGTGACCTGACATTATGATAAAGGCAGGTGGAATTTTTAAAATCACACCCAAAAGGTGATGTCACTGTGCGACTGTAGAAACATGTTTTGGAGGAGATTCGAAAAATTACACCTGCCATGTTCAGGAGGTGGGGTAACACAAGGGATATGTTGAACATTAGAAGCCAAAATCTGCAAAAAATAAAGCTATGAGTAAATGTTGAAACCATTAGTTTCCTCATAACTTAGTTGTTTTTTCACATTTTTACCCCAAATGTTCAACATTATCTCTTTATGATCACTCCTTCTTAGCACAACAGGTGTCATGTATAAAATAAAAATGGCTGAAATGTAATTTTGCACCACAAGTGTTAAAACACATTTTGGATAGGATCTGAGAAATGGCAGCTGTCACATTAGTGAGGTGGTGTGAAAAAATGGATGTGTTGAAAAGTTGGGATTAAAATATTGAAAATTACCACAGTTACAAGTGTGCATTGAAAAATTGCAATTTAGACTTATACTGTAACTTTGTTGCTTTCTTATAACTTTACCCCAAATGTTCAACATAGCCTTCTTATGACCCTACATAGCTTTCTTATGAGCCTACCTCATGAACAACGGCGGAGACAATATTCAAATCCTGACCAAAAGGTGATTTCATGCCACAAGTGCGAAAACACATTTTGGCCAGGATTTGAAAAATGACAGCTGTCACATTCATGAAGTGCTGTGAAGAAATGGCTATGTTAAAAATCTGGGGTCAGAATATTGAAAATTATCAAAGTTATGAGCCTGCGTTTGTAAATTCCAATGTAGGCTCATAACTTTGTCGTTTTTTAGTGTTTTTACCTCACATTTTCATCATAGTCTTCTTATGACCCTACCTCATGAAGAAAGGCAGAGAAAATGATCAGTTCCTGCCTGAAAGGTGACTTTGTGCAGCGACCACAAAATCACCTTTCGGGACAGATTTGTCAAATTTCACTGCCATTGTTCATGAGGTGGAGTCCCAAAAAAGGCATGTTGAAAATATGGGATGAAAATATTTAAAAATGACCAAGTTATGCCACTAAGTTCAACCCCCCACTGAAATACATTGAACTGCATACCTGATTTCCTTAGTTCGCAGGCTAGCATTGAAGAGTGAAGTTGTGTCTGCAGTCCAGAGAGGATTACAGCGATGGACCCCAGTGTGTAAGTGAGGGCTTGTGGCGGTGGGGTAATGGGAGGATTGAGTGGGGGGACAGGGCTTAGAACAATAGCCGATGCGATCCAAGATGGCGACCACGCTGGGTCAGCCTCCGTTCTAGCTCCGTTCTAGCTCCGTTTTTGTCCATTTTTTTAAACTTTATTTTAATTTTTATGTAGTTATTTTTTAACTGTTTTGAACAGTTTTTGTTTGATTCTTTAAATTTTATAGTTTTGGTGAATGTTACCGGGTTTGCATCTGCCGGTGGCGTTGGGTCCGAGTTGTTGCGGCGTTGAGGCAGTGTGGGAGTACGTTTTGCTGCTATGTGATCTTGGCTGCCCCCAATCTTGCTCTCCGTTGGCGGTGAGAGCTGTGTTTGTGGTGTTTTTTTTTGGGATTGCCTGAGGACCTGCCGCCGGGAACGTTGGACCTCTCTGACTGCGGCATTTGCCGAGGGATTTATCTTGGAGCTCTTCTTTTCTTTGGAGAGTGTTTGGATTTGGCCCTTGTGTGGGTTGACTATTTGGATTTGCTGTCTGCCTGGATTTGTTTTCTTGTGGCTTGGCACGGCTTGGAGCTGGAGATTGGGATCTCGAGATCGGGCTCGCTCCTTGGAGACTTGGCCGCTTTTACATCTGGGCTGTATGGATTATTGCATCCTCTGTATCATCGTTTTGGAGTGGGTGAGCCTGTCAGTTTTGATCCGAACCCAGGATAGTCTGCTGGGGTGGTTGGATGCGCAGACTGGGGGACGTGCTGTCAGAGGACGGGCCCCAGTGTGCCCGTGGTTCCTGGGCTTTACGGTGAGTTGGCTGGAGAGCCTGCTCGGGTGAACTCTAGCTACCAACTGATTTCCTCAGCAGCACCTTGTGGGACAATCAGGGGGATTCTCTCCATTGGTTAAAACGTTGACCTGAACCCAGGGTGGTTTGCTGGGGCAGGCAGCTGCTACGGGGGATCGGGGGGGGGGTGCTGTCGGAGGACAGGCCCATGATATCTGTGGTTTCTGGATTTTTGCGGGGGTAGGCTGGAGAGCCGGCTTGCACAGATCCGGTTGTAGGCTGACTTCCCTAATAACACCTTGGGGGACGACCTAAGGGAGAGTTTTCTTCTTTTTGCTGGCTGATCGATTGTGTCCCCTCCTAAGCAGCTGGAATAATTCTTGAGGAGTGGAAAGGTTTTTGTCTTATCTACATGAAGTATATGGAACAGTTATAAAATTAACTCCTATCTGATTATTGTTTAGGTCAGATTGTTCCTTTTCTTCCCTTATACATTTCGGTGAAGCAGTGAGAGGGCTTCATTTTTATTTGCAAGATTTGACTGTGTGACTGTTATTCTGCCTATGTGAGAGATAGGCTATGGGACAGACTCCTCAGGGGTGAGAGCTCTGAGGGATTCTCATTATTCTTGTTTTTAGTAAAGTATAAGTCAGAAGAAACTGTGACTCTTGTCCTAATCATTATAAATTTCTTTTTTCTAAGGAGTTTAAAAACCTGCCCAGACCTGCCTAAAGACTTTTCTCAGAGGAGTCGGCCTGAAGAGGAATTGGACTATTGTTTTATTTATTGATTAAGTTATTCAAATTAGTTTTGGTATTGATAGTGTTTATATTAAAGTGGTTGATTAAAATTGTCTTTTAAATATTTGGATAATATGTGTTGGGACCGGGCTTCCATGGACAAGCGCTATTCCCCCTCTAGACTGAGGGACCTGCGCTCTTTTGATAGCCCCCCGTTGTAACCCAAGGTATATAGGCATTGCCGTGCCCTGGGGATTGCACGGAGGAGGAAGAGAGGGAGGGGAGTTCCCCGGCTGCGAGGGGGGGGGAGCGGAGTGGGAGAATAAGGGTGGTGGGGTCAGGGAAACGTCCTGGGGCGAAATGGGCCCAGGATAGGGGAGCACGATGCCTGGTTCCCATACCCAAAGGCTCCACTGAGAGTGGGCAAGTAGCCTGCTCCTCCAAGGCCTCTCATCCAAACCGGGTGATATTATGCAATGCCAGGTCTACAAAAAACAAGACAGCAATTATTGCTGATCTTGTTGAATCATCTGACCTGGCTTGCATTACCGAGACCTGGCTGGACGAAAATGCTGGTCCCATATTGGAGTCAACTGTTCCAGCCGGGTACTCAGTAATATATCGCCCGAGGTTGGATCATAGGGTTGGGGGGGTCGCTATTTGTTGTAAATCGGAATTGGGCCTTGTGGAGGTTCCAGTGGTGTCCCCTAGATCCTTTGAGTGTATCATGGGAGAAGGTGTGGGCTGCAGAATCCTGCTCGTCTGCTGCCACCCAGTGGCAAGAAAGTTTTTCTGCAAGAAGTCGATGACTTCATTGTCGACCTGGTGTTGGAGCCCTCCAGGTGGTTGGTCCTGGGGACTTCAATGCCTGGGTTGACGATGAACTCTCGCATTTTGGTCAAGACTTCCTCCAACTAATAATTTCATTGGGCTTCACACAGGTGGTTACCGCTGCTACCCATATTCAAGGTCACTCTCTGGATCTGGTGTTCACCCTGGGGATGGAGATCACGGAACTGGTGGTGGAACCAGTTGGGTGGTCTGACCATCACTCCATAGGGTTCAATTTCGTGGCCCCCCCATGAGACCTACCCCTTTGGAGATGGTCCAGTATCGCCCTTTGAGGGGAGTTACCCCTGAGGGTCTGATGGTGGTGCTGGACCTATCGAGTTGGCGTATGGAGTGCATGGAACCAGATGCCTTAGTAGTGCACTATAACAACATGGTGCTGAGGGCACTGGACTCCATAGCACCTGTCCGCGTTCGCCCCCTCTCTCTTCGCCTTGGTCCCCTTGGTTTGATGGGACATTGAGGGAGCTGAGGAGAGTGGGGCGAAGATTGGAATGTTGTTGGCGGAAATCCGGCCTGGAGGGTGACAGACTTAGATTGATGGCCCATTATGTAGACTATCAATCAGTAGTCTCCCATAAGAAGGCAGAGTTCCTGTCCAGGGAGATAACTGCATCAAGAAACCGACCAGCTCAGCTGTTCTGGACCGTCGACAGACTGTGCAATCCAGCCTGTCTGCGGGGTCGGAGAGCTTTTTCACAAATACAGTGTGATGAGTTTGCTCGGTTCTTTGAGGATAAGGTGTCATCAATCAGGTCGGAGATCCACGGCGTACGTTCAAATGAGCATTGCAGTGACCGATGCGGGGTTACATGCCCTCGGTCTACCTGGACAGATTTTGACCAGCCAGCGATGATGGATATCATGAAGATTGTCCAGGGCTTACGACCGACTTGCTGTAGTTTGGATCCTGGTCCTATGTGCCTCCTTGTGGGGTGCATGGATGCGATCGGACCAGTCCTTGTGAAGATAGTCTGGGGTTCTTTGGACCAAGAGGTGTTCCCGGAGTCTTTAAAGGAGGCTGTTGTGACACACCTTTTGAAGAAACCTTCCCTCGACCCTGACTGCCTCGCTAACTACAGACCGATCTCTAACCTGCCTGTTTTGGGCAAGGTTATTGAGAAAGTAGTCGTGTTGCAGTTCAATGACTTTCTTACCACCCATGAAGTCTATGATCCTCTCCAGTCTGGTTTTAGTAAGAGGCATAGTACCAAGGTGGCGTTAGTTCGGGTCCTTAATGATCTCCTAATAGTGAGAGATCGGAAGAGCCATTCGATCTTTGTTCTCCTTGATCTCTCTGCAGCATTTGACACTGTGGACCATGGGATGTTGCTAGATCGCCTGCAGCTACTCTGCGGACTGTCGGTGACAGTCCTCAGATGGTTCCACTCTTTCCTCACAGGCAGAAGTCAAAGGGTAGTTTCAGGAATTTTTCCTTTTGCTCCCTTCGCTCTGTCCTGTGGGGTGCCGCAAAGCTCTGTGCTTTCCCCCATGTAGTTCACGGTGTATATGTTGCCGTTGGGAGACATTATAAGGAGTTATGGGCTGGGTTTTCACTGCTATGCAGACGATACTCAGCTCTGTATGTCCTTTGTGCCCGAACAGAATGACGCATTATCGGTGTTTAACAACTGCCTCGCTGATATTCAGGACTGGATGAGTGCAAACTAGTTGAAACTAAATCCGGATAAGACTGAGGTGTTGGTTGTGGACCCGGGTCACCATGTAGAGAAGTTGACTGGTCTTTTATTAGGGGGTAACCAGTTGAGACCTTCTGAACAGGTTCGAAATCTGGGCGTAATTTTTGACAGTGAGGTGACGCTGAAGACACAGGTATTGGCCACTGTCAAGTCTTCCTTTTACCATCTGAGGAATATCGCCCGGATAAAACACCTTGTTCCGCATGATGACCTTCCTGTGTTGGTCCACGCTTTTGTTTCCTCTCGTCTTGATTACTGTAACATTCTATATCTAGGGTTGCTGGGGGTGGATCTCCATCGCCTGCAGCTGGTGCAGAACTCAACAGCCAGGTTGTTGACTGGGTTACCAAGAACTTGCCATATCACACCTGTGCTGCGCGAACTGCACTGGCTGCCAGTGCGGTGGAGAATCACCTTCAAGGTCGCATTGCTGACCTATAAGACCCTGCATGGTCAGGGACTGGGCTACCTGCAAGATCTCCTTTGTCCTTACCGCCCTCTCCGCTCCACTGGCGAGGGATTGCTAGAGATTCCCAGGGTTCGTCTTCAATCATCTGGGGCCAGGGTTTTTTCTTTTATGGCCCCAACCCTGTGGAATTCTCTTCCTCGTCAGATTAGAGAGTGCCTGTCATGGAATCATTTAAGAGGTCTCTGAAAAGTCACTTATTTGCACTAGCATTTGGATAAGCTTATGGTTGTTTTTACTGTTTTATGTCATTATTTATTATAGTTGATGTTTTATTTTTGTTATGTATTAGTGCTTTGATATATTGAAAAGCGCTCTATAAATAAAATTTTAATTTGATTGATTGATTGAGTAATGGCAGCAACAGACATCGATGGATGTTCTTCTTTTTTACAGGGTTAAAAAAAAAAACTACGAGGGGTGGTTTCTTTATTTCAGGTGGTGACATTGGAGGATTGGGCACCCCCAGTGTCAGTGTTATGTGTGGCAGCACTGGGGGTGGGCTCCCTGTTGCTGCATAAGTAAAACAGGCAGGGTGGGGTAGCAGCTGGCATGGGGGATTGGGCACCCCTGTGCCGGAATATTAACAGACATCAATGAACGGTTTTCTTTTTTACAGGGTTAAAAAAAAAAATAAACTATGAGGCATGGTTTTCTTTACTTCATGCGACGACACTGGGGGATTGGACACCCCCAGTGTCAGTGTTATGTTTGGCAGCACCAGGGGTGTGCTCCGAGGTGCCAGAAAAAGCATGGGTTTTTTTGGGGGGGCAGTTACAGCGGCGGCTGCAACAGCCATCGATGGATGTTTTTCTGTTTCGCAGGTCATATGTAAAAAAAAAACAAAAAACTATGAGGGACGGTTTTCTTTATTTCAGGTGGTGACACAGAGGGATTAGTTACCTCCAGTGTCAGTTTTATGTTTTGGGGAGGGGTTGCCGAATGGGAGAGTCAGGTGGGGGGGGACAGGAAGGGTGGGGTAGCAGCAGACATTGATGAATGATTTTCTTTGTTACAGGGTGTAATTCAACCTCAGCAGGTTGATCATGACAGATCAGATGTGCATGCTGGGTGGCAGTTATACAGATCAAAGGGAACAGCAGACATGTGATTGGGTCGGGTCTCTCCTTTGAAATGCATGAAGTTTTTGCCTAGCAAGCCAGAACAGTGTCATGATGAGCCTGGCTGATGATTGGAGCGACACTGATGAGCCCCTTGCAGGTCACTCTGCATTGGAGTGACAGTATCACACCCCTTAAAAGCCACTCTCCTAACAAAATGTTTGCTGCATGTGCGTGCATGGCGAACATAAAAATAGGGGTTGAATTCTTTAAAAAAGATTAGAACCCTAGAACTTTTTCAAAAGTGGGTTCTTACAAGCCTACTCTGTGTCTTGCAGGCAGTGGGGCTAAACCTGTTTGTAGGTCCCCACACAGCTCTGTGCTGCTGAGCTGCTATCCGGGTAAGTTCTGTTTAGTATACCTTCTGACTTACAGAGGGCTTCTTTGACCTTTGAGGAAAATATATAAAGTCATTCTTTAGGCCCTGTATACACTACACCAGAAAAATCCCTCTGTAACGTTACAGAGGGTCCAAACCATTACCGTAACCTTGCGTTTACACTGGTAATGTCACAGAAAGCATTTTCAAAACCGTTGTTGAAAACTGATATTTTGGGCCTGTCTACACTACATAAGTAAAATCCTGTAATGTTATCAGTGGTATGGTGGATGCACTGTAACGTTTTGGCCGTGTCTACACTGCAGTGAAAATATGTAATGTTTTGAAACCGGTACAGACTGAAAATGTTACAGTGCATCCACACTACCACTGAAAACATTTTGAAAACGTTACAGGATTTTACTTATGTACTATGGACAGGGTTAAACAGAGCTTTGAAACCATTACAGAAACCGTTGTTGAAACCACCTCGCAACAGGTTTCTGTAATGATTATGAAAACACTTTCTGTAACGTTATCAGTGTAAATGCAAACCATTACGGTAACTGTTTGGACCCTCTGTAACGTTACAGAGGGGATTCCCAAGGGTAGTGTAGACAGGCCTTTCAGTCTAATGGTTTCAAAATGTTACAAATTTTCAGTGCAGTGTAGACAGGGTGTCTGCACAGGACATACTCCACTGCGTCTTTGCATATGGGGCCCTGTCCCTTGCAGGTGAGAGGAAAACATATTCATAGATTCCAAAAAGGCTTAAATCCCTTTGTCTCCTGCTTATTCTTTCAGACTCCCTTCTGTTCTGTACTCCTTTCCCCGTACTTTAAATTTTGCTGTTTCTTATTCCCCTTGTCTTCTTTCACTCCCCTCTTTCATCCTTTCTCTGACTTTCTAATCCACAGGGTCTTTCTCTCCGAATAAAAGACTTCTGCCACGTCACCAGTGGTATGTATCTTTCCTCCCTTAGAGAATTCTTCTTTTCTCTGTGCCATGATTTACTGCTCTCTCTTTGCAGGGAACTACCTCTAAAACCTTCCACCAGCTACCTCATTTCCTCTTTTACAGCGATCTCCTCAGTTTCTCCCCTCGAAACTCCGAACCCGCAGACAAGGTTTTGTTTCCTTGCACTATTTACCATTGTGATGAGCACTTCTGAAATATGACCTGATGACTGTATTACTCTTAATGTATTGAATTATAGTTGTGTATGTTTGTAACTCGAACATTTTCAATAGACGTTTCATGTTAAAAAAAAAAAACAAACGTATTCACTCTGTAGTGGCCACACTGGGTCATTTTGCCTAACTGATAACTCTAATAGTATTTGCTCCCCAAGAACAAGTGGTAGCCCTAGGGCTAAGGGGCTGCGTTAACTGTATACATATACCTGTATATACTTGTGTATAAGTCAATCTCACATATAAGTTAAACTCCCTTCTCTGTGAATTTTGGTAGATTTAAAGATAGGCCTTGTGTATAGGTTGACCCCTTCCCCCTTATGAGTGCATTTACCGGTAAAAGCAGTTTCAAGTCATTTTTGTTTCAGCGCCATCTCAGCACCACCTCTGATTCCTTTAAACTGCTCTGTGCCAATGTCCTTAGCAGGTATCTACTTATTTTCATTAGTAATTTAAACTGAGTTATAGTCCCTGATTAATAAACTCAGTACCTGTTGTTTGTGTTGTTTGTTCTGCAGTCTGTTGTTTTTTCTTTACTGTGTCCCCCGAGTTGAATGCAAAGACATGCATTTTTTTTTTATCTCCGATGAGCTGTGAAGCTCGAGTCATCGCCAGTATTGTCACGGTAAGTTTCAACTCTTCCCTGGTGTCTAGCGGACCCCCCTGTACCCGATTGCCCGTATTTGTAAATTTCAGCACTTCCTTTGTGTCTAGTGGAACCCCCCCCCATTGCGGATCATCCATATTGTTAAATTTCAACTCTACCTGGTGTCTAGTAGACCCGCTCCCTATCCCTGATCGCCGTATTTGTAAATTTCAACTCTTCCTCGGTGTCTAGTGGACCACCTCCCTATCTCTTATTGCCTGTATTTGTAAATTTCAACTCTTCCCTTGTAGCTAGTGGACCCCTCACCCTCCCAACCCCAGCAGGTAGAGTCCCACCACCCCGCTTCCCCCCCCTCTTCCTGTCCTTGAGCCGGTGACCAGCACAGCCTTCAGCTCTCCACCACAGCTGGCTGCCAGCTGAGCTCTTAGTCAGCATGTACTGTACAATCAGCTATTACAGTATGTGCTCATTGAGAGCTCAGTTGGGCGATTGGAGATGGGGGGGTGATTGATACCAGGGAAGATATGATATTTTCAAATGTGGGTGATCGGGGATTGGGGAGTCCACTACACATCAATGAAGAGTTGAAATTTAACAATACTTTCAATGACTTGGGCTTCACAGTGCATTGGAGATCAAACGAAAAAAATATACGTCTTCGCATTCAACTTGGGGGCACAATACAGACAGGACAACAGACTGCAGAATAAACAACACAAACAACAAGTATTAAAACGCAGTTTATTAATCAATGAGCACAACTAAATTTAAATTACTGGTACTAATGAAAACAAGTAGATAGCTGCTCTTTGAGGTTCCAGACAGCAACAGAAACCCTGTGTATTAGTCGACCTCCGGTATAAGTAGAATCTTCTTTCTTCAGTGCCTATTTTTGGCACTAAAAGCTCAATTTACATGTGAGTATGTATGGTATTTGTATTACTCTAAGATGCGTAATTATATTGATATTTAATTATATTTCTGTTAGCTATGGATAACAAAAAAGTCTGCTCGATGATGATTCATTGGCCTAGCTAAACATTTCTCAAACATTTACACATTGTAAATGACCTCTTAACAGTTGAACAATGGGCAATCTTAAACGGTATGACATTTTATGTAGATACATATGCTGTCATGCATTTGGAAAAAAACAATCCTAATTATTATTGTTATCTAAATAATACACTCATACCAACCTCAGAGTCTGAAAAAGATCTTGGGATTATTGTAAACAATAAGTTAACTTCTGATCATTGCAAAAAGGTTGCGAAGAAAGCTAATGTAATGATTAAAATGATAATGCGCTCATTCGTGTATTGTTTTTGTATAGACACTATGTCAGACCACATCTAGATTATGGCTCCCCATTTTGGTGTCCATACGTAAAGGGAGACATCCTACTATTAGAAAGGGTTCAGAAAACAATTACTAAACTAATCCCTCACTTAAAACATACACTGAGAGATTATATGTGACTGGCCTTCTCTTGCTAGAGGAAATAAGGCAAGAGAGCAACTCATTATTACTGTATAAGGTCATACATTCTCCACAATTATCTTTAGCATATGGGATCACACCAAACCCAAGGTATAATATTCTGCGATCGCACAATAACCAGCTAAAAGTACCATGGGCTAGAACAGGTAAAAGAGATCATTTCTTTACTGCGTGGTCTGCTAAGGAGTGGAATAAGTTGCCACAGAACATAGTTAACCAGAACACATTTAAATCGTTTAAAATCAATCTGGACAATTACATAATTACAAATAGGACGGCTAATTAGGGACTCATCTGACCCACACAAGTGGGAGGACAATCTTGATAGGCTTTTAGCCTTCTTTTGTCCTTAAATAATCCAGTAAATCCAGTAAAGCCATTGATGAAGTTTATTGCTTAGACTCTTGTATTAACCCATGGGCTCTGGGGTACATAGTATGTACAAACAGATATGTCTCATAGGTTCTATACGAGCATGGAAGGCAATTTGCCCATTTGTTGCTTGCCCTTTTCTCAAAGGTTATATGCACTTATTTTGGTCAGTGGATAGTGGATAGGTAACACTATTATTGTCATTTGATTTTGCAGTCAAAACAGTGTCCCTCAAGAATTTGTTCTTGGGCCCGTACTGTACATTATGTCAACTTGCAACTTGTTACCTGCATTAATATACAGACTTAACTGTTATTTATACATTTGGTGCCCACTAGAAGCAGTATAGCACAGTGGTCTAAGGCTCTGAGCTGCAAATCAGGTGACATCCAGCAGACCAGACCTGGGTTTGAATCCCACAGCTTCTACTTGCATACTGTGTGACCCTGAGCAAGTCGCTTAACTTCCCTGTGCTCCCAGGTCGCTCCTGTAAAAAAACTTTCAGCTTAGTGTGCTATTCCTGGTTAAACAACTAAAAAGAAGCTCTATATTGCTTTCAGGATGCTTTTAATGAAATTCAACTAGATTTTATGATTCTTAAGCTTCCTTTTAATGCTAAGTAAACGAAATGCATGGTTTGTACTGGCTAACAAAACTTTGTTTTAAAAAAAAACTCTGGTAACCTATGCATTAGTATTTTATATGGAGAGTCCCTGGAACAGGTACAGTGCTGCGAGGATCCTGGCTTATGTTTAGATGGTAATCTGAACTTTTAGTTGCACATTGGTTGTCTTGTTAAGAATTTAAGAGGGAAACTTGACTTTTGTTGTCAGCAATTACTTCTCTGCTCTATAATGTCATTTTTTTAAATTTTTTTTTGTAGTTAAACTTTTTATTGGTATATTTTAAAATACACAGGAACCAAAAAACAGTGATAGTAAATATACATGTAGTACTTGGTGTAACCCATTTTACAGAGAAAATGCATTGATTAGATTTCCTTATGGAGCAACTTAAGAGTTATGCAGGAGGTGTAATCATATGTAGGCTATGCATGACTTGCTGAAGGAATGGGTACAGCTAAACCTGTGGGACTAAAAGTTAAAAACAGAACTAACAAGCACAGATATTCGTGTATTTTAATAGACGTATAATATTGTGCATCCTGAGATGAAGACTTAGCTTATTGTTTTTGTGTCTGTTTTATTCATGGTTGGTGTTATTTACTGTTGATTTTTGTAGAGGCACTCTGTGCCTTGGAGCAGCAATTTATACAAAGTGAATGAACTAAACTAAACCGTAAACTAACTAAACTATGGTGCTAAAGCATTTGGGGCTGAGAACTTTTGTCCCCGCTCTGGATTTTGAGGAAACACTCTTCACAGCTGCTGTTATATGTCCCATTCAAATGAATGCAGTCCATCTCACAGCTGTGAGAGTCATTCTTAATATTAAAAGATTTGTTCAGAACTGTGACTTGTACAAAATCATTGACCATACCTGCTTGCAGTTCAGAAAAAGCATACATTAATTTCTGTTTACACAGCAAAATTGTGCACTCTACCAAGCTGCGTAGAAATTGCCGTACAACTTATAACTCAGCATCTAGAGTCTGGGAAGCAACTAGAATCCATCAATCATGCCTAATGTAATGTTCATCATTCCTCCAGAGTGTGGTGCCACGGAGATAGAACTTTATGCTAATTGTGGAACTTAGAACTAAGTTCAAAGTCTGCGCTATGGTCACGCCCCTTCTACTGGCTTAATACCAGATTTGCTTCTCTGCATGAAGAGAGGGGTCACCGCAAAGATGTAGCCTGCCTTCTGGTAGCTTTAATTTATTTTAATACTAAGTTTTAACTTGTTATTTAGTTTTCCCATTACTCTGTATTAGTTAGGGAAAGATGTATTTAAAGATCTACATTTATAGTGGTTTCTCCAATTCCTGATTGACTTCCAAGAACTGAAGAAGGCTTCTTTGAAACATGGTTCCCACTAGAGGGAAGCAAACACTTTCTATTTTAAGAATGTAACCACTTGTGTTTTTATTAATAATTCTAGCAGTGTTAAGTGGTTTCTTTTAAAATAATTCTGTTTTAGTGTATTTGTGCTAGGAGCCACATTTGTCAGTCCTGTAAGCTCTAATAGTGTTTGGCATGACTGATAGGCCAAAAAAGAAAACTGGACCCACAGATTTCAAAATAGCATGTCGTGTTTTCTGCTCCTGGCAAAGGCAGACTGCCATGAGCTTTGTTGAAGGTGTCTGGGGCAGGATCACAATTTTAAAAATTGTGTACTGTGTCAAAGGTTATACCAAAAACTAAAAAGAGAAGGGCCTTATAAAAAGAAGAATTTTTGGTTTCTCAGTTTGCTTCTGTGTCACCAAAGCACAATAAAGGCTCAGAGGGAGTTCCTAATGATGGTGGAAAGCACACATTAGAGGGTTCTTCTCCTCATAAGCAGCAATCCCTGTCAAAGGGGACAAACCAAAAAGATAATGCTTCTTAGCCATCAGAAAGTTATGGTATCGATGATAAAGACAACTGGGTGTCCGAGAGGGGGAACCCTGACTCTGTTAATGGCAAAAATACAAATGAAAGAGCCTCTGAGCAGGTACTGGAACCAGTGCCTGCCAAGAATTTAAAACAAAACATGTCCTTCCCACTCCTTCTGCAAAGGAAAAGGAGCACAGGCAGTGCAACAGAGATGAAAACAAAAGGCAGCGCATTCTGGAACAGCAGTTTGGGGGGAAGGGGGGAGGTTAGGTCGGCCAGCCCAAACAAGAATTATAAAGCAAGGAAATCTGCACTTCAAGTGAACTCTCACAGACAATGGACTGGATGCAAAAAGTTGCTGACTTTATTCCATAATCTCCTGGAGGACTAGCTGGGGCCAGGCAGTACTCCAGGAGATTATGGAATAAAGTCGGCAACTTTTTGCATCCAGTTCTTTGTCAGTGAGAGTTTACCTGAAGTACAGACTTCCTTGCTGTGGAGCAGAGACAAATGCTGTCAGCAGAGGACATGTCAAATATATGGCGATTTTTTTTTTTTCAGGACTTCCAGGTTATGGGACATTTATTTATTGTGGCTGCCTCCCCCCCCCCACTCTGGTTCCAGAGCAGCAGCAGCCTGTATTAGAGGAAGAAATGTACCATGAAGAGGAGAAGGAGGGCAAACCTATTGAGACTGATGGCTCTCCTGAACCTGAGTTTGGTTCCCCTGCAAGAGTTACTGAGGCCTATACCTCTAACTTCTGTTTCATTAACCAAATGATCAGTAACCTCCGTGCCTCCTCTCATGAAACAGAATGAGGAGCAACTTACCTTTATGGACATGATGAGCCTAGTCCCTACAAGGAGGGTGCTGGTCCTTTATATAAACCACTTAAAAAATCATGCCAGCACCAACTTCAGAAGCTGGCGTTAAGACTGAGAAAAAAGCAGCAGGTAGGCAGGCACAGTTGGAGTACCTGTATGTCTTTGCTGTTTATGAGGTAGTGGTATAGGCAGTTGCTTGTGAGAAGGCCAAGGTGCCTCTCTCTGTGCAGCTTCCTTAAAAGGATTCCAGAAAACTGGATACCATGACCAAGAAAGTATACATAGAAGCTTCCCTGCAATTAAGACAGACGGCTTATTCAGCCTGTACAGCTCATTGCCCCAAAAGCCCTGTGGAATGCAGTGCTGGTACTTAGTGACAAGGTGAGGAACCCAGTAGATAGTAGGAACCCAGGCACTGAGTATAGGATGGGGGGCATACTGAGAGTCACTGAGTAGGAGAGGGACCTTGGGGTTATCACATCTGACAGCCTCGAGGTGGCAGGACAGTGTGACAAAGCAGTGGGTAGGGCTAGTGTGATGCTGGGGTGCACAGGGAGTGTTGTATCCAGCAGCAGGAGGGAGGTGGTGTTGTCACTTTATTGCTCATTGGTGAGACCCCACCTGAAGTACTGTGTTCAGTTTTGGAGGCCAGTCTCAAAAAGAATATAGACAGGATGGAGGCAGTCCAGAGGAGGGCAGCTAAAATGGTGCTGGGGTTACACAAGAAGCCCTATGATCAGAGACTGAGGGATCTCAACTGGAAGAGAGGAGAGCAGGAGGGGACATGATAGAGACTTGCGTGTACCTCACAGGGGTGAACAGGGTGCTGGAGGAAAGTCTCTTTCAGTGAAAAGGAGTACCACGACCAGGGGTCATGTAGTGAAGCTGGGGTTGGGGAGAAGGAAATATTTCTTCATGGAAAGGGTTGTAGACACTTGGAACACTGTCAGCAGAAGTGGTGGAGGCAAAAACAGTGGGGCTTCAAGGATGCGTGGGATACACATGGGCTGTATTAGAAAACAGACAGTGAGGGAGGGAGCATTGCCAGAGACCATTTAAGATCTGCAGAGACACAGTAGGCAGGGAACATCTGGGCAAGACTGGGTGGGCCAAATGGTCCTTTTCTATCAACAAATTCTGTGTTTCTGTGTTTTTCCATCTACGTGAACCTAGCACACGATCTGGCTGCAGCGGATAGTGAGTCCTACATGCCACAAAATACCAGTTCCACGGGGCAGTAAATGTTAGTGACTAAGCTGCCATCAAGTGTCTTGGCACATGCAGTGTCCCTTAGAATGTTTTCCTGGCTAAGGGCCACAATCCTAACCCAGTATAGCCAGGTGAAAACCATCAACTTCACCTTTGAGGGAGTTTATTTGGTGACAAAACAGAGGCATGCATGAAAAGAAGTGCCCAAGTACAAAACCACTTACAAGAACTCGTCTGAAAAGGGAAAGGAAACCATCTCCTACAGTCCTTATGGACAGGGAGGCAGGGGAAGAGGCTACTACCCCAGACCCTACATTGGCTAGGAGTATCAGCCAGAAAAAGGGGCACAAGGCATGCTGTGACACCAGCTTCTAAGCCACAGCCACAACAAATCCCTGAAAGTTTTGCCCAGGTTGCCAACCAGCCATTGCCAGTGGGAGGATGACTGATCCACTGCTTGCAGGAATGTGAAAAACCACCTTGGAAAAGTGGGTCCTGAAAGTAGTGGCTCAGGGATTGGATGTCAGAGATTTCCCAAACTGCAGAGGTCAAAACACTTTCCAACTTATTCACCAACAAAAATAATTATGTTAGAACTGGAAGTAAAGAAATTGCTGCAAGCAAAGACGGTAGAAAAGGTTCCCTGCATCACAATGGGGCAAGGGCCTTTTTTCAAGATACTTCCTAACCAACAAGAAAAATGGACAATAGTGACCCATTCTAGACTTACGGTACCTGAACAAGCATATCAAGAAAGAAAAATACAGGGTGGAAACACCAGGTACAGTAATTCCATTCCTGCAGGTATGAGATTAGTTAGGGTCACTGGATCTGAAGGATGCCTCAGACTCAGCCACAGAAAATATCTCTGGTTCAGTTTGGGAAACTACCAGCACCTGTTCATAGTCCTACCCTTTGGTCTTACCTCAGCACCAACAGTATTCACAAAGTGCTTAATTGTGGTGGCGGCCCATCTATGAAGAAAAAGTTTAGTTGTTTTCCCCTACCTGGACAACTGGCTAGTCTAAGGGAAAACAAAACAGGAGGCAAGCTGGTAAGGGGCATCTTGGAAAACCTGGGGTTCTGAATTAATCTGTAGAAATCCCAGACAAAAATGGGACAGGTCCTGGGCTTCATTGGAGCGGAGCTGGATATCCTGCAGGAAAAGGCATTCATCCCACAGGATGGGGTATCAAACCTGATTGCCAGCGCAGAATCATTCATCCGAGGCCAGACAAGTCCTGCAAGGGATTCTGTACAGCTACTAAGCCACATGGCCTTAGCCACAGCTGTGGTGCCATAGGCTCATCTCTAAATTAGGAACATGCAGAACCAGCAGTGAGGCTACTTGTCCCTGTGGTCAGATCCCTTATCCTATCTAGGGCTAGTCACAAACAGCTTTGTAAGTACTAGACCGGTGGATGGAAAAAAGAAACTTCAGAGAGGACATTTGCTTTCTAAAGCAGTCACTCACCAAGGCTCTTACAACAGATACTTCATTCCTAGGGTGGAGTGGCCACCTGGAGGACCTCACAGTAAGTGGAATCTGGAGCCCTCAGGAGACTCAGGACCACACGGAGATACTGCTGGCAATGCAGTCTTTTTCTTCCCAGTTGCAGGGTCAGTCAGTCCAAATACAGACAGACATCACCACAACCATGTAAGGAATGAGATCCTCAAAACTGTGCACAGATGCAGTAAGGGTGTGTGATCTAACTTACTCCAAGGACATCAAAATTTCTGCAGCATCAGGCAAAGACAGTGTGCTGGTAGAATCAGTCAGGGAAAACATGAATGGGCCTTGAACCAGCAAGTGCTGGCTTCAAATTTTAGAAGGTGGGGCACCCCAGAAATAGACATGCTTTTTGTAGGCCCACAATAATCGGCACAGTCCCAGAGGAGGCCCTAGCCCTGACTTGGAGAAGGATGTTTCTGTATGCCTCCCCCCATTTCCTCTCATACAGAGGGTACTCATGAAGCTTAGGAGAGAACCAGCAACAATGATTCTGATAGTCCAAGACTGGGCCAGACAGGCATGGTACTCAGTGCTATTGACTCTGTCCTGCAGGGCCCCAGTCAACCTGCCACTGAGGTGCAACTTACTACTGTACCTCTGTCTCAGTACAGGATAACCTTTCCAGACCTCAGAACACTACACCTGAAGGGATGGTTCTTGAGGAGTAAGAGTTTTCTGGTTTAAATTTGTCACAGGACGTTAAAAGTCTCAGGGGCATAGCCAGGATTTGGTGATGGGGGGTTTCCTAAACACTTCTAGGGGGGTCCGGGGGTGTGCCTCCCTGGAAAATTTTGGAAATTTAGGAGTTAAATGGTGCAGTTTCGTGCATTTTAGGCAATACCTGTTGAGTTACAAAATGCATCAAAATTTAAGTTGTCAGTCTCATCCATCCCCAGTCCCAGGTATTTCAGTTGAACTCAGGATTCTTTTCTCCCTTTTTAAATTTCTACCTTTCTCTTTTACCTCTCCACATTCTGTTACCAAGCCTACACCACCTTTGCTGTTTTGCAAGGTGTTCCTTCAAATGTTATTTTTGGTTAATTTTCACTTCCCTAAATTTAATTTCTGTGTTCAACTATTCCCTTGCCTTTTATGTTCCACCTCTCCCACTGCATGTAGTTCCCGTTTAATTGCCCATGTTCCATGGTTTCTCTTAATACTGTTCTTCCCTTTCCCTTTACATTACATGCATGATCCCCTTTACGCAAACACATAATAGTGCGATAGTTTATATATGTTTAAATATTTTAATACCATTTGTGTCAGGCTCCCATACTAAACAGTATTGCATGAAAAATATTTAAACAATATAAACCGCCTATTATTTGTGCAAACAACATACAAGCATACCATAAACGCTAGCTCAGTGAGTCCCTTGATACTGAGGTAGTTCCAGAGGACTGAAGGAGGATGCATGTGGTCCCTCTACACAGAGTGGAGGCAGAGAAGAGCCAGGAAAATTTAGGCTGAAAAGCCTCACCTCAGTGGTGGGGAAGATTGTGGAGGCATTACTTAAGGAGAGGATAGTGGGTCACCTAGAGGACAATGTAGCCCAAGATCCCAGGCAGCATGGATTTACAGCGGGTACCATCAAACACATCAAAATTATAGATTTTTTGGCTGAATAACCAAGGTGGTGGACCGGGGGGAGCAGTGGATGTCACTTACCTTGACTTCAGCAAGGCCCTTTACACCATACCACATAGAAGACTGATGAACAAGTAGTTGGCCAGTCTGGGGGTGGGCCAAAAGGTGGTGAACTGGGTTAGGAACTGGCTAACTAATAGGAAGCAGAAGGTGGTAGTAAATGGGATCCAATCAGAGGAAAGAAAGGTGACCAGTGGAGTACCGGAGAGTTCAGTCCTGGGGCAGTCCTTTTTAATGTCTTCATAAGAGACATTGCAGGGGAGCTGAAAGGAAAGGTTTGTCTATTTGCAAATGACACCAAGATGTGCAACAGAGTAGGCACTCCTGGATGTGGCAGATAGAACGAGGAGGGATCTGGTAAAGCTGGAGAAGTGGTCTGAACTGTGGCAATTGAGATTTAATGCAAAAGGTGCAAAGCTATGCACCTGGGGCATAACAATCCAGCAGTGAGCTACAGAATGAGAGAAAAATTGTTGTTGGTTACCAGGGAGGAAAGGGATTGAAGCATCATCATCTCAGGTGACCTAAAGATGACCAAACAAGGTGTGCAGCAGTGGGGAGAGCCAGTACTATGTTGGGATGCATAGGTAGGGGTATTACGAGCAGGAGAAGGAAGGTGGTGATGCCACTGTACAACACACTAGTGAGGCCTCACCTGGAATACTGTGCAGTACTGGAGACATCTTCGAAAGGATAAAGATGGGGTGGAGGCAGTGCAGAGAAGGTGAGTAAGATGGTGCATGCATTGCAACAGAAGACATATGAGGGGAGGCTAAGGGACTTGAACATCCATAGGGTGGAGGAGAGAAGGGCGCACAGGGAAATATCAACTTTCAAGTACCTTAGGGGCATTAATAAGGTCCAGCTAGACATCTTCCAGTATAGGAGGTATACAAGAACAAGGTTGAATGATACGAGAATGGGCTACAATTAAGGGGGAACATGAGGAAGTACTTTTCCTTTGAGCAGGTGGTGAACAATTGGAATTGTCTGCCACAGGAGGTGGCTGGGGCGAGCACTGTTGGGGGGGTCAGACTTACCTGGGACAGGCATAACAGTACCCTAGAGGTAAGAAAGAGAGGCCAAGCTGATAATCAAGAAGGGTCACCAGCTGCCAATAAAGGTAGGACAAAAGGGAAGACTAGATAGGCATTGTGGCCCTAATCTGCCAGCAACTTTCTAGGTTAGTCTGCATGCTGATAAACTTATAAGAAACACAGTACAATTTTCCAGGACTCTTTTGCTAGGAAGTCCACCATATATTTATTATGTGTATTAAATTAAAAAAAAATTTTCTTGGTCCAGATGAAATCGGTTGTGTAAACATACAATGCCAGAGTGGCAATTTCTCTGTATGAAAAACATCCCAGCGACTCTGACAGAGGAAGACTTTATTCCCTCTCACCCTGTGCCACATATTTTAATTTTTGCTAATTTATTTTGCTGCTTGACAGTACTGATTTAATTGTTTTTTTTTATTCCAAACTTCCTTATTTTCATTCCTTTTTTTATTCCCAGTGCCTCATTAACTGGCAGCAGACCCACGTGGCTATTTTTTTACTGCTTGTGTCACTGATTTTATTTTTTTGTGCCAAAGCCCCTTTGAACCTTTTTTTTCTTAAACATCCTGTGACTTTACTGAGCTTACCTTTTGCCACCGCCGGAGCTGTAAAGCGACTGTGCCTGCAGGTTAAAACCGAAGTTGCCACAGCCCACACAGACTAGAGGAATCTGAAGCTAAAATTGAGTTGCAGGCTTGTGTCATGAGAGCTTAATTTAGTCAGCCCCTGCACCAGCGAGCACCCCTGTGCACCACTGACCGAGATTTCTTCGCAAGCACAGCAGACAGGAATGACAGATGACCGCTGGGTCGGTTGATTTTTTTTTTATTTTATTGCAAGTGCTGCAAATAGCTGGCCTAGCACTATGCTGACTCTCCCCACACTTATGTGCCAAATTGCTGTTAGTACTCTGCGCTAGTCTTGGCTGCTGAATCACATGACCACCTCAGTTTACAGTCATGTGACTCAGAATGGCTAGTCATCTGTTCCCAGCGGGTCGGAGGCAGGGCTCGTCATGCATATTCATAAGCCAATGCCCACCCCCCGACTTGATTGCTTGTCTGGCAATTTAAAGATCTTACTTACCGGTGCCGGTGTGGTTGCTTAGCTCATTGTTGTGAGAATTAAAATGAATATTAAAATTAAATCCTTTGGCTAGGCTAACTCATTGGGGGGGCTAAGAGAGGAGATTTTTTTTTGCTTGTTTTCAGCTACAGCAGGCACAGTTTTGATAAGCCGGGGTCTCTGTGTACCCAGGAACCCCCGCCAATTCCATGAGTCTTGAAGGTTTCCAGGAAATGAACCACAAGAAAGGCATACTCCTTAAAGTGGAAGATATTCTCATACTGGTTTGCTCCCAGAAAGAAAATCCCAATGCAGGCGGGGCTGTCCACAGGTCTGGGCTGTTTGCTACACTTACAGTCCCAAGGCCTGACGTCCTCAACTTTGAAAGTGCATCTGGCTGCAGTATCAGTTTACACAGCAGCAGGCAAAAAGAGGTATTTGGCCTCACAACCTGTACTGAAAAGGTTTTTCAAAGGGCTGAATCACTTGCACCCTCCTGTGAAGGAACCAGTTCCACCATGGGACTTGAACATTTGTCCTCTCCAGCTGATGGAGTCTCCCTTTGAGCTTATGGCTACAGCGGAAGACAGTTTTCCTAGTAGCCATGTCATCTGCTAGGAGGGCAAGCAAACTGCAAGCCTTCTGCACAGATCCAAACTACATAATATTCCACATGGATAAGGTAGTCCTTAAAACCAACAGGAAATTCCTACCTAAGTGTCCTTTTTCCTAAACACTTCAGTGCAGGCAAGCAAAAGTTACACTTATTTTCTGTAAAAAAAAAAAAACCTTTAAAATAACAGCTTCTTTGACACTTTTTATTTAGTGGTTTGCAATTTGTCATGATCTTGGTGAAAGCAGACCGCCATGACTTGTGATTTTATTGTTTGGGCCCTGAACTTGGCTGTTTACATTTTGAATTGCACAAACTTCATGCCCTAAAACAAGAAAGTCCCAGTCTGCGGTTGAGTCACCAAACAGTTCTCTTAAAAGAACAAACATTTGTCAATGCTGAATGTTTGCTTGCTGGCATTAGCAGTGGAAGTGCAGGAGTTAGACAGATGCAGTATAGGAATGGGAGTGATATATTGAACTGACATCAACTCCACCCCCACCCTGCAGAGATTGACAGGTATTGGGGTTTGTCTTTGGGTCATCACCCATAACGGTCATGACATTTCACCTCACCCTACCCTGCAGACACTGACAAGTGTCAAGGTGTGCCTTGGGGTGTTTGGTCTTTACAATCACCTCATTCCATAAGGAAATATGCTGAAATGGGTGCAGTATAGAAGAATGGTGTGAACTATGGGGCCAAAGAGTCCAAGGTGCACCTCAATGCCTGTCACTGGCTGCAGGGGGGGTGGGGGTGGAATGGCATGAGCATTACTGTCGACATTACCAAGTTATACCCCTGATGCCTGTCAGTCCCTACAGGGTACGGTAGATGCCTGTCATACCCTACAGGGTAGGGTGACGGTGCGGAGAAACTGCGCAATGCATGCCCGTAACACAGTCATTTTATGGACTTTTGTGACCAAATTTTCAACATAAGTCAATTAAGCAAGAGTTCCTTGGGTAATTTGCTATCCTGGTAATCCTCCAGTTTTCAAGGTGCAGAGATGGAGCGTGTGTGAAAACTTCAATTATTTACTGAGATGCCCCGGCTCTGGTAAAAAACCATACCCTTCAAACAAAATATTCGTTCTTCTCATTTATTTTTCATGTATATCCCAACGTTTCGCCAGCATCTGGCTTGATCCGGGGGAACTATTAAAAAATATAAAAATTACAAATATTTATATAAACATTCATCAATTTATATGTGTGTGTGTATATATATATAAATATATACACGCACACACACATATATGTGTATATATATATATATATATATATATATATATATATACACATATACATATATATGGCAGCCCCATCACAGTGTAAAAGGGCACCACTTCAATTCATCCTAAACAAATCCTGTGACATGGTTCAATATGTCACCCGATATTACAAACTCTCATTATCGTCTTTATTAACCTGTGCTCAAAGACTTCATCCATGTGTGACACTAATAATTCCATATGCTCTTATACGTAAATTGCAACTTCAAAACTGTTGTAACCTGTATAACTCTCTTTCCATTTACATATTATTCAGTTTTTTATACCATTTATACCCCTAAAGAGTCTAACAAACATGCTAAGTTCCAAAACATTTCCTAAGTTAACGATATCTGCATTATAAACACATAGCGAGAGTCACCTTTTTGAAGGTTTCTATCTGGTTCCAAATGCCACAAGTAATTCCAAACTGCTTACATATATTCACCTGGAAGGCATAAAAAACCTCAGTTTAATTATACTTCCTTAAATTGTCCCATTTCCCATGTTGGCACGTATGCAATGATTTACCTGTGTAACACGACTGCATCTCATGCTGCAATGCGAGATATATATTTCTTGCGTGTCTTTATCTATAATGCATAGAAAAGAGCCTAGTTTTAGTCATACTACTTAAAGTTATCCTAATTTTATGTTAACAGGTACAGAAGAATTTACCTGTGAGGCACGGTTGTAGCTATTGCCGAAAAATGCTTTGTTTATCTTTTAACTCTTTTTCAGCCACTTCTGTCTTATAGAAACAGAATACAGTCAGAACAAACATAATTGCCTTTTAGAGTTATGTTAAATGCCTTTTAAGAAGGTTGTTACTCACATGGGGTCAGTGCTTATTCAACTCTCAGATTTTAGTGTTGCAGCCAGAGGCTCGGCATTGGACGGTGTTTATATACTCATGCTAAGGGCTTCTGATGTCACTAATCAGCGCTAAAGGTGCCGTTGCCTAGTGCCTATGTTGCTAGGTGAAGCTAAACATATAGGAAGTCTCAAGCACAGGGAGTGAACGAATCACTCAAGTTTTAAATGAAATTTAGATGCAAAGATGCTTACTAATTGTAGATTATTCTAAAACGAAACTCATATTATTTTCACAATTATATTTATTAATTTATTTATTTATTTCGATTGGGATTAATACTTTTGAGTCAAAGACTCATTTTCAAAGGTTCGTCAGGGACAAAACAGATCAATACAAATACAATACAATACAATAAGTACAAATTAAGATAACAGTGAAAAAAAACATGGTAGGCATCATGAACATCATTAAAATGACACATGAGGTACAAGACTTGCTAGTTTCAGGTACATCTTAAAAGTAGAGTAAATTACATTACATCAGGTTGTTGCAGGGTAGGGATACACTGGGAATAGTGAGACATGTCAATAATATATAATATAATAATCTTTATTTTTAATGCGCCTTTCAAATGTCAAGGCGCAGTACAAATTAAAACAATGCTACAACCACAGTAATAAATATAAAATACAATTTAAAATTAGTCTTCCTAATCACAATAAGCCCTGCTCCATAAATACGTCTTTAATGCCTGTTTAATTCCCCCCACGGTCACACACTCCCTAATCCGACGCGGTAGAGAATTCCAGAGGATTGGGGCCACGTACATAAATGCCTGGGCCCCTGAAGATTTTAAAGAAACCCTCGGGATCTCTAGCAACCCCTCATCAGCCGAGCGGAGCAGTCGCTCGGAGTGGTAAGGAACAAGAAGCTCTTTCAGGTAGTCAGGGCCCAGTCCACGTAGGGCTTTGTAAGTCAGTAATCTGACTTTGAAGGTGATCCGCCACTGAACACACAGCCAGTGCAGTTCACGCAGCACTAGTGAGATGTGGGAAGACCGAGGAGTCCCCATCAACAACCAAGCTACGGAATTCTGCACCAGCTGCAGGTGGCGGATATCAACCCCCAGCAGCCCAAAGTAAAGGGAGTTGCAATAATCTAGACGCGAGGTCACAAGGTGTGGGTCAATGTAGGAAGATCACCGGACGGAACAAGGTGCTTGATCCTAGTGATGTTCCTCAGATGATAAAAGGATAACTTAATGACAGCCGACACTGGAGATCGAAGTGTCAGCCCTTCGTCAAGTATCACCCCTAGGTCTCGCACCTGTTCAGAGGTAGGGAGCTCAGAATCCCTCAGGAAAAGTCCCATGGGTTGACCTGCCCCCAATACCCCTATCTGACGACCTGGATCCACAGCCATCACCTCAGTCTTCCCTGGGTTCAACTTCAGCCAGGTGGACTTCATCCAATCCTGGACTTCAGCGAGGCAGTTGTTAAATACCGAGAGTACTGCATCCTGGCCGGGCACAAAAGACAGGTAGAGCTGGGTATCATCAGCACAGCAGTGAAACCTCAGCCCACACCATCTTACAATGTCTCCGAGGGGCAGCATATACACCGCAAACAACATGGGGGACAGCACCGAGCCCTGAGGAACCCCACGTGACAGAGAGATAGGCGCAGAGGGAAAAAAACCCTGACACCACCCTCTGAGTTCTGCAAGGGAGAAAAGATGTAAACCATCTGTTGACTGATGATGGGGGAAAAGGTAAGCAGCCAGACTGGCGTTGTCAAAGTAGCTAGAGGTGGTGTGGGACAGGAGTAAAGGGGGAAGGTGGTGTAGGAGGGTTGTAACTCGAAGGGGGGAGTGGGGAGGGGAAGAGGTGAGGAGGCGGGGGATAAGGCAGGAGGAATATGTCAAATTATTTTCTTGCACAGTTACAGGTGGTTACATTCTTAAGGTGGGACCGTAGCCCCCTTTTGAACAGACTCAGCTTTGTGTTTCCTGTCAGCGTTTCGGGCAGCTCATTAAACCGTTTGGGGCCCTCAAAACTAATGGATTTTTGGGCCAGTGATGTGCGCTTGAAAGGGACTTGTATTCCTCCTTTTGTCACATTTCTTGTTTGTTTAGTGTGCACAGCCTTTACTCCTGCAATAACACAGGTGTGGTAGTCCTAAGTGATATGGAATAAATGAAGGTTAAAATGCTTCAAGGATATAAATTATTATATGGGGGTTGGGGGGGGGACTGCAGGCAGGGACAGTGTGCTTTCAGGTCAGCTTTTATGCAAATACACAAAATTACCAGCATCTCTTCATTCAAACCCCAATTTTTATAATATGTACCAAGTTCATAAATCCATCTTGTCTCTTTACTTTCTAGTAATTTCTGGTAATCACCTCCTCTATATGACTGGGGTTTGAATGAAGAGATCAAATGGCAGGCATGCTGGTAATTTTGTGTATTTGTATAAAAGCTGACCTGAAAGCACATTGTCCCTGCCTGTGGTCCCCCCCCCCGGTCAGTATTATAATTTACATCCTTGAAGCATTTTAACCTTCATTTATTCCATATCACTTAGGACTACCACACCTGTATTATTGCAGGAATAAATGCAAATATAATTTCGAAAATAATATAAGAGTTTCGTTTTAGAATAATCTACAATTAGTAAGCATATTTACGTCTAAATTTCATTTAAAACTTGAGTGATTTGTTCACTCCCTGTGCTTGAGACTTCCTATATGTTTAGCTTCACCTAGCAACATAGGCACTAGGCAATGGCACCTTTGGCGCTGATTAGTGACATCAGAAGCCCTTAGCATGAGTATATAAACACCGTCCAACGCCGAGCCTCTGGCTGCAACACTAAAATCTGAGATTAGCATGAGTATATAAACACTGTCCAACGCCGAGCCTCTGGCTGCAACACTAAAATCTGAGAGTGGAATAAGCACTGACCCCATGTGAGTAACAACCTTCTTAAAAGGCATTTAACATAACTCTAAAAGGCAATTATGTTTGTTCTGAATGTATTCTGTTTCTATAAGACAGAAGAGGCTGAAAAAGAGTTAAAAGATAAACAAAGCATTTTTCGGTGATCGCTACAACTGTGCCTCACAGGTAAATTCTTCGGTACCTGTTAACATAAAATTAGGATAATTTTAAGTAGTATGACTAAAACTAGGCTCTTTTCTATGCATTATAGATAAAGACACGCAAGAAATATATATCTCGCATTGCGGCATGAGATGCAGTCGCGTTACACAGGTAAATCATTGCATACGTGCCAACATGTGAAATGGGAACAATTTACGGACGTATAATTAAACTGAGGCTTTTTTATGCCTTCTAGGTGAATATATGTAAGCAGTTTGGAATTACTTGTGGCATTTGGAGCCAGATAGAAATCCTCAAAAAGGTGACTCTCACTATGTGTTTATAATGCAGATATCGTTAACTTAGGAAATGTTTTGGAACTTAGCATGTTTGTTACACTCTATAGGGTGTATAAATGGTATAAAAAACTGAACAATATGTAAATGGAAAGAGAGTTATACAGGTTACAACAGTTTTGAAGTTGCAATTTACGTATAACAGCATATGGAATTATTAGTGTAACACATGGTTGAAGTCTTTGAGCACAGATTAATAAAGATGATAATGAGTTTGTAATATCGGGTGACATATTGAACCATGTCACAGGATTAGTTTAGGATGAATTGAAGTGGTGCTCTTTTATATTGTAATGAGATTGCTATATATATAAAATGATTTATGAATGTTTATATAAATATTTGTAATTTTTTATATTTTTTAATAGTTCCCCCAGAAGAAGCCAGATGCTGGCGAAACATTGGGGTGTATATGAAAAATAAATGAGAAGAACGAATATTTTGTTTGAAGTGTATTTTTTTTTTGCCAGAGCCGGGGCATCTCAGTAAATAATCAAATTTTCAACATAGGCATTTTAGGACCTCTGCTTATGAATAGTGTCACTGTGATTTTCTTACTCTGTCCCGAACACTGATTTACCACAGTGACCGTGCTATTCTGCGCCGGACGTGCGAAAACACATTTCGGCCAGGATGTGAAAAATGACAGCTATACTGTTCATAAGGAGGTGTAAAAAAATGACAGTGTTGAAGATCTGGAGTGAAAATGTTACAAATTCATGAATTTGCGAGTGTGGATGGAAACTGCGCAACACATGCTCATAACACAGCCTTTTTTTTGAAATTTTCCAAAAAATCTGCAACATAGGCATTTTGAGAGCCCACCTCATGAACAGTGACACTGTCGTTGGTTAATCCAGTCCCGAAGGGGGATTCCACGCAGTGACCCCGAAATCACTTTTTGGGACCGAATAACCAAATGACAGTCACTGAATTCATGAGACGGGGTCACAAGAACCCCATGTTGAAAATGTGGTGCAAAAATTCAAAAAAATGACCGCGATATGCACCAAAGTTAAAACAACCCTATTTATGTCATTATACAGCTTACCGGCATTTCTTCAGTTCGTGGTCGGCTTTGAAGAGTGCAGATGTGTTCCCGATCCACTGAAGATCATCACGCCAGCCTCTGGAGGTAAGTATGGGGTGAGGGGGATGTGGGGTATGCAGAGGGTGGGCGCGGGTTGCGGAAGGGGGGGCAATGGAGTCAACGAGGGACCGTTTTCTTTTGTTACAGGTTTTTATTTTTTTATTATTTTACATGGACGACATGCGACTTTTGCCAGGCTGGGGTGGGCTCCCAGCGTGGCACCTGGAAGTTTTGGGGGGGCAGTGGAGCCAGTGAGGGATTGGGCACCCCCATTGGCCATACAGTGTGGGGGAGACACATGAGTATGCTGGACTTCTGCCACACTTGGGGTGGGCTCCCAGCATGGCAGCTGGAAGTTTGTTTTCTTGGGGAGGGGGCACTGGAGCCGATGAGGATTGGGCACCCCCATTGGACATACAGTGTGCTGGGTGAGGGGAGTGTGCATGAGCCGAGGGTGATTGGGCACCCCTTTGGCACACAACAAAGGGGGGGCGCGCGCCCATACAACCACCGCTATAATCAGCGGTGGTGACGTGGAGGCAGTTTGCATACTGCTGATGACAGGGCAGTATGCAAATTACCTACACGTTACTACCGCTGATTGTAGTGGTCGTTTGCTTTCAACTGTACGCCACTGCAATCTGAACTGCTGTTGTAGACAGCTGGGGCATTCATCGGTGCGGTGCGGCCGCACCTGCAAAAACGCTGAGGGCATTGGAAGCGGGGGTGCCACACCTACGAAAACTCATATGGTGGCACTATGTTTCTTGCAGATGCGTGCAAGCAAACATAAAAATGGAGGGAAGTTCCTCAGATGGTGAAAGCATGCATCTTCAAGTACCTCTCCTCAGAGCAAATCTAAGGTGACAAAAAAGCAGCAGTCTCTGATCAAAGAGACAAATAAAGCTGCCAAGTCATCATCCACCTCAGAGAAAGAGCACAGGGTGTCTGATGGGGGAACCCTGATGCCAAGGATGTCAAAAGGAAAAAAAAGTTACAGATGCTCTGGTGCCATCAACACCAGCCAAGAAAAAACAAAAAGAAAAGTCTTTTTTACATAGTCCAAACTGGTGTCTTTTGTCATCCGTATTCGTAGTGATGGCACCTCTGTTGCTTGATTTTGAGAACTGTCAAAAACTTTTTTTTTTTAATTAAAATGTTCTCCCTGTTCGGTCCAATCTTCCCACAGCCAGCTGCTCTCATGCATCCCTGATTACTGTAGGTGGTGGCGATCCAGCACACTCTTGCATGATAGGGCACTGAAGCCTTGTCAGATAGATGTACCTCTAAATTCTACCTCACCCAATGATCTCTGTAAATTAACAAGCTCCACCTGTTGGATCTGCGAAATTCCATGGTGCAGGGTCAGTGCACAAGGAAAAAAAAGTCAGCCAGCCCAAACAATGAGACAAGTTCCAAAAGTCTGTGCACTTTTGCAGAGCTCAGAAATAATAAGCGAGAAATTGATTGTGTGTACAAAAAACAGAATAGTTTATTACTCACATAAAACAATCATAAATCAGACAGATGCTGCCCGCCACATGATACCCCAGCGCTTTGAGTCCACCGACTCTTCCTCAGGGGGCATAAGGTCTCCTGTGGGCTCCAGATGCCACTTACTGTGAAGTCCTACAGGAGGGCATCCCACCATAGCAGTGAAGAATTTGTTGTGAGGATACTTGTTGGGGAATGCTGGAGGAAGGGAATTCCCTCTCTGAGGTTGCTTTCTTCTTGCCACCACCCTAGTGCCTGACCAGTATCTTTGTTACTGGCACTAGTTTTGAGAGGGAGTCCTATCTTGGAGACCAGTGGTCTCTTAAGTAGTATTGAATGTCCTTCATCTGAAATCTGGCCCATGGGACCACAGCTGTGGAAGCAGCCATGTGGCCCAGTAGCTATAGAAAATGTATTGCAGGTCTTGGTTGGTCCACTACTGTGAAGAGTTTTACTATGGAAATCAGACTTACTACCTTCCTGTAAGGAAGGAAAAGCTGTCTCTTGCAGGATATCCAGTTTTATGCCTATGAATTTCAGCACCTGAACAGGTTCTGTTAGGGACTTCTGCAGGTTTGTCAGGAACTCCAGCTTTTGTAGGGTGCTCTGTATTTTCTGAAAAGAGCACCTTGTCTCTTGTGTTGTTTTCCCTGAGACCAGCCTGTTGTCCAGGTAGGGGAAAACTACCACACCTTGTCTCCTCAGGTGTGCTGCCACCATGGCTAAACACTTTGTGAAGACCCTTGGTGCTGAAGTGAAACCAAAGGGAAGGGCTACAAATTGGCACCTGCAATTTCCTAGCCTGAACCTGAGATATTTTCTGTTTTGTTAAAGTGGGTCACCACCCCCCATTTTTCTTCTGTGTCATGAAGTACTTTGAAAATAAGTGTGATCTGGACCCAGGCACCTTAAACAAAGTTTGTGGCAGTCTGCCTTTACCAGGAGCTAGAAGCAAATTTGACAGTTTCTAAAGCCTGTTGGTCCTGTACTTTTCGTGCGTCTGTCAGACATGCCAAATGCTGAAGACCTGTTAGAAATAATGTTTGATTTTCCCAAAACAGGTAAAAATATTTTCACAGAACCTGGGGTAAGAATATGATTTTGTGGGGAAAAAACAAAACTGTGTAGAAATGTGATTCTGGTTACCTGGAACTGCACGTAAAATAATGAAGATTGCCTAGACTGAAAGGAAGTAAGCAGTTTACTGAGGCTATTAAAAAGAATTAACTAAGAAAATCAGTCCAGTTCCTGGAAATGGGAACTGCAACTGACCGAGAGAGAAACAGCATTAAGAATACAAGCATTTACTAAATAAACAAGCTATATTACTGAAAAATTATAAAATAAACAGTTTGAATGCTGTTCCTAAAGGCGGGAACCACACTTTACAGTGGTAGTTGCTGATTTCTGGAAATGATTGGGAACCAGAGAAACTGCTAAAAAACTCAAAAATTCAAGTAACACAGAGTTATCAAGATTTAATAAAATAATAACAGAACTTAAACTTTCCTAAAACAATAAATTGTCTGGAGACCCAAACTACTGAAGCTGACTTTGGGGCAGCTGCTTTCTTCAGGCAGAGAAACAAATCTGAGCTAACTGCCTAGAGTGGAGCGTGACACCAGTGCAGAGTTTGTACCTTAGTTCTAAATTCTCTGATTTGCATAAGAGTCTATCTCCAGGGCATCTCTCTGTGCTGGGAAGAGATGCTAAGTGTAAACATTAAGTTAGGGATCCCTGGGGTTAGATTTCTTACTATGAGGATGTTGTGGAGGCAGCTGCCTGTGAAAAATCTGAAGTGTCATTAGCTTTCATGCCATCCAGAAAAGGATTCCAGAATGCTGGATTACATGGCAAGAAAAGTGTACACTTCAGCCACCCTGCAATTAAGGCAGGTGGCTTACATGGCATACACTGCACAGTACCAGAAAGCCCTTTGGAGTACTGTGCAAGCTGTAAGTGAAAAGGTGGGAGGCAAACTTGGCAGTCATCTTGCAGAAACTGTTAAAGATGCACCGGAAGCCACCAAATATCAGTTCCATGTGACTGGGGATGCAAATAACACAGTGTCAAGGGTAATGATACATGCAGTAACTTTTAGGAGAATTGTCTGGTTTAGGGCAATGACCCTGTCTGAGGACACAGAAACAAAGGCTATGGACTTCCCATTTGAAGGACCCTCCCTCTTTGGGGGGATAAAACAGAACCTGTATGAAAGAGGTTGATGAACAAGAAACAACCTATAGGAATCTGACCCAGAAAGGGAAAGCTTCTACTTCTACTTCCTTCAAGCAATATGGAAAGGAGGTAGGGGTAGGGCCTACTGTCAAAGGCCTTACTCCTACTATGACTATCCTCAGAGGGGTGAGCCAAGGGGCAGAGGCAAGAGAGGTGCAAGACAAAAACAGGCACCAGTTCCTAAACCATGAGAAAGACAAAATCCCTGACTCTGTGCAAGCTGACATAGAACCCCTCCCAGTACTTCTGTCTCTACAGCACTTCTTATACCTGGTGCAAGACCAGTCAGTTCTGGTCAGTGTAGACAATTCCATCACAATGAACTACATATATAGGCAGGGTGGCAGCAGATCCGCAGAACTATGCACAGAGGCAATGAGGATCTGGAATCTGGCATACTCCCTAAACACAGAAATCACTGCTGTACATCTACCAGGAAAGGACAATGTTATGGCAGATTCACTAAGCAGGATAAGTCAGGGAAACCGCGAGTGGTCACTAGACCACCAGGTGGTTCAAACCTTTTTCAGGAGATGGGGCGTACCAGAGGTGGTCTTGTTTGCCTCATGGGACAATGAGAGGTTACCTCTTTTCTGCTGCAGGCCACCCCACGGGGGGGCTGTACCCCAGGATGCTCTGACTCACAACTGAGAAGGAAAGTTCATCTGTGCATTCCCCCAATTCCTCTTAATTCACAAAGTGCTCTGGAAATTGAGAAAGGAGTCAGCAACAATTATTCTGGTGGCACCAGATTGGTCAAGACAACCACGTCTCTCTCTCCTGTTTCTGTAAGACAGAAATTCCATCTCTTTCCCCATGAGACATGACCTTCTGACTCTGTCTCAGGGCAAGGTAAAATTCCCAAACCTCAGAGCACTGAGGCTGAAGGCTTGCTTCTTGAAGATCTAGAATACTCAAGCATGAACTTGTGAAGCAGAGTACTAAATATTTTGAAAGTTCCAAGCAAACAGTTCACAAGAAAATCCTATTCCTCAAAATGGAAAAGATTTTCAATTTGATGCTCAGATATGGGAATTTCTTCCCTGGAAGCTAATTTAACAGTTGTTCTGGATTATTTAGAACATCTGCACACAAGTCGATTGAGGACTTCATCACTGAAAGTTCACTTGGCAGCAGTATCAGCCTTCCTATCTGATGGGAAGCCAAAATCTCTAGCCTCACACCCCGAGTTTGAGATTTTTCAAGGCCTTTTTCACCTGCAACTGCCAGTTAGGCTAGTTCCTCCAGGACCTAAATATGTGCTTGGCACAACTATTGCATGCTTCCTTCAAGCCCATGTCATTTGTGGACCTCAAGTCTAGGACGTGGAAGACACTCTTCCTCATAGCTATGACCTCTGTTGGGAGAGTCAGTGAGCTCTAAGCCATGTATACAGGGCCTAACTACATCATCACGCACAGAGACAAAGTTGTCCTAAGGAAACTTTCTCCCCTAAGTGGTACCAGAATTTCACTTTACCCAAACAACCACTCTATCCGTGCTTTGTCCATACCATTCAAGCCCAGGTGAACAAACGTTGTACTGTTTGGATGTCAAGAAAGCATTCAGCTACTATCTTGACAGAACAAAAGAGATCAGATCTGACAACTGCCAGAATTTTACCTTACTCAAACAGTCACACACTACCTGTGCTTTTTCCACCCCATTCAAGCTGAGAAGAATAATTACTGCACTCTTTGGATGTCAAGAGAGCATTTAGCTACTCTCTTGACAGAACAAAAAATATCAGAGCTGACAAGAGCCAGCTGTTTGTCACTTATAGGGAGGTTGGCAAAAGCAAACCTGCTGCAGGAAAGACCATTTCTAGGTGATTTGGCTTGTGCATGCTACTGCATTCTGCTGTGAAAAAGCAGGTAAGCAGCCTGACTTAGGGCTTTCATGCACGTTCTACAAGGGGCACTGCAGCCTCAGAGGCAGCCTGAATAGCATCCCTCTAGCGGGTATCTACAAAGCCGCTACCTGGAAAACTGTACACATCTTCACTACGCACTGCTGTCTGGATAGTCTCTCCAGAAGAGATGCTAAGTTTGAGAACACAGTCTTAGAACCTTTTTCCTAAATAGGTTTCAGACTTCCCAGCCTCCAGTCTGCAGTTTTTGTATGGCATCTCTGTTGGACTCATAGAGAGAAACAAAGAAACAAAGAAGTTGACGGCAGATAAGGACCGCAAGGCCCATCCAGTCTGCCCATTTCTTTTTTTACCTTATAAATGTGCCATCGGCCTTTGTTCTGTCAGTGGCCTATCTATTCATACTCATCTGTATTGCTCCCTTACTCATGTTGTTAGAAGAAAAAATGAGTCACTGTAGTAATGACGTTTCTTCTAATGGTTCCATTAATGAGTCACTACAATCCCATCCCTACTCCCCCTTCTAGAACCCAATCAGAAAAAGTTTCCTAAATATAACATGGTTTTAAATTCCCTTTTCTATCTGAGCATGAATATGTTTATACATTTTATATTTTAAATATATCTTTTAAATATTTATGGTATAGTTAAACATTATAAAAATGTTAAGTTTTCTTATTTTTTGCTATTTAGCTTACTACAAGCATTGCAGTTTAGCTAGTTAGTACTGCTCCCTTCTGCTCTTCAGCACAAATCTGGCGTTAGAACACTAGAGGGAACATTACCACATAGCAACATTTGAATGGCCTTCTAATTCCACAGCACCATTCTAAACTCTAAGGCAACATCTCCGAGTGGCGATTATGCAGTTATTGTATTGGCTGACTGTGGGACCCAGTAGAAGAAACATCATTACTACACTGAGTAATTTTTTTCTTCTCACCCAATATTAATTTTTTAATTACTCAGCAGTTCCAGATCTGAGTGACATGAGTTGAGGGGAAGTTCTGAACAGAATGCTTGAAAGTAGTCTTTAGCTCAACTGACATCACTGGGTTCCGAAACTCAGAAGTAATTTAACAAAATGAATATGGGCAGAAAAAAAGGCAGCATTAACAAGGAACTCTAAATAAGGAAAAATAGGACAATTTGAAAAAAAGCACATGAAACAATACATTGAAGTTATTAAACAGACATCCAACATACCTAAATAACCATTTGTTGAAAATGTAAACAGCAGGGTGTATGTTCTTTTTAAATGCCTGAACACTGCAGTATACTGTGAACCATAGTCCTTGCAGTATGGGAAATTGCTTGTGATGGTAATGCTGATATACTGACACCTTTTTTATATGTATTATATTTCAGTAAATGTAGCTTGTATTCCACTTTCCTTTGCCCCAGGATACAATGAGAAAAGAGTTGTTTTTCTGCTTAGTGAGCCTTCCAGGCCCAATATTTTAAATACGTAAATCAATAAATACTGTGATACCAGTATACAGTGTACCTCTACTAACAAGGTTTTCTTTTTTTCAATTTTATTTATTCTACTCCTTCTGTCTGCTGACTGGAATTTTATTCCGTTTGCACCAGCGCCTGCTCCCATCCTTCCTCTCAAGGCCCCTCTACCTGAAATGCTAACATCTTGATCCACCCATGACATAACTTGTTCATTCTCCCTCGACTTTGTCCCCTGATGCGGGGTTGCCTGCAGGTGCTCGTTGACTTCCCACACCATCCAGTCAGCCACCTTAGTGGAGGCGAAAGCTGGGAGATCCAGTCCCTGGCAGGTGAGGCCTAGCATCATATCTGGGAGGGCATGTTGCAGCATCCCCCTCCAAGTCTTTGGCATTTTCCTAGGTCACCTAGGAAGAGGAAGCATGCAGTGACATCTAGGACATCACTATGTGTGCTCCCGCACATAGCATGTCGACATCTGCCACTCCTTTGTTCCCAAGTCTGCTGGTCTTGAGGTCTGTCATGGCCAGCTACTGTTAGGGGCCAGGAGAAGGAGAGCAGTCCCATGGACACTTAGTTCTTTTTTCCCCTGACTGGCCCTACAATGCTCAAGGCTGGTTTCTGAACCAGGGTCATTGGTGACATAAGCGGTAGCACTACTGCTGCACTGTCCGGCCCTGCTATTTAGGTTATCGCAGACTTTTAAAACATTCATTTACAATATCACCATAATTGTGGACCAGCAATACCATCACATTAAAAATAAATTACTTGCTGGCCCGGTGGTGCTGAGGGTTGAGGTGCTGGACGCCACACCTCGTGCCACACTGGCGACCTGGGTTCGAGCAGACTCTGGCCTCTGGAGGTTGATAGGGAGGGATAGGATTGAGCATCTGAGGATCTGCCTCCCTTCCGGGAGGGTTCCAGGGAAGTGCCACTCTGGAGTGGCTCCTGACGGTGGTCGGGGATGGCCAGGAATAGGCAGCACTACAGAAGTTGTGCTGTGGCAGATGTCAGCACACATGTGCCTAAGATGTCAGTGCACGCCTGAGCTCCATGGGGAAAAACAAGCACGGAAAAAACCTTCAACCACAGCAGAAATAATGGAGACCTCGGGACCTGCCACATCCCGAGGTCGGACCCACGCTCAGTACCTCCCATGCCTGACCTGTCCCCACTGTGTCCCTCTAATTTCAGAAAAGACCACTAGGAAGGGTGGGCCTGAGGGGGCCCTTCGGGGTTATCTGGGAGTCTGGACACCAAGGCTGGTGGGGAGGCCGGAGTGGGAGGTTTCAGACAAGGGGGTAGAGACAGCATCGTGAGGGTACTCAGGAAGGATGCTCTGGGCTGCAGAACAGAAACAGAATTAAAAAAATAAATAGATAAAAAATTAATTACATTCCTAGCCTTAATGGTTCCCAAACTGGACTTTTCTTATGATGACTTCTTTAACCCTTGCTGTGCCGCAGACTGATATGTCACTCCAGAATTCCATACGTTCCAATTCTGTTGGCAGCCTAAGGGTTAAAAATGGCTAAATTTAGAAAAATTAGGACATTTAAAATATTCACTTGCAATGTTATGCTCATCACAGGCACAAAAAACTGTTATAGATAGACAGCACCAAACTGCTATTCTCAGACATAAGCAGATCATGATTAGCGTCACTTTTCATAGAGGATCCTGAGGGCGAAGTGCCAGTAGTTGTTGCAAGTAAGTTTGATGGGGGGGGGTGGGGGTGAGGCTAAAATGTAAATAAGCAATAATTACAACAGAGCTGGTGCAGAATATGTAGATAAGGTACAGTAGATGTAAGCGAGTTGCTGGGGCCAGACATGATCCACCCAGAATAAAAAGGAGCGTGGGAGAAACTGACAGAGTCATTGGCAGAGATTTCCTTTAGAAAATCCTTGAAAACTGGGACAGTGCTGAGGACTGGAGTACAACATACTTATTCCCTTTGTTCAAAAAGGGATCTGGGGTGGGGGACCCTGGAAAATACAGCTCAGTTAGTTTGAGCTCAGTTGTAAATGTTGCAGACTGTTATTAAGAATGTCTAAGTAACATTGTACTGGGCACTGGATAATAGGAGACAATAGCCAACATGGGTGTGCGTGCATGTGTGCATGCGTGCGTATGTTGAGTGTTGTGTGTGTGTGTACTGTATGGCCAGGGGGTGCTTTTTGAAGTTAATCACATTTTTATGAGGTAAACAGAAGGATAGAAAAGGGGATGGTTTAAACTCAGTAGTGTCATTTCACCAAAATATTATGGGTTGCAAAAGCCCGTTTCAGTGAATCATAGGGGCTACAAAGATCTTCAACTCACAAACTTTTGTAACCCCCCCTACAAATGGGGGTTCCCGAAAAGTCTTCCTTGAGCTTGCCTAAAGGCTCACTGCCAGGCCAGTGTCCTGCATTTTAGCAGTTTAAATGTATTGCCAGAGAGTGCCTGTATAGCCTCTGTGTACTGTCTCTTCCCGCCCAGGCTGCCAAATAATCGCTCCGTTCTGCCATCGCTATTAGCGCAGAGGGAGCTCTGTTAGAAGATGTACTTGTTTGCCAATCTTTTATTAGAATAGTAATAATATTGCAGTTTGTCTAACCTGCCTTATTTGCAGCATGGACATTTCTGTTTATCTCCATCGTCTTGGTCCTGGACTGCTGAAATGGGCCAATCAGTACCTTTGGGGACTCTAAAATGGAGCCTGTCCCCAGGGGCTTTGTGGGAGCAAAATTCTGTAGGAATTGTAGCTTTGGGCTTTTGGTGCCTAAATGAACCTGGAGGGGGAGCCCCTGTTGTGACTGACAGAGGAATCAGCCAATCAAACCTTATGGATCCTGGGGAAAGTCGCAGACTGCTTGCAGTTTTGGTTCAGATCTGAGCTGGGAAGTGAAGGAGTAACAGCTTGAGACAGTTGAGCAGTAATCCTGCATAGATTCGCGCAGGAGGACTGTGAGAGGACTGAGTTTTGGCCTGCCTGCTGTCCTTGAGAGGGAAATTGAAGTTTATTCGGACTGAATCTGAATTGTGAGGACGATTTAAGCCACAGAACTGTGACCAGGCTTTAACCTGAAGAAGACCAAAGATTTGCTGAATGCGATCATCCTGTCAGGATTTCCAGCCACCTTTAAACTCCCAGTTTGTGCAGAGACTCAGTAATTGCGACCGGATAGCAGTCTGCCTGGTACAGTAGAATTTCTTACATGTAAATGTGCTGTGTGCTGTTAGTGGGTTGTGATTTGGTTCCCCACTGTGTGCTGAACTATGTTCTGCTTGCTGGAGGCTGCATCCAGCTCCAACGGACTAAATCCGTTTCCATCTCCATTTGGCCTGGGCCTTGCCACACTGGCCCAGCCAGACTAGCTGCTACACAGAGAAAGCCATCGACGAGAGACCTGCCTGGGGATCATCCCCCTGCTCAATGCCTTGAACAGGAACAATGCCTCGGTGATTCGTGTGGGCCCTGCTTCTCCTGGCACTGCAGCTGAACAACCTGCAGTCTCTATTTCCTCTAGCCTGTGTCCTGCATTGGGTATCATGAGTAAGCATCAGGGTAGCTCCCTGCAGCAATGGCTAAATCTAAAGTGTTGTCATTTGATTGCTTTATCTTTTCCTTCATGAACTGAGCCCTCCGGCTCCGGATTACAAATAGTGTGGGTTGTGCATGTTGCTTTTTTCCATCACAGGGCCCCAACCAGCTGCAATGCCGGCCTACCCCAGGCAATGGTCCTGGCTAGTTCACCTTTTTCCTACCTGCGTACGCAGAGTGTGTGACTGTGTAGGGACTCTGAAGTGCATGCATAACTGTCTGATTGATTTAGCCTTTAAGCCAAGCAACCTGATTATGCCCCTCCCTTTGTTCAAGTCCCCTGAATAAATCAGATCCAACTCTTTTTTTCATTTAATCTGACTGTGGTTGCAGTTTGTGCAAAGAGTACTGTACTGTCGCTATTTGCTGTGCATAACCTTGTTTTATATGGGGTCCCCAGGTTCGAGCTAGAGGAACCAGCCCTGGTGGTAAGTGCAAACAGTGTGGGTAATTGCATGGTGAATAAGGGTCACTGTGAAAGTGATTATTGTATATTGTTCAGGCCACTAGAAGGGAAAGAGGGGGCGTTACAGTATTCCGGAGGGCTGTGCCCAGGTTAGCTTGACCACTAACAACCCTGATCTCGGGGTGGAGGCACCTGTTTCAGTATCCAGGCCCCTTAACCTGCTACTAGCCAAGCAGACAGGGGTAGTAGCCCTTGGGATAGCGCCACCTAGGGGTTATACTTTTATATAAGAAAATGCTAGGAAAACCTTATTTTAGGTGTTGCAATGGAAATCATAGGCATTTCAGAGAAATCATAGGGGTCTCGACCACAATCCGTACCTACCTCATATGACGCCCCATTTTAAAATTAATGTATTGTGATTTCAGTAAACTTGTTGACAAGTTACTGTGATGGAGATCATCTTTGCTGGCATTAGGAGCAGACCTATTAGCGATTGCTGTGATGGATTTTAGTTTCTGAATCTCTGTGCTTTTACTCGCCAGGATTAAGCTGACACCTGGGTAACTGGAGAGAGATTTTTTTGTCTTCGGTTCTCCTGCGCGTACATGAATATGCTTCTGATACAGTCCTTCTTCGGCATTTTACTGAATCTAAAGTGGATGATAGGCCCTTGAGGACACAAGAAAGATACCTGGCTGAGAGCCACTGCAGCATAAGGAGCTTGCCCTCTGAGGAAGAAAGATCTTTTTTAAAAGTGGACTTTGATTACTGTGCCAAATTTACTGGCCATAACATTTGGTAACGATCCTGTGGACGCTAATTTCTGCCATCTCCTTTTAGACGAATTACTGTTGGAGGTAGCCATCTGAAGGACTTTTTTTAGAGATGGCAACGTAAAGTATTCAACTAGAGAATTTGTAGTCTGATGAGAGTAAATACCTTGAGTTGTATTGTGCTGAGTGTTTTTTTTGCTAGAAAGGGTAGAAAATGGTTATAAGAGCGTCAAGAAAGAAAAAAGCAGCTAACCCTATTACCTAAAAAAATAAGGGCTCCATTATAAAGAGGAAATATGATGAAATGGTAAAAAAATAAGAAAAAAAATAACCAGCTATATATTAGCCCCAGGAAGCCATTTGAATTTGGTAGGAAATAAGAAGGTGTTAAGAATCAAGAGTGCTTCTCTCCCTCTTACATTTTCTCTTCCTCCACTGAGCTCTTCTAGTTGGCCGATGGGAGAAGTATGCTTAGCAAGAGGAACATCCGATTATGAAAACAATTAGGCAATTAGAGAATGAACCTGATAACCATGTAGATTTGCTTAACTTTAGTGCTTTTTCCCCTGAGATTGAGGGTAAAGGAATGGGGGGTAGTATGATAAACTCTGGGGGAGAGGTAAATGAAAATGTGGAAAATGAACAATTAGGAGTAGTTATGAATAAAAAGGATCTATATGAGGTTGGGGAAGGGAAAATATAATTGATGCCTCACACCAGTGCACTAGTAGATCTTTCTTAGCAGAATTTGAGGCTTATTGACACCATATATTTTAAGACCAAAATTAGATCTGCCTTCTGCATTCCCCCCATGATATTCCACATATAATCCAGGAGAGTTCTTTCCATAATGCAATCCCTGATGATATCCCTCAGACTGGGGCAAATAAGACCTCTGTGGAACTACTGACTGAGATTAGAAACTGTATCTTGATGAGTAATGAGCTTATTATTAATCTTATTACTGTGATTAGTACATGAACTAATAAAGAAAAAGAAGTCTCAGCAAGAGATAAGATACAACAGATGGAAGTAATTAATCATAGTAATGGAAAAGAAACAAATCTGATTAAAGATAATGGCGAGAGTATCAGACAAATAAAGGAAATGGGTAGAAAAGAAGTGGAAGAAACTCAAGCGTTGGTCTCTGATCTCCATAGGAAGGACATGAATAAAGGGAAACAACAGCAAAAGGAAAAAGGGATACAGAGGTTAAGAGATCTTAAAGGGGAGGAGATGAATGGACAGGAAAAGCTGACTAAAAATAGAGGGAAAGTTATAGAACGGGTTAGGACAATGCAATTAACTGAAAATGGAGAAAGTAGGAACTTTAGACTTGTAGAAGCAGCTATAGTACAACAAAGTGAAAATAATAATGAGGAAAGGACAAAAAAAAAAAGAATGGTATAAATGTGATAGGGAGAAAATTAAAGAACAGCAAATAGAAGCTGGTGAAAGACATCCAACAATTTTCTTTAGAGGGATACCAAAGGCGAAGAATGAGAACCATACAACATTAAAACTGATGGTTTACGATTTATGTAAAGGGATCCTGGGAAATATAATAAATTGGAATGATCTGGGGTCAACCTATAGATACCATGGAGGAATAGAAAAGGATGGATTTAGATACATACATACATAGATACATAGACAGTGTCGGCAGATAAGGGCCTATGGCCCACCCAGTCTGCCCATTTAAGTTTGTAAGTTCAGTTTATGTTTTCCAGGAAGTCTGTTGCCCCTTACCCCTGACCTCCAGAATTCCTTTATGTCTATCCCATGCATTCTTAAATCCCGTGATTGTTTCAGCCCCCACCACTTCCTCTGGCAGGGTGTTCCACTTGTCCACCAACCGTTCTGTGAAGAAATTCTTCCTCACGTTTCCTCTGAATCGTCCTCCCTCCAACTTCATCCCATGCCCTCTAGTCCTGGAACATCTTTTCGCTTAAAATAGTGCATTCCTGCACCCTGTTCCTCCCTGTAAGATACTTGTATGTCTCTATCATATCCCCTCTCTCCTCCTCTCCTCCAGGAGTACATGTTCAGTGCCTTCAACCTGTCCTCATAGGACTTGTGATGCAATCCATGCACCATCTTTGTTGCCCTCCTCTGAACCTTCTCAACCCTGTCTATGTCCTTATGTAGGTAAGGTCTCCAGAACTGCACAGTGTACTCCAGGTGCGGCCTCACTAGTGTCTTGTATAGTGGAATTATGACCTCCCTTTTCCTGCTGGTGATGCCCCTGCCTATGCATCCCAGCATCCTATTTGCTTTACCTGCTGCCTTGTCACACTGTTTCCCTGCCTTGAGGTCATCAGAGATGATAGCTCCAAGATCCCTTTCCTGCTTGGTGCATGCTATATCCTCACCCCCCAACTGATATATTGTGCCAGGGTTTTTGTGCCCCAAATGCATTATCTTGCACTTCCTTGCATTGAATTTCAACTGCCAAACCCCTGACCATTCTTCAAGTTTCTGCAGGTCCCTTCTCCTTCTGTCTACACCCTCTGGTGTGTCTACTCTGTTACGGAGCTTTGTGTCATCAGCGAACAGTGAAATTCTGCCTTCTAGGTCCTGCGCAATGTCACTGATGAAGATATTGAATAGTACCGGTCCCAGCACTGATCCCTGTGGTACCCCACTGGTCACTCTTCCCTCTGTGGAGTGACAGCCATTTACCACCACCCTCTGTGTCCTGCTGCCCAGCCAGTTACCTACCCACCGCACTACTGTCCTGCCCACACCCATATTCCCCAGTTTGTGCAATAGTTTTCTATGTGGCACAGTGTCAAAGACCTTGCTGAAGTCCAGATAGGCCATGTCCACTGCCCTCCCTGATCCACCTCCTAGTCACCCAGTCAAAAATTCAATGAGGTTGGTCTGACATGACCTTCCCTGGTGAAACCATGCTGCCTTGGGTCCTGTAGTCCATTGACAACCAGATGTTCCACCAATCTCTCCTTCAGTAGTGCTTCCATGATCTTCCCCACTACGAGGTGAGGCTGACTGGTCTGTAGTTCCCCGCTTCTCTTTGTTCCCACTTTTGTATAAGGGGACTACATCTGCTATCCTCCAGTCTTTGGGTACCTCCTGTTTCTAGTGATCGGCTAAACAGGATAGCAAGAGGTTCAGCCACCACCTATCTTAGTTCTTTAAGGACCCTGGGGTGCACCCCATCTGGCCCCATTGCTTTATCAACTCTTATTACTTCCAGTTCCTTCAGGACCCTTTCTGTAAAGGGACTTGTGTCCATTTCTGCACCATTCTCACCCTTGTACTCCATTCAGACCCATTCCTCCTCTTCCTCAGTAAAGACTGAGCAGAAATACCTGTTAAATATGTCAGCTTTACTGTTGTCATCCTCACACAGCCCCATCCTCCCCTTCAGTCTCACTATCCCTCCCTTTGCCTTTCTTTTTCACTTATGTACCTGTAAAGGTTTTGTCCCTCTACCCACTGATTTTGCAATGTGTTCTTCTGTCTGAGCTTTGGCTTCCTTACTGACCTCCCTGCCTCCCTTTGCTTCTCCTGGTACTTCTCCCTATCCCCTTCTGCCTGTGTTTTTGTATTGCCTGAATGCAATCTTTTGGCTTTCACTTTCTTTGCTACCTCTTTGGAAAACCATAATGGTCTCCTCTCCTTTTCTCTTGCTAACCTGCTTAATACATAATTCTGTTGCTCTTGTAATCCCCATTTTAAATACTTCCCACTGTTCCTCAACCCCTGATTCCTGCCCCATTCCCTTAATGCCTCTTTCAAGTATCTCCCCATTTCTCAAAGTTTGCCCCTAAAATCCAGGATACGTGTTTTGTGTGGTTTGGTTCTGCTCTTTCTGTGATTTCAAACCACAGTGACTGGTGGTCACTGTTCCCCAGGTGCTCCCCACTCTTACCCCATCACACTGTCCCTGTTTGTGAGCACAAGGTCCAGTATTGCCTTCTACCGAGTTGGTTCCATGACCAGTTGCTTGAGAAGGCACCTGAAGGAGTCCAGGATAAATCTGCTCCTAGTTGATGCTGCTGCTGGGATGCTCCAGTCCACGTCTGGAATATTGAAGTCTCCAACCAGTACTACCTCACCTTGTCTGCCATCCTCTGGATGGCTAGCATCAGCTCCTATCTGTTTCTTCCTCCTGGGCTGGTGGTCTATAGACCACACCTGTGCAGATGGCTGGCCCCATTTTCCTTTCCAGCTTAACCCACAGTATCTCTCCCCCATTTTGTTCCTCTTGGATCTCTGTAGCCCTTATGTCATTTTTCACATACAGTGCCACTCCTCCTCCCTTCCTGCCTGCCCTGTCTCTTCTGAATATGTTGTAGCCAGGTATGGCCAACTCCCAGTCATGGTTATCATTACTCCAGGTTTCAGTGATGGCCACAATGTCCAGGTCTGACTGCACCATGACAGCCTCCAGATCTTCCATCTTGTTGCTAAGGCTCCTGGCATTTGCACACATGACTTTCCATGATTTGACCTCCTAGACTGTTTCGCTGTTCTACTCCAGCCCCTTCCTTGGTTGTCTTTTATCTCTGGTTCACCTTGCTGTCTGCCCTTCTGCTGAATTTTGCCCCTATTCTGCCTATCCACCTCCTGGCGCTAATCTCCATCTTTGCACTTGGCTAACCTCCACATCCTTTCCTTCCATTTCTCTGGGTACCTCTATTTGGTTGTCCCTGTTTGGCAGTGTGGCATATGAGTTCTTGAGTGGAATAGGATCTGGGATGTGCCTCTGCCTGACTGGTCTAACCCTCCTGAGCCCACTGTCATCCAAGTACTCCGTTCTCTGCATCCTTTGAGGCAGCTGCATTGGACTGAGTGGTCTCTGGATAGGGGTGATGGTACTCCTGACCCAGTTTACTTCCGCTCTGAGTCTGGCTACCTCATCCCACAGTCCAGAAAGATGCATGCAGATAGGGCAGCACCTCAGTGTCCAGAAGGTCTGCCTGAATATGGCTGCCCCACAGCCACTGCATTGCACCACTCCCCACATTATACTGCAATTATACTGCTATTCCACTACTTGTCTGCTACTGAAGCTCTCCTAGTTCCCTTTTTATTAATTTACTGTCCTAAAATCCTGCCACTGTTCCTCTATAATATTTGAAAATACATACACTTCTATCTCACCTCTTTATCCTTATCATCAAAAGGTAACTACAATCACAATAATCTACCTTCTACTAATACAGATTCTATCACAGAATCAGAGCACAATGCAAAAACATCTGCTACTTAGCAACAAACAGGTGACAACAAACCAAGTTGATGTAGCTTTTTTTAAAATGGAAAAAAAATGTAGTCGTTTAAACCAATAGAAATCAGCAGTTCCAAAAGCACCTTGAACTACAAGAAAGAACACAGTACCACACCTCTGCCACAATAACTAAACAGTTCTAAAACATTGGAGAAAGAAGAGAAAAATCAGAGACTGAGCAAAAAGATACAATGTACTATAAAGTATTAGGCAATAGGTATACTCAGCTGTTTAACAAAGAAAATAAAGTACGTACCAAAACAGACAGGATACCCACAATTACCCACGATTACAAATACCCACGATTTGCCTGGTACTTAAAAGTAATAGCATTAGGAGGAAGCTACTGAAAGCAAAAGAACAACTAAAAGAATGGAGAATAAAGGCTGATGTTTCTATCCCACCCCGGAAAGAATCTCCCCCAGAAATGTCAAAGAAAAGCCACACGCCTCCTGAGAAACAAAAAATAAATATATTGAGGTCAGCTGGTAATAAGAAGCAGCAGAAAATCTCAGATTTTATGAACCAGTAGTGATTATAGAACATAATATCCCTCAAGAAGAGAACTTTGGAAAAGTAATCAGAGGGAGACAGCAGAGAGGTGTTAGGATAAATAATAGTGTAATATTTGAAACATCACAGAGTCTCCCACTGATAGAATTAGCATCTAATGGTTTGGAAGAATCTGGGATTTAACCCAGTTCAAACATTTGAGGGCGAAATGCTTACTGTAGTGTTGGAATACTCAAATTAACATATGGAATCCAAAGTGGTTTCAAATGTTATGAGAATTTTGAGCTGGAATATAGCAGGAGTATCCTGTAAATTAGGAAATAATATGACATCTGCTCTTTTTCAACAAATGCACGTTGTGCTGTTACAAGAAACTTGGATTGATAAAGCTGGATACCATTTAGATGGGTATCAAGCTTGGCACATGTATGCTAAAAGGAGGATGACATTTGGGAGACCTGCGGGAGGTATTAGTGCCCTTGTTAGAATAAATGATGAATTAACATGTACCTGTATATGGAGTGATACAAACTTTTTTATTCAAGCTTTTGAGATGCAGATAAAGCAAAAAGGTGAGTGCATTTTGATAAATGTATACCTGCCTCCAGACACCAAGGCATCTCTCATAAACCATAGTATGGATATCCTGGTTAAATTACTGGAAGAGCTACAAAATAAGTACACTGGTAAAATCTTCCTCCTTGCAGGTTATTGTAATACAAGGGTGGGGACTGGGATAGAAGAGATGTGTACAAATTGGAATTTAGATGATGTGTTTTCAGTTCCTTTAAGAAATTCCATGGACAAAAATCAAAATAAAGCTGGAGAAAGATTATTACAAATGTTGAACAGAACAGATATGCGTATCTTGAATGGTAGATGTCATGGTGATACTCAAGGCAACTGTACCTTTGTTCATAAACAGGGATTAAGTGTTCTGGATTATGTAATAACAGATGTATCTTCATATAGTAAAATACAAAGCATGGAAGTGTTGGACATGTGGGATAGTGATCATAGACCAGTTCAAGTTTGGGTGTAGACTGAATCCCGGATGATAGAAACGGGGTTAAATAAAGTGTGGAAGGATAAAATCATTGAAATTAGGAACAGTAAACAAATAATATGGCAAAAAGTAAGTCAAGTGACATTAAGAAATTATATTACATCGGATGAAATGGAGATACTGAAATACAGTTGTATAAATGATTTAAGAGATGCCTTAGGAGAAGTAAGAACAGGGGACCAGTTGAATGTAATGTTTGGAAAGTACCAAGCACTAGAACAGAAGCTTGTGAAAGAGATGACTAGGAAATCCTCGAAAGGGGCTGTAAATCAAATTGTGAATGGGAAAGAATGGTTTGATAGAGAATGTATGCAAAAATTAGACTAATACAAAGAGTAGGTAGAGAAATAGTGAAAAATAATAACATGGAGTCCGAGAAAGCACTTAAATATCTAAAAGTAGAATATAAACAGTTGATTGTAAAAAGGAAAAAAATGTCATCAGGAAGATCTATGGAGTATGTTACGAAACTCTATAAAGCAAAAAGATGGGGCAACATTTTGGAGGATAGTTGCCCAGGGTACTAAAGGCTCTAGAAGTAATATACTAGCAGTGATTCCATCTGAGGACCGGACAAGTTACTATGAGAGACACTTTTATAGAAAAGGGACCCAGAGTTTTGAACATATAAAGAAGAATGGTAAGGGTAGTTCCTGGTTAGATTTTATAAAGAAAGAAATTATAAATGCAATAAAAGCACAGAAGAAAAAGCTGCAGGCACTGATAATGTGGGTGCTGAATTATATCATGGTGACCCAAGTTGGTGGGTGGATATTCTCCTGGGCCTTTATAGGAATATTGTTAAATACATGAAGTTTCCTTTGGGTTGGCAAGAGGGAATTATAATTCCTATATGTAAAAAGGGTCATATGGAGAATATAGAGAACTATAGACCAATTACTCTCTTAAATGTTAATCAAAAAATATTCTCTAGATTGTTACTGTCAAGAGTAATTTTTTGGATAGAGATGGAGGGTATTCTGTCAGAAGTTCAGGCTGGTTTCCAAAAAGGCAGATTGACTGTAGACCAGATCTTTGTATTAAGACATATATTGGAAAAGTATATAGTTTTGAAAGAAACACGTATTTATGCGGCCTTTGTTGACATCAAGGCAGCCTTTGACTCGATAAATCGAGAAATACTATGGGCACTCTTAGAATCTAAAGGCATTAATGAGACACTTCTGGAGGTGATTAAATTGTTGCATGGTGATAATGAGATTTCAGTTAAATATAGTAAAGAAGGACATATGACATCTCCTATTAAGGTAAATGTAGGGGTGAAGCAGGGTTGTATTTTAGCACCCACTTTATTTAATCTGTACATTGAAACTTGGGTTGAAGAACTAAAACATGTGGAATCATTTCCACCAAGGATTTGTGGGGAAGCGGTTTAGCTGTTGTTGTATGCAGACGACGTTATACTTCTCTCGCAAACAAAATTAGGTTTAAAGCGGGCTATTGCCATGTCGGTAGAAATTCTTGGGCAATTAGATCTTATGATAAATCAAACAAAGACTAAGATAGTGATATTTCAAAAAGATAAGGCTTGAAATTTGATGCATTATAAGATTGGGAATTTGAATATTGAAGAAGTAAGTAGCTTCTGTTATGTAGGAGTTACTTTTACTAGTGATTTAAGTTGGAAAAGGCAAAAAGTCCAAGTATGTAACAAGTCAGTGAAGGTATTAAATGGTATTAGGCGCTTTTCAAATACGATAGCTAGTAATTCCTTTTTGGCACAATTAAGATGTTTGAAAGTAAAAGTTGAGACCCAAATGTTATATGGTGTAGAAGTTTGGGGATTGGCGTATAATAATAATTTAAAAGAATTAGAAGTGATACAAAACAACTACCTAAGAAATAGCTTGGGCCTACCTAAATACACAACTGCGGCTGGGGTAAGATTGGAAACTGGCATATGTTCAATATATATTAAGTCAATAAAGAGAGCTCTGCTGTATTGGCAAAAAGCAGTGGTAGCCGAGGAAAGAAATTTGATAAAGATTTTCTGGGAAGAAGCGAAAGCATGGGATAGGAAGAGACAATGGACCTGGTTGGGGATATTAAATCAAGAATTAAATAGGAATGGGTTGGCGTACAATCATAAATATATATATATATATATATATATATATATATGTACACATACATATAGTACTCTGTACAACCTGGTAGGATTTGTAAAGGAAGCCATACAACGTATGGAGGATGTATCAAAAAGTATGGATTTTATTAGAATGAAAGATCATTATTTAAATGACCCGCTAAAATATGTTAAACTAGACTTTGGACTGGAAAAATATTTACTTAAATGTGAGCAGGTAAAACAAAGAAAGGCGATAACTAGGCTAAGATTTGGAATTCTTGACAGTTGGCAATTATGGAAAGGAAATGCTCAGTCATCAGTATGTACAGGGTGTCAGAAAGTGGTATTGTCTAGTAAACACTTATTATGTGAATATGAAGCTTTTGAACAAGAAAGAACTATGTATATTGGTCAGCATTTTAATGGTTTAGAACAAATGTATAATAATCAAAAGATGATTTTGATATTAAATTGTGAAAGTATTAAACATATCTTTGCCCTTGCAAGTTTTGCACTGAAGATTACTAAGATACTAAAATAGGATTTATAGCTGATTTTAGGATGTTTATGATGTTACAATGACTGGTGGTTGTATGTTGTATTTTAAATGTTTCTGTGTGTGATAAATAATTTTTATATACATACAAATAAAATAAAATGTGAACTTTGAACTACTGTGATGGAACCCATGGCAAGGCATGTCCGAGCCGTGCACATGGTACTGTCACCACCTTTGTTAAACCAATGGGGTCTGGTAATTTGCCGTTCAGGTGCGAGTGCTGGAGACACTCCAGTCAATCGAGCCATCAGGGCTTTGACTTTTGTGGGGCTCGGTAAGAAAATCACTAATTTCTGTACCACATGAGGAGTAAAAAAACAGCCTGTGTTTAACAGAGTAACACAGCTTTAACAGACCAGCTGTAAGAAAAATGTTAGTGCAAATGTCAGCTTTAAACATGGCCCTTTTAGGTGCCCTCCTAGGTGGGACAGATCTACCCCTTCCCACCTGGTACCAGGTTTTAAACTGACCTAAAATGTTGCACTCCTAGCTCAGTCCCTGGGTACTGCAGGTGTAGAATTGCTGCAGGCACATAGATGTTGCCACAGGTTGGCCAACATTGGTGCACTTTAAATAGAGCAACATGCTCAATCTCCCAAACCCCACAGCCCATGCAATTGCTTAAATAGCAGAAAACCGCTCACACTGGGGTATTTATAATCCAAGTTGCCAAACACAGTGAAACAGCAGGTGCTTTCCCTTGAAACAGTGCTGCACAGTGGTGAACTCATGGTTCTGGGACCTGGATAGCTCCTTCTGATGCAGCAGACCGCTAGATCTCTCCACTCCCAAGGTGTCTACAATGCAGCAAGCTTTCTTTCTCTGTTCCGTAATGAACTGGCTACCTTGGTCACTGGCCGCAGGCTCTTGTGACCTCATTCTACTTGTTCCAGACTGCTGAGACTCTGATCCAATACTCACACATCCTGACTTCCAAACCTCTAGGTCAAAGGGCAGCCTGGCACCATGCTGTAGTGTCTGTTACAGGACCTGGATCAGCAGCCTGTGGTCTTTTTTTCCCATGCTATATCTTCAGCATCGCCCACATGCTGGCTTGCACATGGTTGCCACTCTGTTCCTCTCCGGCACTCAGCAGCTCCGTTCCCAGTTTGTTCTCCACGTTTGAGGCCTGGGATTGCACCCACTCCCAGTATTGCATGCAGATCTTTCCTCCATGAGACCTCCACCAGGGCTGCCCTCCACCAGGGCTACCCTCCTCCAGTACTGTTCTGCCTTTATGGGCTCGGCTTACAATCTATCTGTTTGTGCCTGGGGCTGTTACTCCACAAACTTGACAGCCGACAGGACAAATAGAACGTGCCATAATCTGATGCTCCTCCTTTCTCCAGAAGCCTCCAATAGTCTGTTCCCCTGCAAGGTTTCCTAGCATGGGGACAGGGCCATATGAGTGGGTCCATTACAGTACCCATGGAGTGGTTCATACACAAAATTAGTAATCGGGGTAAGAGGGATCTATTAATATGGGTAGTGAGCAGAGATTGGTGGTAGGTGAACAAGTGTCTGACTGGAAGTCAGTAACTGCTGGGGTTTCTTCAGGGAACAATTTTTGGATGGCTTTCTTTCAGCTCAAACTATTCTAGAATCAAGCTTCCTTGTAACAGGGCAAGAAATTTAAAGCGAAAATGGAGCAAACAGACTGGTGGAAACAGTATACATGGTACAAAATGAAGCGGGCATTAATTCCGTAGTAATGCCCGCTTCATATTGTAGTACTGTTTCCAACCACATCCAAATCGCCAGCACAGAAGTATAAAAGTGCACGACTTGTTACTTCCCACCCACCCATCCTGCGGTACTCATAGACTCGCTGCAAATGTGCAGCACAGTGGATAAACGGAAAATATGAGTGGTTCTACTGAATGCGACGTTACCTTTTCTCAGGGAACAATTCAGTCCAGGTGCACAATGTAGTTTTGTAAATAGTGTGCTTAGATGCAGTGTTTAAAGACGCGATCGTTCTGCCAAATTCACTGTGTTTGCGGGCAGAAATATGTTAATCAATCCCATAATGCTATTCACCCATTTATTGAAGGTGCCACAAATATTTCGAGTAGCATAGGGACATTTTTGCTGAATATAAGAAAAGTTTTATATTGTTGGTCATAGTAACATACAGTGACTGAATGAATGCTGATATCTACAAATATTGATACCAACTGACAGTCACAGTATAAATAAATGTTAAAACGGAGAAAACCAGTAAACCTATTGAAACGCTGGCCATTTGTCTCTGTTATTCTTTGCAAATAACATCACTATCTCATAATTTTTATATGTGCTTGCCATGTTACAAGTGCATTAATTCACTCCAAAGTCGGGCTGTGTTAGGGAATTAATATTTGTTTGGTGGTTGGAGGCACTCGGCCGAACCCCGCCAAACTGAGCATTATTCCTTATTAGAACCCTCCTTCATCATGGATTAATGCTTACGAAACCCCTTTGTGAAGTTTGCATCTGCAACTGTAGTCAACTGTGAGGAGGACTGTGAAGAACTGCAACAGTACCTCAGTAAACAAAGTTATTTGCCAGGCTGATGGCAGATGCAGTTCAAAGTGAGGAAATGTGTCATGTAATGCACTTAGAGGCCAGAGAAAAGAAAATGGCCTTGCAAGTTAAATGGTAGAGTACTGGATGCAAAATAACTCAAAGCAGGGTGTGACTTGGGTATTATTATACAGTCAGCCTTGAAACTGTCCATGCAGTGCTTGGCTGTGTCCAGCAAGGCCAAAAACATGTTGGATTTAATTAAAAAGAGAATAACTAGTAGAGAACAGGATATGATATTGTTACTACATAGTGCACTGGTTAAACCTCATCTGGACAATTGTGTGCAGCTCTAAGTAGCGCATTACAAAAAAACACAAGAAAAACTGGAAACGGTACAGTATACTGTAGTGCTACAGTGATGATTAGGGGCTAGAAAACATGACATACTAGAAGAGGATGGAGCGCTTTGGGTTGTTTTCTCTATAAAAAAGGGGAACTGAATAGTAATATGATAAAGGTGTTCAGGAAAGGGTAAACAGAAGTAGACCTGGGCAGATCTTTTAGCAGAATTCAAGACAGCAGTCTGGAGGGACTTCCAGGAAACATTTTCCCCTTAGAGAGTGATATGGTTGTGTAACAATTTAACAGAGCAGATGGCAAGTGCAGTGTTCACAGTTGTAAGACTAGGCTTCATGGATACCTGAAGGGAAAAGATATTTCAGTATAGCTGCTAGTATAACAGGGGGGCCAACTTGATGAACCACATCCTTAGTTTGGCTATACCTTTGTGTATCAGCATTGTTTATTGTGTAACATAACACAGTGTATTGCTTTACATTATGTCATGTTTTATCTATCACTACAGCTGTACTTTGCCATCCTTCTATTCTCCATATCCCCTCTCTCCTGGGCACATCTGTAAATGAGAGGTATGCTTAAGTGGTAAAGCATTTTCACAAATACATTAAATGATTTACAGTAATAAAAACCTGTATTTTTTTTGTTTGTTTTTACTTTTCCATTACTGTTTGCTTTGGTGCCAGGTGATATACATGCAGGTATATATTTCAGATATCCTTTTGTTAGTTACAGTGCATCATTGTGAGTTTATTGGTCTTAGCAACAAATGTGTGGTCTGGAGCGTAACACCAGCCGAGGGACAGAGGAGGAGATTAGCCTTATGAAACTGTCTTCCTCCATTATGTCGTTCCCCATACATTTGTGATATAATGCAGGCAAACTTGGAGATGACAAGAATAAGAATATCAGCACAAAGCCAGCAATCTCTGCTCATGGCCCAGACTCCTCCCTCCCTGTTGCTGTGGTTACAGAGCCCATCCAGCTCATGTTCAAAACCCAGCTCCATGTGTCCTTGTTAGCACATATACTTATTTATTTTATTTATGTATTCATTCGGAAAGTACCTTTAAGCACAAATGCTCTTTTACAAAGGTTCTACATCTGAGACAAGAAGTGAAGATACACATAACAGTGAACATTACAAAAACAATACAAAAAACAGTAACTCCAAAGGGGCATAGTCAGCAGGATGCCATAGGATGCATTCAATACAGGAATAGACCATTGGCTTATTACAGCAGCAGTAAAAGTGTTACAGTACATGTTAGGTGTTCGGATGAACTGAAACAGGAACATCCGCAACTCGGAGAGCTCTTTTCTCAGAGCATTCTTGAAGTGGGGATTACAGGGAGACTACAAAGTTTCTGGTAATTCGTTCAGCCACAGTGGTGCCTTTACAGCGAAGGATCATTTACCGAAGTTCATTCTCCAGAATGGTATTTCAAGGGCGTTCCCAGTCATACTCTTGGTGTTGTACTGATTGTTAATGGGGAGAAAGCTGTTTTGAATAGCTTGTGGTATAAGGCCTATCAGCACCTTTTTTTTGCAAGCAGACAGGTCTGGTTCTTTAATCTGCCCTGAAGGGGAGGCCAGTTGTTGAGGATATATAGGGAGTAGCTATGGACAAGCATGTTAGCCCATAATACAGAGTGAAAAGCCTTGTTATACACCATCCTGACTGTTGAGTACAGGGTCATTTGTCGCAGCATAAACTGGGAGGCCAGAGCCGAGGAGTGACAGGACCGTGCTGGACACAACAATACACTTGGCTTCTGTCATGAGGGTGAGGTGATTCCTATATAGCGCTCCTAGCCTGCTGTTGCCCATGCCAACAGTATTATCCACGTGAGGGGAGAATGATAGGGTATCATCTAGGGTAACACTTAAAGTACTTAAAATATCCTACCTCTTCTAATTTATGCCCGTTGTCATTATGACCTTTTTTCATCTGCGGACCTGAGAATAACATGGTTTTCATTTTTTTTTTTGTAGTACAAGACCAATTTGTTGTGCGTGAACCATGTCTCTAATGACTCAAAGTTGTTTTGTGTGTCAGTACAGGTTTTACTCTGGACAGCACTGCTGGTGTAGATGGTGGCATCATCAGCATAAAGGAGTACCTTAGATGACTAAAGGCCTCCAGAAGGCTGTTAATGAACAGACCAAATAGGAGTGGCCAAATATTGAACTCTGTGTCATGCTTAGAAAGACACTCTTGTCACCTCACAAGGAGCTGTCAATCTTTACATGCTGGGAGTGGTCAGTGAGGTAGCTTTGAAACCAGGCTGCTGTGCCCTGAGACAGCCCAGATGAGAGGAGCTTGCCAAGCAGTGGCTTGTGATTGGGAAGGTCGAAAGCTTTAGTCAAGTCCGTGTAGATGACTTCTGCCATGAGACCACTGTCAAGGGCCTTGTACGAGTAGTTGGTATACTCTTTCAGGACAGTGCTAGTGCTGTGAAGCTTCTCGAAGGTCTTGGACAGGGGGAGAGGACTGAAATTGGTCTGTAATTAGCCAGGTTGGAGTAGTCATTGTTTATGTGTACTTAATAGACAGGAAGACGTAGCCCACCCATATGTAAACTGCCCTCCCCATCCCAACAGTACACATCTACACTAGCTTATACATGCTGACACAAGCATCAAATTGAATTTCTAAGGCTGCTTGGCATGATCAGCAGACTTCTTATGGGCACAAAAAGGTAGGTCTGCATGAAGGAAGTAAGAACATTTCTTTGTGAGTTGTGGACTACTTTTGTGTGTGCCTCCGCCTTACCCTGCCTCTTTGAAAACTTATTTATTTACTCTGGCTTTCAGAGACAATGCTTATTTTATTTCTGCTGCCTTTTTATTTTTTTAGATATATGTTTTATTAATTGACTTTGTTGTTTGGTCTATAATGTATTCGCGGTTTGATTTTTGAAAAGCGCGTTATAAATATTGATTGATTGATAAGGCTATCCCCATAGGGATTGTGTATAAGGACTTGTATAGTCGGGGCCCCCGGTTCTTCATGACACTTCAGTCCTGATTTCTGTGGCAGGGCTTCTGCAGCAGCATTTGCTCATGCCTGCAGTATAATTTATTGGCTTCTGTGGCAGGACGCAGAATGCAGTACTGCTTTGGCTAAACTGATGTGACATCACGTGCTAAGCATCGAGGAAGAGCTTCAGGTTAAATGAGGAGCAGAAGGGAGCCAGGTACTATGGTAAAACCGTAGATTTTTTTTTGTTTAGTATGCTTTTTCTGTTGTTGGCTGCCCAGTTCCTCAACCCGGTCATGGACCTCTGCTTCCACTCCCACATCAGTCATGCCTCATTGATACCCCCAGCTTACCCCCCAGGGCAGGGTCACGGCACCGGCCCTAGATTGGCACAACATCGGGATAGATTGACGGGCCGGCCTGGGAACTATTGAAGCCAAGGGCGGGCTTCATTTAGGGTGGCTGGCGGCATTTTTTCCCCAGTATATGGGGGTGGGGACTAGCAGTGATGACCAGCATCCGCCCCGCCACCTGAACAGGTGGCGTCGGCATGCTCTGTACACCCAGCCTCCGTTAGGTGTCCGTGTTGCACCGAATACTCTATCCCCTTCCCCCCCAGAGAAGGAGAGCAGTCCTCGGACACTCGATCCTTCTCCCCTGGCCAGCCCTCCGATGTCCCGGGTCTGTTCCTGAACCCAGGTCGCATGCGTCGCAGGTAGGCAACCTGTCCCTGCGCCAGCGGGCCGGCCCAAAAAGATGTACATTTTAATGAAAATCACCAGTAGCAATGAATTTTGCAGCAGTGCATATAGTCTGCAACATGATGAAAGCTCTGCATAAAATTACATGGCTGTGGAATCGCAGAAATCCTAGAACTCAGTGTATACTACGAAAAATTCCACATACTCCCTCTAATGCAAAGCATCATAGGAAGTATATGCAAACCAACCTACATGCATACACTATACTTCCCATGATGCTTTGTATTAGTGACATATAGGGAAATCTTGTATTTCTTTGAAACTCAGCATTGTTACCAATGCCCTTTCAGGGTAAATCTTGCTTCAGTGCTTTTGCATAGAAGTTATTTGCTTTAAAATTGCTTTTCAATTTTGGGCTCATCATGACCAAAATAAGTGAGCTCACAAGGCAGGTTTATTCCTCTTCTTTAACAGAGATGATGTGGTCTGTATGTGTACTTGCTGTGGATGGCGTTGCTATGGGGGTAGTGCAAGGTGTATTTTTGAATCAGTTGTCCAGATGTATGGTACTATCCCCCAGTAACCCCCACCCAAATGTCATTGGTATCTTGTCAGTGGTATACAAATTGAAGAGTACTGGTACAAGGACCGACTACTGATGAATCCAACTTGTGAACTTTGCCTGACACTACCCAGTTAGGCTGTGTACAGTGTTATATGGGGGGGGGGGGCGCAAATGCCCCTTTACCCCATCCTTCATTCTTTCCACAAGACTGTCTCTGGTCACAGAGGAGGCATGTGGATGTGTGTGCAGTTAACACCAGGGACACTTCTTGGTTAGTTGGCAGTGGTGGCAAAGGTTGGGCATCCCAAGTTGTCCTTCCTAGGAGAAAGGTGTTGCACTTAATCCACAAGGCACACAGCCCCTCATACTAGAGACTGCATGCTGCCTGGTCAGTCATAATTGAGGAGGGGGCTGATGGCCCAGTGGGTAGTGTGTCTTGCTCCCAGTGCTGGTGACCTGGGGGTGGGGGGGGCACTGGGGAGGTGCTGCTGTGCTCCCAGCTGAGAGGAATGCATGCTTTGTTTTGCCAGACTGGTGGCCCCTGCAGTGGGCCAGGGTGCTTGCCTCCTTTGCAGTGATGTGTGGGCATGACCTGTGGGGGGTGCTGCCTAGCATTAGGTGGGCAGGGAAAGGGGTGAAGACAAAAGCCCTGTGAGCACCAACTGCCGGGCATGATGGCACCAGTACCTTTGAATCCCACCCCATGTAGATCCCCAGTGGTGTGACAGTGTGGGGAGTGGTGGATGGGTTGGGGGAACTGAAGATCTGACACAGACAAGGAGGCAGCTGGAGGCCAAAAAGCTATATGGAAAAAAAAAAACTTGTTTAATTTTGTTAGCAGAAGAGAAACTAAGACAACTAGTCTTTTTTTTCTTACTCCCGCTCTGTAATTGCCCCTCGCTCACCCTCACACCTGAGAAACAAATTGTCTGTAACAATGTACCAATGCTGGAACAGTGTCTTTTTTTTCTGTTACTTCCTCTGGCAATCTGTTCCACAACCCTTGCACTTGAGTGACAAAATGTTTCCTGAAATCCTTCCTTACTACTGTCTGCATATCGGCATACTAATGTGTCCCTGCTTATTAAGTGGGGGTGGGGTGGGGCTGATGTACCTTGAGTCCCTTCCCAGCCTTAAATTGCTGTGTTACTATGTCTGTCTGCTGCTACCCTAGGAGGAGCCCTATGAAAATGAAATGTGACATCTCAAAGGGCTACTTTGAGGAAAAAATGACAACTCGAGCACATGTTTGCACATGAAACAAACAAGTTGACATGCTGTCAGTGAATGATGAGGCATGACTGGTGTAAACAGCACTATTAATATCCAGGCCGAACAGGTGGTTCAGGAGCTGGAAGATGATGCCAGATGTCAGTTAACAGTAATGGTCAAAAAACAGAGACACAGAATTGTGCAGCCCTTAAAACTTAACCCATCCCTGCCACGTGTCATCTGGGGAATTGGAGTGGCCTGTGTCGAGTAGCAAATCCTGTTGTACAGATCTCTCACCCACAGCATGTACTCTCAAGGACTGTAAGGTAAATGTGGAGTGAACGTCTCAGCTGACTCTGTGAGGGAGTCCATATAGGTGACATACACTATGCTGCATGCCAGAGTTTACACATAGCTGATAGTTGTTACAAAAAACACAAGCAAAGTTTATAGAAAAAATGTTACAAGCTAGCTTCACGTCTCACTTTTCTGTTGATACAGGGCTTAGAATGGAATTGCATGTATTTTTTTTTGTATGTTTTCCTCACTTTCTAGACTAAAGCACTATAATCAGAGTTGTCAGTGACTGTCTGCAACATGTAAATGGGTGTTTGTCAGCGCTTTACGTGTTGTGGATGTTCAGTGGTAACTGAGATTAATCTTTTTTTGAAGAACAATAAAGTATACTTCTATAAGTTAATAGGGCCTCTGAGGGGTGGCTCTTATGGTGTGAGAAACACTCAGCATAAGGTTTGGGTGAGAGGACTGTGAAGCAAAGCTGAGCGGTTTATCTGCCCAAAGCTCATGTGAGGTGTCTGTTATACCATAAGAGATTAACTCCCCCGCCGCAGACCCTGTTAGCTTATAAATCATCTGAGTTTAGCTTGAGTGATTTATAATAGGTTTGCTGACTTTTTTCAAATTTGCTTATTGCCATCCTCCCCCCCCTTGCACCGAAGTGGGGCACTTTCCCCAAAGCGCACTGCACACAGGATACGAGGTACAGTGGCTCTGTGCATTGACTGGCTGAAATCTCATTAGCGATTTTTAATAAAATACATTGGCCGTGGCTGTCCCATCAGCGTGGTAGTAGGGCTTCCACTTGCAATGCCAGTGGTCCAGTTTAGGAACCAGCTCAGATCACTGGGGACTGGATGGGAGAGGAAAGGATTCTGTGTTCCTGGGGCAGTTCTCCTCCCTCAGAGTGGGAGGGGTTTAGCATCTCATACCTCGACTGCCTCCTGATGGAGATCAGGTGCCACCTGTCGGAGGGCAGGTGGTAGCAAAAGTGATGCTCACTGAGGGGAGGACTGGAGGTCGGGCGCCACGCATGCATCAGTACCACCACATGCATGCATGCATGCATGCATGCATGCTTGTTATTGTACGATAGCACCCTGGGGAGAAAACCAGAGGAAAACAGCCCTGGTCCGTTCAGGCACCCCCTCTCCATAGGGCAATGCACAACCAACATGGCAGGCCACCAACCACCATATATTGTCCTGGGGAAATGGCGGATATGGTCCATGAGAAAGAAGGTCAGCAATGGGACTCGCATTAGCGACACCCTATGTGTGATTGCTTTCTTTTTAAGTCTCTCATTCTTATCTAGTGTAATTCCCCCAGTGTAGTACTTCGTGGGAAGGTGTCTGTACTTCCTTGTGGATATTTACTTGTAAGTTTTGCTTGCAAACGTAGAATTAAAAATAAAAAAGAGTATAACCCAACCCTCAGTAAAACTTCAGATGTAAAAGTCTGATGCAATAAGTACAAATTGTATGTCAAATGTCTTTGTATACCCTAAAAAGTCTCACTTGTCTGCTTCAGCCACTTATAAAGATTTGCGTGAAAATAGACAAATGCTTCTTATCAACAGCAACTCCCCCATGCAGTAGTTGATCAAAGAAAAGCAAATATGAGGTCATGTGTGTTTACCTATCCACAAGCCATATGGTGCTCACACACATGGAAACACTGTACTAAGTAGGCTAACTTCAGGGTTCAGTATGCTATTTAAGCCAGATGTGAATTTAAAAAGATTATTTATTTGAAATTTAAACAGGTGCAGCGCACACTAGATGTTTGCAAGAGAGCACCAATGTTGTTGTTCCCCATGCTGTGAGTCACTGCTGCAGACCAGAGTAGGTTGCAGCATAGAGGGTACACAAGCACTGTGGTTCAGTCACACAAGTCATCATGTATCTGTTAGCTATGTGTTATTTTTGCATATCCAACCATTTGGATTTGTGGAGTTCAGTATAAAGACAGAAATGAGAGAAGGTTGCCAGGGCAATAAAAAGACTTGTAACTTTTTATAATACTAAGCATGTGTGTGTGTGTGTCACCAGCATACTGTTTTTCACAAGGACCTCAGATTTTGATTGGAAGGAGGGGTCATTTTGAAGTACAGCACCCACTTACATGACGTACTACTCTAATGGGGGGGGGGTAAAATCGCAGATGCTTTATAGACACAAGTTTTGTTGCAAGTGGACCCTGGCCAGTTAGACACCACTGCCTAGTGGCTTGAGCCCTCACCCAGGAACTCGACTTATAACAGATTCTTTCCCTGCTCTCCGGGTGTCAATTTTTTCATGGATAAACAAGGTTGCCCATGGTCATTCCTGCTATATCCTTGGTATTAGTTCTTGATTACTCTATCCATGGTCCATCCATAATTCATGGAGAAGATATTCCATGGTTGATAAACATGTAGAAGTGCTTGGGAAACCACACAATCAGGAGACTAATCGGGAGAGCAAAATCCATTTACAGTTTGGTGAATGAAAGAAAAAATATTGTGATAAAATTACATCTTACATTGTTTCAGGCAGCAACCATAATTGCCCATGATCTACTTTAAATATATATTTTTAGTGCCCATACTAGATCATGTTGTTCATAGTTTGGTACTAAATTACGATATTAAGCATATTTATTCCATTTGTCTTCTGCTTACGATTATGCCATGAATGGTATTCTGGTTAAATGAGAAACATTGATTTTAGCACGTTAGTAGTTCCACCATTTAAACTACCTATGGTATAGATTACGTGGGTAGTTTAGTGTCATTTTGGAATGGGTCCCTTTCCCTTTAAGTCCTCTAGATGGGTCGAGATCATTTTAAGTGGTGTTACAGGTATCAAAGCCAAATGTCAAGACTAGATTGAAAGATACAACTCGTGTGATGTATTTTAGTTAGCCTCTTTTTTTCAGATTTTGCCATCTTATATTTCAGCTAATCATTATCCATCCAGAGCCTTGCCAGGACTAGATTTCAGTAATTTTCGAACTAAACGATGCCCTCTCTTATTGTAGCTGTAAACAACAGTTACATAAACTGGTTTTTACTCTGAAAAAAATACTCTATCAAACTATATTCAAGTTATAGTTGTATTTTTAAAATCTGTAGTTTATCAAGAGACCATGTTAATTAATAAATTGTTTGGTTCCATTGGCTGTTCTTGGCCAGATTTCCTATAGAATTCTCCACGCATGAGCCCCATGTATTATGTCCTTTCCTGATATGTTTCTGAATGTTGCTTGTCACAGTGTGCTCATTAGGGCATAGGAAAGCAACCACATTTGCATATTTCTTTGCATATTAGAATACAGATTGACATTTTTGAACTAACAGAATCACAAAAACAGTTTTTGCAAATTCTAAAGATAAATTAAGGTTCACACACGTGAATCAACTGTGGAAGCATAAAAAATAATATGAGAACTCACCGCATCTTATGGCAGTTGTGCCAGTCTGTTAGTGCTAAATGAGGAGAGATCCCATTAGAAAGATTAACAACTGCAGGTATACCTTTGGAGGGGCAATGCATTTATGTATTTGGCATATGAGTGCTGGCATTAGAGCACCTGGGATCTTGCTGACTAGGATGTGGGAGCGCTGCGTCTGGTGGAGTGCTTGTTCCATAGGTGCCGGCTGTTGTGTGTACTGTTGTCTGTTCATGCATACACATACAGTGCCTGATGTCCATTTATTGCTTTCCAATCCATGTGTGGCTTGGAGTATGTTATATTAATTGCCGGGGGGGGGATGGGGGACGGAGTTAGCACAAATATATATCTTTTCTGTTTATTTTTGAGGTAATGTGTCCAGTTTGGGGTGTGTTTGTGTTTTCTGCATTGACTGTCATACTGTGGTGTTTTGCTCCCGTAGTTGTCGTTTTATTGCAGGAGCGCTTCCTTCACTGTTGGTGTTTTTCTGGCGCTCTAATTGTGGTCGTCCTTTTTCCTGTCGCAGCACAGTGGGTGAACCACAACTGCAGTAGTGGGCAAGTAATTGAAAGCTATTTCAGATGTATTTATGAATAATAAGTATTCATTTCAGAATGTTAAGGTTGTTGGAAAAAAAGAAATTACATGACTGTTGCAAACATTTGTTTTATAAATCAGAAAACATCTAAAATGAACAACCATGAACAGTCAGAAATGATCACAGTCAATATAAATAATTCTTGTAATTCACAGACTACTTGGGATGCCTTTAAGGCCTATATTACAGGCCAGATTATAAGTTTTATGGCTCATAAAAAATAAAACTAGTAAACAAATGTTAGTCACCCTGCAGACGGTGCTAACAGAGCTAGAAAACCGGTACTACTGAGACCCAAACTGCCAGCAACAGGACATAAACTCTTTAGCTTAAAGCACCAAATCAACACCATCCTCCAGCCATCAGGCAAAGAGAACACTTTTTTTTGTTTTGTTTTTACAAAGGAGAAAATATTGGGAGTCTAGTGAGCGAGTCAGCAAATTGCTGGCATACTGACTTAAAAAGAGAAAGGCTGAATTGATTATCAGTCAGATTACAAGAAGTGATGGCACCTGACTACTAACCCAGAGGAAATTAACAAAGCATTTTAGGACAGAGTATTACAGAAAAGTGTACAAATCTAAACAAGCGACAGGAGCATGCATACTCAGACAATGTTGGGGCAATACCTTATTACCCAAACTCCCCACAGAAGTGACCAACTGGTTAGACTCCCCACCCTCATAGAAAGAGGTAATAACCGCCCTCAACTCCCTGGCCAAGGGCAGAGCACCTGGAATGAATGGCATAAGTGATGCTTGTGATCAGGTTCTCCCAGAAGTGGTATCCCCCACTTCCTAAAAATGTTTGATAATGCTTATAGGGACACTGAGCTGCAAGCCATGATCAGCAGGATGTGGTCAGTACTATTCTGTTGAAACCCCATAAAGACCCAAAGCACACAGTCAGCTATCAGTCACTCTCCCTTCTAAATGCAGATATTAAAGTCCTAGCAAAGATCTTAACGACTACACTGTACTAGGCTCTCCCCTACATAATACACCCTTCCCAGGCAGGATTTATGAAGGGATGATCGTGGTAAACTTCAATAATTCTCAAACTGTATTGACCATTGTCCTCCATAACCTGTCCCAGGGCCATTTATTAGCAGTAATTATCCATTTGTTTATTGGTTGTTTTTGACCAGGAAAGGTACACCGAGCTGCAGGTTTTTGTTTCAAGGTGTACACTGGGGGTTGAGTTACATCGACCTGTTTTATTGATGGGGAAAGTTGGCAATGACACCGAATAAACTCCCCTACTCTTCTTTGGTAAGTGTCATGGGGACAGAACTTTATCTTCCACCTGCACAGTGAACAGAAATGGGCAGATGGGACCTTAGTTTAATGTCTCATCCAAAGGATGGCACCTGAACAGTGCAGACCCCCACCCCCGGGTACTGCACCCGTACTGCAGTACAGTGTCAGTTATGGGTATTACTCTAAGTACCTGGTGTGGGGCTATAACTCACGACCTTCCGATTATCTGGCCCCAGAGACAAGTGTGCTACCTACTAAGACACTGACAGAGATAACCATGGGTAAATCATGGACAAACCATGAATAACTTTGGTTGCTGACCTTGTATAACTGTGATTTAAATATGAACAGCTATGATTTCTGGATCATCCTAAGTGTGGGTCTGGAATGGGAAATATAACTTAAATACAGTTTGCCGTTCACCAGTATATTAAAGGACATAGGTGGTGTCAGTTGCTAAGCTCACTCACGCTGTGTACATGCAAAATAAAAGGTGAAGGATATACTGTATGGTGACAGGATGGAATTTTGGGATGCACAGCAGAAATAACTCAAGCGTCATCTCAAAGAAGTTACACGAGGTGTTTGTTTGCAGAAGGAACACCTAGGCTTCAGTTCTTCAGGGCAAGCATGAATTTTGTAGACAAGCTAGTTGCTTGACTTGACAAGTTGACCCATGTATACCTAACTTACCTGGGTCTCATTTTCCAGCCCTTTTTAAAATTTTTCTTCCTCCAATAGGAAGCCAGCAGAGAAATTTAAAAATAAATATTACTGACCAAGTGCAATTTGCTTTTGACCTGTGCCTCAGTGCCAGTTTTGGCACCTGCTTAGTCAGTTTGTACCTTTTGGAAATTAGGGCTGCTTCCTCTGCACTGTGCAGGGCGGGACATCGAAAGAATCTGTTTCTTTATGTAAAACCCCCTCTACCGAGGGTGCCACCCCAGAGTCCAACTGGCCCACCTGGATCCCTGGAAATTTCCAGGTGGGCCCCTCTCTGTTGTGTACCTGCTACCTTCTGTACTCTGCAATTCTTTGTGTTTATCATTTCTAATTAAATGGGGTATTTGGGACACTGTAAGTAAATGTAAGATGCAAACACAGAGCTAGTTTATCAAATTTAAGTGGAATATTGATACGAGTGTGCCATCATGGGCCCCCTCCTCTATTGATTTTCCAGGTGGGCCCCTGTATCGACTTTCCAGGTCATCCCACTGTACCCCAGTCCAACCCTGTGCCACTTTTTACGTGAGAGAGAGGCTGCAGGGTAGTTAAATTCTCCGATTCACTCCAGAGCTGGCAGCTTTCATCTTTAGGCTTGCTTACATGATCCCAAAAGAGATCCCACACCCTCTCCTCTCCCTTCTTGTAATGTCATTCACAGAGCACTTCATGACAGGAGGGCAAATGAGAATTGTGCTTCCTGGCCAGGTTCCAAATAGTGTGAGCACCAACTTGTGAGCCGGGCTGTGAGTACTGAAGAAGCAGTCAGTCATTGCCTGGCTCCTAGTACTACTGGTAATTCATTTTACTTCCTAGTAGACTACTTTAGTAGGTACCTCTAGAATGCCAGGCAAGGCAGCTCCTAGATGAATCTGTCGATGCCACTTTAGAACAACTCATGCAGGGTTCATAACACCAACTGTAGATGGGATTCTAGCATCATTGATGAACTGATGCTCCTTCAACCCAGCTCTGGATTTTTCTGGCAGGACCAGGGTGCACATGTACTTCTTTGTATTTATTGTGATTGGGTCCGCACCTGTGAGCTGTCATTGGGACTCACAGTGATTCCTAGGGACACCCACTGAGGGGTAAACCCCTTGCTGCTTACCAACTCCTTCACTCCAGCTTTGCTCTTAGTTACCCTTAACCTCCACTCGTAACTCTTCACTCCTCTCCTCATCGACATAACATGAATGCCATACCACCTTTTAGACCCTGGGCAGGTAGATGTACAGACAGGCAGCAGTGACTCAGCCTGCATATTATCCTGTGATGACACTGAGTGTAGAGGGAGAAATAGCTGCTTTAGCAGCCCATTCTGGTGTGATGACAACATTCATTAAATCAGGAAAGTGTCTGCGCAGTCTGCAGGAAGGAACATCATCAAAATTTGTATCTTTTGTAAATTAGGGCAGTGCCCCCACACTTTGCAGGGAGGAACATCTCCAGAATTAGTATATTAATTGAATCAGGGCAGTATTCCCCATAGTTTGCAGTGAGAAAAATCATCGGAATGTTTGTGTTTACTAATTAGGGCAGCATCCCTCTGCAGTGTGCAGTGTGGGACATCACCAAAATTTGTGTCTTTAGTAATAAGAGCAGAATCATCACCAGAAACATCCCCAGAATTTGCATCATCAGTAAATTAGGGCAGCATTCCTTGCAGTCTGCAGGGAGGGACACTACAGAATTTGTATTGCTAATAAATAAGGGCAGTGCCCTCACCACAGTCTGTAAACAGGGACATCACCAGAATTTTTACTGTTAGTAAATTAGGGCACAGTCCCCACAGTCTGCAAAGAGGGCACTACCAGACTTTGTATTGTTAATAAATTAGGAGTAGCAACATTAAAAGCATCCACCAAAAAGTCCACAAAAAAAACAGTTAATATCTTGCGTTTATTCATAAGTTGCAGACTTTAACCTATAGCACTCCAAACATGGACATCAGTAGTAAGCCGGCGCCTAGTGATTAAGTTTCGCTCAGTAACTACTGAGCTTAATCAACAGATATACTTCTATCTGATGAAGCTCAGTAGTTACTGAGCGAAACGTAATCCTAGGCGTCAGCTTACTACTGATGTCCATGTTTGGTGTGCTATGGGTTAAAGTGTGCAAACTTGGATATGAATAAAACAGCAGGATATTAACCATTTTTTTGTGTGTGGACCTCATTTTTTGGTGGGTGCTTTAATGTTGCTACTCATTTTTGTTGTTTGTAACACCACCATATTTTCCTGGTGCTGATAATTTTTTTGGCAGTTTAGTAAATTAGGCTAGCTATTAACCACAGTCTGCAGACAGGGCTACTACAAGAATTGGTATCATTGATAAATTAGGCCAGCTATTCCCCACAGTCTGCAGACAGGACACCACCAGAATTAGCATTGTTAGTAAATAAGGGCAGTATCCCTGTGACAGAGTGAGCCCTATCCAAGGTAGATGCCCATGTGTCCGGAGTGCCCCCTCCATTCCTTTCGCTCGTTGTTTCTGTGGGACGGCTGCTTGTGCTGGGAATGAAAGTGAAATACGTTTGCTGTATGCTTGTCTATTTTAGGGTATCACATTTAACGATTTAATGGAAATAAAAAGAAAAAGATATGATGAGTTCCAAGGGTTGGCAAGAGAACGGAGAAGAGGAGCACGCCCTTGTTCTCCCGTTCCCTTTGTAAACCCAGTGTAACCCTCATGGACTTACTATATTATCAAAACTATCTTTTGAAATGAAACAAAATGGAAATATAAAACAAAGAAAGATTAAACTGTACCTGCTGAATAGTATTCCATGACCTCGTATAGGGCTGACAGCCCATGGAATGAGTCTATCTATGGTATTTTCAAGTGGTGATGTCACAGACTGAGGAAGGGGCTTAGCCTCATTAAGACTAATTTTATTCTCAGACTGTGATAAAAGCCCCTTAACCAAGAAAAGAGGAGTTGAGTCTAGGCTAGAAAAATTAACTTGTATGAACATGTATATCTTTACTGTTTGCTGGGGAACTCCTGAGAATAAGAGGTTTATGCAAGTAATAATACCTGACAGGGTGGGTGGTATTGGGCAATACTGGACCACCCAGGGGCATAATGAGGCCTGACGCCACAGGGCCTTATAGCCCCTGGAAGGTCTGGCATTGCTCATACCACCCATCCTGGAAGGTATTATTACGATTAGAAAATGGGTGTCTGTGTAAATTTTATTTAAGTAATAAAACAGTAGTGGATATGATTTTAAAGATAAACAGAAACAGTAGGAAAACACATGTTTTTAGAAAAGTAGTCCGGGGGGGGGGGGGCTGTTCCATCTGTTGTTGCTCCCCTCACCCCCAGCAGAGAGACATTGTTTTCTAGGAACCCCCACCCCATCACCACCTGTAGAAGAGATGGAGTTTATTTTAGTTTTCTCCCAGTAGTCTCTTGGCATGGGTTTGCTGTTTAAAAAAACAGAGACTGCAACGCTTTTTTGTTTGTTTATAAGATGGTACAGCTAGAAGCGCGAAGCTGGACATGAAATCAGGAAGTGGAGACGTAGGAGTCCGGTGTGACATGCAGTGCTTTAAAGCCGGTAAATGTATCCTTTGTGTGGCTGGAGAGCGATAGCGGGCAAATGCCATTTAGAAAATAACTAGGAGGAGTTGCAACTTGTGGAGGATCACCAGTAAGCAACAATGTGAAGGGTAATTGCGTTCAGGTGGTATTGGCAGTGTCAGGCGGGCTGTGGCATTGTGAAATAGTGCGATAGTACGGATGGAAGGTCCATAGATTTTTTTAAACAGTGGTTTTGTTGTCTACTAGTTTTATGTAGTATCAGAGGTAGTTTTTTTTCTTACATTTTGAAGTGTTGTTATTACAAGGGGGCTACAGGCTACAGTTGGAACAACAAGAAAAAATTTCGGAGCTGGCAGTGAAACAAGCATTGGGGAAAGTTTCTGTTGGTAAGTGAGAGAGAAAAAAATGGTGCCGATTTTAAATTCAGCTGGCGGGTTTGGGCCAATTAGCAAGTAGGGATGGCACTATGATATTGCTTATGAGGCTGGCAGGGTTGGTACTTTTAACTTACAGGGCTCTCACTGTAAGTTAATGTACCCCCTGTCAGCCAATGAAATTTCTTAAATTGTTAAGCCCATTTTCTAAACTGGTTTTAGCAAAAAGGGGTGGATCACATGACGATGATGTCATCCATGAAAGGTATAAAAACGCACTGCTTAGAGTAACAAAGATAGATAGGGGAATCAGCTGAATACTGACTACCAAGTTAGGAGGACCTCAGAAGGGTGGGCTTGTTTCCACACTGTTCTGTTTGCAAAGGCTGAAGCTAAGCCTCAGGAATTTTCAAAATTAGAAAGTTTGCTGGATACTGGACATTGAATAACCTTTTGCTTTCTCTATGTTTATTATTTTTATTTTTTTATTTTCTGATTTGAATAAAATAATGCACGTTTGCGTTTTTATGCACCTGACTTCTGGTTTGTTGTCTGTTTTATCCCACACCTTCACAGTTCCCCACAGCCAGCAAGGAGGGACATCACCAAAATTTGTATCATTAGTAAAATAGGGCAGCATCGCACGGTCTACAGACAGGGACACAAGCAGAATTTGTGCTGTTAGCAAATGGGGGCAATGTCTTCCACAGTCCGCAGGAAGGGACAGCACCTGTAAGTTAGGGCAGTGTCCCCTGCAGAATGCATGGACAGTGAGCAACAGAATTGTATATTTAGTAATTTAGGGCACGATCCCCACAGTCGGGAGGAAGGGACGCCAGTAGAATTTATATCGACAGTAAATTAGGAAAATGTCCTCCATAGTTTACAGTGGGAGATACCACCAGAATTTGTGTCTTTAGTAAATTAGGACAATATGCAGGGAGGGACAGACCCAGAATTAGTAGTGTTAGTAAATTAGGGTAGAGTCTCTCACAGTCTGCAAGAACAACAAGTTAGAGCACACCCTGATTCCCCGGGGGTAGATGTAACAATAAACATATTTTTTCAGCCTGGATTGGCAATTTACTAATCTGATTTCAAAATGAGTGGGGTCTCTTGGTATTTACTTCGGGGCCCTGCTGTGAAGTCACCCAGCTACCAACATTGAGGTTGAACACCCATCAGCTGGGTCCGTACTCTAAACTGCATCTGCCTCAAATGGCTTATCTTTATAAGGTGCATCAGCCTAAAATTGGCTTAATTAAGGTGTGGTCCCCAGCCAATGTACAGGTAACTGGTGGAGAACTAGTTAAATGAGAAAACCATACGTCTCCATTTACAAACTTTATCCAATGTAAACTGCTCACCCTTGCTCATTCATGTTGATCTATGCCTTATGCAGTAGCACCCCCTCATTTAGAATCCTGTTTATAGTTTGTGAATGAGCAAGGGTGAGCAGTTAACAGTGGATAAAACCCCGCAGTCTGCAGACTGGGACAGTAACAACATTTGTATTGTTAATACAGTGCAACTTGTTTATGTGTAGGGTGAGAAACTACCAGAATGTGTACCTTGTATAAATTGGGGCAGTGTAATTTGTATCATTAGTAAATTAGGACAGTGTCTCTCATAGTCTGCAGGGAATATTAACCCTCCATACTTAAAATAAAATAATTGTATAACTGTAAGTGAGATTAATATTGTAAATAAAGAAGGGCAGCTCTCCCAACAGTTTGCAGGGAAGGATGTCACCAGAATTTGTATTGTCAATACTGAGGAACTTTTAAGGACCCCAAAGGGAACAGAGAATCTATCCCTGATATCAATTTGTCCTTAACAGGCAGGCTTTACTGTAAATTAGGGCATTGTCCCACATCTGCATAGAGAGACGTCACTGGGATTTATAAATTAGGGCAGTGCAGTCTCATTGGAGGAAATTCACTGTGAAGAAGCAACACTTTGAAATATATACAATTCTTATATAAAGTCTAAATGTGCATGCTTTACATGTGTGGGATACCTTCCAGCCGTCTCTGATTTTCGAACACTTCAGAGTCTTGATTTGGAACATGACGTGCTCTCTGTAGCACTTTAAACAGATCTCATCACTCACCTAATGTTAGACATGTAACTAAAAGTGAAAAAAATAAAGAATAAATACCAGACATGAAAGTGCTAGTTCAGTACGCCTTTCAAAGCCCCTTTCATTCCGTGTCACATGTTGCCCCAGTTCTCTGGCTTCTTATGAACTCTTTAATGGGGGGGTTACTTCTCATTGTGTAACTGCCATTTTAGTAGTATGTCTTATATAATTACAGCTCTTGTACACACAGAATGAGCCACAACAGTTCAGATCAAATGAGAAAACACAATACTTTTTGTTAATATACAAAGAAAGGGTAATGCTGCATTGATGAGTTATACAAAATAAGAAACCCAAGGAACAAGATAACTGCAGTGCACAAGGAGCAAGGACAGACCCCTGTCTTCAGCTGCGTTGGGGCAGCAGTTTGCATAAATATCTAAATAAATGAGGACGTGCACATCCAAAACGCATGGAGCTATTTATATTCGGTAACCAATTGTAATGTTGGTTTCCTGATGAAGATTTATGTTGATTCATTTTTCTTGCTGTTTTTGTCAAAAAGACTGAAATGATGATATGATGTTTGCATATGATCTTTCACTCCACTCCATATTAAACAGCACCAAGATGCAGTATCTGTCATTTAGGAGCCTCACCTCCCCAGAAGTCACCTGGCTCAATAGCCAATAATCCCTTTTTTTTTTTTTTTGCAACCCACCCCTCTCCGGCACTGTCCAGAAGAGGGCCATTACCCCTGCCTGGGTGGCCATTAGCCAGGTTAAGGGGTCTGGGTTCCCATAGCTAAAAAGGGGGGGTTCTTTCCCAAAAGCTAAACAAAAATGGCAGTGCCTCCACCCAGAGTACATTTTAAGTGAGTCTGATTGCTTGCAGTACAACCCCCAGGATGTTGTACCAACCAACCTCCCCAACAGTTACCCCAGACATGGACTTACCAGGATTTGAACCTCCCCACATTCAGTTACCACATTTACCTTTTCATTTCATCAGTACACAGGCTCACTAAAATCAGGCTTTGGATTCCTTTTCTGCTGTAAAACAATAACTCCAGGGTTTATTTACAGAGGAGAGGGTTTAGCAGTAGGGGTAGTGGAAAAGAGGTTAAGGCATTTTCAATTTGCATTTACCCAATCACATTCCCTTTGATTCATTCCCATGTTTCAATCCACGCAGCCGTCAGTATCTCTCTGTCTAGCTATCTGCTACAGTTGCCCAAACCTAGACTCGGAGGTCCCCGTCCATTTTCTCTTAAGTCCCTCACTGGGTATCCAGATTTAGATGCAGGCCTGAGGTGCAGCTGGTAGCTGGCATTGGTATGCTTACTTGAATTACACTTTTTACACTTTCCCTTGGCTTTCCCTCCAGCCCTAGGGGGCATACTTAAACTATATGCAGTCCCCAGGTGCAGGGCAATTTCTGCCATTTACTCACAGTTCTGCAGATTCAGTCTAGGGATGGCACAGTTCCTGACATCCTGGGGTTTTATGACACAGGCAGAACCGGGCACAAAAGCTTGAAGCGGGCACAGAGGCTGTAGCTGGTTCTCTCTTCCTCTTGCTTGCTAATCTTGCAGCTTGTCCCCTTCAGCCCATTACAGGCCCCGTTGCAGAGCACATGCACAGGGCCTACCACCACAGAGGACCCAGATCAGGGAGTGGCCCCATGTCCCGGCTCCCTCCGATCAGAGTGCCCTAGCACTCGGGTACAAGACCTGTGACCCCATGCAGTGGCAGACCCCACTTGATGGGGGTTAGCAAGTTTCCCACCTGGCCCTGGATGCCAGCAGCAACATTCAGCACATTCTCTTCTGCTGTTCTCTTTCTTCTTCTTTATCCGCTACGGTGTGTAGCCACAGCCATCCATTTCTTTCTTGGCTATACCTCAGGAGCAGACCACAGGCACTTGCTCGGGAAAGCACCTGTCCATCCTTCTGCTTTCACAGTCTCTCAATTTTAACACGGCCACACTATTCGCTATGGCTCACACATCATTCCCTGCACACACAGTCCCTTTTCTCAACGTGCAGGTACTGGCAATTCTCTGAATCGAAGAGGTTTACTCTATGCCTCATTGGCTGTACAAAAAGGCGCCTAAACATTCCCTGGTCTTTTCCCCAAGAGTCTGTTCACAAGCCCCAGAATCCTCCTGGCTAGACCTGGCTCGGTGGTTGGATGGCTGGTGTCACATGGCTGCAACCATGGTGGTGGGATGAAATAGTGTCCCACATTTACACAGTGTCTCAAAGTTTTAAACCTTCCTGCAGCCAAAGACTTTACTTTTATTATACGTTTTCCCCATTTAATCATCCCCTTTCCAGTCGCTGCTGCCATTATCTTAAACCCCTAGGCAGCACACACATTGCCCTGGCACAGTTTATACAGTGTGTCCACTCTGTTCCCTGGCTGCAGTCCATAACACTCTTACATTTATTTCCCCTTGGACTGGTAGCCTTCACTTTCCCCTTGCACACATTTCTTCATTTATTTATTTTTTTTAACTTTCCTGCCTGTCCTAGCACTAAATCCTTTTTTCCAGCACTAGACAGGCTCTTGGCTCATCAAAGGGCTGCCACCTTATTAATATTCATGAGTTGGTTCCTGATCTGTACAGCGCGATTGGCGCTTTCAAAAGCTCCTTTTTTTCCAGTCTTCCGCTGCCTCTCCGGTTCTGTCCAGGTCTCCAGACCCTCTCTTGCTTTAAGAAAATACAAAATCACACATGCCCACATAAGGCATTATGTGGGCATGTGCAATTTTGTATTTTCTTGAAACTTGGCTTCCCAGCCAAATGCCCTTTGGGGTAACCCTTGCCTCAGTGTTTGTGCACAGAGGTTCTTTGTCCTCTCTTGCTTTGCCTTGGGACCGGGATCACTGGAGAGGACAGACAACGTGGCCAAAAATGGCTGCAGGAAAATGTGCTTCTGCGCATGTGCGGAGCTCATCCTGGCACTGGAGTGTCACAGAAATGGGCGGCAGCACCACGAACCAGTCCAGCCCCACTACTTCTCAAAAATCATGTGGGGGCCGGCAGGAGAGGACCAGGACACGGGGAAAACCAAGAAAATCGGACTCAGGATAAAAAAAGAATGGGTGTGGAACCAAAACCCCCAGGGAAATGAGCCTTTTCCGGGGGCTCACAGGTAAGCTCCCAACAGGGGGGTTACATTGTTACTTTGTAATGGAAGGAAGGGATCTTGTTTGGGCTCCATGGATCCAGTAGCCTGATCCTGTCCACTTGCCAGAGTGACGGCCCATCCTGCATTCAGACAGTTTATGATGACTGTTTGGAGAATGTGGGAGTACACTCCGTTGAATTGTTATATACATTTTAATATTTTACTGAGCCATTTCTTTCATATCAAGGTCACTGCTCAATTGACAAGGCCTATGTAGGTTAAGCAGCGGCTTTGAGTTGAACTTGATGGCCCAAGTAAAATACTAAGAAGGGTAAGTGTAAAAATGGGCCCATTTATTTATTAAAACATATTTTTACCAGATAAACAGACCCCAGGAGGCTTCTTTCCAGTTATGATTAGTGGGGGGCAGGGGAAATCCTAGGGAATACATACAGTCTTTACTGGGACACACTACACAAGGAGATCCAAAGAGCAAACAGGTGTTTTTACAGCACAGCACCTGTATGGCTGCAGTAGGATTGCCACCTTGGGAATTCAAAAAAAGCAGCCACCAGCCACCTACCCACTGCCCCTTCCCGCTACCAACACCGCCACCACCACGTATATATTAATACACACCTAACTTTGTTTCAAATGCCACGCCGCATCTCTCAGCCACTAGCTACACATGGGCACCTTGTCACTTTGTCAGTTAAGATTAACAACTTAACTGAAGTCATGTTTAAATGCTGCACCTCGCGCTGACTCCTTGGCCTCGCTGCCCTCGCCTCCCTCACTCCTCCGCTACACTGACACCGACGTCAAATGAGTGTGCTTGCGCATTGTGGCAGCGTGGTTAATCGAGACTTGCTTTGGCTGCCTGCCAGGCTGCCACCTATAGAAAAATGCATGTCATTACAAAAAAATGGTACATTAAAGTGTTTAACCGGCAAGTCCCTGAAAAAAAACTGCCATGCCAGTTGGAAACCGGCCAGGTGGCAACCTTAGGCTGCAGGGGAAGGGGCAAACATGAGAACCCAGTGATTACTACGTTTGCAACATATAGATCAGAAGATGCCTAAGGAGTTAGAGTACAGAGGCTGTCTTACATACCAACTATCCAGTTTACTTTTTTGAAGTTTGCTAGTGCAATCTTCAAACGTAATCATCAAAAATCGTCTGATCACAGGGTAAGGCCATCACTCCAGGAAGCTTAAGGGATCAAATTGCTGGCTCCATGGAGTCAAAATACTGTTACTGTACTATAGAGCCCTTTCCTCTATTACAAGTTAAAAGAGTTCTGCTGGCAACAGTGCTCGAGCCACTGGTGCATAGATTGTGGCAGGCACCCAGATCCCCAGTATATATTTAGTCAGTAAATTACCTCATCACTCGTAAAATTTAATTTTTCAGTGCCTGTAGCCGGCATATTGGTGAAAGGAATGCAGCCCCCTGGGAGATCGCGCTGGCAAACACCGCGATACGATGACGCAGTTTTGCCTTTTCCTGTGTATTGCACTAATGTACAGAGATATTAAAATCTCTGTATTTTCTATGCTCGGTGTTTTTTTTTCACAAAAGGTGCCCATACGCCATGTGTACAGCACACACATGGCATATAGGCACCTTTGTAAAAAAAAAAAAATAAAGGCAAAACCGCCATCGTGATCGCAGTGTTTGCCAGCGCGATCTCCCAGGGGGCTGCATTCCTTTCACCAGTATGCCGGCTACAGGGACTGAGAAATTAAATTTTACGAGTGATGAGGTAATTTACTGACTAAATATATACCGGGACTCTGGGGGGATCTGGGTGCTTGAACTGCAATCTGTGCACCAGTGGCTTAAGCACTGTTGCCAGCAGAACTCTTTTAAAAGCAAAAATTTCATTGTTAGGCCTGATAACTTCCAGGGAGGGAAGACTCTTGCACCAAATGTGGTGTGTCGTATAAAGCTGAGCTGGATTGGTGCTCTTGGAGGGCCCTGTTCTCGAAGGTGACACCGCTGGTGGCTTGGTAGGGCCTACAGTGGGCCTGTAAAGAGCCAGATAGGCAATTGTGAGTAGTATAGACCCAAAAGGTAGAAGTTCAGTTCCAGTCGCAGCTGTGGTGTGTTTCATTATTCAGTTCAACAGCAAACCAAAATTATACATTACTTACAGCTTTTAGTTCAGCTTTAACAAAGGAAGTAATCACACAAGCTTAACAGTGTGGCTGGTAGCCTGCTGCATAAGTTTCTCTTTGTCTCTGTCTCTGCTCTTATAGGAAAAAGACTAGAAAATCTCAGTCCGACACAGACTGGCTCTCTTTCCGAGTAAGCAGGAATGCCTGCACCAAAATGGTCAGGTTGGAAAAGCACGCTTTTTCCAGTCTGCCCTCGAGGAAAACAAAAAATGTTCAGCCAAATTCTGGCAGATTCTAAGAGAGATTGAAGATCGCTCCCCTGCCACTCCTCTTCCGCCTAAAATTGTGGCTAATAACATTACATATACATCCAGGGCTGAGATAATTGAACAGTTCAATAGCCACTTCGCAACTGCAGGCCTCTCCTTTGACAACTCGCCTGCCAGTAAACTAAGCACCACTTGCTACGCCAGATCAATACCTAGCCCAGTCTCTACCCCTGGGTCTGACAGCCCTCTATTCAAGTTCCACCCGGTATCCTACAAACGGGTGGAGGACCTCCTCCTCTCATTAGACACTTTTAGAGTGCGGGTGCTGATTTATTAGAACCTTTTTTTCTAAAAGCAGGTTATTCCTACTTGACAGCACCAATTACCCATCTTTTTTAATTGTTCACTAGTCCAAGGGGAATTGCTATATAGTTGGAAAATTGCGCATATTATTCCCTTGTTTAAATCAGGAGACCTTACAGACTTGAACAACTACAGGCCCATTTCACTGCTTCCTGTCTTATCCAAGCTACTCGAAAAAATTGTCAATGCTCAATTAAGGGAGTACTTGGATAATGAAAACATCCTCAACCCTGTTCAGTCGGGGTTCAGTCCCAAACATAGCACAGTGTCAGCTCCAGCCAAAGACTCTAATGAATGGTTACATGCCCTGGACAATAAACAATACATCTACGCCCTCTTCCTCGACCTTAGTAAAGCATTCGACAGGTTGATCACTCCATACTACTTGACATTTGAGGAAACATTGGTGTAACCCCCACTGCAGTACAGTGGTTCTGCTGTTACCTTACAAATAGAAGTCAGCAAATCAAAAGCCAAGATAAGCTCTCCACACTAAAAACCTTGCCACGCGGCGTCCCACAAGGTTCGATCCTAGGACCGATCCTCTTTGCCCTTTATATCAACCGTATCGACTATGGCCTTCTAGCAGGGAACATTCACCTCTTCACGGACGACACTGTCATTTATTCAACCAACCCCTCCTTTGATCTTGCCCACAGGGAACTACAGCAGGACTTTATCACACTCCAACACAACCTGCTGAATCTGAAGCTTCTTCTAAATGCCAAAAAAACAAAAGCCATGGTTATCTCCCCATTCTCCAACCTCAATATGAAGGCCTCCAATACCACTCAGATTACCACCCTCCTTGGTGAATCTTTAGAAATAGTGGACAAATTCAAATACCTGGGAGTATGGCTGCACAACAAACTGAACTTCAATGTGCCCCTAACCGAGTTAACTAAAAAACTAAGGCAGCGTCTTGTCATTTTATACCATATTAGACACTTACTTATCCTGGAAGCTAGAAAGAGATTGGTTCAAACTACCTTCCTTCCCCTGCTTGACTATGGCGACTTTCTATACAGTCACTGCCCTCAGCGTGAGCTCCAAAAACTAGACGCTCTTTATCACCGCGCACTGAGATTTGTGCATGGTCTACCCCTACAGACTCATCATTGCTTACTGTACCAAACATTAGACTGGCCTGCCCTCTCCTTGAGGAGACAAAAAAACGCACTCTTGTGGTTCTTCCGGGCCCTGACCAACAATCTGCCTCCCTATATCAGCAAACTATTTGAGCTCTCAATGTCTACCTACGGTATAAGGAACTCCTGTTTCATCAATTTTAAAATACCTCGGACCAGGACACGTCTTGGCTCCACTGCAATTAACTCATTCCTACCAACGCTCTAGAACAACTTACAAAAAGCACTTAAACTCCCCATCCTGCCCAGCTTTTACATCTTCAGGCAGCTGCTAAACCGATGCTTGCGCACGGTGTGTGACTGTTTGAAGTAAACATATTCCCAACTGATCAACCATCCCCATAGATCAAATGGACCTGGCCCTTCTATCTCACTTCTTGGCTGGATCCCTTTAGGGTCAGTATATTCCCCTTGGCCTGTTCCCACCCCAGCACTTAGCTAACTCCCTTGGGAGCCACCTCCTTTTTAGTGATACCCCCTCCACCTCTCTCTTATTTGTTACTCCCCTCCAACCTTCCCTGTGTCTCCCTTCCCCCTCCCTGCACGAGGTTAGTTATAGAATGTGAAACTTGACTATGTATGTATTCACCACCTAAGCTATGTAAAGTTGTCTTTAACTTGTTTTTCACATGGTATTACTATCTGTCATGCACAAACTGTTCGGTCTTGTTATTACTACGTCCTATGTGTCCAGGACCATCTTGAAAATGAGCTTGCTCAATGATGTAACTGCCTGGTTAAATAAAGTTTGATTGATTGATATAGGGCTGTATGCATGAAACCACCTACTCTCAGCATATACGCAGCGCGTAGGCTTCTTGAAGACAGCATGCTGCACATTGGGGGTCCCATTCAACCCCTGTGGCATTCACAGAAGGGGCACAGGCCTCTTCTGCACCAGTGGATGTGACTGGGGCAAGGCCAGCTTCCAATTCATTCACTAAAGTGTGGATTGCTGGCAGAGGGGACGCAGGTTATGGATATAGGCACCCTCCCACAGCTGATACGTGGCCCTCATTTCCACAGAAAGCGGCTTGGCTGGGCAAGCGGCTGCCCCATACTACAGCCCCCAGCCCTCCTGACATGCTGCGAGGACAGGGAGTTGACAGATGGCACCTGCCAGTGGTGCACAGGCCCTGGTTGATATTGGGTATACCAATACTTAGAATACCCTGTTTCATTCCTACCTGCGGCATTTGCCACACCGCATGTGTTCTGCCCCCTGTCCCCGCCATACTCCAATGCACCTGTTGGTGGAGCCACAGACAGGTGCACCAGCACTGTGCATGGCCCCAAATGCATCTGCCTGCGCAGGTGCAGAGGACCGCAGTCAGGATATGCACCTGTATCATGTACCCTGCTATTGCATACCAAAGAGAGGGTTTTCATGGGCCCTTGGTCTAGTTACTCAATTTGTATTCCTAACACATTTCAATGAGGAGTGTGACCACTAGTCCCTTAAGCCATTCATAAAGTGCGCGTGCTGAACAGCTCTAAAGTGTCATTCTGAAAGTCATATAACTCAGTTTATAAGGAGTACCTGGGTTGCCATTTAGGGTACTGGTTAGTGAGAGAAGGACAGTGCACCCTTTGTTCATTAAACGGTTACAAATATAACAATTTTGAACCCAGAGTTCACTCATTTTGTTTCTATTAGGTTTTGCTGTCATTCTTATATTTGGAAAAGGGCTGCTAGAATGGTGGCCGTTCATTAGCTTATGAACTGAGTGCAGCTTACACAGCAGATCACTGCTCAAAACATGTTGTTAGGGATGGGGTGGTGCACAGGGGTGTGTAATGTGTGTCATATTGTGCTTTATTATTTATTGTTAATGTTCATTTGTTTTATGTACTGTACATTATGGTCACTTGTAAAAATGGGCAATTTCTAGGCTTAATAAGCTTACCAGTATAGTCACTAAATCAAACAAATGGCAATGCATTCCAGTGGAGGCTCTAATCCCTTCCAAGAGATGGGTTGTCAGGTGAGAGGGACACTGTGCCCCCTTCTTATAGCTCTCTCATACCTTATGACATGCTGCTCACCATACAAGGTACTAGCAACCCCATATTTTCAGCTCCCTCGCCATTCAGCCGCCTCTCCATGATGCAGCTGCCTGTTTACATGCTGCATTGGCTGTGCCAGTGTTCAGATGTACACGATGCTGCAGTGCAGTGAACAGGAAGTCTATTGCTGTGTTCTTGCAGAGAAAGCAGCAAACTCTTTTGAAGAGTGCAGTTGGGAGGTACAGATAAGTGCGCCTGTGAGTGGGAGTTGGGCTGTGAAAGTGTGGGTAGATGCTCAGAGGCATACTGAATATGCATTTTTTATCATCAGGACAGTCACTTAATAGAAACATAGAAACACAGAAACATAGAATTTGTCGGCAGATAAGGACCGCTTGGCCCACCCAGTCTGCCCATTTCCCTACCTAATGGATAAGCTGCAGATCCTAGTTAACCAGCAGCCTACTTCTTCCTACCCCAACCCCCTAGAATTGCCTTATGACTGTCCCATGCATGCTTGAATTCCACCACTGTTTTTGACTCCACAACTTCCTCCGGAAGGCTGCTCCATGCATCCACAACCCTCTCTGTGAAAAATACTTCCTTAAATTACCTCTGAGCCGCCTCTATCTTCAAATTGTGCCCTTGTTCTTGCACACTCTTTGTTTGAAAGATGCTACCCTCTTGGACTTTGTTGATTCCCTTGAGATACTTGAAAGTTTCTATCATGTCCCTCTCTCCCTCCTTTCCTCGAGGCTATACATATTAAGCTCCTTAAGTCTCTTCTTCATGTCTTCCAGTGCAGACCCCTGCACCATTTTAGTTGCTCCCTCCTGGACAGCTTCCATCCTGTCTATGTCTTTATGGAGATTGGGTCTCCAGAACTGCACGCAGTACTCCAGATGGGGTCTCACCAGCTGTCTGTACAGAGGGATAATAACTTCCTGTTTTCTACTGGTGATGCCTCTCCCTATGCATCCCAGTATCCCCCCAGCCCTCCTTGCTGCCCTCTCACATTGCTTGCCCACCTTTAGGTCATCTGATATGACTACCCCCAGGTCCCTTTCCATTTTTGTTGTTGTTGGTATCTCACCCCCCATTGTGTACTCTTCCCCTGGGTTTTTGTTTCCCAGGTGCATTACCTTGCACTTCTTAGCATTGAATCTAAGCTGCCATACATTTGACCATTCCTCTAACCTTGCCAAGTCCCTTCTCATCCTTTCCACCCCACCTTGTGCATCAACTCTGTTGCAGATCTTTGTGTCATCTGTAAAGAGACATATTTTTCCTTCAGTCCTCTGCAATGTAAGCATAAAAGACATTGAAGAGGACCGTCCTAATACTGAACCCTGCGGTACCCCACTAGTAAACCTCTTTCTTCAGAGTGGACTTCATTTACTATTACTCTCTGTGTCCTATTCTCCAGCCAATTCTTTACCCAGGCTGTCATCTTGGGACCCACCCCAGGCTGGCTAACTTGTATATTAATCTTTGTGTGGGACTGTATCAAATGCCTTGCTAAAGTCTAGGTAGGCCATGTCCACAGCCCCTCCCTGATCTACTACTTTGGTCACCCAGTCAAAGAAATCTATCAGATTTGTCTGGCATGACCTTCCGCTGTGAATCCATGCTGCCTTGGGTCCTGTGCCCCTCTGGCCTCTAGATACTTGACAATTATTTCCTTCAGAAGTGATTCCATCATTTTCCCCACCACTGAGGTTAAACTAACAGGTCTGTAGTTTCCTGCTTCTGCCTTGCTCCCACTTTTGTGAAGGGGAATCACGTCTGCCCTCCTCCAGTCCTCGGGTACCACCCCATGGGGATGGAAAGGTGGCCATGCGGCTGTCCCTATTAGGAACTGCAACAACCATTATCCAATGTTAACATTTTACTGTGCTTTACTTTATGCGGATTTGTAAAATTCTTTGAGTCTGATTAGAAAAGTGCCATACACATTTTTGATTGACCGATTGTATGTGCTGGCATATACCTGTTCAATTTGTTTGTTAGGGATGTAGCAGTATGAATTCACAGTATGATAACCGTGACATGAACAGTAATACCATGGTTATAGCGAATACTGTATGTTATGAAAGTAGTTTTATCTAGCAAAAGTTTCTTTAAGCTCTTGTGTTAGGGGAGTTTGTGCAGAAGGGACGATCATCCCTAAAGAAAAAAAATTTGCTTAAAAGACCTTAAAACCACAGTATACTGCTATATACCATGAATGAGAGTTGCTGAGAATCCATTGAATGGAATCGGGTTCATTGGATTTTCAGCTGTTATTCAGAATTTGGAATTTCAGTATTAAGGTCAAAAGATCTAGGCCAGCCCGGTGGCGCTAAGGGTTGAGGTGCTGGATGCCACACCTTGCGCCACACTGGCGACCTGGGTTCGGGAACGAGCCAGGGCCGCCGGGGGTCGGTAGGGGAGGGACAGAGATTGAGCATCCGCTGACCGCTGTTTCTTCCTGGGGGTGGGTATGGGAAGCATTCGCTCATGGAGTGACCTCTGGCGGTGGCTGGAGGATTGCCAGTGTAGCAGCGTGGCGTAATGCCTGGGGGCAGAGCCACGGCACTACGTTGCCTTACTGGCCGGGCTCCGCGGGGAAGGAGGGGGGAACAAACAAGCGGGTAAAATCCTGCCACACGTCAGTGAGATGATGGTGGCCCCAGGGGACTTCGCCCACATCCCATCTGCCGGCCCAATGCGCCCCAGATCTTCCTCCAAAGCCAACCTGATGATACCAAAGGTAGGCACTTCACACTTAAGAGGCTTCCACCGTGGGAGGGTGAAATCAGCCCCGGAGATGGTACCGGGGGTTGAGCCTGCCTGGGGTCATTCGGGGGAGGAGATCAAGGGGGAGATGCAAGGGTTCAGGCTGGGAGTAGGGCGGACTCCGTGTGGGCACTCCTGAAGGATGCCCAGGGTGTGGATGTAAAAATAAAGTTTAAAAAATTAAAAAAGTCAAAAAATCTGAATTCTGAAATCCATGTGTTTAAATGTAGAATCTGAATCTGTTTCTGATTTTACATTTGAATACATGTTAGATTTCTGAAACAAACCTTTCCCCCAGTACAAGCTCAAAGGAGCCTGTAAATCAGACAGAAAAAAGCCCTCCCACCTCCCCCACCCTGACCCTTGTCTCCCCTCTCATGCTCCTTACCTTAGTTTCCTGATCACAGAGGAGGCAGTGAGTGTCTGGTGACGGGCTGTAATGTAAGCTGACATACAAGTTTTCTTGTTTTTATCCCTGCAGTGGTTTCCGTTCCAGTTAAAACAATCCCCTCCCTATCATAGTCACTCAGCAAGCAAGCAACCTTCATTATAATCACTTCCCCACTGCCAAGCCCCCGTAACCTCAGCCTGTAGTCCCAAACTTAGACTAAGATGATTGATGGTCCCTCTGAGCCCAGACTACGAGTTCCCCACTCCCATTTCTGGCCTGATCCAGTGCTGTGGGTCCACTTGAGCCTGCTCCAGTACATGTCTCCTGGCCCCCTTCCAGTCCATCCAACCGAACTTCAATTTTTATGTGGTCCTCCTGGTCCAACTCTGACTCTGTAAATAGTGCAACAGCCCATGGGCCTCCTTGAGTGACCTGGGCAGAGGGGAGGTTTCCAACCAAAAGAAAACCCTGGGTAACCACTTTACCAGAGGCAGCACTGAGTAAGATGTCTAATATAAGCTACCCAGGGTTTTTCTTTAGGTCAGCCACCTCCCCTCTGCCCAGGTCACTCAGGGAAGCCTCCAACCTCACCCAACATATCTCCGAACCTACCAGATTGAATACCAAGTCTCTTCGGCTAAGCAACGACCTGAGGCATTTCATGTTCCTTCAAGACTCAGCATAGAAAATATTTAAGAAGAGTGGCAACCCCTCCGATTGACGAACTTTCAGGAAACTTCGTAATTCATGTTTATTTTTTTTATTTATTTAGTTTTTGTTAACCGGGTAAGTGCACTAGCCAATAAATGACTATTTTCAGGCATGACCCGGGAGAGTACAAGGCAATACATACAGAAAAGCATTTCAGAAATCAATGACAGTAGTCAATATGGCTTGTTCTTAGCCATGGAGACAAGGATGACAATAAACAGTAAACAGTAAAGTGAAGTGCCTGACAACAAAACCAAGTAGCTTATTTTTAGCCATGTAGACACAGATAACAGTAGATTGGCTAACAAAACATTGGCCAGTACTACATGCAACAATAGCAAAGATACTACAGCCCACTAAACAAATCATGAAGCAGGTTATAACATGAAGGGAATAGGCAATAGTACAGTCATACATTATTATAAGTAGGCATTTACTATGGTATAAAACACCATGTAGGATAATACCATCAACTAAACATGTAGTGGAGCGCATCATAACAGGAAGGGGATCGGGCCCCAAAGAAGAAGTGCTTCGTGCATGTGTCACCACAAGAGGGTACAAAATTGCTTAGAGAAGTACCTAACGAATTTGAATTGAGGAAGAGAACTGGGGGGCACTAGCAGTAAGATACTGTAGTAGGATGGGTCCTAAAGGCAGGTAGTGTAAGATGAGAGGAATGGGGAGAGGAGAGAGAGATGTGGGGGATTTACAATAAGCAGGAGATTTAGATCGTCCAGTGGCTGTGACACGAGGCAGGTGGATCACCCGTTAGGTCACGTGGGGTCGAAACAGGTACAATGTTCAGCCATAGACAGGTAACGTCATAGCCCACTTTTAAAGTGATAGTGGGATGTAGATTGTCTTAATTCCAGGGGCAGCGCATTCCACATCAGAGGGGTAGCATGCCCGAATGCCCCAGTCCCTTTGGAGGTGTGACACCTGGGTACCCTCAGTAGTGATTTGTCAACTGACCTCATTCCTCGGTATGAGGTGATGGGACTTAGTGGGGAGGATCATTGAAGATGGCGGCCACGCTGGGCCAGCCGTTAGGAGTTTTTTTAATGTGACTGTTTGTTTATGTCGATTTTGTTTTATTTTTGCTTTATTTTTATCCGTGTGTTTTATTTTTACCCGTCGTCAATTTCTATACATTTGTCGGATTGCTCGCTTGCTTAAGCTGGTTAATTTCATTTTGTTATATTTGCGACTTCTTGTGAGGACTAGTTGAAGAACATCGAATTTTTGAGCCTTTCTGGTGGATCTGTGGATAACCTCCTATTTTCCTGCTAGTTCACGGACATTTCGTATAGGAGCTGTTGTGCCCTGGATTTTAATCGACAGTGATCCTGAGGACTGGCCTGTCGGCTTCTTCGTTGAAGAATTACGAGTAAGACCTGGGGTTCTCAGTGTGAAGTGCATAGGAGTTTACTGTGTATTGAGGGCAGCCAGGATTTTAAAATCGGAGGTGGTGTGGTTTGGGAGCTGTGTTGGGTGGGGCCTCCCCTTTGTGCCTAAGCGTCAGTTGTTCACTTAGGTCCTTTGTGACCAAGCAGGAGTTGTCCCCGTGTTCCCCGAGGAGTCGGAGTTGCGGCTGGGACTCTTCTAAAACCTCCTGGGGGATAGTTTGTGTGGTCTACCTCCCAGGGTTTGTAGCTGTGGGTCGCGGGTGACCAGGTGGGAGCCTGTGAGTTTGGTGCATTTGGGGGGGGGACTCCTCTTAAGATTGAGTTGCATGCCCCAATCCACTACTGTGCCGGTGCCCTCTTGAGCTGTGTCCCGATTGTTACCTGGATTTACGTCCTGTTTTCTCAAGACTGCTGATCTAGCACATTTTGCTGGAAAACAGTATCTACATGTGGCATTCGATCCGATTGGTTTTAAATCGAATTGGACTCTTCTCATGGATTACCTGCATTACTCGGAATATTCTTTATTTTGCTCAGGATTTATAGTTGGATCTGGAATTGTGTTACTCCGGATAGTGAGAGTGTCCTTTTTGTGGTTTTCCTTGGTGTAACTGGCAACACTGTATCCCGTTTCAGCCTTTTAACTTTTGGTGGTTCCTGGTGTTGACTATACCTAATCCTGGGCCTGGATTAAAAGAGACTGCGGACCCCTTTTTTTTTTTTTTGTGTGTGTATTATTTTGTTTTTTTCGTCCAGTCGATGGGGTGGTGCGAGGACCCTGCGTCCATGTACTTTATTTATTTATTTTTATTTTGTTAAAAGTCATAAAATTTAGTTCTGTTTTTTGTCTTGCTGTAATATTATTTTAATTTGGGTTAATTGTTTGGCAGTGAGAGTGCCTTTCTATCCTCTTTCCCCAGTGGTGAGAGGACTTGGGGGGGGGGGGTAAATTATTTATTTATTGTTTTTTGTTATATGATGTGTTGGGCTAGGGGGTGAGAGCCCTTAAACTTTGTTTGTTGTTTATTTGTCTTGTGGGTTATTTTGTATTAAGGGGGATTGTCAGGGCTCTGATTTCAGGCTCTGAAATTGAGGTCAGTTAACCTGGGAGTTGGGCAGGGTTTTTAAACCATTTTTTTTTTAGGGGGGTATTATTAGTTTGTTAGTTTAATCTTAGGTTTTGTTTATTGTATTTCGTAGCTTAGTTTACAGGATGTTTTGGTCTTCAGCCCCCCACAGTGGTGTGCTACTCATTCTCCTCTCTTCCTGCCCTTCGCCCTTTTTACTCTCCCCCTCTTCAGTTTGAGGTTTACCAGCATTGCAGAGCACTGGGTATTGTGCGTAGGAGGGGGAGAAGGGTGTGGGGTTATGAACAGGGGAGGATGATTGAGGGGGGTCATCATATTAGGGTGGTTAATACCAGAAGGCGCCTTGGGGCGAAATGGAATCCTGATCATGGTTTTCATGTCTGGTGCCTATACCTAAGGGTACCACCGCATTATGGTGGGCAGATATGTGCGGGTTTGATGAGGTTCATCTTCCAACTTTGGCGGTGTTAAAAATGCCAGGTCTATTAAAAACAAGACCGCAATTATTGCTGATCTTGTTGGTACGGTGGACCTGGCCTGCATTACTGAGACCTGGTTGGATGATAACTCTGGCCCCATTTTGGAGGCTATGACTCCAGCTGGGTACTCGGTATTACACCGCCCAAAATTGGATCGTGGGGGGGGAGGGGTTGCGGTCTGTTTCAAGACCGAACTCGGCCTCACGGAGGTACTAGTGGGGAGGGTTGAGTCCTTTGAGTGTATAGTTGTAGCAGGTGTAGGCATTCAAATCGCCCTCATTTACCATCCACCCGGTGATGAGAAGCATTTCCTTCAGGAAGTGGCGGACTTCGTCGTCGATATGGCGTTCGAGTCGCCCAGATTGATGGTTCTGGCGACTTCAACGCTTGGGTCGACGACGAACTCTCTCAATTTGGTCAACACATGCTCCAGTTAATGACAATGCTGGGCCTTACACAGGTGGTTTCCTCTGCTACACATAAATGTGGACACTCTTTGGACCTAATCTTCCTTCTAGGGGTCGGGGCATCCAATGTGGGTGCAGAACCCGTCGGGTGGTCAGATCATTACACCATGGGGTTTAGTTTTTGCTCCCCTTCTAGAAGGCCTGCCCCTACAGAGTTGGTTAGGTAACGCCATTTGCGGGATATAAATCCCCAAGGCCTTGTGGCAGTGCTTGACCTCTCGTCCCCCGCGTTGTCAAGCGGTGATCCAGAGACCCTCGTGTCGGCCTGTAACACAGCTGTTGCCGGGGCTCTGGATTTCATTGCTCCAGTTCGTGTTCGCCCCCTCTCCCATCGCCCCAAGTCCCTTTGGTTTGATGGGACATTGAGGGAGATGCGGAGACAGGGGCGAAGGTTAGAGCGTTGCTGGCGAAGGTCCGCCCTTGATGCCGACCACCTTAGATTGATGGATCATTATTTGCTCTGTCAATCTGCAATCACCCGTAAGAAGGCAGAGTTCCTGTCCAGGAAGATTGCGGTTGCTCGGAATCGACCAGCTCAGCTGTTTCGAACTGTGGACAGACTGTGCAACCCAGCCTGTCTTCAAGTTCGGAAAGTTTTTTCGCAATTGGAGTGCGATGAGCTTGCTCAGTTCTTTGTAAATAAGGTGGCCGACATTAGGGCTGAGTTGTTGCCATCACGCTCTATGGGGGTTGCCGTGAACCGGAGTGAGATCACGGTGCCTCGGTTTTCCTGGAGTTCCTTCAGTCAGCTGGAGTTCATTGATATCATGAGGATCGTCCAGCATATGCACTCTACATGCTGTAGTTTGGACCCCGGATCAACCTCCCTAATTCTGGGTTGTATTGACATCATTGGTCCAGTCCTTATGCAGATAGTCAGGTGCTCCCTGGAATCTGGTGAGTTTCCCAGCTCTCTGAAAGAGGCGGTGGTGACACCCCTCTTGAAGAAAGCTACTGCAGACCCTGACTGTCTGGAAAACTACAGACCTATCTCTAATCTTCCCTTTGTTGGGAAGGTGATTGAGAAAGTAGTGGCTGCACAACTGGAGGACCATTTGACCATCCATGACGTCTATGAACCCTCCAGTCCGGTTTTCGTAAAAGGCATAGTACCAAGACAGCGCTGGTTCGGGTGCTCAGTGATCACTTGACGGCTAGAGATCGGAAGAGTCATTCCATTTTGGTTCTCCTCGACCTTTCTTCAGCCTTTGACACCGTAGATCACATGGTGTTGATAGAATGCCTGAGGCTGTTTTGTGGAATATCTGGAACCGTCTTAAGATGGTTCACATCATTCCTCACTGGGAGATCACAAAGAGTTGTGTCCAGGGTTTTTTCCTCGGATTCAATGGCTTTGTCTTGTGGGGTGCCTCAGGGCTCAGTATTGTCACCCATGTTATTTGCGGTGTATATGCTACCCATTGGAGACATTGTAAGGAGGTATGGGCTGAGGTTTCACTGTTATGCAGATGATACCCAGCTCTACCTTTCCTTTCCTTGGCCCCCGACCAGGAGGGAGCTCTGTTGGTCCTTAATAGTTGTCTAACAGAAATCCAGAAGTGGATGAATTCTAGCTGGCTGAGGTTGAACTCTGATAAGACTGAGGTATTGGTTGTGGACCTGGGTCGACAGATAGGGGGGTCGGGTGCTGGTGCGTCTTCCGGAATCTTTCTTGGAGGCGTTTCTCTCCTGACCTCTGAACGGTTGCAGAACCTGGGGGTAGTTCTTGACGACGGGCTGGCACTGCATTCGCAGGTGTCGGCAGTCATCAAGACTTCCTTTTACCATCTTAGGATCATCGTCAGGATCCGGCATCTTGTTCCGTCTGCCAACCTACCAACGTTAGTCCATGCCTTCGTGTCCTCACGCTTGGATTATTGCAACTCCCTTTATCTGGGGCTTTCAGAGGTTTAAATCCGTCGCCTGCAGCTAGTGCAGAACGCTGCAGCCTGGCTTTTGATGGTCTCTAGTAGATCCTGTCACATTACTCCGGTGCTGCACGAACTGCACTGGCTGCCAATTCAGTGGCGGATCACCTTTAAAGTCGGTTTGCTGACTTTTAAAGCTCTACACGATCTGGGCCCAGTCTATCTGAAAGAACTTTTGGTTCCTTATCGCTCTAATTGATCACTCCGCTCGGCCGATGAGGGGTTGCTAGAGGTTCCAAGGGTGAATTTGCATAGCAGGCAGGTGAATAAGGACTGCTTAGCCACCCAGTCTGCCATTTCCTACCTAGGCTCTGCAGCTTATCCATTAGGCAGGGAAATGGGCAGACTGGGTGGGCCAAGTGGTCCTTATCTGCCGTCAAATTCTATGTTTCTATAATTTGAAATCCTCGGGTACTTGAGCTTTTGCATATGCAGCCCCCACCCTTTGGAACTCTCTACCCCATCGGTTGCGGGAGTGCACTTCTGTAAAGGGCTTTAAGAGAGGTTTGAAGACTTTTTTATGGGAAACTGCATTTTTAGAACACTGATTGTTATGACTGTTTTGATTTAGTTATATTTTTTAATGATTTTTACTGTTTTGATTTGTTATTCATGTACGGCACCTTGGCAATTGAAAGGCGCCTTATAAATACAATTATTATTATTATTATTATTATTATTAATAGCTTTGCAAGGGAGGCTGGGGTTTGCAGCCTGATTATGGAGTCAGATAGAGAGCCAAGATAGTATTGTCTGGATGCAGAGGGGGAGAGCCAACCTAGGTCACTATAAAGCCCACATCGATGTTTGAGCTGTGGGGACGATGATGCATAACGACAGATATTGTTATAGGTGACATCCCATTTCAGTAGCGATGATTTATGGGCAGCCGCAAGGATAGGAGCACAGTATGTCAGGGTTGGGAGCAGGATTCCCCTGGCAATGACCTGCTTAGCAGAAGGAGTTAGCATGTAGCTAGTTCTGTAGGCAACACCCAGTTTACTATTTACTGTTTTGCAGGTTGATTGAATGTGGAGGCTAGATCTAGAGATTGGTCGAGTAAAACCCCAAGATACCTGAAGGATGTGACAGGCTCTAGTTGGTTCACCTCAAGGTCGTGGACCATCAAGGGTGAGGGACAAGTTCTTAGTTTAGGGGCAGAGCCCAGGAGCATGTTTTTTGTTTTGTTAGTATTTAGAACCAGTCTATGGTTGCACAGCCAGCTTTGAATGCTCCTGTAATCAGTGATGAGAGACAAGTTGAGGTAGTCAGTGTTAGTTGAGCTGGTGTAGATGACAAGGTCGTCTGCGTAGAGAAGAGAGGAGCAAGTTGAGATGTCGTCCAGAATATTGTTGATAAAGAGGAAGAATAGAAGTGGTCCCAAAATAGATCCCTGGGGAACTCCAATGTTGATTGTGGTGTTGTCAGATACTGCAGTGTTGAATTTCACTGCTTGGCTCCTATCAGATAAATAGCTCCTGTACCAATTTACAACAGGAGTAGAGAAGCCCATGTTTTGAAGAGTAGACAGCAGTAGGGAGTGATCCACAAGATCAGAGGCCTTTGTGAGGTCAGTGAAGACGGCCCCTGTTAGTCGTCCAACGTCCATGTTGGAGAGAGTATCTGAGGTGAATTTTGCCAGGGCCGTTGACGTGCTATGATTTTTCCTGAATCCATGTTGCACGTCAGAGAGAAGATATGAGGTTGCAATGAAGTCCAGAGTTTGGGTGGCGACAAGCTTCTCCAGTATTTTGCTCAAGACTGACAGAATCGCTATCGGCCTGTAATTTGAGATATCCTTCTTATCCCCCTTTTTGAATATCGGAGTTACCCTAGCAATCTTCCAGAGGTCTGGCACGACACCACTAGAAAGGGATAGTGTATAGATGCTGTCCAAAGGAGAGGCAATGAGATGGACGGCCAGCTTCATTAAGTGGGGTTCAAGTGAGTCTGACCCTGGGCTAGTGTTATCGGAGATATTTTTTAGCAGTTTGAGGACTTGTGGACTGGTGATAGCCTTGAAGTAGAAAGGCCGGGACAGCGGAGACCCGTTGGATGATGATGGGGGGGAGTCCATCGGTTTGCTAGAGTAAGGGGGCTGAGATACGGTGGGTGCCAGTGGAAAGGTGGAGGTGTAGGGTGAGAGATCGGAGAACAGCCTGTTGAAGGCATTCGCTATTGTATAAGAGTCGTTACAGTGAGCTCCATTGAGAATCATCTCTGAAGGGGTCATAGTTTGAGATGCACCGAGGAAGGTTTTTAGATGGGCCCAGAATTTCCGAGGGTCATGGGCTGAGCTGGATAGCAGGGTCTGGCAGTACCTACTTTTGGCTTGTCTTATGCTTTTTTTACAGGAATTTCTGTGTGCCTTATAAGTAATGAGATCAGTAAGCAAGCCAGTATGTTTATAGTTCTTCCACAGTTTATCCCTGTGCCGTAGCTCTGTAAGCAGGTCTTTATGGAGCCACCTGGTTTGGTTTCCTCTGACCCTCCTTTTTACCTTAGGTGCATGTCTACTCTGGACGGCACTGAATTTGTCTAGGAAAACAATTAAGGCATCCTCCACTTTTTGCGCATGGTAGACTTCAGACCAGTCTATGGTGGAAACATCGCGTGAAGGAAAGCATTTTCGTCCATGCGTGCAAAGTTTGTAAAGGTGACAAAGCGGGGTGGAGGAGATGGTGGGGGCACCCGAGGTCCATAGACAGAATACTGGAGAGTGGTCAGTTATTGCATCTGCCAAGATACCTGCCTTGGTCACATGCTCAGGTCGATTAGTAAGTAGCCAATCGATAAGGGTACCTGGTTTGGATGGAGTTACCGTCCTTGTGTTGTCAGCTATTAGCTGGTACAGGTTAAAACTGTGTACTAAAGACATGAGGGCACTGTGAGAGGGACCTAACCAGTTTAGGTTTACATCCCCAAGAATTAAGGCTTCATTTAGGTTGACAGACTGTGATGTCTGGCTTAGCAGGTCCTGAAGTCCAGCCATACCCCTGGATGGCGGGTTGTAGATGCAGACTATGTTTAATTTCTTTGCCCCTAGTGAGACTATGGCATGAATGGATTCACATAATGTGGGTGGATCCCATGCTGGAACAGTTGTAATACTAAGGTGGTTCTTGTGGTAGAGTGCAACACCATCGCCACACTTTGTACCAGGTCTGTCTTGTCGGATAAGAGAGTAACTCGGTATGCTGCACAGAGAGTCAAGTATTCGCGGTTTTAGCCTTGTTTCTGTAAGACATAGTATGTCAATTTCATAGACTTTGGTCCATGCTTCCAGTTTGGCCATGTGGCACACTAGACTTCTGATGTTCATGTGGACTATGAGAAGCCCTTTTTTTTGCTCATCCAGTTAGGTCAGCTGCAGTGACGCAGTCGGGAGGGCCTGGATTAAGTTCAATATCACCTGATAGCAGAAGCTCTAGCAATGATAGGAATGTAAGCCTTACAATGTAATAAGTAAGGGGCAAATAGTGCTTCCTGCTCAGTTTACCGAGGGCACGATGCATGTAGAAAGTATATCCTTTTTTGTAAAAGAGATATTGCCAAGTGGTTGCAGGCCAGCACTTAGAAACTAACAGGTTGGAGAACCTGAAATCCCCATCTGCAAGACAATTATGGTTCTGTTCGCATGGGAATGATAACGAGATCACACTAACACAAAGTAATAATAAGAGCCCAGGCACATGGTATAGTACCCTTATTTTGCCACTTAGGGGGCAGTGTGCATCCATAGATCAGTGACATGGTTAGAAGGCTACTCTGCCTAATCCAGAGATCTCTATGATTGTTGTTAAAACAGAAAGATGTATAGGCTAAAATTCCCTGTTAGACCTACTGAGTAGGTAAATACTGACCTAATTTCAAGTCAGCAGTACCAGTATCGAGTTAAGTTATGACACAGCGCAAGAAGGAGAGAGGGGTTTAAACTGAAAATATGTAAGGTAAGGGTAGGTACTTAGGTTTCAGAGCGACCTTGCTAGGAGGCAGTACAGAGAGAGGAGATTAAATGTAGCTATGGAGGTGTACTCGGCTAGGTTACCCTAAGGATGAACAGCGAGTGGTGGAAAGGATCACCCCTAGAGTAAGCTCTGCAGTGCCAAGTGAATATATTATCGTTCCTTGCAGACTGAACGTCTCAGTAACCCTAAGGCATTCTGGAACAACACATTAATTAAAGGTAACTCCCCAGTCACCCCCAACACCCTACAAACAGGAGGTAGTACTCTATCTGATCCCCAGTCTATTGCGGATGGCTTAAACCGTTTCTTCACTAATCTTCCTAGCTATACCTCACACTTTGCCTCCTCTCCTGATTTTGACCTCTCCTCCCTCTCACACAGGCAGCTTCCTTCTCGCCCAGAGTTTCACCTCAAACTAGCTACCCGCAAAGAAGTGTTGCAGCTACTATTAAAGTTAAAGGAACATAGTTCCCCAGGTTTTGACTCCTTAGAACCCCGTTTTTTTAAACTAGGAGCTTCAGCCCTTGCTGTTCCCATTTGTGACCTGATAAGCAAGTCCCTTATTATGGGGTGCATGCCAGCCAAATGGAAAATGTAAGGAGTAAAAAGATAGCTGCGTTGTGTTTTTCTATCTCCCAAATAAATCAAGCCACACCAAAAGAATGTTTCCTTCTGGTTTATTTTCTGTTTGTGAGTCTTCAACATCAATACAAGTATTCTGGTCAACTTCTCAAATACAGATAATTCTGGCTTTTGTTTGGTGCTAACTTATTCAATTTTATACAAGGTTTATATAATGTTTTCTTATCTTAAAAACTAATAACTCCCTAGTATAGGCCAATCATATAACAAGATAACCTATTAATCTTAGGGTGTGGTGAATAACAGTCAAAGCATAGAGATAACAGTATTACACACAACATCACAAGGTGTTTATCACATATAATTCTTGCACAATCTCATAAGTATAGAAGATTCTTTGTGTGCACACCATCCATAAACAGGTAATGCCATCCTAATAAGGGCATACTGTCCTGTTCCAGTTCACCATAGAACATCTACATGCTGACCATTATAAAATCATAAGGTAAAGTGTTGTGTAATCATCACAAGACAGCGATCACAAGACTTTCAACTAGGTCTTGTGAGAAACTGTCATAGCTAACAATTTAAGTAAACACATTTGGTTATATAGTATAAGAAATTATACTGAAGCATTCTGTAAAAGGGCTATACTTTAACACTCAGTTTAACTATTATAAAAGGTTATACTGAAATAAATGTTATACTACAAAATGTTACACCACAGTCCCCCCCTTTATGACTCTCTATACCTGGAGATCACACAAGACGATGTTGCCATTGTAACATTTGTATTTGTTGAACCATGTGTTTCATTTTACGATACAATAACAATTGTACAATAGTAAGAACACATATTACTGCAGTACCGCAACCCACCACCAATAGGGTTGGACTAGTACCCATGGCAGCCGATCCCCAATCCCACCAGGATATAATAGGGCTATATGATGACTGTGTTTTTACCTCTTTAGCAGAGGCCTCCTGTGCCAAAATAAGTCCTTTTGTTTGTTGACGATACAACAAGGCACCAAGTGTCATTTTATCAATTTTGGGTAGGCCGAAATGAGGTGGAGTTGCCAAATCAGTGAGTAAATCTAAGGCCATACTGGAACCATCGATATGGGTAACATTTGTTCGGCTATAGGCAGGACGTTCCCGAAGGGTCCAGTTTGCAACCCACCAGGTCTCGTCACTACACCTCCATACATTCCAAGGTTGACCTGCAATTACACACCATGATTGGTTCCATCTCATAGCTTGGCGGTATTGATGTGCAGACATTAGGGTAAATTTACATTTGTTCAGGAAACCATGGGGTGGTTGATGTCTCTTCCCCACATATTAAGGTTTTATGTTCTTGTACACACTGTTGCTTAGGTAAGACAACATATTCATTGCGTACCGTGATAATAGTGTCACCTGGTATTTGGAGTCTCATGATCTGGTCATATTGTAATACTCCCAAATTACTTATTTGCCACAATATTTGTGGTGGTTCAAAACATATAGGTATTATCACTAGTATGGGAATCACATGTCACAGCACGTGTGCATATTGATTTGGTGAATTCCATACTTTTACCATAGCTAAGGGTGGTAGGAATACAGTGGGATGATCCAATAATCTAGTTACATTGGTCTCACCTATTCCTAAGGGTAACCTATTGGTTTCAATTCTATTTAACTCATTAACTAGATAAGCATGTGCTTCAGCAGCTAATTGAGAGCAAGCCAATTTTATATAGCTTTTGCTAGACATATTATAAAGTGAGTTATAAAAATAGGCTGGTATTTGTGCAATAATTTGAACATTTTGTAAGGTTTCTCTAAATGCAAACCAATCAATTTCTTCATTATCAGCTGCTAATTTTACAGTAGTTGATAATGGTCCAGTAGCCATATCTTTTAAAGTCATTTCCAAAGAACGAATATGACCTTTTTAAAACCATAGAATCAATACCATTAGCAATTCCTAATCCTGAGCCTAACCAACCTCATACGTCTCTTTTATGACGAGAGAAGCCTGGTGATGCTTCTGCAGGAATTTGAAATGACCATATATTGTGTCTATTATGGTATTGATTTAAAGTATTATTACAATACTGTTGCCACACTATTACCGAAGCCCGATCTCTACATTGAGATGGTAACCATGGAAAAGGCAAATGTAGCAAAACATTATAATACTCCAATTTACATGGATAATATAGAGGATATACATTTTGTGTCAAGATGATACCATCTGATGGGGGCAAAAACTTTTGCCCTGGTATTCCTTGTTTTTGATACACTATATCCCATGCCCCAAAATTATGCCATGCTGTTAAGTTAACATTACAGGACATTCCTGGCCAATGTGTCTCTTTAAAGATACGCTCATATGTTAACAATGGATATGCATTTTTTAATGGTAACACTGTAAAAAATTGCTTTAATCCTACAGTATATATTCTAGTTGTATTATACAGGAAATGCCACATATTACGTCTCGACCCTCGAGAATAATTTAATGCAATTGTATCTAACGTGGAACGGATATAAATCCCTCTCTGGGTTGTTGTGTTTACTACATACATCACCATGCCAGGCCAGGCTTCTGTCGAGCATCCCCATGTCGCATTTTGACATTGTTCAGCACAAATAAAATACCATTTGACAAGAAGATATCCAGTGCGTTCATGTTGTTCTCCCAAGAGCACTGGGAGACCCCGTGCAGTACACTTTGTGACGTTTGGGCTGTTCAAACTGTTCCAAATTTGCCCTGGACATCCATTCACCTTGTTAGAAGTTACCAGGGTTAGCAAGGTACTACACAGTATAAGTACAGGAAACAGCATTGTACTTTACCTAGTGGGAGAAACACAGCAGTATCAGTTGTTACCATTTAAAGACTGATACAATTTACATTGGTCCACATGGACCCATTTGGTCTCTGTAAACCCTCATCGAACTCGTCGGTCCTGAATGACCCATGGTCCCAAAACATCGATGACGTTATAGGGTCCCATCCAGTTAGCATCCCATGGTCCCTCTTGGCCAAAATTTTTCACCATGACGTGATGACCCCTTTCAATGGGTGGTATCACTTTATCGTCATGCCTCTGTTTATTTTTCCAGTGAGTCTGTGCCATATTTCTGGCAGCGTGGGGTAAATAAACAGCTAACTGATTTTGTAGGTGTTGCAAAAACACATCAGTTTTGATGCGGTCCAACACTGGTGTTGATCTGGATCTGAAGGATAATACAGCCGCATATCTCATCCAGTCATCAGTTGATATGGGCTATAGCCAGTACTCTTGTTTTCAGTACCTTTAATACCCATTAGGATTCCTGGTAAGTGCGTCACCCACCCTTTACCAGTATCCAACACTGCCTTTTCAGTGTATTTTTCAGAGTGCGATTTAACCTCTCTACCATTCCGGATGATTGTGGATGGTACGGTAAATGCAAACGTTGAGTGATAGCCAAAATATCACACAAAGCTGTCATTACTTTCGCTGTAAAGTGAGTTCCTCTATCACTTTCAAGTATTCTGGGAAAACCCCAATGTGAGAACACCTGTTCCCATACTGCTTTTGCAGTAGCTGTAGCACTATCATTTCATATGGGTTATGCTTTTACCCACTTGGAAAATATGTCAACAATGACTAGTAAATAACAGAACCCCCACTTTTACAGTAGGCAAGGGCTCCACATAATCAATTTGTAAGCTGGACTAAGGACCATCCGCCAAGGGGATCCGCCCTAATGGAACCCTTTTACCAGACACTGGAGGATTCATCTGTGCACAGATGAGACAAGCCTCCAGGCATTGCTTGACATCTTTTCCCATTTTTGGCCACCAATATTTTGTGTCAATATTTTACAAGTTTTGTGGAGTCCACAATGACCTCCAATTTGATGATTATAATAATATATTTTCTAAATGAAGTGGGTGGTATCCACTTCCTAAACCCAGGCTGTCGTTCCCATACTACCATATCTTCCCATACGGAAACATGCTTGGTTGCACACTGTCTAGTGTCTTTCCATTGGTTCCGACAACCTACTATTCAAGCATCTGTATCTTGGATACACCCCAAACTTGGGACTTGTGAGATGGCAGCTGTTCATTCAATATGGTGTTTGTCAAATTCGTCCATCTCCCACAATTGTGTAGAATCACCTCCTAGAGGGTCTACCCATAAGTTTGTTTGTTGGGTGCAACTTGAGCAAGATTATCCACTAAGTTATTGTTTAACTCATGGATATCCTTTGGATTCTTTTGGTGAGCTCTTACTTTACAAATTGCTATTTTCAAAGGTGTTTGAGCTCCTATGTCCCATATATGTTGTAATATGGGAGCAGATGCGACAGGTTCTCCACATGCTGTCCACATTTTTCATTTAGTCCAAATTGTCAAAAAGTCTAATAAGGTATTTACCACAAAAGCACAGTTTGAGAAGATATTAATAGCTTCCCGAGGGTAAGCCATGATAGCTCCATGGACTGCCTCTAATTCTGCTGTAGGGGCAGAGAATGATGATGGACATCGTACTAATATTTTTGATTAGTACTCGGTGTCCATATGGCATATTCTTTATGGAAATGTCCATTTTCCCAAAAATGAGAGCCATCCACATAAACATATTTTGCTTCAATATTTGGTTCTGCAACAAATATGGGTTTAAAATCAATTCCCATTACAGTTCCACAATCATGTGCCTGTCCCTCCCATGTCATTAATTCAACTAATGTAGGTGAGGTACATTTTTTACAGTGATATTTTTCCCTTGTAGAGCTAAAGCCCATTTAACTAGTTGCTGTGAAGACACACCTCTCACATCCCTTTTCATGTGTCTCTTCCACAGGTGTTAATTCACGAGAAAAATATCCCACAGGACGTGACGTCCCTGCTCTCTTTTGTAACAGTACTGCATTGATTACCTGATCTGTCTCATGTACTTGTATTACAAAATCAGAGGATTCAGAAGGACTAATAAGAGCTGGAGCTGTCATTAGTGCTTACTTTAGAACCAGAAAAGCTATCTGATGTTCTGGTTCCCATCTGAGGATGTCAGTTTCTTTTCCTTCCTTTAGTAGATTATACAGAGGTTTTGCCATGCTAGAAAAGGCTTCAATAAAATCTCTGTAAAATCCTACCATGCCCAAGAACTGTCGTAATGCAGTCCTTGTCTTGGGTCTTGGTAACTGCTGTATTACCTGATTCTTATCAGGATCCACTGTTCGTCCTTCTTTGTTAAAACATATTCCCAAAAAAGTAACTTGTGACTGTCCAATTTGTGCTTTGCTAGGGTTCAGGTTTAACCCTCCTTTACCTAAGACTGTTAGTACCTCATTCAATAAACTAACATGCTCTTGATATGTATCAGTCTGCAATAAAATATCGTCAACGTATTGTATTATTGCTTCTGGTACTGAAAAACCCAATAATATTTCTGCTAAACATTGATGAAATAAAGTGGCCAATGAGTGAAAGACTTGTGGCAAACACTGGAATGTGTATTGCTTATCCTGAAAGGTAAAAGCAAACTTATACTGACTATCTGGATGTACAGGGATAGACCAAAATCCATTTGACACATCTAGTACAGTATAGATAGCTATAGTGGGAGACAACCGAGATATTAAGTCCGGTAGTCTAGATACCACTGGGATGACTAAAGGTGTTACTTTATTCAAGACCCTATAGTCTATAGTCAGTCCCCATGTACCGTTTGCTTTTCGAACCGGCCAAGGAGGGGAATTAACAGTTGAACATATAGGTCTAATGACCCCTTGTGACTGTAACTGTTTCAAAATAATTCCAGGGTTTTAAATACTTGATTAGCAGTTTTTTTCTTGGGACAATACTAACTGTTCAGAAAGTATTTATGTAAGTTTTCTAGAAGTGTTATGTTTGTTAAACACAGTGAGGCAGGTGCTATGCATTTTCACAATGTTTTAGCACTTTTATGAGCAAAACGCTAATCAATTTTTAGAGTTAAATAAAACCCTGAATTCCTACCTCTTCCTGTGCTTCCTTTGGAAACGCATATTGCTTTTGTGTCGGTGGGTCTGGTCCCTCAGTCTGGACCTCCATATTAGACACTCGTCCACACTCTGTAGCATTCTTAGCCCAAATTGATTCATGTCTTTGTACAACAGATTTTATCTATCGTGGCACCTTCCTCCATAAATCACTCATGATAAATCTTTAATGACTTGATTGTGTATACACTATGTGAGTCATCCACATTCGGTCCTAGGTTAGTAGTGCTTCTTTTCCATAAAATCATGTTACTAAGATCTACTACTAAACCATGCTGTGCTAGAATGTACATACCCATAATGGTACCTTCATGTGTGTTACATTTCCAAAACATCCATTTCAATTGTTGTTCACCTATTTGAACCATAACTGGGTTTGTCAAAATATGCTGTTATTACGCCCCCTAAGAAACCTTGCAAATTAATCTGTCATTTCCCGCGAGTTGCTAAAGGCATATTATACAGTAGCACCAGTATCAACCAATATCACAGTCTGGCAGTCCCTAACCATTGCTGATATTGTTGGATGCCCTTCCTGATCGTCTTGTAATTGACCAAGGATTTGGAAGGTAGGGGCTTCGTCCTGTTATTTCTGTTTCTTCTCATCTCTAGCGAGAAGCTCTTCTTCATTCTCCTCTTCTTCTTCTTCACTATCACTAGGCGTAGTGGGTTCCTTTCGAACCGCTACAACTATCATAGTATTAATCAAATTACTAAGCATTTCAATACATTTTTGTAAATCTGCCTTACCACTAGGTTTAGCATCACTCTCCAGATTCTGAGCACGTCTTCTTTCTAAGACTTGCTGCTTCTTTCCTTCCCGTATCTCCACCTTTTACCCAACAATCACGTTTCAAGTGGCCTACTCTATTACAGTTGTGACAGATAATCCCACCTTTGCCTTCTGTTTTGACTATGGCTGGTACACTCTTTTTATCTTTCCCTTTGTCCGGGATCTCATCTTGTTGCATATGCCACCAATCGGTAAGCAACTCTTCCTTTCCTGCAGCTCGATTTTCATGTTTACATAACATTCTTATGGACACAGGTGCAATAGTAGCCTGCTGATCAATCAAACTCAGGAAAGGTTCAGTATCTTTACTTGGGGCTGCTACACCTCCATATGTTACATAAGCAGCATGCAAACGATTGATGAACATTACTGGGGACTCTCCAGGTTGTAGAGTGATCTCATAGATCCTACTCCAGTGTGAGACACCCATGCATAGATTGTAAGGTGGTTTGGATCTCATCAACTGTAGCCCAGTTTGAATCAATCTCCGGACAAGTTTGGCTACCAGTCATTTTTGCTGGCAGACTCTGCAGCAATACTGCAGGAAGTGACAAAGTGACTATTTTACAAGCATCTTTATTTGTTAAATTAAAGTTAGCTACTAATGTCTTTAATTTTGCACAATAGGGTACTGGATTCTGTCCAGGCTCCCACTTGCCCAGTTGATCTACCAACTGCATCGACTCTGGTATAGTCAAATCTCATTGGGAGATTTTTTGCGTATATTCGATTTTATCAATAGCTTCTTGCTCTTTTTGCTCTTGAGCACGTGCCTCCTCATCCTCAGCCAATCTTCTGAGCTTTACTGCCTTTTCCTTTTCGCACGTGTCAATCTTCTCCTGCAACCGTTTTTTGTGGGCATCATCATCATCGGGTTTTCAGGTTTTATAATTCTCTATTTGTGCATCTAATACTTGTATCTTATCCTGTATGGACTCTTTCATGTCAGGAGTTAACCTAACCAAACTTCTACAAGGTTTTGGTATTTTGCTGCTTTCTCTGACCACTTTAAAAGAAAATGGTGCCATCTTTTTCTTACTACATAATGCAATAATTTCTTCTAAATCCGAGTCCTAGGACTCGCTCTCTGATTCTGAGGTATACTTGTGCTTTCCAAAACAACCACATGGAACAGGCCTATACTGTGGTTGGATAGGCAGCTGCTTGTATTTTTGTACTTGATGCCATAATTCCAAAGAAATCTGGCATTGTACCTGGGCTTCTGCTTGCAAGGTATACAAAGTTTGCTCTTTGTATGCTATGTCTTGCGCATGTTCTTGGTTAGCATGATCTAATTCCTATATGGCTTGCTGTAGCTGCCGAGATAGATCACTAATCTGGCTTGATTCCGTTTATTAATAAATTTAATATTTTCTTCCAATTGGTTATTCTTAATCATCAAACCACATCCTTCTCCTTGAGAAACATTTAATTTGTATTCACTATTCTTAGTCTCTGTGACATATGTGGCTATATTTAAGCAATGAGCATCATCTTTGTCTAACATTTCTTTCTTCAACTGACACATCCTAGCAGTTATTTCTAACTGAAACTGTATGTACATTTGACATATGTTAGCTAACTTGGTTTTATCTGATTTACTTTTCTCATTATGGTCTGTACATTGTTTAATTAAACAGAAGTACGCATCTTCCTGCTTTTCAGGAGAGCTATATGGACCTTCTTTAAGGTTCGCCTCTAAATATTTACGTAATATGGCATCCATACTTAGGTCAGTAGGTTCACTGGGAAATCACGTCTGACTTCACCTCAATCTTCCTAATGTGTTTTCCAACCTCCTTCCGTATATGAGTAATTAGTTCAGGTATGGTAGGCGTTCCTTACAGTTGCTTCCTTTTCTTCTCAGTTCTTTTGGATGTCATCAGCAACCATATAGACTGTCTTCAGACATCCGAGTCACGGCACCAATTTGTAAGGGTTAAAAAGATAGCTGTGTTGTGTTTTTCTATCTCCAGATAAATCAAGCCACACCAAATGAATGTTTCCTTCTGGTTTATTTTCTGTTTGCGAGTCTTCAACATCAATACAAGTATTCTGGTCAACTTCTCAAATACAAATATTTCTGGCTTTTGTTTGGTGCTAACTTATTCAGTTTTATACAAGGTTTATATAATGTTTTCCTATCTTAAAAACTACTAACTCCCTAGTATAGGCCAATCATATAACAAGATAACCTATTAATCTTAGGGTGTGGTGAATAACAGTCAAAGCATAGAGATGACTATATTGCACACAACATCTCAAGGTGTTTGTCACATATAATTCTTGCACAATCTCATAAGTATAGAAGGTTCTTTGTGTGCACACCATCCATAAACAGGTAATGCCATCCTAATAAGGGCATACTGTCCTGTTCCAGTTCACCGTAGAACATCTACATGCTGACCATTATAAAATCATAAGGTAAAGTGTTGTGTAATCATCACAAGACAGGCATCACAAGACTTTCAACTAGGTCTTGTGAGAAACTGTCATAGCTAACAATTTAAGTAAACGCATTTGGTTATATAGTATAAGAAATTATACTGAAGCATTCTGTAAAAGGCTATATTTTAATACTCCGTTTAACTATTATAAAAGGTTATACTGAAATAAATGTTATACTACAAAATGTTACACCACTGAAAGTAGCAATAGTTGTTCCACTGCACAAGAATGGCGTATATGCAGTCGAAAACTTCAGACCCATTTCAATCCTCTGCCCCATAGCGAAGATACAAGAATGTCTAATTTTCAACCAACTTCAGTCTTGCCTGGAATGTCATCACCTGCTGATTGTCAGCACAGTTTTAGAAAGAATTACAGCACCCTCACAGGCCTTACCAAGGTATCCACAGATGTTCTTGGCTCACTTGACAGAAAGCGTTACACCGGGGCCATATTTGTAGATCTAGCTAAGGCCTTCGATTTGGTAAACCATAAGCTTCTGTTGCACAAACTACATTCTCTGGGCATGGACCGACAGTCTCTCTTTTGGTTCCATAATTACCTATTCGGCCGCTCCCAAGGAGTAAAATGGTCAGGGGCTCTCTGCTTATTTAAAACTATAACTCACAGCATACCCCAGGGATCAATCCTGGGGCCCCTTCTGTTCTCTCTGTTTATAAACAAATTACCCATGCACTGTGGTGGGTCCTTGGTCAACTTTGTGCTGATGACATCGTTTTATACCACCCATCTTGTGATATCCAATGGCTTAATCATAACTTGGAAATGGACTTCCATACACTCGAGAAGTGGTTCCTTAAGAATCACTTGGTCCTGGCCTGCTGGAGCAGTGGTTGGATTTCCGCTTCTGATGCCGGCGACCCGGGTTTGGGAATGGACCCGCGGGGCCGACCAGGGGGAGAGGGATTGAGGACCCCTAGGGCTGCTCTCCTTCTCTGGGAGGAGGGTTGGGTGTGTTCGGAGCATGAATGACTGCTGGCGGAGGCGGGGGAACACAAGCGCTGGTACCTAGCACTGGAGGCGCGGGAGGGAGGGATATCATTGCGTCCGCCCCTAAGACTAAGGCAAGAAAACCTCATTGGCTGCCGTGGATGACGCACGTGCCTGGCACCGCTACTTTCTTTGCTCTGCCTCTCCCGCTGACCAATTACAGCTCCAATGTGCCATTCTACCCGGAACCCCACCCTGGGGTGGAAGCCAGGGAGGCTGTGCCGTTCATTACTGGCACCTTTCCTGACGGAGATGGGCTGGATACGGACATCGGCCCCACCCTGAAGGGGTAAGTCAGGGGGTATCAGTTGGGGGAGGAGAGCAAGGCAGTGGTGTGCAGGAAGGAGCCGAGGGTCTGGTGGCCAGTGGCAAAAAGAGGAAAATAAAAAATAAAAGCAAAATTAAAAAAAAAAGAATCACTTGGTCCTTAACACCAAAAAAACACAAATCAATGCTTTTTTTCAACTCCTCTGAAAAAGCGGCTCCCCGTGGTACATTTCATATTCATTCTACTACAGGGGAAACACTTGAATTGGTTAATTCTCTCAAATGCTTAGGTATCTTGCTAGACCCCTCTCTCTCTCTCTCTCTCTCTCTTGTTTGAGTTGCACGTAACACATACTACAAAAAAAAACTCAGTTAGAAACTCGGCTTGCTTTACAGCCTACACCCTCTCCTCTCTCATGTTTCCTGTCAAAAGATTGCCCCCTCTTCCCTATACTTTTCTGTGGCCCCCTCTACTACTATCTGCCAAGACCACCATACTCTCCCACCTGAGAATGCTGTACTACAGGGTGGGACAATTCACTCTTGGAGTCAACTTGCGCCGCAACCACTGCAAGGTTTTAGTCATTAGGCTGGCCTGGCTATGACCAATGATTGCAGTTTTCCTTCCTTTGCTTTATCTACAAGCTTACCTTCCTCTTCTCTTCCCCCATCTGAGCGACATGCTGAAAAGTAAACCGTCTCCATGTCTACTCAGGTCCGCCTCAGCACCTCTGCTGAACACTTCTTATTCCTGCCTGATGATCGGCAAGCATTCATTTGCCTATTCTGCATCTACCACTTGGAATGCACTCCCCTTCTCTATCCTCTCCCTCTCCTCTCTTGTTTTGTTCAAGCGCTCCCTCTCCGCGTACCTACTGCAGCCTAAACGCTGTACCTGTTTTGCCTAATTGTTGAAACACACAGCCTAACTGAGGGAATCTGTTTTTGTAGTCTGTTCTCTGCAATTGCTTGCTACCTGTGAATATTTTTGTTAACAACCATGTGCCATCTGTGGTCTATTATTTTATGTATGTTCAAGTGTTGGGTCTCCTTCTGGTGTACAACCGAGATTCTGCTTTGGTCTATTCTGTATGGAATATTTATTTGCCCTGTTTACTGTGGTCACAATGCACTAATGTAAATTTGCTGTATATCTTTTTCACACTTACCTTGTACTATAGTGTATATATGCTGTATATATTTCTTCTCACTTACTTTGTATAGATATTGGCACATGTTCTTATGCTTGTGCACTAGACCCGGGTCACTCCTGAAAAGGGACTGCATTGTCTCAGTGGGCTTACCAGGTTATCAAAATTCAAATAAATAAATAATAAGCCTAGGGGCTGCTAGGCTACAAGGTCGGAATCAGGACCCAGAGGACCACATAAAAGATTTCATTGCAGATGAATGAATGAGGGTGGGGGTGGTGGGGGGACATAAATCACAGTGGGCTCGGCTGACCTGCTGCATTGGACGGCGGCCTCATGACAAAGAGGCTTTTCATCTTAAAGCGCTGGGGCTTATTTAGACAGTCAAACGTCTGTATGCTTTTTTACAATACAATTACATTTGGCATATACGTTTCAGTGTTTTGTGCTTTTTTCCTGGAGAACAGCTTTGTTGCCTGTTGTCTGATCCTTTTACTTAACACCCCCAGGGCCCCCTGTTGGTGCTTTTAAACAGCAACTCTGCGCTTCAGCATGTGCTTTCATAAATGAGGTGTTTCTGCTGTTACAATTTACTAGAGAATATATTTTTTTTCATTTCCAATGTTCCTTTCTAAGATTTACAGCACATCTTGGTAGTCCAGCTAAGAAATCTGCATAGAAGACATTTGAAAACATGTGCCTCTCCCTTGTTAACCTCACAGTGCCTTTATTTATGACATCATAGTACTCACCATGACAACAGACTGTGATGTCACAAACAACAGTTGTGTGGTTAGCAGGGGAGAGTCAGATGCATTTTGAAATGACTCACTGAAATAATTGCTGCAGTAGTGACAATATTTAGTAGACCAACAGCAGGGAAAAGTAAGAGAAAAAAAATAAAACTAGAAAACAATGAAGTTAAAACAGAATTGCTGTAAATCTAGTGTTTTTAAAGGAAAACAGTCAAAATTAGGGGGCTCCTGCCCCCCGAAAGGCTTACTCTCTGGCTTAGGTTTATTCAGTAAAAGCGGCGGTTTTCTTGCGCCGCAACTGAGTTTATTTTATTTTCTAAAAGTCTACGACCCGAAGTATGGCGGACGCGGGGGGCGCTCCATTAACTGTAATGATGCAGCGCTGCACTGCTCGCTTCAATACAAATGTATTGGCAAGCCTTTCGGGGCAGGAGCCCCCTCATTTTGACTGTTTTCCTTTAAGCTTTTTATTATAATAGAGAGTTACTCTTTAACTACTTGTTTGCAGTTGGATTGGACCAGAACTGCAGTGAGGAATTCAGAGTCTGGGCTTGGGGGGCTTCAGGTGTCGTCTTAAGTTGAGAATAGGGACCAAGACTACGGGGGGTGGGGTTAAGGGTGTTGTAGTGATCTCTTTAGTACCTGCACACGCTTTTTGAAGTCCAAGCATTGCATTGCTTAACCTTGATAAAAAATGGCCACCCAGGTAAAACTGACCTATGATGATGACAGCTGCTTGCATGCTGAGTGACTGTGCTGGGGAGGGTATTATTTTTGGATTGGAAACCAGTGAGACCACAAGCAGGAGGATAAAAAACAAGGAAAGTTATGTGCCAACTTACACTGCAGAAAGAGTTTCCGGACCCTCACTGCTACCTTCATCACCAGCCAGCCCACAGCAGGCAGCCATAGCAGCAGGACATTAAGGTGGGGACTGAAACATGGGAGGGGAGACAAGATTGAGGAAGGGAGGACTTTATTTCTGGCCCATCACAGGCTCCTTTGAGTTTGTACTGGGTAGAGGCAGGTTTTTGGATGTGGAAGCGGATGATTTTGACTACGATGTCTTAGCTGGCATCGGAACAGAATCTGAGTCGGAATCAAAAAGTTCTGGTTATCTGACATACACACAACAGGACACGATCAACAGATTCTGAATACCATTGCTGTGAACCACAGTTATCACAGCACCCAAAACTGTCCATTGTATCCACACTGTGATAGTCAATATTGTGACATCCCTAGTGGGGGTGAGGATTGGGAGGGGGGGGAGTGTGTGTGTGTGTATTCTTGTGTGCAAGCATATGGAGTCATGCACATGAGTGCTGTTAAGCTTGAGCATATACATCAGTGTACATGCTTGAGTGTGCCCACATGTGTGGAGCAGCTCCCACAGTGATGACATGGATCACAGACTATTAGGCAGATATCTTAGGCACAGGAACATAATCACATTTTTTTTAATTTCCAGGACTGTTGTGTTAACAACTTTGTGAAAATGTTAAATGTTGTGTCATTATGACACAGTTGTGAGTCATGCAGTTTAATAAAACATCTGAACTCTGAAACAGCCTGCAGCAACACAATGCAAGAATCACTATCTTTATGGCATACTCTAATGTTTATTCCCATTAGCAGTCTTGAAGGTGACAGCTGACCTTTTCCTCATGACATCATGAAGTCACTGGCAGTTGGATTCCATCTCGAATATACTGTATGTGCAGCCAGAGTTAGCATTTTAAAATAGGAGCGTAGGAAAGAAAAAGGAGTGTCCTTCTAAAAGAAAAATTATTTAGAATATGATTTTGGTTATCTGCGAGCGTGTGTGTGTGTCTGTGTATCTACAGGAATGGACATGGTCAGTAGCTATTTCCACAAGGCTACCCAATTGTTGCTAGGAATATCAAAAGAGTAGTCTTCAGAGCCCCTTTGCGTTAACTCTTTTGCTGAATGTAGCTGATAACCTATCACTACTTTACCAATTTTCACTTTTATTAAACACATTCACAGGGCAGCCCAGTGGCACCAGCGGTCGTGCATTGTGCAACAATGTGGAAGATGCGTTTTTGCAAATGTACTCCTTGCACTGGGCCAGTGGTATCTTAGCTGTATGCCAGAGGCAGCACACTCATTCTGGGGAGAGGGTTGGAAACCTTCCACTACTTTAGATCCCCATGCAGCAATAGGCCTTATTGTGTGGGTGATCACACACTAACGACCTCAGATCGATTCACAGGTGGTAGTACTATTGGGAACGCATAATGATGAGATGTGAGCTGATCTGTAATGGGTGATTGCAAACCTCCGTGTCTACAACTATCCCCATCCACTACCATCTGTACTGAATACATCCCTCTGGTGGGAGCAGGGACCTTATCATGGGATTTATATAAGCCTCTGATAGTAATGCCATGGGGGCATTGGGAAGAAGCTTTCTGTGGCCATTGGACAGCCAAGACAGACTCAGTGTCAGTGGCTCAGTGTCAGTGGCTCAGTAGGTAGCACACTCGCCTCTGAGGCTGGGAGATCAGAGGGCTGTGGGTTCAGTTCCCACATCTGGCACTTGGGTTAATATCCTAGTACTGACACTGTAGTGCAGCATGAGAGGGGTGCTGCACTCCTGAGGTGCCGTCTTTCGGATGAGACATTAAACCGAGGTCCCATCTGCCTGGATTGGTGGTAGTTCAGGTGGATGTTAAAGATCCCATGGCGCTTATCGAAAAGAGTAGGGGAATTTTTTATTAAATGGAGGACTCCAAACAAAATACAAGGCAAGACATGAATCAAAAAAGGAAAACAAAAAGAAACATCAAGTCAACCAATTATGACAATTCACCCATAAAGCAGAGCATTTAGGTTGACCAAAAGTTTTCATATCAAAGTTATGGACAGTATGGAGAGTCTGTAATACATTGCAGAAAAGGTCATCAAAAGAAACAGTACGTTGTTGAGTAGACCAAAAGGATCTAGATTGCCAAATATAAAATCTAATAACAAAGAAAACCAAAAGTAAAGTGTCTGCAGGATACGAGACCATTCACCCTTATGTAAACCATACATTAATGTCGCATAAGATACTGAGAAAACAAAGGTTCCTGCCATTTGTTTGCTAGCCAAACCAGAAAGGTGCAATATCGAGCACTCTAAAAAAGATGTTTCTGTGTTTCCAATTCTGAATGACAGAAACACAGTACACCATCGTTCACATAACTGTTTGTGTTTATAGGTACTACCACTGGCATTCTACCATGAGATCCCAACCAAACACTATCCCAAATAAAAGCAGGTATCCGTCCATGGGAGAGTAATTTTAGAATCCTATCTTGGGACTGAGGAGGACAATCTGGAAAAATCAAGGGTTCTGAAAAATCAGCAGAAACCATAACAGTATATAACTGCTTTCGATGCAAGGTTTCTAAATGGGAAATAGTTAAGTTCCATTTTAATTAAACAAAAAAACCCTTTACCATACGGAGGAATAAGGGATACTTTAGACAAAGAATTCCAATTAGTAGTTCTCCAGAATGGTAAGCATTTTAAAACCACAAATTAACAAAAGGGGACCAGGACTGTAAACCAAGTCGTAACAAAGGACAAAATTACAGGACAAAATATACTAAGATAAAAGCTATAGGATGTACCATACCCTCCACCCTGACTAATAGGCCTATAAATAAATCCCCTTTTAATGGGGTTTAGTCTACTCCCCAAGCCTGAAAAAACACTATATAAGGCGTAAAGACAGAGGAAGGGGAGAAACACATAACTTAAAACCAAAAAAATGGGCAGTAGTAGAGTTTTAATTAGCAAAACCCTTTTACGTTTAGCTATTTGTTTCCCCTTCCAACGAGCCACGACAGATTGAGCAATAGTAATCTTTTGGGACCAATTAATTTGCATCATATCAATATCACCAAATACAATTCCTAAAATGGTTATTGGAGCCTTGGAAACATGAATTCCTGCTAGAGTGCCAGATTCAGGAATGGGGAAGGGACCAAAAGGAAAACTCTTACACTTACCATAATTAATTTTAGATCCGAAGCTTTAGAAAATAAATCCAAAATTGCAGCAAACCGAGGTTCCTCTTGAAGTGAGTGTAAACAGACCACCAAATCATCTCGTATGCCAAGATTTTTATCGGTGAAACAGTATCTGCCGGCCGCACCAGTTAAACCACCATCAGCACATACCATACTGATAAAATATCAATATAAAAACATATAGTAAAGGACTTACAGGGCATCCTTGCGAGCGACTCTCTGAACAGCTATAGGAGGACCACACCAACCATTAACATTAGGTATCAGATAAGCGAATGATAAAGTAACGGATCAATTAATGAATAATCTGGGAAGACCATATGCTTTTAAAACCAAAAACAGAAATTTGTGTGAAACATAATCAAATGCCTTTTCCTGATCCAGACTAAGTAAATAACCTTGCATTGTACCAGTTTGAGATGCGAAAAAGTTCACGGATAATCAATAAATTATCGTTCTGGGATGACCTGGTAAAGAACAAGTTTGATAAGGACTTAACAATAAATCCACTATTGGTGTAAGCCTACGTAATAAGATTTTACTTAAAATCTTTAAATCAGTGTTCAATAAACTTATTGTCCTCCAATTTAAGTAAATCTGTTTTCAAGCCCTTTTAAAAGTAAAATAACAAGTGCGTGATTCATAGAAGGAGCCAGGCGAGCAGATGTCAACATATCATTAAACAAGGATGTTAAAAGTGGAACTAAAGTAGTGTGAAATGTCCTATAAAAGCAACCCCAAAACCATCAGTACCAGGAGCAGAGTCTACATTCAAAGAAAAATAGAATCTTTCACTTCCAACTCAGTATTATGGTGCAACAGGCGAGTACTATCCAGAGAATTCAAGTGAGGCAAATGTAGGTTGTCCAGGTTCAATAATTCCGGTTGAACATGATCATCTACACTATACAAGTTAGTTAAGTAATTCGTCACCACCTCTAATAAAGCAGCTGGAGACCGAACTAGGTCTCCAGAATCTGTTGTCAATTCCGTAATAACACGATTCACTATTCTGTTCTTACAGTCAGTAAATGGATCCAAGGCGCCCTTATGTAATTTTAAACCAAATCGATGTTCAAAATCAAGAGATTTAGCTCTATCATATCTGTACTGAAACATGAGTTTTTTCACCTGGCCAATCTGAGCACTGTAATCCAAACCTTCAGTTTCAGTTAGAGAGATTAATTTTTGTAATTGCGATCGCAATTTCAAATATTCCAAATATTGAGAATTGCTTTTCCTTTTGGAATATTTTTGAAAAAATTGTTTCCAAACACTTTTAGAATCTTCCCACCAAGAGACAACATCATCGTAAACATCCAAGACAGATAATCTAGCAGTAAATTCTAGCTGCCAAGCATTCTGAACAGATTCATCTAATAACAAGGAGTCATTCATTCTCCAAATATTCCGTTTACAACGAGGAGCTCCATCCCAAGACACTCGTACTGTTAAAGATTTGTGATCTGAAAATTCCCAAATATTCAACATAACCTTAGCTATATGTAAAGAAAGTGAAAGAAAAATAAAATCTATACGTGTAGACAACTGATTTTTAAAAAATGTCCTACCCCCATCAGAATGAATGCTCCGATAAGCATCCCTAAGTTGAGCCGTGTCTAAAATGTGAGTCAGCCTCTGAGAATCACAAAACAATTTGGATGTCTTCATCCCTCTGTCTCTGGTATCGAGAACACAATTGAAATCACCTGCCCAAACAATGAAATGTGAAGTATACAAATAAGGGTGTATATGTTCAGAAGCGCACCCGTTAAAGCTTTGGTCTGTGGTGCATATATATTAATCAATCGGAATCTTTCAGTACCAAAATTAATATCTAACAAAAGAGCACGCCCCGGAGAAATATCAACCATTTTGGATACCCGTAACGATGAATTTGTAAACAACACCCTACCCGGCACAAAGATCTTCGCCATTAGACCAAAACGACATTCCTAATGACCAAAGATTACGTGCTCGCTGAACTTCATAACTAGTCTTCAATCTGGTATCCTGGAGACAAACAATATCAGCATTCAAATTAGGTAAACAAGTCAAAGTCGTAACCATTTTTTTATGGCTTTTGATACTATTAACATTAATAGAAGTCACAGTTAAGGAAGTCATCATGATAGGGAAAAAAAGGGAAACACCTGTAAACCCCATTTATGCTAAGACTATCAAGGAACTTTAGACACGCGCCGTCTCTGAGAACGCCTCGGAAAAATGTCAATCTTTCCTGTATCACCATCCTCCCCTTCTGAAAAGGTGTCATTAATCAAGGAGGCCTTAGAAGAGCGATCGGACTCATCACCCTCTGACTCTTCCTTGGAACCCAAAACTGCATAGCTATTACCCACTTTCCAAGACTCTGAAAGAGTAGTACTCATAGATGCCTTAGACTCATGTTGAGGAGGAACTAGTTTACCTGATCTGTGACGTTTTTTTGCAGTAACTTTCTTAAACGGGACTTCTTGGGATAAAGGAGGGGGCATATCAGAAATCTCGTCGTGAGTCACTGGAGTGGGTACAGAGGATGTAGACTGGAAGGTCTCCGAGGTACCCTCTGCCAAAGGAGGTGATTGTACCTTGTTTAGAACTTCTGGCACAGCTGGACTATCCAAACCAGTGCCTCCCGCTAGACTAGAGTCAGCTTGTGTAGGGGGGGGATGAAAAGTGTCAGAGGGTTTAGGAAGAACAGATCTACCCTGCTGGGCACCCGTAATTAAGTCTTCATGGGAGGTACAATAATCTCGGTTGTGTGAAGCCCATGGGCATTTGGCATAGCCATGTCCGGGCTGCTCACACAAATTACATTTAAATAAATTCGAACAACGTGCAGCTAAATGGCCAAATTCAAAACAGTGGGAGCAACGTGGAGTATCACAAGCAGTATTTAAACGGGATCTGGAGCCACATTTAAAACAGGCTTTGGGTTGTCCAACATAAAACAGACTACCTCTATCTTGTCCTAAAAAAAAAAACTATTCGGGAGGTGTTGTGGCCCAGTAGGAGATGAAAACAATTTAACCCTCATTTTCCAACCCCCATTCCAAATCTGTTCACTATCCAATATAGGTACTGGTTTATCCAAAATTTCACACCGTCTACGAAGCCAAAAAAGGATGTCTTCTATATGAACACCTTCATTACGGAATAGAACAGTTATCAATTTAACTAAAGGTTTGGTTAGAGGGACTGCAAAAGGGGTCAAGAGGAGTCCTTGACCTTCTGAAATATAGACCAAAAACGTTCCAAACCCCCAGAAGTTTTAAAGCTAATATCATAATTAGCATTCCCCAGATGTATCAGTGCATAAATGTCAGAAGATATAAATTTCATTGAACCCTTCAATAATACTTTAGCAACATACAGTCTGTCCGGAAGATCTTCTAAACCTCCCTTGTATAACAACCGCACAGCATTCCGACGAGGTGCAGGTTCTCCTGAAGTAGTAAATAAATCCGAAAGCTTAAAGGAGGGAGGAGGAACAGCTTCATCTACTCCAGAATGGGAAGTAAGAGTAGGTGGCAATCCAGACTTGGAAAAAGATTGACCAGCAGAAAATGCTGTATTACCGGCTGTAGTTGTATCAGTAACAGTATCAGAAAGAACAGGGCCAGGTATATCAGTACGTAATGGGCTATAAGCCTGTGAAGCATCCATGCTGTTATAGGATTGAACTTTAGCATCATTGGGATCTGGTATCCATTCTCCTGTAGGAGACTGCAACCAACCAGCCTCAGAGATAGCACGTTCTGGGGACCAAGGGTGAGAAACCGAGGAGTCTAAGTTGACACTCTGAGGTGGAGCAGCAATAACTGCAATGGCAGTAGGGGATATCGGAGGAGCACTTAAAGCCGTAGAATTCTCTACCGGTAGAGAAATAGCATCCTCTCCCCTACTGAAATCGTCCGTTGTAACAACACCAGCTACATCGGGAACAGGTACAGCAGCACACGGAAGTACAGCAGCAGTCATTCCGAAACGTTTTACTTGCTGCCCTGCGAGCTGTAAAACGGAACCTTGAACAGGCACAGTAGAGGCGGAGTGCAGTAAAAAAGTAGAAGTAGAAAGGTCAATCGACTTACTTGCTGCAGCCTCACCATGAGCAGTCTCCATGCTAGGCACATCGGAAAGAGCAGCAGACGACTCCAGTGTCTCTCCCATCGTTGCGCAAACCGCATGCGACCCAGAAGTACGGGAGGCTGTATGGGACAAGTTGAAAGCATCAGACCGCAAGTCTCCCAGTTCCCGTAATAGGCGTAGTTTCCGCACGTTACAACGTTCAGCATCCGCAAGAGCTTCTTGCAATAAACGCTCCTTTTGTTCGATAACTGTCGTATAATCCTCCAACAAACCTTCGGGGTCAGACTGTGCAGACACCTCGTTTGGAATCTTGGTAATAGTAAAAAACTCCTCGGGAAGAGACGCATCTTGCTGTTCAGACCCATTACTTGTCTCCTCCTGTGCAGGATAGGAAGCCCACTCCCTGTGCTCAGACACTTCCATCGACTCCGTCGGTTGGGACACAGTAGCCATCTTGCGTCCGTCCACCAAAGGTTCCCCCTCCTCAGAGTAGGGGAATTTCCCTGGTGTCCTGGCCAAATTCCCCTCATTCACTAAAAATACCACCAACAGCTTAATCTGGTTCAAGGTCAGTTGGTATTCATCTGTTTTCCCCTCCCCCGGGTCGTGCCTGAAAATAGGCAGGATTTGTCTAGTGCACTTACCCGGTCAACAAAAACGAAATAAATAAATAAAATAAATAAAGGCATTCAGTGAGCCTGAAGGAGTCAGATGGGAGTCAGGCAAGCAAAACAGGCAAAATACATGAACAAAACGCCACCTTTTTTTTTTTTTGCTTCCACAGGTCTCTGGTGCCCCACTCTTTCTGAACCCTAAGTGTCTTTAGTTTGCCCTCCTGACTCAGCTCCTACAATCAGCTGGCACTTCCAGGCTCCCCAGGTTGGTCTTCCATTCTTCTGTAGATCTGGCTTATCCCTGCTGGGCACCCCCCAATAGCTGGATTAACCAGAAGGAGAAAGCACCTTAGTCTTCATGGAGGCTGGGGAGGTTAGAGCCGATGCATAAAAGGGCCATTTGGCATGTGAGGAACCATCATCCAGTGCAATGCCAGGCCATTTTTCAATTGTTCTTGTAGTCTCTCCCCTCTCCACCCTCCTACTGCAGTGTGCACCATGTTGGCATCCTAGGGTGGTGGCAGCCAGTGCGTGGTGACCCACCTCCAAGACCTACTTTCTGAGTGGTGTGTGTGTGGCTCCTCTGTCCCTTGAGAGGAGAGCATCCTCGTGGACATGAACCTGGTTGCCAGCATACATCCCAGGTATTCAGTAGTATTCTCAGCTGTTTATAAATACCCATTGCCCCCACAGTGTTTTTTGAAGGCTAGTTCACTTTAGGCACAGGAAATGATGTTAAGCACAGATATGGTATGGGGCTAGTCAACATGTAGGAACTGTGGGGGTGCCTGTCCCCTAGGCTATGCTCAGGAGGGGGGCAGTTCCCCATGTGTAGAAGATTTGCTGAGCTCTAGGCACAGCTGGTAGCCGCATGGGAAGAGATCTCGCTGTTGCAGCACCATCTGGGCCAGAGGCAAACTATCAGCTCTGTCCCCCTAATGACCCACTGGCCCTGGGGGCTGGAGGGTGGTGGAGAAGGGTGGCAATGGCAGACAAGAGGGTTATGCTAAATTTCTTCAATACTGACTGCAAATCCTTGTTTACCACTAAAGGAGGCTCAGGTAACCTGTCTCCCCTGTATGGGCTGTGAGCTGGTCAGGAAAAGAGAACTGGCTGACGTGAGATGCCCAGAGAGGGAGGCAGGAAGAAGACAGCAAGGAAAATCTTAGTGGTCGGGGACTCCATGTGAAGAGAGTGTGGAGTGAGTGGTGGGTGGAGGAGAACAGGGGAGGGGGTGGTGAGATGCATTCCAGGTGCATCTGCCATTTAGAATATGGACATGATTGGGGGAATTATGGAGAGGTCAGAAGGGGAGGTTGGTGTGCTGGTACATTGAGGTGAACCAGTCCTTGGAAGCTGTCAAGCATTCTGGAAGCTGGGAAATGGACTGAAAGGTAAAGCAAGGTCCCTGACCTTCTCAGAAGTCTTTCCTGTGTGGGGCAAGGGGAAGGACAAGGTGAGGAGAGAGGAAATAGAGGTGTTAAAGAAATGGTTGAAGGGGTGGTGTCAGGAGGAAGGATATTACTATGTGGGTGACTGGGAGGACTTCAGGCACAGAATGCTCTTCATGGGCAATGGCCTTCACCTGACAAGAGATAAGATCCATGCACTTGGTCAAAAACTGAATGTTTACATAAGTGGACATTTAAACTGAGGAAGGGGGATCCCAATGCTAGGGAAACCATACAGGATGGAGGGGAACCTGCTAGGACTCCCCCAGAAATGGGGACTAGGAAAAGGGAGACTGAAAATGGCATGTGAGAGGCTTGAACTAGGTCAAGAAAGGGTGCCAATGAGAGGGGTCATTGAGCTCCAAGCACTGGTGGCAGATGCACAGTTAGACCTGGTGGCCATTACCAAGACAGGAGCCTTTGGGAATAAGAACTGGGACCTAGCAATACTAGGATATACCCATTATACAGTAAGTAGAACAGGGGTAAGGTCAATGGGGTGGGGTAGCCCTCTATGTTAGGGATGGCATAGAGGCCACAGAGGATGGATCGACTAAGAGGGTGGGTGGAATAGAACCACTCTGGGTGCAGCCGACAGCAACCTCAGGGAAGAAGTTGCGAATGAGGGTGGTCTACAGACTACTGGGATAAGGGGTTGAGGAGGATAAAGAAAAGGGGGAGGAAATTAAGAAGGGACCACAAAAGGGGAGACAGTGGTGGTGGGGGGAATTCAGTGTACCTGACCTAGACTGGGATACCCCAGCAGCTAGGAGCACCAGTAGTAAGGGCCTACTTGACACACTGTAAGGCTGCCTACCGGTATAGCTGGTCAGGGAACACACAAGGCAATCTACATTCTTGATGTGGTGCTTACCAACTTGGAAATGGTGAGTAGAATGAGGATGGAAAACACTGGGGTCTAGTGACCATAATACCCTATGGTTTGAACTGGCCCTGGGTAAAGGTAAACCCTACTTAAAAGCTGTAGTCCTGGATATCAGACAAGCAGATTTTGACAAGATGAGGAGACTATCGGGAAGAAAATGATAGCAGTGGATAATGTCGGGGGGCGGTGGAGGAAAAGTGGGAAGAAATTAGGGAGGAGTCTGCCTGAGGGGAACAGCATGTGCAAAGCATGACATTTGTTCAAAAAAACGTTTTCAGGAACCTAGCAGCATGACGATTTCGAAACAGCATTGCTCTGAACTATTTACAGGCTTCAGCCTTGTTGTTTTTTTGTGAGTCCAATTTATAAGAAAACAAAGCAAATGTATTTAGCAGTGATTTTTGTTTAAACGTAAAATGAAATAATGACAATTATTTAACTTTATTATCAGGACCACGACCCTTGATAAAGCTCAGCAATAATGAACAAAACCTTGGGGCTCAGCAATAATGAACGAAATCTTGGAGGTGTCAATCTCCGTTGTAGTGAAATAAATGATCTGGAAGAACAACCAAAATAAAAAGTGATTATTGGATGAACATTTTCATTGCTGTGGTGTTAGTTGTGTACCTCTGTTTAAAAAAATTAAAGGGGCAATTCATGAGGCAACTAAATTATGCTTTAAGGATAACAGACATGAGAGGCTAATCTGGATTTCTAATTAGGTAAGGGAGATGGTGAAGGCAAAAAAAGGGCCTTTACTGACTACGTGAAGTATCAAGGGGATGAGGACTAGTTAATCTACTACATAGCAATATAAAATAAAAATTGAATACATGTTTAAGTACAAATAAATACACACAGATTATCAGAATCCCAATAGGACTTGTTCCTAGAGTTACCAATTCAGTCAGAGAACCACATAGTGTGCATCTCGGATACCCAACATGGCTTCAGGAAAGGAAATAGCACAACGACTGCATTCCTTAAATTCACCACAGACACTCTTTCAAAAATGGATACTGGCAATCTGACTGGGTCTGTCTTTATTGACCTTACAAAGGCTTTTGACCTTGTTGATCACACTTTGCTTCTTTCCTCGCTTCGACGCCTGCATTTCTCCTCCTCTGTTGCTGACTGGTACGAAAGCTACCTGACAAATAGAACTCAAATGGTGCAATTTAATTCCTCTCTATCGAACAGTACCACCTTTAACATTGGTGTACCTCAGGGCTCCATCCTAGGGCCCCTCCTATTCTCTCTTTATGTGAATAACATTGGAGCTGCTCTAAAATCCTGCTCTGCTATTCTATATGCTGATGATCTTGTCATCTATACAAGTTCTACTAATACAGACACTATCAATACAACCCTTTCTTCTGACTTTAACAATATCCAAAACTGGCTACACGAACACAAACTGGCTGTCAACACTAGCAAAACTAAAGCCATGCTGCTTGGATCGGTTCCAAAGCTCCGGGCTTGCACAACAGCACTGACGGTGCAGGACTTAGAAGGTCAATTACTGGAATGTGTGACCTCTTTCAAGTACCTGGGCATCCTGCTAGATCAATCTCTTGATCTTAATCTTCATGTACAGTCTGTTTGCAGAGCTGTCAACTCCAAACTGGGTGTTGCATATAAGACTAGTTATATGCTCATGCCATTGGCTAAAATGGCTATTGCGAGGGGGATTCTGCTCCCCACCTTAACCTGTGGGGCTCCCTTATTTGGGGCTGCTCATAAAACTGACCTACTCAGATGGGATATTACGTATAACAACATATGTCACTATGCCTCTTCTGCTCCTCGGCTTAAACACCACTGTCAGCTTTATAATGATCTTGGTTGGCTCTCTCCGTTAGCTAGTAGGAAATACTACCTTGGCTGTCTTATTGAATCGATAATTCAAAATCAAACCCCTAGGTGTCTTGCAGCTATGCTTATTCCTCAGGACACACGTCACGGTCTACGATCAGCTGATAAATCCTTTCTGAATTTGCTGAGGTGCTGCACTAGGAAAGGAACTGTTGCATTTGAGCATGCGGCTCCACAGCTGTGGAATTCCCTTCCCCTCGACATTAGACTTTCTAGCTCCCACACATGCTTTAAGAGAAAATTGCGCTCAAATCTGCTGATTGCTGATACCTGTCCCTGCTTTCACCCTACCTAATGACTGATATCTCTTGCCATACAATAGTATTTCCTTACCTCTATATAACCCTCTTACTGCCTTAGCCTGTTCCGGCTCCCTTTCCCTGCCCATATACAATCTTGCACTGCAGGCATCTCCCTTACACTTACATATACTCATATGATCTAATTTCATGGCTTGCTCCCCTTTTCCTCACTTACCGACCTTTTCCTTAATGACACCCCCTGCTCTCAATGGTTATTTCTTCCTTTTGTATTACCTGTTTTTGTTTTTGTGTACCTTGTTCTGGTTATATGATATGTCACCTGATAATTTATTGTCCAAGGTCCTCTCTATTCATTGCATAGGTAGGCACCTATGAACTTATGAATGGTCTACTCTGTATGTCTCTGATATACTATATCCACTTTAACTCATTGTATGTAAAGCGCTTTACTTTGTATGTTCTGATATATTGTATCCTTTTTAACTCATTGTATGTAAAGCACTTATAAATTGTTATCCTGTTAAGTTTCTGCATGTCTGTACTCTCCCAGGTCGTGCCTGAAAATAGTCATTTTATGGCTAGTGTACTTACCCGGTTAACAAAAGCTAAATAAATAAACAAATAAATAAATATTTGTGAAACACCACATCTTACTCAGTTTCATAAACCAGTTTTAAACAGATTATAAATAGTATTGCAACTAGTCACTTCTGATGCTTTTTCCCTATTTAGGTCTTTTTGGCCTTCTTCTACTGTCTCTCTGTATTTCTTGATCTTTCTTTATATGTATACTCATTTCCTCTCTTTTCTAGGTGTCATAGAGGTTCTACCATGGGAATTGTAATATAGTTAAATACAACGCATTCATTCACATATCTGGTCCTGTGTAGTACAGTATGGTCCGCAAGCCCATTGGTCCACACTGTGGACCAGTAGGCGTACAGATCATACTATATGCTGTCATTCGGCAGGCGGCCGAGCAGTATGTGGGTGGGGTGCTGCCGCCCGCCAATGACGGGGGGGGGGAGGTGCTGGGTGGCTGGTGATCCTCTGTGGGTGGGTGAGGAGGGGTACCACTGGACCACCAGGTTAATATTTAATATTACAGCAGCCCGCGATCGGGCATATGGGGAGGGAGGGGGTTCCACTAGACTACCAGGTATGGTCCAGGTGCTTGTGGAAGGTGTTCCTGCTGGGCGGGTGGCCACCCACGGCTGGCAGCTGTTGTGTTGCGCCTTGCAAATACAGCTGTCCACCTGTGAGTGGCCAGCATCTGAGCCTTTTATTTTCGGCTCAACTTTGAGCACCAGTGTCGCGCGCATGTAGGGGTTGCGCCAGCATATGCACCGCACATCCCGGGCTGAATATCGGGATGTGCCGCATATGCATGGGCACACCCTCTGCATCTGCACCGCATACATTACCAATCGGGAGTTGCGCCGCTTAACCTGCCCCTTTGAATATCGTATCGGGGCGCATTGGGGCGCAACCCCTTTGAATATCTGGGCCAAAGTATACTGGAAATTGCTTTTACGTGGGAGTCTCATATTGGACTCTGGTGTGATAATATTATCCTGATTACTGTTAAGATTTACACAGGTGATAAACAGTCCATTTTCCTTTTTTGTTGATGTAGTTTTTTTTTTAAAGTACTGTGTTCATGTTTTTTTCTTATAGATTGTACCTGTATAGTAAGTGTTAGATACATTTTTTAGTTGTTGTTGAAGGTAGGTTATATTATTGTGACAATACTGATTGTTTGTATTTTGGAATATCTTTAATATAGAGGATAGTGTATGGGCAACAGTGAACAACAACAGTGTTGTTCACTTCGAGAGGTTGTCATGACAACCATTGAAACCTCGAGAGCAAAACTCGAGAGGTTTGAGTGTGTTATGACACATCGAGAAGTGAACGGCACTGTTGTTGTTCCCTGTTGCCCATACACTGTCTTTTATAGTGTATGGGCAAAAGTAACGAAAAAAAACTTGTGGTTTGTTTCGCGGTCGCACTGTGATGTCAGGGAACCCCCGCCGAGCCCAAGTGACAACACTCCTCCACATTTTAAATTAAATAATTATGCTCTGCTGTGTGCCAGCTGAGATATTAACAAAACGGCAGTTACTTTTACATTAGGACGTCCACCAGTGCCTACGCTGAAGTACACTGCCCATTTTTTCATTGCCAGGAACCGCGAGTCGCACATGCGCAGACGTTGTAAAATCTGTTGTACCATTGATGTGACATACTCATGATGGTACAACAACAACGTGATGTCACATCAATGGTACAACAACACTAGGGAAAGCTAGATTTTTTTAACGAATACAACGTTCTAACATACACTATCAAACTTTTATTGCAAAACAAGATCAAGGGGATGAAGAGTGGAGTGTGTACCAAAGCAAGATGAAGGAGACCAAGAAGGTGGTCTGGGGCACAAAGGCAGATATATATTTATTATTTATTTAAAGTTGATAAGCAGGAGAAGCACACTGAGCCGAGGCTCATTTCCAGGTGCGACCCAGAAGAAGGGGTAAGAGGAATCAACAAAACATATATGTAACCCCTAGATGGCGCTATCCCAGGGGCTACTACCCCTGCCTGATTTGCCACTAACAGGTTGAAGGGCCTGGATCCAATGGCGGGTGCCTCCACCCAGAGGTCAGGGTTTGCAATAGTTAAACTTACTTGGTCACAGCCCTCTGGGACACTGCAACCCCCCTTTCTTCCCACTAGTGGCCCACACAATATATCGGAATTACCTTCACAGTATACACTTACCCCCAGCTCTGGTTCCGGCACTGGGACCTCCTGTGAAATGAGATACAGTGCAACAATCACAGTACAGTACTTTAACATAGACAAATACCTCAGGCAGTATAACTTTGCTGAAACAAGCAGCTCGGATTTATTTAGGGGGAATATAACAAGGACAGGGGGAAATCAGGTTAATTAGCTTATCACTTTACTATCTACCTATGGCTCTGTGCACAGGCCTATCCCTACCAGTTACTGTCCCTGGGTACCCAAGCCCTAGTGGCTAGTCCAAACCGTGGCAGCTGGTAGGGCCCTTTCACACAGTGAAAAGAAAATTAGTTTAAACAGTCAGCAGTACAGTGATTCCAGTTGGATTTAATGTGGCAATTCAACAGGGAGGCGACCCTGAATTAGTACTCACGACCTCCAAACAAGATAGGGTCCTTCAACGTCAGCAGGGCTACTTTTGAGCTCCACGAGACTCTTCACACATTTATATGGTAAAAAGAAAGTACTATACCAGGTAGGCTGCTTCTCTATCCCGATCGTATTACTGCACAATACCGGAGAACACACAGCAGATTCAGTTCCTGACAGACCGAGTGCAATTCAACAATTTCTTCAGTCTTCTACAGGGTGAGCCTGGTTTCTACTCTTCAGAGATCCTTTGATTCTTTTCACAGGACGGATTCAGTCCTAACAAGCAGTTACACAAGCTGCAGACCGAACTCTGGGCCTTACACACGTTTTTGACTGAAACTGTGCACTGAAGGAGCACAGGGTTTCTTTCCCCTTCACTCCCAGAGCTAAACTGAAACTCCAACAGACAAAACCGAGCACTTCCTTTGAGTTCCTCCCAGTTCTTGACTGGATTGGCTGTCACTCACAATAGACTGCTGCTGTTGGTCCAAAAAGGCGCCGAAGTCTAAACTACATCTCCCATAGTCACTGCCCATACAATCCTCTTGTGGCTGGATATAGTCACTCAGATTATGAGTCCAAGTTCTGATTCGTCCAAGGCACCATTTTAGAGCTAGCTTACCCCACACTGATTGGTCCGGTTCAGCAGTTCAAAACCAGAATGGGGAACTAGGCAGACACAGTTCTGACTGCAAAGAAAGCAGGTTAGACAAACTGTAATTTCATTATCACTGTAAATGATTTCTGGCAAACAGTTACATCTTTCAGATAGGTTCCCTTTGCACTCCTAGTGACTGCAAAAATGGAGTGAATTGGCAGCAGCTCGAGTGGTACTCAAACAGAGAAGCACACAGTCCTCCCCATACAAACTAATTATGTCTGCAAGCAGACAGCTCTTAAAGAGACAGTACCAGAGGCTCTAAAAACACTCACTGATAAATGGCTTAAACGCCAAACACCATTCAGGCTTGGAGCATTCAAGCAAGCTCCTGGAAGTCTTTTGGGAACCTCCATTTGCAGGGGGGTTACATATATACATGATATGAGACAGCTAAACACAGTGTCTCAGGCAGGTTACAATATGCAGATAGTAAATACAGTTGTACAGATATAGAACTGCAAATTGTGGTGGGGTCAAGGGAGGGGAGAAAGAATTATTTTAGTGAGTCAGGGAAAAAAGGATGATATGAAATTGTTAAGCTGTCGGAGGGGTTATAAAGGATGACGAGCAGAAGGCAACTGTTCTGAATTACAATTTCTGGTCAGTATTCATGGTGGGGGACAACTGTTCTCTACTGGAAAGTGGAATTAAGGCAGCAGCAAAGGGGATTTAGGAAGTGGGAGGGTAGTGATGTTAATAGAAAGAGTAAGAAGAGGGCTTGCTGCTCTGAAAGTGGATAAAGCACTGGGACCTGATAGGATACACCTGAGAGGTCTCAGGGAAATGGCTGAGCCCCTGACAAGGCTATAAAATAGCTTGCGGCAGTCTAGGGTGGTTCTGAGGAATCGATGGACAGTGGATATGGTCCTGCTCCACAAGGGAATGGATAGGTAGGATCTGGGAAGCTACAGACCCATCAGTCTTGTCTCCATTGTAGGTAAACAGATGGAGACACTAGTCAAAGAAGACATGGTGAACCTACTTGGAAAGCAGTGGACTCCAGGATAGTAAATGGCATGGGTTTGTGGCAGGGAGGTTTTGGCAGAATAACCCAGTAGTATTCTTCTACTGGGTTGTGAGAGCAGTAGATAAGGGGCATGTAGTAGATCTAATGTACTTTGATTTCAGCAAAACATTCGACTCAGTGCTGCACACGAGGCTGCTGAAGAAGTTAAGAGTACTTGTGAGCATGGAAGGAGCTGGTAAAGTGGTGGTAAACTGGTTAATGGAGCAAAATCGGGGGAGAACGAGGTCATGAATGGGGTGCCACAGGGGTCAGTTTTGGGAACTGTCCTTTTCAAGAGGTGTGTCAGTGACACAGTGGAAGGAAAAAAGATAAGGGCCCAGATATTCAAAAGGGTTGCGCCTTCGCGAGTCCGAACTTGCTCCATTCTGCCATATTCAGCAGGAGGCAGTTGCGCCACAGAAAACATGCTGAGCAGCAGCGCAATGCAAATGAATGCATGCTGAACTGGAGGGGGAGGAACCATGCATAAACTGCACAGCCCGATATTCAGCAGGGCTGTGCAGAGTTGTGCAGGCGCAACCCCCAGCCTGCACCTGCACAACTTTGAGCCAAAAAAAAAAGGCTTAAGTTGAGGGCCACCCACAGGTGAGCTGCTGCATTGCAGGGCGCAACACAGCAGCTGCCACCTGTGGCTGGCCCCCAACCCAGTCCCTGTGCCCCCCCCCTGCAGCCCGATTGCGGGCGGCGACTGTAACCCCACCACCACCTCCCACTGGCCCGATCGCGGGCATGGTTTAACCCCACCAGCCCGATCGCGGGCAGCAATGTAGCCCCGAGGCGTATCCCTGGTGGTCCAGTGGACGAAAAGCCCGATCACGGGCAGTGGTTGTCTAATAAACCCCCTTCTGAATTCATCCCTGGTGGTCCAGTGGACCAAAAAGCCCGATCGCGGGCGGTAGTCGTTAAACCCCCGAACATAGCCCTGGTGGCTGGTGTCCCCCCACTTCACGAAAGCCCACCCCCGCCCCGCAGCCGCCGGCAGCATCCCTGCTCCCCTGTTACCGGCCGCCGACTAGCCGATAGCTGCTCGTGTGCACGCTTGCAGAGCAAGAGCTATCGGGCGGCAGCCCATATCACATATGATGAAGTCCAGATTTGTGAATGAATACATCTATTCATTCACAAAACTGGACTGTCTTGGTAGACGGTATGGGCTGCACACCCATTGGCTCTTGCTCTGCACCACTGGGATGCAGTCTACCGGGCAGTCAGTCAAGCGGTGGCAGGGCAGCAGGCGGTGGGATGCTACCGCCGCCGGGGAGGTGGTGGGGCTTCTGGGTAGATGGGTGGGGGACACCAGCCACCAGGGCTATGTCTCGGGGTTCTAATCGACATCGCCCGCGATCGGGCTTTTCGTCCACTGGACCACCAGGGATGAATGCGGAGGGGGTTTATTAGACAACCACTGCCCCGATCAGGCTTTTCAGTCCACTGGACCACCAGGGATGAATGCGGAGGAGGGGGAGCGATAAACCACCGCCCGGCGATCGGGCTTTTCGTCCACTGGACCACCAGGGATACGCTCGGGGTGGGGGCCACATTGCTGCCCGCGATTGGGCTGGGTGGGGATTAAACTATGCCCGCGACCGGGCCAGTGGGGGGTGTTGGTGATTGTACACTGTTTCACCCGTGATCGGCTGCAGGGGCGCCGTCCCTCGACGGCTGCCGCCTGGCAGGGTGCCAGGCGCAAGTCCTCGGGGATCGGCGCACCTGCATGCTAATGGCATGCAAATGGGGCCATAATCAGATGCAAATGGCCTCCCTGCGCCTTGCATGAATTATGGCCCCATTTGCATGTCACCTTTTGAATATGGGGATTTTGGCGATGGCACAATGGTACTTGCGCCACATAGGATGAATGCTCCACTCTGACCACTTGCGGTGGCGCAAGTTCCACTGCGCCATGCACAGTGGCTGTGGCCGGGGGTGATATTCAAAGAGTTGCTCAAGGGCGCAACTCCTTTGAATATCGCTCTGGACACACCCCTGCGCAACTATTTTGTGCAGCGCAAGGGCTTGCGCCACAAAATAGCGCAGTTTGAATATCCAGCCCAAGATGTGTTCCATTATGGATGACAAAAAGCTTTGTGGCAGGATAGACAGAGAAGAGGTGGTGAGGGAGTTACAAAGGAACTTGGAAAGGTTTTAGAGATGGTCTAAGTTGTGGCAGTTGAGATTCATTGCCAAGAAGTGCAAGGTAGTGCACATAGGGAAGAAGAACCCTAGGACAGAATACCAATTGGGGGGCAGGTTGGCCACTAGTACAGAAGAAAGGGACTTGAGAGTGATCATAAGCGTTTTCCTCAAACAAGCCAGTCAGTGCAATAAGGCCTACAGCAAAGTCAACCAGAATAGTGGGGTGTTTTAGGAGGGGATTGGATAGCAGGATGAAAAATATATTGCCACTATATGAGTCACTGGTAATGGCCCATCTGAAATACCGGCCCAGTTTTGGAGTCACCACCTGCGTAAAGACAGGGGTACACTGGAGTTGTTACAGCGAAGGACCACCAAAATGATTTGGGGCCAACAGGGCCGATCCTATGAGAAATGGCTAGAGGCCTGAACATGTACTCACCGAAATCTATAAGGGAAAGGGCAACATAATCCTTAGAGAAATAAACAAGATGAACTGTGAGAACTTATTGAATAGACATTGTGAGCCAGTAATGAGGGGCCATGGATGGAAGCTGGCAAGAGGGAGGTTTAAGAAGGATCTGAGGAAGATTTAATCACAGAGTGTCTGGCTGAGCCATGGAACAGACCACCGGGCAGTGGTTGTAGATGCAAAGACCATTAATGGGCTCATGCATGACTGGGACAGAGTAATGGGAGTTACTCCAAGGGGAACTAGTTTGCTGAAATGTTTTTGGGGAAGGGGTGGGTGTGAAAACCCCGCCAGCACAGTAGGTCACAGAGTGAGGTGGGGAAAACTAAAAGGACCGACTGGATGGACCAGCAGTCTTTTTCTGACAGCATTGTCTGTATTTCTCTGTTTCTTTGTTGAAAAAAAATAGTTGCTCAGAAACAGCTTGGAATACTGATGAACCTGGGGATAGGCATATTGAAAGGAACACTCATTTAATTATTTCAGATTTAAAAAAACTGTTGAAGGAGACTTAAAACAGAGAAAGAAATGGCATCTTATAAGCCAAGAGTGAAAGGGGAATCTAAGTTAGCATTAATCATCGATGAAGGTGGCAAATAATGGGGAGTTAATGCATGGTTGGACCGTTGTGGCACGAGGCCGGAGGTCGAGGGCGTACAATGGTCCAACCATGCATTAACTCCCCATTAGATGCCACCTTCAGAGGGGATTAATGCACTTGTAACATGGACATGCCCATTATAAGTATGGAGTACACACCTTGCTACTGATAGAAGAGAAAACACAACGCGAGTGATATGATGTACTGTGATTTTTAATGTTACTTTCACATTTCTCAACAGTAGTCTTTTATATACAGATGTCGTTATGATTGTTTTTTAATACAGTGAAGTCTTCTTTCTTTCTTAACCATTGCTCCACATTTTAACGATTTCTGTGCGGCTGTTTCATTACTACATTACTTGGGATGACTCTGATTGTCTCGGTTTCAATGTGTGCTGAGTGTGTCCCTGTCTCATTTGCATACACGTAGCATCACTCCCTGACTTGATTCTGTATTTCTGTGCCACTTGCTCAGTCTTCAACACTACTGCTTTTCCTACCTTTCTGCACTTATGCCGTGTGTGTTGTGTACTCTCCCTGTGTCATTCCTCCACCATAGCTACAGTTCACAGTGCCGTGGACGGTAAATCTGTTAACATTGACAGCATTTGCGGATGTGCCTCCTCTGTGTTCTGCTCGGTTCCATCCCGTCTTGCTCACTACTTATGCACCAGGTTCGTTCCTACAACTATCACCTTTCTCCCTGCACTCCTACTATTTCTCTCATATTACAAACGTTGTTGTAGCATACACCTCAATATTACAGTCATGGATCTAGCTAAACCAGACATCACTCCAACTCTACCTCCTTCCACTTCCCTCGTCCTATATTTTTCACGGTGTCTCTGTCACATTTGTCCTACCCCTGCTGTGGCGTTCGTACTTGTTGTTTCAGAACTCGCTCTGCTAGACTTCTTACGTTTCCCTTTCTCATGCACTGCTTCTTTTCCTCCTGTGGCTACTACATGTATTACAGAAGCAACACGGCATTATCGTCTCATAATGCCGTGTTGCTCTTGTACCACCTGACGCTCTTGCACCTATCAGCTTTGTTCCCTAGACTCATAATATTTTTGCCATGTTACAAAGTGGAATAAATAGGTATAGGTAAAAAATGTCCATTGTGAGATCCCATATGGAAGATAAATACATTGCAAATATATTTCATAAGATATATTTCAAGTGTATTTGTAATTTCCCTCATATGTCTGAAGCATATGAAAAATATTTCAAATTGGCAGATTTGAAATATTTGATTTATGTGCAAAATATATGATACATATACGATCCCATGATTAATTTATTATATGTGCACTATGTATGTGTTGTATATCTGTTGATACATCCTGAATGCATAAATATGTATATGTGTGTATATATATATATATATAATCTCTATGGGCCAGATATTCAAAGGGTTGCGCACATGCGCAATAGAGTTCTTGTAAGCGCATAGTCTGAAAATCATCCATTCTGCGATATTCAGCGGGAGGCAGTTGCGCCCGCTATACTGAGCAACAGTGCACGTAAATGAAGGCATGCGCAATCGAAGGGGGTGGCACCATGCATAAAGAGCGCAATGCGATATTGAAAGGCTTGCGCAATGCGCAACAGCGGATCAGCTGGAAGGTGTGCCACAGCGGAAATGAGCCAAAATAAAAAGGCTCAAGGAAGAGGTGCAAGAATGCTACAGGGAAGCCACATGAGGCAGGGAGAGAGACAAGGCAAGAGGGACAAAGAGGGCAGGCCAGGGAGATCCCAGGACAAAATAAGGGCAAGGGAAGGTGTGTGGGGCCACAGACTGCAGAGGCCAGTAGGTGTACCCGGTGCAGTGGAGGTAACAGTCAGGACAGCGGGGGTAACAGAACAACAACAGCCAGGAGGGGAACACAAGCCAGGGACATGGACAGTGCCAGCTTCCACATGGAAGCTGTAATGAGGGAGGTGAGAAGGCATGCTGCAGGGGGACGTGGCCATGGAAGGGCCCATCGGCAGTACGCCCCCAACAGGCAGTACCATGCCTGCATCTGCTTTGAGCTGTACACAGATGTTGAGATTGTGGGCCAGTACCGCCTGAACGGGGCAATACTGAGGCGGCTCTGTGAGCTGTGCAGTGATGTGATGCAGGCACCCTCACGACGGAGTCACGCTCTGTCAGTGGAGACAAAGGTAACAGCCTGCATGTGCCTGCTCACCACTGGTACCTTCCAGAGGCCAACAGGGGACACCACAGGCATAACACAGTCGGCCACGTCACGCATCCTCACCCAATTCCTCAGCGCACTGCTGCCACATGCTGCGGAGTATATCCATTTCCCCAGCAACGCGGCAGAGCGTACAGCAAACATGCAGGAGTTCCACAGGTAAGCACGTATGCCTGGCGTGCTAAGGCGATAGACTGCACCCATGTGGCTGTAAGCTACCACCCTAGCCCGACGGGCCGCATACCGAAACCGGAAGGGGTTCACCAGTGTCAACTGCCAGGTGGTGTGTGATGCCTGTGGGCGCATCATCAATGTCTGTGCCACACACCCTGGCAGAGCACATGATGCCTTCATATGGTACCAATCTGCACTGTGCCATCGATTCGAGAGTGGGGAAATCCCCACAGGACATCTAGTGGGTGAGTATGCATGTAGGAGTGGCAAAGTTGGGGCAAGGGTGGGAAAGCCACAGGTGCAATGGTAGTGGCACACAGGGCTATGGGAAAGATGGACCTGAATATGATACTTAACTCCACCATCTCCACACAGGTGACAGCGGATACCTACTCCGTCCCTGGCTGCTCACACCCTACCAGCGCCCCACGACCCCATCGCAGCAATGCTATAATGAGGCACATGCAGCCACATGCAACATCATCGAGCGGGTGTATGGGATGCTTAAGGCATGCTTCCGATGCCTAGACACCTCTGGCGGTGCCCTACAGTACAGCCCCTCAAAGGCCTGTGGGATATTCCTGGCATGTTGTATCCTGCACAACATGGCCAAAGACTGTGGGATAGCCATACAGGTTGAGGAGGGGGACAGCGATGGGGACGCCGGTGAAGATGGGGATGAGCAGCCCCCCTGTGGATGGCGGGACCCCCGACTGATCCGGCAGGCCCAGCTGCACCGGGACACCATCACGGAGGAGCATTTCGCACAACACAGGTAAGTCATGGGGCCATGTGCAACCAACACTGTCTAGGCGCAACCCGCAGGCACACAGGGTAACACACCAGGGGTGCATGACGTCAAGGGGAGTGGAAGAGTCCAGGCGCACATACACACCATCAGGGAGGGGTGAATAGTTACATGCTATATGGAGACACACACACATGCACCAGGCACAAAGCGTATATGGGCAGGTGCACAGCAGAGCAGGAACAGACATGTGAAACACACAGATCCACGGACCACCCCCACCACCTGTACTGTCCAAGTACGTGTGTCAGATGCTGGGCACCCTTGCACCTTGGTGTACAGTACAATGCAGGCATCATCATGCACACGCACCTGTGGACAGCAGTCGGGTGGGTGTGCAGGTGGTCCGTGTGTCGGCGTGTTGGGCAGGGCACCCACCAGTGCACTGCCCACCACAGCACATTGCACACAGGGCAGCACCAGACAGGGCCCGCACTGGGAGACAGATCAGTCAGGTGGCACTGTGCCATGGCCACCTCGGATGCGTGGGCGGCCCGGCCGTGACCCAGCAGCACTGGCAGGCTGAGCAAGGGCCACATGGGGTGGCACCGATGTACCACCAGGGGTCCCACTGCGCGAGCGCGACCTTGTCTGCACAGGTGTCTGCAGCATGCCGAACATACCTGCCCCAGGGGTGCTCGGGATGCCCACAGCGGAACCCGGCGTCGACAGGCTGGGTGTCGCAGAACGCCGGGAACAGGGAGTGGAGAGCGTACTGCGTGGGGTGCGCAGTACAGGGGCACCTGACTGTGTGCCCAATGCGGCCACGACAGTGACCAATGCCTGGGTCTGCCTGTCAATGGCGGCGGTCACATCCATCCGCATCTGGACCATCTCTGCAAGGATCATTGCATTGTCCCTGCTGTGCCACTCCACAGCCACACAGTGCCTCCACGGACGATGCAACCCACATCTGCTGCTGTACTGATGCCCGCAGCAGGCGGGTGTGCTTGTCTAGCGGGTAGTCTCCCCCTTCGGCAACCTGTTCCCCAGGGTATGGAAGGGCCTGATGCTCAACACCCCTTGAGGGTGGGCGCTGTTCACCAGGAACAGGTATGGGCAAGTCAACAGGCAGTGTGCATGTACCACCGCTGAACCCTGTACCCCCAGACCTGGTGGGTGACTGCTACTGCTGCCCCTCCAACTGCTGTGCCCCAGGGACCAGTCGTTCCACTGCTGTGTCCGCAACAGTGCCAGAGACCTGCACAGCCACCGGTACTGCCCCCACCGGTGCTGCCAAGCACTGCCTGGGACTGTGCTGATGTGCTGGCACACACATTGGAACCAGCTAGGTCCAGGGGCATGTGCTATCCTGCTGTGTGTCCGCAATGAGACACACACACGTGTCACTGCCCATTGTGGTACTTGCATCATCAATGGTGCAGGTTCGTGCAACAGCCACAGTCACAACGTGCTGGCATGCTTGCATGCCAGACTGCTGTGACACAGGATGGGCACCCCCACACCTGACTCACCGACATCGGAGATGGCAGTCAGGCGTGCACACTGGTGCAATGCATGCCGGCTGGCAGCAGAGGTGGATGGACCCTCCTCCAACTCTGGCTGGATGTCCACACTGCATGGTCCCATGACCACCGTCCCCTGCAGACGCACAGGATCTGTAACAGAAAGTGAGAACATGTTAGTGCATGTCATCAAACTCCCCCCCACCACCATGGCATACCGTGCAGTGATGGGCTTCCACCTGTCTGGAAGCCACCTCCTGGAACGCCCTCGATTGCACTGCACTGCATGGATGCAGCCAGACGTTCCTCCGCCGGGGTCAGCTGCACCACCTCTGGCTGGCCCCCGCCTGTGGCAGCGTGTGCCGCCCTGAGGGCTGCCACCTTCTCTTTCACCCGTCTCCTGTCGGTCCCAATCTTTTTCTTACATTCCTGCTCGGAGTGCTGGTGGCTTCCGTGCAGGTTTACAGTGCAAGCTACCCCCTCCCATGCAGCAGCACGGGCCTGAGGGGTGCCCCGCCGTCCAATAAGTAGTGGCTCCTCATCCAGGTAGGCCTGGAAGAGTGCCTCTGTCTCGGACTGTGAAGGCCTCCTCCTTCGCCCACCATCATCCTCCTCACCCAGTCCTTGCTCGGCCATGTCGGTCTGAATGGGTGGAAGTGGACACCTGTCACTGTGCAGTATACAGCATTATCCCATGACCATTGCACAGAACATCACACAGCATGCAACTCACCTCTCACCTACAGTAACCGACTCTGGCCACCGCAGGTCACTGTCGCACATTTATAGCGCAATGCATGCAATTTATGGAGGCAGTATAGCGCAGTGGTCTAAGGCTCTGAGCTGCAAATCTGGTGACATCCAGCAGACCAGACCTGGGTTTGAATCCCACAGCCTCCACTTGCATACTGTGTGAACCTGAGCAAGTCACTTAACCTCCTTGTGCTCCCAGGTCGCTCCTGTAAAAAAGCTTTCAGCTTAGTGTGCTATACCTGGTTAAACAACTAAATAAAAAAAAAAAAAAAAAATTAGTAGTGGAGCAACTTTAATGAGATGCAAATCACACCAATGCGCCTTTGAATGGCTGATCAGATGATTTGCATATGTCGGCTGAATATCGCGCTGTTGCGCTTTGCGCAATACGGTTGTGCCGGCTGAGCCAATGGCGCAGTTCTGTGCCCAGGTAGCTGACACAGGCGCCTGCCGCGCTGATGACGTGCTGTGCGCGATCAGCAACACAGGACACGGCCACTATTGTGCCAGTGGTGCTACAGCGCTGGGCACCACATAGCGCTGTGGCACACCCTGTGGCACACCTGCGCAATAGTACACTGTGGCACTGGCACACAGGTGACCGATCGCGCTGGACGTGTAGATGTCCGATGGCACTGTACGTGGCCTTGCGCCACAGACCCATGACCTTGTGCATGACCTTTGCCCCCTGGCGCTGTACGTCTGTCATGTCTATGGCTCTATCGCGCTGTTCGGTAACAGCGCGATGTGGACCGACGGCGCTATATGAACAGCGAGATAGGGACTGATGGAGTTGTATTGCGCAACATTTCCACATGGGGTTACCGCGCTGTGGAGCGCCATATTGCCTACTATACAACTGCAGGGATGGCACGTAGGAGAGCTCCACAGTGGAGTGCGTTGGAGTTGGCCAACCTGGTGGCTGTGGTGGAGCCTCACCATGGGTCACTGTTTGGGGGAGAACCCCTGCACATCGCCCGCACCCATGTGTGGCAGCAGGTGGCGACAAATCTGGAGCAGGCCACTGGGTGGCGGAGGACTCCAGAGCAGTGCAGGCACCAGTATGGTGACCTCCGCAGGAGGGAGCGGGAACTGCTGGAGCGCCTCAGGTCACATGCCAGGAGGGGCATTGTGCCTAGGCCAGGTGGGTGTGCTGTCTATGCACCTGTATTGTCCACATGGGTGACACTGTGTAATGTGACCTGCGCATGGGGGTGGGTTGGGCTATGGTTTGCTGTGAAGGTGTTTGCAGGTGTGTGCTGTATGGGTCTGGTTGTGTGGGCAGGCACACTCAATGGGGCAAGGGGCTGTCTACTTTGGGATCTCACTGATGTGTTTCTCTTCATTTGTCTCCCACAGGCGTGGAGGAGCGGAGGCGGGCCCAGGCTGAGGCACGGAATGGTGGTGCAGGGGTGGCTGGCAGAGGTGGCATAGGTGTTGGGCCACAGCAGCAGCAGCCGCAGCCGCAGCAGCAGCAGCAGCGGCTTGATGAGGGTGAGTGTCATTACGTCACGGATGCTATTGCATGCTGGGGGGGGGCACGGCCACCATCCATGGACAACACTACCATGCACGCAACAAGTGACAGTCATCACTGTCCAGTGGCACTGCATGTCTGTGTGTGCGTCACTGGTGGTCCATGCATGCACTGGGCACATGGCTGTGGCACTAGCATCCCACCACGTAGCCACGTCACTGGACAGCCTTGGTTGTGCTGTGATGGACATGGGTGGTGTGTGTGTGCAGTGGTACACATGGCTGTTGCTGCCTGGTTGGGCATGTCTTGTCTACGGTCACTGTGGGTGGGTGCAGTCCATCACAGGAGCGGGGCACTTGGCTGTATGCCATGCATGATGGGTGGGATTCAGGGATGTGGACAGTCACAGCCATTGACTCTGATCCCTTGTCCTAGGTATCCAGATCCTGCGATGAATGGAACGGACACTGCAGCGGCTGACACAAGTGGCCATTGACTCTCTCGCCATCCTATTGGACCTTCAGCGGCATGGAATGCGGTGCAGGAGGAGGCCCCGGGCCCAGCACCAGGTGGCAGGAGGGCAGGCTAGCAGGCAGTAGCTGCCCATCACCTCACCCCACCTTCCCTCTCCCGGTTGTTCACCCCTGCCCCTTACCCACCCCTACCTTATACCCATACCCCCACCCCTGCTTTGTATATATGTGTACATAGTTCTATTTGTTCTTCTTCTTATTCTTGTTTATTACATTTATATATTTTGATATGAATACTGTGGTGGTCTCTGATTTGCAGCTGGCTATAGGTGCTCAGTTGCAGTGGTGTACATGGCATCTGGGGTGGTATGGTCATGGGTATGTGTGTGTGGGGTGGTGTCTCTGGTGTGGGTGTGGCTTTCAGTCAGTATTGCCGTGTGCTGCCACCCACTGCTGGGTGCTCATGGTGGGTCTGGCTTGTATAGTTCTGTGGTACACGAGGCTGCAGTGTGCCGGGGGGATGCGTGGGGATTCCTGCAGTGCTGGTCACTGCTCATGGGTGGTGTCTTGGGGTCACAGTGCAGGGTGTGCTGTGCACAAGGGGGGGCTGCTATACACTGGGGTGGTCCGCCCTCTTTGTGTGGCAGTCTCAGCTTGCCAGTGGGTGTGCTGCGGTAACACAGCCGGGATGTGCTTTGTTTGCTTGTCCCCATGGTCCGGTGGTTATTCCGTCCCTCCCCCAGTTATGCTGTGCTTGGGGTGTGGGGGTACATTGTTGGTTCTGCAGTGTGTCCCTGTGCCCATCTGTGGCATAGGTGGTGGGCCCCTGCCTACCTCCCTGGTTGTGCAGTTCCATTGCTCTGCTGCTGGGGGTCTCTCTGCTTGCGCTATGGCGCCTCTGGACTGCTCAGCTGGGCTGCCTTTGTTGCGCTATGGTGTATTGTCTCTGCTCAGCTTCCCCTTCCTGGTTGCGCTATAGCGCAGGTTGTGCGATATTCAGACGTTGGCTGGTTGCGCAATTTGGCTTGCTCCATGTTTGAATATCGCGTCTATTGCGCATGTGCGCAATTGACTTGTGCTTGCTCCTGCTGTTGCGCACTTTTTGGGCGCAGTTTGAATATCTGGCCCTATATATACAAAATAGGTAGGAAAAATTATCTCTGTTGGTTGGTTGAAACACATCACAGGACCATGAGTATATTAGAGCACAACCGCACACATGCACTTTGACCTCCCTCCAAAACAATTTTGCCATTTTATAGGATAGATAACGCACTTTAGGGTGTGCAGTCACGCTCCGATATATGCACGCCTTGAGTGGTTGATGCACTTGGTCGTAACAATGCACACCAAGGTGTACGTATATCAGAGCACGACTGCACATCTTAGAGTGGGTTATCTATTACATATACGTGTGTGTGTGTGTATATATATATATATATATATATGGGTAATTGATATATATGTGGGCTGGCAGTATAGCCTAGAGGTTAGAGGAACGAGGTGTGAACAAGCTTGATACATCCAGCAGACCAGACCTGAGTTTGATTCTCACAACCTCCACTTGCATACTGTGTGACTCTGAGCAAGTCACTTAACCGCCTAGTGCTCCCAGGTCACCCCTGAAAACAGGCATTTGTGCCTAGTGGGCCTTACCCGGTTACCAAAGACTAAAAAAGAAAAAATCTGAAATATTTTGTAAATGTATACATTGTGAAAATATCTTAAAATACTCAGAAAGAAAGAATATAAAATAATTATGACGTAACATCTTTTGGAATTCATTTTGTTGGCAACCATTTAGATAGCTATACTGGAATTATCATTTATTATAACATATATAAGAAAAATATAGCATTGTGATTGGCTGGAAACTGTTCCAGCCCATGTAATTATTCCACCATAATTACATGGCTTATAGTTCCCATGCACAGCACATATAAAATATAGATCCATGGCAACCCAAAAAAAAACAGACAGCAGCCATGTATTCCACAATAGGAACACAAACCACTTAGATGATTAAAACACCACCTCCGGACATGTAGGAGTGTACTGTAAACTGTTTTTCTTTTGTCTTGCCAGCTCATACGGTGTCCGTTCACTGTATTAACGATTAGCTTTCAACTACTGCTCCAGCACGTCTCTTTGCGCCAAATCAGTCCAAATAAAAAAATAAAGAAAGAAAGGCTTAAGTTATGGGTAAAGTAAGGCCCACAGTCACAACTGCTCAACTGCACTGTAACCACTCAACTGCACTAGCAGTTAGGTAGACCGAGCCGGCAAGTCACTTGCTTCCTGTCTTGCAACGCTCAGTCTCAGTGTCCTGCACTATGATGCTGCAAATAGGAGTCTCGCTGTGAAAAAGCAAAATAAATAAAAAAAAAAAAAAAGGTAAAAAGCTTAGAAACAATCTAGATGATTGACGGGGTCAGACAAAGTAAAAGCTGTACTCTTTGCAATATGTGGGTTAATGTGAAACAAACTGAAAATAACTATTTTTTCTTCTGTAGACATTCTCACTAAAACAGTATTTTATTTAAAAGCATAAGTGTATATATATTATTTTCTATTTCTAATTAGGATTTTTATTGCACATGTTATAAGCGTAAAAAGACACTTCTGGGAAGGGTGATTATGGGCAATAACTTTAAATCCCTGTTGAAATATAATTCTGCGCAACTGTAACGCTGTTTTGCACCACAGTTGCAGAAAAACATTTTTGAATGGATTTGGAGGTGTAGTATTCATGAGATGGTGTGAAAAATGGCAATGTTGAAAATCTGGAGTGAAAACATGAACAACTGGGGAAGTTACGAGCGAGCGTTGAAATTGTGCAATGCACGCTCATAACGCGGTCATTTGTTGAGATTATTTTACCAAATTTTCAACATGGACCTTTTGGGACCTCCCTTCATAAACAGAGGCACTGTGAATTTGTTAATCCATCCTGAAAGTTGATTTCGCACAGTGACTGCGCTATTCTGCATCACAGGTGCGAAAACACATTTCAGGCAGGATGTGAAAAATTACAGTTGTGCTATTCATAAGGAGATGTGAAAAAATGGCAATGTTGAAAATCTGAAGTGAGAATATTAAAAATTGGCGATGTTACAAGCGTGCGTAGAAACTGTGCAACGCATACTCGTAATACAGTCATTTAGAGAGTTTTTTCATAGAAATTTACATACGAACTTTGTACCCCACCTCATGACGGTGGCAGTGTCGTTTCATTAATTGGTCCTGAAAGGTGAGTCCACACAGCGACCATAAAATCACCTTCTGGGATAGAGTAATGAAATGACAGTGCCAGTGTTCATGAGGTGGGGTCCCAAGAACCCCATGTTGAAAATTTGGGCCAAAATTCCAAACAATGACTGAGATATCAGCCTAAGTTGAATCCCTTCCCCAACCCCCATTGTCTACCATTATATGGTGCTTACTTTTGATTCTTTAGTTTGTGGTTCGGCTTTGAAGAGTGCAGACATGTCCTGGTCCAGAGAAGATTGCTGCTCCCAACCTCCGGAGGTAAGTATGGGGTAAGGGGGTGAAGGGAGGTGGGTGCTCAGTGGGAGGTGGGGATGGGGAAGGGAACTGGGGATACGATAAGGACCATTTTCTTTCTTTTTCAGGTTTAAAAAGATCTCAATGGATGGTTTTCTTTATCAACAGGTATATTTACTAAATATCTTATTTTGGCATATTGGGGTGGGCTCCCAGTGTGCCATATTAGTGTGGGGAGGGGACACATGCAGACATGGGGATTGGGCACCCGTGCTGCAATTGAACAGTTCCATTTTCGGGGCATCATCCGACACCAGGGTGAGGCATCCGGTGTCGGAACATTTCATTAAAATAAAACAATATATATTTGTCACACTGGGGTGGGCTCCCAGTGTGCCATATTAATGTTTGGGGGGGGGGGACACATGCCAACATGGGGATTGGACACCCCGATGTTGGCATTTCATTTAACCGATAAGTGATCCATCATTGTGGATCCTCGTCCCTGAGGCCATCCCCATTCGTGAGGTGGGATGATGACCAGATCCTATCTGAACATCTGGTCTTCATCTCACAAACCGGAATTTTGACACCTCATGAATGGGGATTTTGACAGCTGGCGAAAGAAAATTAAAAAAAAATCTCCTTTTGTGAGCTGTCAAAATCCTCTTTTGCCAGAAGACCCCCTTTCGTGAGGTGACAAAATTCCTGTTCATGATCTGATCCTTGTTCGCGAGAAAGGGCCATCTGGTCTACAAATCACGGTCAAGGATTTTGTCAGCTCGCGAACAAGGATCGGCTCATGAACAGGGATTTTGACAGCTCACGAAAGGGGATTGTGACAGCTCGTGAAAGGAGATTCAAAAAACCAATCGCCTTTCGTGAGCTGTCAAAATCCCCTTTCATGAGCCGATGCCCTTTCGTGAGGTGACAAATTCCCCATCGTGAGTGGATCCTTGTTCGCGAGATAGGGCCATCTGGTCCCTAAGTCATGATCAAGGATTTTGACAGCCCGCGAACAAAGATCGTTAGCGAGTGACGATCAAAGATTTTTAAAATTGAAAATGGAAGTTTTTTGGAAAATACAACAAAACCAAAGCCATGGGTTTGTACAGGGCGTCTCCCTGAACAAAACCCATAGTTGTAACACCACACAACACACCCATGGGAGAAGTTATAACGTTTTATTTCTGGAGAAAACTGAAAACAAGATGGCGGCTCATGAAAGGAGATTTTTTCCTCATGAACGGGCATGTTTTAAATCCCCATTCATAAGGTGACAAAATAATTGCTCACGAGCCCAATCCCCTTTTGCAAAACATACATATAAATCTGAGACTGAACTGAACATGCTCAGAACTCAAAAATTCAAAACTGAATAGCTTTGGAACAGATTAATATTATTTCACCAAACCAATGCTGATTTGTTGTTTAGGGCAACCTCTTTCTACCCTGAAAATTGCAGACCAAAATTCCAAATAGTGTGGCCGCGGCGCAGTGGGCAAATATCACCAAAAATTGGCAAAAAAAAAAAAAGCAAAAAATGAGTTTTTTGGGCACTTCACTGCATGAAAACCGCAGACCTGGTGAAAATGAATCTTGGCATATGAAGAGATCTACCACCCAAGACTGCACACTCCAAATTCCGTGTAAATCCATTGAACGGTTGCGAAGTTATTAACGTGCAAAATTTGGGGTTTAACATTAAACTGCCTACTCAAACCTAACTATAGGGGCGAGATTGCATCCCTATAATATATATATATATATATATATATATATATATATATATATGTATATAAAATATATATTTTGTTGTCAAAAAATGAATTTTTTTTTTATTTTTTAAAGTTTTTATGGACCCTCAAACAAAAAATTCTTATATTTGTGTGCAAGTGTAATTTTACACTGAAATGTTTACAATAAGCATATACTGATAAACACATATTTTCAATATATTAGAGATACATATATTCTGAGATATATTTCACATATAGCTAAAATAGGTTTGGCCTGAAATACATATAAAAAATATCTGGAATATATGTGCTATTTATCCCCACTGTATACTGATAATAAATGCTAAATATTTTATTTCACAAATTAATACATTTTAGTTAATAACTATGGTTGGTATATATTTATAAATATCTTTAGAATATATGTAAAAAAAATCACTTCTGTTCAGGTCTGGGTATGTCATACTGCTCCAGATGTTCTAGTGATTACGGAGTCCTGGCTCCGACCGGCGACCAGTAACAATGAAGTTAACATCCCCTCCTACTCTTTGTTCAGAGCTGACAGGCAAATCAGAGGTGGTGGGGTAGCTATTTACATCAAGGATAAATTCCCTGCTTCCATAATTGACTCAGCCTCTGTCCCAAAAGAATTGGAAAGCTTGTCATTAAAGATTGAAATTGCCACCGGTGTCTCATTATGTAAACTAGGATGCTACAGACCCCCATCAACTGGACTACAGTTGTTAAAACATCTCGAAAACATCCTGGGTTCGGCATCTTCAGAGTGTATCATACTAGGGGACTTCAACTTAGACTGGCTCTCCAGTGCATCCACCCCACTTAAAATGTTCTGTGATTCCCTTGGGTTGTCACAGCTAATAAACGAATCTACTCATCCTAACAAGCTCAACCCTAATAACAGTACTCCCTTGGATATCATTTCAGTTATCAAACCCCATTTATTCTTCCATGCTGGTATCTTTTTCTCTGATGTTAGCGACCATTGCTTCATCGCGTGTGTAAGTTCCACTCTTAAATCCACAACTGTACCAAAGTTCTCCTTTAAAAGGTGCATACGCAACTTTGATCTCCATAGGTATATATCAGACCTAAGAGACTCCATGCGATGGCAGGACTTCTATCTAGCCAAGTCCCTGACTACGGCTTATGATATTTTCTCAGAAATTGTGCTAGGGGCTCTCAACAAGTATGCTACCATAGTAAAAGTTTGTGCCAGAAACAAATCCTGTCAGTGGTTTACAGAAGATCTGAAAGATGCTTTGCAGAGTAGGGATGTACTCTGGAGAACTGCTAGGAAAACTAATTTAATAAATGACTGGAATTCTTACCGGAGGGCAAGGAACCTCTGCACCAAAATGGTCAGAGAAGCCAAAGCTAATTTCTACCGCTCTCAGCTGGAGCGCTCCTCAAGAAATGCCTCCAAATTCTGGAAGACTATCAAAGACATTGAAGGTCATACCACTGTAAATTCCCTACCTACTAAATTATTGATCAACAATACTGTCATCTCCGACAGACCGTCTATCCTCGATGCTCTCAATAATCATTTTGCCACTGCAGGGCTAGCCTTCGACTCCTCTCCCTCAAATATCCTCTGCCAACAACTTAGATTGGATACACAAGAAAAACCCATCCCCAGTCCATCCTTCTCTCTGCGGCCTACCTCTCTGAAAGAAGTCGAAGATCTTCTCCTTCAGCTGGATACTAGGAAAAGTGCTGTGGCCGACCTCATTGACCCGTACTTCTTAAAGGTCAGCTACCATGTCCTTGCAGTCCCAATTACTCATCTCTTCAACTTACCCTTGTCCCAGGGTGACCTACTGCCCATTTGGAAAAATGCACTTGTGGTCCCTTTGTTTAAGTCAGGAGATCCTAGTGACCTCAATAACTACAGGCCAATCTCCCTACTTCCAATCCTGTCAAAGATGCTGGAGAAAATAGTGAACTCCCAGCTTTGGAAGTACCTGGAATCAGAAAAATTGCTCAACCCATTACAATCCGGTTTTAGAGCACAGCACAGTACAATCCCTGCTCTAGCCAAGGTGACAAACGACTGGCAGCTTGAATTAGACAAAAAAAACTTTGCGCAGTTTTCTTGGACCTAAGCAAGGCGTTCAATACCGTTGATCACAGACTGCTTCTGTCGTCCCTCCAGAACATTGGTTTGGATTCCCTATCCCTTAAATGGTTCTCCAACTACCTCTCAGGACGACTTCAACAAGTAAAGGCAGAAGGAAGTTTCTCCACCAAAACCCCTATTGAGGGTGTACCATAGGTTCCATTCTTGGTCCCTGCTCTTCACCATTTATATTAACAATGTAGATGCCCCATCAAAGAAGCACAAATACACTTATTCACGGATGATACGGTACTCTATGCTAGTAGCCCCACACCTGAAGCGGCCTGTAAAGCCCTTCAAAATGAATTTAATCTGCTGCAACATCAGCTTATAAACCAGAAACTGCTCTTAAATGCAAAAAAAAAAAACAAAGCAATGTTCCTCTCGCCCCTTCAAAATACAATAAATCCTGCAATTGCTGGGACACTCCCGCAGATCACTACCATTCTAGGTGAGCAGTTGGAGTACGTACCAAAGTTCAAGAAACTGGGGGTCCGGTTAGACCATAGACTTACTTTCACAGATCACTTAGAAGAACTGGCAAAGAAACGTAGACAAAGACTTGGTCTGTTCTTTAGGATTAATAATCTCCTCATAAGAGATGCTAAACTGAAACTGGTTCAAACTACCTTTCTTTCCCTATTGGATTACGCAGACTTTCTATATAGTCAGGGACCTGCAGGTACCCTAGCCAAACGCGATATGCTTTATCACAGAGCCATAAGATTTATCACGGGTCTTCCATACTCAACCCACCACTGTGCATTGTACACGGCAGTGGAATGGTCATCCCTTGCTTACAGACAGCAAAAAAATGCTGCGGTTTGGACATACAAAGCTATCTCAAATAAACTGCCCCAGTATATCTCTGTCTGTTTACCTTTGTGCACTCTGGGGAAGTATGCCCTAAGAAGCACCTCATATATCTACCTTTATGTTTACAAAGCAAAAGCTTAAATTGGCAGAGCAGCCATCAGCTTTGTGCTCCCTCAACTGTGGAACAAGCTGCAAAAAACTTTGAAATTAACTCACCCCATCAGCGTAGTAGCTTTTAAATCTCTATATCTACATCATAATAAGGAGTCCTATGCCTCTCTACCCTAAATAGTGACTCCTATAAGTCCAAGCACACTCTAATTACTACTGTTAAAAGACTGATCACATCTATAATCGACTCTTCCCTCTCCCCTTTTTCTACCCCCATATCTGTCCCTTCCACATTCCTTTGACCCTGGTTCCAGCTCTAAATTCTCCATACCATATCACTATATATCTTTTTATATTAAGTTTTATTTGTGTTCGGTGCACCTGATATATATATTTCTTTACTTTTATGAAAAATTGTGTCCTACCCAAAACTAGCTGTATCTTCTGTTCCAAACATATACTACTGTCAATGCTACCTGCTGATACTTTGTATATACTGTATTATTGTATCTCACTTTATTTGTATTATTACTATTTTCTTGTGTGTTGCATCCCATGTATATTGTCCCTTGTTCCTTGTTAACAAACCCAGGTCCACCTCGACATGAGCTTGCTCAGTGGTGATCGCCTGGTTAAATAAAGATTGATTGATTGATGTAGACTACATTTTGTGAATACATATTAAATGCATTATTTATACATATCTTCATATAGTAAAATATATATCTTGTTTTTATGCAAGATACAGTATGTTTAGAATATGTTTAGAATATATTTAGAATACATTTTTTTAATACATGTCAATTGTTTTTTGTAAATACTTACTTTGATGCTGTATATACATTTAAAAAACTAATTTGCATATCTTGGAAGCACAGTTTATTAACCAAAATCATGGTAATTTCTATTCTTAAAATCATTTTGAGTAGAGAACCTTAGTTTACAGACCAGAGGAAACAAAGGAAACTATAAAATATGTACATGCAGGAACTCACCCTACCTAAAAGAAAAAACAAAAAGGGGTGGCAAAAATACCAACTTGACCCTTCATTAAGCATCAGATTGAGAGATAAGTCCTGTTACGTATAAATGTGTAAACTGTATGTCTGTGCTAATGGTGTATTATGTATGCCATAATGCATGACTGTGTGTGGTTATGGGTCAATAATCACACACTTCAGTTCTCAGGGGTGTTGGTAGGCACAAGGCGCTAATGCTAAGTGCCTTTAAACACCTAAGAGAGAAATGTAATTTTCTGTACTGGATACATGCAGTGAGGTGATAAGAAGGTTATGTTGAACATCTGTGGTGAGAATTATTTAAGATGGTACATACAAAAATGGGCAACTTGAAAGGAGCGCGGGACACAGAGGGCCCACGCTCCCACCAACACATACCAGTTACCAATTACATTACACTTTCTCAAAAAGTAAGGAAATTCATTGCAAAAAACTTCGTTAATGCATCAGTTAAGGTTGAAGTGACAAAAGTAAGGAAATGAGGCTTTAGGGTTGACACTCTAACACCCCCCCACCTTACCACTCTACCCCATCCCATCTCCCACCGACCACAGACCAACAGTTGACAGGGTGTGCCTTGGGGTTGTCGGACCTAACTCTCACCCGTTCTCCTATACTGTATCATGTAAGCTTTGTTACACATGGAGTGGGGTGACAGTTAGATCCGACAACCCCAGACACAACCCATCACCTGTTGGTCTGTGTCGGTGGGGACGGGGGTGTTAGTGTAGGGTAGGGGGAGTGTTAGGGTGTCAACCCTAACACCTCATTTCCCTACTTTTTTCGCTTCAACCCTAACTGATGCATTAACAAAGTTTTTTGCAATGAATATGAATATATATATATTTGCCAAGTATAAGACATTTCTCATTGAATTCTGCAAATATCTTTAAAATATATGGAAAATAAACATATTTCTGAAATATGTTTGAGCTATGTTTATATATAGTCATATAGTTTAGAGTACATATTAACAAAATATAGTTAATTTCCGTATGGAATATTTGTTTATACTTTTTTTTTATTTGTAGTCTTTCATTACATATAGACAGAATGCCTTTGTTGAAAAGAATGTGACACTAAATTAAAGTAAAACACTGAATACTACAAAAATAGCAGCACTTGCTGCAGAAACACCTGATTAGGGCTTTTAGCATTAAAGTAGAATTTTCAGTATCTATTTAATATGTAATTTAATCTCCAACGACCCAGACTGCTGTCTTGTGGACCGAGCTGCCTGCGGCCATCTTGTGCATACCAGGCAGCTTCCAGCACATGGTGTATGCTAATGAGGGCAGCCAATTAAAGGCAAAGTTGGTAGCCCTCATTAGAATACCCCATATGCCGGAAACTACATAGTGTGCGATGATGGCTGCAGGCAGATCGGCTGACATGACGGTCAGCACGAGTCTTTGAAGATTAAATGACATATTAAACAGGTACTGAAAAATGTTACTCAACTGCTGCCATTTTTGTAGTATCCAGTGTTTTCCTTTAAATACAACTTTTAACTTGTTCAGAAACAGTGAGTAAGTCTTCAAATCGATACATGGTGTTGAGGGGTACATCATCTTAACAGTTTTAAGTCATAATGCACATACTGTATTACAGAGCAACTGTAGTAAATGCCTGGTTATTTACCTAGAACATTATTTCTGTTCCACTAGAATTAACCAATCCTGCAGGTCGTTAAAGCAAAACAACCCACCATTAGAAAAAAAATTCTGAAATAGCATATCAGGAAGAACTCCCTCTGAAGCCCTAATACAAATCAGAGTTTGTGACAGTCTCAAATTACAGGGGTGGTGACTTATACAGAGACATTTGCAAGTCTACAGGCCCATCATAAACACTATTATTATACAGCAGGTGATCTATCCTCTACATGATATTCCTGAGATCCAAAAATTGAGGCATTCCCAGGAGGTTGTGGAGTACCCCCCGCCAGGTTGCTAAGGGCAGAGCCACTGAACCAGTTCCCATGGCTCCTGTCCCTGGTGTGTCCTGCTCATGGAGATCATGGTCCTCTCCCCATGAATCGCAGAATATACCAGCCAATTACAAAACGTTGTATTTTGCTATGAATATACCAGAAGCAGTAGCCTTGATGAGCTGAGACCGAACTGGTTTTCAATGAATAAAAACCTGAGAAGCCACATTAACCTACAGGTACAACGGACTCTGAAACATGGTGTCTCCCTACCCAGTCGGATTTTCAAAAGGCACAGTTCAGAATCTTGGCGAGCATTATCAGGTGTCATCTTAGTATTATTTTATACAGCACAGTCAATAGATGACACTTTCAAGCTGTAGAAAGAAACATGCTTATGTCCTCATGGACTAAACGGAACAGCACTCCTTCCCATTTTCTCTTGTGTTATAATAAATTTCTTGCCCCCACATTGCCAGTGTAACCCTCCCCCCATAAATGGGGGTTCCCAAAAGTCTTCCTTGGGTGTGCTTAAATGCCCACTGCCAGGCGGGTGTTCTGTGTCTTTATGGGTGTAAAAGTGCTCTCATGCAAGTGTCCTGTTAGCCTCCATGCCTGTCCCTTTAAGAGCCATTATTTTTGTAGTGTATAATTAATCTGGGTAGGGGTCGAGTGTTTCCAGGCTCGAGTCCTGCCCGAGCTGCAAAAATATTGCTCTGTTCTGCCATCGCTAATGGTGCAGAGGGAGCTCTGTTAGAACTGGTAGTTGTTTGCTGATTAGCTGCTCTAATAATAATAGTATTATAGTTTGTCTAACCTGTCTTTCTTTGCAGCATGGACATTTCTGTATTGCACCAATCAGTACCTTTTGGGGACCTTAAAATGGAGTCTGTCCCCATGGGGTGTTGTGGGAGTGAATTTCTGTAGGAATTGTAGTTTTTTCATTTTGGCACCTAAATGAACCTGGAGGGGGAGCCCTTGGTTTGACAGACAAATGAATCAACCAACCAAACCCTTTTTGGATCAGAAGGAAGTCCCGGTGCTGCCTGCAGCAAAGAGTCGGTCTGAGTTTGGAGTTGAGAGAGTGAACTACTGAAGACATTCGAGCAACTGCTCCTGCGTAGTAGCGCAGGAAACTGGTGGGAAGGCTGTGTCTGGCCTGCCTGCTTCATCCTCCCTTCTGAGGGATCTGCTAGTGAAATTTATTGGACTGAATCTGAACCAGCTTGTGACCAGAAATACCGAATTGTGACTGCCCTGTTACCTGCAGAAGACCGAAGATTTGCTTCATGCGATCGGCCTGAAGTCTGAAACCACTACAGAGTGTACGGTTTGTGCAGAGACACTGTGATTGCGACCGGAATGTCATCCGAACTGTGGTACTGCTTTTTATTTACTATTAGTGTGCTGAATGTTCTCAGTGGGTCGCGATTTGGTTCCCCACTTTCCAGTAGTGTCATGCTTGCTGGAAGCTGAATCTAGCGCTACTGGACTGCCATCTGAGTTGATCTTCCCTTGTCAGTCTTCACCATTCATTACTGCTTGGGTGTAAGCCGGAAGCGTGACCCCGCCACGGGAGTTTATTTTTTTTTTTTGGAGAGGAGTCGATGCCGATGGCGCTGCCCCCAAGAGCGACACACTACGTGGTGCATGAGGGGCGGCCGTTAGGCGCCGCAGACTCCTCCTCCATCCCAGTTCTGTTTCTCCCACCATTGAGGCTGCACCTGCTGTGCATATTTCAGTGCAAAGTACGCCACTAGGCCTTTCGTCGACACCGTCTGTGACTCTTCAATCCCAGTTCTCTCCCGACGCCGGTAAGTTTGTTCCATGTATTTTCTTAACGGCGCCAGAAGCTTTTCCTGTGTTATATTTTATTTCGCATCATATCCGGTTTGGGAGCTAAGCATAAGTTGAAAGCGGGCTGTGCCCCCATGCGTCGGTGCTCCTATGGCCGGCATTTCTATGTGATGGACCGACATGATGTTTGCCTTCGGTGCCTGGGACCTAACCATGACATGGATAGATGTGACACCTGTTTTTCAATGGACTGCTGTGTTCTCGAAGTCCGCACATTTAAAGTCGGCAGGGCTCTGCCGACTTTCAGAGGACGGCGTCGATCTCGGGTCTCCCAGACCAGAACTTTAGGCTCTTCCTCCGGGTCCCCTCCCAGGCCTATACAGTCCAGTGAGGAGGAGGCCTCCTCATCTTCAAGCCTTGCCGAGGAGGCCTTTTTACGGTGTCGGACGTCGTGGCCCTCCTGGGGTCATGTGGGACACCGCCTCGGCAGATCACCTCCTGGAGGTGCACACTCCCCCAGTGTCGCGGCCCACAGTTGTGGGGTCCGACACTGGAGGACCATTGGCACCGGTGTCGTCCCTGATCACGGCACCATTCACGGTGCCGGTGATCGGGGCGATGCCGCTTGCGATGCCAGTTTGTTGACGAAGCCACTTCTCTGGTTGACTCTGCTGGCAGTGCCATGTTGGATTTCGGCACCGGGGATTCGACCGGGACCATCAGTGAGTTGGGGCCGGATGGCGGTGCCACGGGCGATGTGCGAGGAGTGGCCGGTGTCGTGACCGACACCGGCGCCATTCGCAGCGCCACCTCCCTGTGGACTCTTGGGGTAGCCAGCGTCGAGATCCTGCTGGTTGACTCTTCCTCGGAAGAGGGTGATTAAGATGTGGACCTGATCACGCACCCCGATTCCTTGGAGTCAGAGTCCTGTGGGAGGCGCGGTGTCAGGCAACCCAGCGCCCCTATTTCTGAGTCTCCGGAATGCTCTTCCTCCGAGGACTCCCAGGTTGGGGGTGACTTAGAGTCTTTGGGGAAGGGCGGTTTGGGGGTAGGGGAGGGGGCCATCCCCCCAGGGGAGATGGTGGCAGCTGCCAGCCCTGGTGCTGCTGCGCCTTCCCAGGGTGGATTGGTGGTTTTGTCCCTGGGAGCCCCCCTTGGGTGGGGTCTCGGGGTCGACGGACCCCAACGCTGGAGTCAAGGAGGGGGAGGGCATCCTCAGAGTCTGAGGGGTTGAGGGGTAGGGGTGAGGGGCATCGGCTTCTTTCCGCCACCTTTCGGGGTGCAGGACGGAGCTGTAGCGCTGAACCACGCCTTTCCTTCTTGGGCTCGGGGGACCCTTCCAGTGGCGCCGTCGTGGGTTGCCCTTCTGGACCCATGCAGCCCCAGGTGCATCACTGGGGAGATTCCCCGTTTGGGCACTACCAGAGTTTGCATCCCCAGGGTTCCGTCTTGCGACCTGGTTTGATTTCAGGGACCCTGCCAGTTCGGGCTCCGTTCTCTGGATTTCAGAGCCCTGGCAGAGGACAGTTGCCTATTCGTAGGTGCCCCTCTCCCATTCCTCTGCAGCCACCAACCTCTCTTCCAGGCCATGTCGGTCTGACAGGGTTGTTATCCTGGGAGACATTCAGAGGCACTGCAGCGGCCTTCCCGTCATGTGTTAGACACATGCATGAGCGGGTATTTCGCCGGTCCCCTCCGCAGCAGGAGTCTTCTGAACATTCGAGTTCCCCATCTTCCTCAGCTCCCTCCTCGGAGGGAGAGGAACCCTCTGCTTATCTTTCCTCCGACGATGATTTTACAGATTATCAACGATTCCTTTCAAGGATGGTTGGGGACCTCTGTATCTCCTATGTCAGGCAGGACAATACTGAGCAGGAGATGCATGAATTCCTTGGTGAATTCAGTACCCAGCATCTGGTGGTACCATCCTGGCCTACCCCTTTCCAGGAGGTGTCTGTCCGCACCTGAAAGTCTCCAGCCGCTCCTTTCCCAGCCCTGGCAGACTGCAGGAGGAGGTATTGTGTCCTGTCTGAGTCTCTAGGTACACTCCCCAACCTACCCTCAGGATCGGAGTTCCTAGAGACTCCTTCCGGGCACCGCTGCCTTGCGCACGACCATCCACCGGACTCAAATTCCCTACAGTTTGACTGGTGGGGGCGAAGAGTGTTCTCTTCTTCTAGTGCGATGTTGTGCATTGCATCTCATCAGGCTCACCATGCTGCCTACAACAGGCACTTATGGTCGATGCTCTCTCAACTTCTAGCATCAATGCCTGATACAGAGCAATCCAGACAAGCTGTGGCCCTCTCCGCTATAGGCCTGGAACTGGCAAGGCACCAAGCAAGGGCATTCTACAATGCCAATGTGGTGGCTTCCAGGCTTGCTGGGACAGCGATCTGCATTAGGCAGATGGTATGGCTTCGTCTATCAAGATTGTCACCCTGGCCTGGCGTAGGGTGATCCGCTTCACCTTCCGAGGGACCTGCCTTTTATCCACCAGGGCTAGGAAGCTTCTGCAGGGGCTTCCTCCATCTCTTCGTCTCCTGGGGACTCCTCATAGCTCTCCTCGGCCTTAGGCTTCCTGTCTTGTAAGGCCAGTGTCTCTTCCTTGTTTTTCACCAGCAGGAGGCTGAGGGTATTGTTCCCTCAGGGTTTTCCTAGTCTTCCCTCGGAGGGGCTTGGTACTCACCCAAGCAGTAATGAATGGTGAAGACTGACAAGGGAAGATATGGAAATTACGTACCTACCATAATTCTTGATCTTCTCTTGTATCTTCACCATTCATTACTGATACCCGCCTACCTTCCCCTCATGGGCCTCCTTCAGCATCTTCTATTCCTTGCTCGTTCCTTCCCTTTCTTTTTCATGGCCTTAAAGCCTAAAAATAAAAATAAAAAAAAAACAAACATTTTTGAGCCTTCCGTTCTTCTCTCAGAATGGATCCATTTGATTGACAAAGAGAGGGGAACGAGTAGAATTTATCTCTATCCTGAGGGAACTCTGTCTGATTGCCCTTGGAGGTGACCTCTTGGTTCCTTCTTAAGCCATGTTGCTCAATTCCCAGTTAAAGAAACCGTTCCTCAAATGGTTCAGTTCCTTTTTCTAGGTCCCCTCTGGTATGTCTGAATCTGCTGTTTGCGCCAGCCTCTGCTAGTTAAACTCTGTCCTGGCACTCCAGTTGCCTTGAACTGGTGATCTGTTTTGCCTGGCCTTTGGGGAGGCAGACTGAGTTTCCACAAAGGGGTGCCCTCTGTAGGGCTTCAAATACCCCACACATACACATCTGTGTTGGCAAGTAACAGGGTGCTAGTGGGCTTCCTTCCCCTTCTTAGTTGGGCACTCTCCTTTCGGAACAGATTTTCTGCCTTGGCAGTCTGTGAGCTCTCAGCTGGAGTGTAAGGGGTTGGGGATGGCGGGAGGTGCAGAGAGTCTGCCTTTTGTGTACCAAGCTGTGCAAAAGGTTCAGTTGAACCTCCTTCACCTGTTTTCCTAAATGGGATCCTTGCTCCCCTCACCTTGGTCCCGATCTTACGAGCCTTCAAGCCAATTCTCAGAACTTGGCAGAACTTCTCCCTCCTCCCAACATCCCTCTCTCTCTCTCTCTCTTCTTCTTCCTCTTCTCTCTCTTCCTTATCTGTTCCTCCCTTGGAGCTGCCCCAGGAGTGAGGCCCTGCAGTTCTATAGGGTAGGTGTTCCTCTTTCCTGTCCTCTATTGGCTTATTCCTTTTTCAGTTTATATCCTTTCCTTTGCCTATCCCTCAGCTTTCTTACGTCACTCTCCTTTTTCTTATTCTTATTTCACCTCTCCAGCTTACAGAACTGGGATGGAGGAGGACTCTGCGGTGCCTAACAGTCGCCCCTCGCGCATCATGTAGCGTGTCACTCTTGGGGGCAGCGCCATCGGTGTCGACTCCTCTCCAAAAAAAATAAAAAAAACTCCCGTGGCGGGTGCTCGCCCCCGGCTTACACCCAAGCAGTAATGAATGGTGAAGATACAAGAGAAGATCAAGAATTACAGTAGGTACGTAATTTCCATTTCTCCTGGCCTAGGCTCTGCCACCTTGGCCCAGCCAGCTACTCATGCTGCAGAGAAGACTACTGACGAGAGGCCTGCCTGGGGATCAGCCCCCTGCTCAGCGTCATGAACAGAAACGACACCACAGTGAATCGTGTGGGCCCTGCTTCTCCTGGCAAACCAGCAAGTCGTTCTGCAGTCTCCATTTTGTCCATCCTGCATCCTGTTCTGGGTAGTGTGAGTAAACACCACGGTAGTTTCCTGTAACATCAGCTAAATCAAAGTGTGTCATCTGATTTGATTGTTTTGTTTGATTATCACGAACTGAGCCATCTGGCTCCAGATTACAAATTGTGGGTTACTGTGCATGACTCTTTCTTCCCATCATTAGGGCCCTGACCAGCTGGGATGCCTGCCTACCCCAGGCAACGCTTCAGGCTAGCCTGCATCAAGAACTGGGTACCCAGAGTGTGTGTGTGACTGTGTTGAGGGACTCTCAAGTGCATGCCTTGTAGCCTGATTGACTCAGTTGCTAGACCAATCAACCTTATTACACCCCTTCCTTGTTCAATCCCCCTGAATAAATCCGATCTGACTCTTTTTGCACTTAAACTGTTTGTGGTGCATCTCTGTACTAATAGCACTGTATTGTTCTTGCTGGCTGTGTCTAATCTTATTTTACAGGGGGTCTCCAAGGTCAGACAGGTGGAACCAGCCCTGGTGGTAAGTGCAATCAAAGTGGGGATATATTTGTGGTTTGAGGGCTATTGTACCTGTGTATTCTGTTCATTGTTTAGGCCACTAGAGGGGAAAGAGGGGGGTCACAGTGTCCCAGAGGGCTGTACCCAGGTCAGCTACACTACCACCAACCCTGTCCTCTGGGTGGAGGCACAAGTTTTCAGTACCCAGGCCCCTTAACCTGCAGCTAGTCTTGTAGGCAGGGGTAGTAGCCCTTGGGATAGCGCCACCCAGGGGTTACACCAGAACTGCCATAGTGACAGTAGAAAGAAGAAACTGCATAGCAATATTGTATTTGTATATGAAGGCATTATTAACAATTTAACTGGGACCCTGCAGTCAACATTCAGGTTAGCCACAATTGTCCAAGAAGTCCACATCCTCACCAGTATTAAGTAAAAAGTCCACTGAATAGAAGAGTGTTTATCAATCAGATAACACAGAAGCCATGTCCTTTGGAGCACAGTTTCTTGGTGGAGTCGGATCACCAGGGTCACTTAAACTAAATTATTCTAACAGTACCTGCACATTTTTGGGATGGACCATTTTGATTGTTAGAGGCAGGAAACTACAGACCTGTCAGTCTGACCTCTGTGGTAGGGAAAGTGATGGAGTCACTTTGAAGGAAAGAATAGTTGAGTACCTAGAGGCCAGTGGAGCACAGGACCCAAGGCAGCATGGGTCTCAGCAGGAAGGTCATGTCAGACGAATCTAATAGATTTCTTTGACTGGGTGACCAAAGTAGTAGACCAGGGAGGGCTGTGGACATGGCCTACCTAGACTTTAACAAGGCATTTGACACAGTGCCACACAAAGATTAATAGTCAAATTAACCAGCCTGGGAGTGGGTCCCAGGGTGGTAGCCTGGTAAAACATTGGCTGCACAACAGGACTCAGAAGGTAATTGTAAATGGAGTCCACTCTGAAGAAGAAGGGTTACTAGTGGGTACCGTGAGGATCAGTATTGGGTCCAGTCCTTTTAATGTCTTCATCAGTGACGCTGCAGAGGGACTGGAAGGAAAAGTATGCCTTTTGCAGATGACACAAGGATCTGCAACAGGGTTGATACAACAAGGAGGCATGGAAAGGATGAAAAGGGACTTGGCAAGGTTGGAGGAATGGTCAGAAGTATGGCAGCTAGGATTCAATGCAAAGAAGTGCAAATAATGCACCTGGGAAACAAGAACCCAGGGAAGAATACACAATGGGTGGGGAGGTAGTAACAACAACAAAAAGGAAAGGGACCTGGGGGTAATCATCTCAGATGACCTTAAGTAGTGCAATGTGAGAAGGCAGTAGGGAGGGCTGGGGCATACTGGGATGTATAGCGAGAGGCATCAGCAGCAGAAAACAGGAAGTTGTTATCCTCTGTACAGACAGTTGGTGAGACCCCATCTGGAGTACTGTGTCCAGTTCTGGAGACCCCATCTCCGCAAGGACATAGACAGGATAGAGGTAGTCTAGAGGAGGCAACTAAATGGTGCAGGGTCTGCAAGAGAAGCCGTATGAGGAGAGACTAAAGGAGCTTAATATGTATACCCTTGAGGAAAGAAGGAGAGGGGGGACATGATAGAAACTTTTAAGTACCTCAGTGGAATCAACAAAGTCCAAGAGGGTAGCATCTTTCAGAAAAAGAGACTTGCAAGAACAAGGGGACGCAATTTAAAGATAGAAGGAGGGCGGTTCAGGGGCAATGTGAGGAAGTATTATTTCACAGAGAGGGTAGTAGATGCATTGAACAGCCTTCCTGAGGAGGTCATGGGGTCTAAAACTGTGGGAGAATTCAAGAATGCATGGGACAGACATAAGGCAATTCTTGTGGGGGGTAGGAAGAAATAGGCTGTTGGTTAACTAGGATCTGCGGCCTATCCCGTAGGTAGGGAAATGGGCAGACTAGATGGGCCAAGCGGTCCTTATCTGCTGTCAAAGTCTATGTTTCTATGTTATCTGTTCCTTCTGGAATATTCTACACAGTTGTACTGTTCATGTAAAAAATGAGTAAATAAATAAATAAATTCAAAAGTTCAAATAAATATAAAATAAGCACCGAGTAGTGGAGCTCCAGAGAAACATAGTTGTTGGCTGGACTGTTAGCTCTGCCCCGCCACCCCCATTTTGGACTGTTCATCGAGAAAGACCCACTGTGTCAAGGTTCATTTGTAAGTGTGACCTCAGGGTGGGGTGGTGGAATTGCAGTGTAAGAGAACAATACCGAATATGGTGAATAAATAAGAAAATGAGTGCCCTGTGCAAGAGAAACAGTGCACCAGGATACAATAAATTATTAAAAGGACTTGGAAATGACAAAAGGTACAGATGAGGAAGGTGCCAAAAAAGCATGGTTTATAGGGTAAAGATACAAAAATTGGACAAAGTAAACTCGGTTGAGCTATGGGGGCCACAAAACTGGGTGGTGGAGTAAAGGTGGGGAGGAAAGGGGGGCATATGGCTAATCAGGAGGGGGCATAGGGACCAAAGGAGCAGCCTAGCCAAGAAGAGCAGTTGTTAAACAGTAGCTGCCGAACATTCAGAGCTGCAAGAGCAGTGAGAAGAAGGGTTAGGAAAATAGAGGCAAATGACACTGTAATCGAGGGAGGCAGAGAAACAGTGTGCTTACTTGCAGGAGTAGGTGTGAGTGGAGAGTGTAACATGCACTGATGCTTAAGATTATGAAATGGGTAGAAAGAATGCTGGCTCCTGATTGGCCAAGAGGTACTTTCAGCTGGGTTGTTATCCTAGCACAACAGCCCAGCTGAAAGTAGCTCAACAAAAATATATTTAAAAAATGCATCCAATTTACTAAAAAGGACCCAATTCATAATCGCAATAAGGCACTCCATGGAGTGCGTTATGGTAAGCTAATGGCCCTTCTTGGGTAGTGGAAGCAATCGACTTCACCTTGTGCTTCAGCTTACCCGAGGTGGGCCGTTATCCCACTGTAACGACTCCCTGTCATGCCTTATTGCTTAAGTAAAGAAGATGATTGTAGTTTTTAAACATGGGCAGAAGAAAGAGAACAAATTAAAAATACAAGATGTAGACAGTGATTGGTCTAAAAAACCCTACTTTAATCTTAATCCTAGTTAACTTTTTTTATTTTATTTTAGCCAGATGTTTTTTTTTTTTTTTAAACTGAATGCAGCCAGTACTTGACAGTACTGTAACATTCCACACACATGGCCATGGACCAGTACAGAACTTGTTTTACTTAGAGAGGGATTGCTGGCCCAGACACTGGGGACTATGTAGGATCTTTCATTTGTGCTGGGGCAAGCTCCAGAAATGGGAAGGTGGGACCTCTGCTCTGCATCTCATCCAAAGGGCACCAGCACCAGCAGAGCAGTATTCCTCCACCCCCACCCTGTACTGCTCTGGAGTGTTAGCTTTGGGATCGATCCCACGTTCCCAGGTGTGAGACTTGAACCCACATAGGCTTTTGATCGAGAGTCAATAAGAGTGCTAACAACTCAGCCCCTGGGGCACCTGAAACAGCTAGCAGTGTCAGGCACCAAGGTCCTGCAATGAACTTTCCATTAAATAGCAAATTCACACAATTTCAAAATGTAATTTGCCAATTACAGTAATGACAGTTGGCAACCTCTGTGTAAATGCCTGTGAACCAGAATTTACTTCTTTTATCTGAAAATGTTCCAAACCTTAATAAGATGGAATGCTTCCCCAAAGGTACTTTAACTCACTTTTAACACAGTAGCAGGTATTGGCAGCGCACAAAGGCAGCATAAATCCTCTCAGCAGTTACCTGATGTTATTTTATGCCTTTAATTTAATCACATTCCTGTGTCCCTTTTTTGCTGTTTATAATGAAGTGAACACCTGTAAGTCCATTTATATTATGCTGAGTTTGTGCCAACAAAGATTTTGGTGCAGTTTACTAATGGCACAGTTGGCAATTACATGTGCTGCGGAATTTATTATAAATCATGACCTGGTTTTCAGCAAATCAAGATTGTTTATTTCTAAGCATTATTCCAGCAGCACGCACACTTTTCTTAAGGAGAACAGGATATCTTCCAAATTCAGTGACATACTTTATTATCAAAAACTGTAAAAACTCGAGCAGCAGCAGTAAATAGGCCACGGGCCTCCCCATGTATACAGTGGTCTGATGTAAGTTATTTTACAGTTGTTGTTGATGTCCTTGGCACTGCGTTATTTGTGTGTTGTCTCTGGTCACAAACCGTTATTTGCTTTATTTCTAAACATTTTAGGCACTCTTAAATATATTAATATTAAAGTTAGCAGTGTCAGTGGCTCAGTAGGTAGCACACTTGCCTCTGAGGCTGGGAGATCAGAGGGCTGTGGGTTCAGTTCCCACATCTGGCACTTGGGTTAATATCCCAGTACTGACACTGTAGTGCAGCATGAGAGGGGTGCTGCACTTCTGAGGTGCCGTCTTTCGGATGAGACGTTAAACCGAGGTCCCATCTGCCTGGATTGGTGGTAGTTCAGGTGGATGTTAAAGATCCCATGGCACTTATCGAAAAGAATAGGGGAATTTCCCTGGTGTCCTGGCCAAATTTCCCTCATTCACTAAAAATACCACCAACAGCTTAATCTGGTTCAATTTCAGTTTCGTACCATCTGTATCCCCCTGGAAAAAGGGAATTCTAGGCTCAGTGGGCTTACTGGGTCAACAAAATTCAACAAACAATATGTCCCACAGAGCCACTTGTTGTGGCATAAGAGTGGTTTCATGTGTGTTCTGCCAGAGAGAGAACAGTGAAGCGAAGCTGAGTTGTTCTGACTCAAGCAAAACGCAAGTGAAACCACTCTTATATGGCAGTGAGTGGCGATGGGGGACATATTGATATATTAATTCATAGATTGAGCCATCTGTGTTATTATTATTTGTTTTTAACTGTCCCGGAATGGGCCAGTTTCTAGGGCATCTGTGCGAGAGATGCTCTTGACAGAATAAGAGTGTCTCACGCACAGAGTAAAGGAGCACTCCAATTGGTTAGGAGTGCTCCCTCAATCTATAATAACCATAAAATGGTCTCTCATTGTAGGCAGTCTAAAATTCTGAAGTTCTAAGTTTAGTAGGCCTAGTTAGTCCATTATCCACACAAAGGGGTTCTCTTATTTTTTTTTACAAAGTAAGGTAGTTGGATTTTAAAATCAAGTTCCAATAAACAAAAAACAACAACTTTTTTGACATGATTTATAATATGTTTATATATATAGTTCCATTATCTATGATGGTTATAAGAGTGCCTTCTCAAGTTCTCTGTGAGTCAGAACTACTTAGCTTCGCGCTTTGCAGTTCTCTCACCCAAAGAACTCAGAGGCACTCGTACAGCTATTAAAGATGCTGAGCTGTGTACATAAACATAGAGAACGCTTCCCAGTACCTCAGTCCAAACACCAGAATCATAAAAACTTGGAATGCTGCTGGCAGAAGAAGACTTGAAGTCCATGCAGTCAACCCAGAAAGCCCTAATTTCTAATGAATAACATGACCCATTTGTCTGTTTTAGATGGAACATCCTATAGATGTTTCCCATCTGGGATCATGGTCTCCCACCCCGAAACCAGAAATGGCCCCTTGAACCTATCCCATGCTGACTTGAACCTCACAGTATTTCTAGCATATACCACGTTGCTGAGCAAACTTTTTCATCTGTTCAGCAGAATCGCCATGAAAAAGTGCTTCTTCCAATCCCGCTTTTATATCTACCACTTACCAACTTATAATTGTGCCACCAGGTGTTCAAGCTCCCATTTTCTATAAGCAGCTCAGAGTCTTCCACCTACTGATCCCCCGCAGGCATTTATTTACTCATGGCTTCCAAGGAGTACGTGTTCACATTTTGCAGTCTTTCCTCATATATTGTTTTCTGTTATCCCTATATCACTTTCATCACCATCTGTTGGACCATTTCCAGTCTGTCCTGGTCCTTCTTCAATGGCAGGCACTAGACCTGTACACAGTACTACAGATGAGGGCTAACCAGGGACCTGTATAGAGGGAGGATTGCCTCTCTCCTGTTGTCAAAGCCTCTCCCTACGCACACCCCAATATCCTACTGGCTTTCCCATATGCTTTGCTGTACTGAAAAGAGGACTTCAGACCATTTCTTATGATAAACCCCAAGTCTTTTCCTGCCTAGTACGCTTGACTGTCACCCCATGAATCCTGTCCTCCGTTTTGTGGTTGTTTTTTTTTCACTGTATGCATTACCTTGCACTTTCTGGCATTGAATTTCAGCTGTCAAATACCTGAACATTTTTCCAGTCTTGCCACATCTTTCTTCATATTATTAATACCCTCCACACTGTTCACCCTCCCACAAAGCTTCATATCAGCTGTGAAGACGCACTTTCCCCATTGCCCCTCCCATTTGTTGTTAATTTGATAAATCGATATATATAGTATTTATATACATACAATATACTGTACGTATTATATATAATACAGTATATATGTATGTATGTATGTATGTATGCAATATCCGTGAGTATATTTCCTGCCACCTATCATTCTCACTCTAGGTGCCCATGAGCAAAAATATTTTCACTGTAGATCAGGGTTGTCTGGAGCCGGCAGCACGAGCAAATGAATTCTATTTGTATGACTCAACTGCTCACTCCCTCACTGGCTCCTGCTTCAGCACTTCCGGTTTTGCTGCTGTAACCCCTAGGCAGCACTATCTCTAGGGTTACTACCCCTGCCTGTACTTCTGATAACAGGTTGAGGGGCCTGCGTTCAAACGTAACAATTACTGGGGTTTCCCTGCCCTCAGTAACCACAATATTGTGGTGCCTCCACCCAGAGTAAAGTATGTGGGGGTATCTATCTAACCTGGTATAGCCCTCTGGGAAGCTATGACCATCCATGAACCCACCTATTGACCACGTACCTTGTAATGGGGAACAGACCTTTACAGCAGTTAACACACAGTTAGCAGTAAACATTAACAATATGCACACACCCCTTGCACTTACCACCAGGGTCTGGTCCTCGGCAAACACCCTGGAACCCCCTGGAAAACAGTATTCAGTACAGGCATGCACTTTTATTTATTTAGTTTTTGTTGACCGGGTAAGTGCACTAGACAAATCCTGCCTATTTTCAGGCACGACCCAGGGAAGGGGGATACAGATGAATGCCAACTGACCTTTGAACCAGATTAAGTTGTTGGTGGTATTTTTAGTGAATGAGAGAAATTTGGCCAGGACACTGGGGAAATTCCCCTACTCTTTTCGATAAGTGCCATGGGATCTTTACCATCCACCTGAACTATCACCAATCCAGGCAGATGAGATCTCGGTTTAACGTCTCATCCGAAAGACGGCACCTCAGAAGTGCAGCACCCATCTCTTGCTACACTACAGTGTCAGTACTGGGATATTAACCCAAGTGCCAGATGTGGGAACTGAACTCACAGCCCTCTGATCTCCCAGCCTCAGAGGTGAGTTTGCTACCTACTGAGCCACTGACACTGATAATTTCTGATAACTGATACTTTCAAATACGTTTCCCCCAGACACATTAACCTTAACCCAGGCAATGAGATATTCATGAGGCAAAGTAACAGTGAAACAAATCAATTTATTTATTAAGGAGGATTTGAACAAGGGGAGGAGCAGATCTAGATTAATGATTACTATACTGGATTTGAACTAGGGTACTCTGCATGCATGCATTCAATCTCACTATTCAGTCCTGCAGTTGCTGGGTACCCAGACTGTTGGTGGCTAGCCTGAACGTTGCCTGGGGTTGCAGCTGTCGTTGGGGCCCTTGATGGAAAGAAAAGGCAGTTAAACATGCAATAACATAGAAACATACAATTTGTCGGCAGATAAGGACTGCTTGGCCCACCTAGTCTGCCCACTTCTCTACCTGATGGATAAGCTGCAGATTCTAGTTAATTAACAGCTTACTTCCTCCTACCCCCCACTAGAATTGCCTTATGCCTGACCCATGCATTCTTGAATTCTTCCACTGTTCCTGACTCCACAACCTCCTCAGGAAGGCTGTTCCATGCATCCACAACCTTCTCTGTGAAAAAATACTTTCTAACATTACCTCTGAGCCATCCCCCCTCTGTCTTCAAATTGTGTCCCCTTGTTCTTGCACATCTCTTCCTCTGAAAGATACCACCCTCTTGTACTTTAATTCCCTTGAGATACCTGAAAGTTTTTATCGTGTGTCCCCCTCTCCCTCCTTTCCTCAAGGGTACACATATTAAGCTGCTTTAGTCTCTCCTCATATGTCTTCTGGTGCAGACCCTGCACCATTTTGGTTGCCCTCCTCTGAACTGCCTCCACTCTGTCTATATCTTTGCAGAGACAAGGTCTCCAGAATTGCACGCAGTACTCCAGATGGGGTCTCACTAACTGTCTGTACAGAGTGATAACAACTTCCTGTTTTCTACTATTGATGCCTCTCCCTATGCATCCCAGTATCCTCTCAGCCCTCCTTACTGCCTTCTCACATTGCTTGCCCACCTTTAGGTCATCTGATATAATTACTCCTAGGTCTCTTTCGATTTTTGTTGTTGTTATTAACTCACCCCCCATTGTGTACTTTTCCCCTGGGTTTTTGTTTCCCAGATGAATTACCTTGCACTTCTTTGCATTGAATCTGAGCTGCCACATATCTGAACATTCCTCCAACCTTGCCAAGTCCCTTTTCATCCTTTCCACTCTACCTTGTGTATCAACCCTGTTGCAGATCTTTGTGTCATCTGCAAAGAGACATACCTTTCCTTCCAGGTGCTCTCTAATGTCACTTATAAAGACATTAAAGAGGACCGGTCCCAGTACCGAACCCTGCGGTACCCCACTAGTTACCTTCCTTTCTTCACTGTGGACTCTGTTTACTATTACCCTTTGCGTCCTGTTGTCCAGCCAGTTTTTCATCCAGGCTACCACCTTGGGACCCCTCCAAGGCTGGCTAACTTGTATATTAATATTTTGTGTGAGACTGTGTCAAATGCCTTGCTAAAATCTAGATGGGCCATATCCACAGCCCCTCCCTGGTCTACTACTTTGGTCGCCCAGTCAAAGAAATCTATTAGGTTCATCTGACATGACCTTCCCGCTGTAAAACCATGCTGCCTTGGGTCCTGTGCCCCACTGGCCTCTAGGTACTCAACAATTCTTTCCTTCAGAAGTAATTTCATCATTTTCCCTACCACTGAAGTCAAACTAACTGGTCTGTAGTTTCCTGCCTCTGCCCTTCTCCCACATTTGTGAAGTGGAATCACATTTGCCCTCCTCCAGTCCTCGGGTACCACCCCATCCTCCCATGGTTTGTTAAAGAGAGTAGTCAGTGGTGTTACTAGTTCTACACTTAGTTCTTTTAGAATTCTTGGGTGAATCCCATCAGGCCCCATTGCTTTGTCCACCCTCAGTTTCAAGAGTTCTTTCAAAACCCTTTCTTCTGTGAATGGACTGGTATCGACCTCCTATTCCTTGTTTGGTTTAGGTACCTCCTCCTCCTCTTCTGCTGCGAATACTGAGCAGAAATATTTGTTCAGTATCCTTGCTTTTTCACTGTCACCCTCTGCCCACATTCCCTCCCCTTTATTAAGTCTCTGTATCCCTTTCTTGGTCTTTCTTCTCTCCCTAATGTACCTATAAAAGGTTTTATCCCCCTTCTTAACAGAGCTGGCTATCTTTTCCTCAGTTTGTGCCTTTGTTATTCTGACTGCCTTCCCTGCCTCCTTCTGCTTTAACTGATAAAAGTTCTATGTCCTGCTCCTTCTGTGTTTCCTTATATTTCCTGAATGCTATCCTTTTCTTCTTAACCATCCCTGCCACCTCTTTTGAGAACCATAGAGTTTTTTTCCTTCGTTTTGTTTTGTTGATTTGCTTCACACAAAGGCTTGTTGCCTCTGCGATGGCTGTTTTGAATATTCCCCATTGTTCCTCCACCCCTCCTTCTTGCCCGTTTGCTAGTGCTTTTCTGAGGCACTCTCTCATTTTCTCAAAGTCAGCCTTCCTAAAGTCCAATACTCTTGTTTTTGTATGGTTTGACTCTATGGCTGTGTTAATTGTGAACCACACTGTTTGGTGGGGTCACTTGTTCCCAGATGGCTACCCACTTCTGAATATGAGATCCTTTCTCCTTCCCCATTTGAGAGTACCAAGTCTAAGATTGCTCCCTCCCGAGTGGGTTCCAACACTAGCTGTCTGAGGCATGCCCCCTGTAGGGCATCAAGAATTACCCTACTCTTGGATGTGCCTGCAGCAAAGGTACTCCAGTTAACATTTGGCATATTCAGGTCCCCCATCAACAATATCTCCCCTTTTTCTGCCATTTTAAGGATGCCTTCTATCATTTCCTTGTCCATTTCCTCCCCCTGAGATAGGGTCTGTACACAACCCCCATGCGGATTGTGGTGCCATTTCCTGTCTCCAGGGTGACCCATAGTGACTCATCAACTTCCTGTTTACTCTTTAGTTCTGTTGCTTTAATCCCTTCCCTTATATAGAGAGCTACTCCTCCTCCTCCTCCTCTTTTACCCACCTTGTCCCTCCTGTACACTGTGTATCCTGGTATGTTGACATCCCAGTCATGGTTCTCTGTGTACCATGTTTCAGTAACTGCCACAATATCCAGGCATCCCTCTTCCATCAAGGCCACTAGTTCAGGGAATTTGTTGCACAGACTGTGGGCATTGGTACTCATCACCTTCCATGTATTTTTTATGACCTTACCCCTTTTAGCCCCTTTCCCTGCCCTTACTGACTTTTTCTGCATTTATCCCTGTCCTGCTCCCTACTGACTTCTATACCTTGTTGTTTACCTCTCTAACTACTGTGTTTTGTGGGGGGAGGCTGGGATAACAAAGACCATGGCTATTTTTATCCTTGGCCGGTTGGCCTAGTCCACTGTAATACTGTAACAAACTGAAGAAATCGGATGGTACCACAAAATGATTTAAAGAACTGTTGCAGGGAGCTACCCTGAATTTACTCACACCAGTTGGTAGAAATTGGCCTGGTGGTATGAAGACCTGTTGCAGAGCACTGAAGAGCATGGGGAAGCTGGGCCTACACAACTCACCTCCGCTTCACGGCCTTTCCCTTCAGGTGGCCACAACCTGTGATAGCTGGCTGCACTGGAGCTGGATCCCCAAGCTGGTCTCTCGACGAGAAAACAGTAACTGATACAAGAATAGGCGGCCTGGGCCAGGTTTGGCATGAGCCCAAGGCTGGATAAACACTTCTGGCAAAGTTCCGTTTGTTTGCTGGTGACCCCTCCAGCTGGCAGAAAGTTTGGTCACTGGTAAAGGTATGTTCCTTTCTGGCAATTCAGGAGTCCCAGGACGGTAGGCCTTGACCCACGACAAGCATTCAGGACATTTAGTGGAAACAGCATTCACTTCTCTACCTCTCAGTTCGGTTTTAGGCTGGTTGCTATTACAGCCGATATGCTGCGCAAACCTCTCAATCTGCAAACGGCAGTCTCTGAACACAATTCCCCGACTCGGGACCGCAGACACCCACCAGATGAAACTAGGCCTATCCTGGGCCAGAACTCTTCGGGCTTGAATGGCTCTCACACAGAGTCTTGGGCCAAATGCTCCACAGAAGCTCCTCTCAGTCCAAGAGCTTGAACTGCACTCCTCTCAGAGTCTCGGGGCTAACTGCCTACCATTTGAAATGAGTTCTCGGACTTGTCCATTTTTCCAGCAATCTGGACTAGTCACAAGTTGGTGCCAAGTTGGTGGAGGAGCTGTCACTCACAATCCTGTGCTCCTATTGATTTCTTTAGGCGCCAAACTGAAAACTACAAGAACTGCAGCTTTTCCCATGAGGCACTTGACCTAAGGGCCCCTCGAGGTCCCCTGTGTCCCAGTTGGTTCAAATTCCTGGAAGTCCTGGACCAAACATGGTGGCCCCCATTTGGATGCATAAGCTGCAATAAAGACAGGTTAAAAAAAGCACTCTAATTTGAATATAACAACAAATTAGAAGTAAATATTTACAGTAACAGTTAGAGCTCCCTCTGCTTTACAATTGACCGCAGAGTGGAGCAAATCAGAATGGCGCCTAGACGGTCACGAGCTTGAAGCCCCCAGACCCAGCCCAGACCATTTACTGCATACACAAAAAAAAACAGAAGAAGTCAGTGGCCAGCCCAATGTAACATCCATACACAGGAGGTCACACACGACAAAAGGAGTCAAAATGCAGTCCGTTGATGCAAAATCGTAAAATTTATTACAAATGCAAAAAATTGCAATTACATCTAGTACAAAAAGGAGTAGACGGTGAAAGGCAAAACAGTACCCTTGTGCTTCAACCTATCGGTTTTCCTGAGGGGGCTAAATACTGCTATACTAGGAATTGCTTTTATGCCCCAATTCGCGAGACATCACAAATCACATGATCAGTTAGTAACCTTAACTTGGTTAAAGGCAAATTGCCCTAAAAGACTTGTCAAATAAAGCAATGCCTAGATAAAATATATGTTTTTACAGCAGTTTTCACACCTCCAACACAACATTCAGTTATTTATTTTAAGTTTCAAAAGAAAAAATAAAGAGAATAGAGGTAATGATTGGGGCGGGGGAGGAAAACTAACAAATACATAAGGATGAATAAAGGGAGCTGCTGCTTAAATTATGGCACCAACAGTCAGCGTAACAGGTAATTCCTTCCTGCGCTCACCTAAAGGCATCCTCAGGCCAGGAAACAAAGGGAGAACACACAACTATTAGAAAAACAAAACTGCGAAACAGGGTCCCATTAGTTTGCAATAAGTGCCAGTACATAAAATTCATGTTGAGAAAAACAAATCCATTCTGACAGGATTCATTCTATCAAATATGGTTTCAGGTCCAGTTCATTATTCAGTCCTGATTGAAAGAGACTTTGTAGTGAAAAGATCCAATACCCTTCCCTGCGCTGCAGTCTTTTAAGCCTGTTTCCTCCCCTCTTACTAACAAAAACTTGTTTGAGTCCCATAAACGTAAAGCTTGAAACATCACGTTGGTGATGCAAAAGGAAATATTCTGCTCCTGGATTTATCATGTCCATGTCTTTGATGTCCCTAAGGTGCACCTGAATTCTTACGTTACGTTTTCTTGTTGTACAGCCAAAATATAATGTTAAACATGAGCACCGTATTGCATACACTACATAAGCAGTTACACAGGTAATAAACTGACGGATGCTCACATCCCGCTTGTCATTCCCTCGTGAAAATGTTCTGCCCTGATTGCAGTGTTTGCACACATTGCAGTTTCCACACTTCCGCATCTCTGCTGGTTTATATGGGACCCAAGTCATGCTTGGGGGGCTTGATATCAGTAAAACTACTCGATGTAAGTAAGTCCTTTATATTTTTACCCCTTCTAAAAGTAACATGGGGTTTCTCCCCTAGACTGTCCTGTAAATTTGAATCATTTTTCGATATTGGCCAATATTTACATAGACTATTTCCTACTTCCTACTTGTCCAGAAAGACAATTAAATTCTGTAACGAAAACAACTGGACTTTGTTCACTAGTTTGCTAACTTTCGGTTCCAATGGGGTGGGTCTCTCCACTATATTTGCCCTCTCAAATGCCTGATTTACCACTAACAGCTCATACCCCCTAGTACCAAATCTATCAAATAGTTCCTTTGATTTAAATACAAAATCATTGTCATCTTGACAGTTTCGTCTCAGACACAAGAATTGCCATTACGGTATCAAATTCTTCAGTTTTACTGGATGGGAACTAGTCGCACGAAGTAGACTATTAGTATCTGTGGGCTTACGAAAAGAGGAACTTGTGACCTTATTATCAACTCCCACTGACTGTTACATCCAGAACATTCAGTTGTGTATCCTGTAGTCCAAATGTAAATCTCAGATTGATATCGTTTACATTCAGCCATTCCATGAATAATAGTGCTTCCTGTTTGGATCCCTTCCATATGCATACAACATCATCAATAAAGTGAATCCACCTCACAATGTTTCTGTGAAATGGATTAGCTTCAGGTGCTTACACTGCCATCTCCTCCCATGCTCCTAAAAGAAAGGTTAGCATAGGAGGGGGATATGGCTGCCCTTATAGCTGTCCCACATAACTGTAAATAATACTTACCATCAAACTGAAAATAATTATGAGTGAGTACAAATTGGAGGCTTTCCAAAATAAACCCTATGGGTGTAGTTTCTCTCTGTGGGTCTTTGTCCAGGAAGAATGCACATGTTCTTAGTCCATCTCTGTGACGTATTGAGGTATATAGAGACTCTATCAATTCCTATTCATAGATAATCATTTTGCCATTCAGAATTTTTTAGTTTGTTTAACACGTGCATAGTATCCTGGGCTAAGGCTGGTAGCTGGGTTGCATACTGCTGCAAAAAGAGATCCAGAAAAGAATACAAGTTGTCAATTAAAGAGCCCACTCCAGATACGGTGGGCTCTCAAGATTTTTATGAATTTTTGGAAGTGTATACATCACTGGAGTATTTGGGTTTTCTACCCACATATACTTAAGCTCATTCTCCGTGATGCATCCAGCCCTTTTAGCACCTTCCAACAATTCTCCTTTAAATACTTTAAGGGGGTCCCCTGGCAACAACTTGCAATTCTCAGTATTGTTCAAAAGATCTAACACTTGTTTTTTTATAAGCCTCTTTAGTTTGCAGCACTGCATTTCCCCCCTTATCTGATTTTTCAATAATGATGTTGTTCTCTTTTAACTCAGTCAAAGCTTCTCTCTCAGCAGCTGAAAGATTGTTTCGGGTACACAGAATCATCAAAAAGGCTTAAATATCTCATTAGTTGACACTCTTTTATTAATAGTTATTGAGGCATTAGACAGGGGGGGGGGAGAATGAACCTGGTTTGAATTTCGTCATTCTTTCTCTTTTCAGTAACAGGCATGTATTTTCTAAATCAGTGTCCTCACTTAATACCGTGTCATGTTAGAAGTACCCATTCCCTTCATTTAACAGGCTTTCAAGTGTCTCTAGGTTTGCAATATCCAAAAGTTCCTCTTTGGATAGTTGGTTAGCCAGTTCAGCTCCCTCAATATTCTCCAAAGTGAAATCCCAAATTCCAGGATCAGGATCCCTGTCTATAATGACGATATTTGATGAGATCTGTGATGCAAATTCCTTACCCATTGTGGGATTCCTTGCAAAACAGTCCTTAAGATGGACTTTCTCAAAGAACTTTTGCAACTCCAAGAACAAGTTAAATTTATTTGGCTGCCAGTTAGGTGCATACACACTGGCTATGGCTTTAAAGGGACAGTTGCGGAGGCACGTCATGGCACTCTCACTCAGATCAACAGGATTACCAAATATCCATGGATTTACTATCTATGCAGGACATCTGCCTGGCAGTGGGCATTACTGGTGCCCTGGAAGTCACTTAAGGTAAGCCCCAAATTGGTGGGGGTGGGTAAAGACCTGGCTGATGTTAGGTTTCCAGAGCCAAGGTGTCTGTTAGCCAGGAGTGCCAGTGAATATCCCTGAAACGGTGCCGTCTCCTGCACAACAGCTAAATTGATATTGCAGTGTCATCATATTATGTGAAAAATAAGTAAACCCAAAGTGTTTAGGAAGGTGGGAGCTCTGGTAAATTCAGAAGGTAGCATAGGTAAGGCTCTGCCCTGAGGTAAAACCTCTCCCACTAGTAAATTGCAAGGATTAAGAGAAGTCATGAGGCTCCCATAAGAGACGGGTAAAGAGTACAACCTTTTTTTACAGAACCTTAAGGTTCTGACTTATATCTGGGATGAGATTTAGAAACATAGAAATCTGTTGGCAGAAAAGGACCCCATGGCCCATCCAGTCTGCCCGATTTCCCACCTTAAGGAACACTTTCCCCTTCCCCTCTGTTACTTAGTCCTATGTAGGTGTCCCAAGTTGTTTTGAATTTGTCCACTAAATCTACCCCCACTACCCATTCTGGCAGTCTGTTCCATGGCTCCACGACCCTCTCAGTGAAGAACTTCCCCCTGATGTCTCCCTTAAAACTGCCCCCCCTCCAGTTTGAATGCATGCTGCCTTGTGGATTTGTTCTCACTCATCCTGAAAATGCTGTCTACCCTCACCCTATTTATGCCCTTCACGTATTTGAATGTTTCAACCATATCCCCCCTTTCCCTCCTCTCCTCCAGTGTGTACAGGCTAAGCTCCTCCAGCCGTTCCTCATATGACTTTACCTGCAGCCATTTCACCATTTTGGTTGCTCTTCTCTGCACCCTCTCCAGCCTGTCCTTGTCCCCCTGTAAGTATGGCCTCCAGCACTGGACCCCATATTCCAGGTCTGCTCTGCTGAACATGGTCTTATATAGTGGCATGATCACTTCCCTTCTCCTGCTTGTAAAGCCCCTCCCTATGCATGTCAACATTCCGAATGCTTTCCCCGCTGCCCTGCTGCACTGCTTCCGAACTTTCAGGTCGTCTGAAATTGGGATCCCCAGGTTCCTTTCCTGATCTGTTACCCCCAGCTCCCCCCCCCCGATTCAGTATTTTGCCCTTGGGTTTTTAGGCCCTATGTGCATAATTCTGCATTTTTTTGTATTGAATTGTAGTTGCCACTTTTCTGACCACTCCTCCAGTCTGGCCAGATCCTCCTTCATTATTTCCACCCCCCCGGCGTAACGACCCTATTACAGATCTTCGTGTCGTCTGCGAACAGACACACCTTCCCATTTAGACCCTCTGAAATGTCCCTGCTATATATACTGTATGTTGAAAAGTATGAGTCCTAGCACAGACCCTTGGGGAACCCCACTCATCACCCTTTCTTCTTTTGAGTGCACCCCATTTACCACCTGTGTCCTCCCCGCCAACCAATTCTCCACCCAGTTTGTGAGCTTGCTCCCCACTCCTAAGCTGCACAGTTTGCTAATCAGGCTCCTTTGGGGGACAGTGTAAAAGGCCTTCCTGAAGTCCAGGTAGGCCGTGTCCACTGCCCCCCTCCCAGTCCCATATCTCTGTAACTCTGTCAAATAATTTAATCAGGTTGGTCTGGCAGGACCTGCCACCTGTGAATCCATGCTGGTTGTCATCCAGGAGGCCCTTCTCCTCTTCCAGATTAAGTGTTTCCATTAGCTTTCCCACTACGGAGGTAAGGCTAACTGGGTGGTAGTTTCCTGGCTCCTCCCTCCCTTTCTCCCCCTTTGTGCAATGGCACCACAACAGCCCTTTTCCAGTCCCCTGGGACCCTCTCCTTGTACAGTGACAGATTAAATAACCTCATGAGTGGTGCCGCCAGTTCCAGCTTTAATTCCTTAAGCACGCTCAGATGAATCATATTCGGGCCCTTCGCTTTGTCCATCCACAGTTTTCCTAGTTCTTCCAATATCCTATCCTCTGAGAAGGGACTTGAGTCCATCTCCTTGCCTACCCTTCCCCTGCTTTTAAGCTCTAGCCCTTTTCCCTCCTCCACCGTGAAAATGGACGTGAAACAGTCATTCAGAATACTTGCGTTTTCTTCTTCCCTTCCCCCTCTACCAGTGCTCCCCTCTACCTCTTGAGCTTCATAATCCCCAGCTTCCCCTTCCTTCCGTCACTCACATATCTGAAAAATTGCTCATCTTCCCCTTTTATACCTCCCTTGCTATATTCTCCTCTGTTTCCGCCTTCGCCCTTTTGATTATTTTCCCGGCTTCCTTCAGTTTCTCCTTATAAACCCCTTTGTCTGTCTCTCTCTGAGAGGCTTTGCATGCCCTGAATGCCCTCCTTTTCTCCCGGACTGCTTTGCTCACTGCTGCTGTGAACCAAAGTGGTTTCTTCCCCCTCTTACTCTTGCTAACCTTCCTAACACATTGATCTGTCGCCTTCAGAATTACTCTTTTAATTCCCCCATAGCTCCTCTATGTCATCCAAGTTCTCCTTCCCTTCTAGTTCCTTTTGCACTATTTCATTCATCATCCTAAAATCTGCTTTCCTGAAGTCCAGCACCTTAGTGGTGGAACTGCTCTTAACCTTCACCTTCTGAAGGCTAAATCTTACTGCCCTATAGTCACTGTTGCTCAAGTTTTCCCCAACCTCCATCTCCCCCACACTATCCCCATTTGTCAAAACCAGGTCCAGTAGGCTCCCCCCCCCCCCAGTTGGTTCTGTGACCAGCTGGTGAATGATTACTTCCTGCATGACTTCCAACAGCTCCCTACTCCTTTCTGAAGATGCTGCTGGGATTTCCCAGTCCATGTCTGGAATATTTAGATCACCCACTACCACGATTTCCCCTTTGCTGGCCATCCCCTCAATTCCCATAACCTTCTCTCTATCTATCCATTTCCTCTCCTTGATTTGGCGGTCTGTAGACTACCCCTAACCTTACTGCTTCCCCCTCCTTTTTACTTAGTGTGACCCATAGGGTCTCTGCTGATCCCTGCCCGCTCCCACACACCGTTGCCCGAATGCCTTCCTTCACATACAGGGCTACCCCTCTCCCCCCTTTTTCCTGCTCTGTCTCTCCTGTAGAGACCATACCCTGATATTTCACTGGTGGAGGCGGAGGAGGAAAAGGCAGGTATTCTGAATGAATGTTTCACGTCAGTGTCAGTGGCTCAGCAGGTGGCACACTCACCTCTGAGGCAGGAAGATTTGAAGACTATGGGTTCTATCCCCACACCTAGCACTTGGGTTAATATCCCAATACTGACACTGTAGTGCAGCATGAGAGGGGTGCTGCACTCCTGAGGTGCTGTCTTTCGGATGAGACGTTAAACCGAGGTCCCATGTACCAGTTCTGGTGGTAGTTCAAGTGGATGTTAAAGATCCCATGGCACTTCTCGAAAAGAGTAGGGGAATTTTTTATTGGAATCATAACAAATTATAAATACAAATCAGTATCATATCATACAAACCATAAAATAGGGAAAATAACAAGAACATAAATAAGTATTATTTCATACTGTAATCCCCAACATAAGGAAAACATTATAACCATAGCCCTTCCCCCCCCTCCCTACCAAGAGAGTACAACAGAATCATCTTATAAACTGAAAAAAGTTGGGGATAAATAACCTAAAAGAAAAATAAACATAAGTAGTAAATCATACAAAATTTGTTCAGAAACCCCATTCCTAAAGTAGACCTTAGTCAAGGTTATACACCACCTACCCTATCCAATGAGCGGGGAGTTTCCTATCTTCAATTATGCAACATACTCAAAATCAAATATAATAAATGAAAGCCAATCAAATATTTCCAATGATATGCCCACACATTTGAAGAAAACTGTAGAGATTCCACATATTTAAATGTTTTTAAATCAGTAAGCATCATATTATAGAGTTCCCATGCAGAAATCTCCATTTGTTGGAGTGCCAGCCTACACCGACCTATCCATATCCAGAAAGTGTATCATAATCATACACAATGTGCTATGAGGAATAAACCTTTGAGAATCAGGAACAATACCATAGAACAACAGCCTTAAATCAGGAGGAAAATCTAATTTCCCAGATACCGGTGTTCGTAATCAGTTCCCAAAATTGTTTTATATATGGACACAGAAAGTACAAATGTTCCATAGTCTCAATGATCTGTACACAAGTGTCCCTTGGGCAATAACGGTCCTGTAGCTGTTTGTGCTTCTGATTCCCCCGGACATTTACTTCCCCATGAATCGCCAACCAGACCATGTCCCACATTTTCTCTGGGATCCTGTTATCAGTAATACAAAGAGAAATTAATTTTTGATCCAACACTGAAAATCCGGCAAATGGGTACTCCATGAACCATTCCAAAATGATTTCCTCATATAGTATTTTTCTAGGAAGACGTAAAACTGAGTCATATTTCACTTTCCACTGTTTCACCTTATCAGAGACCCCTGACCACTGACTATCAAGTCGGGGACTACGTTTATTTTTATGTAAAAAGGCCTCCGTATGCCATTCTACCAGTACCTCCTGTAATTTAGGTATACCCCAGTTTAACCATAACTTTGAATTTTGTTTCATTAAAGGGAGCAAATTATTATACACAAAGATTGTGAAGAAAAAAAACCAGTGGATTGATCATATGAACTCCCCCTTCCATGATAGGTTTATATAGCACATTCCGTTTGACAGGATTTAATCGGCTACCCCAAAAACATGAAAAAAACATGCAAGCAATTTTGTTTCCAATGAACGAGGAAGGGGAAAAACTGTGCCAATAAACACAAATAGCGGAACTAAAAAAGAATTAATTAAATAAATTATTTTCTTTTTTTGACATTCTCCACACATTCCAACAGGCTACCTTGTCCATTCCTTTTTTTAACACTCTACTCCAATTATCATCTGCTAAATTCTCATGTCCAAAATAAATTCCCATAATTTTACATGGGGTTTTAGTGATTTGGATACCCCCCCCCACCTCTAACAGCGAATATGAAACCCCTGTATTGCCAAACATTTAGATTTCAGAGGATTTAACTGGGCCCCAATTACTGCCCTAAGTTCTGAACTAGATCATATGCCCTTTGAAGAGACAGGTCATCTTGTGCTAAAAGGCAGACATCATCCGCATAAGCAATAACTTTGATATTCTGTGCCACCTCAAACCTCAATCCCTTGATCAATGGTGACCTTTGTAAAATTGTAAGTATTGGGTCAATATAAAACACATACAATAAAGGGCTTAATGGACACCCCTGTCTCACCCCTCTCTGAATTCTACATGGCTTTCCAACATGTCCATTCTCATAAGGTGTCACATAAGCCAAAGCATAGCATAGCTGAATCCACTGAATAAACAGATCGGGAATTCCATAGGAACGTAAACAATGCCATAAGAAATAATGTGAAACACTGTCAAACGCCTTCGCCTGATCGAAACTAAAAACAAATCCCCCATCAGATTCAAGCTTCCCAGTGTTCCTCCTCCATCCATTAAATCTCTCAATAAACACAGTGCATCTGTAAGACTTCTTCCAGGTACCCCACAAAACTGTACAGGACTTATTAAACTATCCATCACTGCGGCCAACCTATTCCCCAATAATTTTGCCAATATTTTAAAATCAACATTCAACAGGGTAATCGGATGCCAGTTAGAAATATCTGAAACTTGTCCTGATTTGAACAAAAAAATCAAAAATCCCTCATACATTTGTACCGGAAGGCAAAAATCTCTTAACATAAAATTATAAATCTCTAGAAGTTCAACCGGCATCAACTCCTACAATAATTTATATAATTCTCCTGCAAGGCCATCAAAGCCCGGAGAGACATTTTTATTTTGTTGTCGAGGTACCTTTGTAAATGAGCCGTTGGCTCAAAGGTTGTAAACTGATTACATTAAATAAATAAATAAAATAAACAAAATTTAAAGCCATAATAACCCTCTGCAGCTCAACCGCAGAAAAAGGAGCTATTAAGTCATCTGATTGTTTTTTTGTTAATCTCTGAGGATCTGCAGCCTGAAGCAACATAGTGATAAAAGGGGGATTAAACGGCATCTCCTCAAACGTTTTATTAATATAGGTTTCCAAATACTGCATAATAGTGCCATTATCTGTAAGCAACATCCCCTGATCTGAAGTCAAATTAACAAAGCTTTTTCTCTGTCTCTCTCTCTCTCTCTCTCTCTCTCTCTCTCCTTGCCTGCTATCTGTAAATGGGTTAGTTTGTTCCTCCTTACCCTGTGTCCCAAATGACTGTTCCTTCTGTAGTGAAATCAGCCTGTTATACTGATATAGAGACATTTCTGTACAGATTGTAGTAATCTCATGACTCAAATCTTGACCCCAAACAACCTGATCAGACAATAAGTTATAAAGTTGTCTCCTAAGAGCCAAATATTTAGATTTAGTCGATGCAGCCTGATTCCTAGCTACAAACTGAAAATATTGTGTAATACACAATTTCAAATCTTCCCACCACTGACTAAGCTCTCCCTCATATAAAAATATTGTGGAGCATTTATCAGAAATGATTGCACTCAGATCCTCTTGTAGTTCCTTTCTTAACAGTAAAGATGTATTTAATCTCCGATAACTCAGCCCAGACTCTCTTTGGGGGTTGCAGTGTGAATTCTATCAGCATATGGTCTGATGTTTCAATAGGCAATGTACAAGAATGAAAAATTTGTGCAGATTTTTTCACAAAGATAAAATTAATTCTTGATGACAAGGCCCCTCTAAAATATGTGGGGTTGGCCTTAATACGTCCCTGAAGATGTGAATCCTTAAGGCCCGCTTGAGAAATAATTCTAGTCAAATAGATTTTGTCACAGTACTGTTTACTAACTGGATGTTTCTGCTGAAAATTGACATTGAAATCTCCCCCACAGAATATTTGTCTGCTAGTGTGCAAAAATGGTTGAAACCTAGACAATAAATCTGTATGCAGGGCCTTAGTTTGAGGACCATAGATATTCACCAAACAGCAATGAAAGGAACCCAACTCCACATCCAATAATAATGGACTGCCAGGCTCTATCCACTAGTCTGCGTAATCAAATATCAGATGACAAAAAACATATTCCCACTCCACAGCATAAATCAGGACCATTGGACCAATAGGAAGGTCCCCATACCCATTCCTTCCCAGCTGCTTTTATATCTGTAACAGTGTGTAACCTCGTATCCTGTAAAAAAACAATATCATACTGTAAGTGATTTAAGATTGAAAAAGTTGTAGCTCGTCTCACAGGTGATTTTAAACTATTGACATTTAAACTAGCCAACCTGAGATTAACGGGCTCAGGGAGGATTTTTTTTCAATTTCACACTAGATCTTGTCCATCTTTTAGATGGTTCAGTAATTACACTGCATCCTTGACTGGTATCCTCCTTCCCTTGCGGGGGAGGAAGAGGTTCAGAAACCTGTTCCATAGGTTGTTCTTATTCGACTCTATCACCCCATGATGAAAATACCGAAAAACGATTCGAGAGGGGTAACAGGGATAACGGCATTCGGCCTGAAAGTACCACAGGGTCACCATCAGTGGCCGGGTCAGGAATCTGGGGAGGGCCTTCTATTCCCCGAGGCTGGTGCAAATCAGTGACTGGAACACTACCTTCATGAGAAAGCATAACTGCAACTGAATCCAGTAGGGGGGTTATGCCAGGATTCTTCTGCTGCCTACTAGTGACAACAGTATCACAGCTTTGGGGGTGGGAGTGGGAGGCTAAGGGTCGACGGCTTCTTTGTAGGCTCAGGAACCTCCAGAGTCGCAGACTCTCCCACCACATGAGAAATTGGAAAATTGTTAGGTACTGTAGGTCTAGCTGAAAAGGGAGCACTCCTCGATTACCCCCCTAAACCGCCACCCCTGCCTCTACCCCTTCTCCTGGCAGCCATAGTAAAATCCATTTCAGCTTCATCATTCCGAGAGAAGGAACGTCTTGCTCGTGAAAGCAAGACATCATAATCAGAGGCTTCCTCTGAATTTCGAGCAGCCCAAGGGCAATCATGCAAAGTATGCTCTTCATTCCCACAAAGATTACATATGGGGGAAGCTGAACATTGAGTCACCGTATGACCCAGTAAGCCACAATGAAAACATCTAACTGTATCACAATCTGTGCTTAAATGTGATAAGGATCCACAGCTGTAGCAGCTCTTAGGCTGCCCAGCGTAGAAAAGAATTCCTCTGTCTCGACCCAAAAAGAACGAACTTGGAAGGTGTTGTATACCGTGGTCCGTTTGATTTAACTGGATTCTAAAGGTCCCTCTCCCCCGTCCAGAAGCCATTATCATCCATTATAGGACAAGGATGATCAAATATAGTACAGCGCTTTTCCAGCCAAAATATTATATCTTTAATATCCACACCCTTATTCCTAAACAGTAACGTGATTGTCTTAATAGTTGGTTTAGTAATTGGGACTGCAATAAAATCTTTCCATTCGTCAGCATCCTTTACACCATAATACAATCTCCAAAATTTGTCGAGCAGAGCCATGGTACAAAAACTAATGTCATACATATGATCTTCGGGTGCATGAATAAATGCATAAACCTCAGTTGGGGTAAACCCCATGGAGTCCATAAGAAGCGTTTTGCCTACCCATAGCCTATCAGGTGAAATTGGAGCCAGGCCTTTGTACCTAAGACATACCAATAATCTCCGTTTTGCAGCAGTAACTGGTGTCTGAAATAATCCTGCATAGGTTGTAGTGCGTCTGTTGCCTGAAACTACTTCAGGCTGTCCTCTCCTTTCATCAGTATTACCTGCAAACTCCTGCCCTATCTCTATAGTCTCCCGATCATTCCCTTCAGTGCATACTCCATTTGTAGTAGTTGGCAGATTGGGAGCATTTGACAGAGTCTTACCAGGTGCCATCCTGTCACCATGAGACACTGGTGGTTCAGCGTCTGACGCAGATACTGACAACTTGTTTTCCTTAATTACACCCAAAACCTCATCCTGAGGATTCATCAAAGACTCACCCAGTATGCTGGACTCATCATCAGTTGGCAATAGACCAGGTAGAGAATCAGTGTTTGTCGAATGTTTAGGGGAACCAGGGATAGGAATTGCAGGGTCTGGGAACCACCGCCCAGTGATAAAAATCCAGCCCGCTCCATGGAGCGCCCCACCTGGAGTCCAGTCCGAAGGAATGCCACTGAAACTACTCCCATCAGACAAAGTTTCCACACTCATTTGCTCTGGAACAGTCTCAGTCTCAGTTAGGCAGAGGTTCTAAGCCCACACACCCAGGCAAACGCTTACTCGTTTCTTGTAAGGGGCTAGCCACAGACCTTTTTTGTTTTTTCTTCTCTTCCTCCAACTGGGTTTTCCCTTTCAAAAATTCTTGTTCTGCTGCTGACAACATTAGCATAAGCTGTTGCTTCTTTTTATCTAATTCTGCTTGTAACAGTACCTCGTCCTCTGTAATGTCTTCCTCTGCAGCCATTTCAGGAACCTGCTAACAACCTGGGTATTCACAGTAGATAATTGTTCTACATTTTGTTCAGGTAATTCTACGTTCCCCAACTGTCCAGACTCCAGTTCTCCAACAACATGTCCTCCTCCATCCAGCCTCCAGCCTCCCAAGCCTTTGACAAACTGGGCTCTCCCCAACCCCCACAGAGTGCTCATGAACATGGCTGCCCCACATTTATTACACCCCATGATCCCCCCATAACCCCTGCTTTCCTCTCTCTTCTGGTCCACCCTCCCCCATGCTGCCACTGACCCTTCCTCTGGTGTGCTCCTCTACTCTGCCCCTTCCACCAGCTTCCACTGTCCTCTCCCCTGATCCATTCCCTCCCCACTCCCCTGTGTCACATTAGCTCTGTGCTCCCAAGTAAGGCCCTACATTCCACACTCAAGATTATTTGTTACAAGCAGTTGTATCCACCAAGCTTGAAAGCAGCTATGCCCCTTTTTACCCCAATATCATCCAAGTTTGAAAGCAGCTATGCCCCTTTCCCTTAGGTAATCCCAGAGCTTGAGCTTTCCTAAGTAACAATCATTCGAACAGTTAGCCAGCAGTTAACACAATTTGATAGGAAATCAGCTGAAAAATCACTTAAAAACAAGCTCTATCTCAACCCTTTACCCCTGGTAATCCCAGAGCTCAAACCAGCCTGGTTTCGATAATTCCAGGATCTACACAGCCCAGACTTAGTTCAGCTCATTCTATAAAATTCAGTCCCCAACATGTTTTTAGGCCTTTTAGCTTGTTTCCTGTACTTGTGTCTCTTTCTCTGAGGTGGGTCCTCCTAGTGGTCTCTCCCACTCCTCAGCATAGATTCCCTCCACCTCTCCTACTGGTGGTAGCTTTCACTGGTAGGATCCCCAAACATCTATTTAATTAATGGAGGTGGTGGGGTGGGAATTTTTTCAGGCCACACAAAAAGTCCCTCTGAAGCTGCACACCGGGGCCCTGCTTTTATTGCTTAACCCCGGTTTCAAATTTTGGCACCCTTCACTTGCAGTGATGGGATTGGCTCCTTCCCAGGTAACTGCTTAATGTCTGTAGTTGCCGTTGTCCTGCCTTTTGGCTGCTGTGGCAAATTTAAATCTCCAGCGGCTGCGTCTGCCCAAAACTCTGGCGTATAGCATTTGATAAATCTCTCACCGACAGCTGGCGCGAAACTCCCGGCATGTCTCGGCCGCTGATGCTATCCGGCTGCTGCCGATTTAGTCTCCTGCTGACTCACGACTGCCCTACTCTCCCTAGAGTGTCTACGGCTGCCGATGTGGTCGCCTCTCCCCTCCTTTGCGGCTGCTGCTGCTGCAGATGTTCTTTCAGGCTGCATGAAAAGTTCCTCTGAAGCTGCACACTGGGGCTTTGCTTTTATTACTGAGCCCTGGTTTCAGATTTTGGCCCCTTCACTTGCAGTGGCCTGATTGGCTCCTTCCCAGGCCACTGCTTAATGTCTGCAGTCATTGTCCTGCCTTTTGGCTGCTGCCACCGATTTAAATCTCCCGTGGCTATGGCCGCCTGAAACTCCCGGCATGTCTACGGCTGCTGCTGCTGATTTATTCTCCTGCGGCTACAGCCGCCCAAAGCTTCCTGGAGTGTCTACAGTCATCAGTACAGTCACCTATCCCCTCCTTTGCAGCTGCTGCAGCAGATGTTTTTTCAGGCCGCATGAAAAGCCCCTGAGCCTGTCTTGTCATGTTAAGAAGGAGAATAATTTTAGGGACCATGTTCCGGTATGTGTAACTGTGAAAATGTTGGTAAGCATGACAACAACCCATCACGTAGCAATGTAATTTATTTCTGGCATGACAGAAGGGGAACCAAGCAAAACTCACCAAGGTGTGAATGTAAGGGATAAGGGGCACAATATTCAAAATTTGCAGAGGCATAGAAACATAGAAGTTGTCGGTGGATAAGGACCATATGGCCCACCCAGTCCGCCCTGTCGACTATCCATAGCTCCTTCTTAGCCCTTTGTTTAGTCTTCAGCTTTTTTGTTTGCCTTGGTGCTAGGATACCCTTATGTCTATCTCACACTTTCTTGAAGCCTGTGATCATTTTAGCTTCAATCACTTCTTCTGGAAGTCTGTACCAAGTTTCCACCACCCTCTCCGTGAAGAAAAACTTCCTGACATTCCCCCCAGTCCCCCCCCCCCAGCTTCATTGTGTGACTCCAGGTCCTTGCATATCATCTTTTCTGGAAAATACTCCCTTCCTTCACCTTATTCACTCCTGTGAGATATTTATACATTTCTGTCATGTCTCCCCTCTGCCTCCTTACCTCCAGAGAGTACATGTTTAATTTCCTGAGCCTGTCCTTGTATGTCTTTAGATGCAAGCCCTGCACCATCTTGGTCGCCCTCCTTTGAACCCTTTTGATCTTGTTTGTGTCCTTCCTAAGGTAGTGCCTCCAGAACTGTACACAGTACTCAAAGTGAGGTCTCACCAGTGAATTGTTAAAGGGTATTGTGACCTCCCTCCTTCTGCTGGTTATCCCACTACCTATGCAGCCTGCTAGCTTTCTCCACAGCCTCATCACACTGCTTTGCCACCTTCAGACCTCGGGGTTCCTGTGTCCCAGGTGCAAGAGTTTGCACTATTTTGCATTAAAGCCCAGTTGCCAGACCTTTGGCCACTCCTCAAGCTTGCAAAGATCCTCCTTCATGTGTTCCACCCCCACCCCCAGGTGTTAAGCCCTGCTGCAAATTTTGGTATCATCCACAAACAGACACACCTTCCTACCAGACTCTCAGCAATATAAGCTGATAAATATATTGAAGAGCACGGACCCAGCACCGACACCTGTGGCACCCCACTGGTTACATTGCCTTCCCTTGAGTGCATGCCATTTACCACTGCCCTCTGAGTTCTACCCTCTAGCCAGTTTTTCACCCATGTCCTTCCCCTGAGTGCATGCCATTTACCACTGCCTCTGAGTTCTACCCTCTAGCCAGTTTTTCATCCATGTAACTACCTTCTGTCCCACCCCAGGCCTTTTAGTTTATTTATTAGCCTTCTGTATGGGACATGTCAGAGGCTTTGCTGAAGTCCAGGTATGCCACAACCACTGCCCCTCCCCGATCTACTATCCTGGTTACCCAATCAAAGAACTCAACCAGGTTAGTCTGACAGGACCTCCCCCCTGTGAAACCATGCTGTCTTGGGTCCTGCAGTCTGTTGGTCTCCAGATACTCCACCAACATTTCGTTCAGCAATGACTTCATAACCTTACCCACTACTGAAGTCTATACCAAGCACTACCTGGTGTTTGCTCGTGCAAACTGGGCAGTGGGCTGGAGCCCAGTGTTGAAAAGCCTCTTGTGCCAGCAAATGGTGTAGCGCTCGCGCAAACCAAAAAGGGGGTATGTGAATGGTGAGGCGGGGACAGGAATATCAGCACAAGCCAATATTCAGCAGATTTGCACTGCACAAAACGATTTTGTGCTGTCCTTTTGTGCTGCGCAAATACCACCGATAAAAACCTCCTTTTACTCTATGCAGTTCCAGTGGCTGCTGGAAGTAATGCCTCCAACCAGCCGGTTGTCAGCTGTGGGAGCATAACAGCCCCTGTGTTCCTTGACACCCCCCATTGCCAGTATCTATCTGAAAAAACAATCCTTGGTAGTAGAGGTCCCCCATCCCTCTGATTGCTAGCCTCAAATGGCAAATATAGAGTCCTTTGTGGCAGTGGTCCCCCCCCCTCAATTGCCAGTCCCAGCTGTACAATAATAATCCCAGGTGGCAGTGGTCCCCCCTCGATCACCAGTTCCAACTGTACAATAATAATCCCTGGTGGTAGTGGCCCCCCTCCACCCTCTGATCGCCAGCCCCAACTGTACAATAATAATCCCTGGTGCTAGTGGTCTCCTCACTCTCCAGTTGCCAGCCCCAACTATAAAATAACAATCCCTGGTACTAGTGGTCCCCCCACCCTCTGATCACCAGCCCCAGCTGTAAAATAAAAATAATCCCTGGTGGTAGTGGTTCCCCCCACCTTCCAGTCGCTAGCCCCTCACTGGGAAAAGAATCCCTGGTGGTAGTAATAGTCTCCTCTCCCCACAACCACCAGCCCAGAATTTTTTATTTGTACTTATTGTTTATTGCATATACAATAATACATAAAACAGTATTGTCACATATGATAGGCATCATCATCACATTCCAGTTCTAGGAGCCATCCAACTGGGTAAGCATAGGTAGCCTGACACACTGGTTAAGAATATGGGGGAAACCCATAACAAATTAAAAAATCGGATGTCTACATAAAATAGCTACACCATACAAGAGTATAGAGGTAAAACCTAATATGTTAAGTCCTAAAATGATGTTGAAACTCAGCCCAGACAGCTGATGCGACCTCCCTCCAAGCATATTAAATTTCCAAACATATTTAATAGTTAGGAACAGGTACATTAGTGATCAGCATAAGTGAAACATTCTGAGAACAATCTTATTCAACTCTGCAGTTTGTATAGCATAAGAAGGCACTAGTTACTGTGCTACAAGTTATTTAAATTCAAAACAAATTAATGGGACATCATAACCTTTATCTATTAGCTAGCCAACATAGTAAATAAGTCCCCTTTTTTAAAAATGTCCATCCGAGTTGCAGCACAGTAATCAAGATATAACGTTTATAACAAACCAGGGCAGAGAATGATCGATGATGCAGCACAATTTGGAAAGTGTCTCTCACCACTTCAGGTCTCCTCTTCAGCAGAGTCGCATTCCAGAGCTACCTCTCAACGAGCTGCAGTAAGTTCTTGTTCTATCTGCTGGACACGTCTCCTGGCTTCCGCAGGATCTGTGACTTGGTATGCACAGTATGACCCCCCGCAAAAGGTCCTGAGGCGAGCTGGCATTAGTAGTGAGTGCGTCACCCCCAAGCTACGGAGCTTCACGCGGACCTCATCAAATCTTTTTTGGCGAGATCTAGTAGCATAGAATAAGTCATTAATAAATAAATGGTATGCCCCTGAATATTGAGGTTTTCCGTCAACCTTGTCGCTTGTAAGATAACATCCCGAGTGCTCACTCTGTCCGTGACTAGTAGGCTGGTCCGGGGGGGGGGGGTGTTCTGTTGAGTTGAAGCTGACCTCGGGGAAATCCTGTATGCTCTCTGAAAGTGTCCCAGAATGTCCAGTGGTAGGTGAAGGGCACTAGGCAACCAGTGCTGCAAAAATATTAAAGGTCCATGCCCACTAGACATATGTTAGAGGCTCTATTAGCATTTTTCCAGAGCCTCCAACCTGTAATGAAGGTTTGCATTCTCCTGGGTTAACTTTGTTGTGGTACTGAGTGTCCTTAAAACGTGTGATTCTGCTGCTGCTGCTGTTTTGGTAGCACATTCTATTTTAACATCTTGCTCTCCCATTCGCTGTAACACCGTTTCTGTTTTGCTGTCGATGGCCTGCATCGAGAGCTGCAGGGCCTTCCTTGGTGGATCTTGAGATGGGTGTTCAGGTGCGGAGATTGAGGCCTGTGGCTCTGTTAACTGCTGGGACTTTGAGCCCCCAGGACCTCCTTTATTTGTTCTCCCCATAGTTGTGTTTGGTACCAAACTGCTCCTCTTCAGTTGCTGTATACAGTGCTGGTATTAGTTTTCAAAAATAATCCACTTTAAAGCAGATTTTTAAGGAACAATTCTCGATCAAATGCAGAGCTGTTCCAAACCATTTCTGCTCGGTATGGTGCTCAAGAGCACCCCACCAGCCCGGAATTAAAAAAAAAAACCCTCCCTGGCAACCAGTGGTCCCCCTCGCAATACCGGGCACCCCTCCCCACTCACCTTATCTGTATCCATGGTGCCGCAGGAGCCTATGGTGACCGGCACAGCCCTCCTCACACCTCCTTGGCTGGCTGCCGTATGTGCCTCACATTTATAGGACAGGACCTTTGCCCTTGTGTGGTTCAGGTCCACAGCTGTCCTTATATTGAACCGCACCATATGGTGATCACTGTTCCCCAGGTGATCTCCCACCTTGATGTCTGCAACATTGTCCCTGTTAGTGAGTACCAGGTCCTGTATTGCCCCATTATGAATGGGTTCACTGACTGGTTGCCTGAGGAATGCCCCCTGCAGGGGCTGTCTGGCCAGCGCAGCGGTAGCGCTACTACTTGCAATGCTGATGATCCAGGTTCGGGGGTGAGCCTGGGTTATAGAGAGGCCAGCAGGGGAGGTTGGCTGAGCGTCTGAGGGACGCTCACCTCCTCCAGGGAGAGAGGGTATGGATGGATTCTGATGCAGCACTGCTACCTGGGTGACCACAGGGGGAAGTGCAAGCCGGAACCACGGATCTGAGAGAGGATGTTGACAGCATGATGCTACGGCATCAGCAAGGCCTTCTGATGTGGGGGGGGGACCAGAACATGGAAAAACCCTCCACTGCGCAGAATGCCATCTGCCGCCCATCGCAGGCTCTGCATTGTCGACTGGGCATTCCATCTTGTTGACCGAATACCCAAATTCTGCTGGGGGTTAAAGGGAGTGGCTTCCGGTGGCCCTTCTTATGGGAGGGTCATCCGTGGGGGAAGACGAGAGGTGCAAGTAAGTCCCAGAGATGGTGGGTGATGAGCGGCCAGACCATTGTGGAGCCAGTGGAGTTGCAGGAGGCAAAAAACATACTAAATAATAAAAAAAAAAAAAACGCCCCCTGCAGAGAGTCCAGGGTGTCTCCGCTTCTAGTTAAAGCTGATGCTTGGAGGTATCAGTGTGTATCCAGTAGGTTGAAGTCCTTCTCCAACAGCACCTCCCCCTTTTCTGCCATCTTGACAGAGGCTTCCAGCAGTACCTTATCTAATTTCTTCCCCTGTGCTGGATGTCTGTAGCTCACTCCAGTGTGAATAGTGGCTTCATTCCCCATCTCCAGGGTGACCCACAGTACCTCTGCCTCCCCGTGTTCCCTGTATCTCCATCTCTTTTATGCTTTCCCTCACATAAAGCACCACACCCCTTCCTTCTTTTCTACCCAATCCTTCCTGAACAGAATTATGCCTAGTATAGCCATGTCACAGTTATAGTTTTCAGTGCACTATGACTCAGTAATGGCAACAGTACCCAGGCTGGCCTCTGTCATCATGGCCTCTAGGTCTAGAGTCTTATTTCCTAGACTTTTAGCATTCACACACATGGCCTTCCAGATTTTGTTTCCACTCTGTCCCCCTTCTCTTTTTAATTCTCCCCTTCTCTTCACTCTTTTTCTTTACCACCCTGCTTTTTTTATTAATTTGCTCACTTGGGGATTCCTCTCCCTTCGGGTTCTCCTTACTGTCTAGTTCAGCCTGTGCCTCCCTGATTCCTTCCGCCACCCCTCATGGGCTAGTTGAAATGTTCATTGAAGTAACGAACCATCCACTGGGGACTGCAATTCCCCTTCTGAATAGATGCAGGCCATCACCCCTGAATAGGCCTTTATCCTCCAAGGTGGGTCCTCAGTCCCCAGTGCAGCCAAACCCCTCCTCTCTGCACCATACCTTCAGCCATGAGTTGAAGCTCCTGGTGCAGATACCCTATTCTCTCTCCTGTCATAGACAGGCAGCACCTCAGCAAAAGGCAGTAAGCAGGCCCAGGTCCCTGAGGATGCTTTGAGGATCCTTCTGGACTTCTCTCTGCTGACCTTTTGAAATCTAGTACTGATAAAATAAGACATGAGGAGGGGTCTCAAAGTGAGTACCATGCTACAGCCTGTGGATCTTTAATGCCAGCCTCACGAAATTCTGGACAAACTGCACTGCAGACACAGGAAGAGTCATCTGTGCCTCACCCGGAGATGGTTTCCATGCCAGTGACCAGGACCTAATGTGCCCCGAAAGATATGAAAATTGTGTCTAGACAAAGAGGTTTGTGGGGCAAACAACAGTGTAACAACATATGCAAAGTATCAGCAGTCATTATCGTGTGGAAAGCAAATCTGAACTGCTGCATGGCTCCTAAGATTGGAGAAACTCAGAGGATGGGATGGAGGCAGACGCCTCTACCACTAAGTCTCTAGGTCATCCAAGAAAACAGTATCATCATAAACAGAGGAGGAAAGAAGACCTCTGAAAGGACCAAGGAAGAGGAAAAACAGAGTGTCTGCCAGATTACAAGGAAGCAAAAAGAAATGATCTTCCACTACAACTATAAATCGTGTTTGGGCCCCCAAACTGCTCTGAATATTACCTCTTTAAATGTATGCAGCATGAGAAATCAGAGGTGGAGGCAAGCTACAGTTCTTCGGCTTTTTAGAACAATTCCCTCATAGTATGTTATTGTCCAAGAGACATGTCTGTCCTCTTTACATGACACTAGCCAGTCATTGAAAGATTTGCTATGGAGCCATTCTTACTGGATTGTCTGGGGGGGGGGGTGACAGGAGTGATTGAATGGAGATTCTGTTTAAAGTCTTACAGTTTACCCTAGGATGACTGGTGGTCATATGTCCAGGGAAGGCTCTTCTTTTGGACATTGTTTTACATGGAGATAGATATTGGTTGATAAACATTTATACCTTGCAAGTAAACTCTAGTCTTGTTGGTTTACTTAAATTAGTTCAGCTTTATCTACACACCTCTAGGCAGGTGATTTTTGGTGGGGATTTTAATTGCTCATTCGAAAGTGTGCACAGGGCTACATCATGCAAAAAGATCTGTGCCTCATTTTTTTGCAGCAAATGCTTGCAAATGCTGGCTTGATCGATGGATATAGATTACAGTAACAGACTGGGGGTGCTACTTATTTTAGGTTTACTTTAGCCACATGAATCATCCTGTTGTAACCCCCTGCACTAATTTGGGGTTTACCTTAATGTCTTCCTGGGCTCCACAATGCCCACTGAGAGGTTGACGTCCTGTCTTGTTTGATCCTGTTCATTTATGTGAGAGTGCCATGCTGAGCCTCCGCACCTGTCCCTTTAAGAGACTGTGTTAAGGGAATGGTCTGAGCTGGGTCCAAGTGAGTTAGGGCTTGTGACTGGCCAGACACTGATCTGTTCTGCTGCACTCTGCAGTCAAATAATAGTGCAGAGGGAGCTTGTATGAGAACTGTGCTTATTTACTGTTTATGTACTATTATATTTGAAGTGGAGATGTTTGTTTAACCTGCTTTATTTGCAGCTGTGCACTTTAAATGGAAGCCACCATGTTTGGTCCGGGACTTCCAGTAATTGGACCAGTAGGACTTCAGGGGACCTAACATGGATCTTTGCCAAAGTGCCTCGTGGGAAGGAAAACTATAGTTTTTGTAGTTTTTAGGTTGGTGCCAAAACTAGCATGGAGGGGGAGCCCTAACTGTGACTGACAGTTCCCTCAGCCACCTGGGGAACAGTGACCACCAGTCATTGTGGTTTGAAATCACAGAAGGAGCAGAACCAAACCACACAAAAACACGTATCCTGGATTTTACGGAGGCAGACTTTGGGAAAATGGGGAGATGCTTGAAAGGCATTAAGGGGAATGGGGCAGGAATCGGGTTGAGGAACAGTGGGCAGTATTTAAAACGGGGATTACAAGAGCAACAGAATTATGCATTAAGCAGGTTAGCAAGGGGAAAAGGAAGAGGAGGCCATTATGGTTTTCCAAGGAGGTTGCGGAGAAAGTGAAAGCCAAAAAGATTGCATTCAAGCAATACAAAAAGACACAGGCAGAAGGGGATAGGGAGAAGTACCAGGAGAAGCAAAAGGAGGCAGGGATGTCAGTAAGGGAAGCCAAAGCTCAGACAGAAGAGCACATTGCAAAATCAGTGGGTAGAGGGGACAAAACCTTTTACAGGTACATAAGTGAAAAAAGAAAGGCAAAGGGAGGGATAGTGAGACTGAAGGGGGAAGATGGGGGCCACGTGGAGGATGACAACAGTAAAGTTGACATATTGAACAGGTATTTCTGCTCAGTCTTTACTGAGGAAGAGGAGGGTAATGGGTCTGAAGGGAGTACAAGGGGTGGGAATGGTGCAGAAATGGACCCAAGTCCCTTTACATGAGAAAGGGTCCTGAAGGAACTGGAAGTAAGAAGAGTTGATAAAGCAGTGGGGCCAGATGGGGTGCACCCCAGGGTCCTTAAAGAACTAAGAGAGGTGGTGGCTGAACCTCTGGCAATCCTGTTTAGCCTATCACTGGAAACAGGGGAGGTACCCAAAGACTGGAGGACAGCAGATGTAGTCCCCTTATATAAAGTGGGAACACAGGAAGCAGGAACTACAGACCAGTCAGCCTCACCTTGGTAGTGGGGAAGATCATGGAAGCACTACTGAAGGAGAGATTGGTGGAACATCTGGCTGTCAGTGGACTACAGGACCCAAGGCAGCATGGTTTCACCAGGGGGCGGTCATGTCAGACCAACCTTGTTGAATTTTTTGACTGGGTGACTAGGGAAGTGGATCGGGGAGGGCAGTGGACATGGCCTATCTGGACTTCAGCAAGGCCTTTGACACGGTACCACATAGATGACTATTACACATACTGGGGAATATGGGTGTGGGCAGGACAGTAGTGTGGTGGGTAGGTAACTGGCTGGGCGGCAGGACACAGAGGGTGGTGGTAAATGGCTGTCACTCCACAGAGGGAAGAGTGACCAGTGGGGGACCACAGGGATCAGTGCTGGGACTGGTCCTATTCAACATCTTCATTAGTGACATTGTGCAGGACCTAGAAGGCAAATTTCCTGTTAGCTGATGACACAAAGCTCTGTAACAGAGTAGACACACCAGAGGGTGTAGACAGAATGAGAAGGGACCTGCAGAAACTTGAAGAGTGGTCAGGGGTTTGGCAGTTGAAATTCAGTCAAAGGAAATGCAAGATAATGCATATGTGGCACAAAAACCCTGGCACAATATTTATCAGTTGGGGGGTGAGGATATAGCTTGCATCAAGCAGGAAAAGGATCTTGGGGTTATCATCTCTGATGACCTCAAGGTAGGGAAACAGTGTGACAAGGCAGCAGGTAAAGCAAATAGGATGCTGGGATGCTTAGGCAGGGGCATCACCAGCAGGAAAAGGGAGGTCATAATTCCGTTGTACAAGACACTAGTGAGGCCCCACCTGGAGTACAATGTACAGTTCTGAAGACCTTACTTACGTAAGGACATAGACAGGGTAGAGAAGGTTCAGAGGAGGGCAACAAAGATGGTACATGGATTGCATCACAAGTCCTATGAGGACAGGTTGAAGGAATTGAATATGTACTCCCTGGAGGAGATGAGGGAGAGAGGGGATATGATAGAGACATACAATTATCTTACAGGGAGGAACAGGGTGCAGGAATACACTATTTTTAAGTGAAAAAGATGTTCCAGGACTAGAGGGCATGGGATGAAGTTGGAGGGAGGACGATTCAGAGGAAACGTGAGGAAGAATTTCTTCACAGAACAGGTGGTGGACAAGTGGAACACCCTGCCAGAGGAAGTGGGTGCTGAAACAATCACGGGATTTAAGAATGCATGGGATAGACATAAAGGAATTCTGGAGGTAAGGGTTAAGGGGTAACATACTTCTAGGAAAACATAAAGTGAACTTACAAGCTCAAATGGGCAGACTGGGTGGGCCGTAGGCCCTTATCTGCCGACACTGTCTATGTATCTATGTATCTATGAATAATGGATTTACAAGGGAAATCCCCAGTGTGTCGAGAGACAGTGGATCAGTTAGAGTTGAAGTGTGAACAGCTCGAGCTTTTGAGCAGCGGCTCCCTGAACAGAGCATGGGGGAATCAGCAGGAAGAGGCCTACCTTGCCTCCCTGCCACTTTTCTCCTGCATTGAACTGCCTGATTGCAGAAGTCGGATTTGTCTGATTCCAGCCTGGAACTGCGGCAGAAAGAAGAATATCAGTGCCATTTGTGTTTTAGACTGAAGATTTGCTCCTGTAAAGTGATCGTCCCAGCTTGGGTGTGAGATGAACTTTGGATTGAAAGGTTTGCTCATTGAAACTGCTGAATTAGCAATCTGACTAAATCCGAATTGTATAAAGTTAGTGCTGTTTCTTTTGAATGTGCTGAATGTGTTTTGTGGGTCGAGACCTGCTTGCCTGTGACCCAATCTGTTGTGCCAGCTGGAGGCTTCACCAGCAGAAGAGAACAAACTTTGCCAAACTGATCATCCTGCCTGGGCCTTTGCCATTCCGGCCCAGACCAATTACCTTGCACCAGAGACTGTTTCAGCGAGAGACCGGCTTCAGGGATTCAGCCCCTGCGCAACAACAACTCGCAGGCTGGGGTAATCTGGAGGAAAGGCTGTGAAGAGGAGGTGTGTTGTGTCGGCCTCGCTTCCCCATGCTTATCGATGAGCGCCACGAGGTCTCCATGCCGCCTTCCTTCCTGCAGAAATCTGGTAGCATGAGTACAATCAGGGTAGCTCCCTGCAACGAGTGTTTAAACCATCTGTGGTACCATGTAATTGCATTTACTTTCTGGGTTTTCAAAGAGACTGAGCCAACTGGCTTGGATTACAAATAATCATCTTGTAAGGGTGCATGCTAACTGCTTTTCTTTCCAGCAAGGGCCCCAACATCAGCTACAATGCCGGCCACTCCCCGGGCAACACCTCTGGCTAGTCAAATATTCCATCCTGGGTACCCAGTGTTGTGTGACTGTTATTTGGGACTAAGAAAGTGCATGCCAAACCTGAATCAAATCAGATTACTAATCATTTGCCTAGATTCATGCCCCCTTCCTTGTTCACGACCCCTAAATAAGCCTGATTGTCTGTTTTCACATTTAACCTGGCTAGTGTGCATATTGTTAGTAAGGTTACAGTGTTGACAGTATACATCTGTAACCTTATTTTATACGGGGTCTCCAGGGAAATTGCTTCAAGTCCAGCCCTGGTGGTAAGTGTGAAGGGTGTGTGCATATTATCGCTGTGTTATGCTGACTGTGAATTTACTGCTATACCAGGTACTGGGCTACTATGAGGATGGTTATAGCTTCCCAGAGGGCTATAGTAGAACAGGTAGACACCCCCAATACCATTACTCTGGGTGGAGGCACCTTATTACTGAATCCAGGCCCCTCAACCTGTGCTTAGCCATACAGGCAGAGGTAGTAGCACTAGGAACAGTGCTGCCTAGGGGTTACATCTTGGAGGCACCACTGGGATTAGCACCCCCTAGTGGCCAAATCAAAAATTGCAACTAGAAATTTTATGGCTACCACTAAAGAAATGGCTATGCATCAGTTAGTTAGTTGGTGTACGGGGCATGAAATTGACCCCCAGAATGCTTTGTTAATACTATATATACCCCTGGGCACTAGTAAATATGCTATAGAGGGGGCACTTTCAAAAATTGAATGTCTAGGAAAGGCTGTAGTGGTAAGCCGACAAGCTGACTTGACTGCCCTAATTCTTATGGCTTTAGTGGAGTGTAGCAACCCCGTGGACAGCACTAAGGTGCACAAAACTATTGCCATTGATTGTTCCCCGGCCGCCTGAAGGGTGGTAACCAAAGATAGTGAGGATCCCTCAGAACCTGAACCCTCACCCTTAACCGACAGTGTTGAGGAGAAGCTTGCCAAATTGTTACTGGACGAGGGCCAAACCCTCGAGGACTTCAAGAAGTTATTCCTGCCGCCTGGGGGTGTTCCTTCCCCAACACCCACGCCAGTTCTGGTAACTGCCCCTACACCAGCTCCTGTTCCCGCAGTTAGTCACAACTCTTACCACAGGCTGTGAGTGTTTTCAGGCACTCTCCAAACACCACAGGGGGAAGACGATGTAGAGATTTGGATAGACTGTGCATCCCCCCGGTTCAAGAGTGGCAGCGTGCGGAAGCAGAAAAAAGGAAAAGGGTCATGGAAAATCTAAGTCTAAGGGGCCCTGCATTGGAAGCAATTTTTGAGGACAACAAACCCTGATGCTTCAGCTCAAAAGTACTTGTCTGCACTGGAAGGTGTATTTGGTAGTACTGAATCTGGGGAAGCTTCAATCTGGAAATTCAAAACCACCAAACAGTAGAAAGGGGAATGACTGCCTGCTTATGTCACTCGTTTGGAGAGTGTCTTACAGAGAGCTTTTAGAAAAGGTGGGGTATTAACCAGCGATTTGGGTCGTGTGAGATTAGATCATATACTACAATGTGCAAGATACACTAAGTTGCCAATTCTCCAGCTAAAGTTCCAGGATAGGAGGGATAATCCTCCTGCTTATTGTGACCTAATAAAAGAACTCAGGGAGGCTGAAGGTGAGGAAGAAGACTGGAACTCTTGTGCAGGCGCTACTGGAGTAGCCCCGGCACTGGAAAGGCCCTGTGAATCAGAGACTGCTAAGGATACCCCACCGTGGGCTGAGCTGCTGAGAGAAGTCAGAGCAACGAAAGCTGGTGCCTCTGCCAAGGCCCCTTCCATGGATAACGACTATGACCTCCCTCAAAATGCGTCTGCTATGGGAGTGGGAGCGCACACTCAGGCACCCCCTGCAGATTGCTGCTTAAAAGCTGAACTAAGTTAATTGACTGTTGTGCTGAGAGAATTCATGGAACGCAGTGCACTGCCTTTGGCATGGCAAAGAGAGAGGGAGGCTGAGTTGCGGCCCTCTGCTGTCAGTGCTCCGGCTCCAGTGCCGAATATGTACTCCTCTCCGCCCCCTAGCCATGACTGGAGACCTGCCTCTAATGTAATGTTACAGCCAAAACAGACCAAAGGAGGTATATTTTGCCACCACTGTTCTATTAAGAGAACGTGCCAGTTCCCTTGAAGATTTAAGAAAGGTGAATGCTATAAAGCTGATTAAATTTAAAAAAAAAAAAAGAAAGGTGAACACTAAGTTGTTGAATCAAGTTAAGTAGAGCCATCCCAAACCCTCTGGCAAGCCTTCATCCCAGTCCTTTGTGGGCATATTGTCTGTCCCTGCCTATACAAACCCTTTACCTAACTGGTCCGAATTGGTAGGTCCTTCCATGGAGTCCCAAGTGCACATTGACAGTATTCTGGCCTGAGCTATGTTGGACAGTGGATCTCAGGTCACTATAATATTTAAAGGCTGGTATGAGGTAGGAGACAATATAGCGCAGTGGTTTAAGGCTCTGAGCTGCAAACCTGGAGACCTGGGTTTGAATCCCACAGTCCCCATGTACTGTGTGACCCTAAGCAAGTCACTTAACTTCCTTGTGCTCCCAGGTCGCACCTGTAAACAAGCTTTTAGCTTAGTGTGTCTCTCCTGGTAAAAAAAAAAAAAAATGATCAGCACCTGTCAGACCGCCCTCTACAACCCCTAGATGGACTGCATGTATGGGGTTTAAAGTGATAAATCTTACTCCTACCTTGGTTTCTTACGAGAGTGGCTATCTTTCCTTTCTACTGTGGCTGGCGTGGATGAACCCATGGAAACAATGGCTTTGGTTTGCCCCTCAACCGGACTATATGATGGGATTCCCACATTGGTCGGCACTAACGCACACATGTTTCGCCGCCTAGCACAGATGTGTCAAGAGAAGCAGGCTCAGAAACCCAGACGAGCTTTACCTATTCATGCACTGGTACAAAAAGCTTATGAGATGCAGCTGCAGAGCGAAGTGAGTGACAAAGATGATCCAGTGGGGTATGTCTGGAAAAAGGACCCATCACCTCTCGTCGTGCCACCTATTTCACAGTGCACAGTTAGTGGTGCGGTACAGATCAAGAAAGATGTCAAGAACAAGATTCTCATGCTGGATGCCCCGGAAGAAGGGGGGGAGCTGCCTAATGGACTTTTGATTAAACCTAGTGTGCTACCTGTTAGAGCCTATGCCTACGCTAGGAGAGTAGTGGTGCAACTTTGCAATGTGACCGACTGAAACATTGAGGTCCCCCGGAGCCATACCCTGGCTGAGGTATTTTTTGCCAACTCTACGGTGCTGCCAGCCAAGTGTCGCAGGGAAGAGGATGTTGAAGTATCCTCAGATATGTTTGACTTTGGAGAGTCTCCTTTCCCTAATGAATGGAAAGTCAGGATCAGCTGCAAGCTAGCACAGCAGAGCAAAGTATTTTCATTAAAAGAATAGGATGTTGGTTGCTTCACTGGTGCTGAACACCATATCAGACTTCACGACGAGAGGCCCATCCATGAAAGATCTCGCCGACTGGCACCAGCAGACATTGGCGTTGTTTATCGCCACCTACAGGAGACGCAAGCAGCTAGAATTATACAAGTGTAGGCCCTGCCCCCATCATTTTGCAAACGACAGGTGGTATGCTGTTTGAATCTGACAGCAGTACCAGGTGGGGACTGGGTTCGGGGAGGAATAGGTCACTCGGCACAAAGGCTAGGTTTAGCTACTCTGCACAGGGGCACCCAAGTAACTCCAAACACAGGAAGCAATAACTATAATGTCCAATACCAGGAATGGGATTCTAAAGTGTGGCTTTATTCACACCCAAGCAGAACAACAAAGCATAGATGGACCCCCACAGGGCTACACTCCTGGTAATGCAGATTAAAAGAATCAAGAACACTTCTTCAACACTTCAGCCCCCAGGCTCTGAACCCACCGGGCACACAGCCCGGACCTGCACGCTGCTTTGGGTACACAGCCTGAACTTGTACACTGATCTGGGATTCCCAGGCTCGGCTCCCTTGCCGGCCACTCGGACACCTTCCATATGTCATGGAAACATTTTCTGGTGGCTCCTAAACTACCTAAGAGCACCTCGCTCTATCAGGGAATTTTTCCTTTTATCCGTCTGGTACTTTCCTCCAGGCACTGGCCAAGTACCTGACAGAAAAGTAAAGGTGCCACAGAGCAAATCCGTGAGGTGAATTTGGTTACTACTGATGTGAGGGGGGGGGTCTCCCACCTCTCGCTTCCACAGTTCATACCTGGCCATTTCTCTGGACAATAAACACCTCCTACTGTAAAGCTTGGCAATGTAGATTAAGGCTAAATGTATGTCACATTTCCTCTACTTGTCTTGCTTTCCCTTTGTGCTGGACTTGAACATACTTTTAAATGGCATAGCCCATTGCTCTAGGCCCTCCACTGATTCAGCAGTCCAATCCCCACTTTACTTCACTCTTTGTGCTGGACTTGAACCTACTTGAGTTAACTGGCAATGTCTATTACACTAGACCTCTGACAGATTAAGTAGTCCAATCTCCACGTTCCAACAGTTCAGGTGAAAAAACATTGGCCCTCTGTCAGAGCGAATTCGCCCTTTGGTTGCAGGTGCCCCACAGGCAATTCCTCACAGGAATTTCTCTCCCACAGCTTCTGGTGCTGCAGCACAACTTGAAATAGGCAGCTTCTTCCCTTAGCCGGAACCAGGAGGGTTGCTCCTGGAAGACAGGCAAACCTTCCCCGCCCCCCCAGGGAGGGGGCACTTGGACCAGTGACAGCGGTCTCCACCACTTCAGCAATAAGTTTCTGTGTCCCTCTTACGGTGGAAACACACACCTTCTTAACAGTAGCTCTAAAACAGAGCTTAAGGCTCTGAGAGCCTGCACACAGACAGCTGTGCTGCTATCTCTCTCTTTGACTGCACACAGACTCTGTTCAAAATCCCCAACATTCTATCCTAACTTCCAACTGCAGCACTCCAGTGTGGCTCATGCAGCTGTGAGAGTTCTATGGTGATGTCATCCCTCAGTCTCAGCTGAGACTGAGAACAGAGTGAGACAGTGTGAAATCCATTTAACTGGAGTTTCACAAGCTACCTTCCCTGCCTACCACTAGGTCTTACTGGGATTCTAGTAACCCCAGGTAACAGGGGGGGTTACACAAGAATCTCACAGCCCGTATGTGTGTGGACTACTGGACACTGAATCGAAGAACTATACCAGACCAATATACCATGCCACGCATTCAGGATGCCCTTTATTGTCTTAATGGAAGCCAGTGGTTCTCTGTGTTAGACCTCCAGAGTGGGTATTATCAGAGCCTGATGGCACCAGCGTTCATCTGTTCTTTGGAGTTTTATGAATTCCTACGCAAGCCTCAGGGCATTTCAGGAGCTCCTGCCACTTTTCAGAGGCTGATGGTGCGAGCTGTGGGAGACCTCAATCTACTAGAATGCATTGTTTATCTGGACGATGTCATTGTGTTTGGCAAGACCCTCAAAGAGCATGAGACCCGCTTGTTCAAGGTTCTAGACCGGTTGGAGGACTTGGGTTTAATACTGTCTATCGGCAGGTGCCAATTCTTCCAGCAATCTGTGAAATACATAGGCCACATTGTGTACTCTGAGGGAATTCAAATGGATCCAAGGAAAGTGAAAGCTTTGACCATCTGGCCTCAGTCTACCAATCTTAAAGAACTGTAAAAATTCTTGGGGTTCTGTGGATACTGTCATCGGTTTGTGAAAGATTATACCAAAGTCATCCGCCCTTTGCTCAATTTAACTCAAGGGTATCTGCCCACCAACCGAAAATACAAAAAAGAGTGCTGTAAGAGAGGAAGAAATGGTCTGTTTCCGAACAAGTGAATCTTTTGGGACAAGGTGAACTAAAGAGTGTGGTTGGGCCTTTTACGATATCATTCACCAATTCACACATGCCCCGTACTTACTTATGCAGATTCAGCTAAGCCTTATGCGTTACACATCAATGCCAGCTTAAAGGGGCTTGGAGCTGTGCTTTACCAAGAGTATGAGGAAGGACTACGCCCAGTGGCGTTTGCCAGCACAAGCCTGACCCCCTCTGAAAAGAACTATCCAGTACACAAACTTGAATTTCTTGCGTTAAAATGGGCTATAGTAGATCAATTTCATGAATACCTTTATGGTGCAAGGATTCTGGTGAAAACCAACAACAACCCCCTCATGTATGTTCAAACCTTGGCAAAGTTAGATGCCACTGGGCACTGTTGGTTATACTCACGTTCAACTTATGACTATTCAGTAGAGTACTGCCCAGGCCTGAATCACATTGATGCTGATGCTCTCGCTAGAAGACCTGAATCTAACTCTGAGTGGGTGAGAATGTGTGAACAGTCTGAGTGGGTGAGAATGTCCGAACAATCTGTCAAAGCTCTTTGCCAAAAGTTTGATAAAGATGAACACCCACCCTCTGAAACTGTTGATTGCCTGGTCGATTGCTTGGGCCATCCTGACACCTATGTTCCTGCAGCCTATTGCAGCCTCGCAACATTGGATCTAAGTACTCTGCCTCAGCTTACTCCCACTAATATTCAGTGGGCGCAATCTCAAGATCCTATGTTGGACACCATAAATGCTGGAAAAAACATGTCCAAACTTTGCTCCCAAGATCAAAGAACTGCTTTGCTGTTTAGAGAGGGGCCCAGGTTAAAGTTGCACAACAGGCTGCTCTACAGAGAGACTACAAATAAACAAATCAAGTTGTCAAACAGCTAGTATTACCTACTGCCTTCAAACGTGTGGTTTTACGTGCCCTCCATGATGAAATGGGACATCTGGGTTGTGACAGAACTTGAGACTTAGCCTGTCCCATTTCTACTGGCCTAAAATGGGTGCTGACATTGAAACTCACATCGAAACTTGTAGCCGTTGCCTGCAGAGAAAAGCTCAGCCTCAGAGGGCTGCACCCCAGGTTAACATCTCCACTGTGGAACTTGTGTGCATTGACTTTTTGTGTTTAGAACCGAACCAAAAGACCACTGGTAATGTGCTGGTAGTGACTGGTCATTTTACTTGCTATGCTCAGGTCTATCCAACCAGGGACTAAAAGGCTTCCACTGTAGCCAAAGTTTTGATAGAAAAAATCTTTGTTCATTACGGTGCCCCCCAAAGAATTAATTCTGATCAGGGGAGAGACTTTGAAAGCCGTCTAATTGAAGAAATGCTCTCACTCTGGGGGGGGGGGGGTGCAGAAATCCAGAACTACCCCATATCACCCTCATGGGGATCCCCAGCCTGAAAGATTTAGTCAACTATTACTAGACATGCTGGGTACACTTCATCCCAGAGATAAGCCAAGATAGAGTCAGCAAATAAGTATGTTAGAATGCAGTATCACAGGTTTCTCTCCACAGAACCTTTTCTGGCATTCTCTTCCTGGTGAGATTAGATATGGGTCTAGCCATGCAGCTGAAGTTCAGCACAAACTTATGGTAGTATCCTGCCTAGGAAGGCCTGTACTTTCTCATGGTCATAGGCATGGCCCATCCCTGTATGGCCTCACTTCTCAATGGCTCAGGTTGGATGTACCCACTACTTACCTTGTGCCCAAGGTATGACACTTCTTCCATTCCTATCTGGCACTTTTTCACCTTGATTGTAAGCCCAGTGGCCTGTAGTCGGCGGAACACTTGGGTCTGACGTGATCCTCCCAAGTCTAGCTGTTGAAGGTGATGTCATCCATGTATGCCAGAGTGAACTCTCCTGCCCAATTCAGAATGTGGTGAACAAGCCATTGAAAGGTGGCTGGTACATTCTTCATCCAGAATGGAATTACCTTGAACTAAAATAATACAAATGGAGTGATGAAGGCTGACCTCTCTTTGTCTTTGGGGATCAGGAGTAGCTGTCAGTAGCCCTTTGTCATGTTTGTGGTGGACAGGTAAAGGGCTCCTCCTAAACCTCTGTAGGATCTCATTCGTGCTGGGCATGGGGTATGCGTCTGACTCTGTGCAGCTCTTCAGATTGTGATAGTCAATGCAGAACCTCATGATCCTATCCTTTTTGGAGATAAGTACCACTGGGGAGGCCTAGAAACTACTGGACTCCTGGATCGCTGAGAGAGCCAGCTGCTCTTTGATCTTCCCCCTATGACATGTATTACTCCTTCTGGGACTGTATAGGGTGGCAGTCTCAGCAGGGCATAGGACCCAGAATCCATGTGGTGCTCAAATGTGGTGCTCTTCCAGTGTGGTATACTCCAGTTTCCCTGTGAACATTTCTCTAAATGTATGCAGCACCCATGCATTTCTGCAGCTTGGACTGATGTGAGCTGCTCCAAGAGGGTGACAGCATCCACTGAGCATTCTCCCCTGAACCTCTTCAGGAGATCCACCAGCGGGTCTGCTTCTTCCCTCTCCTCCAGAAAGCTGAACATAGACAAGACCATCTTGTTCCACATGGTAGGGTTTCATCATGTTTACATGGTAGACTCACTGTTCGTGCCTCCTTTCTGGTAGCTTCACCATGTAATTAACATCAATCACTCTCCTGACCATCAAGTAGGGGCCTGCTCAAGCTACCTGTAATTTGCTCTGTTGGACGGGCATGAGCACCATCACCCATTGCCCGATTTCGTACTTCCGGGCTCTGGCCCCATGGTTATACCATGTCTTCTGCCTCTGTTGTGCAGCAGCTAGCTGCTTCGGGGCAAACCCCATGGGCTCCTTGAGCAGTGATCTGAAATTCAGGACACATTCCACGCAGCTTCCCCTTGGGAGCAAGCTGACCCTCCCATTCATCCCTTACCAAATTAAGGGGCCCCTTACCCTGTGGCCAAACAGAAGCTCGAAGGTTGAGAACCCTGTGAACTCTTGAGGGACTTTTCTATATGCAAATAAAAGATGGGGTAGGTACTTGTCCCACTCTCTTGCATGCTGGTCAGCAGGGGTAGGAAGAAATAGGCTGTTGGTTAACTAGGATCTGCGGCCTATCCTGTAGGTAGGGAAATGGGCAGACTAGGTGGGCCAAGTAGTCCTTATCTGCTGTCAAAGTCTATGTTTCTATGTTTCAAATACCCTTAACATCGTCTTAAGAGACGCATTGAATCGCTTGACCAAACTGTTAGTCGGGGGGGGGGGTATGGCGAGGCCCTGAGCTGCCTTATCGCACGTTTCTTCCACAGTCTAACCATCAGATCAAGCATGAAATTGGTGCTGTGGTCCGGTAGAATCTCCTGGGGGAACCCACCTGATTAAATATCCCCAGCAGTTCACTGGCCACCTTCTGAGCCTTGAGGGAGGACAAGGAGACTGCCTGTGGGTACCTTGTGGCGTAATCTATGACCACCAAAATGTACTGCTTGCTGGTGCAACTTGGGGTGCTAAGTGGCCAAACCATGTCCACAGCAATTTGCCAAAATGATTCTTCAATAACAGGTGGGGGAATCAAAGTCACCTTATCCTTGTCCCCAACCTTTCCCACCCTGTGGCATTGTGGACAAGTCCAGTAGTAGTTTGCCACATCTTTAAAAATACTAGGCCAATACAAATTGTTAGTCAGATGCCTTTTTGTATGGCTGACCAACTAGGTGTCCAGAAAAGATTATATAGAGAGGACTAAGGCCAGAAGCCATTTCCTCTACTCCTTGGGAACCACTATTTGCCAGAGTACCCCTTCCTCTGGTCCTCCCTTAGAAGCCCACTCATGGTACAGGAGACCCATCTCCCAGTACACCTCCCTTTTCCTGGAAATTGGAGAGTCACTTTTCACCCTGGTGGCTAACTCCCTGAGTTTTTGCAGGGATGGGTTAGCTTGCTGAGCTCTCCCTAGCTCTGCACACCCTACCTTTCCCAAAATGCACTCTGCTGTCAGAGAGCCACCATGGCTGTTTTCTCCTCAGTCTGTAGCTCTGGCTCACAACTGCTGCTTCCAGCTTGTTCTTCAGCTACAAATTTTTCTGCTTCTGAGGTAGGGGTTGCTTCCTCATACAATGCCCCTCCTATGTCCTCAGGAGCCAGTTCTCTTGTCTTGCTGCGGGTAGCAACACGCATAATATTGGCCCTACTAGCAGAATCATTACCCATGATTACATCCACAGGCAGGTCGGGTACAACACCCACCTCCTGTATGCTGTGGCTACCTTTCCAGCTTAGAAAGATCCAGGCCATTGCCACTGAGACGACAGGACCTGTCACTCCTCTAATCCTAGAAAACTGGCCAGGTAGAATATATTCCTCCTGAATCAAATCCTGCTTCACCATGGAAATGGAAGCCCCAGTGTCCCTCAATCCTTGGGCTACCAATCCATTCACCATCATTGGGTGCATATTGCAGTGGAGGTAGAGAGCCCTGAACTCAGTGTACAGGCCACAACCTGTTGTGAGCTTCCTGAGCTACCCCTTCCTGCTGCACTAACCCCTTTTTTCACATGTTTCAGACAATCATAAGACAAATATCCCAGTTTCTGTCAGATGTAGCATCTGCATTCATCCGTTTCCATGCTTTTGATACTAGGTGGCTTCCCTTTTGGTTCAGGCACAGGCTGGCTTCCTTGAGGTTGCCCCTCAGGATTCCCCTAAAACCACTTGATGTTCCTCCCCCATTACCTATGTGATGAGAGGATGGTTGTCAGGATATGAACTGATCAGCCCTCTTGGCTGCCTCCCTCACAGAGCTCGGAGTTCTAGCCAACAGCCATATTCTCAGTTCCTCAGGCACAGTTTTTAGGAACAGTTACAGAAGAAATAAATCTTTTATTTCCTCTACAGCGCAAACGTTTGCATCCGCTACCCAGAGTTATATTAGATTACTTAGATGCACACACATTTCAGTATAGCTGTCCCCCAGTGGCTTTCTTAATCCTCTAAAAATTTGCCTATAGGCCTTGGTGGTTAACTCAAACACTGTAGCAATCCATTTTTATGTTTGCTTGCATGCATGTGCAAGAAACATAGTCCCATCATCCGAGTTTTCGGAGGTGTGGCAGCCGTCTTCCAATTCAGTCAGTGTGTTTGCAGGCATGGCCGCAGTTCTCCAATCAACTCTGCATCTGTCTCTGACAGCAGTTGAAAATGCAGTGCCGTACATTTGAAAGGGAGAGTACCACTTCAGTGAGCAGCGCTCCCCCCTCCACATGCACACACGCATATTGCGTGCTCATGCGCTCCCCCCACGCACATACTGTGGCCGCGTAAGGGGTGCCCAGTCACCTGTTGGCTCCGCCTCCCAAAAAGCTTTCCAGGTGCCACGTTGGGCCCACCCCAGCGTGGCACACATCCGTATGGCCGATGGGAGTGCCCAATCCCCGTCGGCTCAGGTCCCCAGACAGCCGTACAGCTGCCATGCCAGGAGCCCACCTAAGCGTGGCAAACGTCTTACGTTGTCTTCCTTAAAAAAAAAAAAAAAAACCTGAAAGCAGAAAAGCGTTCATGGCGGCCTCTCAGCCCACCCGCGCCCACTCACTGCGCACCCTGCCTCCCCACACACCCCCACCCCATACGTACCTCCGGAGCTCAGTGCAATGATCTTTGGTGGACCGGGAACACGTCTGCACTCTTCAAAGCCGACCGCGAACTGAGGAAATCCCAGTAAGCTGTATACTGTAATGCAGTAAATAGGGTTGTTTTACTTTAATGCATATCTCAGGCATTTTTTGGAATTTTGGCACCAAATTTTCAACATGGAGTTTTCGGGACCCCTCCTCGTGAATTCTTGAACTGTCATGGCGTTAATTGGGCCCGAAGGGTGATTTCACAGTCACTGTGCGAAATCACCTTTTGGACCGATTATCGAAATGACGGTACCAGTGTTCATAAGGTGGGCTCTCAAAAAGCCTATGTTGCAAATTTGGTGAAAAATTTCCTAAAAATCACTGTTTTACGAGCGTGTGTTGTGCAGTTCTTACGCACGCTCGTAAGTTCACAAGTTTTTAATATTGGCACTCCGGATTTTCAACATTGCCATTTTACCATACCTTCTTATGAGCAGTATAGCTGTCATTTTTCACATCTCGCCCAGAATGTGTTTCCGCGCATATAGCGCACAATGGCACAGTCGGTGTGTGAAATCAATGTATGGGACATTAAGAAAATCACAGTGACACTGTTCATGAGTAGAGGTCTTAAAATGGCTATGTTGAAAATTTGGTGAAAAATTCCTAAAATGACTGTTTTTGAGTGTGTGTTGTGCAGTTCCTACGCACGCTCGTAAGTTCACCAATTTTTAATATTTGCACTCCGGATTTTCAACATTGCCATTTTGCCATAGCTCTTTATGAGCAGTACAGCTGTCATTTTTCACATGTCGTCCAAAATGTGTTTCCTGGATGTGGCGTACAATGGTGCAGTCGTATGTAATCAATGTTTGGGACAGATTAAGAAAATCACAGTGACACTGTTTATGAGCAGAGGTGTTAAAATGGCTATGTTGAAAATTTGGTGATAAAATTCCTAAAAATGACTGTTTAGGGCGCACATTGCACAGTTCCTCCTTTTTCATAAGTTTGCGATTTTAATGTTACACCAGATTTTCAACATTGCCATTTTATCACACTTTTTTATGAGCAGTACAGCTGCCATTCTATCACATCTCGCCCAAAATGTATTTCTGCACATGTAGTGCACAATGGTGCAGTCGGTGTGCGAAAGTAATGTTTGGGACAGATTAAGAAAATCACAGTTACACTGTTCATGAGCAGAGGTCTTAAAATGGCTATGTTGAAAATTTGGTGACAAAAGTCCATAAAATGACTGTGTTATGAGTGAGCATTGCACAGTTTCCATGCATCCTCGTAAGTTCATGACTTTGTAATATTTTCAGTCCAGATTTTCACCAGTGACATTTTTCCACACTTTCTTATGACCAGTACAGCTGTCATTTTTCACAACATGGCCGAAATGTGTTTTCACACTTTCAGCGGAGAAATGCGTGGTCGCTGTGGGAAATCATTATTCGGGACAGATAAAGAAAATCACAGTGACACTGTTCATGATCGGAGGTCCCAAAATGCCTGTGTTGACAATCTGCTGTAAAAAATCCCCAAACTAATTACATTACAGGTGTGCGTTGCACAGTTTCTATGTACGCATGTGACTTCACCAGTTTTTTAATATTTTCACTGCAGATTTTCAACATTGCCCTTTTTTACACCTCCCCATGAACAGTACAGCTGCCATTTTCACATCCTGTTCGAATGTATTTTTGCACCTGTGGTGCTAAATGCCATAGTCGCTGTGCAAAAGCAGCCTTTGGCTAACAAACTGATATTGCCACTGTTCATGAGGTGGGGTCACAAAAAAAAATGTTGAAAATTTGGAGTGAAAATACCAACAAATGCCCAAGGCGTTAGGGTTTCTGACCATAACGCCCCACCCTGTAGAGAATGACAGGCATCAGGGTGTGACTTGGGATTCTACCTATAATACTCATACCATTCTACACCTGCAGCCAGTGAGGAGAGCCGAGGTATGTCTTGGACTCTTCGGTCCCAAAGTTCACCCCATTCTCCTGTACCGCACCCATCTCACCATATTTCCTGGTGGAATGGGGTGCGCATAAGGGCCAAAGACCCCAAAGCACACCATGACAACTGTCGTTGTCTACAGGGTAGGGTGTGGTGAAATGGCGTAGTCGTTATGCCTGACGACCCAAAGGCACACCCCAATGCCTGTCAGTTTCTGCAGGGTGGTGGTGGTGGTGTTGGCTTCAGTTCAATACTTCACTGCCATTCCTATTATGCAGCTCTGTAACTCCTACACTACCAATGCCAATGCCAGCAAGCAAACATTCGGCATTGACAAAAGCTTGTTCACTTTATCATAGTCCATGCAGTCCTCATTGCCCATTCTGGCAAAAGCTTCTAATGCCTTGCCTGTAAACAATGGCAACAGGTAAGTCACCCAAGAAGCCCTGCCCAATTCAGATTGCTCACAGATTTCTCTCAAAAGATCTTAAAAACAAATCAATATAATCCCTCTACTGATATCTGGGAAACATTTTAGAATTCATTTTGGCTTCCTGCATCAAACTCCATATACTGTTACTTATAGTTTGTGGTGCTTTCTTCAGGTTGAGAATCTCCTTCTATCTCTCTAGCTCCTTCATCTGGATCTCATGCTGGTGCTGCTTTTCATGCTTCTCTTGGTCATGTTGATTCCGCTTTTCTTGTGTAACCCCCTTACAAATGGGGGTTCCTAAAAGTTCCTCGGAGCTCGTGTGTGCTCCCTGCCTGGTTGGTAATCGGCATAAAGCCGCCAGAATGGGGTTCCGTGGAGTGCTTTATAAGGCCTCCGTGTGTTGTCCCTTTAAAGGCTGCCTTTTGCAGTTGGAATGGGTTAAAATGGGAAGGGGTTGAGTGTTGGCATGCTCGACTCCCGCCCGGGCTGCAGAGTAGCGCTCCCTTCTGCCATCGCTAATAGTGCAGTGGGAGCCCTAATAAAGGGTGTAGATGGTTGATTAAAATAAGCTGTGAAAATAAGGATAATGTAGTTGTTCTAACCTGCTTTGCTTTGCAGCACAGAGTTTGATCGCCTCCTCCATTTTGGTCCTGAACTGTGCAATTGGACCAGTCGGTACCTTGGGATTTCACAGAGTTGACTGACCAATAGAGGAGCTGTTTAGAGGGAACAAGGCATTATGGACTATGGCGCTTTTTCTGCACCGCTGAGAGCTGGGAGAAGTGACTGGCAGGCTCACCCAGCCAATTGGAGCGGGTTGCGCCCGAATTGAAAGGAGTGCCCCAAGCTGAAGGAGGGCAGAGCGAAAGCAGCTGAGGAAGGGATAGGATCTGTGTGCTCCTGCGCTGGAGAGTGTGCGCGTGGGAAGCTCGTGAAGGCCTAAGTCGGCCGTTGCATCTCCTGCTCGCGTGCGTTCGCGGGCTAAATCTGTCGGTGGGCGGTCAGAGGAGGCTGATTACTGAAACGCTACCCACCAGGCTTAACCTGTTGAAGGACTAGAGGATCTGTTTAAACCGCGCTCGGTCCACGGGAAAAGTGAAGAGGCTGTGTCACTGAGTCTACGAGACTGTGGAACTTGGAGAGCCTAGGAGCTGTTGCCTGGTGAGGTATCCCTCTGCTTTGCCTTGTTTGAGATAACCATATAAATGTGCGAGGAGGCTTGTGAGCTCAAGTTAATCCTGCTTCTAGTAAATGACTCTGCCTTGTTTGAGATAACCATATAAATGTGCGAGGAGGCTTGTGAGCTCAAGTTAATCCTGCTTCTAGTAAATGGTTCTGCCTGGATTGAGATAACCATATAAATGTACTATGAGGCTTGTGAGTTCAAGTTAATCCTGCTGCCAGAGAGGGATTCTGTCTGGATTGAGATAACCATATAAATGTGTAAAGAGACTTGTGAGTTCAAGTTAATCCTGCTGCCAGAGAGGGATTCTGTCTTGATTGAGATAACCATATAAATGTGTAACGAGACTTGTGAAGTTCAGGCTCAGCCCTGCTAGTATTGGAAAAATCGGGATTGGCTGGAGGTTGTGAGTACTGAATCAGGGTAGCTCCCTGTTAAGTGTGCAAACAGTGGTTTCCAATCGTATTGCTATACTTCTGACTGCCTAATCAAACTTTCTTTCCATGCTGACTTGCTCGGGATTGTAGCGCTTATCTGTGTTAAGGGCCCCAACCAGCTGCCACGTTTGGACTAGCCATTAGGGCTTGGGTACCCAGGGACCGTAACTTGTAGGCTTAGGCCTGTGCACAGAGCCATAGGTATATAGCATAGTGTAAGCCAATTAACCTGATCCCCCCCCCTTGTTATCTACCCTTCTAATAAATCAGATTGCTGTGTTATAATTACCATCCTGGCTATTGTGTACATTAATGGAGAACTTCTGCCTGGTGATTGCAATATAACTGTATCTTATTTTACAGGGGATCTCTGGAGTGAGCTGAATTGTATCAGCACTGGGTAAGTGCATTGTGGAAAGAATTGTGGGCAAGCAGGGTGAGTCACTAGTGGGACAAAGAGGGTTGCAGTAGCCCAGAGGGCTGTAACCAAATGAGTCTTACTGGGCTAACCTTGACCTCTGGGTGGAGGCACCCGTCTCACGGATGTGGGCCCTTACCCTGCCTCAGAAGGGCAGACAGGGGTAGTAGCCCTAAGGGTAGCGCCCCTAGGGGTTACAAATTGGAGGCCCCTTGGGATTAGCGTCCCCTAGTGGCTCAGTGAGGAGATACCCCAAAGATGAAAAAAATGGAAGGGGATATGTTGGAAAAAATTAAGCTGGGACCCATCAAAACCATGGTACACAAACTAATGGGTTGGGGTGAAGCAGAAGAGCTAGATTCCTAAAAGACTGTATTATTGTTAAATGTGCCCTTGGGTACCTTGGCTGCTGATATTGTCTCTGTTGCAGAACGAGTAAAGTGTTTGGGTAAGGTTGAAGTGAAAGGGCGTATGGCTGATTTGCTTGACCAGACATTGCAGGTACTACTCCTATGCAGTGTGGCCATCGACCCTGAGAAGGTACCTCCTGTACTTTACCCGGAGGGTGCGTCCCAGGGGTGGAGGCTAATCCATATCTGAAGTGGGTCAGTCACTCCTGGGGGGTCTCCTCACATGAACAGCTTTAAAGATAAACTGCTTAAATTGTTAGCTGTGGAAGGGAGGATTACCCAGGAGTTGCTACAAGCCTTGGATCTGTCCAGTGATACTACCCCTTGAGGTTCTTCGGGCGCCTCCCCTGGCCCGCCCAAAAGCTCTGTGCTGGCTTCTTTGCCCTTGGCAGTCCCATCCATACAGCTTGATTCCTACCGTAAGTTAAAGCTTTTCTCTGGCATGGTACCAGTGCCTCCTGGGGAGGATGACCTGGAGGCGTGGATGGACTATGCCACCCCTTTAGTCCAGGAGTGGCAATGCTCTGAGGGAGAGAAAAGGAAGAGGCTGATGGAGAGTTTGCGGGTCCTGCCTTAGAAGCCATTAGATTCTTCGGGCCACTCATCCGAAGCCACTGCTGCAGAGTATCTCTCTGCTTTAGAAGGATTTTGGGAGTACGGAGACTGGTGAAGATTTATTATGGAAATTCAGGTCTGCTAAGCAGTGGAAAAATGAAAAACTGTCCGTTTTTGTTACTAGAGTGGAGCGGGCATTGCAGAAGGCTTGTAGAAAAGAGGGACTCACTGCTGCAGCCCTGAATCAGGTTCGGCTAGAACGTATTTTAAAGTCTGCCAGATTCTCTAGTGTAACTCTATTAAAACTTAAGCTGCATGATCGGCGGGCCACCCCACCTGAATATTGTCAATTGCTGAGGGAAATTCAAGAAGTGGAGACTGATGAAGAGGGGTGGGAACCCTGTGTGGGGGCAGTGAACCCTAGTGGGACCCCTGAGTCTAATACCCCTGAGGAGACTGTCTCGCCCGGAGAGTGCGAGGGTCCCAGATTTCCCAGGTACTGTGGGGATGCGGGTTGTTTCCTCTGACCCCTACGTGGAGGGTGAGTTGAGGGCTGAGATCAGGAATTTACGGGAATTGGTGAGGGACTTAAAGCAGTCTACTGTGTACCCTACTCAGCCCGGGGCCCCTGAGATATGTAGAATCCCCCACCCTAGCCCCAGAGAGCTTTCTCACTCCCCTCAGGGCCCCCCTCAGAACAGTGATCCCTGGGACCCCAAGTTTTGTTACCGGTGTGGGGAAGATGGGCATTTCCAGCCTGACTGCCAGAGGCCGGAGAATTTAAGGAAAGCTAACAGCAGACTGATCGTCCAACACCGCCAGGCCCAGTTTTGGGCCCCCAAGAAAAGTTGTGTGACTCAGGCCCATGCCCGCCGGGCTAACAATGCTGCTACCCACAACTGGTCTGATGTGGTCGGGCCATCTATGGAGACCCGGGTGCAGGTGAATGGAATTCCCACTAGAGCTGTATTGGACAGTGGCTCCCAGGTGACCATCATGTTTCAGGACTGGTACCAAGCACACTTATCTGAAGTGCCCCTGCAGCCTCTAACTGGTCTACATGTATGGGGATTGAGCGACAAGGCCTATCCGTATTTGGGGTACATCCATGTCTGGTTATCGTTTCCTGCAACTGTAGATGGAATAAATGAGCAAGTGGAAACCTTAGTGTTAGTTTGCCCGCCCACTGGACTATACGATGGGGTGCCCTTGTTGATTGGAACAAATGCCCACATGTTTGGACGATTGGCCCAGTTGTGCTCAGAGAAGCGAGCATTTCAAAGTGGGCGAACTTTGAGCATACCGGCTGTGATTCAAAAGGTCAGGGCCACTCAGGAGAAGGGTAGTTTGAAGGAACCTGAAGGCCCTGTGGGAGTGGTATGGAAAAAGGATCCGGGCCCCGTGGTACTTGCCCCAAATGAGCAATGCGTTCTGCATGGAGAGGTACGACTAAAGACAGATGTCAAGAATAAGTTGTTGATGTTGGATGCGCCTGCGGAGGGAGAATTACCTGAGGGGTTGTTGCTCAGACCCAGCATTCTGCCGGCTAGAGCCCATGCTTACGTTAAGAGGGTGATGGTTCAAGTGCACAATGTGTCTGACAAAGAAATTCGGATAAGAAGAGGGTGCACCCTGGCTAGCGTTCATTGTGCGGATACTGCTGTACTACCAAATAGAAAGAGTTCTTGGACTGGTGATAGAGTTGCTCCTGATCTGTTCGACTTTGGTGACTCTCCGCTGCCAACTGAGTGGAAGCGCAGGGTCAGTGAGAGGCTTGCCAAGAGGAACCAGGTTTTTTCTCTGAAGGAGTGGGATGTAGGATGTGTACAGGGGGCTGAGCATCACATTCGATTGCACGACGAGAGAGATCTCGACGTCTGGCTCCCGCTGACATAGATGATGTACGGCGGCATCTGCAAGAAATGTTGGCTGCTGGTGTAATTCAAGAGTCTAGGAGCCCCTATGCATCCCCCATTGTAGTAGTAAGGAAAATGAATGGGGCAGTTCAGATGTGTGTAGACTGTCGTACTTTGAATAGGCGGACCATTCCGGATCAATATACCATGCCACGCATACAAGACGCCTTGGATTGTCTGAATGGTAGTAAGTGGTTCTCTGTATTGGATCTTGGGCGATACTACCAGATCCGATGGCCCAGATGACGGGAGAAGACTGCTTTCATTTGCCCTTAAACTATGGAGTTTATTCGGACGCCTCAGGAATTTGGTGCACAACCACTTTCAGCGTCTGATGGAACGAGCTGTGGGGACATGAATCTACTCGAGTGTCTGGTGTATTTAGATGACGTCATAGTGTTTGGCCAATCGCTGGAAGAACATGAGCAACGATTATTCAAAGTCCTGGACAGGTTGGAGGATTTTGGCTTTAAGCTATCTATCGACAAGTGTCAATTCTTTCAGACTTCTGTGAAATATGTTGGCCATATAGTGTCCACGGAGGGCATAGAGACTGACCCTGGCAAGGTAGAAGCATTGACCACTTGGCCTCAACCCAGAAATTTAAAGGAGCTGCAACAATTCTTGGGATTTTGTGGATACTATAGGCGGTTTGTCAGAGACTATTCACGGGTGATTGGCCCCCTCCTTAATCTCACTCAGGGATACCCGCCCACTCATAAAAAATATAAGAAGGAGTGCACACTGACATAGAAAAGTATTTTCGGCCAAATGATATGTTTGGGGATCGATGGACTGCTGAGTGCGAAGAAGCTTTTTATGACATCATATATCAACTCACCCACGCACCCGTTTTGGCCTATGCTGATCCAGCCAAGCCTTACACTCTTCATACCGATGCCAGTCTGCAAGGATTGGGGGCTGTGTTGTATCAGGAGCACTCGAATGGGCTGAGACCTGTAGCCTTTGCCAGTAGGAGTCTGGCGCCTTCAGAGAAGAATTACCCAGTGCACAAATTAGAGTTTTTGGCTTTGAAGTGGGCCATTGTTGATCAGTTCCATGACTATCTGTATGGTGCTAAGATATTAGTAAAGACAGATAACAACTCTCTGACCTATGTACAAACTTCCACCAAATTGGATGCTACTGGGCATAGGTGGCTCTCTGCCTTGGCCACCTATGACTACGCTGTAGAATACAGGGCGGGTCTAAACCATATAGATGTGGATGCTCTCTCTCGGAGGCCGGCGTCCCAGACTGAATGGGTCTGGTTGTCTGAACCTGACATAAGAGCCCTGTGCCAGAAATTTGATAAAGAAGCACAGGAGTCTCCTGACACGGTGGACTGTGTGGTAGATTGTTTGGGGCCACCGGAAAACTGTATACCTGCCGCCTATTGCCATTTCTCTGTATTGGACACCAGCTCCCTGCCGCAACTCAACAATGATGATCTCCAACAGGCTCAGTCCTGTGACCCTATGATAAGAACGGCAGTAGAGGTTTTGCGGGCTGGAAGGGATGTATCCAAACTACGTTCCACCGACTTGCAGACTACCTTGTTGTACAAAGAAGGGCCCAAATTAAAGCTGATCAATCAACTACTATATAGAGAGACTGTGAATAAGGAGGGCAGGGTACCACAACAACAACTGGTGCTGCCCTCAGCTTTCAGAGAACTAGTTCTAAGATCACTGCATAATCAGATGGGGCACCTAGGCATAGATCGAACACTTGACTTGGTACGGGCTCGATTCTATTGGCCAAAGATGAGTGCGGACGTGGAACAGTATGTCAAAACCTGTGGTCGTTGTTTGCAAAGAAAGGCGTTACCCCAGCGAGCTGCTCCACTGGTCAACATTACTACTAGTGCTCCTATGGAACTGGTCTGTATTGATTTCCTGAGTCTAGAGCCTGATCTGAGAAGTGTTAGCATCATATTGGTGGTCACTGATCATTTTACCCAGTATGTACAGGCTTTCCCGACCAAGGATCAGAAAGCAACTACAGTGGCTAAGATACTTGTTGAGAATTTTTCGTCCACTATGGGGCTCCGAGTGGATTCATTCCGATCAGGAAGGACTTTGAAAGTTGCTTGATTAAAGAGATGCTATCTTTGTGGGGTATGCAAATCAGAACCATCCCCTACCACCCGCAGGGAGACCCTCAGCCTGAAAGGTTCAATCGTACACTGCTTGACATGCTGGGCACTTTACAATCAAAAGATAAATCGAGATGGAGTCAACAGATTAGCACTCTAGTTCACGCCTACAATTGTACAAAAAGTGATGCCACAGGGTTTTCCCCCTACCGGCTGATGTTTGGAAGAGAGGCTAGATTGCCAGTGGATGTGTGTTTTGGGGTTTCCCGATGGGGTGTGAGCAGAAAACCACCTACAGTACGTACAGAAATTAAAGGCCCAATTAAATCATGCCTACCAATTGGCCCGGACCATGGCTGCTAAACGAAATCTGGCTAACAAGGAGAGATATGACAAAAAAGTAAAGACAGTAGAGTTGAGAGAAGGGGATAGAGTGTTGTTGAGAAATTTGGGACTGCATGGCAAACATAAAATTGCCGACCGATGGCATTACCTCCCTCATATCGTTGTGGGACAGCTGGCAGATCTACCTGTGTATAAAGTGCGGCCTGAAAACAACTCAAAAGATGTGAAAACTATACACAGAAATCATCTGCTGCCAATTGGGCAGATCTTGATTGAAGCTGAACCTTCTTCTACTACTCCTTCCAAGCCCGTGACTAGATCTGTTACTAAGAGAAGAACCAAGCCGGTGGAGCCTTCAACAAGTCCGCCAAGGGCACCTTGTCCAACCCCCCCCCCCCACAGAAGGAGACGATCAACACTCAGTGTCAGAAGACAGCGAAGATGATATTGAATACTATCCCTCTTATGAACTAAGTCAGTTGTTTCGGGGCAATCCCCTTGTTAACTCAGGAACTGAAGCTGGCCCATCCGTGTTGGTTGAGCCCTCTACTTTATCCCCGGAGGAAATGCCTCCAGAAGATGAATGGGGTAGCAGACAAACTCAAGGGGCTGAGTCCTTAGGCTTGGCTGAACTGTCTGGCCTGGCTGAGTTATCTGACTTTTTAGAAGAAGAGAGTGAGGTGGGAGAACAAGCCAGTGATAGGCCCGAACCGGAAGAATATTTTGAATGCCCTGATAGTTCCCCTTTGGTAGTTAGACAACCCCTAGATGAGCCCAGTGGGGTGGGTTCAGGGATGGAAGGTCAAGCCCCTAATAGTACTATGAGTATCGAGCCTGATCCCCTTGAAGGGATTCCCATTACTAATTTCCCTGACATGGAAGTGGAGTCAGGGCCTGGTTCAGAATCCCTTGAGACCCCTAGACGATCCGGCCGACAGATACGGCCAGTAATCAAGTTGAGTTATGAGTCCTTGGGTCAGCCAGTGGACCTGCCCTTAAATGTGGTTCACAAGGGGGTATATGTGTCCCCAAGTTCTTTGCCTAAGTTAGCCTTGGGGGATAACTCCAGATTATTAGTAAAGCCTTTTGAGTGTGGTGCCCCTGTCACGGGTAGGACCATATGACCTGAGTTAAACAAGTGTAAGATTCTATATGTGTGATGTGTATACACTATAGTGCATTGTATATCTAATGTTTATGTATGTAAGATAAAATGTAATATGATGTTGCTTGGAATGTTTACCTACTTTGCCTTAAGGGTGATTACTTGGCACGGACGCCAAGCTTTTCCAGGCCAGGGAGGCTGTAACCCCCCTACAAATGGGGGTTCCTAAAAGTTCCTCGGAGCTCATGTGTGCTTCCTGCCTGGTTGGTAATCGGCATAAAGCCGCCGGAATGGGTGTCCGTGGAGTGCGTTATAAGGCCTCCGTGTGTTGTCCCTTTAAGGGCTGCCTTTTGCAGTCGGAATGGGTTAAAATGGGAAGGGGTTGAGTGTTGGCATGCTCGACTCCCGCCCGGGCTGCAGAGTAGCGCTCCCTTCTGCCATCGCTAATAGTGCAGGGGGAGCCCTAATAAAGGGTGTAGGTGGTTGATTAAAATAAGCTGTGAAAATAAGGATAATGTAGTTGTTCTAACCTGCTTTGCTTTGCAGCACAGAGAGTTTGATCACCTCCTCCATTTTGGTCCTGAACTGTGTAGTTGGACCAATCAGTACCTTGGGATTTCACAGAGTTGACTGACCAATAGAGGAGCTGTTTAGAGGGAACAAGGCATTATGGACTATGGCGCTTTTTCTGCACCACTGAGAGCTGGGAGAAGTGACTGGCAGGCTCACCCAGCCAATCGGAGGCGGGTCGCGCAGGAATGGAAGGAGTGCCCCAAGCTGAAGGAGGGCAGAGCTGAGGAGAAGGAGGATCTTGTGTGCTCCTGCACTGGGGAGTGTCTTGTAGGGAAGCTCGTGAAGGCCTAAGTCGGCGTTGCATCTCCTGCTCGCGTGCATTCATGGGCTAAATCTGTCGTGGGCGGTCAGAGGGAGGCTGATTACTGAGCGCTACCCACCAGGCTTAACCTGTTGAAGGACTAGAGGATCTGTTTAAACCGCTACGGTCCACGGGAAAGTGAAGAGGCTGTGTCACTGAGTCTACGAGACTGTGGAACTTGGAGAGCCTAGGAGCTGTTGCCTGGTGAGGTATCCCTCTGCTTTGCCTTGTTTGAGATAACCATATAAATGTGCGAGGAGGCTTGTGAGCTCAAGTTAATCCTGCTTCTAGTAAATGACTCTGCCTTGTTTGAGATAACCATATAAATGTGCGAGGAGGCTTGTGAGCTCAAGTTAATCCTGCTTCTAGTAAATGACTCTGCTTTGTTTGAGATATTTATTTATTTTTTTATTTTATTTAAACAGCAGTTTGGAAAACCTTTGAGCCATAGGCTCATTTACAAAGATAACCATATAAATGTGCGAGGAGGCTTGTGAGCTCAAGTTAATCCTGCTTCTAGTAAATGATTCTGCCTGGATTGAGATAACCATATAAATGTACTGTGAGGCTTGTGAGTTCAAGTTAATCCTGCTGCCAGAGAGGGATTCTGTCTGGATTGAGATAACCATATAAATGTGTAAAGAGACTTGTGAGTTCAAGTTAATCCTGCTGCCAGTGAGGGATTCTGCCTGGATTGAGATAACCATATAAATGTGTAACGAGACTTGTGAAGTTCAGGCTCAGCCCTGCTAGTGTTGGAAAAATCGGGATTGGCTGGAGGTTGAGTACTGAATCAGGGTAGCTCCCTGTTAAGTGTGCAAACAGTGGTTTCCAATCGTATTGCTATACTTCTGACTGCCTAATCAAACTTTCTTTCCATGCTGACTTGCTCAGGATTGCAGCGCTTATCTGTGTTAAGGGCCCCAACCAGCTGCCACGTTTGGACTAGCCATTAGGGCTTGGGTACCCAGGGACCGTAACACTAGCAGGCAGGCCTGTGCACAGAGCCATAGGTATATAGCATAGTGTAAGCCAATTAACCTGATCCCCCTTGTTATCTACCCTTCTAATAAATCAGATTGCTGTGTTATAATTACCATCCTGGCTATTGTGTACATTAATGGTGAACTTCTGCCTGGTGATTGCAATATAACTGTATCTTATTTTACAGGGGGCTCTGGAGTGAGCTGAATTGTATCAACAGGGGTAAGTGCATTGGTGGAAAGAATTGTGGGCAAGCAGGGTGAGTCACTAGTGGGACAAAAGGGGGGTTGCAGTAGCCCAGAGGGCTGTAACCAAGTTAGTCTTACTGGGGCTAACCCCGACCTCTGGGTGGAGGCACCCGTCCACGGATCTGGGCCCCTTACCCTACCTCAGAAGGGGCAGACAGGGGTAGTAGCCCTAAGGGTAGCGCCCCCTAGGGGTTACACTTGCTTCTCAGCCTTTTGCTTCTCTGCCTTCTCTCACTCCTCTACTTCCAGCGTAATCTTCTACAGATCCACATATGCCTTTTACTTCTCAATTTTTGGCCCTTGCCTTAACCAGGGCAAGTTCCAGCTCCAAGCTGCCCTAGTCAAAGGATCTGGCTCATCTACAGTCTCCCCAGCCTCCATCTCACAACCTCGGTAGCAGTGACCAATTTTACAGTACATCCCTGGTCACTTTTTTCAAGGATGTCTATCAGTTCTGCCCTTGTTTGGCATTCCTCATAGCCCAGTTCTTTCCTTTGGCATAGCTCCTGCAGGTGCAGGAGTGTGCACTTCTTGTATGGCCTGGACATAATGTCGTCTATGTACTCTTGCATAACAAAATAAAACTTGTAGAATATAAAGACACCCTTTTGTATATCCTGTTCTGTGACTGGACAGATAACCTTCATACTGACTAAACTGTTTCAGATCCCACCCACTGCCACCAGTTTGTGGCAAAATGCTCTCTCCAGACTCAGCCTGTGACTGTTACCATCATTCTCGAACCCTTCAGATGCCTGCAAGGGTACTCAGCAGCTGCCACCACTCAGCATAGACACTCTCTCAGGGTATATCTAGGTTTCCCCTCCACAGCCACTGCTCATAAAGTACAGTGCACCTTGATTAAGGGCAAATGACCCATCTCTCTCTGTCATAGCTGAGAACACCATACTTTAGAAACAAAATATGGTAACTGTAGCCTTCTCTTCAGAGGCAGAAGCACAGTTTTGTCAGTTATAAATCAGTTAGCTGTAGCTCAAAGGACTCAGTCACAGAAACATGAAATATGTAAGAAAACTAATATTTTAATACTTCATGATATTTACACATATAATGCAGGATACTACACAAAGACTATAGGAACTGTAATTCTACAGAAAGAAAAAAATGTTTTGAACATTAGATAACGCACAGAAAAAAACATATCTCACCTTTCTGTATTTAGCAAAGCATACTAACTTACTACCCAGGACACTTTGATGAATCAGGGCAGACTCGCACCTTAGATGGTAGATGTTGGGTGTCCCAAACCTGACTAACTCTTTGAGACTCCAGCAGTCCTCAAGACCTTTTGACTCCCCCTCCATGACATGTCATCCAGTATGTCGCTGTCATGTCATAGATTCAACACTTCTTTTAGGTCCTGGAAAACCTCCTATCTGGAAAGACTGGACCAAACTGGAATCTTGAATTTCATGGATTGCCAGGTCCATCCCTTTTGTTTTCCCTCCTGTCTCACACAGCAGGGGTAACAACTTCACTCATTAGCCAGGGTCCTTCACGAAACGTAAAAGGGATGCTTTTGCTTCCAGCTCTCCCATTAACTGGCAAAGGAGATTTTAATCACTCTCCAGAGCCACCTGGCATGTCTCTGGCAGCTAACTTTATCAGACAGTTTTTATCTTAGCTGAAATACTTTGAAGAGGTCTAGTTGATAAAAATTAAACACAGAAACATGAAAAAATATGCAAATGTTGTAACAGGTGTATATGGGTTTTTACTCATAGAGGGTATCTAGGAAGTAATGTTACTCTGGACACGGATAAAAAGGGACATCATTTATAATGTAATGGGCACACTGATAAGGTATAGATAGGATACTCTATCTGGGCATATATATAAAAAGATCTGAAGCTGAAAAGAAATGGACACTCAGGGTGTAGCTAGGATACACTATTAGGGGTATGTGAGTAATGAAAACTATTTCCTGAATACCACAAATAATGTACTGTTTGTTATTCTGATATGAATAATGAATAGTGGCACTATTCATACCTACTGGTATTCAGGAAATACTAAACTAAAAAAAAGAAAGAACCAGACCCCCCCTCCTCTCAAGCCCAGTCATCTTGAACTACAACACTCATCCCCCACCCTCTACAGTAAATACCCCTCCCCCCAGCACCCACAGTTTAAGGTTTATGCTGGTGTAATAAAAAGCTGGTTTCCACGATGGGTGACCGACCCAACCCACCTGCCACCATGGCAGGCCAACCTCTCCTCACTCTTTTTTTCTTGTTAAAAAAAAAAATTGCCCCACCCCAACAACAGCCCTGCTCTCCCCCACCCTCAAATTAAAAAAATATGACCCTTCCCCCGATTTGGCGAAGGTGACAGGCACAACTCACTCTCCTCCATGGCTGTCCGCCTTCTTCTGAATGGAAGCACTCAAGCACTTGTTGGCATTGTAAAACAGCTGATCACATATAAGTAGACCCATTACCTTGTAAATTTTAATACATTTATAGATGTGCTTCATGTTTAGGTTGATCCCTGAAATTAGTGCTCCCAGCACCTCCAAAGCATCACTACACCAGTATAATATCCTACTACTACTAAAGGTGCCTATCCTTAATGCTTACCTCATTCCACAACCCCGGCACGTGTGGTTGTATGGTGCTCCTAATTTTCACTGTATGTGTAACCCCTAGGTGGCGCTATCCTAAGGGCTACTACCCCTGCCTGCGTGACTAGTTGCAGGTTAAGGTGTCTGGGCACGGAAAATGGGTGCCTCCACCCAGAGGACAGGGTTAGTGGTAGTGTAGCTGACCAGGGTACAGCCCTCCAGGACACTGTGACCCCCCCTCTTTCCCTTCTGGTGGCCTAAACAATGAACATCATACACGGGTACAATAGCCCCTAATCAGCATACAAATCCCACTCTGTTTGCACTTACCACCAGGGCTGGTTCCACCAGTCCGACTCTGGAGATCCCCAGTAAAATAAGGTTAGATACAGCAGGTAATAACAGTACAGTGCTTCTGGTACAAAATGGAACCACAGTCAGGTTAAATGTAAAAATAATTAGATCTGATTTATTCAGGGGGAATGAACAAGGGAGAGGCGTGATTTGGCTGATTAGTTCTGTAACTGATTCAATCAGGAAATCATGCATGCACTTTACAGTCCCTTCACAGTCACACACTCTGGGTACCCAGTTGGAACAAAGGTGGGCTAGCCTAATTCGTTGCTCGGGGTAGGCCGGCGTTGCAGCTGGGTGGGGCCCTGTGATGGAAAGAAGAAACGTGCACACCCACACACAATTTGTAATCTGGAGCCTGGAGGCTCAGTTCATGACAAGGAAACAACAAAAGAGTCAGATGACAACACTTTTGATTTAGCTGATGTTGCAGGAAGCTACCCTGGGGTTTTCTCATGCTACCCAATACGAGACACAGGAGGGACGAGGTGGAGACTGCAGGTTGACAAGCTGGTATGCCAGGAGAAACAAGGCCCACACGAATCACCGAGGTGTCATTCCTGTTCGAGATGGTTGAGCAGGGGGCTGATCCCTGGGCGAGTCTCTCGTTGATGGTGATCTCTGCACCTGGAGTAGCTGGCTGGGCCAAGGTGGCAGGGCCCAGGCTGGGTGCACAGTTCGGATCCAGTCCAGTAAACACTGGATGCAGCTTCCAGCAAGCGTGACACAGTTAGGCAGTGGGGAACCAAATCGTGAGCCACTAACAGCATTCTGCATACTTACAGTAAGACAAAACACAATACCACAGGTCGGATGACAGTCTGGTTGCAATTTCAGCTTTCCTGAGCAAAACTGTGATCTCTGTGGTGATTTCAGATGTCCTGACAGGCTGATCTCGTACTGCAAATCTTCGGGCTTCTTCAGGCAATGGTACAGTCACAATTTGGTGGCTTTTGTCACAATTGGTTCTGATACAGTCCAGTTATTTAAGCACTCTGTAAAGATCCCTTTCAAGGGACAGCAGGCAGACAGGCCAAACTCCGCCTTTCCAACAGTTTCCCGCGCCACTACGCAGGAGCAGCTGTTCACTCTCTCACTCCGAACTCATACTGACTCTCTGCTGCAGGCAGTTTGGGACTTTCCCAGAGATCCAAATGGTTCGATTCGTTGATTCATCTGTCTGTCACAGCAGGGGCTCCCCCTCCAGGTCCATTTAGGCGCCAAAGTGGAAAACTACAATTCCTATAGAAATTCACTCCCACAAGACCCTGGGGGCAGGCTCCATTTTAGGGCCCCCAAAGGTACTGATTGGTCCACAAGAGTAGTCCAGAACCAAGATGGTGGTGATTTACAGAACTGTCCATGCTGCAAAGAAGGCGGGTTAGACAAACTACGATATCATTACTATTCTAATAGGTAATCAGCAAATAAGTGCAGCTTCTAACAGCGCTCCCTCTGCACAATTAGCGATGGCAAAATGGAGCAATTATCTGGCAGCCCAGGCGGTACTCGAGCTTAGAAACACTCAGCCCCCACCCAGATTAATAATACACTGCGATATAGGCAGCTCCAAAGGAGACAGAACACTGAGAGACTATAAAGGCACTCACATGCAGTAGATTTTAAACGATTAAGATACAGGACACCAGCCTGGCAGTGGGCATTTAGGCACACCCAAGGAAGACTTTCAGGAACCCCCAATTGTAGTGGCGGTTACATACACATTCACCTCTTCCAGTGTGATTTGGCTGTGACTACACCCAGTATGAATGCTGACAAAAGATGGTACTCATAACAAGAAGAGATGCTAGTATGTGTCTTTTTGGTCACTTGTGTAGTGGGGAGGGTGGTCAGTGTAATGGCCGAGTGGAGCCATTGATTAAAATCAGGTAGGCGAAATAAATGCTTAGACACCCATGGAAGCTGCATATACAAGTCCACCTTTCAGAGAGATCAACCTCATCTATAACTCGAGTCCACATTCTTGAATGTCTGTTTTTATTATGAAAAAATAAGTATATATGGTATATTCACACACACACACACACACACACACACACACACTCACACACGCGTACACTCCCCAGGTTTGAAATGACAGATGTCTGCCCACCTGTGATGTTCAAGCAGATTTGAAAAGGGCAGCTGGTATTCTCACACACATGCATGCGGGCGCACACACACACACACACACACTCTCTCACTCTCAGCATTTCCCAGGAAAGGAGCCTCTGTGCCTCTAAGGCATGTTGGCTGGCATCTATGCAGTGCTTTTTTTGTGAAAGATAGGAGAACAAAAACACAGAAATTAAAAAAAAAAAATTCTGGAAACAAAATTAGTTCCCCAACCCCTCTCATTTTTTTAGTTCTGCCACAAGGCAGAATGTGCCTGTGTGAAGTTAATGATGACAGCAACCAAAGAAAATGGTATCATACTCCATAGTAATTTTCTTTTTGTCAAAGCTAATTATAGCCAGCTCACAGGATCCAATAAATTGTCTTCAGGGTCATTACTGTGTAGGACAATCAGGAAAAAATATAAAATAAATTAAAGGGACACTGTCAACTTGTTTTTCATCATATTATTTCTAGTTCAAACCCAAAATGTTATGTAAGCATTAATCACCGACAGAGGAGGGCTCTACCGGTGGATTAGCGCGCTGGGGGATTGGTGCACAGGCGAAGCCGGGTTCCCAGTGAGCGTGTCACCAATGAAAGCCTCTCTGTCGATGATGTACTGCTACTTGTAATAGCTTGCGGCGGTGGACGAGCCTATGTTGCCGATGGTGCACCTGCTGCTGGTGAGCCTAGGGGCACGGGACAGTTGCTGCCCAAGACGGTGTATGACACCCCAGTGACAGCAGTCACCAGAACAGCCACAGGGCTCAGCCCAGCATGCGTCGGTGATCACGGAGTGGGGGGGGGATCGGAGCGATCACAGCAGGGCGGCTGACGGCTGTGTAGCGCACACATTAGCCGCGCTTCCACCTGTCGGGTGCCTGCCAAGCACATTTGTTCGTGGTGGTGGGGGGTATGCGGCCATGCATCGCTCTGGTGAGCACGACATCATCTGCCCTTCCTTGCGGGGCCGAGTGTCCTGCGGCGGGTGGGAGACCAGTGCCGGCGTGTGCCCTACCAGGCTGCGGCTCGCGAGCGCCGCAGGTGGCCTGAGGGGGTGGCGACGGAGTGGACGGCTACCCTCTGGTGCCTCCATGGCGACAGCTGGTACTGACCGAGCGGGCGTTACCTGTGGGTTAATACCGGCTCGGTTTCAGTCAGCTGTGCCACTTTGGCGAATCCGGAGGCTCCATCCTGCTGGTCTGTGGTGAGCCGTGTTACAAGATTGCTTACCCTCTCTAAAATTCACTGATGTTGCTGTCTGTTTTGTCTGTCTCCTTGCATAGTAGAACTGAAATGCATGGCAATGTATATTTATAAACAATCTTGTTTTTGTTTACAATCCTGTTTCTGTTCTTACAGCATACTTTCTGAGCATAAGAAACACACCCAAACAGTGCAGTCACTCGTAAAGCAGTAGCCTCCTGAACTCCCACCACATTATGAGGGGCTAGACTGTTTTGTGGGTGTTCCCAATGCCAAGAAAGATGCATTTGGAGTTGATTAAGGAAAGTAAACAAACCTGTTTTGGTGTGATAACACCAGTATGTTGGGCAGTCTGTTTTCTACTTTTTTAAAGAAAATAAGAGTCAGACTAAAACTACCAGCTACATTAACAATCTTTACAGAATTTTGGCAATCATAAAATATGTTTTTTAAACTAGGGACACTTTGAGACCTAAGGGGGTTGACAGTGTACCTTTAACACTGAATTCATTTTGAGTATGACGCCTTGGCTTTTAATTTTATAGTGTTGCCAAGTAATTTGAATTGTAATATCACAGTGGTGGAGAGTAGCAAAAACAGGTATGCCTTGTAATCAGCATGCTGCCCTCATCTGGTTTTGAAGTCCAACTGAATTTAAAAAGGACAGAACAGGCATTTTTATTACAACTGCTTAGTTTTTTTTTAATACGAAGGATGATTGAAAATGTACTTGGGTCCTCTCAGCGTTGTCAGAACCTGTGGGAGTAGAACAGTGGTGCAATATTTAATTTCAGCAAAACAGTCTGGATGTGTTACCTTACAGTCCTCCAGTTTCTATATTTGCTAATCCCCGGTGAGTCAGAGAATGAGAGCAAATTAAAAATAAAGAAGTCAGTGAGGTGTGATGAATAACAGACTCTCCAGCTTTTTTTCACCAATCTTTAAAAAATCTCCAGCTTCCTGTATGCTGAGTCCTCTTTTGTCAGCTGTTCTCCAGTGACTCCAGGATGCACCACGGCACCTGACCTCAGCCACAAGTGGTGTGTGGAGAGGGGCAACCTTCAGTGACCCCCAGACACATGAGTCCTACTGATGATGGAGTCATAGGGTGCTGAGGAACCCACGGCCTTCCCACCCATGAAGAACCAGGACATACTAAAGATGGTACTAAGGAATATAAGAGTAGGAAAAGGATATCATGCCGTTGTGTGCTGCTCTTCCACTATTTCAGCGGTAGTATTCAATATTTGGTTGTTCCATTATATATTTATCCAGATGTTTTTTAAACTCAGCTTTGGTTTTACTGATAATTATTTCTAGAGGGAGATTGTTCCACAGCCCAGTATCTCTCTGAGTGAAGTACTATTTTCTCCTTTCTGTTGTAAATGTTCTCCTTTTGATAGGCAGAGGATGTCCATGAGTCCCATAGTAGTCCGATTTTAAAATCTAGATTTAATTGTGTCATCAGAAATGGGTAATTTATTAAGTCAAAAAGGAGTAGCAAATCTCATCTGATTCTTCTAATAAACAAGGGCATAAAATTCAGTTCAGCTAGTCTAGTGTCTCTTCTCAGTACCTCTTTAAAAGATCTTTGTGGAACTACTTGAAAGACTCTGCTGCCTGCACTTGCCTGGGGTGACTGGCACTTCCCTTAAGGCAGTGACTGTGGGCCTGAGTATTTCCTCTTGGGTTTCCCGTTTAACACGCTGTGCTTCTCATGCTATGTGTATTTTGCTCTTTACCTCTGGTCTTGTGCTAGTACTGAATCAAATTTTTATATTGCCTTTTCTAACTGTGTAGATTCATATTACATGTCTTGATCTTGCTTCCTTTGTATTAGTATTATTTTGTTCCTGTTGTACTTATGTTATGTACCTTGATATTGCTTCTGTGTACACATATTATTTGTTCCTGTGATCATCTTATGTACAGCAAATCATCTGTTTTATCACCCCATTATAACCTCCCGGGTCATACCTGAAAATAGGCATCTAATTGTCTAGTGTGCTTTCCTGGTCAATAAAAACTAATAATAATAGTGCTCTAGGGGAGTTCTGATAACTCCTGTATCATTTTAGTTGTTCTGCTCTGTACCCGCTCCAGGATGGCTATCTCTCCCTGTTTGTATGGGGCCCAGAATTGAGTACCATAATCTAGTAAAGGGCCTACATGAACTCTGTATAAGGGTCCAATTATCTGGGCAATATGAAAAGGACCTGATTTGCCCTGGCAACAGCTTCAGAGCATCAGGAGTGTATGTTGAAATCTTGTGTGACCAATATTCTTAAGTCCCTTTCTTGTTTCACTTCCCTTATTTGAAGTCCCTGTAAAGTGTACATGTGTTTTGTATTCCAGTTTCCCACGTGAATTACTGCACATTTGTTATGGCTAAACTGCATGTCCAGTTCTGTTGCCCAAGACCCTACTTCATCTAAGTCTGACTGAATTACATTGCAGTACGCTGTGCTAACACATGGACCCGCAAGCTTGCTGTTGTCTGGGTATGTCTCACACCACCTCCCCAAGTTATTATAAAGGTCTGCAATACAAATATTGAATACAGTTTGACCTACAGTAGTACTGACCCCTGAGAGACACCACTAGTGACTTTATCCTTTTATGATAGATATCCACTGATTATAATCTGCCATGTTAACTCGCTGTGTTCTTCCTGCTAGCCAGTTTGATATCCACTGAATCAGCTGTTCTGAGAATTCATGTTTACTCACTGTATTGCTAATTGCTCAGTGTGGTACAATGTCAAAGGATTTTTGAAGTGAAGAAGTATTATGTTGCCAGCCTGATGGCACTGAGGGTTGAGGCACTGGATGCCACACTTCGCGCCTCGCTGGCGTCCCAGGTTCGAGGAGCGAGTCTGGGCTGGCGAGGTCGGCAAGGGAGAGAGAGAGAGGATCGGTGTCCGGACTGCTCTCCTCTCTCGGGAGGTCCAGGCATCTGCCCGGCACTGCAGCAGACCCCGGTGGTGACCGGGGGCACTGCAACACCTAGGGCACAGCTAAGAGGGATGCAGAGCCGCAGCAGACGTGCCTGGCATCATTGCATGTCTGGGTTCTGCCAGGAGGAAGGGGACATAACCAAGAAAAATTCCCCACTCCCGGGGATAGGCAACGGCATGACTCTCTCAGCCACACTCCACTGGCCGGACTCACTCAGCTCCTAGGCCAAGCCCAGCCTGGCCCGAATTCTAGATAGAGCACCTGGGCGGATAGGCCGCCCTCACCTCGGGGGGCTCAGAGCCAAGGGGATAGCCAGGCTGGTGCCAGGAGAAGAGGAGTTTCAGGCCCGGAGGTAGAGCTGAGGGTAAGTGGATGCCTGAGCGAGTTCCACAGGACCAAAGTGGTACCAGAAAAAGAAATATTATGTCCACTGGTGTTCCCCTATTTAATTCTTGACTGATGTTCTTATAGAAACCGAGGATGCTGGTCAGACATGATCTACTATTTATGAATCCATGCTGATGGGGATCCTTCATATCTTCCCTCACCATATATGCTAATGTTATCTTCAGTGATACTCTCCATTATTCTGCCTGTTATTAATTTTAGGCCTATAGTCCTGTGGTTAGAGGTGTCAATTTTATTACTTTTTTTTTTTTATGGAAGTGTTTTTCCTCCCTGGCAGGATGAGCGCTGTATCAGCCCCTGTTCCCTTCTGCTGCAGCAGTCCCGAGGTCAGGAGCAGTATCTTTCATGGGTTCCCCACCCTGCTGCGGGGCCAGGAGAGGAGGGCTGTCCTACCCCTCCCCTGGAAACACATCTAGATGTGCCCCGGACCCAGAGTGGCAGAGAGGGCAGGTGGCTGGATTCATTTGGCTGTCCTCCACTTTTTCCTCCATTTTTCTCCCTGACCGGCCACGAACATTTAATGGGCACATTGTGTGTGCGGAGATGCCCATGGTGCTCTGGACATGGGATCCTCCCACTTTATGTGACCGCACGCACCTCCATCTGGATTCCTCCAGGTGGTAGTGGAGCAGTGGACCACAGCCCCCCCCCAAGGGAGGAGAGCTGTCCTCTGGATGCTCATCCTCCCTCCCTCGCCCAACCCCAACAACCCGTGTCCATTTCTGAGGAAGGGTCACCAGTGGGCAGAAGATAAGGCACGTATAGCACGTCAGCCCTCCACGCCATTGGAACAGGCATATTTATTGTCTTTCTTGAATATAGGGACTGTTTATTGTGAATATAAGTACAGTTTCCAGTCAGACACGATTGAGTCTTCTTGACTGGATTTATTAAAAATTATCTGCAAGGAAACAATAACCTGATTAACCATTAGGTTCAACACCCTGCCTGAGATTTTGTCTGGACCAGGGGAAGAATGTGGTTTAGAAGTTTGAGTTTTGTGATATCTGGGATTCAGTAATTTGCTTTATGTGAGAAGGAGGGACATTAGGTAACATACGTTTGTAACAACATTAGTCCGATAGTGATGCCATACAAAAGCTGCATCATCTCCAGTCTTAGATGTTGCCTCAAAGAGTGGTGCTGTGGAATCAGAACTTCATTCAAATATTGCTGGGTGATGATGCTTCCTCTAGTATTCCAATGTCAGACTTGTTTTCTTCACTGAAGAAAACAGTCGCCTCTGAGCCCTCTCCAAGTCCATCAGCAAAGTCCTTTTATTTCTTGTATTTTATAAAAACACCTATTGCTTTTGTTTCTATTTAGTTATTGATATTTGCATTAGTTAGAAAGTTTATTTTATCTAACATTTAGTATGTTAGCGGCATTCTCCAGTTCCTGATCGGTTGCCTGGAACCGGAGAAAAGACTACTTTGTGGTTCCCACTTTAATGTGGTAGCAGTTATTTTTGTTAAAAACATAAAAATACCACTTATTTTACCATCTTTATTTATCAGTTTATGAATTCTGTTATTTAAGGAACTAGCAATAATTTGGAGGGCTAAATTCAATCAATCAGTATAATTGAAAAGCCTGAGAAAAGGACAAGGCCTATAGGATTTAAAAGTTGTGAATCCTGTCACAAGATCTTGGTGAAGGCAGATTGCTATGATCTGTGTTTTGATTGCTTGGGCCCTGACAATGACTATTTAAAATTGTGATTTGTGTACATTTCTCTGCCCGAAAACATAAAGGAAAAGAGCAAAACTTGGAGAGTCCCAGTCTGCCAGAGTCACCTATCAGGTCTCCCAAAAGAAAGATGGAGGGAAATACCTAAGATGACAGAAAGCATGCATCTTCAAGTACCTCTCCTCAAATAAAATCTTTTTTTTAACTTTTGATTTATAAGATTTTTATGATCTTACAGTACAATACTGCATTATACATAAAATCAACGAGAGTGAGTCATGCAGACCTCCATAGTAAATGTACAGGTACAGTACAACTAATCCACAGAAAGGTCGCAGTGACTTAAATCCATGCAATGTAGAGACTACCAAACAATTACATTAAGGAGTAAATTAGAGCCAGTTGTCCTGTAGATCATTAATACTGTCACCACAGTAAATACAAAGATTAAAGTTTATAATAAACCATCAGCTCACTTACAGGAATAAGTATTTTGGTAGGCTGAGGGACCCTGGTACTAGTAGACATGATATACTGTGATTGTCTGGACTCAGTTAAGCTGCTTTAATTTCCGACAGATTTAGGCAGAGCAACGCAACCTGCCCTGCGGAAACCAAAAACAGAAAAATCAGGATATCATTAAAGTTCACAAATTGAGCGGTGGACTAACTTACCCCATTACTACTACTACTGTACTTAGTCGTGTAGTTGTTATGTAGGTCAAAATTAGTGGAGCAACAATACAGACGACTAAAGTACATATTAAATGAATAACTTGGAACATTTTTATAACTCTTATATCCCTCTATTAGAAAAAAAAAAGCGGAGACATGAAACCTGTAAACTCTCAGCCATGTGAAATAGGAACTGAAGGCTTATTTGAAACAGACAGATCCAGAATCCAGCTGAGCCTAACACATAGGTCCCATAACAGAAGCAAGGGTATGTTTTAGCCCCGAATCTAGGAGAGTTACATCCCCAGACAATTTTGCTGTACATCACACATCTTCATCCGATTTGAGAGTCCAGGGGATTCAACTTCTCAAGCAGCTTCTCCGTTAACTGGGCAGCAGCCGAGGGTTCCAGGAAAATATGTGTCTTCGCCTCGTGTTGGACTTGAAGACGAGCAGGGTAGTTCAAACAGGCCTCAATCCCATGGCACAGGAGATCTTTCTTAATTACCTGAAGTTCTTTTTTATGTGCTAGGTCTGCGCTGAAAGATCTGGGGAAAACCCCCAACCTACTGCCCTCCCAGCTCGTTTCTCCAGTGGCTCGTGCTGCTTGTAGAAGTGCAATTTGAGCATCAGGTGGGGACAGGGCGGTGATGGCAGGTAAAAGTTTCTGCTGCGTTCCTCCCCTTGCTCTAGCTCGCTGAGGTGCAGCAAATACTGTAGACATTGTAGCGCTAGACTCTTAGGGCCAGATATTCAAAGGGTGGTGCCGGGTGCAAATCTGTTGCGTTGGATTAGCACCGTATTTGCCCCCGACAGCAATATTCAAAAGGACATTTAGCGTCGGCGCTAGGTGTTAGCACCAACGCTAAATCATAATGTATGCAGGGAGGACTGAGGGGCAGGACCTGACTGCCCACTTAGCAGCATATTGAAGGTATAGCGCGCTACAGGCATGTGCAACCTGTGGCCGGCGCTACTTCCCACCAAAAAGGCTGGTGGTAATCGGAGTTGCCCTCCATGAAGCATCCCCCTTGACCACAACATAAATGATGTATCCCTGGTAGTCTAGTGGTCCCCCTCCCCCAAGCACCGCCCCTGACCCCGGTGTAAATAGAAAACTCATTTTCCTGGTAGTCTAGTGCCTCCCCAAGTATCGCTCCCAACCACAGGTTGCGAATTAATCATCTTATTTCCCTGGTAGTCTAGTGGTCCCCCAGCACTGCTCCAACCCACGTTAAATAAAATGTCGCATAATTCCTGGTAGTCTAGTGGTCCCCTCCCTGATGACAACCGCCCATCCATAGACTGCAGAATGGGCGGCGGCAGCTCAGCCCTCCTCTCACCACCCTGACCCAGCCTTGCGACTGAGGTAGGAAGGAGAGCTTCCCTACTCAGTCGGCGGCCGGCCCGTGATGATGAAGAACTGAAGCAATCGCCCGCTGAGCCGCTCCTCAGATGGCCGGCGATTCTCACTGCGAGAAACCACTAGACTTCAAAGAAAGAGGCTCGTGACGACCTGACTAACCGTAGTCAAAGCAGAGGAACCTATAGAAAAACTGTCGTTTTGTTTTCACACCGGCCCAGAAGCGGTGCTTGGGAGAGGGGACCACTAGACTACCAGGGAAAATGAGGTTTGTTTTTCACACCGGGTCAGGAGCGGTGCTTGAGGGGTGGGGACCACTAGACTACCAGGGAAAATGAGGTTTGTTTTCACACGGGTCAGGAGCGGTGTTTGGGGGGAACCACTAGACTACCAGGAAAATGAGTTTTGTTTTTCACACGGGTCAGGAGTGGTGTAGGGGGGACCACTGGACTACCAGGGAGTGGAAACAACACAGGTGGAAACAGGGACCATGACGGCTGTGAAGGGCTGCCTGGCCCAGCCTGTCTGCCCAGGTCCCTATATGTTCACTGGCTGCGCTGCACAGCCCAGTGACCCTACAGCTGGCAACCCACCCCCATCCCCAGCAGGTTTGCCTAATGCCTGCCCCGTGCATACTTGTGTTCAACCCACACCTGCTGTTGGCTGCCTCTGTTGGTGTGGAGTGGGGGCATCATCCAGGGCATGTGTGACCACTGGTAGTGTGTGTGTATATAGCTCTATATATATATATATATATATATATATATATGTGTATATGCAGGTGTCTCTGTGTTGATCTATAGTTATAGATCGCTACGGATCTATATATCTCATTATGTACTGCTTGCAGTGCTACATAGCTATGTTGCATGCACTGCTCGTACCTGCCAGCGCACAGTTCCTGCTGCTGCCAGCTCGTACATCCATTCCGACCAACAGGGGATGCTGTGGGCATGCCTTGGCCTGCAGCATCCAGCCTGTACTTCCATTCCGACCAAAAGGGGGAGCTTTTCGATCCATGCAGTAGCACTGGGCAAACTGCATGGTAATGTATGCTAAGCAGCACCTAATGAGATGCAAATATACCTGTTTGCCCACGGATTACCTAAGTAGGCTCATTTGCATGGGAGCTTTGAATATAGCTCCCGTTTTCCCTGGGCTAACCAGTATGCGCTGGGCTAATGTGTTAGCACTGTGCAATAAGGTTAGCCCCGGGCAAACAGCCTCACTTCAGCTGAGCACAGTTCTGCAGTGTGTGGCTTACATTGTTGTTTGCAGTCATACCTCTCAACTGTCCCTGGTTTTACCTCAAACGTTTACTCTGTCCCTCCTACAACTTGTGTTTCCATGACCAAACAGTGGGGGTTGTAAGCATAACATAATGTCAGACATTACTGTTACAGATGTGTTCTTCCCTAGCAAATGCATTTTATACTACACCACTTATTCTACCAGCTTCCTGAGTAGATACCTCCAATTTATTAGGTATGTCCCTGATTTTAAACCTTTGTCCCTGATTGTTTTAAGCCTTGTCCCTGAGTTATGAGGCAGGAGGTTGAGAGGTGTGTTTGCAGTAGCTGTGTGACATCTCTGTGCAATCACACACAATGTTCTCCACCTGCAACACTGGCTTGCTACAGAGCCTAATAAGCTGCAGCTGCAGTTTGCACTTTCCTGTTGCTATATTCAGCCCTGTCTTAATCCTGGGCAATGTTTGCCCTGCACTCCTGGGCCTGTTTGCCCGGCTTCCTTTGCTTGCAATATTCAGCTGGTTTTGTACCGGGCTATTCGTTTTGAATATACAGTCAGACCTGGTTAATCCATACACATTTGTGTTTGCCAATTTTGTTACGTAATACAAATCTACGTAGTAACCAGACAGTGATAATAAAGAGGTCAATAGTCCAACAAAAAATCTGTATGCACTGTTTTTCATTCAGATAATCAGAAATATGGATTAACAAGGCACGGATTAACCAGGTCTGACTGTAGCTATGTTTTTGCTCCTGGCACAGTTTGCCCGCTGGGCAGTGCTAATTTAGCCTCGGGGCAAAGTTTTGAATATCTGGCCCCTAGGGTAGTGACTGCAGATCGTCGAAGATCAACCTTGACACGGCTGAAAGGAGCTCATTAGACCCAGCAAAACAGGGCAGAAAGCCCACAATCCGAATATTCCCCTGTCACTGCATGTTCTCTACAGATTCCACTTTAGCTTTCAAGAAGGTAATGTCCCGGATACAGGCCACGCTGCAATCAGCCTGTCGTCCTTGCGCTTCTTTAAGCTCCTGAATAGCTCCGGCATTATCCTGGATGAGGCGATCATTTTCAGTAAGCTTTGCCTCAACGGTAGCCAGTCTTTTATTAGTTTCCTCCCCATTTGCCCGAATCTTAGCCAGCCTTGCCATTTTTGTGCAGTGAAGAGTTCTGTGGCGGCTGTTCCACTCCCCGTTGTAGGCTCCATAGCAGTACTGGAGCTCACGGGAGAAAGGTAGGTGTCCAGGTTATGTGTTGCCCATTTGAAGTCTTTTTGTGGCCCCATATTGTGCGTCCGAGGTTCCGACAGGGCTCCAGCTATTTTTGTTCAGTTCAGGTACACCGGTTTGTATCATTTAAAAGCTTGATATTTCTGAGGATGAAGAGCTATATTAAACTGCTGCCGCCATCTCACTGCTCCACAGCTCCCCCTCCAAACAAAATTTAAGGTGACACAAAAGCAGCAGTCCCTGATCAAAGAGACAGATAATGCTAGCAAGCCATTATCAAGCTCAGATAAAGAGCACAGGGTGTTCGATGGGGGAAGCTGATGCTAAAGATGTCACAAAGAAAAAAACTACAGATGCTCTGGTGCCATCAACACCAGCCAAGAAAAAACAAAAAGAAAAGCATCTGATTGCATCTCTCACTGTATGGGAGCAGAAGCCAGCAGTGGAATAGAGAGATCTTCTTCAGGGGTATCTCAGTCACCTGGTCACACTGTAGGAACTTCACCGTCGGTGAAGAGGAATCCACCAGGAAGATTTTCAGCAGTACAACTGGTGCCACCCACGCTGACATCATGTGATGATGTCACCTACTCTATAAAGGCATGAGCTGTTCTGCGCCCTCCTCAGTTCTTTCCTGCCGTCAACTTAGTCTACATAGGTTTCTGCGGAAGCTCCAACGCAGTTTCGTGCCTTTTTGCCTACAAACCTTATTCTTTTATACCTACTTTGGAATCCCTTTTTATTTTTTAAGAGATTCCTTTAGTTTGTTTATGTCGAGAACTACTCCTTCTACATCTCTTTTCTGTTGCTGCTGCTGTGGAAAGAAGATTGCCTCCACAGATGAGCATTATTTATGTGTCGTCTGTCTTGGGCCTGACCACAAAGTTTCTGACTGTGAGCTGTGCCAGAAGTTTAATTAACCAACCCTCAGGTGACGTAAGAAGGTTCTTGAAAATTTTCTTATGGAACATCAGGTAGTCAGTTTCAGGCAGGGGTCCTCTGGGGTCCCAGCCTCTCAATCACCAGCAGGGTCGTAGAGCTCCCAGGCCTGAGACACATCCTTGGAGAAAAGTCATAAAAGAGACCGAAATCGAGACTGCTTCCCCTGGCAGTGATCCTGCTCCCCGATAGCTTCCTCGTCTACTCCCAGGGGAACTTTGTTGATGGCTGTGGTGCTGACACACAAATCCACTGTCCAGGCCTCTGTATCTACTAGGCCCATGCTGACAGCTCCACTGCCTGATCCCAGGGCAGCCAGTCGTCAACCTCCGGGTCGTCGGCTCTTCCTCTGTTGATGATGGGCTAGTCTTCGATGGCCATCCTGACACGGCCTGGTGTATCTCCAGGCCCTAGGGCAACTACATCTTCGAGCCATCAGGGCCCTGCCATCGAGCCTTCACTCCCAGCTCCATCGACCCCCCGCCATCAATGCGGGGTTTGACGTTCATTGACTTCAATGAGATCCTTACCAGGTTCACTTCTGTGATTGTGAATCAGCTTGGTGCATTCAGGTGTACATTGCCTGTGGTGCCGACGACCGCTTCGGCATAGACCCCCCCCCGCCAACAGAGGGATGCTCCCTGCGGTTCGGCATTGGTGCATCACATGACCTAGAGGAGGCTGACGTCAAAGAAGAGTATCACCCTGACCTCATTCTGCCTGATGAGGAGGAGGAGGAAGAGCTTCTCTCCTCAGACACATCCACTGCCTCCTCTATCAGCAAGGACTCAGTCAAAAACACCCCTAGGTCTCCTCCAGAGAACCCTTCCTTCTTTAATATAATGAAATAGTTGTCCACTGTCATGGGGTTTCATACAGAGGAGGAGGATGTCACCAGGAAAGATTTGGTTGACTTCCTGGAGATCCCTGAGTCTCCACCAAAGATTGCTTTTCCCATCTTGCCTGCTTTAAGGAATGCTGCCACTGCTGCTTGGCACCATCCAGATATGGTACCAGCCATGCCCAGGAGGGCAGACAAACCCTATAATGCACTAATGGTTTCCTTGCTATGTGACTTGGCCTGAGACAGACTCAGTGGTCATTAAGGCTGCCCATGACAGGTCTAAGGCACCCAAGCCCCTTAGCTCTCTCCCCAAGACAAGGAGTCTCGCAGAATCGATCTTTGGGGTAAGAGGGTTTATGCTTCATCCACTTTAGGTTTGAGGATTGCAGATCACCTGTCCTACATGGTGAAATACAAGAACACCAACTAGAAGAGCCAGGCTGCTGCCCAGACACTACCAGAGGGCTCTCAGGAACAGGAGCTCCTCCAGTGCTTGCAAACAGTGGAAGATGTCAGCAAGCACCTTCTGAGGGCACTTTATGATTTGGCTGATACAGTTGCCGTGGTGCTGCCACAGGCTTATGCCTATTTAGGCACTCCTGGTTGCGTGTTTCTGGCTTTGCCATGTACGTTCAGCAAAATGTGCTGAATGCACCTTTAATGGGACCAAACTGTTTGCCTTTGATGTCCAGGACACGATCTGCAGGCTTCAGGCAGAGCCATTAAGTCTGTCCACTTGCTATATCATACTCAGCAGCAGAAAGGCGGACGGTATCCTCTTTTTTGAAGGGCACCTAACAGACAGGGAGTAGCCTCTAGGCCTCATGGCAAGAGAAGAGCCTCCTCTGCCCTCCCTACCCCCTCCAATGCTGGAGCTGCGGCCAAGCATCCCAGAAGAGACGGGTCATCCCCTGTGGCTGAATCCTCCTCAGCTTGACTCCTTACCAGACCCCCCTCCTCTGGTCACCGATCAGGACGTGGTGGTCCGAGACTGGTTCTCTCTCCATTTAAATCAGTGGAAAACCATAACTGCAGATGCTTGGATTCAGCAAATTATAGAGAAGGCTCATACCTTGGAGCTCATGGAGTATCCCCCAGAGACCTCTGTAGCAGCCTCCCACTGTTCTCCAGCCCAGTTGTCTGTGCCCCAGGAGGAAGTACAGTCCTTCCTGCACAAACAGGTCATGGAGCTAGTGCCCAGGCCACAGAGGAACAAAGGGTTTTACTCCAGGTTTTTTTTCTGGTTCCCCAAAAGACCAGAGATTTGAGTCCTATCCTGGATCTACAAGACTTCAGTCTGTATGTCCAGTACAAAAGGTTTTGCGTGGTAACTTTGCCTGGCCTGCTACCCCTGCTCAAGCAGGGCAACTGGCTATGCTCTCTGGATATCCAGGATGCCTACCTGCATATATCGGCATTCCCTCCTCAAAGGAGGTTCTTCTGGTTCCTTTTTCAGGCCGAACACTACCAGTTCAAAGTGCTGCCCTTTGGCATGTCCTCTGCACCGCAAGTCTTTACCAAGTGCTTAACAGCAGTAGCTGCAGTACTCAGGAGAGAGGGAATGTACAACTTCCCTTATCTGGATGATAGGCTATTAAAAGCACCGTCCAGGGACCAGCTTTTAGAGACCTTAAGCAGGACTCTTCAGCTGTTCCATTCCCTGGGCATCATAGTCAGTTTGCCCAGGTCGGTCCTGGTTCCGTCCCAAAGTCTGCAATACATAGGTGTGGTCCTGGACTCAGCTCAAGGGAAAGCTTTGCACCCTCTGAACAGGGCAGAGTGCCTCATGGCCCAGGCCTAGGAGGCAGCCCAGAGTCGGCATATCCCCGCCAGACTGTATTTAGGGCTTCTGGGACTAATGACGGCTGCCATTCCCACTGTCTCTCTGGTCAGACTGTACATGCATACCCTTCAGTGGACCCTCAGGGTGCAGTGGGACCAGTGAACGGACAAACTGGACAAGTTAGTCCTAGTCTCCTCCCCTGTTCGGAGGGTGTTTCAGTAGTGGATAGACCCCCAGAACCTTTTACAAGGGGTCCCATTCCAGATTTCATCCCCACAGCACATCCTTACCACAGATGCTTTCGGGATGGGATGGGCTGGGCTGGGGGGCCCATCTGGGTCCTTTTCAAACTCGGGGCTGTTGGTCCCAGGCTGAGGCCTCCCTGCACATTAATGTCCTGGAGATGAGGGTGGCTCTATACGCTGTGCAGACCTTTCAGAACCATTTTCTGCCAGGGCAGTTGCTGATTCAGTCAGACAATCTCTGTGTGGTATACTAAATTAACAAGCAAGGGGGGACTCATTCGTACCCTCTGTGCAGGGAGGCCATTAGAGTATGGTATTGGGCTCTGAATCATGGTCTGACACTCTCTGTGTTTCATGTCCTAGGAGTTCTAAACACTCTGGTAGACAGCCTCAGCTGGATGCAGTCCAGCATGCACGAGTGGGAACTTCTCTCATCCATTGCAGAAGATCTGTTCAACAGATGGGGTCATCCAGAGTTGGACCTTTTCGCGTCCCCAATCAATGCAAAACTGCCCAATTTCTGCTCACTCGATCCAAGGCCTGGAATTTTCTGGTGAGACACATTGTCCCGCTCCTGGAGCGAGAGCTTCCTCTATGCCTTCCCTCCATTTCCTCTGATCTAGAGGGTGCTTATCAAGCTTCAGATGGAGGGGCCAGCATAATTCTGGTAGCTCCATTCTGACCTCGCCAGATATGGTTCCCTCTGCTTCAGCAGCTGGTGAAGGAACCTCTGATCCCTCAGCTTCAGGCCCTCTGGTACGAGGAGCCTTATTTGGTTTTTCACTAAGATAGCGTGTCTTTGCGCATGAATCCTAAGTTTCTCCCTAAGGTGGTGTCTGAGTTTACATTGAAACAGTCTGTCCACCTCCCTGTTTATTTTTGAGAACGTACTAATCCAGGGGAAGCACTGCTCCACATATCAGATGTGCGCAGAACTTTGAAGTATTACCTGCTCTGAACTAAGGACAGCAGGAAGTTGAAGCAGTTATTTGTTTCCTTCGCCCCAGGTAGAGAGAGCACCTCAGTTTCTAAGCAATGTTTATCCAAATGGTTGGCTAACTGCATTGTGTTCTGCTACAACAAGAAGGGCAAAGAATTGCCTGAAGGGTTCAGAGCTCATTCCACAAGGGGCATGGCTGCCTCTGTGGCTTGTTTCAGACAGGTCTCTGCCACTGTCATTTGTGTGGCTGCCACGTGGAGCACCGTTCATACTTTTACCAAACACTACAGTCTGGACATTGCCTCTAGAGCCCGTGCAGGATTTGGCAGGGCTGTGCTACAGGGCCTTCTGTCTTAACTTTATGGTTGGCCTTCCTCCCAGACTGTTTGTTTGCACCGCTAACTGCTTAGGACTCGTTCTTATGGTGTGGCCTGATGATTGAGATACCCCCGAAGAAGATAGAGCAGTTATGTAAAAACTTACTGTAACAGTAGATCTTCGAGGGGATCTCAGTCATTAGATCTATTTCCCTCCCACCATCCCCCTTTTTGGGGCTTCTTCTTGTAACTGGCTACTTGGTGTATCCAACCTTCTTTATAGGCCTGGGCACCTGTCTCTTTCCTAGATCCCCTGTGGCTGATCTGTGGCTGGGCTTTGCTCCCTTAGTCTCTGGGGGAAAGAACTGAGGAGGGAGCTGAACAGCTCACGCCTTTATAGAGTGGGTGACATCATCACATGATGTCAGCGTGGCCAGACCCAGTTGTACTGCTGAAAATCTTCCATGTGGACTCCCCATCACCGACAGGGAAGTTCCTACGATGTGACCTGATGACTGAGATCCCATCGAAGATCTACTGTTACGGTAAGTTCTTATGTAACTGTTCTTTATGCCTTCAGCAGAGGGTATTACAAAAATATGGCAGTTTTTCCAGGCCTTTTTAAGATACGGGGGACGTTGCCAATAGTCCTTCCCCACCCAGCTGCAGACATTTTTGAACTTGTGTTGGAGGAGGACGAAAAGGATGAAGGGGAACCGAAAGAACTGGAGACAACCCTTGAACAAAACTTTGGTTCACCACCCAGATTCAATGAGGATTTTACTTCATATTCCCTTTTTTTAAGGCATATGGTTTAGATCCTGGATATCGCCTCCGCTAAGACTGAGGAGGATACAGAAGAGGCAAAATGTATGAGTATGGTGGGACTGACCTCATCTAAAAGGCTCACAGTACCCATTCACAAATCCCTCAAAAAAGCCACTATCAAGATTTTGGAGCACCCAAATTCAGCTCCTGGTATGGACAAAAAAGTGGAAAAGAAATATCAAGTAGACAAGCAGGGGGTATAATTCTTATATTCCCACCCTGATCATGAGGAAATCATGCAGGCAGCTGCATGTGAAAAATCACTAGCTAATGTGCCTCCAGAAAAGGATTCCAGAAAGCTGGATTACATGGCAAGGAAAGCGTACACTTCAGCTGCCCTGCAGTTAAGGCAGGCGGCTTACATGGCATACACTGCAGAGTGCCATAAGGCCCTTGGAGCACTGTGCAAGCCCTGAGTGAAAAGGTGGGAGGCAAACTTGGCAGTGATCTAGCAGAAACTGGAAAGGATGCACTGGAAGCCACCAGATATCAGTTCCACATGGCTGGGGATGCAAATGACATAGTGTCAAAGGCACTAGCACATGCAGGAGCTCTGAGGAGGCTTGCCTGTCTCAGGACAACCATCCTGTCAGAGGACACAAAAACAAAGGCTATGGATTTCCCATTTGAGAGACCCTCCTTCTTCGGGGATAAAACAGTAGCCTACATGAAAAAGGTTGATGAACAAAACAACAACTGATAAGAATTTGACCCATAAAGAGAGAGCTCTACTTCCTTCAGGCCATATGGAAGGGGAGGTAAGGGCAGGGCCTACCATCAAAGGATCACTCCTTCTATGACTACTCTCCTCAGAGTGGTGCCCCGAGAGGTGGAGGCAGGAGAGGTGCAAGGCAGAACCGAGCACCAGCTCCTAAACTACAAGAAAAACAAGATCCCTAACTCTGTGCAGGCTGCCATAGAACCCCTACCAGTGGGAGGCTGCCTGTCTCATTACTTCCTAGACTGGAAAATCATAACCAGATAAGTGGGTGCTGGAAATGGTGAGTCATGGTTAACCCCTCATTTTATAGGCTTCCCAAAATTAAAAAGGCCAGAGGATTTTCCTCCATTCCAACCTCAGGAAAAAAATACTGTTAGAGCTGGAGGTGAAGAAATTGCTTAAGATAAACTACATAAAAAAGGTCCTTCTCTCACAGTGGGGAAGAGGCCTCTTCTCAGGGTATTTTCTCACAAGAAAGAAAAAGGGGGATTGGTGGACCATTCAGAATTTAAGATTCTTGAACAGGCACATTAAAAAGGAAAAATTCAAAATGGTAACACTTAAAACAGTTATACCATCCCTGCAGAAAGGGGTGTGGCTAAGATCACTGGCTCTGAAAGATGCATATTTCCATATCCCTGTGAGACACTCCCACAGAAAATGCAGAAGATTCAGATTAGGAAAAGAGCAGTATTAGTTTGCCACCCTGCCTTTTGACCTTACCTGAGCTCCAAGGGTGTTCATAAAGTGTCTAACACCAGTGGCTGCTTTTCTGAGAAGAAAGGGGATAACCATGTATCCTCACCTGGATGACTGGAAGGACAAAACAAGAGGCACTGTGCTCCATTGCAGTGGTGAGAAACACCCTGAAAAGTCTCATTCTCCTTTCATGACATACAAATCAATCCATTTTGAATATGTATTACTAAGAACATCTTACGCATAAAAGGACCAGTGTAGTTTACATGAAATCTTGCCCTTGGTCACTGATGTGATTCCCAAGGGTGCAGAGCAACTTTTGGTGATGTGTGCTGATTTGGCTGACATACGTAACAATGATGTACTGCTCTCTGTATGTCTTGGGCTATTCTTGGTCACCACACATAACTGCATGCAAGACTCTTCTTGTGCACTAGACTTAGGTGTGCCCCATGCAACAGCTGCAGTACAGTGTATAGGTAAGGGCTGTTGTGTATGAAAATCGATGGAAACACAATGCTGTTGCACTATCTACAGTATGTGATGTCAGCATGTTGTACCATCTTGAGTATGTCACATCGATGGTACAACAGCATTGATCATGATTGCGCATGTGCAGATTTCGATTGTGCTGGACTCAGGGGAAATGGCCACTGCCTACAGTGCTCGCACAAAAGAAAAACCGCATGGGGAAAATCCATTAGAGTGAGGGCAGCAGCCAGTTTTTATTTAAAAAAATGTTTGTATGCCGGCCCGGTGGCACTGAGGGTTGAGGCGCTGGACGCCACACCTCACAGCACGCCGGCGACCTGGGTTCGGGAGTGAGCTCGGGCCATCAGGGGTTGGCCAGGGGGAGATAGGCTGGAGCGTCCGATGACAGCTCGCCTTCTCCAGGGGAGGGGAGTGTTCCACAATCTGGCAAGTGGTGACCCCTGGCGGAGGCTGGGGGCGTGACAGCAAGCTATTTCTCAGGGCATGATTGGTCGAGGGCGTAGGTCACCGACCAATGAGCCCCAGGGGCTACTCCTTCATGGAAGGAGGGGGAGGGACATTGCCAACGGTGCTTGCGCCTTGACGTACGGGCTGGCAACATTGCACAGAAAATGCGGAAACACCCCCACTGGAGCTGAAAAGACGGAGCGCCGAGCCGGGTCTCGATATGCCGCTGCCTGCCTGCAGTCACAGAATCCTGACAGCAGCAACATTCGGGGGTCCGCCCCAACCCTGACCCCACCTGGGGGTATCCGAGGCATGATGGAGGGACCAGGGACTGTCAGGTAAGGCACTGGTAGAGACAGGCTTGATGGGCGACTCCCGATGGTGCGGCTCCAGAGGGATGCTAGAGGGGATAAAGAGAAATATCAAAAAAAAAAAATGCTTGTGACAACAAGGGGTATCATTTCATAAAAAAATGTTTATGCGAAAGCGAGAGAGGAGACCATGATAGAGTGGAACTTGTCCTTGCATTGGGGGGGGGGGCAGAAATTGTGAAATGAGCAGCTGTTGATTTTACTGTTGCCCCATACACTATACAAGATAATGGATGAACAATAGTAAACAACAACAGTTGTTCACTTCTTGCGGTTGTATGACAACCGAAAATCTCTCGAGCTTCGCTCTCGAGGTTTACATGGTTGTCAAGACAACCTCTCGAAGGTGAATAACATTGTTGTTGTTCACTGTTGCCCATCCATTATCCTCTATATGTATGATCACTCTTGATCCCCATAGTAACCATCCATCCTTTTAGGCATGTCCTGTCGTGAGTAATAAGGTTGGAATTCCCAGTCTGCTCTCCCAGACCAACCGTATGCAACAAACTGGCATACTTTGGATAGTGCATGGTATGTAACTGTTTTCCGTTTTATGTGTACCACCTCCATTAAAGTTTCTGACAGCAAATCCATAAGCAGGACAGTCTTGGCTGGTTGAGTTAGTTTGTTGGGCTATCAGGTAAAGGAAGTCTGCCTAGGGCATCTGCATTTCCTAAGTCTTTCCCAGGTTTATATTTAAACATGTATTCATAAGCTACCAGGGTAAGAGCCCATCGCTGAATTCTGGCAAAACCACTGACGGCACAGGTTTATTCTTGCAGAAGATAATTTTAAGTGGCTTGTTATCAAAGTTTTTAGTCAAATATTTTCAAAAAAAGTTAAAAACAAAATTGTTTTAATCCAAAAATCATAGCTAATCCTTTTCTTTCTAGATAGGAGTATCTTACTTTTGCTGGGGCTAATGAATGTGAGGCATGGCAGGTAGGATGTTTAAATTGATTTGGCATTCAGTGAGCTACTTATAGATCCAAGAAGTGCTCAAGGCCAATTGAAGTGCTCCTTTCCTCTGCACATGAAACACACTTAGTCTGTGAAGAGTGTCTCGCTTGCAGCTGCCCTGGAAATGGGCATGTTCAGGGCTGTTTTTTTATTTTTTTAACTTTAATAAAGGAATAATGCCTAACAGGGTGGGTGTTATGCTGGGATAACATCCCACCTCGGGTGGTTGGGCCCGAGGCCACTGGCCGAGGTCATCCAACACCCGAGAAGGGATGTTATCCCAGCATAACACCCACCCTGGAGGGCATTATTCCTATTATACAATGGCTCGTTGTTTTATACAGAAAAAAACAATTTTAAAGAATTTTTTTTAGTGTTTAAAAATTTTTTTTAAAGAAAAGATGCAAACAATCATCAAGTGAAAAAAGGTCCTTTTCTGCTGTCATACTTCTATGAATCTATGAATCATCTAGTTGATCAGCAGGGATGTTATGCCAGGATAACATCCCTGCTGTGATGGTCAACTGACCAATCAGGAGCCAGGATTATTTCTTCCCATTGTATAATGTACAGTATTATTGAGCCCAGTCAGTAATATATTAATATGGTTGCCAAGACCACCCTTAAGGTTCTAAGAGTGGACTCTCTTACATCCTTAGGGTATCAGACCCACTCGCCTTCGGTTTGCGGTTCTCATACACTTAGAATGCACTATAGACCACTCTTACAACTGTACGAGTGGTCTCAGCATCTCTATTAACATACATACTACTCCCACTCCATAGGGAGAGGCATCATCTGACAGTAGCCATTCGTTGTGACAGTCATAATGAACCAGAAGGTAAGAAGAGCGTAACAGAGTCTTAGCCTCGGCATAGGGTGTGCTTTGTTCTTGTCCCAACTGCCATTTGACAGTCTTCTGCAGTCTCTTATGCAATAGTGCTGATAATAAGGCAAGGCTCAAAGAATCTGACATAATAGCTCAGCAGGCTAAGGAAAGATCTGTGTGCTAATATCACTTTAGGTGTGCTGGAGCCTCTGTAACACTGCTGTACAGCTGATATCTTTTCTTTAAGTGGAGGTAGGTAAACTAGCTGCATCGGTTCTTTGTCCCAGAAAAGTAACTTCTTGGTTCTGTAAAATACATTTGTTCCTCTTTAGATGCATACAAGCTTCTAATAGCCTTTGTGGACTATGTCCAGGTTTTGTAAATTTTCATCATTAGTTTCTCCTTTAATCAAGAAATCACTGAAGTACACATAGATCTGAGGTATCCCCTGAAAGCAGGCATGGGCAGTTAGTAAAATACTCTACCCTAAACACTACCCAGGGTTACCTGCAACCTACTCTAAATTACCTTAAAAATACCGTAATGCAAACTGGGTAGTTGGTTAGGGTTGGGTAGTTACTACCCTACCCCTTCTACTACCCTATTACCCTACCCCGAACATAACAAAAATGTGAATGATTGCTGTATTACACTGTTAGGTTTCCAAAAATTATACCCATGGCGGGCATTGCTGAGGCAGGTACAAGAGGCACAGCTGCTGTTAGTGAGTCTGCTGCTGTTTCCAAAAATTATACCCCTGGCAGGCATCACTGAGACAGGTATGAGAGGTGCAGCTACTGTGAGTGAACCAGCTGCTGCTTCTGAAATATTATACTCATGGCGGGCATTGCTGAGGCAAGTACAAGAGGCAGAGCTGCTCTGAGTGAGGCTGCTGCTGTTTCGAAAAATTATACCCATGGCGGGCATTGCTGAGGCAGGTATGAGAAGCCCTGCTCGGAGTGAGCCTGCTATTTTTTGCAAAAATTCTTACCCATGGCTTGCATTGTTAAGATAGGTGCAGCTTCTCTAATTGAGCCTGCTGCTGTTTCCAAAAATTATACCCGTGGTGGGCATTGATGAGGCAGATGCGAGAGGTGCAGCTGCTTCGAATGAGCCTGCTGCTGTTTCCCAAAATTATACTCATGACAGGCACTGATAAGGTAGGTACAAAAAGCGCAGCTGCTCTGAGGGAGGTTGCTGCTGTTTCCAAAAATTATACCCATGGCAGGCATCAAACATAAACTCATGATTGACAAAACTAAGAGTGGTGGGGCACATGTGGCTTGCAGGGCTTTAGTGGTGATGATTTATTTTGTCAGTAGTACGTGTCTAAGGAGAATGACAGTAAAACTGAGGGAAAGTGATTCGAATGGAAGAAACTGCAGTAACGACTATGAAATAAAACCTGTAAGTTATTAGCAACAATCCTTCCAGAATGTGTGTAGTGCTCATATAGAACAGGACTGTGACAGTATGTTGCATGTGGAACATGTTTGACGAGAAAATGTAAAAAAAAAATAAAGTAATTGAATTCAGATTTAAGTAATGGTGCCAACAAACATTGTCAGAAAAATGACAAACATGCCTGTTTGTCCATGGACTGTTTGTGACCATGGCAGGATTTATTTCAGAGGGACAATTGCAACTGCTGAAAGAGAGCTGCTAGTAATGTTAAGTTACCAAATTTGGCAGTAGGCCACTCCACACAGGATTTTCAATTAGTTTCGTACACAGCCTAATCATCATATTCAGTATCACTGTTTGCAGGCTGTTGTTCATGTTCAGGGTCAGAATTGCATAATTCGGTGTTTGTGACAATTGAGAAATTGTCAGCATTCATTTTGAGAAATATAAGCTGTTCTACATTTACAGAACTTAGTGTTCTTTGGTCAGTGACTATTCCTCCAGCTGCATTAACTATGCGTTCTGAATATATGCTCGAAGGTGAATAACTGAGGTACATTATTGCAAGATTTGTTAGATCTGGCCATATTGTTCTCTTGTTTCCAATACAGTAATGGATCTTCCTCGAGACCAATCACAATATGGTCTGCAAAATATTGTACTACTGGATCATTGTGCTGTGAGGGATGGTTACCAGTCTGGCAGATGAACCAGCTGCACTTTCTTTACAGATTCTAGTCCACGTTGTTGCATGCAACTCAGAATTGATTTGCCTTTCTGACCCTGACCATTGGATGCCCGAGAAGTAGCTGTAGATGTCTTTTCCCTCACTGGTGATTGTGAAGAATTTATAGATGTGCTATTGTCTGCACCAAAGACTCACTCTGATGGTTCGGCAGAGTTTGATTGCTGTACATTAGTTAATGGTGTTGGTGGGGCAATGTCACATTTGGTTAACAGAAGATCTCTACAGTACTCAATGTCTTCTCCTGCAGAAAGGATGGCTTCAGTGTTCCCCTTAAAGCGGAGATCTAGCAATGTAGCCAGTACATAGGTGTCATTCTTAAACATGGCATTTATTATGTGTGGTTCATAGCTCAGTGCTTATGTAACATGTAGATGGTTGTTGGATACAGAGGCCAGCATTAAGAGGACAATGTTTATTAGGTAGTAGTATAGAATGTTTGTGCTTAGGTACTTGGATGCTTGAATTGAGTTGTTTGATAATATTTGATGGTTTTGGCCTTTCTCTGTATCCCACCTGTAGGAAGGAAGCTTGGTTTAGAATTATGAAAGCCCCAAAAGAATAAATATCAATGATTGTTCTGTAACTGAATGCTGAAGAAGTCGTGCATAACAACTTTTAATGATATGAATAGATGATCACCTCCTCCAACTCCGGAGAGTGTGACCAGTAGCACTCAGGAGAGGAAACCCCCCTTGGAGGGAAACCTTTGAGGACCCATGGCTGCTGACCTGCCCGTCCTTCTGGGCATACTAAAGGAGAGGGATCCTAATTAAACTAAATTAATCAGCTAAATCTGAATTCTAATTGTAGAATTTAATCCAGATAAATGGAGCTTAAGAAGAACTGAACTGTAAATGTCCAGTGAAGTAATTTCCTCCTAATAAAGTCCGAGTCCGAGAATCCATGTACAGTTCAGAATGATGGAGAGTAGATATGAAGAACCTTCTTCCGGACTTCAGTTGGAACTGTATGACGGTGGAGATGAAGTTGATGACTGACGAATTCAGTACAGGAGACCAAATGCAGATAGTTGTATCCAAATTTGATGTCAATGAGGCAGGATGAATAGAGATAGTACGACTTCCTGATTTCTAATAGAGGGCTTGTAAAGTATGTGTAATGAGAAGGCTTGTAGGCCAGGCTACCAACTGATGAATCCAGTTCTGAGAAGTGAAGTATAGTCTTAAGAATTGGAATGAAGGCAACGGCTGTAGAGTTGAGCTGGAATAATGGCCAGCTGAAGAGGATAATCGGAGGCACTGGTGCGAGGTATGAAGCATCCAAGTAGTAGAATAAGGTGAGCCCAAGTAAACAAAGCAGTCGGACTGCTAATCAGAAGTGAGAGGTAGTAGGAGCAGGATTGCACCCATGAAGGCAGATGAGAAGGAACAGGATGTGGCAATCAGCTCCTGAAGAAAGTGCAGCTTAACCGACAGCTGGTGAGGTAGGAGAGAGCGGCGGCTGATTCCAGGATGGGAGGCACAGGCAGACCCATGGAAGACTGCTGGTAGACTAGAGCATGGCAGCCAGTCCTTCTATGAGAAGCACAGCTTTTCATCAGCTGGAGAGGTAAGGAGAGCGGCGACTAGCTCCAGGTAACAGGAAAAATGCAGCCAGATCTACGGAGGACAGCCATTAAAGAATAGTGCATGGTGTACAGCTACCAGGGGACGTGTCTTGAGGCAGTTCAGAGCAGAGTAGGACTGCAATTGTAAGGCATACATAGAGAATGGAATGGTGCTGAGGACTGACGTATACAGAAGATCAAGGATGGCAGGAATTGCATGAAGAGACCGTGGCATGGATACGGCAACTGGACGAGGAACAGCATTCGAAACTGTAGGTACGCAATGAGGGAGGCAACAATGACGTGATGAAATCTGAATAGTCGAGCATAAGAGTACTGTATGGAGACAATTGAAGAAGCGGAGTCAATTGGAGTAGCGTTGTTCCAGGGTCCAAGGCAGTAGAGCACAATCAGGATAAGGTCATCATGAGAGGTGCAACCAAGTGTCCTGGAAAGGGAGAAGAAGCAGAAATTCCACATGGCTGAAGTAGCAGGGCACAGCATCCAAGAATAGAGGAACAACAAGAAACAGCCAGATGCAAATCCAATTCAAATAGCTTCCGGCTGGCTGACACAGCAGCAGGTAAGCATAAAGCAGAAGCGGGAATCTCCAGGCCCTGAGCCGGACAAGGCTGAAGTGGAGCAGAAGCAGGAAACTTCCCAGCCCGAAGGGCAAAGGCAAGTCGTAAAAGCAGGCGATTCATAGGCAAACCTCCCAGCCCGATGGGTGAAGGCAGGTCATAGAAGCAGGTGAATATGGAGCAGTAATATATAGGAACAAGGATCTCCGGGCCCGTAGGGGCACAGGTCTGACTAAATGCGATGGCTAACCGTGGGGTGAGGCAGGTTGCAGAGCAGTGGTAGATAATGCAATGGAAATGTCGAACTGCATGCAATGCAGAGGGTCATGTCCTGTTAGGTAGAGATTGCAGTAAACATAGGTTAGATGAATGCTAGCTCATGAGGAGTGCAGGAGATAGCAAAGGCAGGTTAGTCGTGATGACCTCTAAGCGCTGCAAGGGCGAAGCAGGTAATGAGCAAGTAAGGTAAAGAAGTGAACCTGTCCATAAGTTGCAGTAGTAAACCAGCTGCATGATGAAGACATAGTAGCAGGGAAGCAGGGTGAAAGCGTCCAAAGAATAGACGATGAATGTTGAAACATCAAAATGTGAATCCATAATAAGGAGCTCCTGGGCTGGCTGCCAAGGCAGCAGGTAGGTGTATAGTAAGAATAAGCGAATCTGTAGGCCCTGAGCTGGCGAGGTGGTGGAGTAGAAATAGTGTACCCTTGGCCTGAAGGGCAAAGCAGGTCATAGAATTAGGCAAATATGGTGCAGCTGGACCCCACGAAAGTCAACTGGTAATATGAGCAAGGTGGCAGCCAGACCCACGTAAGCTAGTATGCACAGTTGGACCCCTCGTAGGGCAGTCGGTAAGGTAAGTAGAGGAGCAGCTAGCCTCACGTAAGCTAGCATGCACAGTTGGACCCCTCGTAGGGCAGTCGGTAAGGTAAGTAGAGGAGCAGCTAGCCTCACATAAGCTAGCATGCACAGTTGGACCCCTCGTAGGGCAGTCGGTAAGGTAAGTAGAGGAGCAGCTAGCCTCACATAAACCATCATGCGCAGTGGACCCCTCGAAGGCAGCTGGAAAGGTAAGTAGAGTAGTTGGAGCTAAAGCTGGTGAGCTGAATGAGCACGGCGTGCTGAGGTCATAATGAGGAGTGAGTGATGAAAACTTGTAAGGTCGAATGTAGATTGAGTGCAGCTGAATCCCAAGATGAAGCCAAGGGGGGTGGTGGTAGGCATGACACAATGGTTTGTGTAAGAAAGGAGCAGCAGGATTGCATAAGCAGATTGGTAGAGCGAAGTCCAGTACAAAACCACTTGTAGGTCGTCATGGTCTAATGCAGTCTTAGGGTCAATCCATAGGAAGGCAGAATTAAAAGCTATGGAGCCCACTAGTGGTGTAATGTAGAACGCACATACAGAATGAACTGCAAGAAATACAAAGATAAGGAGTGGTGCTGGCAGGAGTATCAAGCTGCTGAAGGGGGGAGAGTACCAAGTCCAGAACCAGGATGTCAGTATATGAAATGAACGTAATTAACCAATATGGGAATGGCAAGGGGCAGCTCAGGAGGCACGGAGGACAATACAAGTGAACAGCACAATGAGATTGTGATGACTCAGCTATGGAGTTCCAGGTCCTTTGTCATATTAAAACTCATAAGACCAGGATAGGAATAAGCCAGCCCAGTCCATAACAGGTTAACTAGAAGCAATTGAGAAAGTCATTGCACAAGTGTAGAGGAGTCTCGGTAAGTTTGACCCCCCAGTAGCAGGGACTGAAGCACTGCAGCCGAGGTTACAGAAACCTGAATGATTACAGCGATATTTGTGCACTTACATGGTCCTTTTTTGCTTTTAGGAGAGTAGCACTGTCATTTGGAACCATGGTAGTGTGATTGGTGCATCCAGTGCAGCTCGTGCAACAAGCAAGTAATATCGGGCATGAGTCATTCGATTAAAAGGGGGCTTTAGGTGAATGTAGGCAGTAGTAAACTCCTGGCTTCCAACAGACGAGCTGAAGGGGTGAAGTTGGAATGGCACGTCAGTTGAGTCTTTGCCCTCAAAGCGAACCCAATGGCTAGTATCTTGCAGGTGCTCATGGTGTGGAAGAATGAGCAGGAGAAGCAGCGTGGCTGTAATCTGGAATGCGCTGAGAGGAGGTAGGAGGAATGGTGGAGCATTAGGCAGTCCGAAAGGGAGCAACAGAGGAGGGGAGCCAGCGGCAGCAGACCGCAATGAAGAACTGGCGCTGCGACAAGGTAGGGAACGGGCCACACCGAGTAAAACTGCACAGGAGAAGGTGCCGGTAAGGAAATATTCCCAGTGTCGGAACTACAGCAGGCAAACTTGAGGCATGGCAGGCAGAAGCCCCCCCAAACAGGGGAAAATAAAAGCCAGCAAAGACAGGGACAGAGCAGGGTGGGAGGCAGGATGGGGAAGGGGAGGAAACACACAAGGTAACAGCCAGGCAAACAAGAGCAGGAGGTGGAACAGAAGGACGGGGGGGCAGGACCAGCCATGCCGTGGCGGCGAGTGCGACTCACTCTAAGCGGAGCAGGACTCAGCTGCTTCCCTTAAGTAGGCTGTGGGGGAGGAGCTCTTCCACCATGTAATCCAGGCTACTCCTGCAATTCTCTGAACAGTCGATAGTCTAAGACTCAAGTCATCTGCTAGCATAACAGTGGTGGTGTTGTCTTTTGACTGAAAGTTATCAAGGAAAATGTGAAGAAATCTTATTTGAGGAAACATTTGACTCCGAGTTGCACTATCCACATAGACATCACATGTGGCAGCCTCAAATAGCAACAGTAAGGTGACAAAAAGATTCAAGTAGACTTCAATTGCAGAAACTGAGCATGATGTCTAGTTTACCTATTTGATTCTGCATGGTGTAGTCATGTACAGCCTTTTTTCTGTTCAAGAAGCCTTTCCAACATGTAAAATGTTGAATTCTGGTGGGTTGGAACTTCCTGACTTAATGTATGCAGTGGTAAGCTGTTTGACCTCTGCAGCCCCTTCAGGATGTTTTGTACTTTCACAGAGTGGCTGAAATGCCCACATATCTTCCTAGCAAGACCTAATGGGTTTTCTGCATTTCTGTTTCCATTTAAGAAATTATGGATGAGAAGATTTAAACAGTGTAAAAAAACAAGGTATGTGTTGGTATTTGCCATCTCTAACAGTGTTGACTATGTTGGCACCACTATCTAACACTATGAACTCTGAAGATCAGGAATACTGAGTTAGCCATTTCTGGAATTGTTTTTCCAGCACAAAATATTCATAGCAGTGTGGTTTTCCTTAAACGTGACACCTAATACAGCCTCTTTCCTACTGCTTACAGTAGAGCAGGGATTATTGCTTTCTGACTGAAAACTTGCCCAATGAGCTATAAGTCATGTAGTCAACTGATTGGTTGTTGGTCCATACTATGTATCTGTTGTTATATGAACCTGCTTCACCTCTGAGAGTTTCAACTGCTTAATAGATTCAGCACGCACTAAGTCATACAACTGTGGAACAGACTTTTTTGAGAAATATGTTCGACATGAAATAGTGTACCATGGTTTAATCCAGTTCATGAACTTGAGGAAACCTTTCTGGGCAACAAAAGTAAAAGGGAGTTGACAGTGGGCCAGCAGCTCTGCAATGGCTCTGTTTAACAGTTGGTATGTTGGATGCTGGTGGCCAAATTTTGATCTCCTCGCAACACTTTCTTTTAATGTTAGTTGATGAGATATTTTTTATTTTGTGTAGAATGTATTTTTCACGCCTTTTTTACATAGAGTTATACTTCAGGATTTTCCAGTATTTGATGTTGTCAGAAAACAATCTGTGTTTGTCTGGGAGGACTGCAAGGATACATCAGCTGATTCAGTATCATATCCTGCATCCAGTTCATTGTCATTATGGTCACCACCACCACAACCACTACCGCCCATACCAACCACACTGCTCCTTGCACTGCCCCACTCAATTGGGTGTTTTGCCTTTGCATGTCACATCATTACTGATGTTCCAAAGTTTGCCGCTTCGTCACCACGACTGATGCTCTTTTTGCACAGACTGCATACAGCTTGAGAGTTGTCTGCAGGGTCGATATAAAATAAATTCCACACTAAAGATTTACCTTTTTTACTTTCTGCCACAGTGCCTGGCACTATTCTTTGTACAATCAAGGGACCTGGAGGAAACCCTACACTGCCATTTCCTTGTTGAGATGAATTGCTCTCATTCATACTCATCTTCTTATTCTTTCATTTAGCATATGACTTGTTTTTCTGCATGTGCCTCTCATGCCTTACAGTGGCATCCTCTCCTACTCCCTCATCAAAACTACCAACCTCATCGCCACAAAATTCAGAAGAACTGAAAGTGCCGTCTTCATTATGTGGGATGTAGCCTGCGCTGTCCCATTCGCAGTCCCCACTAGCACTACCATCTCGATCAACATTTGCTGCCTTGGCATCTGAGCTTATATTTGAGGAGGATGTCTCCTTGCATGCTAGTATCCTTGCACATGAGACAAAATGTTCAATACCTTTACGAGTAACTGCAGTTGGTTCTTTCTGAAACTCTAGTACAGTGTAAGCCGCTTATGGTTGACTAATTGCTGTTTTACAATTATGTCTGCCAAAAGTGGTGTCCACAGTTGCCGACACAAGTGATTTTTATAAAGCGCATCAGATCTTAGCGCGGTACAGAATATTGTACTGTATAGTTGCACGATCGTTGATCAGAGATCGACTACAGCTTGACGTTGTACAGCACATTATATTTTTATAGTCACTTTTACTTACTGATTCATAGATTGATACAAGTTCAGAAGGCACATGCCCATTTATGAACTTGCCACCAGCTAAATTAGCAGTGGAAGGAAAATTTCTTGTCACCCATATATTTATCAAGGTTTCTCTTAAATTGTTCTATGTTTTCGCTGTTTATAATATTAGTAGACAATGTATTCCAGATTGGAGGAATTCTCTGTGTAAAAAATCTAGATCGTTTATTGGTTTTACATAAGGATGATTTTAGTTTTGAATTGTGGGATCTAGTGGGATTACTTATTGAAAACTTTTCCAATCCTATTGTGTTTAACAAGTAATCGTTATTGTATACATTGTAAGTATAGATTAAGTCGCCTCTTAGTATTCAGTACTTCAAAGAATAAAGCTCTAAAGATTTGAATCTAGAACCATAATCAAGTTTGGACATATTAACAATCCTTTTAGTTATTCTTCGTTGAACTCTTTCTGTCATGTTTAAATAGCCAATGGATGTTGGAGCACAAACTGAAACACAATAGTCCAAATGTGGACGAACCAGGCTTGTGTATAGGGGCATGATGACAGATGATTCCCTACTTTTGATATGTCTCAATATATAACCTATAATCTTGTGACACTTTTTAACAGTTTTATTGGTATGAGTGTTAAATTGTAAGTTATCAGTTATAGTTATACCTAAATCTCTTTCCTCTATTGTGATTGTTAATTTCACATTTTGAATAAAATATGGGTGTCTCTTATTATTGTTCCCCATATGCATTACCTTACACTTTGCTGGGTTAAATTTCATTTTATTGTTCACTGCCCATGGTGTCCATTTATTTAAATTATCTTGGAGAGTGTTTGCAGATGCAGTAGTGTTCACAAGACAGCCCAATTTGCAATCATCTGCATATTTATTTATCCAAACTTCTTTTGTTGTTTGCATACTTGCTATCAATATATTAAAAAGTAAAGGCCCAAGAACAGATCCCTGCGGTACTCCACTGGTGACAGGGCTCCAGCTGGATTTATGCCCTCGTACAACCACCCTTTGATGTCTGTTGTATAACCATGCTGATATCCACTTAAGTACATGTCCAAATTTATATTATGAAGTTGTTTGATCAAAATATTATGGGAAACAGTGTCGAATGCTTCTTCAAAATCCAAGAATATGATGTCCACTGGAAGGCCCTTATCCAGGGCATCACTAACAGGTTTGAAAAAACTAATAAGGTTTGTTTGACATGACCTACCAGTAGTAAAGCCATGCTGGGAAATGTCAGTACAATTGGAAATTTTAAGGTGATTGGAGATTTTAGCATGTATTAACCGTTCAATTATTTTACTGATAAGTGATGTAAGGCTGATAGGCCTATAATTAGATGTTAACTGTTTATTACCTCCCTTATGTATAGGGGTTATATTTGCTTCTCCCCAAGACTGAAGAACTTTCCCATTATTTACAGACATATTGAACAAATAGGTAAATGGTCCAGCAAGTTCCATTGATACCTTTTTTGAGAACTTGGAGTGAATACTGTCAGGGCCTGGAGATGTATTGCATTTGATTTTGTTAATGGCCTCTAATGTGTCTTGTTCGAGAAAGAATAATTTAATATTTGATGATTGTAATGTATCTTGATGAGTAAAATCTACTGGATTAAATATGCTTGTAAAATAATGATTAAATTTAGTAGCCATTTCTTTTTCGTTAGTTATTAATTCATCATTTACCTTTAGTGGTCCAATTCCTGTGCATGTTTGTTTTAATGAACCTATATAGTTATAAAACTGTTTTTTATTGTCTTTGGCTAAATTTATTTCCATTGTTTGTTTTGATTTTTTAATTATTTGTTTAGTTTTTTTGGCAAGTATCTTAAACTTGCCCCAATCAGAAGCCTTTTTAGTCTTACTGTATTTTTTATAGGCATGATGTTTCTTTCTTATTATACGCTTTATATCTTTAGACCACCACATGGGAACTCTTCGTTTGCTATTATTATCATATTTTGTTCTCTCAGGTACCCAGGTATTTATACAATAATCTATTTTGGTCTGTATTGTCTCCCACACATGTTCGAAGTCAAGATTACCTAGGTCTTTTAACTATTCCCATGAAGTCAGGTACTTTTTTATGTTTTTATAATCGGTTTTATGATAATTTTTAAACATACTTATTCCTTTGTTATAATTTGTTTGTTTTAAGATGTCACGTACAATCATGTTGTGATCACTGTCACCCAGAAGGGGTATGATAACAGAGGTGGAGAGAAGGTCAGCATTGTCTGTAAAAAAAAAAGGTCAAGTATATTATTATTCCTAGTGGTTACGCGCAGAGGCTTGTTTATAGTGTGCAGTACTGTACTGTGACAGCAATGTGATTAGATGCAGTGTGCACTTTGCCTTTATTTTCCAGGGTGTTTGGTGGAGGAAAGTAATGTGGTGTGTGTGTGGGGGGGTTAAAACTTTAGTTTTTACTGATGAAGGTGTTTAAAAAAACTTTCCGTATTCTTTACTGAAGAAGGTGGTTTGTTTTGCAGTTACTGAAGTGTATTTTTTCCACCCGTTCTCAGTTTGTTGAAGAAGCTCCCAGTCAGGCTGGCTATCAGAGTGCTGTGACATGGCAAGGTGCAGGACATTCAAATCATGCCTAACATTCCTGACAGAGACAGTTGGCATTTCTTTGTCATCTTCGTCCAAATCTTCCGAAAGGTCGGGGGGTAGAAGTTTGCATCAGGGATGCCAAAACACGAGCCACTTCATCTTTCTCCTGCTCGGGCTCAGGATAATTATCTCCCAGATGTGAGAGTGCCTCAGACTCCGCTTCAGTCAATCTGTCAGATGGTAGGATTGTGTCTTCAGCTGGAGCCGTCCGTGGGATTAAAATCACGTTTGACAAGAGCCACAGCAAGCTGCTTAGCCTTCTGTAGCAACAGAGGACCACTAACCATGGTATAATGGCTCCTGACATCAGTGAACCAAATGAGAAGGGTGTCCTCAATCTCTCGGTCCTTACCATCTTTCTTCTGTTTTCAGTCTGGATTCTGGTTGCTGTGCCATTGTTCGAGAAGACTTTCCTTCTGGTGCAGCAAGTCTGAGACAGTAGATTTGGGAATGGAAAGCTGTTGAGCAATATCCTGCACACGCATCTTAGGCAGTGTCTCCATCTGCCTAATCGACTCCACCTTTCGGGAAAGTGGGATCCCTGGACACTGCGAGGAAGCCATCATAAAGCAACAAAGGACACTGAAAGATGATGAAATGTGTGCTGTAATGTGTGGTGTGAGGGAGTCGCACCTTTTATATTGTGAGTAATTGTGCCTAATTGACTAATTGTTAAAACGAGCACCTTCAGGTGAGGTGCGAATTGGTGGTGTAATATCAGATGTGTTTGAAAAGATGTGTAGCAGAAGCCGTATTTTCTTGTCCGCAGTACACGGGGTGCATAGTGCACATTAATCAACAGTTTTAACACTGCATCTATTGAATTGGGGTTTGGCACAGCAATTTTGTCCAAAGAAAGTAATTGTCTGCATTAACGATGCCCGCCCTATGTGGCACCCATTGTATAATTTCATTGCTAACGTGCTTTTTTTTGTTCAGGACATTTAGTGCCAGTCCTATTGATATTATTATTGTCGCTATGTTCTTCATTAGTGGTATGATTCATATTGTCCGTATCATGAACAGTTGCATGTGCAGCAGCACTGTGCTTCCTTTTAGTAGACTTAGACTGGGAAATGTGAGACACTGTAGATACAGCCGTGAAAGGATATTGTTTCGCTAACTGCTGCAGAGACAGATTGTGTAGCTCAAGTTGACTATGACACAGTAATAAATGACCGAGCTCGGGTCTCAGGGGCACCTAACAAACAGTGTAATATAGCCATAAAAGGATTTCAGTAAGCTGCAGAGACAGATAGTGTAGCTGACTGTGTCACAGTAATAAATGAAAATGACAGGGCTCGGGACTCGGGGCACCTAACAAATAGTATAATACAGCCATAAAAGTCTTCCACTATGCTGCAGAGACAGACAATGCCGTTGACTATGTCACAGTAATAAATGACAGGGCTCGGGCCTCAGGGACACCTGACAAATAGTATAATACAGCCATAAAAAGATTTCACTATGCTGCAGAGACAGACAGTGTAGCTGACTGTCACAGTAATAAATGACAGGGCTCGGACCTCTGGGGCATCTCACAAACCATGTAATAGAGCCATAAAAGGCTTTCACTGTGCTACAGAGACAGTGTAGCTATGTCACAGTAATAAATGACAGGGCTCGTGCCTCAGGGGCACCTAACAAACAGTGTAATACAGTCGTAAAAGGATTTCACTATGCTACAGAGATGGTGTAGCTATGTCACAGTGATAAATGGGCTCGGGGTACCCAGCAAACAGTGTGATACAGCCATAAAAGGCTTTCATTATACTGCAGAGACAGACAGTGTAGCTGTGTCACAGTAATATAAAGTTTGCCGCTTTGCCACCACTACTAGTAACTGCTCTCCTGTACAGTATACATGAATAGTGCCGCACTGACAGTCCCTACAGGTGGCGTTCGAGGCTACAACTGATAATATGTAATCTCCATAGTTACAGTTTGCCCATTTATGGCAATATTAGTGTACAGTGGCTTGTCCATTTGCCTCTTACTGCTGATATTAAATATGGTGTGTACTACAGCATTGTGTTCCTCCTTCAATTTCCCCTGTCATCAAGTAGCGATTTTTTTTCTCTTTCCTGATAACCTTTTGTATGGTGTATTTTTGCCAGATGGATCTTTTTTCTAACAAAATCAACACTCAGTGTTCTTGAATGGACATGAGTTCCTGTCATGTTTCTCCTCACAATGGAAGCAATGCTGCATGGCCTTAGAGGGTTGACCTTGCATGCAAGAGTATGTCTTGATTTTTGAATGTGTATGTGAAAGCTTATGCCGAGCTGGGGCTCCAGTGGCTGCAAGGCTTGCTGTGGGTAGATTAAAGAGCACCATTCCAGCTCTTTGCAGTTAACAAAAAAATAATAATGAAATATATTATCTCCTTTACTTGTATGGGAGTTCCTCCATGGTTATAATTTTTTTTTAATAATGCCCTGTTAGGAAGGGAAAGACTCATAATTTGCCCCAAAGGGCTGGCTGTGTGATCCATTCCATTGCCCTATTAGCCTTCTCTGCTCCCATGCTCACCATTTGTTGACAGTAGTTTTGCTAGTTAAACTCTGGCTTCCGATTGTGGCTGAAGCTCATTCGTCCATACAACTGCCATGGAGGAACTTACATACAAAGGAGTTTCCTGTTCATTGTTTTATAACTCAAGAAAGGTGCTGTTTAAGGCCTTTATGTAAGCCTTTATGTATGTAAATTTATGTTAGGGCTGGCAGTGTAGCCTAGAGGTTAGAGGAACGAGGTGTGAACGAGCTTGATACATCCAGCAGACCAGACCTGAGTTTGATTCTCACAACCTCCACTTGCATACTGTGTGACTCTGAGCAAGTCACTTAACTGCCCAGTGCTCCCAGGTCGCCCCTGAAAACAGGCACTTGTGCCTAGTGGGCATTACCTGGTTACCAAAGACTAAAATAAAAAAATAAAAAAAAGTCAAAAGCATTTTTTATTTGCAACAACTTTCATGCCTTGAACTATTTCTGTAGCTCTTTTTTTTAATTGAGGGTGAATTCTGATTTAAAAGACTCTGGATTCTTTCATCATTGATGCCACAGACAGGTCTGTCTTGCAGAATGTCTTCCACATAATCACTAAAAGCAGTGCTCTGGTGGACAGTGCAGCTCTGCCACAAATGCAGTGCCCCACATTTCTGGTTCACAGTATCTATTATGAAACTTAAACCTTTGCACAGTTGCTAAAAGCTTCAGATTATGTAACAGGCACCTATTCCAACCAGTTCATCAGAGGAGTTGGTGCTGGCCGTCCCAGGAGCCACTTAACATGTAGGAAGGCTTTATATTTTTGGCCCACAGACAATCAGGAAAACATAATTTGTTTTAATTATTCTTTTGTAACCAGTAAGGCCCACTAGGCACAAGTGCCTGTTTTTAGGGGCAGCCCAAGAGCAATGGGAAGGCTAAGTGACTTGTTTAGAGTTCCACAAGAGTAGAGTACGCAAGTGGAGATTGCTGGGAAAAAAAAAACAGGTCTGCTTGATGTACCAAGCTCTTTTGTAGCTTGTTACTCTAACCTCTAGGCTATTCTGTCAGTATCTCCTATATCATTTACAATACTGTGATGTTCTCTCTGTATATGGAACCTGATTCTTCTGTGTTATATTTCTGTTTTTCCATAAGCAGTCATTATTAAAAGAAAAGTATTTTACCTACCCTCACAGGGGAAGTGCTGCAATTTTTTCTTGTTTCCAGTGTAGTATATTGAAACAGAGGAATCCAGAAGTTAGTAAGTTAGAAATGTTATTCTAGATCAGTTACACATTTTCTGCTACGCAGTCACCATCTTGATTCTGTCTGGCCCTGTGAAGCATGCCTACTATAGCATAATCATTATTAAATGAATACTATGGTCAGAATTTGTAAAAACTTATATTCAGTAACTCCTCACTATAATGAATGGAAAGGGAGCCATAAACTGTGTTCGTTATAGTTCCCTGTTCGTATATATATCGAGGGATGCTAGACTTGAACTCATGCTGCATCATCTATCACTGTGCTCTCATGTCCTCTCATCACACAACTTTGCACATTATTCTGCATTTTATAAATTAAAATAAAATAAAAATTGTTGCTGCTCTGAGCAATAAATTTCAATTACAGTACTGTGGCTATCTTATTTAATGTCATGCTCTTCCCGTGCTTGGTGTCTGCTTACTCCGCACCCCACACTTGGCTCTGTTCTGTTTCTGCCCCGTCTTGCTGCTCAGTTAATCCTCGGGAGTTGATCCTTGGAAAACATATTTTCTTTTAAATAAAATACATTAGTACCTGTGATCAGTTCTGACTGGGCTCACACTCCAACTCTCAATCTGATTCAGTTCAGTGGCTTGCAGCTGTAGCTGAGAGAGAGAGAGAGAGAGAGAGAGAGCAGCCACCATCTTCCTTAAAGCAAGGAGGTGATTTAATAGAGTACACTGAATTGAATTCTTAATTTTGGGGCCTGTGTAAATAAGTAGAAGTCAGTGTTTTGGTTCTCTTTTTGGGGTTGACTTTTCTTAGTATAACTTTTATTTGCCAGGTAGGAAATCTAGCTGCCAGAATATTTGCAGTAATTTGTGACTAGACCTGTTACCTAAACTCTGTGAAATAGGTGTCTTATAAGGGGAGGAGCTGAAAGGGGCCTGAAGAACTGTGGATTCAAAACAGGAGTTGTTTGTGGACTCTTGTCTGCTGTAGCTGAGAGAGAGAGAGAGAGAGAGAAAGAGCAGCCACCAGCTTCCTTAAAGCAGGGAGGTGATTTAATAGAGTACACTGAATTGAATTCTTAATTTTAGGGCCTATGTAAGTAAGTAGAAGTCAGTTTTTTGGTTCTCTGTTTTTGGGGTTGACTTTTCTTAGTGTAACTCTTATTTGCCAGGTAGGAAATCTAGCTGGGAGAATATTTACAGTCATTTGTGACTAGACCTGTTACTTAAACTCTGTGAAATAGGTGTCTGAAAGGAAGGAAGGCACTCACCTGGGTAGTGGGTCAGAGTTGTAGTTGATTGTTTATGGAGGGCGCGACTTAGTCCCACCACCCTGCCCTCACCCCACCCTCCCCACACATCATTTCCTTTATATCAGGGGTTCTAACATCACTTCCCTCAAAAGTGCAAAGGGCATACACCTGTTGGTATCCCTAAAGGCACAGCACACTGAATCGGGGGCAAAGACACTCACAAGCTTGCACACACTGAAAAAAAAAAACAGAAAAAAAAAAACTTTTTGAGCAGGAAGGGAGACACACATGCCCGGAGTGGTGCAATGTACTGCACTGGCTGTGCAGCAGCATTCTTCTGGGAGTCATTCTGGAGGCTGCATTGCTGCCCAATTTGCAGGCATTTCTCTGGTCTGAGGGAGGAGGAGGTTGCCCATCTCCATGCTGACCTGGCGAGGATTCAGGAAACCTCCTCCACCACCCAGGGATGACCCATGCCACCACCACTGCCTCAGAAGTTGCCAAGAAAGAGGTGCGGTTGGACCACTGTGGGCACAGGGAGGGTGAGGGTGATGGAACAGAGGTGCATCCCTCCAGTTGTGCCTCTCCACAATTCATTCGCCATGCTGGTGGAGCATGGTTCCTCTTTGGAGGCACCCACAGTGGAGACCAAGGAGAATACTGGGAACCTCCACAGAGGAGACCCATAGGTGCATGGCATGGGACCCCACAGGGGAAGGAAACAACTCCTGGTGGGGACTCAGTCATTAGGGGGTAGAACTGGGGGAGGGAGGGGAGAGGGAGGTAAGGTGCCTGCCCGGCACCATGGCTTGGAGGGACAAGAAGCGAATCCTCAGGATCGTGGGAGCAGCTGCATGGGGGAGGGAGCTGGATGTCATTGTCCACCTAGGGACAAATGATCTGGCTGGGAATGGGATCAGAACAGTACAGCAGGAGTTTGTGGAGTTGGGGAAAGTCTTAGACAAGTAGCATGCATGATAACTTTCACGTAAATGCTACCTGTCTATGGCATGGGTGAGACTAGGGTACTCCGCACCATGGGATTCAATGAGTGGTTGAAAAACTGGTGTGGAGCTCAGGGATTTGGCTTCATTGGGGACTGGGGGTCCACCTGGAGGGATACAGGCCTATACTAGTGTGATGGTCTGCATCTGTCCGGGAGGGGAACCAGGATCCTAGGTGATAGGTTTAAATGCTTCATTGGTACATTAAACTAGCCAAGGGGGGAAGCACTGAAGGAAGCAGGAAAGCCCCCACAAAACAGAGAAGCTGGGCAGCAGACATAAAAAGGAAGACGATAGGAGCAGGGACTGGGTAAATCCAGAAAAAGGCAAATGCAATAAGGACAGAGATGGACCTAAAAGGGGTAAGGCCATCAAAAAATGGAGGGCAGTGAGTACCAATGCCTGTAGTCTGGGTAACAAGCTCCCTGAACTAGTGGCCTTGATGGAAGAGGGGTGCCTGGATATCGTGGCAGTCACAGAAATGTGGTACACAGAGAACCATGACTGGAATGTTAACATACCAGGGTATACAATCTACAGGAGGGACAGGGAGGATAAAAGAGGAGGAGCTTCTACATAATGGAAGGAATCAAAGCAATAGAACTAAAGTGTAAACAGGGAGGGGAGGAGGCACTGTGAGTCACCCTGAAGACAGGAAGAGACACCACAATCCACACAGGGGTTGTTTACAGACCCCTCATCTCAGGGGGAGGCAATGGACAAGGAAATTATAGAAGGAATCCTTAGAATGGTAGAAAAAAAGAGAGATATTGTTGATGGGGGACCTGAATATGCCAGATGTTAACTGGAGCACCTTTGCTGCAGTCACATAAAAGAGCAGAGTCATTCTCGATGCCCTACAGGGGACATGCCTAAGACAGCTAATGTTAGAACCCACTTGAGACAGAGCAATCTTAGACCTGGTACTCTCAAACAGGAATGGAGAGAGAATCTCAGATTTAGGAGTGGGTAGCTATCTGGGAACATACAACCACCAAACAATGTGGTTCACAATAAACACAGTTATAGAGTCAAGCCATACAAAAGCAAGGGCGTTGGACTTTAGGAGGGCTGACTGGCAAAATGGGAGAGTGCCTCAGAAAAGCACTAGCAAACAGACAAGAAGGAGGGGTGGAGGAACAATGGGGAAACATCAAAACTGCCATCACAGAGACAACAAGCCTTTGTGTACAGCAAATCAACAAAACAAAATGAAGGAAAAGGCCACTATGGTTCTCAAAAGAGGTGGTAGAAAAGGTAAAGGAGAAAGGGATAGCATTCAGGAAATATAAGGAAACACAGAAGGAGCAGGACAGAGAACTTTATCGGTTAAAGCAGAAGGAGGCAGGGAAGGCAGTCAGAATAGCAAAGGCCCAAACTGAGGAAAAGATAGGCAACTCTGTTAGGAAAGGGGGTAAAACCTTTTACAGGTACATTAGGGAGCGAAGAAAGACTGGGGAGGGATACTGAGGCTTAATAAAAGGGAGGGAATCTGGTCAGAGGGTGACAGTGAAAAAGCAGGGATACTGAACGAATACTTCTGCTCAGTATTCACAAAAGAGGAGGGGGAGGTACCTAAACCAAACAATAGAAACTGGATACGGGGGTCGATACCAGTCCATTCACAGAAGAAAGGGTTCTGAAAGAACTCTTAAAACTGAAGGTGGACAAAGCAGTGGGGCCTGACGGGATTCACTCCAGAATTAGTGACACCACTGACTACCCCTCTTTAACAAATCATGGGAGGATGGGGTGGTACCTGAGGACTGGAGGAGGGTGGATGTGATTCCATTTCACAAAAGTGGGGGCAGGGCAGAGGCAGGAAACTACAGACCTGTTAGTTTGACCTCAGTGGTAGGGAAAATGATGGAATCACTTCTGAAGGAAAGAATTGGTGAGTACCTAGAGGCCAGAGGGGCACAGGACCCGAGGCAGCATGGATTCACAGTGGGAAGGTCATGTCAGACGAATCTAATAGATTTTTTGACTGGGTGACCAAAGTAGTAGACCAGGGAGGAGCTGTGGACAAGGCCTACTTGGACTTCAGCAAGGCATTTGACACAGTCCCACACAAAAGATTAATATACAAGTTAGCCAGCCTTGGAGTGGGTCCCAAGGTGGTAGCCCAGGTAAAAAACTGACTGGACAACAGGACGCAGAGGATGATAGTAAATGGAGTCCACTCTGAAGAAAGGGGGGTTACTAGTGAGGTACTGCAGGGTTCAGTACTGGGACAGATCCTCTTTAATGTCTTTATAAGTGACATTGTGGAGGGATGGGAAGGAAGTGTATATCTCTTTGCAAATGACACAAAGATCTGCAACAGATTTGATATACAAGGTGGGGTGGAAAGGATGAGAAGGGACTTGGCAAGGTTGGAGGAATGGTCAGATGTATGGCAGCTTGTGCAAGAAGTGCAAGATAATGCATATGGGGCACAAAAACCCTGGCACAATATATCAGTTGGGGGTGAGGATATAGCATGCACCAAGCAGGAAAGGGATCTTGGGGTTATCATCTCTGATGACCTCAAGGTAGGGAAACAGTGTGACAAGGCAGCAGGTAAGACAAATAGGATACTAGGATGCATAGGCAGGGGCATCACCAGCAGGAAAAGGGAGGTCATAATTCCACTATACAAGACACTAGTGAGGCCCCACCTGGAGTACAGTGTACAGTTCTGGAGACCATACCTACGTAAGGACATAGACAGGGTAGAGAAGGTTCAGAGGAGGGCAACAAAGATGGTGCATGGATTGCATCACAAGTCCTATGAGGACAGGTTGAAGGAACTGAACATGTACTCCCTGGAGGAGAGGAGGGAGAGAGGGATATGATAGAGACATATAAGTATCTTACAGGAGGAACAGGGTGCAGGAATACACTATTTTAAGCGAAAAAGATGTTCCAGGACTAGGGCATGGGATGAAGTTGGAGGAGGACGATTCAGAGGAAACGTGAGGAAGAATTTCTTCACAGAATGGGTGGTGGACAAGTGGAACACCCTGCCAGAGGAAGTGGTGGGGGCTGAAACAATCACGGGACTTAAGAATGCATGGGATAGACATAAAGGAATTCTGGAGGTCAGGGGTAAGGGGCAACAGACTTCTAGGAAAACATAAAGTGAACTTACAAGCTCAAATGGGTAGACTGAGTGGGCCATAGGCTCTTATCTGCCGACACTGTCTATGTATCTATGTAGCTTAGATTCAGTGCAAAGAAGTGCACCTGGGAAACAAAAACCAAGGGGAAGAGTACACAATGGGGGGTGAGATACGAATAACAACAAAAATGGAAAGGGGCCTGGGGGTAGTCATATCAGATGACCGAAAGGTGGGCCAGCAATGTGAGAAGGCAGTAAGAAGGGCTGGGGGGATGCTGGGATGCACAGGTAGATGCATCACCAGTAGAAAACAGGAAGTTGTTATCCCTCTGTACAGACAGTTGGTGAGACCCCATCTGGAGTACTGTGTGCTGTTCTGGAGACCCCATCTTCGCATGGATATAGACAGAATGGAGGCTGTCCAGAGGAGGGCAACTAAAATGGTGGAGGGTCTGCACTAGAAGACCTATGAAGAGAGACTAAAGGAGTGTAATATGTATACCCTCGAGGAAAGGAGGGAGAGTGGGGACATGATAGAAATGTTCAAGTACCTCAAGGGAATGAACAAAGTCCAAGAGGGTAGCATCTTTCAGAAAAAGAGGTGTGCAAGAACAAGGGAGCACAATTTGAAGATAGAGGGGGGACAGCTCAGAGGTAATGTGAGGAAGTATTTTTTCACAGAGAGGGTTGTGCGTGCATGAAACGGCCTTCCTGAGGAGGTTGTGGAGTCAGAAACAGTGGTGGAATTCAAGAATGCATGGAACAGACATAAGGCAATTCTAGTGGTGGGTAGGAGGAAGTAGGCTGTTGGTTAACTAGGATCTACAGCTATATTTATTTATTTATTTATTTATTTATTTATCAAGTCTAGGATTACAAATACCTTTGAGCCATGGCTCTTTTCCAAAGGTTCCACGTCAGAGAAATACAAATTATGGGGAACATCAAGACAGGCATTACAACAATGTGGACATTGCAAACAGAGTACAGATTAATACAGTGCAAGGGTAGCATTGTAGCAAGGCAACCAGCATTTGTCAGAGTAAATAGACAACAGATAAGAAGTGCCAGAGTCATAGGGAGAGGGAAGAGGTGGGGAGAAGGAATGTAGGAAGGGTGGCAAGAGGGTGAAAAGTGCAGCATTGGGTATACCAAGATGTGAGAGGTAGAATCCAGTGGGGACAACTAGAGCAGAAAGAGAAGTGGAGAAACAAGGTTATTGGGCAGTCACAGGAGCTGTTGGTAGTAAAGATAGTCCCGGACCTAGTTTTAAACATATCAATAGTTGGGACAGAGGAGATGGTTGGGCTGAGGCCATTGAACCAGAGTGGCGCTCAACAAGCAAAAAGAGCGTTGTCCCTGAAGTGAGACAGTGGGGGACTTTCAGTAGCTGGTGGATCTCCTAAAGCGCCATTTGTTAATCGGTGTTGTAACGAGTTGAGACCCCAGAAGGTGCAAGGCAAGGCAGATTTTTCACCATGGAGCAGGTGAGAAACTTTATGCAGTTTGATAGTTGGAGCCAGCGGTCTGAGTGTACAGGTCACATGTGTGGGTGAGACGGTGAGCACCAGTGATGAGCCGACATGCTTTATTTAAGGTAGTTGAGAGGCATCTAAGGGTTGTGGTTGTGGCCAGAGCCATAAATGATGAGACCATAGTCTATTACAGAATCACAGAGCTCAGTACTGCAGCCTTCAAAGCTTCTGGCGTGAGGTGTGGTCTGTGTTTGTGGAGGAGACCAAGCCGTGTATTAGCAGCTCTAGCTACATTATCTACATGAAGTCCATAGGGAGATTAGGGTCAAGCTGTATCCCTAAGTATTTGAAGGACCCCACCTGATCTAGAGTGTTCCTCTGGGTGGTGGAGATAGCCAAGTGGTGTAGCTTGTGTGGGTTATGAGAGCTGCAGAAAGAGCATAGATTTGGTTTTCTTGTCATTGAGGACCAGTTTAAGATTAAGAAACCATGTCTCTACAGAACTGAAACCAAGTTGAAGGTTGTGTTGAAGAGTTGCAGGATCTTTGTGAGTGGAGAATACAACAGCATCACCGGCATATAGTATGATCTGCTCAGAGCAGTGGTAAGGGAGGGAGTTTAAGAAAAGGCTAAAAAGGAGGGGTCCCAGTATGGATCCCTGTGGGACACCCAAGCGAACAGGCAGGGTGTTAGAAAGAGCGTCCGCAATTTTTACTCTCTGTGACCGGTTTTCTAAGTAGCTTTTAAACCAGAGAGAAGAGTCAGGTGATAGCCCGGCATTCAGTAGTTGGTGTATTAATAATCCATAGTGTACTGTATCGAAGGCCTTGGAGAGGTCGACAAAAACGGCCCCTATGAGAAGGCCGCTGTCAAGGGATTTGTGCAAAGCTCCAGTGGACTCAAGAAGGGCTGTGGTGGTGCTGTGACCTTTCCGGAAGCCGTGTTGTTGTGGACAAGGTATATTGTATTTATCCAAGTGGTCGATAAGTTGATTAGCCATGATGCGCTCAAGTGCCTTAGAGAGTAGGGGCAGTATGGAGATAGGACGATAATTTGAGTGAATCGTCTTGTCCCCACTTTTATGGATGGGTGTCACGGTGGCTGTTTTCCATAGGTCTGGGAATTTTCCACAGCTGAGAGAGGTTTAGGATTTTTGTTAATGGATGAATTACCTCATCGAGGGTGAGCAAAAGAAGCTTAAGGAAGCTTATCCATTAGGTAGGGGAATGGGCAGACTAGGTGGTCCAAGCGGTCCTTATCTGCTGTCAAATTCTGTGTTTCTATGTTTCTGTTTCTATGTCACTATTAAACCCTCGCTCCACTGTTACAGTACTTAGACTCAGCTGACCTCCATTTTGAATCGCGAGCTACAGCTTCTTTTAGTTGCTCACCCAAGTTCTGTTACTGCTGCTACAAGTGCCGAATACTGTATGTTGAAAAGTCATTACTGTAAGTTCTTTCTTTCCACCTCTCTCTCTTTTCAGTGGTTGGTCCAGGTTACATTCAGAAGCTTCTACGGCCATTAGGGACAGCTGGTTAGAGTCAGGAGCCATGAAGTTTGTTTGTTATAACCGAACATTCAGTTTATTGGGGTTTGCTATAATGAGGGGTTACTGTATTATGCAGAGAGTTTTGATGTGTGTATATGTGTGTGTGTGTGTAGTCCTAGTGTGTCCTTGCCTTTTTTTGCTATTAGGAGTTTTTTCTAAATTTGCCTACTAATTTTATTCCCAATGGGGCTCTCCAAGTTAGGCTATTTTACCGGTCTTCTTTTTCCTACAATGCCTCCTGCCCCATGTGACAGAGATGCATCCAGGACCACTGATTCAGTGATTGAAAGCTGCTGCAGCAGCAGTCTGCTGTTCGGAGTCTGATGTTCTAGCCTTAATGAAATAATTCCTTCTAGTTCAGTCTTTTTGTGTTCTAGGTATGTGTCCAGGTTTAACCAGCAGGAGTAAATGTTTTGTTTTTAAAGCTGAAAAAAGCCATGAAAAGCACACAAATCACCCCATCATCAGTGCTGTAATTAGTAAACCTGTAGCTGTTTCCTTACGGAATAGCTCATATAGTTGTCCCTCAGGTGTTTGAAAAAATAATCCAGCTGCATTATTATAGATGACAGTTTGTTGCATTTCAAACATTAAAGTGCTACCTACTATGGATAATGATGACAGGAGGTTTGCTGAAAGAGACCTTTTTACACTAACATTGTATTGTAACGCCTGTATCGAATATAAAATGTAACCTGTGCTGCTGTTTATATACTGTTTAGATGTACTTCACCAGATAACCTGCGTGTTATCCTTTCCTCTGTACCCCCTCCCACCAGGTCGCACCGAGAGACGAGCATTTTATTGCTCAATGTGCCTTCCTGGTGAAACATTTCAATAAATAAATTGATAATGGTATAATGTTGGTGTTTTATGGTAAGTAGTCTCAGTTACCTTCACCTAACTTCTTTGTGCCATGGAAAAATAGTCCAGCTTGAATTTTGTGCCTTAGTAGTAACAGTAGGTCAATATATTTGTTTTTCTTAAATCTTAAAATTGTGAGTTTTTTTTTTTTGTGTGTGTGTTGTATTTTATTGGTTGTATAGTATCTGATTTCATATCAGTGTTTTGTTACGTGATGGAATAGATATGCATTTATGTGAAAAGGCTGTGTATGTCTTCAGAAACAATGTTCACTGAGTGGTAATACAACCACTGGCTAGTGGGGGGGGGGAGTGAATTGCTCCTTGGGGTTCTGCCCAAAGCTGTTGTAAAGCTTTTATCTACAGTAGTTGCATAGTCCATTCTTTGTTGTACTTACACTGTACTTTACCTGAGTTTGATTTATAGTGTATTGCCCTAAGTACTGTGATATTGTACTGTTTTGTTGTAAAGCACCCAGAGCCACTAGGATTGGGGGCTATATAAACAAATTCTGGTCAGAGCCACAGCATATGCTAATGAGATAGTACTGATATACTGTGAGTGACATGAAAAACATTTATATGTAAAGCGTTCCCACAGGCTGGTCAGTACCTTGGTTACTACAACAGTCCAGTCAGTAGTCCTCTCAGTACCACAGCCAGATCATAATCCTTCCTAACCCTCACAGGCCAGCTTGTAGCCTTTCCCACTCCCACAGCCATGACCCTGGGAACCCAGCAGGCCTGGGTTTGAAATCTACAACCATCTCTTGTATACTGTGTGACCCTGAACAAGTGAGTATTCCCTACAGAAGTCTCTATACACTGTACGTATATGATGTATGTCAGTATTGCTGTAGTTCTGAGTAATATTACCTGGTGTTTATGGTAGATGAGGACTGCAGCAAAAGTAAATGAATGACTAGTCAGGAAGAGAGAGAGAGAGAGAAAGAGCAGTGATTCTCATAGCAATACTGAGATGAGATTCCATACAGTCTGGGAATTGGTGAAGAGAGTTGTTGAGAGAGGACAGGAAAAACTAGTTATTGTCAAAGGGACTCCATTGTGAGTGAACACTGGGGCAGGTGGTGACAGGGAACAGGGCATCATAACATCACACTGCAGAGTATATACTGTATCATGCATGCATGCAGAAAGTGACACAGGAAAGCCTCATAAGTCTGTCCAGCTCACAGATAGATGAGAGATGCAGGTTTCAGCCATTTGACTGAAAGGTAGAGGGTGTGGTGGTATTTTCAGAGGGGGGAGTGTGACATGGCTGAATAAGGCCCTGCCCCATTTGTTATGCAGAAAGAGTTTAAATGCAATGATCTGTTCTGTGCTCCTCTTTTCTGTCTGTTGTGAGTGGTCGCGCAACCAAATTTTCTTGTGAGACCTAGGAACTGATCACTCCAACAGTTTCGCAGTTCTCCACCTCTCGCTATTCCCCTGCCTTCCCTTGCTATTTCCGTCTTTTCTTCCCCCATGCATATCTGCAGGTATAAAAATATGTGTGATTCTTTATGTGGAAATCACTGATATTGGGATCCCTTTGTTTAAAACTGTATTTAGTTATACTGTTCAAATGACTGCAAAAACTGGAATTCAAAGGGTTAACCTGAGTTTGCAAACTCTGCGATGCTGACAACAAGAGGTCAATTCTGGGTCACAATGTACTTTTTTGCTTCACTTGCTAAAACTGACAAGAACACTGTGTGAGAATCAGAATGTTCTCTTAATGAGCTCCCTGCAAAAACTTGTTATAAAAAGAGCTGTAATGTTTTACAAGAGGGAGAGAGAGAGAGAGAGACTGAGAGACTGAGATTGGAAATTGAGAAGAAAAACTCAACAGGGTTCTGCTTTCTATGTTTGTACTGCCATTGTAAATAGTTATACTGAACAATTTTAATTTTTTATTTTGATCTTAATAATAAAATGCTATTTGTGAATTTTACAACTGCTTTTGGTTTTCCTATGCTTCCTGACCTGTGCCTTGATGACAGATGGTGTCAGCTTAAGTGGGATTTACGTCATGCAAACTCCAAGCCAGGAGTTTTGTACGTGGGTACCAGACCTGGTACCAGGGAAGCATAGAAGAAAGGTATGGATTCTGCAGCAGCAAGCCCAGGAGTGATTACCAGGAGAATAGCAGTCAAACTAGTAGAGACAGAAATCCAAGCTGAGCCTGTACAGCTAGCACCAGTTATGGAAAAAGATCAGGCAGTGACAGAGCCTGAAAGCCTGACTGCCTTTTTCAAATGGTGGGCTGTACAACAAACAGAGACAGAGAAACAGAGTAGAGAAAAGATGCAGCAGAGAGAAAAAGTGATTCAACGTTTACAGGCACAGAGAAAAGAAGAAATGCAATAACTCGAGAAGCAGAGAAAAGAAGAGATGCAGCGACAGGAGCAGCAAAGAAGAGAAGAGAAGAGATGCAGCGATGGATGGATGGATGCCTTGCAAGTTATCAAAGCTAGAGGATCTGGCACTGGTCCAGCAGAGCAACAAGACACAAACAACTTAAAATATATTAAGCTTACAAAGGTGTGTCTCTTGGATGATATTGAAGCATACCTGACAACTTTTGAAAGAGCTGTCGCAGCCTGCCAATGGCCAAAGCAGCAGTGGGTAGTCAGACTGGTACCTTACCTGACAGGGAAAGCCCAACTTACTTACAGCAATATGGACACTGCACAGTCAGAAAACTATGACCTGGTGAAAAGTGAAATCCTGAAAAGGTATGACATCTCAGGAGAGACATACAGGCAGAGATTTTGGTCCCTGAAGTACAACTCAGTTGACAATCCTCGAGAAGCCTTCGCCTAACTCAGAGAATCCTTATAAAATGGCTCCAACTAGCAGGCAAAACACTCCCACAGATCATTGACACATTTGCAGTGGAGCAATTAATCAACATCCTGCCTACAGATGTACAGCTCTGGGTAAAAGAATACCAACCAGAAAGTGGGGAAAAGGCTTTTTCTTTGGCTGAAGACTACCAGTTGGCCAGACAGATGCCACAGCAGCGAGGTAACAGCCAAACACCAGTAAGACACTATTTTTCCCATTTAAACTACAAGTCTGATAAGAACTCTGGTGGGGTTCCAAATCTGCACTCAAAGATTTTATTTGCTATAACTGCAATAAGCCAGGTCATATTGCAAGAAACTGCCGTAGTAAGAAGAGTGACACTGGAGCAGATTTGTCCTTTGCAAATTGGGGCAAGTACTTAAATGTCAAGGTGGGAGATAAGACTGTGAAGGGACTTATAGACTTGGGAAGCAGACAGACCCTTGTGCATATTGAAGTGCTGGGAAAACAATGTCCAAAGGACCAGGTACTGGTGTCATCTGCATCCACGGGAACACTCAATGCTATTCCACCAGCCAAGTGACTCTGACTATTAATGTGGTGTCGAACCAAATGAAAGTGGGGGTAGTACCTAAGTTACCTGTACCTGTGATTATGGGAAATGACTTTCCAGGATTTACTGAGTTAATCAAAGAGTGAGTGAATCCTGTTGTTTTAGCAGCTGTGGTGACAAGAGTTCAGGCAAAGAAAATCTCAGATGGTGGGGACTCTTCCTTTCACTGATTTTGATTGACTTTTTTGAACACAACTCCATGATCCAGAAGTCCAGGAAAGAAAGAGGACACCTGAAGAAACAGTGGCAACAAAAGACTGGTGGACATAAGGGGTTAACATATGAAAATGCTGAAGCTAAACTAATCACTGATTGTGATTTCTTTTCAGAATAAGCTAATGATGTTTCTCTCCAGGGTTATTTTAAGCAGCTGGGGGTGAAACCAAAACAGGGTAAACATATGTTTAAAAAATGTAATGGGCTACTGTACAGAGTTTGGGTTAAACCTCAGACAGAGGACCATATAGAACAATTGGTTATACCACAAAAGTATAGATCTAATTTCTTACAGATAGCACATGATAGGCCTATGGCTGGTGACTCGGAGAGGGATCGCACCCTTGCCAGATTGCTGTACAGATTTTACTGGCTTGGAATTCATAAAGATGTTGCTACCTATTGCAGTTCCTGTGCTGAGTGTCAGAACGTAGCCCCAGTGACTAAAAAAAGACGAGGTGCCCCTGGTGCCCCTACCCTTGATAGAGGAGCCTTTTGAGAGAATTGTAGTGGATGTGATTGGCCCCTTAGACAAAAGTAAAAAGGGAATCGATTCATTCTGGGTAGTATGTGACTATGCTACTCGATACCCAGAAGCAGTTCCAATGTGTACTGTGCACAGTCCCAAAAGTAGCAGCAGAGCTTGCCAAAATTTTCAGCAGGGTGGGCATACCTAAAGAGATTATTATTGATCAAGGTAGTAATTTTTGTGCTGCATTACTGAAGGAGCTGTATTGACTACTAGGTATCACTGCCATAAGAACCTCCCCTTATCACCCTCAGACAGACGGTCTTGTTGAGCATTTTAATCAAACCCTAAAACACATGTTAAAAAGGTTTGTAAAAGGGGAAGGGAAGGACTGGGACCAATACTTACCTTACCCGTTTTTGCTTACAGAGAAGTGCCACAGGCATTACAGGTTTTTGCTAGATGTAATAAAAGAAACATGGGAAGATAACCCCCATCAGAAACAATCTATTACATCTTATATGTGTGCCCTGAGAAAGAAGCTGGCAAAATATGTTGAAATCATCCATAGTAATCAAGAAGAGGTCCAAAACCAGCAGAAGGTATATTATGACCATGGGGTAAAAGAAGAAGTTTTTGAGCCAGGTGAAAAGGTCTTGCCAGTGCTACCCACTACGTAAAATAAACTGTTAATGAAGTGGCAAGGGCCTTATAAAGTTCTTAGGTGTGCTAGCACAGTTAACTATGAGACTGAGACCCATGATGGGAAAAATCCTAGTAAGATATACCATGCTAACCTACTCAAGAAATCGGTTGAAAACAACAGCAAAAGCTGTTTTACTAGTTTTGCCAGAAACTGATAAGGAAGACATTGATGTAGCTTATGATAGACTGGAGCAAACTGTAACTGTTGATGCTGTAAAGGTGAATATTTCCTTAACCTCCGAACAAACCTCAGAAATTCGGAACTTGCCAGTACTTTTACCATAGTACCAGGCTGAGCAAAAGGATTCGAGCACACAATAGTGACAAGGAATGCTCGCCCTATTAGACAAAAGACATATAGATTACCAAAGCGGATAACTCATTTGCTCCCAGTGGCCATTTTGGGTCAGATCCAGCAATGGATGGTTCCAACACCATATGGTGTCTATGGGAACAAATGTGAGCAGACGTGGTTAAGGAAATACAAAAAAATGAAAGAATTGGGTATCATAGAAAGAGTTGAGAAGTGCTTGGTCATCACCATGGTAATTGTAAACAAAAAAGAAGGGGGTGTAAGAATCTGCCTTGATTTTAGGAAACTTAATCAAGTGTCAGAATTTGACAGTTATCCTGTGCCCAAAATAGATGATTTGGTGGACAGACTGGGAAGTGCCAAGTATATCAGTACCCTCAATCTCACCAAGGGTTACTGGCAAATCCCCCTAGCCAAACACTACTCCATTTAATGGTGATAATGTTTATAACCTCCTGCTTGGTAATGCTAGGAGCCTAAATATAAAAAAGATCACTGAACTAGCAGGCATTTTACGTCATAAAAATATTGATATAGCTGCTATTACCGAAACATGGTGTGACAGTGCTTCAAAGATTGGCATAATGCCATAGCTGGCTACTCTTTAATCTATAAAAATAGGAGCGATAAAAGAGGAGGAGGTATATGTTTTTATGTTAAAGATAGGAGCGATAAAAGAGGAGGAGGTACTGTATATGTTTGCTCCCAGTGACCTGTGACAGACATTCCCATCCCGAACAATGATGGACCTGTTATTGAAGGATGTATCATACAAATCGCCCAACATAAAGGGAAAAAAATTACCATAGCAGATTTTTATAGGCCTCCTTCTGTAGATACAACTTACAATCATAAACTAGTTAAAAATCATCTCACAACTCACTAATAAACCTGATATCATAATTATGGGTGACTTTAATTTACCCAGTGTTGATTGGGACAATTTAACAGCTACTTCAGCTAATGATATCATATTTCTAGACTCCTTTATTTCTCTGGGACTGGAGCAAATGGTGGTTAAACCTACCAGAATAAACAACATACTCAACCTAATTTTGACTAATATACCAGAAGACGTCACTGATATTAATATCGCTGAACCCATTTGGAACAGCGACCATTTTACAGTCACTTTTACTTTAAATAAACATAAGTTCTAGGGACATGGATATGTTGTTCATCCACACTGTCTGGCAGGTTCCTTGCCACTTTAAATCTTGCCGGAAGGTCTTCAAGCTAGCTCCTCCCACCCACCCGGGTGGTAAAACTCTTGTCTCCGCCCCATGACGCCAGATCTTCCTTGCCGCTTGGAAGCTCAGGTTCCCTCCTTAACGCTCTGCGTATAGACTGGATCCTAATTCTTCGGTTCACCCGAAACTAATTCTTAAGTTTTCAAGACTTCGGTCAAATTACTCCCTCATGGCTGCGATGGACAAATCGACTCCCAGTTTTCGGCAGTGCCCATGTGGGCAGAAAATGTCCAGGACAGATCCGCACTCCACGTGCGTCTACTGCCTCGGCCTAGATCATGACCTGCAGGCCTGTGAGTTATGCTGTTCATTTTCGGCCAACTTCCTGGAAGACCGTGCTGCCTGGTTACAGCATGGGTGCCCTGAGAAGCGCTACCAGCCGGTGAAGTCCAAGGAGGCCCGTTGGGCGGTGTCCGCAGCAGCTGGCTCGGCTGAGCAACTCGAGCAGATGATTGCCCTCGAGGAGAAGGCAGCCCAGGCCGCATCTTCATCTTCCTCGGTTGCGGCATTTATCCTGCTCTCTCTGGGATCCTCCTACACAGCTTCTTTTAAGGAGCTTTGCCAATCCCTTTCCACGAAGGGTGAAGGGCCATCGGGACATTCTTCTCGGTCCAAAAAGAAGGACTCAAAAGGTAAGTCCCACCGTCGGCGTTCGTGGGAGGAGGAGAAGTCCCCTTCCCCGGACAGTCGGCTTTTCGACCAGGAGTCGAGGTTGCCAGCTAAGACCACTGGCTTCACGGTGTCCTCATCAGGTCGGCCGAGGCACTCCGTCGACACGGTCGAGCCTTTTTCTCGATTGCCGGACGGGCTGTCGACTGGTGAAGCCGACAACCTTTCTTCACCGTTCCCCGGTGGAGCTCGAGGAACCTGCGCCTCCCCGTGCTGGAGTCCCCTGGTCAGAGCTTCGAGCGAGGAAGGCAAGTGTCCCCGCCTTCCCAGACCGCCCTCCAAATACGAGAGACCTCGGTCTATGCACTAATCTCAGTCCAGCTGATCCACGCCGACATTGGTGGTCTCGGTCTCGGCACGGTAAGCGGCAGCGCTCATCTCATCTTCCTCCTCAGAGGAGAGGCTCCAGCGCAAATTGCGCCAACGCCACGAGGACCTAATGTGGCAGCTATTTCTGTCCGGGAACAAGCCGATGTCGTCACTTTCCCAGCCATCAAGTGGTTGTGACCCAAACGGCCGAAACAACCCCTCGCTGTAGTTGAGGTGCCCAAGCCTGGGCCGGTTGTTCGGCTGAAACCAGCTGCCCCACCGATTGTGGTGGAACCTCTGCCTCCACAACCAAAATCGGGGGCACCGACCAAGGACTCTCGGTTGGGTCAGGGTCTGCCCCACAGGTTGTCGGTCACCCTCACTCCCAACCGTCCTCGGCAGGTGGAAGGTGGCTCAGGCTCCGGGCAGCTCTCCGTGGACTCCTCGGAGTCCGAAGACGACTCTTCCCTGTTTTCCAGGCCCCTTGACCTGGAGTCCTCTGGGGGGCAGTTGATGGACAAGAGCCCATCGTCCCTTATGGGTCTGCTTCAGCTCATCTCGGAGTCCACTGGGATGCAGCTCGAGCCCGTATCCAAGCGGGCCAAGTATCCCCTGACAGAGATACTGGACCGAGGGATTGCATGCAGGAGCCTTTCCAGTGGCTGAAGCCATTGTTGGCCCAGCCTCAGAGCTTTGGCGGCCCGGCTCGCTTCCTGTCCCTACGCCGGCCAGGTGATGGCCAGAAGCATATGTCCCTACCGCTCTTTCGTCCGTTTTTTGGAGCACCCCTCTGCGGAGGGGTTGGTCACCGATAGTGTTTTCCGGCATTCCGGGAATGCTAGGGATGTGGATAAGCCCCCTGACAAGGAGTCCAAAAAGCTGGACTATGCCGGGCGCAAGATGTACGCTGCATCTTCCCTTGGCCTCCTCCAGGCCAGCTCGGCCGTGCTGATGGCACACTTCTTCCACGCCCTCATGGGCTCCCTGGATGAGGTGATCCCTCATCTCCCGGCCGACCTGCAGACCACAGTGAAGCAGGTGTGGGACCAGGGAAGGGCAGTGGCAAAACAGCAGCTCCAAACAGCTCTGGGCATTGGAGACTCCTGTGCCAGATCAGTTGCGCCCGCAGTGGCCATGCGCTGCAGAGCATGGCTGAGGATATCTACCTTCACAGCGGATACCCAGCATAAACTGGCGGATGTCCACTTCCTGGGGACTAACTTGTTCGGCCCTGGAGTGGAAGGCCACCTCCAGCGGATCAAAAAGTCCAATGCTACCCTGGACTCGGTCACTTCCGCCCAGAAGGACAAGGGCCGTCATCAACATAAGTTCTTTCACCCTTCTGTGCCTGCGGCACATCTGGCCCAACAGCACCAGCATCAGGGCCAGCAGGCTCGTGCTTGGCACCCCAAAGCCAAGCCTGCGGCTTCCACTAACAGGAAGCAGGGAGGAAAAGGCCCAGGAGGTCCCTCGGCTGGTCCCTCCTCCAAGCCTGCCCAGTGGCGGGTTGAGGGGTGTCGCCTCAGCCTGGTCACTGTCCCCTGGCCTCTGTGGGGACGGCTTCTACTCTTTCCGCCTGGTCCGCTATCACCATGGACCGCTGGGTGTTGGAGGCGATAGGAAACGGCCTGCCCCTGGAGTTCGAGCAGGCCCCGCCCTTCCGAGCCGTCGCCTCTCGGGGGACTACGGGGTTCGCAGCCCCTCTGTCAGCTCGCCGAGCCGACATCGCCCTGCTCCTCGAAAAAGAGGTGATCAGGAAGGTGGCGGATCCTCCACCAGACCCAGGGTTTGTGTCCAGGTACTTCCTGGTCCCGAAACGGACAGGGGGCTAGCGTCCCATTCTAGACCTGCACGACCTGAACAAGTTCCTAAGGACTCGAACCTTCAGGATGGTCACTCTGGCTTAGATAATCCCATCCTTGGAACGAGGCATGTGGTTCTCTTCTCTGGACCTCCAGGACGCGTTCTTTCACTTCCCAATCCGTCTGTCCCACCAGAGATTCCTCCGCTTCAGGGCAGAGGGATCCCTCCACGAGTTCTGGGTCATGCCCTTCGGCCTTTCCCTAGCTCCCAGGGTCTTCACCAAATGCATGGCAGTGGTGACAGCATTCCTGCAGCGCTGAAGGGTCCGGGTGTACCCCTACCTGGACGACTGGCTGATTGCGGCCTCCTCCAGAATGGAAGTGGAGCGGTCCAGAGATCTGGCCCTCCAGGTTTGCTCTCAGGTTGGTCTCCTTATCAACGAGGCCAAGTCGGAACTCGTGCCAAAGCAGATAATACAATTCATCGGGGCAGAGCTCAACTCTCTACGAGCCAGAGCACGGCTCCCGGCAGACAGGGCCGAGGTTCTTTCCTCCTTTGTCCAATCATTTCAAGTTGGGCAACTGCGCCCTGCCTGGGACTTCCTGCGCATCCCGGGCCTCATGGTGGCCTGCACCAGCGTGGTGCGTTGGGCCGGTTGGTATATGCGTCCCCTTCAATGGGGGCTGGCCAACCAATGGTCACAGCACTCCGATCCTTTGGATCAGCTAGTGACAGTGACCCGTTCCAGCACATCTGCAGGAGGGCATCCCGTTTGTCTGCCCCGAGCCGATGGTCTCTCTATCAACTGATGCCTCTCTGATGGGTCGGGGTGCCCATCTGGGGGAGCACAGAGCGCACGGCCTCTGGTCCCCTTGGGAGTCCCGATGTCACATTAACCTGCTGGAGCTCCGAGTGGTTCGTCTAGCCCTCACCGCCTTCGCTCCGTTTCTACGGGGTCAAGTGGTCCAGGTCCAGCTGGACAATACCACGACCATGTACTACCTAAACCGCCAGGGTGGGACGCGCTCCATGCCTCTGTGCAGGGAAGCTCTCCGCATTTGGTCACTCACGCACAGCCTGGAGGGGGATCTCCTTGCCATCCATGTGGCAGAAGCCTCCAACATTCTGGCTGATGCCCTAAGCCGGATAGGGGCTGCGTCCCATGAGTGGTCTCTCCTGCCGGAGGTAGTACAAGATCTGTTCTCCCACTGGGGCATGCCTCAGGTGGACCTGTTTGCCTCCAGGGAGAATGCGAAGCTGAGACTGTTTCATGCCCGCCCCCAGCAGGGCTCGCTGCAGGGGATGCCTTCTCGAGGCCCTGGACCCCGGGCCTCTTCTACACCTTTCCCCCATTTCCCTTGATCCACAAGGTGCTTCTCAAGGTGAGGAGGGACAAGGCACAGGTGATTCTGGTAGCCCCAGACTGGCCCCTCCAGTTTTGGTATCCAGATCTCCTCAGTCTCAGCTCCAGGCTCCAAAGGCGACTTCCAGCCCGCCCAGACCTGATCTCAGTCAATCAGGGGAAGGTATTCCATCTGGACCTTCAATCCCTGCACCTGACGGCCTGGTTCCTAAGTGGCTAGAGTTCCAGGCCTTGGGTCTTTCTGACGAGGTCCTCAACATTGTTGAGGCATCCCGTAAGAAGTCAACCAGGAAATGCTATGCCTTCAAATGGAAGAGATTCTCCATTTGGTGTCAGGGCAAGGGCCTGGACCCTTCCTCCTGCTCCTTGTCAAGTATTCTGGGCTACCTGTGGTCCCTTTCTCAGCAAGGGCTTCGGTTGATGACCCTTAAGGTACACCTGGCAGCCATCTCTGCTTACCGGCAGCGGGCGGGAAGCAGTCGATGTGCGCAAGGAGAGAAAGGTGGTTGAGTGCTTTTCAAAGGCCTTGATCACATATCCCTCAGTCGAGAACCTCCACCTCCATGGGATCTACTGCTGGTATTGGCTATGCTCATGGGCAAGCCATTCAAACCGATGCACAGTGTGATCTCTCACCTGTCATGGAAGATCGCCTTCTTGGTGGCTATCACGTCAGCCAGAAGGATGGGAGAACTCAAGCGCTTTCCATCGAGTCTCCTTATCTTGTCTTCCCCAGGGGACAAGGTTGTCCTGCGCCTCCCACCAAATTCCTCTCGAAGGTGGTATCGGAGTTTCCACCTTAACCAGGTGTTGACTTGCTGTGTTCTACCCCAATCACACCTCGTAGGCCCAATATAGGCTCCATACTTTGGACCCTTGAAGAGCGCTCGCTTATTACAAGGAGCGGATGGCTGAAGTTCAGGGAGAGGTTCACCAGCTGTTTGTCACCTACGCTGAAGCCGCACCTGCAGCCAAGCGAACGATAGGCAGGTGGATCACCTCCTGCATAGATCTCTGCTATAGGTTGGCGGGCATGAAGCCTCCCAGAGGGATAAGAGATCATTCTACCCGTCATACCGCTGCATCGGTGGCTGCTTCCAGGGACGTCCCTATCCAGGAAATCTGCAGGGCAGCTACCTGGAAGTCATCACACCTCATTACCCATTACCACATCGACCTTGAGTCACGCCAGGATGCTGGTTTTGGGGCCTCGGTTCTCCAGTCATTATTCCCTAAGTAGGGGTTGTGCGCCTTGCCTCCCTCCTCCCGAAGAACTGCTAGGAGTCTGCCAGACATTGTGGATGAACAACATATCCATGTCCTTAGAAATACAGGTTACTCACCTGTAACAGGAGTTCTAGGAATGGTATATTTTTTTTATACATTAATCGTAACAAAAATCAAGATTATTCAATAACATCGTTACAAAAAGACAGTCAAATAATCAATGATAGAAATGAGATAAGTAATATGTTTAATGATTACTTTGGTTCGGTGTTTTCTAACAAAAATTATCACAAGTTATCGACCTTAAGCCATTTGAACTTGAAATGATATCTCCTAATGAGGTTAAAACAGCAGTACTTTCCTTAAAAACGAATAGCTCTTCCGGTCCAGACAATCTGAATGCCTGTTTCATTAAACGCACAATGAATGAACTCATAGGTCCTTTAATGACCATCTATGATAAATCATATTTGGAAGGCATAATCCCTAAAGACTGGCATAATGCCACAGTAATACCTATTCATAAAAAGGGCACCAAGCTTAATAAAATTAAATATCGTCCCATCAGTCTTACATTGACTGTGTGCAAGATTATTGAGAAAATCCTAAAAATGAGAACAGAAGCTGAAACTGTTACAAAGGGACTACAGGATAATACTCAGCATGGTTTTCGTAAGGGTAATTCTTGCACTACTAAACTTATATCCTTGTATGAGAAAATTAGTAGTAGCATGGATACCCAGTGTCCTGTAGATATCATCTGTCTTGACTTCGCGAAAGCATTTGATAAAGTTTCCCGTCATCTACTTGTTAATAAAATGATACATTTGGGGTATAATACCTTTACTATCAGGTGGATCTATAACTGGTTGGAAAATGGAATTCAAAGTGTTAGAATTTTAGACACTATTTCTTAGAGTATTGAAGTCACAAGCAGGGTGCCGCAGGGGTTGGCTCTGGGACCCATACTCTTTGGAATATTCATTTCTGACCTACATCGAGGTTATATTAAGTCCCATATCAAAGTCTGCAGATGATACCTAACTATCCTCAGAGGTTAATACTAGTTCTAAAATCTTAACACTAAAAAATTACCTCTCAACTGTGGAAGGATGGGCTATTTGGCAGTGAGATGTCTTTCAATATGGACAAGTGCACTGTAATTCATTTGGGGTAAACAATCCAAATACCAACTATATACTTAATGGTACTCCAATAAAATCTGTGGGTTCTGAAAGGGACCTGGGAGTCATTGTTAACAAATTATTTTCCCCCAGTGAGCACTGACGAAAGGTAGCCCAGGTGGGAAATAGATTAACTGCTATCAAGAAATCATTTGTAATTCGAAATGAAGACTGTATTGTTGAGCTATATAAAGCATACATCCGTCCACACAGTGACTATGCTGTATCATTCTGGGTTCCATATTTAAAAAAGAGACAAAACTGTAATTGAGAATATGCAAGGGAGGATTTTCAAGTTAATTCCTAGGGTTAAACATTTACCATATGTAGAGAAAATAGATGCACTGGGTCTGTATGATCTGCAGCACAGAAGAGACCGTACAGACCTATTATTACTTTGTAATATATGGATTGTTAAAATAATACTATCAAAAGTCATACAAAAAAATCCCTATAATACACTACTCCCTTTCTGATAATTCTACCCTTCCTCAAGCGATAATACTATTGGTTGTTGTTGATAATACTATCGTTCACTGCTGATAATACTATCGTTTCAGCTCTGAACGATAGTATTATCCCTGAAATCCCACAGCGCATGCGCCAGTTTGCCTGCCACACAAACGTGGTTGCCATGGTGCCACGTTCCAGTCTATGCACCCAATATACGACGCAAAGTGCCATTGGCACACTTTCTGAGTAGCGGGCAAACCAAACGTGAAAATATTGGGGACGCTTTACTTCGCTTTAGCGAAAAACTGAGTTATGCCCAGTTTGTTTTATATTTATTTCTCAGAAAAGTGGATTACCTGCCAGATGAACAAAGGAAATAAACGGTAGGATTACCAAATTAAAGTAAAAGCTTTCTCACAATCCGGGCACAACTTCAATACTGTCTGTCGTGGTCAGCCGAAAGCGAGCACTTCTTCAGTGCAAACAGGCAGCCAGCCCAGTTCACAGAATTTTTAAAAGCAGCACATTTTTGGAATCGGATCCATATATTACAAAAAATAAAAAATATAGAGTTACAGTAAATTACTCGGCTGCAATTCATCACTAGGTTCTGGGGACATAGAAACCTCTGAGCTCGATCTCCAGGTTATCTATGTCCCCAGAACCTCTCGATGGAATTACAGCCTTGTAATTCACTGTAACCTATCTATTATTCTATTTTTAATATTCTAGGTAATAACTCCCTCCTAATTGAATCTGGTGTTAAATTTAAAGTTAACTATATCAGTCTAAGATGTCACAACAGACAAATGTACATCCCAAGATGCAACTCTAATAAACAAAAATTCTACTTCACCATCAAAGCTATTATGTTATGGAATTCCTTACCCCAATATTTGGTAGATATTTCTGACTTTAAGAAGTTTAAAAAAGAGCTGGACAAATTTTTATTGGGAACTTTTTTCTAATTTTCCCCACTGTTGTGGGGACAGTAATCACAAGTGGCCTTGTGCCTTCTTCAACTCTTACATACTGAGTAATACCGAGTAGTAATACTAAAGAATCCAGAGAAAAAACTGCATTTGCCACTCCTATAAGACTCTGTCAGTTCACCACTATGCTGTTTGGCTTACATGGTGCACCTGCTACATTCCAATGGTGCATGGGTGTAATTTTATCCCCTCGCACTGGTTATTGTGCTGTATACCTGGATGATGTCATGGTGTACAGTCCAGACTGAAAAAGCCACCTGGAACACCTATGAGCAGTTAACCAATCAATCAAAAAGGCAAGTCTGACCATTAATCCTACCAAGTGTGCACCAGGCGTGCAGGAAACCAGATATTTGGGCTATGATTTGGGAAATGGAGATGTCAAGCCAGAGGTTTCCAAGATAGAAGCTGTAGCTAACAGCTCTGTCCCCAAAACCAAGAAACATGTCCAGTCATTTTTAGGGCTGGCTGGTTATTGTCATAGATTTGTTCCCAGCTTTTCAGAATTAGCTACTCACTGAACTCACAAAGAAACTGTTCCCAAATAATGTGAAATGGACCCCAGAGTGTGGTTAGGCATTTTGGGCCATTAAGGCTGCATTATGTTCAGCCCCTGTTTTAAGAAGCCCAAACTTTAAGAGACAGTTTCTGTTGCAGACAGATGCATAAGAGGTAGGCCTAGGTGTAGTCCTGATTCAAAATATAAATAGGACAGAACATCCTATTATATACATAAGTAGGAAATTGCATGACAGAGAGAAAAGATACTCCACCATTGAAATGGAATGCCTTGCGGTAAAGTGAGCCATGGAGTCCCTTAAGTTTTACTTACTAGGAGCTGACTTTGTACTTGTAACAGATCACAATCCTTTCTGTTGGCTTAACCAAATGAATACTAAAAATTCTAGAATCGTACGATGGTACCTGGCACTACATCCATTTAAATTTAAAGTGATACACAAATCTGAGAAAGAGAATGTCGTTGCTGATTTTCTGTCAAGATATGGATCAGGAATTAAGAATTCCGAAGGTTTAAAAACAAATGTGTGAGTTTCAGCTTCTCTGTTAATTATACTGCATGTGCACAGAACTGTAAAGTTTATATGCTAATGTTAGAAGCGATTTAATAGAACATTTTGAAAACCTGTTTTTGTAAAACAGGTTCCCTCTTAAAGAGGGGGTATTTGACAGGGCAGAATAAGGCCCTGCCCCAATCTGTTCTATCCTCTTCTTTTCTGTCTCTTGGATGTGGTTGCACAACCAGATATTCTTGTAAGACCTAGGAACTGATCACTCTGATGGTTTCACAGTTCTCCACCTCTCGCAATCTCTCTGCCTTCCCCTGCTATTTCTGTCTTTTCTTCCCCCTTGCATATCTGCAGGTATAAAAATATATGTGACTCTTTATGTGGAAATGTCACTTTTACTGGGATCCCTTTGGTTAAAACTGCACATAGTTATACTGTTGAAATGATTGCAAAAAATGGAATTCAATGGGTTAACCTAAGAAGCTGGTTTGCAAACTCTGAGATGCTGGCAACAAGAGGTCAATTCTGTTTTGCTGCACCTGCTGAAACTGACAAGAACACTGTGTGAGAATCAGAATGTTCTCTTAATGAGCTCCCTGCAAAGACTTGTTATAAAAAGAGCTGCAATGTTTTGCAAGAGGTAGAGACAGAGACTGAGAGATTGAGATTGGAAATTGAGAAGAAAAACTCAGAAGGACTGTGCTTTGTATGTTTGTACTGCCACTGTAAATAGTTATACTGAGCAATTTTATTTTTATTTTGCTGTTAATAATAAAATGCTATTTCAAATTTACAACTGCTCTGATTTTCTTATGCTTCCTGACCTGTGCATCAATGCAAGAAAGCAGGAGATTGTAGAGGAGGGATGGGGTGTCGACAATGGTAGCACATACCATTATTGCTCCCGTGCACAGAGCAGGCAGCAGGGTTGGGAGTCAAGATGAGCCACTGACAGCAGTAGATGCTCCACAGTTGCTCCTGACTCTAGGGCAGGGACTGGGTTCGGGAGATGAGAAGAATTAGAGGATGGGGTTGGGAGGGCATGCAGATGGATAGAGTGGTGGGCAGCTTTTTTCAAACACTGGGCCAGGAATGGAAGGTGGGGTGGAAGAGCATGCAGGGGTAGGGAGTTTGTTTTTTCAAACACTGGGCCAGGAATGGAAGGTGGGGGTGGAAGAGCATGCAGGGGTAGGGAGTTGTTTGTTTTGAACACTGGGCCAGGAATGGAAGGTGGGTGGAAGAGCATGCAGGGTAGGGAGTTGTTTGTTTTTGAACACTGGGCGGAATGGAGGGTGGGGGTGGAAGAGCATGCAGGGGTAGGGAGTTGTTTGTTTTTTCAAACACTGGGCCAGGAATGGAAGGTGGGGTGGAAGAGCATGCAGGGGTAGGGAGTTGTTTGTTTTTTAAACACTGGGCCAGGAATGGAAGGTGGGGTGGAAGAGCATGCAGGGGTAGGGAGTTGTTTGTTTTTTCAAACACTGGGCCAGGAATGGAAGGTGGGGTGGAAGAGCATGCAGGGGTAGGGAGTTGTTTGTTTTTCAAACACTGGGCCAGGAATGGAAGGTGGGGTGGAAGAGCATGCAGGGTAGGGAGTTGTTTGTTTTTGAACACTGGGCCAGGAATGGAAGGTGGGGTGGAAGAGCATGCAGGGTAGGGAGTTGTTTGTTTTTGAACACTGGGTTGGGAATGGAAGGTGGGGTGGAAGAGCATGCAGGGGTAGGGAGTTGTTTGTTTTTTGAACACTGGGCCAGGAATGGAAGGTGGGGTGGAAGAGCATGCAGGGGTAGGGAGTTGTTTTTTTTTTGAACACTGGGCCAGGAATGGAAGGTGGGGTGGAAGAGCATGCAGGGGTAGGGAGTTGTTTGTTTTTTCAACACTGGGCCAGGAATGGAAGGTGGGGTGGAAGAGCATGCAGGGGTAGGGAGTTGTTTGTTTTTCAAACACTGGGCCAGGAATGGAAGGTGGGTGGAAGAGCATGCAGGGGTGGGAGTTGGTTGTTTTTCAAACACTGGGCCAGGAATGGAAGGTGGGGTGGAAGAGCATGCAGGGTAGGGAGTTGTTTGTTTTTGAACACTGGGCCAGGAAATGGAAGGTGGGGTGGAAGAGCATGCAGGGTAGGGAGTTGTTTGTTTTTCAAACACTGGGCCAGGAATGGAAGGTGGGGTGGAAGAGCATGCAGGGGTAGGGAGTTGTTTGTTTTTTTGAACACTGGGCCAGGAATGGAAGGTGGGGTGGAAGAGCATGCAGGGGTAGGGAGTTGTTTGTTTTTTGAACACTGGGTTGGGAATGGAAGGTGGGGTGGAAGAGCATGCAGGGGTAGGGAGTTGTTTGTTTTTGAACACTGGGCCAGGAATGGAAGGTGGGGTGGAAGAGCATGCAGGGGTAGGGAGTTGTTTGTTTTTCAAACACTGGGCCAGGAATGGAAGGTGGGGTGGAAGAGCATGCAGGTAGGGAGTTGTTTGTTTTTTGAACACTGGGTGGGAATGGAAGGTGGGTGGAAGAGCATGCAGGGTAGGGAGTTGTTTGTTTTTGAACACTGGGTCAGGAATGGAAGGTGGGGTGGAAGAGCATGCAGGGGTAGGGAGTTGGTTGTTTTTCAAACACTGGGCGGGAATGGAAGGTGGGTGGAGAGCATGCAGGGTAGGGAGTTGTTTTTGTTTTTGAACACTGGGTTGGGAATGGAGGGTGGGGTGGAAGAGCATGCAGGGTAGGGAGTTGGTTGTTTTTCAAACACTGGGCGGGAATGGAAGGTGGGGTGGAAGAGCATGCAGGGTAGGGAGTTGTTTTTGTTTGAACACTGGGCAGGAATGGAAGGTGGGGTGGAAGAGCATGCAGGGGTAGGGAGTTGTTTATTTTTTGAACACTGGGTTGGGAATGGAGGTGGGGTGGAAGAGCATGCAGGGGTAGGGAGTTGGTTTTTTTTTGAACACTGGGCCAGGAATGGAAGGTGGGGTGGAAGAGCATGCAGGGGTAGGGAGTTGTTTTTTTTGAACACTGGGTTGGGAATGGAGGTGGGGTGGAAGAGCATGCAGGGGTAGGGAGTTGTTTTTTTTTTTGAACACTGGGTTGGGAATGGAGGTGGGAGGGAAGAGCATGCAGGGGTAGGGAGTTGGGTTTTTTTTAACACTGGGCCGGGAAATGGAGGGTGGGGGGTGGGAGAGCAAGAGAGGAAGGGAGTTGTTTTTTTCTAACACTGGGGCCATACTGTGAAATAAAGGTGGAAGGGTTAAGGAAATTAGAGCTGTGAAAGTGGTAGAAGAAAACAAGAGTCTTTCTGGGTATAGGTAAACAAACAAACCAAACAGATAAATGGAAACAATCATGCGAGTATGAGGATGTAGACAGAGGTGTCCCCCTTTTTTAACACCATTAAACAGTATGTTCTGTGAAGTGAGTGATGAGTTGTCTCCCTTAGAAGAGAGAGAGACACATTTGAGGTACCTGTTCTGGATGGATTTTAGTAAAAAGTGATGACATTACAAAAGAATGGAAAAAAATTAAAATGAACAAAAACTGTAGGATCAGATGCTATACCAAACTGAATATGGAAAGAAGGAATGGATTTACTTGTACCAGGGGTGTGTCACATTTTTAATAAGTCAGTTATGACAGGAAAATCCCCTTACAATGGAAACAAGCAAAATGTGTCCCTCTTCCAAAGATTTCGATATCAAAAAATGTGTCTACAGATTTAAGACCAATAGCTTTGACATGTACAGTATCAAAAGTGTGTGAGACTTTTATTTGTAAATGGACTGTGGAGGTTGTAGAAAGTTTCTTGGTCAAAAATCAATTTGGACCACTACTGGGAAATTCAATGACTGATGCTGCCTTGAAATTTTTAGCATTAAACATTAAAGCAAGGGACAAAGAAATGAATCTTAGAGCAGTAGAAAGCTTTTGATCTTATTCATCATAAAACTGTTAATTAAGAAGCTGGAAGGTTTTAAGATTCTTGAATGTAATATTAATTGGGTATACAATTTTTTGTAGGGGCGATCTCGATGGATTGAGTTGGAGGATGGTACATCTGCGGAGGCATCGGTCTGAGGAGGACCCCCCCAGGGTACCAAATTGGGGCCACTGTTGTTTTTAGTTAGGATAAATTATTTGATTATGAAGGGTCCATGTATAAAATACGTGGATGATACTATAGTTTTAGATAGTTGGGAAAATGCAGAAGAGAGTACCATGCAAAGTGATTAAGATTATACAGCAAGATGGTCAAAAAACAATTTCATGCAAATAAATGCAGGTAAAACTAAGGAGGTACACTTTGGGAGGCAGGTTAAATTTGAAGGAGTAAATTAGTTAACTTTTGGAGAGATAGAAGTTGAAGTGGTTAATAAAGTAACATCAGTGGGCATTATATTTCAAAATGATTTTAGTTGGGTAGAGCAAGTCTCAGCCATGGTTAAAAAAGCAAATTGGCTATATTTTTTACTACTTTAAAAAGAGCCAGATTAAATCTATCTGACTTAATATATTATTATTTTACAGTGGTTAGACCTGTATTGGAAAATGGGGCAGCTGTGTGACGCGATGGGCTTACAAAGAATGAAACCAAGGAACTAGAAAGGATACAGAAAACGGCACTTAGAATAGTGTTGGGGTGTGAAAGGAGTTACACTGAGGCATTAAACAAGTGCAGGTTAGAGAGGTTGGAGGTAAGACAGGAAAAGATGTTTAGAAAGGTATGTGACCCTACACATAAACTTCATTGTTTGCTTTTATCAAAAGAAACCATTGGATATCAGTTACGTAAACAGTCAAGGTGGAAGAAACCAAGTGAGATCTCAGACTTATAGTAAGTCTTTGTGCACTACTTAGATATGACTTGAGGATTACTTTTGGTGAGGCAAGCGTAAATATGTATTAATGCATTTTATATAATAGTTGCTGTATTTTTAAATTTTTACTTCTGGTGTAATTAAGTTATAAGAAATTATGTAGTTCCCATGATTTTATGTATAATGTGTGTTTTTGAAAATGCATGTAAACTTCAACCAGCACTGCTTGTGTATCGTTGCAATGTTAACAATAAATCAACAAATCAAATCAAAATCATGGCAGTCCGTGACTCCTTCTAGGAGGTACCCAGTCCCAGGGGGAACAATCAGAGTTACTTTTCCTTCATTCTTCATGATTCCCACAATCCCCTCAGGGTTGTTGTAGGGCTTGGTTTCCTTCTCCAGGTGAGTAGTATGCACAGCAGCATAAATTGGCAATATCTGGTAATTTTCCTCCCCTGCTTTCTGCAGGCACAAGTGGGTCAGGCGTCCAAACATGTTACCACTGGTTCCAGTGAGCACCGGTGTCTTGTACAGTATCTGGACATAAGTCTCTGGAAATTCAGTTTACACAGCAATGCATCTACTGTAGGGGTTGCTGGCACTGCTCAGACTCCAGACTGACAGTCCTTTTAAAGGTTACCAAGACAGGTGTTTCAGGTACATCCAGTAAAAAGATTGGTAGATAATGGTGACCTGCAATCTGCTGTCCAATATAGCGTCACATGGGTATTCTCAGTGGATATCTGTATGGTTGGGAGTGGGACCTAGCAATCCAGGTAGCAGCTTGTGTTGAACAGAGGTAGTGAGATTTGTCCATCATTACTAGGAGTTGTTCATTCTTGGAGTCACAGGTTGCTCCCTTACTGGACTCCACTGTCACTTCCCTGCGACTGTTGCTTTTACATTTCTGATCTGTGAGCTGCTGGTTGTTGGGCCTGCCACATCCCCATGCAAAATGCCCATCTTTTCCACAGTGAAAGCAGAACAGTCGATCTCTGGGCAGCGTTGAGGGTTGAGGCCTTACTCTTTAGGCAAACGAAGGATTCAGTGGGTGTCTATGACCAGATGACAGGGAGCAGGCTTGTGGACAAGGTGCCTGCACCATCTGTAAGGCCTTCGCATATTATTTGAGTTCCTTCAGCTGAATAGCCATGTCTGGGATGTCACTCTGCTCCTGGCAGCTGTCAATTTGTAGCTTCAGGGATATGACTTTCGCTGTGGGTACAAGTGGTGACTTGGCAGCGACTTCTTGTGCTTCTTCTTCCCTTATTTCATGCAGTAGTTGTCAGAAGATTGGGGGATCTGCTGTGTGTTCTTTCAACCTGAGAGACCTCCGTGTCCAGTGGGAATACACAGCTCGTTGCAAAATCTGGTCCAGTCTCATTTGTGCAATCTGTGCAGGGATAACTCCTCTGGCTTTCACAGTTCTTGGAATCACAGTCTCCTTTCAGGCCATGTAATGAGACAACTTTTCTCCTCTTTTACGTGGTGGCTCCCAGTTGGTAAATTAGGTCCTCCCTTCACTCAGTTGCTCCAGATGTACTCTTAAGCATGGCAAAGTGGTCAGTTCGGGTGCAGTTTGGCTGGCTGGCACACAGAGAATGGATGATGTCCAAAGTCATACCTTTCAGCTCTCCACAATTCTTTTGTATTTCTAATCATCTGAAGACTTTCACACATTCTCCATCTGTGTGGCCTGGCTTATCCAACTTTATAGTTGTCCTCCCCAGGAGGATTGGGGGAAGCTCCAGAGAAAGTACGCAGTCTCCTGTACTGTTCATAGTGTGTGGTCAAATAGGGGGTCCAGTCCTGTCCCCCAACCCAGAGTCTGCCTGGTGGTATTTCCTGCACTAGTTCTTCTTACTTAAAGAATACTCTCCCATCTTGGGCAGTTTTTCACTGAGCTGCCAGACAGGACTGCAACTTCTGTTCAAGTTCACTATGCACTTTAGGGCCCTCGGGCAGTAGGTCCAGGCTCCCGTGGGTCATTATGAACCACAGGGTGGGGTCTCCATCATTAGTGAGCTGGTCTGGCACCCTTGAGGGATTAACATCCTCTCAGCACTCTATCAGAATACATAATGTCTGTTGAGTCGAATTGTAAACTTTGTCACAAAGTCACTTTTTCCAAACTTTTATGCTCATCACACTTTCGAGATGGTTCTTAGGGGTTTCTTCAGGGAGCACGTGCACCAAAATGGCATTTTTTGTATCAAGGTACTCACCCTCGCACCAGTCTAGCAATGAGTTGCAATCTATTGTGAAGGTGAAAATTGAGGGGGTACCAAAGTCTGTTCCTGCCTCAGGGTAAGGTGTTGCAGAAATGTTCCAGAAACACCAGTGGTGCCTCCAGATTTGTAGCCAACCCCACAAGTGTGCTGACTAAGCCTGGAGATGGGTAAGCATGAATGGCACTTGGGTTTGTGGTTAGAAACGGGCTTGGAAAAGGGCATGGTGCCTCCATCTGTTGGAATCCTTATGACAGAGCGCTGTGAGGGTGTTTTCCCCACAGGGAATAAATGCAACCCCATCCTCTGTGACAGGAATACAATAACACAGTCCTCTCCCCATTTCTCAGTCTAAGCGTGCAAATAAACAGCAAGTTAGTAATGGCAAAATATGTCAGCAGCTGCAGATACATAACCAATGGGTTTATATTGAGGTTGGAGAACAAGGTAGGGGACAAAGGATGCAAAGATAAACGAAGGCAGCAGTTTGCATTTAATCCCATATAAGGTGTGTCTCAGCACCTCTCCCCCCAACTGGTGCAGCACTTAACCCCACCATCCCTCTGGGAGCTCCCAATTACTGTTCATGTGTGTGCACAAAGATGCAGAGTTGCAGGCCCGTGACACTTAGACATCAGTGCAGTACTGTGTAAATCCAGTTGTTGGCTGCAGCTGCTGACTGGCAAATTACATGACTGGATGGACAGTAAAGTAGTAGCTCCTAGCTGTAAGCTGTAGCTGTGGGCTTGATTCTAAGTTCTCTCAGGAATGTCCAGAAAGTATCTAGTTAGCTAGTTAAACAATAGGAATGATAAGTTCTGTGGGCAAAATCCAGTACTCATGACCTCTAGATGACAGGCTGGTGCTGTTTCTGTGGGGACGTCTCACTTTCTTAGGCAGATGATGGCTAGATGGTGTTTTCTGTAGGCTGGCTACAGGTGTGACGGTCTCAATGCACTACCAGTGGCGAAGGGTGCAGACCATGATGACTTCAGCTGATGGGAGCTGGCATAAGCATGCTATTTGCTATGGCTAGTTTGGTGTCCTTAGAAAGGTAAGAGAAGAATCTATGCAGTAAGCCCAGTTTCTAGTGTATAGTTTTGGACACAGTATCTACCTGGATGCTGTAAGATATGATCGCGCTCAACACCTGGGCACTTTAGAGATCTCACCTTCTCCAGGTAAGAACTGCTAATAGTAGCCAGTTTGAGAAGGTTCATCTTTTCTGCATCCAGACTTCTGGGACCAAAGAGCATGGCTTTGTGTGTGTTTCCTTTTTACTTTTAATACAGTGCTTCCTTGCTATAATGAATGGGACGGGAGCCACAACGCCCATTAGTTTCAGTGGCATGTTTGTTATATCGAGGGAGCATGAAAAAAGTCACATTGGCAGACTGTTAGTAGTGTTAGTACAGGAATACAGTATTTAAATAAATCCAGTTGTAACCCCTAGGTGACGCTATCCCAAGGGCTACTACCCCTGCCTGCTTGACTAGTAGCAGGTTAAGGTGCCTGAGTTCTGAAATGGGTGCCTCCACCCGGAGGTCAGGGTTGGTAGTGGTCAAGCTAACCTGGGCACAGCCCTCTAGGACACTGTAACCCCCCTCTTTCCTTACTAGTGGCCGGAACAATACACAATAATCACTTTCACGATACCCCTGATACACCACACAAGTACCCACACAGTTTGCACTTAGCACCAGGGCTTTCCTCTGGCTCGACCCTGGGGACCCCCTGTGAAACAAGGTTATACACAGCAAATAACAGCAGTACAGTACTCTTGCATAAACTGGAACCACAGTCAGGGTAACTGCAAAAAAGTGTTAGATCTGATTTATTTAAGTGACTTAAACAAGGGAGGGGCGTAATCAGGTTAATTTGCTTAAAGGCTGTATCAATCAAACAGTTATGCATGCACTTCAGGGTCCATAAACAGTCACGCACTCTGGGTACCCAGATGGAGAATGGTGGGCTAGCCAGGAACGTTGCAGCTGGTTGGGGCCCTGTGACGGAAGAAAACAACATGCACCACATACACTAATTGTAATCCGGAGCTGGAGGGCTCAATTCATGAAAAGAAAACAAAAAGACAATCAAATGACACACTTTTAGATTAGGCTGTTGTTGCAAGGTGCTACCCTAATGATTACTCCGATACCCAAGACTGAACACAGGCTGGACGAACATTGAGACTACAGGTGGTTGATCTAGAGTGCCAGGAGAAGCAGGGGCCCACACGATTCGCCGAGGTGTTCCTGTTCAAGCGTGGAGCAGGAGGCTGGTCTCCAGGCAGGTCTCTCATCGATGGCTTTCTCTGTGCAGCGGGTAGTCTGGCTGGGCCAGTGTGGCAAGGCCCAGGCCGAATGGAGACAAATTCAGATACAATCCGTTTTGGGCTGGAGATAGCTTCCAGCAAGCAGAACACAGTTCACACAGTGGGGAACCAAATCACAATCCACTAACAACTCACAGCACATTTACATGTACAGAAATTCTACTGTACCAGGCAAACCGTTCTCCGGTCATGATCGCAAACTCTCTGCACTAACCGGGGATTCAAAAGCAGCTGGAAATCCTGACAGGCCAATTGCATTCAGCAAATCTTCGATCTTCTTCAGGTTGATCCTGGTCACAACTCAGTGGCTTACTTCGTTCTCACAAACTCGGATTCAGTCCGAACTGATTCTCTTCTCCCTCTCAGGGGCAGCAGGCAGGCATGCAGGCCAACACTCAGGCCTTTCCACAGAGACTGTATTGAGCTGCTGTTTCTTCAGTTCCCAACTTAGATCTGACTCAACTGTCAGCAAACCTGGGAAATTCCCTAAGATCCAAAAGGTTCAGTTGGCTGATCCTCTTGTCAGTCACAGCAAAGCCCCCCCCCCCTCCAGGTGCAAAAAGGCAGCAAAAGCCCCATACTACAGTTCCTACAGATTTTGACTCCAGACAGCTCCTGCTGTCCAGCTCCATTTTAGGTCCCACCAGAACTGATTGATCCAATTTGCAGTTCAGGACCAAGATGGTGGAGATAAACAAAACAGTCCTTGCTACAAAAAGGCAGGTTAGACAAACTGCATTATCATTATCACTCTAAATGATTTTCAGCAAATAGTTCCATCTTTCAACAGAGCTCCCTCTGAGATTACTTATGACTGCAATCCAGGCAGCTCTTAAAGAGACAGTACACAGAGGCTATACAGGCACTCTCTGGCAATCACATTTAAACTGCTAAAACGCAGGACACCAGCCTGGCAGTGAGCATTTAGGCAAGCTCAAGGAAGACTTTTTGGGAACCCCCATTTGTGGGGGGGTGGTTACACAATGCTAAATAGTGCTCTAATGTATTTCTTTATTCATACTTTAGTTCGTTAAAACCTTTTGGACATAACATTTCATGGCTGTAAAGTTGATTCTTTACATAAAAAAGTAATTCATTCTGAGTTGGTGTTATTTGATTGAATGAAAGTCAGCAGCAATAGCGGCAATGTGATGTGTATCGTCCTCTAACTCAGCCCCACTTAGACAGTCAAAAGTACTGTAGCTCTCAATGTACCCTCCCAGCAGTGGGAAATTGTTGTTTGCTTTACATTATGCCAGGCTTCTCCAGCGAGGTGCACTACATCCCTCAAATTAAGTTTTTTCAGGAATTCAGCAACTTGAGTTTCCTCTGCCACTCGATCACTCAGCAACCTCTTTCTCTAGTGTTTCTTGAAGGTTGTGATAATCCCACCGTTCAATGGCTGAATATGGGATGTAGTGTTCTTTGGTAGGAACAAAGCCTTGGTACGGCTGCACAGGATTTTAATTCTGACTCTAGGATGGCAAATTTTTTTACTTATACTGCAAATGCGCATTTATGATCCGGAGTTATACACCATATTCATTATATGTAGGTATTCATTATAGCGAGGTTTGCTATAGCGAGGGAGTACTGTATCAACTTGTTTCTCAGAAACCAAGCCTCCAGCTGATTGAAGTTGTTTCCTGACTGTGCATTGATCCAGCTGATATCAGCAGAGGACATGTGGAGGGCAGCATCATCTGCAGAGAGTTGCAGTGAGGCCCCTCCCCACAGTGGTCAGGGATATCACTACTGAATAGTGAGAAAAAAAGAGGACCCAGAATTGAACCTTGTGACACACCATCCTGTATCCCTCTGTGTTGAGAGAGACAACCTTGCTGCCACCTGACAAGTTGTTTGCAGTTAGACAGGTAGTGACTGAACCAGCTGTATGTGAGATCATGTAGCCCAGTATCTCTAAGTTTTGCTAGCAGGAGCGCATGGTTCACAGGTCAAAGGCCTTAGTGCTGTCAGTAGAAACTGCACTAGTGGCCACACCATGCTCAACTGCGTCTAAGATGTCTGTTGTTAACATCATCAGAGCAGTATCCTTACCATGGCTTTTTCTTAGCCCATGTTGGCAACGAGTGAAGGAGTGGTGTAACTCCAGGTAATCTTGTAGTTAATTCTACAGCAGCCTCTCCTGTATTTTTGCTAGGGTACATAAATGGGAGATGGGCCTTTAGTTTTCTGTTAGCTGTTTGAGCCCACCTTTGCAGATAAGGACCACAATGGCAGTTTTCCATTTCTCTGGGATGGCACATAGGAGGACCGATTTATTGATAAGGAGTTTTAGGGGTTGGCAATGACAGGAGCCGCAGTTCTTAGGAATCATGATTCAAGAGTTTCAAATGTAAGGGAACCCTTCATTTTTATCCAGCACAACTGCAGGACCACTTTCTTCCTATTGACCAATCTGAAGTAAAATTTGGGTTAGTTCACCTGGCTCAAGAGTTGGGAAAGGGTATGGGGACTTTGAGGGTTCATACTAGGAGGGGATCTAAATCTTATCCAGGTCTGTAAAAAAAATTGTTGAAGGAAGATGCAAAGGTGTTGTGATCTGATATTAATCGGCCGTTGACGTTGATGTCATGAGTGGGAGAGCTGAATTGTCCTTTTAACATGATATTTATTTGTGCCCCCAAATTTTTATAGTCAGAAAAGTTTTTACCTGGAGGTTCCAAAGGTATTCCCTTTTGGCACTTTTAAGATTCGCCTTGCAAGCATTTCTTAGGCTCCAGTAGGCATGCTGTTCAGACATTAAGCCAGATTTTATGTATTGACCCCAAGCTTTGTCCATCTCTCTCATGCCAGTGCAGACGTCTCTGCTGATCTACCTAGGATAATGATCATTAGCTTTTTGTAGTTTTACGGGGGAATGTTTATTGATGACACACTGGTAAAGTTGTTGCTTTTTGTACTTTTATGGGGGAATGTTTATTGATGACACGCTGGTCAAGTTGTTGCTTTTTGTACTTTTATGGGGCAATGTTTATTGATGACACGCTGGTCAAGTTGTTGCTTTTTGTACTTTTATGGGGGAATGTTTACTGATGACACGCTGGTCAAGTTGTTGCTTTGTGTAGTGTTATGGAGGAATGTTTACTGATGACGCGCTGGTCAAGTTGTTGCTTTTTGTAGTGTTATGGGGGAATGTTTACTGATGACGCGCTGGTCAAGTTGTAGCTTTGTGTAGTGTTATGGGGAAATGTTTACTGATGACGCGCTGGTAAAGTTGTTGCTTTTTGTAGTGTTATGGGGAATGTTTACTGATGACGCGCTGGTCAAGTTGTAGCTTTTTGTACTGTTATGGGGGAATGTTTACTGATATTGCTGGTCAATTGTAGCTTTGTACTGTTATGAGATGTTTACTGATGGCTGGTAAAGTTGTAGCTTTTTGTACTGTTATGGGGGAATGTTTTCTGATGACGCGCTGGTAAAGTTGTAGCTTTGTGTAGTGTTATGGGGGAATGTCTACTGATGATGCGCTGGTAAAGTTGTAGCTTTGTGTAGTGTTATGGGGGAATGTCTACTGATGACGCGCTGGTAAAGTTGTAGCTTTGTGTAGTGTTATGGGGGAATGTCTACTGATGACGCGCTGGTAAAGTTGTAGCTTTGTGTAGTTTTATGGGGGAATGTCTACTGATGATGCGCTGGTAAAGTTGTAGCTTTGTGTAGTTTTATGGGGGAATGTCTACTGATGACGCGCTGGTAAAGTTGTAGCTTTGTGTAGTGTTATGGGGGAATGTCTATTGATGACGCGCTGGTAAAGTTGTAGCTTTGTGTAGTGTTATGGGGGAATGTCTATTGATGACGCGCTGGTAAAGTTGTAGCTTTGTGTAGTTTTATGGGGGAATGTTTATTGATGACGCGCTGGTAAAGTTGTAGCTTTGTGTAGTTTTATGGGGGAATGTTTATCGATGACTTGCTGGTAAAGTTGTTGCTTTTTGTAGTTTTATGGGGGATGTTTATCGATGACTCGCTGGTAAAGTTGTAGCTTTTTGTAGTTTTATGGGGGAATGTTTATCGATGACTCGCTGGTAAAGTTGTAGCTTTTTGTAGTTTTATGGGGGAATGTTTATCGATGACGTGCTGGTAAAGTTGTAGCTTTTTGTAGTTTTATGGGGAATGTTTATCGATGACGACGTTGGTAAAGTTGTAGCTTTTGTAAGTTTATGGGGAATGTTTATCGATGACGCTGGTAAAGTTGTAGCTTTTTGTAATTTTATGGGGGAATGTTTATCGATGACACGTTGGTAAAGTTGTAGCTTTTCATAGTTTTATGGGGGATGTTTATCGATGACGCACTGGTAAAGTTGTTGCTTTTTCGTAGTTTTATGGGGGAATGTTTATCGATGACGCACTGGTAAAGTTGTTGCTTTTTGTAGTTTTATGGGGATGTTTATCGATGACGCATTGGTAAAGTTGTTGCTTTTTGTAGTTTTATGGGGGAATGTTTATTGATGACGCACTGGTAAAGTTGTAGCTTTGTGTAGTTTTATGGGGGAATGTTTATAGATGACGCACTGGTAAAGTTGTAGCTTTTTGTAGTTTTATGGGGAATGTTTATCGATGACGCACTGGTAAAGTTGTTGCTTTTTGTAGTTTTATGGGGGAATGTTTATCGATGATGCACTGGTAAAGTTGTAGCTTTTTGTAGTTTTATGGGGGAATGTTTATTGATGACGCACTGGTAAAGTTGTTGACAGAGAAATCAAGGTCACTGTCAACATCAGGGAGGTCAGTTATGGTTCCCCAGGTTACATCATTAAGGCTAGTTAAAAAGGGGCTCTCATCCTGTATCCAGTTTGCATTCACCAGTCTTGCAATCTGTACTGGGCACCTATTTAGAGTACCACAGAAAATCGCATAGTTTGCAGTTAGACTCTTGATTTTAACAGAACACAAGCTCTTTCCCAAACATAAACCAAAGCCTAAAGCTCACAGGACCAAGAGAATATTTTTTTTTCTCTCAGATTATCAGTGGACATTTTACTGAGTAGTACAATGTAACTATGTGTGTTTGTGTTTGCAGGCTGAGTATTCCTGACACTATGGGTCTGAATAAATGACTGACTTGTGAATCTATTGTCCATTCATTCCCCCTTACTAGCTAATTATTTCTGGCAGTTCATTATGTTTGCCATGCGCACAGAGAACATCTTGCTATGATAGTGACTTTTGAGGGTTGTGACACTGTCCGTCCAATACAGAGCAGTCTACAAGGGACATGAAAGTGCTACACCAACCATCAGCCAGGCTGACCATGACACATGTTTAGTTTTCTGGCTAAAGCTGGCCCGGTGGCACTGAGGGTTGAGGTGCTGGATACCACACCTCGTGCCAGGCCGGCGACCCGGGTTCAGAAACAGACTCGGGTCTTTTGGGGGTCATCTGGGGGCGAGGAAGGATTGAGCATCTGAGGACAGCTCTTCTTCCTCGGGGGAGGGGGGAACAACATAACATGCTGTAGACTGACACCCAGCAGAGGCTGGGGGTCAGCACAGGTGTACTGCTCAGAATGGGGTGGACTCACATATAGGGCATAAGACTGCCTACGTGGAGGCATGGGCAGTCACCCTGCCCATTGCACGTGCATAAGTCCGGGGAGAAAAATGGAGGAAAACACCTCGCGGTGGTAGGATGGCGACCGACCCCCAGCAGGCTCTGCACTGGTGGCTGGGTAGCCATTCCAAGCCACGGATAGCTAAGGTAAGATCCCAGAGGAGCTGGGTGATGGGGCTGGGGGGTCAGTAGGATGGGGCCACCGTGGGGAGATTGGGGAGTAAATTGTAAATAAAAGGTAAATAGTTTGCTGGGTGGAAACTTTGTGTATTTCAAAAGAAAGAACTAACCCACTCATACAACGGCTATGATCTGCATGACACCGCCCAGCAAACAGCTGATTGGTGTCCTGATCAGCCTGCCTCACGTCACCCACTTTCAGTTTGCCTGGTCTTGTTTTTTGGTTTCTTTCCTTCCTGATCTAAGATAAAAAAAACTCTTTCAAAAGTATACGCTGAGAATGAATTTAATTAAGTCCAAAATACATTTTTGCTTAAAATACAAAAAAACAAACGATATGGTGAAATCTTTGGACCACTTACAAATACTCCTGCTTTAAATGGCTGCATAACAAACAGAGGTCTGGATCAGTTTACAGTGAAAGAATTACTTAGATTTACACAGACTCCCAGTTAATGGGGCTGGTGTTCAAGCAGCTTTCATTATACCTACCCCCCACAGAAGAAAAAAACATCACTCTTAAAAAGGGCGATTAACCGAGTTACAATATTAGCTCATTAGTTCAGCAGACTTCGGTCTCGGCCTGCTTTGTCTTTAAGTTGCATTTCCATCCGGGTCCATCCCCCCCCCCCACACACACACATATGCACCTCTTTTGGTCACAAGAAGACTGACAAGAGTTTCCACATCAATACAATTCCATACGTATAGCAAAATAACATACTGTAGAATGCACCCCACCTCTCTTCCTGTAACTGAGTGGTTCCTTTGAAGTACTCGGTGCATTATTTCCAGAAAACAAACACAGAGCGAAACTGGGAGATACACCACTTGCCCATTCATGTATTACAACCAATAGGTTAGGAACATTATTATCATTATAATAACTGGGGACATTTTTTTCCCCTAAGGGAAACCAGGTTATAATTTGCCGTTATAACCCGCAGGTTATAACAGTGAACACACACCTGGTTTCCCTTGCGTGCGTGTGCTAACTGCCTCTCAGTCCTACTTCTCTGCCAGCCGGCATTCAGGCGTTGATCACTGCCACTCGGAGTCAACGGTAAGTTGCCAAATAATGCTGCCAAAAAAAAAAGAGAGTCAGGTGGGAGGAACAAGCAAGTGATTTTTTAGCCATTTGACTTTTTGGTGCGAGTGGTTTGGAGTTGTTCGTAACATGTAGAGATAGGCGAAGTGAGCAAAATTCACTTCACAGAGTAATCCGTGAAATGCTGCCCATTTCGTGGAATGAAATGTGAAATTTTGTCGGGGGAAGTGGCAAAATTTTGCCTGGCAGAACAGCAAAATTTTGTCTTCCGCAGCAAACTTCTGTCTTCCATGGCAAAATTTCACCCACAGAAGGCGGAATTTCGCCCGCAGAAAGTGAAATTTCGCCACGGAAGGTGAAATTTCGCCTAGGCGAAATTCCGTCTTAGGTAGAAACATTTTGTGAATTGCTCCAGCAGGCAAATTTGGCCACTTCGCCAGTGGAATGTAAATTCTCTGCATCCTTAGTAACGTGTAGGCAGGCATGCAGTGCCGACGCTTCTGACCACAGACAGTGCTGAAACTGGACCGGGAAATGGCAGCAGAGAGATGTGTTTTATTTTATACAATTGCTGGCGAAAAAACCTGATCTCCAGCAATTACATAAAATAAAACATGGGGTGGTGTGTTTAACTTGAGATTTTACACACACTCCGAGGTGTTGGATGCTTAAATACGCCCCTCGAGCTTCGCTCTCGGGGTTTTTGTAGCATCCAACACCTCGGGGGGTGTTTAAAATCTCGTTAAACCTACTACCCCATGTATTATTCTATATTTAATTGCACTGTATTAATTTTTGTATAGTAATCATTATTATTGCTACTGTTAGAATGCTAATTGTAAACATGTTCATTAGTGTTATTCTCCAGTATGGTTGCCTTCACTTGTTAGTATTGATAAACCCCAAACCTATTTTAGACGGCTGTTTAGTGTTGGGAGTGTGATTACTTAAGCTTGACTTCAGTCCTCTCGATTTTAATAATTTCATATTTTATTTTTTTACCAAGTGAGACACACTAAGCTGAAAGCTTGTTTGCAGGTGCAGCCTGGGAGCACAAGGAAGTTAAGTGACTTGCTCAGGGTCACACAGTATGCAAGTGGGGGCTGTGGGATTCAAACCCAGGTCTCCAGATTTGCAGCTTAGAGCCTTAAACCACTGCGCCATACTGCCTCCTTAACTCCATATACTAGCAATTTAATGGGTTGCTAGTACATGGTTGGGATGTTTGCTAGCTTCAGTCCTGGTAGATCAATAAAGGCTCTTAGAAGAATATAACTTAATTACGTAATAGTCTATTTTACTAATATCACTTAAAAAACACTGCCATAGCACAAGTGCATATGTTTTGAAACTGGAAGTGTTTTCCGTGATATATGTATTGCTTGCCCCACCCCCAAGGAATCCATAGTATTATTATTACTATGATTGTTATAATTATTACCATAATGTCTCTGTGGTTTTAGGTGACGCTCCCAACTGCTTGCAAAAGTTTTCCACCATTAAAGTCTTTTTGTTTCCTTTTTGAGCTGATGCTGTTAGTTTTAACATACAATACTGGACCACACCTGCTATTTAAACAGATGGAGAACTAAAAGTTAAAAATAAAATATTTGTTGTGGTTCCAAAAGCACACTGGATCAAGCTCGAAAGAAATGATATACGTAGATGGGTGGAAGGATGGATGGATAGATAGATAGACAGACAGAGAGATAGATACTGTACATAGATGGATACTGTAGATAGATAGATGGATGGATACTGTAGATAGATACTGTAGACATATGAAAGATAAATATTGTAGAGATAGATAGATGGATACTGTAGATAAATAGATACTGTAAACATGAAAGAAATATTTTAGAGACAGACAGGCAAACAGATAGATACTGTAGACACATGAAAGATACATATTGTAGAGATAGGCAGAGAGATAGATACTATAGACATGAAAGATAAATATTGTAGCGATAGATAGATGGGTAGATAGCGAGAGAGAGATAGATAGATGGATGGATGGGTAGGTCGTGGGTGCGTGGGTGGGTGGACAGACAGACATTAGTATTCAGCAAGATGGATACAGTAGACAGATACTGATTTTCAGGTAGGTCCTAGGTTTGCTACTGTTGATGGGAACCTCCTTACTACTGTTTCACAATTTAAATGTCTTATTTTCATTCTTTACCGTTCTCTGATTTCTCTCTACCTAATAGGTCTGCTAGTTTGCATTGATCCTGCAGGACCTTGCACAGAACAAGCTACAAAACTGTGTCCCTGCTCAATGTGTCTGCTGCTTTGTACAGGGCCCATCCATCAATGTGTGTTGCAACTGCCACCCCCCCAAGCCCAACCCATGTTAACCTTTGCTATGCCTCCGTAACTACCACCCCAACCCCCCAAGCCCAACCCATGCCTTGCTGCGGTACATCAGTACCAGCGGTGGACATCCAGCATTGACAAATGCTTGTTTTAGAAAGTGATCTAGTCGTATTACTCTGAGCTGTATGGCATGCTTTGCTCTTCGTCTACATTCTGAGCTGCAGTCCTGGGAGGAGTGCAGTACTTTCCCTAGCACTGGCACCCTGCTCAGTTGAGTTTAAACATTCTGAAGCAGAGGAAGTAATGGGATTTACTCACCTGGTAAAGGTGACTATCTGAGTACCCTTTATAGTACCCCACAGTCAGATACCAGTGGTATTCCTTGTCCATCCTATAGGTTGATGCACGAACCAATCAAAATGAAGGGGGGGCGAGGAAATATATCTGTGATCCTCAGAGCTTCTCCAGTGTGAGTCTTTCATAGCTAGAAACATGGTAAAAGAGATAGAGACATACAGGCCAGAGAAAGAGAGAAAACAAAGTAAATGTGGACCCTAAGAGCACAAGAGTGGCCCCTGCACCCTAGGTAGTGTGCACTCTGGCTATTACCTGGTAGCCTGTACTGTAAGGCAGACTATAATAAGCATAAAAAGACAGTCCTTGCTCTGTAACTATCTTTCCTTTGTTGTGGAACAACTCCGGAGTATAGTAAAATCAATACACATAATGTCATAATGGACCATTAAAAATTTACACTCCATCCCTTTGTGTGAGACAGTTGGAGACTGGGAGACATTGCATATTGAGGTTGACTGGCTCCATTTCATGAGTCTGCCTTAGTCGACCCATCCGCGTTGTAATCTGCCATCCCGGGTGGGGCTGCGGAGTACTGTAAAGGGTACTCAGATAATCAACTTTACCAGGTGAGTAAATCCCATTATATTTCGTACCCTTTATGGTACTCCGCAGTCAGATATCAGTGAGACCTAAGTAACAGTGCACAATCATGAGTGGTTACTCTTGGGAGGGTAGAGAAGAGGCAAATTCTTTTGTAGATATGTGGGGCTGTATCCCTGCCCTCAGCACTGATCTGGCAAAGGCTGTTCTTTCTTGTGATGCTATGTCTAGCCTATATTGGTGAACATGTGTATAGAGGACCAGGTTGTAGCTAAACAAATGCCTGCAATTGAAACATTCCCCCATTCTGCCCATGATGTGGCCACTGCCCTGGTGGAGTGAGCCTTTATTCCCTGTGGTGGGGCCTGCCCTGCCGCCCTATAGGCCTCAGTAATTGCCTGTTTGATCCATCTAGCAATGGTGTCTTTGGAGGCTGCCTGGCCTGCTTTCTGACCCTTATTTAATACAAATAGTCTGTCTGTTTTGCGGATGCTGCTTGTCATGTCAAGGTACTGTCTCAGTAGGTGACCAGCGTCTAGTGGGTGGGGCCGTGACATGTCTGTGGGGTCACCTGCCATGTAGGGCAGAAGGGCATCTTGTTTCATGTAATAAGTGGAAGCTATCTTGGATAGAAAAGGGGGTACCATTCTTAAAACTACCCTATCGCTATGAAATATTTTATGAATGGTTCCCTGCATGACAGTGCCTGAATCTCTCTGATTCTCCTCGCGGAGCAGATTGCAACTAGGAAGGCTGTCTTAATTGTGCACCAGTGAAGGCTGTCGTCCTGGAGAGATGGGGAATGAAGGTCATGTAGCACTGCTGAGATGCCACGGGGGGCATTTTGGCTTTACCTTCAATGAAGCTAGTGCCACGGCCCTCCGTAATCTGACTGTGTCTGGGTGTGAGCCTATGTGATCTATCCCTGGCAGTGGTCCCCTAATAGTGGAAATTGTGGATGCTTGGACTTTGAGGGAGGCGGGACTAAGGCCTTTGTTTGCCTCTTCATTTAGAAAGTCCAGTATTTGTGAAAGACCTGCCACTGAAGGTGAGGTTCCCATTTCTCTGCACCATTTGTGGAAAATCTGCCATTGTCTATGGTAAGTCTTATTGGTGGAGTGTTTCCTGGATTGTAACAATAGGTTCTCCGCTCTGGTATGGTAGCCTTGGTTTAACAGTCTGTGCCTCTCAAGAGCCGTGCAGTTAGCTTCAGGCTGGACAGGTTCAGATGTAAAATTAGTCCCTGTGACAGAAGGTCTTTTTGGTGCGGTAGCGCCAAAGGCTGGTCCACTGCCATTGCTTGGATGAGGGAGTACCATGGCCTTCTCAGTCAGCTGGGTGCTACCACCACTACTGACGCCCCTGTACGTCATATTTTGTGGAGTAGTTTGCATAGCATTGGAATGGGGGGAAAGGCATAGGCTCGTCTAAAGTTCCACTGGGCTGATAGGGTGTCTACTTCCCTTTCCTTGGGGTCTGAGAACCTGGAGTGGTAGTCGGGTAATTGTGTGTTCTGGTGAGACGCCATGAGGTTCACTTGGAGGGGGCCCCATTTGGCTTGTAACTTTCGGAATACTTATTGGTTGAGTTTCCACTGCAACTGGCTGATGGTGGTTCTGTCTTGTTGTTGGATGTTCCGGCTAGGTAGAGGGCGGTGGTGGACTGTAGGTTTAGCTTTGCCCAGTGTAGTAGTTGCAGAGATTCTTTGATCATTGCTTTGCTTCTGGTTCCCCCTGTTTGTTTATGTAGGCGACTGTCACTTGGTTGTCATGCCTTATTAAAACTGTTTTGCTGTAGATGAGGGGTGCGAAGAATGCTAGGGCAAATCGGACAGCCCTCATTTCCAATATGTTTGTAACCCCCCTGCAAATGGGGGTTCCCAAAAGACTTCCAGGAGCTTGCTTGAATGCTCCAAGCCTGAATGGTGTTTGGCATTTAAGCCATTTATCAGTGAGTGTTTTTAGAACCTCTGGTACTGTCTCTTTAAGAGCTGTCTGCTTGCAGACATAATTAGTTGTATGGGGGACTGTGTGTTTCTTTGAGTACCACTCAAGCTGCTTCAATTCACTCCATTTTGCAGTCACTAGGGTGCAAAGGAACCTATCTGAAAGATGTAACTGTTTGCCGAAATAATTTAGAGTAATAATGAAAATACAGTTTGTCTAACTTGTCTTTGCAGTCAGAACTGTGTTTGCCTAGTTCCCATTCTAGTTTTGAACTGCTGAACTGGACCAATCAGTGTGGGTAAGCTAGCTCTAAAATGGTGCCTTGGACAATCAGAACTTGGACTCATAATCTGAGCCAGCCACAAGAGGATTGTATGGGCAGTGACTCTGGGAGATGTAGTTTAGACTTCAGCGCCTTTTGGACCAACAGCAGCAGTCTATTGTGAGTGACAGCCAATCCAGTCAAGAACTGGGAGGAACTCAAAGGAAGTGCCGGTTTTGTCTGTTGGAGTTTCAGTTTAGATCTGGCAGTGAAGGGAAGAAACCCTGTGCTCCTTCAGTGCACAGTTTCAGTCAAAACGGTGTAAGGCCCAGAGTTCCGTCTGCAGCTTGTGTAACTGCTTGTTAGGACTGAATCCGTCCTGTGAAGAGAATCAAGGATCTCTGAAGAGTAGAAACCAGAGCTCACCCTGTAGAAGACTGGAGAAATTGTTGGATTGCACTCGGACTGTCAGGAACTGAATCTGCTGTGTGTTCTCCCGGGTATTGTGCAGTAATTGCGATCGGGATAGAGAAGCAGCCTGCCTGGTATAGTACTTTCTTTTTACCATATAAATGTGTGAAGAGTCTCGTGGAGCTCAAGAGTAGCCCTGCTGACGTTGAAGGACCCTATCTTGTTTGGAGGTCGTGAGTACTAATTCAGGGTCGCTCCCTGTTGAATTGCCACATTAAATCCAAATGGAATCACTGTACTGCTGACTGTTTAAACTAATTTTTCTTTTCACTGTGTGAAAGGGCCTACCAGCTGCCACGGTTTGGACTAGCCACTAGGGCTTGGGTACCCAGGAACAGTAACTGGTAGGGATAGGCCTATGCACTAGAGCCATAGGTAGATAGTAAAGTGATAAGCTAATTAACCTGATTTCCCCCTGTCCTTGTTATATTCCCCCTAAATAAATCAGAGCTGCTTGTTTCAGCAAAGTTATACTTCCTGAGGTATTTGTCTATGTTAAAGTACTGTACTGTGATTTTTGCACTGTATCTTATTTCACTGGCGGTCCCAGTGCCGGAACTAGTCCTGGGGGTAAGTGTATACTGTGAAGGTAATTCTGATATATTGTGTGGGCCACTAGTGGGAAGAAAGGGGTTGCAGTGTCCCAGAGGGCTGTGACCAAGTAAGTTTAACTATTGCAAACCCTGACCTCTGGGTGGGCACCCGCCATTGGATCCAGGCCCTCAACCTGTTAGTGGCAAATCAGGCAGGGGTAGTAGCCCCTGGGATAGCGCCATCTAGGGGTTACATCTTGGAGGCTCACCGCTGGGATTGTGTGTCCTCTAGTGGCCATATTTATGAACCACTGTTAAGAAAAAAAATGGTACCCGTGCAGAAGTGGCTGTGCACGCGGCTGGTGAGTGGTGTACTGGGAGGAGATTGACCCCAAAATGCTATGCTTATCCTGGACATCCCCTGGGTATCAATACGGACACTGTACAGGAGTACTTTCCAAGGTGGAAGGTTTACAAAACCCTGTGGTGGTGGGTCGGCATGCTAATCTGCTCACCCACACTTTCCTGGCCTAGTAGGGTTTAAGGATCCCATAGATAGCTCCAAAGTGCCACAGACCATTTACCCCAGAGGGAGCCCTCACTGCCTGAGAGTGATAACTAAGTACAGTAAAGACCGGTGGGGAATGAGCCCCCACCACTGTCTGAAACTTTTGAGGAGAATTTGCTAAATGGTTGCTGGGGAAGGGAAAACTGTGGAGGACTTGAAGAAACTATTCTTGCCACCTGAGGTGTTCTCCCCAACACCTCTCCGCTCCAGTACCCGTAATGGTGGCTGAACCAATGCAGACTCCTATTTCTGCACCTGCCATTAGTCACGACTCTTACCGAAGGTTGAGTATCTTCTCTGGCACCTCCCACCCCAAGGGGAGGATGACTGGGAGACCTGGATAGACTATGTTGCCCCAAGTGCTAGAATGGCAATGCTCGGAAGGCGAAAAGTGAAAGAGGGTTAGTGAGAGCCTCTGAGGTCCTGCCCTGGCTACCATCCGTGCTAAACGGGCCAGTAACCCTGAAGTGACTGCACAGGCCTATCTTGAGGCCTTGGAGAATGTGTATGGGAGCCCAGATTCTGATGAGGATCTATGGTGGAGAGTAAGAAATGCACAACAGTACCAAGGGGAGTTGTTGTCTGTGTATGTATCTCGGCTGGAAAAATTGTTGCAAGAATGCCTCAGAAAGGGTAGTTTGCCAGCGATTGAACTGGACCGAACCAGGCTGGACAGGATCCTTAAGTCTGCCCCTTCTCAGAACTGCTGTTGCTTAGTTACGCCTGGCAAATCGACTGGAATCCCACCCTCCTATGATGAGTTAATGAGAGAAATTCGAGAGTTGAGAAAAGGCGACCTCGGAGGACCTGCACCAATAGCTGCTGGCTCACGACCAAGTGACTGAGGGTGGCCCATCAGAGTGAAGTTCAGGGCAGAGGTTGGCAGTCAATGAGTGCTCTAACAGGGAAAGATATGCCACAATGGGCGAACTGTTGAGAGAGATCCGGAATTCAAAACAGTCCCTTTATGAAGGCCACGCCTGCAAGTCACGGGCCCTGACCTATATCCGACTGCGATCTGCTATGGGGTGGGGGTACCCACCCATGTATCTCCTGCTGATAACAGCTCCAAACTCAATTCCTTGACCATGGAAGTGGAGAAACTGACGAGATGTCTCCAAATGCTTATCACGCCATAGACAGAGATGGCACCAAGGTTTCCAGTTAGTAATACCGCCCTGGCTCCCAGTGTGGCGCCTTAGCCAGCTCAAACTCCAGAAGTATGTTTTGCTATAATTGTGGGAAGGATGGGCACATGAAAGGGAATGCCAGTCCCCAAAGACACTGACAAAGTTGCATATAGGCTATAAGGAGGCTTGGAGAACAAATCAGTGGTTAAGAGGTGCACAAAATGATCCCAGTGAGGGCACCAAAAATGCTAACTCACGTCCTTTGTGGCAAGGTCAGTTGCCCAGGCCCCACTATCGCCTCTCCAGACTGGTCCAGAATAGTGGGTCCCTCCATGGAGACCACTGTAAAGGTGAATGGAGTGTCTACAAGAGCTGTATTAGACAGTGGCTCCCAAGTGACAATTATGTTCCAGGATTGGTATCAGAAGCATTTGGTCGGACGATCTTACAACCATTAGAAGGACTGCATGTATGGGGTTAAGAGAAGGCCTACCCTATTCGGGTATATCCGACTTGGCTGTCTTTCCCACCTCCGTGGCTGGAGTGGCCGAACAAGTAGAGACTCTAGCCTTAGTGTGTCCCCACTGGACTGTATGATGGTGTCCCTTTGTTGATTGGAACAAATGCTCATATGTTCGAAGGCTGGCACAGTTGTGTTATGAAAAACAGGGGTCAAAACTAGTAGAGCTTTAAGAGTTCCAGCTTTAATTAAGAAGGCCTATGAGGCACAGAGATGCTGAAAAAATAGAACCAGAGGAACCGGTCGGAATTGTATGGAAGAAGGATCCTGAGTCTCTGATCCTGGCGCCAAATGCCCAGTGTACCTTCACAGGGAGAGGTCCGTATCAGAAAGGATGTTAAGAATAAAATATTAATGTTGGATGCACCAGGCGATGGAAAATTGCCAGAGGGACTGCTGGTCAAGCCTCAGTATTTTGCCCGCTAGAGCCCATGCTTATGCCAGAAGGGTAATGGTCCAAGTTCATAATGTGTCTGAAAGAAACATTGAGTAAATAGAGGTTGCATCCTGGCTAATGTGTATTGTGCAGACACTGCAGTGTCTACCCAGCAGCAAGAGTTCGAGGAAGAATGACAGAGTAACGCCTGACTTGTTTGATTTCGCGACTCCTCGTTGCCAGCTGAATGGAAAGTGAGGATCAGTGAGAAGCTTGCCCAGAGAGACCAGGTGTTTTCTTTAAAGGAATGGGACGTAGGATGCATGCAAGGAGCTGAGCACAATATCGGCTACATGACAGAACCATTTCGTGAGAGGTCTCAACGCCTGGCACCTGCTGACATAGATGATGTGAGGGCGGCATCTGCAAGAGATGTTAGCTGCTGGTGTAATACAAGAACGAAGCCCTTATGCTTCCCCATTGTGGTAGTGGGGAGGAAAGAATGGGACAGTAAGGATGTGTGTGGATTATCGCACCTTAAACCGGGGACTATCCTGATCAGTACACAATGCCCGCATTCAGGATGCTTTGGACTGCCTAAGCAGGGAGCAAATTGGTTCTCTGTGTTGGATCTCCGCGGTGGGTGCTCAGATCCCGATGGCCCCAGGAGGACCGTGAGAAGACAGCCTTTATCTGTCCGCTTGGCTTCTATGAATTCATGAGGATGCCTCAAGGGATTTCAGGTGCCCCAGCCACTTTTCAACGATTGATGGAGCGTGCAGTGGGGACATGAACTTACTAGAGTGCCTGGTATACCTAGATGATGTTATTGTGTTTGGCAGCTCACTGGAGGAACATGAGAGCAGATTATTTAAGGTATTGGACCGACTGGAGGACTTTGGCCTTAAACTGTCCATTGATAAGTGTCAATTCTTTCAAACATCAGTAAAGTATGTGGGACACATAGTATCCACCGAGGAATAGAGACCGACCCAGTAAAGTTGAGGCCTTGACCACCTGGCCACAGCCCAAAAATCTAAAAGAACTGCAAAGATTCCTGGGATTCTGTGGTTGTTATCGGACTTCATCAGGACTATTCAGAGTGATCCATGCTTACTTAACCTTACTCAAGGGTATCCCCAACCCACAAAAAACCACCAAAGTCAGCGTCCTCAAGACTGAAAGAGTGTATTTTCATCCGAGTGAGTATTTGGGGCCGCTGGACTCCTGATTGTGAAACTGCTTTTCATGAGATCATATATCAACTTACCCATGCTCCAGTGCTGGCCTATGCGATCCAAGAAAACCTTACGTCCTGCACACTGATGCTAGCTTGCAGGGTTGGGGAGCTGTGTTGTACTAAGAGCACGAGAATGGCCTGAGACCAGTGGGCTTTGCCAGTAGAAGCCTGACCCCATCCGAAAAGAACTATCCTGTACATAAGTTAGAGTTCCTAGCTTTGAAGTGGGCTATTGTTGACCAATTCCATGAGTACTTGTATGGGGCTAAAATACTAGTAAAACTGACAATAATCCTTTGACCTATGTGCAGACCTCAGCTAAGTTGGATGCCACTGGCCATAGGTGGCTTTCTGCATTATCTACATATGACTATGCTCTCAAATACTGAGCAGGTCTGAACCACATAGATGCTGATGCTCTCTCCGGAGGCCTGTTCCCCGGAATGATTGGGTTTGATTGGCAGAACCTGACATTCGGGCACTCTGCCGGAAGTTTGACAGGGAGGAACAAATGTCCAGGACGCAGTGGACTGCATGGTGGATTACTTGGGACCCTCTGAGAATTGCATACCTGCTGTTTATGCCACTTTTCTGCAATAGACATTTGGTGCACTGCCTCAGCTGGACAATGACAGTATTGAGTGGGCTCAATCCCGCGATCCCATGATCAAAGCAGCTTTAGAAGCCCTCTATGCAGGAAAAGATGTGTCCAAATTATGCTCCACTGATTTGAGAACTGCACTGTTATACAAAGAAGGTCCTAAGTTGAAACTGATCAATAAACTGTTATACAGAGAAACAGTAGACAGAGGGGACAAGTAGACAAACAACAACTAGTGCTGCCCACTGCCTTTGAGACTCAGTACTGAGGTCCTTGCACAACCACATGGGGCACCTTGGTATAGACAGAACACTTGACTTGGTGAGATCTAGATTCTATTGCCTAAGATGGGGGCTGATGTGGAGCAACACATTCGAACTTGTGAGTCGCTGCTACAGAGGAAAGCTTTGCCCCAGAGGGCTGCCCCCTTGTTAACATCACCACCAGTGCACCCATGGAGCTGGTCTGTATTGATTTTCTGAGTTTGGAGTCAGATCAAAGAAATATCAGTAATGTGCTGGTGGTCACTGACCATTTCACGAGATATGCCAAGCTTTCCCACCAAAGACCAGAAATCATCCACCGTGGCCAAAGTACTTGTAGAAAACTTTTTGTTCACTATGGGCTCCACAAAGATCCATTCTGATCAAGGGAGACTTTGAGAGTCGTCTGATCAAAGAGATGCTTTCTCTGTGGGGAGTGCGAAAGTCCAGAACCACTCCTTACCACCCCAGGGGACCCACAGCCTGAACGTTTCAACCGCGACTTTGCTAGATATGCTAGGCACCCTGCACCCAAAGGACAAGCCTAGATGGAGCCAACAAATTAGCACCCTGGTACATGCTTATAACTGCACCAAAAGTGATGCACTGGTTTCTCCCCTACCGCCTGATGTTTGGAAGAGAAGCTTGACTACCAGTAGATGTGTGTTTTGGGGTCTCTCCTGATGGGGTTCAAGCTGACAACTATTTACAGTATGTGCAAAGTTAAGGCCCAGCTAACTCATGCAAACTGGCTCAAACCATGGCTGCCAAAGAAATCTGGCCAACAAAGAACGGTATGATAAAAGGTGAAAGCACAGGAACTCCAGGAGGGAGATGGGTATTGCTAAGAAATCTGGGACTGCATGGCAAACACAAGATTGCTGACAGATGGCACCATCTCCCTCACATTGTAGTGGGCAAACTAGATGATCTGCCAGTGTACAAAGTAAGGCCTGAGAACAATTCAAAAGATGTAAAGCAATGCATAGAAATCTCATTTACTGCCCATTGGACAAATCCTGATTGAGTCTGAGCCCCCAGAAGATGCCCCTCTGGACCAGTGACTAGAGCTGCTGCTAAGAAAAGATCAAGGAAGTGCACCTACAGAAGCAGAGTTAAAGTGTTCCTCTGCACAAGTCCCAGTTGAGCATGACTGTCAGTCCATATCAGAAGAAAGTGAGAGTGACTTTGAATACTATCCTTCTTACGAACTGAGTCAATTGTTTCGGGCAATCCTAGTCAATACTGGAGACAAAGCTGGGCTTTCTGGACTGTCTAAGCCCCAGCTTCATCCCTGGAGCCAATGCTCCCAGAAAGTGAAGTCAAAGCATCAGATCAGACGAAATGGAATCATTGTGCATGGTTGAACTGTTTGAGCTTTAGGGAGGAAAATGATAGATTGGGGCAGACTGGTGATACACCAGAACAAGAAGAGTATTTTGAGTGCCCTGACAGTCCACTGCCAGTGTCGAAAGCTCTCCATGCGAGCCAAATGTTGTGGACTCAGAAACTGTAACTCCTGGAGCTGAAAGTGCCCCCAAGTTCTAGCCCTCTACCCCAAGGAGATCCCCTGACAAATGAGGACAATGCTGAAAATGAGGCTCAGGTGCAGAGACTGTAACAGTTCCCCTAGAAAGACTGGTCGAGCTGTAAAGCCTGTGGTGCACCTCAGTTATGATTCCTTGGGAGGCCTGTGAATTTGCCTCTCAATGTTGTCCATAAAGGAGTGTATGTGTCCCCAGCTCATTGCCCAAACTGAGCGTCAGTGCTAACTCAAGTTACTTGTGTTGCCCTCTTAATATGGTGCCCTTTGCCCTGTCCAGCCCCAAGGTAACTGATAGGGAAGGGGCCCCCTCTTCAGGTTTCATGTACAAGAGGTAATAACTTAGTTATGGTACAATGTATATGTAATACTGTGTAAAGAGTGACGTACTGCAATGTTTTCAGAAATGTGTTCTTGGTAAAATGATATATTGACTGATGATTACATGTGCGAGCCTAATGCAAATGTATATGGTTGCAGTTAAAACTTATGGGGGTACTTGCTTGACGCGGACGTCAAGCTTTCCCAGGCCAGGAAGGGTGTAACCCCCCTGCAAATCGGGGTTCCCAAAAGACTTCCAGGAGCTTGCTTGAATGCTCCAAGCCTGAATGGTGTTTGGCATTTAAGCCATTTATCAGTGAGTGTTTTTAGAACCTCTGGTACTGTCTCTTTAAGAGCTGTCTGCTTGCAGACATAATTAGTTTGTATGGGGACTGTGTGTTTCTTTGAGTACCACTGAGCTGCTTCCAATTCACTCCATTTTTGCAGTCACTAGGAGTGCAAAGGGAACCTATCTGAAAGATGTAACTGTTTGCCGAAATAATTTAGAGTAATAATGAAAATACAGTTTGTCTAACCTGCTTCTTTGCAGTCAGAACTGTGTTTGCCTAGTTCCCATTCTAGTTTTGAACTGCTGAACTGGACCAATCAGTGTGGGGTAAGCTAGCTCTAAAATGGTGCCTTGGACGAATCAGAACTTGGACTCATAATCTGAGCCAGCCACAAGAGGATTGTATGGGCAGTGACTCTGGAGATATGTAGTTTAGACTTGGCGCCTTTTTGGACCAACAGCAGCAGTCTATTGTGGTGACAGCCAATCCAGTCAAGAACTGGGAGGAACTCAAAGGAAGTGCCCAGTTTTGTCTGTTGGAGTTTCAGTTTAGATCTGGCAGTGAAGGGAAGAAACCCTGTGCTCTTCAGTGCACAGTTTCAGTCAAAAAACGTGTGTAAGGCCCAGAGTTCGGTCTGCAGCTTGTGTAACTGCTTGTTAGACTGAATCCGTCCTGTGAAGAGAATCAAAGGATCTCTGAAGAGTAGAAACCAGGCTGACCCTGTAGAAGACTGGAGAAATTGTTGAATTGCACTCGGTCTGTCAGGAACTGAATCTGCTGTGTGTTCTCCGGGTATTGTGCAGTAATTGCGATCGGGATAGAGAAGCAGCCTGCCTGGTATAGTACTTTCTTTTTACCATATAAATGTGTGAAGAGTCTCGTGGAGCTCAAGAGTAGCCCTGCTGACGTTGAAGGACCCTATCTTGTTTGGAGGTCGTGAGTACTATTTCTGAGGTCGCCCCTGTTGAATTGCCACATTAAATCCAAATGGAATCACTGTACTGCTGACTGTTTAAACTAATTTTTCTTTTCACTGTGTGAAAGGGCCCCTACCAGCTGCCATTGTTGGACTAGCCACTAGGGCTTGGGTACCCAGGGACAGTAACTGGTAGGATAGGCCTATGCACAGAGCCATAGGTAGATAGTAAAGTGATAAGCTAATTAACCTGATTTCCCTGTCCTTGTTATATTCCCCTAAATAAATCAGAGCTGCTTGTTTCAGCAAAGTTATACTTCCTGAGGTATTTGTCTATGTTAAAGTACTGTACTGTGATTTTTGCACTGTATCTTATTTCACAGGGGCGGTCCCAGTGCGGAACTAGTCCTGAGGTGAGGTGTATACTGTGAAGGTAATTCTGATATATTGTGTGGGCCACTAGTGGGAAGAAAGGGGGGTTGCAGTGTCCCAGAGGGCTGTGACCAATTAAGTTTAACTATTGCAAACCCTGACCTCTGGGTGGAGGCACCCGCCATTGGATCCAGGCCCCTCAACCTGTTAGTGGCAAATCAGGCAGGGGTAGTAGCCCCTGGGATAGCGCCATCTAGGGGTTACATGTTGATAGGCAGTTTGGTCTCCTGTTGGGTCCATAGTCCCTGGTTTACGTGGTTATTGTAGGTTGCCCCCCAGCCCAGCAGACTCGCGTCTGTGATTATCACCTCTGGGGGTCCCTGTGTCAGAGATCTCCCTTTCTGGATACTGTGTTGCTGCATCCACCATTTGAGTGTGGCAATAACTGGGGGGGGGGAGTAATTTGAACTTGAAATTCTGTGTTGTCTGATCCCATGATTCTATGAGGTACCTCTGCAGGATAAACATGTGTAGGCTCGCCCATGGGACCACATCTGTGAGGGCAGCCATGACTCCCAGAATCTGGAGATAGTCCCATACCTCTTCGTTTGGTCTGCTGATTAGTCCCGAGGCCAATCTGTGGATGCTGATTGATTTTTCCGCTGTTGGTGTCACCTTGATGTTTGTTGTGTCTATCGCTGCACCTAGGTGACTGATTGTTTGTGACGGCGTTAGTTGGCTTTTGGCTGTGTTTATTTTCCAGCCGTGGTAGAGAAGGCATTCTATAGCTAACTGCATGCTGTGCCATGCTCTGTCCGCCATCCTGGCTCTTATTAGTCAGTCATCCAGGTATGGGATGACGTGCACCCCTAGCTTTCTCAGGTGTGCCGCGAGGACCACCAGTGTCTTGGTGAATACTGGGGGTGCTGATACCAGGCCAAATGGTAGGCAGGTGTACTGAAAATGTTGGCCTTGGATGTTGAACCGGAGGTAGCGGTGATGTGAGGGTCTGATGGGGATATGGAGGTAGGCATCCTTGAGGTCTATCGAGGTCAGAAAATCCCCCGGTTGTATGGCCAAAAGTGTTGATTGCAGGGATTCCATTTAGAATTTTTTGTATGTCACATACTGGTTCAGGTACTTCAGGTTCAGCACAGGTCGCATGCTGCCCATCTTCTTGGGCACAACAAAGAAGGAGGAGTAGATTCCAGTGTCCCTTTCCCCTGTGATAGCCCCATTGTTGAGTAAGTCCCGTTCTGCCTCCTGTATTGCTCGTGCCTTGATTTGGCAGTTTGGGAGGGTCGAAGGAAGGGGTCTATGCTGAGATGGGGTAGTGCTGAATTCTATCATGTAGTCCCTTGTCATCACTTGTAGTACCCATTTGTCCTACGTAGTGTGGGCCCATAGTTGTACATACTGCTGGAGTCTCCTTGCTAATGGTGGGTCTGCACGGGCCCACGCACCTTTCTTGTGGTCTGAAGTTTGGTTTACGGCCTCTGTTGGAGTAGTTGCCTCGTGTTGCCTTTGGGTTTGTTATTGTAGGCTCTGTGCTGGAAACAGGGTCTTTGGTTCCAGTGTCTGGCGGGCAGAGGGTTATAGGACTGTGTCTTGGGTATGAAGAATTTACTTTTGGAACGAAAGGATTTGTCCAAGGGTAGGTAGACGTCCTTGTCTCCTTGCGCTTGTTTTCTGCCTCTGTGTTTGAGGTATGGAGTCAGCCCTTCCCTGAACAGTGTACCTTCTTTGAAGGGGAGTTTCATTAGTGCATTCTTGGATTCATTGTCTGCTTGCCAAAGCTTAAGCCACAGTGCCCTCCTTGCCCTGTTGGCAAGCACCGTCATTCTGGTGCTGAACTTAAGAATGTCTGAGGAGGCATCCATAATGTATTTAACTGCCTGTATGGTGCACTCTGCTGCGTAGGCCTGTGGGGAGTCCTCAGGAATGTTTTCAGTGAGGATGTTTAGCCACCTGTACAGTGCTCTGGAAGTGAACCACACCGCTGTGTCTGCCGAGCGGAGCATACCAGAGGCCTCGTGAATTTTGCGAAGATGCTCCTCGATCTTTTTGTCCATTGGGTCTTTGAGGGCTGCCGTGCTTTCTATTGGTATGGTGGTATGTTTAGAGAGCTCGGACACGGGTTGGTTCGCCTTGGGAGCCTTCCCCCAGAGATCACTTCTGTCTTGGGCTATGGGGTACCACTTGGCCACCATGCTCTGCTCAGGGAGTCTGGGTGGCTCAGTGGCCTCATGTTCCTTTGTAAGGATTGTATCTATGGTTTTGCAGGAGGGGAAATTGATTCTTTCCTCTGGTTCACCCATCGAAAGAAGTGGGTCCTCCAAGGTGGATGGTTGTTCTGGCTGTTGGTATATTTTTAGAGCCGCCCGTACTATTGTGATGAGTTCATCAATATTGTCGCCGTGGCACATCCTGGTGGATTTGTCAGAGGTAGCCTCCTCCTGATCCGCCAAGGCTTCCATTGTTGTGCTGTCCATGTCCCTTCTCAGCCATTTGCTTAGGAGTTCCTCGGGGGGTTTTGGAGTGCCCGTGGGTGGCAGCGGGGCACCTGCTTTCAAGGATTCGAGAAGTTGGAAGAGGAGTTGTACCTGATTGGTGTCCAATGAGATAAGTGCCATTGAGGGCAGGGTGAATTCGGTAGTGGATCCGTTTTCTTCCGCATCCAGCATACCCCATGGGGGGGGGATGAGGGTGCAGACTGAGCATGTCATGTCATCCTCCTCAAGTGCCGTGAAGTTTGCCCACATTCATTGCATTTTGTCATGGTAACACTTGGTTGTGGAGATTAAGAAAAAATTGTATCATATAGGGGTCCGTGCAGTTCAGCAGGCCACATAGTAAACAGTTTCCTTCATTTACTGGAGAGAAAAGTGAAGATAATGTTGCCTGTCCCTATAGATGTGGCTAGGGAACCTCCCCAGAAAAAACAAAGGAAGGCCCCAGGCAAGATGGCAGTGGTGAAATCTTGAGGGAACCACCAAGATTTGGGAGTCCTATATACTTCTGCAGTCATAGGCAATATGGTGCCAAAATCTCGTGGGAACATGCATGAGATTTGCAGAGCCGTGATTGTGTTGGTGCCTGTAGCCCTTGCAAGAGTTGCGGGGCATCATGCAGCTTGCTGGGCATGAAGGAGACCCAGAACATACAGTATATCGCAGTCACCTGCCCTCATTTTTCGCCCTAGACCTGGGACTTTAAGCAGCCCTTCTGACTCCATTTCTTTACTAATCCTTCCCCCCTTTACAAGTTTAAACCCCACTTCTCATTTATGACTCCAGCAAGATTTAGTTTTAAGAACTCCTTCCCCTGTAGGTTAAGATGTATCCTATCCCTAGCATATAACCCCTTACCATCCTGTGTGTCCCCCCAGTCCCCCACCAGCCTATACCCTTCTGCCCTGCACCAGACCCTGAGCCACTGGTTCACACCTCTGAGTTTGTGCTTGGTCTCCCCGGATGCCCTAGGTACTGGCAGAATTTCCGAGAAGGAAATTGAACTTCCTATAGAGTGGCAGACTCTGGCCAGTTCCCGAAACCTCGCCTGGATTTCCAGATCGCTGTTCCCCTCCAAATCATTTGTGCCCAGATATACTAGGAAATTTGGGGATCCCCGCATTCCAATGCTAATGAGTATAGCTGGAATTTTGCCTCAGGAACGATAGGCCTGGATACATTTAACCTGATCGGGCTGCTTTTTTCCATCCCTGCGTCTCTCCCACTGGATGCCCCTGGTCATGGAGTCTTCCAGTAGGATCACCTTCACCCCCCCCAACTTACTGGCCCTTTTGATCCCTTCCAGGCTATTTCTTCTTTCATCGACCTCCAGTACTCCTCCCACCCTCTTTAGTCCGGGGTTCACTAGTCTGTGCGTGTCCTACCATGCTCTTTCTTCTCCTTGCGGCTCCCAGTTTACTCCTCACCCCCCAACCTCCTGGGAGGCACTGATGGGCACCCCCGATCCCCCCCGGGCTCCCTTTTTGGGCCTGAACCACAGGTCCCTGCCCAGATGCCCTTCTACTGCTCCCCCGCCTCCAAACCCCTCTGGTCTTGTCTCCCATCCGTCTGGCATATTTTTCCCTACCTTCCCTTCCTCACCCCTTCCTCATCAGATTTCTCCGGCCCGACGCTGGCCTTTCTAGAATACCTCCTACTACGCCCCTGTCCTTGGCTAACTTCCCCAGCCTGAGTGCTTGCCTGACCCCAGTTCTTCCCCCTCCCCCTCTGTCCTCATCACCTCCCCTGCCCCCTTCCCCCTGGTTTGCTTGTCACACCCTCACTGCCTGCCCCGCTCCTGTTCCACAACCTCCTACCCCACCCCAGCTTGCTGACCAAACCTCTCTGTCTGCCTGATCCCCCCCTCCTTCCAGCCTCTTCCACCTCCTCTCCTGGGTACAGCATGGTGTATCTATTGCTAAGTGTTATGCCTACCCCAGGCTCGTTTTCTTCCACCCCCCAGTGAAGTGTTTTCCATCCGTTGCTTGTATTGCGCCCTACCCCTCCGGAGTTTCCATAGGGACCATTTCTACCTGTTCCCTGGGGTATGCTGTGGTGGCCGCGCCTCCTTCCATGGGACCATTTCCACTCCTTTCCTCCCCCTTCCTCCCCCTTCCTCCCCCCTCATGCCTTCCAGCTCTCTTCTGATCCCCTGAACCTCCTCCCTAAGTCCTGCCAGCTGAAAACACACTGGACACCCTCTGAACCTCTATGCCCAACTTAAGATTATTGCTACCCTGCACCCTGTACACCCAATCACTCTGCCAAAAATGCCCGCTGTGGCTAGCCCCAAATCCACCCTCATTTTGGTGTGAGCAGTACGAACTGCTTGCAGAACCAATTCAGTTTTTGCCCACCCCACGAAGATCAGTAGCAATAAACAATTCAGCAGTTATCACAGTTTACAGTTATCATATCCCACAGCTGTATATAGCAGGTAGTCAGTGGTGCCCAAGCAGGCACAGCATACAGTTCCCCTTTCTGTTCAATCAGCCACAGTCCAGAACCAATTCAGTTTTGGCCCACCCCACAAAGATCAGTAGCAATAAACAATTCAGCAGTTATCTGATTCACAGTTATCATATCCTGCCAGCTGTATATAGCAGGTAGTCAGTGGTGCCCAAGCAGGCACAGCATACAGTCCCCCTTTCCTGCAATCAGCCACAGTCCAGAACCAATTCAGTTTTTGCCCACCTCACAAAGATCAGTAGCAATAAACAATTCAGCACAGTTATCACAGTTCACAGTTATCATATCCCACAGCTGTATATAGCAGGTTGTCAGTAGTGCCCAAGCAGACACAGCATACAGTCCCCTGTCCGTTCAATCAGCCATAATCCAAATCACCCTCTCTCAGCTTGCTCTTTACAGTTGGTCAGTGTTGCACACGCAGGCACGGTGTACAGCTCCCTTTTCCCCTAATCAGCAGCAGTCCAGGACATCCACTCACAGCTTGCCCTCCTCCAAGGCTCCACCCCCACCGACCATTTAATAGAGGTCGGGGACGGGGTGAGTGGTGTGGGACAAAGAACACCAGCAACAGCTCTGTTTAGTTGCGACTGGGCTCCTTTATAGCCCATTCGCACAGTCAAAGTTTGCGCACTTAGCACTGATTGGCCCCACCGCTCCTTGCTCCTGAGCGGCGGCGGCCCTCCGATCGCTCCCCCTCTGCCAGTGCAGCTCCTTTCCGACCCCCAGTCCTCAGGCCCCTTCTCCGACCACTGATGTGGTTGTGTCCTTTCCCGCTGCCAATGCGGCCCCGGAATTGCCTGCCCCGTCTCCCTACAGTGGCTCCAATAACACCAGCAACAGCTCTGTTTAGTTGCGACTGGGTTAATGACCTTTATAGCCCAGTTGCACAGTCAAAGTTTGCGCGTTTCGCACTGATTGGCCCACGCTCCTTGCTCCTGGCGGCCCCTCGATTGCTCCCCCTCCAATGATACGGCTTCTTTCGGTCCCTGGTCCTCAGGCCCCTTCTCTGATCACCGATGTGGTTGTGTCCTTTCCCACCAGCGATGCGGCCCCAGAATCGCCTGCCCCGTCTCCCCACAGTGGCTCCAAGAACACCAGCAACAGCTCTGTTTAGTTGCGACTGGGCTAATGGCCTTTATAGCCCAGTCGCACAGTCAAAGTTTGCACGCTTAGTGCTGATTGGCCCCGCTGCTCCTTGCTCCTGAGCGGCGGCGGCTCTCCAATCGCTCCCCCTCTGCCGATGCAGCTTCTTTTGACCCCTGGTCCTCAGGCCCCTTCTCTGACCACCGATGTGGTTGCGTCCTTTCCCGCCACCAATGTGGCCCCGGAATCGCCTGCCTCGTCTTCCAACGGCGGCTCCAAGAACACCAGCAACAGCTACAGAGCAGAAGTATTCGTTTAGTGCCTCTACCTGCTCTGCCCCTTTCTCCATCCACCCCCCATTCTTCTTAATCCTCAGCAGCTGATCATTGCTCTTTCTTCTCTGTCTGATGTAGTGGAAGAAGTCTTTTTCTCCACTTTTGATTCTCTGTGCCAGTCTCAACTCCCTGGATGCCTTAGCCACCCTGACCAGTCTGGTAACCTCCCTGGACTTCCCCATGTACGTACCCTTATCTTCACCCCTCCCTGATCTCCTGTACTTTCAAAATGCTGCCATCTTGGCCCTCACCCCTTCCATAACTATCCTGTGTTAGCCAACTGGGTTTCTTTGCCCTTCCCCATTTTGCTTTTCTTCCTAGTGTAAGACTCTATTGCCTCTGCCAGCCCTTCCTTTATAATGTCCCATTTCTGGTCTACATCCATGTGTGGTTGCATTCCTGCCAGGTTCCTGCCCAAAATTTCCCCCAACTTCTTAAAGTCCACCCCCCTAAACTCAATCACCCTTGTACCCGTGCCCCGGTTTCCCTCCCCATATTGAGCATGAACCACACCGAATAGTGGTCACTCCAGCGAGTGGTTCCTCCACTTCCAGATTCCTTACAGCTTTCCCGTTATCCAGTACAAGGTCCAGAGTCCTTTCTAATTGAGTCGGCCCCTGGACCAGCTGTGTCAGAAAGCTGTCTTGAAATGCTTTCCGCAGGACCACTCCCTTGCACTCGTGGTGGATGGGCTGCCCCACTCCACCCTCAGTAGGTTGAAGTCCCCCACCACTACTGTGCTTCCCTTCCTGCAGACCCTCCTAATTTGTCCAGTTAATTCCCTGTCCAGGTCAATCCCCTGAGCTGGTGGCTTGTACACCACCCCCATCCTCAGTGTCCTATTCTTTGCATCTTGGAACTGCTTCTGCCCTCCCCTCCTCCCCTTCCTCCCTTATGCACTTTATCCTCTCCCTTATATAGATCACCAACCTCCATTCCCTTAGCCCTATCCTTTCTGAAAAACCTGAACCCTGGAATCATCATATCCCAGTCCTGATGCTGGGTGGCCCATGTTTCCATGATGGCTGCAATGTCAACCCCCTCTACCACCAAGAGAGCCTGTAACTCTGCTATTCTAGTCCTTAGGCTTCTTGCTTTCAGTGAGACCACCTTCTAGCCTCTCCAGCCTGTCTCCTCCCCTTCCCTAACCCTGTTCTTCCCCCCCTTATCCCTCCCTGTGCCGCTTCCCCACTGCCTTTACTCATAACTAGGGTGGTGAGCTCACTAGGCTCCCCTTTCTGGACCCTTTTTGAGCGTATTAACCAATGTCATGAGTGTGCCGGTGAGAAGACAAGACATGGATGCCAAATAATGACATCTGTGGTTCATCTGTACCATGGTCATTACCAAGGTACATCCAAATTAACATTAAATATGGAATGTCTTAAAGGGGCACTGTCAGCTTTATAGAGTAATTTCTGGTCATGTGTGACTAGTTTGCCTCTTGCATTAAAATTAACAAAGTAACTGCTGTGTATTATATACTGTTTCTTTTAGGGATATCTACTGTATGGTAAAGCAGGGTTTACTGTGTTGCATTGCAGACTGCCATATTCCCAGTGAACTACATTGCCCAAAATGCCATGTATGGCTCAGTGAGATGATGTCATAGTAGAGACTGGTGTGCGTGAGAGAGAGAGAGAGAGAATAAAGAGGAAATAGTGGAAAGTTGCAATCCATGCTGTCTGTTGTTTTGTATTCCTTCCAGTAAACACATTACAGTTTCTGGCAACAGGAGGTGATGTTTTCTTGGAAAGTATACTTGTCAAAAAGGGAACAGGACACTATACCACCATGGTTCAGATTGGAAGAATTTCAGAGTTTGATGATGAGAAAAAAGAAGATTTTGATTCCTGTCTGGAGCGGTTTGAAATGTGGATGGATTCAAATAACATAGTCGTGGAAACACAATTATGTGTTTTCCTGTCTCTAATTGGACCCCAAGCTTATGGGCTACTTAAAAACTTAAACAGCTCCAGAAAAAAACAAAAGATGAACCCTATTTGCAGCTTGCTCACTCTAAGAGGACATTATAAGCCAAAACCACTGATAATTGCAGAGTACTTCTAGCTTCATCATGGGGATCTAAAAGATGGTGAAACAATAGCTGATATATTGTAGCCTTAAAGGGCCACTGCCACCCAACCCCACCCCCTCTGGCCTCAAACTGTCCCTAATTAAAAAAAACACACTTTATAATTGTTTACATTCTGTATCATGTGCTGATGTAGCTAGTAGTTTGATTCTGGGGCTTTTTTTTCTTTTTAAAAGTGAAAAACAGACTGCCCACTATACTGGTGTTACCACACCAAAATGTGTTTGTTTACATTCCTTAATCAACTCCCACTGCATCTTTCTTGGACTCAGGAACACCCCAACACAGTATAGCCACTCCAGATGCAGTGGGAGGAGAGGAGACTACTGCATCATGAGTGGCTGCTATTTTTGGGAGTGTTCCTGATGCCCATTAAGTATGCAATAAAAGTAGAACAAGAATTTCAAACAAAACAAGGTAGGGTATAAATACACCATTAGCACGCATTTCAGGTCTACTAAGAAAAGAGGCAGATTAAACAACCAGTAATACCAATGAATTTTAAAGAAGGTAACCAATCATTAAATATGTAAGTAATAATACCCGACAGGGTGGGCGTGATTGGGATATAACGGACCGTCCAGGGGCGTAACGAGGTCCAACGCCGCAGGCCTTATAGCCCCTGGAAGGTCCTTTATATCCCATAACGCCCACCCTGGACGATATTATTACACTTAGATAATGGGGTTACATTAGTTTTTTTTTTTAGTAATGTTTTTATTAAAAAAAAAAGAGTGCCAAATATTATTAAAAATAAAGAGAAATGTGGGCTTGTAAAATAGTCCCTTGCCACTAGAGGGTGCTGTTGTTTTTTTTTATACATAGGAAAGGAGGTGGCGTGGTGGGCAGAGTGAGTAAAATGGCACTGAGAATCGGAAGAGGCGCCAGCTACGATGGCATCTGTGCTGCAATAAAGTATTTTTTTTTAAGAGACAAAAAGCGGAGTTTGGTGTTTGTGGCTGAGCGTCGTCTGTGAGGCGAGCTGGGAATGGGTGAGTGGTAAGCAGTGCTGGTCGGTGGACTGCCCGAAATGCTGTTGAGGGTGAGAAAGTCGCAGAGCCGTGAGGGCAGGAACGTTTTGTAAAAAATACTTTTTGGTGCTGCGGTTTGTGTTGTAGGTGAGGGAGGCAAGTGAAATGAATGCCAAGTGGGTTATCTCGTGAGCCACTAAACTCGCAGTAGTAAAAAGAAATATGGTGCAGTTTGAGAATTGGAACTTGTTTTAGAGCAGGCTGTTGTTAAGAAATAACGGCCCGGGTGGTAGGGTGTTTAAACCAATCAGGAAGCGAGTTTTAGTTTCCACATTATCTAAGGGTTTTTAACTAGAAACAGTATGATGCCAAACATGTCCTTTTAAAGCCACATTCTTCAAACTGTGAGTCTGGATCTTTTCGGAGTGAAGCACTCAGGGACAGATTAATGTGTGGTTTGAAAGGCGAATCAGTACAAAAACGTCTTTTATTTGAAAAAGTCCTGAATTTCCAGTCTGCTTTAGAAATTGCTTTAGCCATTGAATTGGCCTAGACCCCGGAGTCAGTTGAATAACCAATTATGACTGACTTACAACACATTGTGACTGATTTTTTCAACTAGTTTAAAATTTAAGACTGTGACTCAGTAAAAAAAATCCAACCAATTTTTTCAACTTCTGCCATTGTGGAATTTTATTTATGTACTAGCAAGTTATACTTTTTAAGTACAATTAGCGGAAAAATGTATAATACATATCAATCAATATGTCTTTTTTAATTTTATAGTTTTGTATTCAAATCCCTATCATATCACATTTCCATAATCCAGGTGCTGTGATTTTAAGACAAGTGCAGTGCTATACAGGTTTAAGTATATTTAAACTACCAAAAAAGTGCTCACAAACCATAATATTTAAAATCTATTAATGTTACATTAACACAAACTGACCCAAGTTATGCCCATCCTTGGTGAGCTTCCTATTAGAAAACTATGAACTGCATGGTAAGTTTTAAATACAAACTTATACTTGCCACTGGTGAAGAACACATCCCCAGTGTTCCAGCAGGGAGGCTTCCCACAACAAGGCACAAGCACTAGGACAAGACACAAGACTAAATTACTTGTACCAAGGACTACTGACGTGTAGTAAAAGTGACTCTTTGGCACTGAAATGGACTAACCTAGTTTCTCATGTAGCCTACAGGTTTCCCTCTGTGCACTTCCAGTATTGCAGCACTGTATCAATATACATTATATTAGTAAAAAGGGATTCAGGTGGATTTTGGATCCTGTGTTAAAATGTTAAAAAATGCACTTGTTTCAGTGAATGGAATGAATACCTTAAACATGTTGACAGATGCAACTGACAAGAGGCCATACCCAGGACATCAAAAGCAGAGGTGGACAGAATTGTACAGGGTATCCGTAGTAAGAAAAAAAAGTTACAGGTAAACTGCACACAGACATATAGTACATACTTAAACACAAACAATTAAAAATAGAATAATGGATGGGTTACTGTTTATTACTGGTGAGTAATACCACTGAGAGTTTCCTGTGTCCAGAACCTCGAGATGGTATCACTCACCGATAATGAAAAGTAACTTGTTATTTTTTTTAATATATGGATCCGAGAAAAAATTTTTTGAGGCATTTTGTAACAGGGTGGTCAGCAGCTCCAGTGAAGGAATCTCACAGTCCTGGCCGACCACCTCATTGTCTCGCAAAGAGGTCCCCCCTCCTCTCCCTGAGTGGGGATATAGCTCGAAAGTGTTTGTTTTACATATCCTGGAGAGTCTTACCTTTTGTTTGTTTGGGTAATGCAGGGCAGCCACATAATTCCATTTTTTGAAGGAAACAAAGGGAATGTGGAGGATGCGATCAGGACTCGATGCACTCTCGCTAAGCGAGGGCCCACCGCCATATTTTTGAGACTGTTCAGCCTGCCCACTGACAAACACAGCCAATCACATGACGTGTAGAGGACGCATTGTTTTGATTGCCTTTGGATGGCATTGCCTGCTGAGGAGACTAGTGCGCTTGCGTTCTTCAGTTTTACTGATAATAGTATAGTTCAGAGCGCCGAACGACAGTATTACGGGCTCTGAACTATACTATTATCAGTCTGCATCAGTGGTATTATCACTTTAGGAGCAGTGATATTAGATTTTTTTTGCATGCTTTATGATTGTATTATTTTTGAAATCCATGTATTAAAACAGAAGCATAGGACACTTTAACTCCTGCTGAATACATTAAACAAAAAGAATTCCAATGGGCCCAAGGGACCTAGTCAAACGAAACAACAGATATAAAATTAAATGTTATGTAATGGGGTGTGCAACACGTGTTCCCCCAATTTTATGTTGCTGTTAGCTGAAATCCTAATAACTGAACTAGAAAATGTGAGTGGTGAATTAAAGTGATCATAGAGAACAACAAATGCAGCCAGTCAGGATTTTTTTAAATAAAATTAATAAAGACCTGGAAGACTATGAAGATAATAATATCATTAATCAAAAACTAAGAAATTTTAGAAAGGAATTTGGAAAGGATGTGAATGATTATAAAGACAAAAAAGTATATTCATTCATAGAAAATCCAGAATACATACATACAAATGGTAGTCAAGAAAGTGACAGGCACAACGCAGCATCCAACATCTCACAAATCTAACCATTACTTTTTAACTTGGAGCTTGCTTTTCCTATGAATAAATGGGAAAGCGGCAATATAATTAGTGTTTAATAGAAGAAGCAATAAATGATTGTGCTGGTGAAGATGAAGAAGTGGGAGTGTGAAATAAATGGTACAAAGAATCAGTTATTTAAAGCAGAAACATCTCTAGTGAGTAGGCAATTGAACATTGCAACTTGCAGCTAGGTACCACAATCTAACATTAAAAAGCAAATATTACCTCCTGTAAACTCCAGGCTCTGACTTTCTCGACTTTCCTTCTGGTCTATTGTGTTCCTTAAGTTCTCAGTCTGGCTGCCGAATGCCGCCGCAGTGCTGCCCGCCCCGCAGCCTGTCTGTGTCCACCCAGCCTGGTCCCATCCATTCCTAGCTCAAGGGTGTGCCCAGACTTCTCCTGTGTATGCCATGGCCGGCTGGTTGCATTGTTGTTTGGCCAGTTAGTTTAGCTTCTGCAGTTTTTCCAGCTGTTTTGTCCTGTCCTAGTATGTTACTGCCATACTATGGCCTGCTGACTGCCTGACTACACGGTGTTCGACGAGTCATAGACGACTCCTTTCCCTTACTTGCTGCACACACATCTGCTCAGCTCTTTGGGTCTCTGTTGTCCAGCCTGCGGCCACAGCACTGATGAATGATGATGAATCTGAGTCAGAGGAAGTCTGTCACTCCCTACCCTGGGCCTACCCTAACCTCTCTGAGTCCAGGACCGGGCCCACAGCCCGCACCCCTCCATTCACTCTCCGCTTTCTCAGTGCTGCCTGGGTTTCTCTCATCTCCTCTGCGTCTCTCACTCTCAAGTCTCTACACACCAACCGGATAGTCATGCAGACGTGCACCGAAAAGGCCGCAAAAGAAACTTTTAACAAAAATTGTATCCCGAGCACTCCTAGAGACGTCTCTTCTCAAATAAACTTTGCTGGCCAAGAACTGTTGTTTCCCTCACCTCATGGCTCGCGGCAGCAGCGCACACAACTCCTGACTCCTCCCTATCTCTCACTACTCATTAGAGGATTGGAGGCTTGGCAACAAGGAGCCAAGGGTACAGATTTAATTGGCTGAATTGAAGACAGTAAGTACACTCCCACAAAATAAAAAAAATTGGGTTGAGGGTTTTGATGGACTGAGATTCCAAGTATGCTAACAGTCAGGCAAGCCTTAAAATCGTCGACTTCAGGTGAATGCAACTCCATTTAATTATGGCTGCAATTTAAGGCAATTGCAACTAATTGCAACTGCATTAAATTGCAGCCCATGATTCCGACTGCTGACGGCGGTTCCGGGGTCTAAATTGGCCTCAGGAATACACAGGAGCGGGCAGGGAGGATAGCTTTCAGCCTTGTGGTGTACATAAAATGTACTGATATACTTTTAATAAATTTTATTGACAAAAAAAATAAACAGTCTTACAGTAGTAAATATATTGAAAAAGGAGGGATGTCCAAAATAATTCAGGATGAAGAATACAAACATGGGAAGTCAGCAAGCTTGCTATAGGTGTGGCCAGACACATTCATCTAGCATCTGTAAATTTAAAAATAAAAAAAATGCCACCAGTGTCTCAAAATGGGGCGTATTGCACTCAGCTGTGAATTCGGGAGGGCACCAGTTGTAGCACTCTGTGTATAGGAGAGTTTGGAGATAAGCAGCTGTGCTGAAAATGCTGTTTAGGGTGATGTTGCTCAGATAGTGCTTTTGTGGATACCACCATGATCTGTCAGATAGTGTTGGTATCCTGACTTGGATCCTACCAGATATCCTGCCAAAGGCAGATGCAGGGTCCAGGGTCAGATAGTAATGGATCCTAGTTAGGATCCAAGTATCCTGGTTAGGATCCATGGATCCTAGGTCAGATAGTTAGGATCTGGGGCAAGATAGTGATGGTTAGGATTCAGGTATCCTAGTTAGGATGTTAGGATCCGGGGCCAGATAGTGATGGATCCTGGTTAGGATCCAGGTATCCTAGTTAGGATCCGCGGATCCTAGGGCAGATATTTAGGATCCGGGGCCAGATAGTGATGGGTCCTAGTTAGGATCCAGGTATCCTAGTTGGTCGGATCCATGGTCAGATAGCACTACTCTCCTACCACAGCAACTAGCTAGCCAAATGGGAGGTATCTGTTCATATCCTAATTTCAAGGATACTATCTGAGCAACACTAGTTTAGGGCTATTTACAGTGTACACAGCAAGTGAAGGTGAAAAACTGATAAACATTAAAATGCACTTAGACGGTACACCTGTGCATATGCAGCTGGACACTGGAGCAACAGTAACAATAGTTCCAGAGACAGTCTACAAATAAAATTGAAAATTTGGACAGTACCTCGCTAGGGTTGCCACCTACCCATTTTTTTACTGGATGGTCTGATTTTCTGCTGTGCTCTCTGGTCATTCAGTTTTCCTGCCTCTTACCCCGGTTTTGTTGGTGGTTGCACTCAGTGCTGGGGTGTGAGTGAGTGAGTCACAGCTGCAGCAACCACACAACCAAATCCGCATGGCAGCAGCCCCAACTCCTGAACTAATCAAGCAAGCAGCTGCAGAGTACTGAGACCCCAGACCACGTAGAAACACCTTCAAAGTCTGCAAACAAAAAAAAGAAATCTGTTGAAAATCAAACCGCAGCAATGCTACTAGGGGTCACTAAGTCCAGATACTCAGTCACACACCTCCCAAGTCCCACGCCGCCAGCTGGATCATTGGACAGCAGTGGTAGCAGGCAGCAAAGTGCACACAGGTCGAGCGAGCTTGGCTCACCATCACACGATGAGGGGTAGGCAGGTAGCAGCAGGCGGTGGGGGTTGAATATGAGGCCGTGTCTCAGCTCTTAGCAGCCATTCCAGCGACAGCATTGGGTCCGTGTGTCTCCTCCACTGCTCCCTCCCAGTCGAACAGGGTCCCAATCCAGCGTTCCTAATCTGCAGCAACCATAGCAGCACAAAGTAACCACCAGTCCTCATGAAACTACTTTCTCCTACTGGCATGGTAATTTAAAGATGTGTTTGGTCAAGACATTTAAAGAAATACATCCATACCAGTCTGGGTGTCTCTTGCACTCCTTCCTTCTGTATTCTACCACCAGAATGGAGTTGACTCAGCCTCTCAGCAGTACAAGGAGGCAAAATGAGTGGCAGCAGCCAGGTAGGCATTCAGGAAATTCAGAATCCAGGGCAGGAAATAAATTACGTTTAAAACTGCCTCCCCTCCCGAGTCGCTCCCTATCCCAGTCCTTGAACACAGTATGCTTGACTGTACACTTGCTTCTGAGCTGGCTCTTCTTGTTACAAGCTGTATCTTAAAGTCAGACACTAGCTAGTACAGTCATAGTCAATAATGACCAGAGAATTTCATAGTGGTCAGTTGTGTGGCTGTGGTCTAGGCTTGATTGTGACTGATCCTATAATTAAGGACCAGTCACATCACCTAGTTTATGCAAAGTCTGTACTGGGAAAAGCAAAAAGAATAGAAGGCATCCCTGCTGCTTCCCTATAAAAATAGGGGCTACAGCCTATGCCATCTATCGTTCAGAGGAAGGAAGACTTGGTTCCCATACATGACCCATCTGGGCACCAAGAGACCTAGCAAGACTTTCACAGGCTCGGAGAACATTTCATTGGAGGAGCTCCAGCCAGCCCTATAGTACAGATGTAACCCCCAAGTGGTGCTGACCCAAGGGCTACTACCCCTGCCTGCTTGACTACTGACAGGTTGAGGGGCCTAGGTTCTATGGCGGGTGCCTCCAGCCAGAGGTCAGGGTTTGTAGTGGTTAGACTAGCTTGGTTACAGCCCTCTGGGACACTGAGACTCCCTTTTATTCCCTCTGGTGGCTCACACAGTACACAGGAGTTACAGCCCCAATACCCTACGTATACACACTATTCATTAATAAAGTACCACTTACCCTTGAGACTGATTCTGCAGCACGTCTCTGAGGACCCCCTGTAAAATACGGTTAAACAACATATACAGCAAAATACAATACTGTTTTCATAAGTACCAACACCACAGACACTATATAGTATAACAACAACAAATCTGATTTATTTAGGGGACAGTAACACGGGAGGGGGCAATCAGGTTAATTGGCAGAATTAAATCACAGTACTGTGCACACATACAGGGTCTGAAAAGTCACACTCTGGGTACCCAGGTTGGGGGGGGGGGGCCTAGCCAGGCCAGTTGCCCGGGGTTGGCCAGCAGGTGCAGATGGACAGGGCCCTGTAGAAGAAAATATATGCGCAACACACAATTATAATCTGGAGACGGATGGCTCAGTCCATGAAGAAGTGAAACAACAACAATTAGATGGCACACTTGTAATTGAAAACAGGCTGCAGGGGAATACCCTGATTTGTACTCACAATACCCAAGCTGAGAACAGGATGGTGGATGATCTTCTGGGTTGCCAGAACAACAGGGCATGGAGACAAGGTCCTTGTGACTGAACCCCACTGCAGTAGATAGCAAACGGATTTAGTCCGAGACAAGCTGGGGTTTGCTTCCAGCTTCAACACACAGCACACAGCACAGGGGATTGGAAATAGCGATTCCCCAGAAGCAATACGCACATTCATATGTAAAAGGAAAGTACTATACCAGGCAGGCTGCTCCTAGATCCCAATCGCAATTACTGCAAAATACCCGGGAGCACACACAGTAGCTTCAGTTCCTGACAGACCAAGCGTGATTCAGCAATTTCTCCAGTCTTCTATGGGGTGAGCCTGGTTTCCACTCTTTAGACTTCCTTCTTTCTCCTCACAAATCGGATTCAGTTCAAACTGGCACTTACAACGGCTACAGACCGAATCTCAGGGCCTCACATGCGCTTCCCACGTGAAACTATACACCGCAGAAGCACAGAGATCCTTCTCTCTTCACTGTCACATCTAATCTGATGTTTCCAGTCACAGAGTAGGGCATTTCCTTTAGCTCCACACCATTCTGTTGGCTGGTTCGACTGTCACTCATAATGAGACTCCCTCTGTTGGTGAAAAAAGGTGCCAAAGTCAAAACTACATTTCCCAGAGTCACTGCCCATACAATCCCCTTGTGGCTGGCTCAAAATTGAGAGTACAAGTTCCGATTCGTCCACAGGCTCCATTTTAAGGAACCCCTCCCCATTGATTGGTCCACTGCAGCAGTTCCGGACCAAAATGAAAGAGCTACACTGAAACAGTTCATGCTGAAATGAAGACAGGTTGGACAAACTACATTTTCTCAGTCTCTCCAAATGATTTCTGGCAAATAGTTATATCTTTCAACAAGGCTCCCTCTGCACATGTAGCGACAGCAGAAACGGAACGACTTGACAGAAGCTCGAGCGGGATTCGAGCATTAAATACACAGTCCCCCCACACAAACTAATTAAGTCTGCAAGCAGACAGCTCTTAAAGACACAGTACGTGGAGGCTCAAGTAGCACTCACTTGGAACCACATTTAAACAGCTTAAACGCAGAACACCACCCAGACTTGGAGCATTCAGGCAAGCTCCTGGAAGACTTTTGGGAACCCCCATTTGCAGGGGGGGTTACACCCTTCCTGGCCTGGAAAAACCTGGCATCCGCGTCAAGTAAGTACCCCCATAAGTTTCAATGTAACCCCTAGATGGCGCTATCCCAGGGGCTACTACCCCTGCCTGATTTGCCACTAACAGGTTGAGGGGCCTGGATCCAATGGCGGGTGCCTCCACCCAGAGGTCAGGGTTTGCAATAGTTAAACTAACTTGGTCACAGCCCTCTGGGACACTGCAACCCCCCTTTCTTCCCACTAGTGGCCCACACAATATATCAGAATTACCTTCACAGTATACACTTACCCCCAGGTCTGGTTCGGCACTGGGACCTCCTGTGAAATGAGATACAGTGCAACAATCACAGTACAGTACTTTAACATAGACAAATACCTCAGAGGCAGTATAACTTTGCTGAAACAAGCAGCTCTGATTTATTTAGGGGATATAACAAGGACAGGGGAAATCAGGTTAATTAGCTTATCACTCTAATAATCTACCTATGGCTCTGTGCACAGGCCTATCCCTATCAGTTACTGTCCTGGGTACCCAAGCCCTAGTGGCTAGTCCAAACCGTGGCAGCTGGTAGGGCCCTTTCACACAGAGAAAAGGAGAATTAAACAGTCAGCAGTACAGTAATTCCATTTGGATTTAATGTGGCAATTCAACAGGAGGCGACCCTGAATTAGTACTCACGACCTCCAAATAAGATAGAGTCCTTCAATGTCAGCAGGGCTCACTTGAGGTACACAAACCTCTTACACATCCATATAAAGAAAGCACTATACCAGGCAGGCTGCATCTGCATCCCAATGCAATTACTGCACAATACCGGAGAACACACAGCAGATTCAGTTCCTGACAGACCGAATGCAATTTTCAGCAATTCCTCCAGTCTTCTACAGGGTGAGCCTGGTTCTCTCTTCAGAGATCCTTTGATTCTTTTCACAGGACGATTCAGTCCTAACAAGCTGTTACACAAGCTGCAGACGGAACTCTGGGCCTTACACGCTTTTTGACTAAAACTGCACACTGAAAAGCACAGGGCTCCTTCCTTCTTCACTGCCAAAGCTCAACTGAAACTCCAACCGACAAAACCGGGCACTTCCTTTGAGTTCCTCCCAGTTCTTGACTGGATTGGCTGTCACTCACAATAGACTGCTGCTGTTGGGCCAAAAGGCACTGAAGTCTAAACTACATCTCCCAGAGTCACTGCCCATACAATCCTCTTGTGGCTGGCTCAGATTATGAGTCAAGTTCTGATTCGTCCAAGGCACCATTTTAGAGCTAGCTTACCCCACACTGATTGGTCCAGTTCAGCAGTTCAAAACTAGAATGGGGAACTAGCAGACACAGTTCTGACTGCAAAGAAAGCAGGTTAGACAAACTGTAATTTCATTATTACTCTAAATAATTTCTGGCAAACAGTTACATCTTTCAGATAGGTTCCTTTGCACTCCTACTGACTGCAAAATGAAGTGAATTGGCAGCAGCTTGAGTGGTACTCAGAGAAGCACACAGTCCCCCCATACAAACTAATTATGTCTGCAAGCAGACAGCTCTTAAAGAGACAGCACCAGAGGCTCTAAAAACACTCACTGATAAATGGCTTAAATGCCAAACACCATTCAGGCTTGGAGCATTCAAGCAAGCTCCTGGAAGTCTTTTGGGAACCCCCATTTGCAGGGGGGTTACATCAATATAACCATATGCATTTACATCAGTAACACATTAGGTTTATACATGTAATCATCAGTCAACATATCACCTTACCAGAAACACATTTCTGAAACTTTTCAGTACATCACTTTTTACACAGTATTATACACACATTGTACCGTAACTGAGGTTATTACCTCCTGTACATGAAACTTGAAAAGAGGGGGCTCCTCCCTAACAGCTACCTTGGGGCTGGATGGGGCAGGAGCACCATACCTAGAGGGCAACACAAGTAACTTTGAGTTAGCACTGATGTTCAGTTTGGGCAATGAGCTCGGGGACACATACACTCCTTTATGGACAACACTGAGAGGCAAGTCCACAGGTCTGCCAGGGGATTCATAGCTTAAGTGTTTCACAGGGCTTCACAGCTCGACCAGTCCTTCTAGGGGGAACCGTTATAGTCGCTGTGTTTTTATCCCCACTTTCAGCAGTGTCTTCACTTGTCAGGGGAACTTCCATTGGGGTAGAGAGGCTAGAACTGGGGACACTCTCAGCTCCAGGAGTTGCAATCTCTGAGTCCACAACACTTGGCTCACATGGAGAGTTTTCTGATACTGGCAGTGAACTGTCAGGCCACTCCCCACACTCTTCTTCTTCTGGTATATCACCAGCTTGTCCCAGTCCATCATTTTCCTCCTTTGAAAGCTCAAACAGTTCAACCATGCACAATGATTCCATATCATCTGACTTGATGCTTTGCCCTTCACTTTCTGGAAGCATTGGCTCCAGGGACAAAGCTGGGGGCTTACACAGTCCAGAAGGCCCAGCTTCATCTCCGGGATTGACTAGGGGATTGCCCTGAAACAATTGACTCAGTTCGTAAGAAGGGTAGTATTTAAAGCCACACTCACTTTCCTCTGACATGGACTGACAGTCATGTTCAGCTGGAGCTTGTGGAGGGGAACACTTTAACTCAGCTTCTGTAGGTGCAGACCGTCTTGACTTTCGCTTAGCAGCAGTTCTAGTCACTGGTCCAGAGGGGGCATTTTCTGGGGGTTCAGACTCAATTAAGATTTGTCCAATGGGCAGTAAATGATTTCTATGCATTGTTTTCAAATTTTTTGAGTTATTCTCCAGCCTTACTTTGTACACAGGCAGATCATTTAGTTTGCCTACCACAATGTGGGGGAGATGGTGCCACCTATCAGCAATCTTGTGTTTGCCATGCAGTCCCAGATTTCTTAGCAACACCCAATCTCCCTCCTGGAGTTCCAGTGCTTTCACTTTTTTATCATACCTTTCCTTTTTGGCCAGATTTATTTTGGCAGCCATGGTTTGACCCAGTTGGTACGCACGATTTAGTTGGGCCTTTAGCTTTTGCACATACTGTAAATGGTTATCAGCTCGAACCCCATCAGGGGAAGCTCCAAAACAGAAATCTACCCGTAGTCGGGCTTCTCCTTCCAAACATCAGGTGATAGGGGGAGAACCCAGTGGCATCACTTTTGGTGCAGTTGTAGGCATGTGCCAGGGTGCTAATTTGTTGGCTCCATCTGGGCTTGTCCTTTGGGTGGAGGGTGCCTAGTATATCTAGCAAAGTGTGGTTGAAACGTTCAGGCTGTGGGTCCCCCGGGGTTGGTTAGGGGTGGTTCTGGACTTTTGCATTACCCACAGAGAAAGCATCTCTTTGATCAGACGACTCTCAAAGTCCCTCCCTTGATCAGAATGGATTCTTTGTGGCGCCCCATAGTGAACAAAAAAGTTTTCCATAAGTATTTCGGCCATAGTGGATGCCTTCTGGTCTTTGGTGGGGAAAGTCTGGGCATATCTTGTAAAATGGTCAGTGACCACCAGTGCTGATATTTCTTTGATCTGGCTCCAAACTCAGAAAGTCAATACAGACCAGCTCCATGGGGCACTGTGGTGATGTTAACTAGGGGGGCAGCCCTCTGGGGCAAAGCTTTCCTCTGTAAGCAGCGACTACAAGTTCTAATGTGTTGTTCAACATCAGCCCCCATCTTAGGCCAATAGAATCTGGATCTCACCAAGTCAAGTGTTCTGTCTATGCCAAGGTGCCCCATGTGGTTGTGTAGGGACCTCAGCACCAAGTCTCAAAAGGCAGTGGTCAAAACTAGCTGTTGTTTATCTATTTGTCCCCTCTCTGTCTACTGTTTCTCTGTATAACAGTTTATTAATCAGTTTCAACTTAGGACCTTCCTTGTATAACAATGCAGTTCTCAAATCAGTGGAGTATAACTTGGATACATCGTTCCCTGCATAGAGGACCTCTAGAGCTGATTTGATCAAGGGATCTCGGGATTGAGCCCGCTGAATACTGTCATTGTCCGGCTGAGGCAGTGCACCAATGTCTATTGCAGAAAAGTGGCAATAAGCAGTAGGTATGCAATTCTCAGAGGGTCCCAAACAATCCACCATAAAGTCCACTGCGTCTGTGGACATTTGTTCCTCCCTGTCAAACTTCTGGCAGAGTGCTCGAATATCAGGTTCTGACAGTCTGACCCAGTCATTCCGGGGAACAGGCCTCCGTGAGAGAGCATCAGCATCTATATAAATAAATAAATATGTGGTTCAGGCCTGCTCTGTATTCAACAGCATAGTCGTATGTAGATAATGCAGAAAGCCACCTATGGCCAGTAGCATCCAACTTAGCTGAAGTCTGCACATAGGTCAAAGGATTATTGTCAGTTTTTACTAGTGTCTTAGCCCCATACAAGTTCTCGTGGAATTGGTCAACAGTGGCCCACTTCAAAGTTAGGAACTCTAACTTATGTACAGGATAGTTCTTTTTGGATGGGGTCAGGCTTCTCCTGGCAAAGGTTACTGGTCTCAGGCCATTCTCGTGCTCCTGGTACACCACAGCCTCCAAACCTTGCAAACTAGCATCAGTGTGTAGGACATAGGGTTTTGCTGGATCTGCATAGGCCAGGACAGGAGTGTGGGTAAGTTGATATATAATCTCATGAAAAGCAGCTTCACAATCAGGTGTCCATCGTGCCCCAAAAACTTCATTAGGACGGAAATACACTCTCTCAGTCTCAGGGGGAGTTGACCTGTTGTATTTTTTGTGGGTAGGAGGGTACCCTTGAGTAAGATTAAGTAAAGGACGGATCACACTTGAATAGTCCTTGATGAAATGGCAATAGCAGCCGCAGAATCCCAGGAATCCTTGTAGCTCTCTTAGACTGTGGGGCTGTGACCAGGTGGTCAAGGCCTCAACTTTACGTGGGTCGGTCTCTATTCCCTCGATGGAGACTATATGCCCCACATACTTTACAGAGGTTTGGAAGAACTGACATTTATCAATGGACAGTTTCAGGCCAAAGTCTTCCAGTCAGTCCAACACCTTGAATAATCTGCTCTCATGTTCCTCCAGTGAGCTGCCAAACACAATAACATCATCTAGGTATACCAGGCACTCTAATAAGTTCATGTCCCCCACTACACACTCCATCAGTCGTTGGAAAGTGGCTGGGGCGCCTGAAATCACTTGAAGCATCCTCATGAATTCATAGACGTCAAGCGGACAGATAAAGGCGGTCTTCTCATGGTCTTCTGGGGCCATTGGGATCTGGTAGTACCCACTGCGAAGATCCAGCACAGAGAACCACTTACTACCATTCATGCAGTCCAAAGCATCCTGAATGCGGGGCATTGTACACTGATCAGGGATAGTCCGCCGGTTTAAAGTGCGATAATCCACGCACATCCTTACTGTCCCATTCTTTTTTCTCACTACCACGATAGGGGAAGCATATGGGCTTCTGGATTCTTGTATTACACCAGCAGCAAGCATCTCTTGCAGATGCCGTCTCACATCATCTATGTCAGCAGGGGGCAGGCATCGAGACCTCTCACGAAATGGCCTTCATCGTGCAGCCAGATGTGATGCTCTGCTCCTTGTACACATCCTACGTCCCATTCCATTAAAGAAAACACCTGGTGTCTCTGGGCAAGCTTTCTACTGATTCTCATCTTCCATTCAGCTGGCAACGGGGAGTCCCCAAAATCAAACAAGTCGGGCGTCACTCTGTCATTTTCCCCTGAACACTTGTTACTGGGTAGTACTGCAGTATCTGCACAATGTACATTAGCCAGGGTGCAACCTCTATTTACTCGAATCTCTCTCTATCAGACACATTATGAACTTGGACCATTACCCTTCTGGCATAAGCATGGGCTCTGACAGGCAAAATACTTGGCTTGACCATCAGTCCTTCTGGCAATTTCCCATCGCCTGGTGCATCCAGCATGAGGATTTTATTCTTGACATCCTTTCTGATACAGACTTCCCCCTGTAGGGTACGCTGGGCATTTGGTGCCAGGATCAGAGACTCAGGATCCTTCTTCCAGACAATTCCAACCGGTTCCTCTGGTTCCACTTTTTTAGCATCTCTCTGTGCCTCATAGGCCTTCTTGATCAAGGCTGGAATTCTTAAAGCTCTACTAGTCCTTGACCCCTGTTTTTCATAACACAGCTGCGGCAACCGTCCAAACCTATGCGCATTCGTCCCAATTAGTGGAGGAAACCCATCATACAGTCCAGTAGGGGGACATACTATGGCCAGGGTCTCTACTTGCTCTGCCACTCCAGCCACGGAGGTGGAAAAAGACAGTCAAATTCGGATATAGACAGAGTAGGGGTAGGCCTTCTCACTTAACCCCCAGACATGCGGGCCATCCAACGGTTGTTAGGGTACATCAGACAAATGCTTCTGATACCAGTCTTGGAACATAATTGCCACTTGGGAGTCACTGTCTAATACAGCTCTGGCAGACACTCCATTCACCTTTACAGTGGTCTCCATGGAGGGACCCACTATTCTGGACCAGTCTGGAGAGGCAGTAGCAGGGGCCTGGGTAACTGACCTTGCCGCAAAGGAACATGAGTTAGCATTTCTGAGACCCTCAATGGAATCATTTCGTGCACCTCTTAACCACTGATTTCTTCTCTGAAGCTCTCCCTGTAGCCTATATGCCAGTTTGTCTGGGTCTTTTGGGGACAGGCACTCTCTCTTCATGTGCCCATCCTTCCCACAATTATAGCAAAACATACTCTCTGGAGTTTGAGCTGGCCGAGGCATCACACTGGGGACCAGGTTGGGGGTACTATTAACTGGGAACCTTGGGGCCATCTCGGTCTGCGGCGTGATAAGCATTTGGCGGTATCTCGTCAAATTTCCCCACTTCCATGGTCAAGACATTGAGTTTTGAGCTGTTGTCAGCAGGAGATGCATGGGTGGGTACCCCAACCCCCACAGCAGATGCAGTCTGATGAGGGTCGGGGCCTGTACTTGCAGGAGCGGCCTTCATAAAGAAACTGTTTTTTATTTCCCTGAACTCTCTCAGCAGTTCACCCCATGGTGGCACACCCTTTTCCTTCTCAGAGCACTCATTAACTGCCAACCTCTGCCCCAGAACTTCACTTGACGGGTCACCCTCAGTCACTCGGGTCGTAGCAGCAGCTATTGGTGCAAGTCCCTCCTGGGGTCACCTTTTCTCAACCCCTCAAATTTCTCTCATTAGCTCATCATAGGAGGGTGGGAATTCCAGTCGATTGGCCAGGCGTAACTGAAGCAACAGCAGTTCTGAGAAGGGGGCAGACTTAAGGATCCTGTCCAGCCTGGTTCGTTCCAATTCAGTCGCTGGCAAACTACCCTTTCTGAGGCATTCTTGCATAAATTTTTCCAGCCGAGATACATACACAGACAACTCCCCTTGGTACTGTTGTGCATTTCTTACTCTCCACCACAGGTCCTCATCAGAATCTGGGCTCCCATACACATTCTCCAAGGCCTCAAGATAGTCCTGTGCAGTCGCTTCAGGGTTACTGGCCCATTTGGCATGGATGGTAGCCAGGGCAGGACCTCAGAGGCTCTCACTTAACCTCTTTCGCTTTTCTGCTTCTGAGCATTGCCATTCTAGCTCTTGAGGGGCAACATAGTCTATCTAGGTCTCCTAGTCATCCTCCCCTGGTGGGGTGGGGAGGGTGCCAGAGAAAATGTTCAACCTGCGGTAAAAGTCATGACTATTGTCAGGTACAGACATAGAGGCTAGCACTGGCACAGATGGAGGGGCAATAACGGGTGCTGGAGGGGGAGAGGGTGTTGGTGGAGGAACGTTCTCAGGTGGCAATAATAGTTTCTTTAAATCCTCCACAGTTTTCCCTTCCTCCAGCAACAATTTAACAAATTTCTCCTCAAAAGTTTTAGATGGGGGGGGCTTATCCCCCCTTGGGTCTTTACTGTCCTTAGTTATCACTCTCCAGGCAGTGAGGGCTCCCTCTGGGGTAATAGTCTGTGGCACTTTGGAGCTATCTATGGGGTCCTTATACTCTACTAGGGCCATGAAAGTATGGGTGAGCAGATCTGCATGTCGACCCACCACTACAGGGTTCTGTAAACCTTCCACCTTGGAAAGTACTGCTGTACAGTGTCCGTATTGATACCCAGGGGGATGTCCAGGATAAACATAGCATTTTGGGGGTCGATCTCCTCCCCAGTACACCACTCGCCTAGGTTCTATGGCTGGTGCCTCCACCCAGAGGTCAGGGTTTGTAGTGGTTTGACTAGCTTGGTCATAGACCTCTGGGACACTGAGACCCCCTTTTATTCCCTCTAGTGGCTCACACAGTACACAAGAGTTACAGGAGTCAAAGACAGTATTAAAAACTGATTAACAAAGGCTATTGTCACAAATGTTTTGGCACCTTATGCAGAGGAACTATTTTTGAATGAACTGGGAACATCATGTTCTAACCCCAGGGGTCCTTTAGCATCAGTAACTACATGCAGTAAGATGACTAGGTTCAACTGCCTTGGAGGTGGAGACTATGATAATGAACTAAGTGAATTAGCCAATTAGGAGAGAGCTTGAGGGTGTTCTGATATGAGCCTGCATAGAGGGCACCAGAATTTTTTTCTCCAACTGACTGAGAAACACTGCCGCTGAAGTGCTCTCTCTCTCTTCACGAGAAAACCACTTTTTTGGGCCCTTAATCTTTACTTTTGTGCTGAGATTGTGAGTATTTTCTTACTTTTGACTATTTTAGGGTTTTTTGTTTTTTTAGCATTTCCTGTTTGGTTCCCGGGAACCACGTTTTCCCCTGTCTTCCGTGGTTCCCCATATTTCCCTTTTTCTCTTTCTGAGTTAAAACTTTATCATGGTTACAGTTTTTTCAATGGTTCCTTAGTTATTTTTAATAATGGTTCCCTTTTTTTACCGGGAACCACTATTTACTTGCTTTCTTAGTGCTTTCACCAGCAGAAAACAGTAAGTTGTAACCCCTCTGTACAGACAGTTGGTGAGACCCCATCTGGAGTACTGCTTCCAGTTCTGGAGACCCCATCTCCACAAGGACATAGACAGGATAGAGGCAGTCCAGAGGAGGGCAACTAAAATGGTTCAGGGTCTGCAAGAGATGCCATATGAGGAGAGACTTAAGGAGCTTAATATGTATACCCTTGAGGAAAGGAGGGAGGGGGGACATGATAGAAACTTTTAGGTACCTTAGTGGAATCAACAAAGTCCAAGAGGGTAGCATCTTTCAGAAAAAGAGATGTGCAAGAACAAGGGGACACAATTTGAAGATGGGGGGCGGTTCAGGGGTAATGTGAGGAAGTATGTTTTTCACAGAGAGGGTGGTGGATGCATGGAACAGCCTTTCTGAGGAGGTTGTGGGGTCTAAAACTGTGAGAGAATTCAAGAACACATGGGACAGACATAAGGTAATTTTTGTGGGGGTAGGAAGAAATAGGCTGTTGGTTAACTAGGATCTATAGCTTATCCTGTAAGTAGGGGAAATGGGCAGACTGGGTGGGCCAAGCGGTCCTTATCTGCCGTCAAAGTCTATGTTTTTATGTTTCTTTGCTGTTTTTAATTGTGGTTCTTCGCTGCAAGTGAACCAACTGCTAATTTCAAATCTTCCCTATTGGGAACTGTTGTTTTCAGTGTTCTGATGGATTGGCATGTTAGAATAGCCTAAAAAGAAAACTGGACCCACAGGTTTTAAAAAGTGTGTGAAGTGCCACAGAATTGTGACTAAAGTTGATACCCATGGCCTGTGCTTACAGTGCTTAGGTCCAGCTCACTACTGTTCACTTTGTTCTAAGTTCTATTCAAAAACTCTTAGAAACAGGCCAAAAAGATTAAGAATGATGGCTGCCAAGGCTACCGATGAGGGTCCCTCTAAGATTAAGGGTGCTGATGAAGTACCTTCTAAACCTAAAAACACTGATAATAAAGGTGCTGATGAATCACCTTCTAAGCCTAAAAATAATAATAATAAAGGCGCTGATGAAGTGCCTTCTAAAGAAAAAAATGGCAGCAAAAGTGCTGATGAAGTGCCTAATAAGCCCAAGACTTCTAAGTGCACAGATGAAGTGCACAACTAAAAGAAAACCAGATCAGGTCACTGATGAAGTGTCTGCCAAGAAGCTTCATAAAGATATACATGCCACTGCCCCTCCCACTTCTAAGCATGGAGAGTTGTCAGTAGGCAAAAAGCACAAAGATGAAAAAAAAATATTGAGCCTCAGGGGAATAATCCCACAGATTTTCCAGGGGATTTACCCTCTGTTGAAGTAAAGGCTAAAGCCTGCCATCTATACCAAACTCTGCAGGGCATGGGGCCTATGTTTCAAACTCCGGCCACTGCTAGTCTGCCCCTCAGAGCAGTTCCCTCTGATGCAGGTGACATTCCTGGGGAGGATGATCATTATTATGGCCCAGATGATGAAGACACAGGGGAAAGCCCCTTAGAACCTGACGTTTCCCCTGATCCAAACTTTGGAGTTATCCCTCGTGATCAGGTGGATGCTTTCTCGATGCTAACTTTCTTGCAGCACATGGTGGACACTCTGGATCTCCCTTCCCAGGAGTCCACACAGGATGATGAGGAGGACGAGGATTGCAGAGACATGATGGGTCTCCCCCTCCAAAAAAGATTGTCCTCCCATTCCGGGAGCTTTTTTCAAGCTCCTGGAACGGAGCTCCATGCAAGTCTTCTGCCTGGTCCTGGATTTACCTTGCAAGGGACTTGAGCATTTCAAGTTCCCAGAACGGAGCTCCGTGCAAGTCTTGTGCTTGGTCCTGCATTTACCTCGCAAGGCACTCAGGCATTTCAAACTCCCGGAATGGAGCTCCATGCAAGTCTTCTGCCTGGCCCTGCATTTACCTCACAAAGTGACCTTACTACCTGCTTCCGACTGCAGCAGTTCCATGGACTGGGCTTTAAAATGTATCTACTGACTCTCTAAACTGCTCAACTACTTTAAAGCAATTTTACTCAACGTAGCACCAATGATTGTTTTTTGTTTGCTATGTGTACTGCCGGTTTACTAGCGTCTAGATGTGTACTTTAAGCGCATTACCATCAGCGCTCAGAACTGTTGTAGCATTAGCCAGTCCACTGTGTTGCTAGCTGTTTGTGAATTATTTTGTTAGGTGACTTTACCTTGATAGAGGAATTTACTTGCATTCAGGCTAGATGTTTGAATGACAGTCGAGATATTATGGGCGACGAATGTGCAGTGTGTCCTGCCCATCCCCCTTCAAAGTCTCTCACCCAGCTCCCACTGCATATTTAATGACCCCTTTGCTTAGCCCTAACCTATCCCACTGTTTTTGCTTTCCCTATGGGGACTCGGGCACTTCAAGCTCCTGGAATGGAGCTCCGTGCAAGTCTTCTGCCTGGCCCTCCATTTACCTCTCAAGGTGAGCTTACTAGCTGCTTCCAACTGCAGCAGTTCCCTGGACTGGGCTTTCCTGTCACTGCTGTGCAGTGACTGCCCCATCCACCTCCCACCCTGGCTTATCATTTCCTAAATAGATCACATCCTGTCATATGACCAGTCACAGGACCCCCTCTGCTAGTTTCCATCTCCCTACTTTTTAACTTGCAGGTTATGCAAGTCCACCATTAGGAGTCACTGTCATGTACCTCTTCTACGTCCCTTTCTTCCCTGATCCTAGTACCCACTCCTCCTCATCCAATCTTTTGTCCCTGCCTTGCTGACCTGTGTTCTTACTCCATCCCTCTCCTGTTCTACCTGGTCCACTGGAGTTTTGAACCTACAACCTTACGCTCCGGAGGCATCAGCACCACCACTGCACCACTGTAGCAGCCTCAGTTTGTTCTGATCTCCGTGGCACACTATTTCTTTTTTTTTTTGCTGCAGGCTGCTCCATATTCAGCTCCAGCTCCCAAGCGCCTGTCTCGCTCCCCTGTTGCCTTACCTCCACAGATACCCCTGGCTTACCCGCCAGGGTGGGACCACAGCACCGTATCAGGCCTGTCTACGACAGGAGAAGGTGTCAGCTACAGATATTGCCTCCCTGGCTTCTCCCTCCAGGGCGGGGTTCAGGGCCTGGCAATGCTGTAGAGCCGTGATTGGTTGGCGGAGAGGCAGGGAGCTATAGAGGCCAAGTGCTGGGTTGGGTGTCATGCTCAGCAGCTAATGATTTTTTCTTGAGCTACCCAAGGGGTGGGGATGTGCAGTGACTTCCAGAGTCCACCCCGTCCCTCTAGCGTACAGGTGCTGGTCACCTGTCCTCCGCCAGGGGTCCATTGAGCACTGTACACTCTACTCCTCCCTCCCCCGGAGAAGGAGAGCAGTCCATGGGACGCTCAGTCCTTCTCCCCCGGCCGGCCCTCCAACTCCCTGGGTCCATTCCCGAAACCGGGTCTTCAGTGTTGCAAGCAGAAATCCAACCTCTGTGCTAGCGGGCCAGCTGGCATCCTATTTCTGTCTCAGCATCCCCTTCTTCATCAGTCAACTCTTGAATACTCAAGTTACCTCCTTTCTCTACCCTCCGTCTCCACTACTTGTCACCCACTGGCCTCCTCCCCCTCCCATCACTCTGCACTCACAACATCCCAATGTGAACCCCTCTTGCCTCCCTCCCTCCTTGTTCTCCTTCTCCTCCCTCCCTGTACCCCACCTGTCTCTCCCTCCAAACTCCCACCTCCCCTGTCTCGGACATTCCACCCGCCTACTCCCACTATGGCCTATTTTCACCCCTGCACTCCATGTGACCCCCACCCCATCCACCCTGGGCTACTCAGCCACCCTCTCATGAACCTAGCATCCATCAACTCCTGCCCTGCCTACCCCCACTTGCACTCCCCCCAGCTGGTCCGCCGTATCAAACACAGAAGCCATGCCTCACCCCTTCACCTCTTGGTCCTCTTGTTGCTTGTAGCTGGGGACATCAAACCTAATCCTGGCCCCATTAGCCCTACCACCACCCCAATACAGACTCTTCCTAAGGGCCTGTGAATCTTTCACACCAATGTGCGCAGCCTTCTCCCCAAGTTAGATGACCTGAAAGTGTGGGTTACTCTACACACCCCTGATATTCTCTGCATTTCTGAAACTGGGTTATCCTCTGGAGTCCCTGATTCTCAGCTAGCCCTACCTAACTTAAGCCTTCTGAGGCAAGACTAGGGCAAATGTCGTGATGGAGTGGCAGTCTACTACTGCAGTTCTTTGAACTGTGCTGTTTTCCACCGTGAAGCAATCCCCCAATCCCACAAACTTCTCCTCCATAATCTCACCTTTCCTTCCTCATCTCTCCTCTTTGTGGGAGTCCTGTACACCTCCACTAAACTTCCCCCAACCTCCCTCATCTCCTGCATCTCCACCATTTCCATGTCATTGAACTCATGTGAATTAATCCTTCTGGGCAACTTCAACTTAGACTGGCACTCCCCCTTTTAACTAAGCCCACGCCAGCAAATTGAAGCACTAAACCTTTCACAGCTGATTAAAGAACCAACTCGCCCCAGCCCTAGAAGCCAATCACACTCCCTTCCTGACTGGATGCTCTCCTCCCACCCTACCATAGTTGCTCCCCTGGTACTTTACCTGATATGTTTAACAACCACTGTCCTACCTTCTGTGTCAGGAAGTGCCATCCCACTTCCATCCCTCCTAAATACATCTAGCATCGCCCCCTTATATCCCTCGATGTCAATAAACTGCTCCTTGACTTGGCCCTGGCAAACTGGTTCCCCATCCTCTGCTCCCTCTCAGTTGACACTGCCCTCGCTCATTTCTCCTCTATCTTCCTAAGCATAGGGGATGCCCTTCTAAAAACATCCAGAGTTAAACATGCCCACCATCCTTGGATCACCCCAGACATCCTGGCTATGTGCAAAACTCAAGACCGTGCCTGGCATCATTCTAAAACTTCAGGTTGCCAAGCCTCCCTTCAGTCCTTTTGTACCCTTCACAACAGCTGTACCCAAAGTATCCACCATGCCAAATCTGATTTCTTTAAATCCTGTCTGCACCCCTCAAACAGTGCTCCTTCCTCCTGGCAGGATCTTCATTCACTCCTGCACTCCCAGTCCATCTCTCCCCTTCCTCTTTCCAGGTTGTTGGCTCACTTATCTCTGACCCCTAGCTTGTCGCTGCAGCCCTCAACAACCATTTTATCTCCAGCGCTGCTCCACCTGGGACTTCACCTTCCCTCCCCCCCCCGTCTCCCCCTGCAGTTATCAGGGTTCACGCTACCTCCAGTCTCCTCCAAGGTTCTGAGGGCCCTTACCTCCTAAATCCCACTAAGTCTAGCCCCGATGGACTGATCCTAGGCTCCTCAAAATCTCTGCCCCTTCAATAATTACCCCCTTAACCTTTATCCTAAACCTCTTGCTCTCCACCCTCACAGTACCTACAGCTTGGAAGCTTGCCAAAGTTCTCCCTCTTTTCAAAGGCGGTGATGCCACCCACACAAGCCATCCAATTCCCTCCTTCAAAACGACCTCTCAGCAGTCACAGCTTGGTTTGATGCCAACTGTCTTAGACTGAATACCAAGAAAACAGTTGCCATGACCTTTGGTTCCAGACTTCCCTCACTACCTGTTTTCTCTTCAGCGGCGGACACCCCTCTCAAAAGCGTCAGCACTTACAAGTACCTGGGTGTCTGACTTGACCCTTCCCTGGATTTCTCCTCCCATTTCAGTGCGCTCCACACCAAACTGCACCCTAAACTTGGGTTGCTCCTTCGGCACAAGGCCAGCCTCTCCCTCTCCGTAATATGAGATTTGTTAGTCAGATGGATCCTCCTTGCCTTTGACTATGCCGACATAGTTTTAAGTGTCACCTCAGCCACTTCTCTCGCAAAACTGGATGTCCTTTTCCACACTTTTATGTCAGTTAGCTTCCAACTCCCCCCGCTAACTCACCACTGTGACCTCTACTCCGCCCTCTTTCTCCAGGCGCTCACGCAGAGGCATTCCTCTCACTGCTCTACCTTCACAGCCAAGTACTGGGGTCTCTTTCTACATACCTCACCTCTCTCCCGCATCTCCCTCACCCTATAACTCCTGGTCTAGCTGTGCCCGCACATTTTCTCTCCCACGTATCCGGACCTCAGCTGGTAAATTCTCTTTTCTCCTACAAGTTTCCCACCCTTTAGAATAACCTTCCCCTCCTAACACATCTTGCACCCTCCTTCCCTGTTATTAAGCGCTTACTCAAACCAACCTGGGTCTCCTCCTGCAACTGTTCCCCTTCCTAGCCCAATAATGACCACAGTAGGCCTAAATCTCCATTCCATTTTTAGGTCAAAACTACTGTAAAATAGCTGCCTCTTTGTTGTATTTACTGTATATAGCTTCACATTTTGGATCTATCTGTCCATAGTCTTCAGGTTTATTTATGACTCTACATAGTTCCTAGTTTTTACATGATTGTACATTTTATATGGTCTGAGTTTTTTTCTTCACTGCCTGATATTGTGTTATACTTGCAATTGTATCTGTTCTTCCTCCCGTAACCCCCGGTCGCTCCTGGAAACAAGCTCTGGCTCAGGGTGCTTTTCCCGGTTATCAACTTTAAAATAAATAAAAAAACATAAGGCTTTCAGGAAGAACACTCTGAATCTGCTCCAGACCCCAACCTCCTTGTCTGGAGTAGACAAGAAAATAGATAAAAAGTATCAGCTTGGCAAGACTGACACTGACTTCCTGTATGTGCATCCTAGTCACGAGGGTGTCATGCAGCAGGCAGCTTGTGACAAAGCTAATGTCCCTCTTTCCTCTCAGCCCCCTAAGAAGGAGAAGACTTGACTTCATGGCTAAGAAGTCCTATACTTCAGCCTCTCTCTCCTTCTGCATCTCTCTTCTTACATGGCCTATTCTGCCAAGTACCAGAAGGCCCTCTGGAATTCTGTCTTGGCTATTTCCCAGCATAGGTCAGACACTATGGTCCAGGACGTAATGGAGACAGCAAAAACTGCCTTGGAAGCTACTAAGTTCCAATTCCACATGGCAGCAGATAATAATGATGCAGCCTCACGGGTCATGGTCCATGCCTTCTCCCTCAGGCCCTTCGCCTGGCTGAGAACAACCAATCTGTCACAGAACACCTAGTCCAAAGCTACGGACTTCCCCAGTGACCAGAACTCACTCTTTGGTAACAGAACGGAAGCCTACATGAAAAGGTAGATGAGTACAAAATGGCCTACCAAAGTAATACGGCCAGAGGGAAGGCTCCCAGCAACCAAAGAGCTCAGAACAAAGGGAATAGGGGCAAGGTTTACTTCCCTAGACCCTTCGTCCCATACCCTATGCCAGTGGACTACACTCAAATGAGGTGATTTTTCAGAGGAAGGGTCAGGAGAGGTCAAAGGAGCAGTACCTCCACCCCTGCTTCTGCCATGCAATCTAAGCCCTGAATCCAGTGTCCAAGTCCCTTCCCCCCTCTACCAGTAGGAGGCAGGCTCTCCCACTCTTCCAGTCCTGGACCTTCATAACTTCAGATAAGCGAGTCCTGGAGGTAGTGGAAAAGGACCTACCCCTTCAGTTCAAAAAATTTCCACCTCTCAGGGGTCCCTTCATATCAACCCAATCTAACATACTAACATACTGGATGCAAGCAGAGTAGGCCTATTGGTCTATTAAGTCTGCTCATGCTTCAGCACCCTGATTGGGTGCTGTAGCCCTCTATCTGTCTCCTTCCACTGTTACTCCTGCAGAAAAACTTATTATGAAGCTGGAAGTATAAAAGCTGCTAACAGCAAGGACTATAGAGAAAGTTCCTCTTTCACAGAAGGGCAACGGTCTCTATTCCAGGTACTTCCTGGCAGAGAAGAAAAATGATGAGTGGCAACCTATTCTCAACCTCAGGCATCTGAACAGGCACTTACACAAACCAAAATTCAAAATGGTCATTCTCTCAGTGGTGATCCTGTCTCTTTAGCAAGGAGACTGGCTAGTCTCTCTGGATCGCAAGGATACCTATTTTCTTATTCCAATAAGGCAGACCCACAGACAGTTCTTAAGGTTCAGGCTGCCAGCGGGGCACTACCAGTTAACAGTCATGCCTTTCAGCCTTACTTTATCTCCAAGAGTATTCAGCAAGCCTAGCTGTAGTGGCAGCTTATCTCACAAAACAGGGCATCTCAGTCTACCCATATTTGAATGACGGGCTCCTGGTAGGCAAGACTCCCTTGAAGGTGGAGGAGGCCCTCACAATCACAAAGCAAACTTTGCAGTCTCAGGGCTTTCGTATAAATGAAAAGAAATCTCATCTGACTCCAACCCAGCTCCTTACTTTCATCGGAGCACAGCCGGACACACAGCAAAGTAGGGCCTTCCTCCTACCAGATGGGATACAAAGTTTCCTGTCACTGGCAAATTCCTTTGTCCTGGGCCAGTCCAGGCTGACCAGACAGACACTTTCTAAAGTTCCTGGGAGACATAGCATCAATGACAGTGATTGTCCCAGAAGTCAGATTTCAGATGAGGGACATACAGTACCACCTCTGGGCTCACTGGTCCCCAAAACAGACACACTCTGTCCAAGTTGGTTCCACTCACAAAAACCTTACTCCAAGCTTTGGACTGGTGGAAGGATCCTGCCAACTTCTCGGTGGGAATTCCCTTCCAACTGCCTTCTCCTACAAAGATCATTACCACAGATGCCTCACTCCTGGGTTGGGGAGCTCATCTAGTCAGTTTTTCAGTCAGTGGCTCCTGGACCCCCAAGAAATCCACAAGCCACATCAATCTCCAGAAGCTCAGAGCTATCTACCTTGCCCTGAAGTCCTTTGCTTCACAGTTAAAGGGCCACTCATTGCAAATCAGAACAGATAACACCATTGCATATTCTATGTAAACAAGCAGGGTGGCACAAAGTCTACAGTGCTTTGTACAGAGGCAATGAGAATTTGGTCCCTGGCCTACTCTCTCGGAGTCAGCCTTTCAGCCATACACCTTCCAGGCAAGGACAACACTTTGGCGGATGCCCCCAGTCGCATCAGTTAGGGGCACAATGAGTGGACTCTGATCAAGCAGGTCCTTGCCACAATCTTCAGAAGGCAGTGTACACCAGAAATAGATCTCTTTGCCTCTTACCTCAACCGTCAACTTCCTATGTACTGCTGCAGGCCCCCAGCACTTGGGACCCTTCCAACAGAGGCCTTGTCCCTGGACTGGTCAGGGAGGTTCCTTTATGCCTTCCCTCCTTTCCTCCTGATACACAAGGTGCTACTCAAGTTAAGGTCCTAACCTGCAACAATGATTTTGGTGGCACCAGATTGGCCAAGGCAGTTGTGGTACTCCCTCCTGTAAGCCCTGGCCTGGAGCAAGCCTGTTCGACTTCCTCTCAGTCACTCTCTCCTGAACCTTCCTCACACAAGAGTGACTTACCCCAATCTGCAGTCTCTTCTCCTCAAAGCCTGGCTCTTGAGGAGTTAGAATACCCAGATTCCCAGTATTCAGAACAGGTCCTTAAGATCCTGAGAATGGCCAAGAAAACTTACTCAGCTAAGTGGAAAAGATTTTCTTTCTGAAGCAAAAGGCAGCGTATAAATCCTCTCCATGCATTAGTTTCCAGACTTTTAGATTATTTGGTGCACTTGCAGGCCTCAGGTTTGAAGGCCTCATTCTTGTAGCTGCACTTGGCTGCAACTTCTGCTTACCTGTCCATAGGTAAAGAGCAGTCAGTCCTGTCTTTGACTGTTTTCAAAAAGTTGTTTAGAAGCCTTCTCCATCATCAGCCCCCATTTTAGGAAAACTGTTCTCCCTTGGCGTCTTAAGCTGTGCATTGCCAAGCTCATGGAGTCACCTTTTGAACCCATGGCTATGGCCCATCTAAAGTATGTCACTTGGAAGACAGTCTTCCTAGTCACCATTACCTCTGTCAGAAGGATTTCAGAGCTGCTGGTGTCACAATCCCACTCCTGGGGATCAGGCCCACTGAGCTCACAAGTGCAAACCATGATGGGGGGGGCTGGGATACCCTCCTTATTCTTTTAGAATGCTTGCCGAGGTCACAACTGCACCTCTGCCACAAGGATCCAGGGTGTACCTCTAGCTCTGGATAAGGGTACAATACTAGTCTCGAGTCTTGTGGCCGAATATGAACCCTTCCTTGGCTATTACACAAAGGAGGAAGACACAGGTGTCACTCGCTCTCTCAGGGTAGCAGTGCAAAACATGATTTGGCATTCTCCCTGCAGGACATGAAATAGCCTGGTTCAAAATCCTTGCAGACTCTGGTATTCTCCCTATCCTTACCCAGATGTCCCTTACAGACCCTTTTCTCAATTTGGTTGCATATGGTAGCCCCTCTAAGCAATTAACAGTTGTCACAAATTATTAATACTGTTTTCACAGTTCACACAGAAATGTATATAAACTTCACACAGGCAGAATTTCTTTAGAAAAACAAAAGTTTTTACTATAGTACTTAAATAAGTACAGGTACAACTAAAAGAAATTACACTAATTTGAGTTACAGTATGCAGTAACAAAATGGAACAAATATATACATATAAACGCTGTAACACCGTTAGCTAAAAGTCTACCTTGAAATTGCAGTGAATTGAAGACCAGAAAAGTGGATGAAAGTTTTCAGTTCCTTTAGTCCTTGTAGCCACACTGGATTTTAGCAGTTTGGCTTCTGTGTATCAGGTGGAGTCTAAATGAAAAAGTGTATCAAATGCCCTGAGCTGGGCTTTTTATAGGTATGGCCGTCCCAGTCTGTAATCTTGCAGTGTCATCAATTCGAGGTTCAGAGCAACTACTCCATTTGGTCAGGAGATGTCACTGTTCCATTGTTTCTGAAAATTAAGTCCTGGCATTTAAGGTCTAAGCCTTTGAAGTCCCTTGTAGACAGTTGGCACCCGTAAGATAACATTCACACTGTCCTGCTAGAATGGTCATCTGCTGTTCAGTTCCTTGCTAAAACATCCTGGGCTTTTGAACTGGCTTAATAGTTACATGGAAGATCCTGTAAGGTTTATGATTATACAAACTGATTTTATTACCCCCATTTCTCTTGGGTAGTTAACTTAGAGGAATACTCTTTGATCAGTTATCCACAAGCTTTTTGACAGGAACTTGTCAGATTCCTGGCAAGTAAGGCTGGCCAGCAGGGTAAAAGAAGGTCAAACCCTAAAAAAAAAAAAAAAAGAAATCCAATCTTTTTCTCTCGGTGCCTTAAATTAACACTGGCATTTCTGGGGCATGACGTGGAACCTTTATAAAAGAGCCAAGGCTCAAAGGTATTTGTAATCCTAGACTTGATAAATAAATAAAATGTACATATACACAGTATTACATAAAAAAAGATATATATATATATATATATATACACACACACACACACACACACACACACACACACACAGAAGTATATCTACAAATAAGGACTAGCACTGGGGAAGCTCACCACATCAAGCACCCTCCATAGATCCTAACTATATTATCCTTCACAAGGACAAGGTAGAGCTCAGAACAAACAGGAAATTCCTGCCTAAGGTGGTCTCTGAATTCCACTTTAACCAGTCAGTCACTCTTCCTGTTTTCTTCACTGAAAAATCCACTCCTGGAGAGCAGAGGCTCCACAGTCTGGATGTGAAGAGAGCCCCATCCTACTACTTGAAGCACACCAAGCAGTTCAGAGGTTCCTCTGCCCAGCTCTTCCTCACCTATGGGGAGACAGGTAGAGGAAGGCCAGTCACTAAGAGAACTGTCTCGCGATGGATAGTCTCCTGTATTCAGCTTTGTTATGATAAGGCTGGCAAACAGCCCCCTGAAGGCCTCAGGGTCCATTCTACCAGGGGCGCTGCTGCCACAGTGGCAACCACAAGGGACATTCCCTTGCTCGATGTCTGTAAAGCAGCTACTTGGAAGATTGTACACACATTCACTAAACATTACTGCCTGGATGTACAGTCAAGATCTGATGTAAAATTTGGCAGGGTGGTTCTGCAGAGCCTCTTCCCTAAGTAGGTTTTCTACCTGCCTTGTAACTGCACTGCTTTTTGGTTTACATGTAGTTACTGATGCTAAAGGACCCCTGGGGTAAGAAGAAAAAATTACTCGCCCTAGTAATATTCTTCTTCCAAGGTGTCTTTTAGCATCAGTAACCTCCCACCCTTCCTCCCCTGATAACCTAACTGAAGAGGACTCTGCTTCCTCTATTCCTTTGCCAAATCTGTTCCTTAACCTTTTGAATCGCATTTAAAGCAAAGTTTACATGTTTTTTAATTGTTATCTGTTCATGCTGTTGCATAATTCTTTTGAAATCCTGTTGGTTCACACTTAATATGGGCATGATTCCCATTCTATCTTCGAAAGAATTCTGGTGCTACCCTCTCAGCACACCCTCAAGCTCTCTCCTGATTGGCTAATTCATTTAGTTCATTATCATAGTTTCCACCTCCGAGGCAGCTGAACCTAGTCAGCTTACTGCATGTAGTTACTGATGCTAAAGGACACTTTGGAAGAAAGAATATTACTACGGTGAGCAATTTCTTTTTCAGTGGCCTCTGATGCACCCAACAAAAGAAACAAAAAGATGTTCTCTGTGGCAGTTCAGTTCTCCTGTGCAAGAAGTGCCGTTCAGCACAAACTTCTGGATTTCTCTGAAGACCATGAAGAAACATCCAAAGCCATCTTCAAAAAAATAGCTGAATGCCTTTGTCAAAAAGGATTACAGTTGTAACATTTCTCCAGCTATGCTGCAGCTGTACTTCTTTGAATTACAGAAAACACTGTTATGTGTTCAAGCACCTGAAATCAGAGATGCCCCACATAATATCTACATATTGTTTATACCACATTATCCACAACTGTGCAAGGAATGCAGTAGCAGTTTGAAGTGGAGACCCTCATTTTAAAAATCTACGCTGAGTTTTCTGGATCTGCAAAGAAGGTTCACCAGCTCAAAGAGATGTTTGCTTTTGTGGCTTAGGATTGGAAGGAGATCCTGCAGCCTGTAGTAACCAGGCGACACTCATTTCTTCCTGCTGTAGCCAGGCTAGTGGAATGTTGGCCAGCCATCAAAAGCTACTTCATAACGCAAGGGCCAGATGAATGTCAGCCTTCAATCTGGAAATTTGTGGAGTCAGATGAAGATGGATAGTGTGACCCCAACGATGTGTCAGAGGCAGAGTGCTACTTGCCTCCCATGCATTATATCCTTCAAGTGTTCCACAGGTGTATTGCTCAGCTGAAAAGCAATTCATTACCTGCTCCAGAAGTCAACTGCATGATGCATCATCTGCACAGTGACTTGGAGAAGAGACTAGAAGACAAATACTTTGGGTTCAAAGTCACTTCAGCTCTAAAAAAATATTAAATCAAATATCAGAGAGAGAGTTTGCAAAGACTTGAGTGACTTTTATGTTCAGACTCTGGCTTACCTCAGTAAATGGTTCGATTTTGACAGCCCCCTCAAGGTGATGCAGACATTCTCACTACAACAGGTAAGATCGTGGGATATACTGTCTAATGCAGCGGAAGGGCTGAAGCTACAAAATGGTCATGGACTTGATATGGATTTGCTGTATTCAGACTTCACAACATTAATTACAGCACTAACATTCTTGCTTGAAATGAGGGACAAATCTGTTGCTGGTGGATGGGTGGCATTTTTCGACAAAGCACCTGAGTGCAGGTTGCTATACAAGATCATGCAGTTTGTGTGTTCCGTCCCTGCTAGCAACAGTCTAGCAACAGTTTTGTGGAGCGTGTCTTTTCATTAATGGGGAATTTATGGACTGACAAAAGAAACAGTATGCTGGTACCCTTAATAAGAGTTGAACTTCAAATTAAATTACAGCTTTACATGTGCACAGTTCCACTCTTTTATTAAATCAAATTCTAAGCTTTTTGAAGCAGGAAAGTCCAATGAGAAATACAATTTCAAACATAAATAATGTATGACTTCAGTATTACCATATTTAGAGATTACCAGTAATTGTTCAGTTTGTACTGTGTAGAGATACAGTACTGTATAGATGATCTGAGAATGATTTTGTAATAAAGTTTTTACGGCTACATAACTGAAAACCATGCATGCTGTAGTGCTATAACTTAGGAGAGTAGGTCTGTGGAAGCACGTTACCGGATACGTGCAGTGTGTTCTTCCACCACTAGAGGTGAAGTACATGCGGTCAGTGCTGTTTCTTGGTTTCTCATTGCCCCTCCCCTCTGTAGGAGCACTATTTTGTTACTACCTGTCACTTCCGGTTCACTTCTGGTTCCCCATTGTGTCGGAAAATGAAGCAAAAAACAAAAAACAACTTGACAGATCCATGTCTGCCACATTGCCATCTACTTATTCTAATGTTGCCCTGGTGCCTAGTGGGCACCTCCACCATCTGATCTCCATCCCCTTATCCTCATGTTTCCATGGTGTCTAGTGGTGCCCCCCTACCCTCCCTCATTTTTGTTTTTTATAAATCTGTAGAAAAGAAAATGATTCCTTGCCGATCTGACTTCCTGGAGTCTAGTGGCCCCCTCACCCTCCAGTCCCTTTCCCCTTATCCTCATGTTTTCCCTGATGTCTAGTGACACCCCACCTTCCAATACCCATTCCGTTATTTTTCATGTTTCCATGGTATCTAGTGGTGCCTCCTCATGCTCCGATACCTGTTGTGTTATTTTACATGTTTCCCTGGTGTCTAGTGGTGCACTCCACCCTCCAATCCCTGTTCCATTATTATTCATATTTCCCTGGTATCTAGTTGCGCCCCCCCCATCTCCCATCCCCGTTCCAGTATTTTTCATGTTTTTCTGGTGTCTAGTGTTGCACCCCCACCCTCCCATCACCATGCCATGGCTCAAGGTGTTTTTTTCCTTTAAATAAACGTGCACAAAGAAAACTGTCCCTCACCGATCTGACCCCTGCCACCCTCTCCTCCCAGTCAGGAGTCATAGAAACATAGAATTTGATGGCAGATAAGGACCGCTTGGCCCACCTAGTCTGCCCATTTCTCTACCTAACGGATAAGCTGCAGATCCTAGTTAACCAACAGCCTACTTCCTCCTACCCCACACCCCCAGTACACACCCTCAGTCACCTAAACAGGTCGCATCATAAAGATCCACTCTATGACAAAAGATATGTCTCCCTGCGGGAACCAGCAACTGCGATCCAGGAAACTATGAAGTACGGTTCTGTGTATTTCAATGAGTTTTGGACCGGATGTGAATTTTGGTTGTTTAGATTATTTTCACCCCCCATTTTCAACAAGGCCTTTGTGGGACCCCCACCTCATGATCAGTAGTGGTGGGATCATACAAATCAGGCCCGGAAGGTGTTTTCACGGTCCCTTGGCAAAATCACCTTTCGTGCAGGATTTGAAAATTTTCACTGACTTGTTCATTAGGTGGGGTCATAAGATGTCTATGTTAAAAATATGGTGTCAAAATATTTAAAAATGGAAAAGTTATGAGCATACGTTGAACTTTTGCAGCGCACACTCATAACTTTGGTAATTTTTACTATTTTGACCACAAATGTTAAGCATAGCCATTTCTTCACATCACCATGAACGTGACAACTGTCATTTTTCAAATTCTGGCCAAAATGTGTTTTCATACCTGTGGTGCAGAATGACATTGTTGCTGCCCAAAATCAGCTTTTGAACAGGTTTTAAAAAATGTTTCTACCCATGTTCATGAAGTGGGGTCATAAGAAGGCTATGTTGAAAATTTGGGTTAAAAATATGCAAAACTGCCAAAGTTGTGCATCAAAGTTCAAAACTCTACTGAAATACACTGAACTGAATTTACCTTAATTTCTCAGATCGCAGTTGTCGCACGTACCTTAGTTTCTCAAATCGCAGTTGCCAGTTCAGAGTGGATCTTCATGGTGTGATCTGCTCAGGTGAATGTGTGTGTTTTGGGGTACTAGAATCAACCCTGCACCATAGTTTCACAGTCCACCCTTTGGAGCTTGTAATAGATAACTGGCAATGTCAAAGCATGACTCCTTTTGTATCCACAAATTGGATGTGAGCAATGGAAAGGGCCTTATTGATTGGTTGAACTTGGTCCCCTTTCTAGCTAGTAAATGAGGTTCATCGTTTTCCCCTCCTTCCCCACTCCCATTCTTGTCCTTACCTTATTCTTCCTTATTATTCTGTGTGCCTTTTTTCTCTCCCCACCTGGATTCCTTTTCCCGCCTCCCTTTCTTTTTCCCATTGCCCCATCCCTTTTATTCCTCACCTACCTTCCCCTAACCCCAGAGATGGATTTACACTGCCATGGGCCCTATGCACTGGAGAAACCATGGGCCCCCCCCTGCATTGCCCCACCCTCAAAGGTTGCACAGTGGCGCACCCGGACCATGCCGCACAAACATTCAGCACTTAAATCCAAGCAACCTATTTTTCTTTACCACAGTTGTCACGATCAATCAAATATAGCACAATGTTATTAATCCCCAAATGTAAAGTCACAGGGCCGGATTTTCAGATCCTCCAGAATGCCGCAAAATCCCAGGTGTGCCAAACATATGGCAGACAGGGCTTGCAACATTCTGCCGGCCGGCAATCAGGATTTTCTATCCCATGCACCAACTGCCACAAGTTAGATGCACTTTTTGTGGTCTAACTTGTGGCAATCCCAGGGGCCTTTTTAACAGAGCTTGCACCAGATATTTGGTGCAAGCTGCCGTAAATTGTGGAAACTGTCTCAACTGTGCCCAAGATTGTAAAATCGAGCATAGTTATAATGGAGGAGTTCTGTGCACAGCCAGAACCTAAGTGTTTTGGTGCAGGGCTTCGGGCAAACCCAGGGCCACACTTTGAAAATCCAGCCCACGATATAAAACTTATGTTCATACCTATTTTTATTCCCCTTCTTTATAGAAACATAGAAACATAGACTTTGACGGCAGATAAGGACCGCTTGGCCCATCTAGTCTGCCCATTTCCCTACCTACAGGATAGGCCGTAGATCCTAGTTAACCAACAGCCAATTATCCAGATCTGAGTCTTCCTTGCCCACTCCATGCTGTAGCCCTGCATCCGTATTTGTGAGCTGTACTACAGTACCCAAATCCCATTTATTTTCTCGACCTTCCCCCTCAAACGGGCATCCGCTGTGCGAGACCTACTCAAATGAATTTTCAGCCACCACTGACCAGTGATTCCCCAAATTAAAAATCCAACCAAACAGGGTTTTTAATGCTATGCTTTTAAGGTTTTCTAAGCTGCATTTTCAGTGCTAAACAAGAAGGTCATTGATAATAAAGATTATCACTGTGTATTAAACTGTTTACAAATTAGACTTATATGAAACTATATTCTTTGGCCTGCCTACCTACTTAACAAAAAAAATACAACATTAAAGCAGGATCCAAGTACCACTCAGTCTATTTTTTATCAGTGAATGATGCAGGTAGTCTTTCACTAAAAACTAATTACACACTTTGCACAACCCACTTTAAATCTGCACACACATAAAACAGAATGAAATAAGGGGTTAATCTACCCGCCACACCTGTTTGCTAATGCTCCTCGCACAGTGCTCTGGCCGGCATGCACATGCTGCCAGGCTGTGGCCACCACCATTTGTCCTCCGGTACTTCACTCCCCTCCAGGCTGTTAGTGCCAGTGGCATTTGGCACATGGCACTCACAGGTCTCCACACGTCCGTCCTGAGCCTCCCCTCCACAAATGAGCAGAGCACACCACTCCCCAGCCACCGTGGCTCCATCTCCAACCAATTCGGCAGTTCCTTCATATGTGGATACTCAGAGTAGTCCAACATGAATCAGCACGGGTTTCTTGTAGGGAGGTCCTGTATTACAAATCTGTTGTGTTTCTATGAAAGGAGATCTTCAGCACTGGATGGGGTTGGGGGGGCAACCAGGGGATTGCATCTACCTGGACATTGCCAAGGCCTTTGACAAAGTACCTCACAATGAAATCATCAAATGCTTAAAAAGTAAATATATTACTCAACAAATACTAGGATGGGTGTATGTTTGTCTGGGGAATAGGACCCAGAGGGTGAGCATAAATGGGTATCTGTCCAGAGCAGTGCCGATGACTAGTGGAGTGCTGCGGGGTCAGCGCTGGGACCAGTGCTGCTCAGGATGTTTATGGATAGTATGGGAGATGACTTAACAAATTGGCTGAGTAAACATGCAGATGAGACAAAATGTGTTGGCCTTGCTACAAGTAGTGAAAATGTGGACTCTGTTCAAAAGGGATATAAATAATATCCAGGACTGGGTAACAAAAAGAGGAATTAGTTGTAACCCTTATAAATGCTGTGTCATACACCTAGGCAAAATAAATAACATACATAATTATTTTTAATGGGCAAAATCTTAGAAAATCTGAAGAAGAAGAAAAAGAACTTGGAATTACCATAAATAATAAATTAACTTTTGAAACGCGCTATAAAAAAAACAAATAACCAAAGCAAATAAAGTGCTATAGGCCATAAAAGGAAACTTTAGGAGCAGAAGTGAGGCTGTGATTCTGCCACTGTATAAGGCTTATGTGAGTCCATTGCTGGATTATGGCAGTCAGGTAGGGGGAATTGTTTAACCAGGGAAGGTACACTAAGCCAGAGCTTGTTTCTAGATGCGACCTGGGAGCACAAGGAAGTTAAGTGACTTGCTTAGGGTCACACAGTATGCAAGTGAGGAGGGACCTATGGGTTGATGCCCTGAGAGGGTGCAGAAATGTGCCACAAAAATAGTGTATAATCTAAGAATAGTTCCTTATGAGTGCAGATTGGAGAACTTGAAACTAATGTCACTGAAGACTAGAAGAGTGAGAGGAGACCTACTAATGTGTTATGATATAATGCATAGTGACAACTTACTAAGTGAACTAAATTTAGCTTTTAAAAACCCAGAAAGATGTACCAAAGGCATCCATTACAGCTTAGACAAATAAAATGTAATACAAACAAAAGAAAGGTCTTTTTTACACAGAGGGTAGTGGGGCCACGGAATGGGCTGCCTTTGGAGATAGTAATCAGTAATAATAAAGCACGGTTTAAAAGAAGGCTGTACACATACATACTAGAAGGAAATAGCATAGATTATGGGTAGATGGATAGGAGCAGCATATAGGCTATCTGCCATCTTAGCTCCTTATACCTTAGTATGAACTTTTCTCTTCAGCCTGCATGACCCCACCATGGTCCGCCCCAACCTGACCCATCAACCACCTACACACACACACACACTAGACAGTGGGTGAGAACAAACGGACCCATGAGATGGTGAGACAAATTGTGTCAAATCAGGGAAACAACCAGCACCCTGATAACTCCACGCAGGCACTACCAAGCAGACTCAAATGTTACTGTCTGGCTCTCATACACTCGCTAACTGTTGAATGCTGCCTGCACTAATCCCCTGAGGTGTACGCGCAACTTGCACCAAAACAAGTCAGGAAGGGCAGCACTCATGTTAAATCACATTACAGCAGCCAAGCTGTAGCTCAGTCAGGCAGATGATCGACAGCCCCTCCCCATGAAAATGCAATGATTACTGTACTTGAGTACAGGTCAGGCAGCAGCCAGCAGCAAAACAAACATTTGTCAATGCTGAATGTTTCCTTGCATAGTTTATGTGGCAGGGGTGTATTGTGTTAGTAGTACTTCTGGCGGGAGGAAAAGCCTGCCTGAAGTATGCTTTGACAAGCTGTCATATTTTGAACAGCATTTGAATACAGAAGTTTGGTTAATAAAAATGCAGTATTGAAAATGTGGGGTCCATTGCTGGCCCGGTGGCATTGAGGGTTGAGGCACCGGATGCCATACCTCATGCCACGCTGGCAACCTGTGTTTGGGAGCGAGTGCTGGTCAGCAGGGGAGGAGAAGGATCAAGCATTCCAGAGACAGTTCTCCTTCTCCAGTGGGGGGGCAACCAGTTGTTCATGTATACCTGGCTCTTAGCAGTGGCTGGGGGCTGGCACACTAATGCTGCAGACACTGGGTCAGAGGCGGGGCAGATGCCTGATGGGGTGCATGCACGGGAGCGTGCACAGCACCGTTGCTGGCATCCTTACATGCTCCATCTCTGAAGGGGAGAAACCAGGAGGAAAAAAGCTCACAGCGGATAATGGAAGGAACTTGCAGGTCCCACCCCCAAATAGCCATGGTGCCGACCACTGTACTGGATTTGGTCTTGGTGGGGTGGCCCCCACTGGGGGGGTAAGCCCTGGGGGTAGCTGGTCAGCGTCGGCTGGTGGACGTCAGGGGATGGGGCTGGGGCTTCCTCCAGATAGAGAGGGCCATGGAGCAGGGGTATAAATTAAAAAAAAAATGTGGGGTGCAAATATTTAAGATTTCCACAGTTATGAGCATGCGTACCGAACTTGCAATGAATGGCCATAACTTTGTCATTTTTTCATATTTTGACCCCAAATGTTGAACAGTCTTCTTATCACCCCACCTCATGAACCCTGTAGGTGAAAATTTTCAAATTCTTGGGATAACGGCATTTTATTTATTTATTGAAATGTTTCACCAGGAGGGCACACTGAACAACAAGTTGCTTGTCTCATGGTGCGATCTGGGGGAGGGGTTAGGTTACATAGGGTTGTAAAGGATGATCAGTTATAATAGTTTGTGGGTAGTACAAACAATACAACATTGTAAGATTGTGCAACAGTTGGAACACAAGGTATTGTACAATAAATAGTAGTGTAACATTGGGTAAATTACAATACATGTCCAAAATCATACAAAAGAACATATGAACGTGCAAAACAGTAATAATGTGATATAACCATTTATAGTGCATGAGTGTACCAGGAGCAGGCTCGAGGTAGTACACAAGTGCTGTTGGAGTAAAAAGGATGGGGTTAGGCTGTGCACACTGGTGACCCAGAAAGGCATGAGGAGAAGAGAGGGGGAGAAGTAAGAACTGAATATGAGGAGAAGGGGTAGCTATTTCCTGATTTCCCTTCAGGATGTTGAGAATTCCTGCCGGGGGGTCATGGTAGAAAGCAGAAACTGGGGATAGGTATTAAGTGTGGGTTAAAGCAGGAACAGCTGAGGGAAAGGCAATTGTGTAGGGCAGAGGTAAGGAGAGTAGTTGAGGAGGAGGTGACGATTAGGGAAAGGGAATTCCAGATTTTAGGGAAACGATGGGCAAAACCAGTCTGACCGATGAGGGTGGAGCGGCGAGGGACCGTCAAGGTGTGGGCATCATTTGATCTGAGAGAGTGGGTGGGGGGAGGTGGAGTGTAGAGAGAGGATGAGAGATAGAAGGGGAGCCCCCCAAACCAGAATTTGGAGGTTAGTTTGGCACAGTGAGAGATGCGTCTGTGAGATAGTGGAAGGAAGGTTAGAGGGCGATAGAGTTCACAGTGGTGGGAGTGGGAAGGGAAGTTGATAGCAAAGCGGCAGAAGAAGTTAAAGGGAGTGTCCAATTTGGTCAGGTAAGATTTGGGAGCAGCACCATAGACTATGTCACAGTAGTCAGAGATGGGGAGTATCATCTTCTGGACAATTTCACGCCTCTCAGTCAGCGGGATGCAACTACAATTCCTGTACAAAGCACCAAGCTTGGGGAGCAGTTTCTTCAGGATAGCATTGATATGCACAGAGAAGTTGAGGTGCTGTTCCAACCAAACTTCCAAATATCGAAATGAGGAGGTGTCCTCCAAGATGGTCCCATCAAGGTTGTGGAAGGCGGATAGGACCTGGAGCCTAGAGAGTCTCTGCCTGGTGCCAAAGATCATTAAGACGGTCTTCTTGGCATTTAGAAAAAGCCGATGAGAAGTAAACCAGAGCTGAACTTGGTTGAAGTCATGCTGTAAGCTGGTTTGCACAGCAGCAGGGTTTTTGCTGGAACTGTGCAAAACAGTACATTCCACGCCACAGGTGCGAAAACACATTATGGGCAAGATGTAAAACATGTACTGTTCATGAGGTGATGTGATAAAATGGCTGTATTGAAAATTTGGAGTGAAAATATCGAAAATGACCAAAGTTACATGCGTGTAGAAAATTTTGAATGACCTGGTGTAACTCTACCATTGTTTGGAGTTGTTTCACCAAATTTTCAACATGGCCTTTTTGGGAGACCACCTCATGAAGAGTGCCACTGTCATTACATTCACTCATCCTGAAAGGTGATTTTGCACAGTGACCACACCATTTTGTGCCACAGGTGCGAAAACACATTTTGGGCAGCATGTGAAAAATGACAGCTGTACTGTTCCTAGGAGGTTTGACAAAATGGTAATGCTGAAAATCTGGAGTGAAAATATTAAAAACTGGCAAGGTTACGAGCATGTGTAGAAACTGTGCAACGCACACTCATAACGCAGTCATTTTGGGGATTTTTTTCACCAAAATTTCAGCATAGGCTTTTTGAGACATCTCTTCATGAACACTGGCACTGTCATTTCGTCAATCCGTCCCGAATTGTGATTCCACGCAGCGACCGAAAAATCGCCTTTCTGGACCAAGTAATGAAATGACAGTGATGATGTTCATGAGGTGGGATCCCAAGCATCCCATGTTGAAAAGTTGGGGTCAAAATTCCTAAAAGTGGCTGAGATATCAACATAAGTTGAAATCCCCTTTGACAGTCATTATGCAGCGCTTACCTTGATTCCTCAGTTCACAGTTCAGCTTTGAAGAGTGCAGACGTGTCCCTGTCCTCACAAGATCGCAGCTGCTGACGTCGAAGGGTAAGTAAGGGGTAGGGGTGCAGGAAGGCGGGTACTCAGAGGGAGGGTTGGATGGGGAGGGTACGGCGGAGATGATGAGGGTCCGTTTCTTTTTACAGGCTTTAAAAGAAATATCGGGAACAATTTTTTTTAACGGAAAAATGTTTTTCCAGACACTGGGGTGGTCTCAAAGTGTCCGTGGGGGTTTAATGTTTACAAGGGAGCAGAGCAGACAGCTTGCAGTGGGAGGGAGCAGGAGGGATAATTTGGGTGCCGTGGGAACAGAGGGTGTGGGGCGGGCAGCACGCAGAGGGAGGGAGCAGGAGGGATCATTTGGATGCCGGTGGAACAGAGGGTGTGGGGCAGGCAGCATGTAGTAGGAGGGAATGGGAGGGTTTTATTAGATCACTGCCGGGCTGGTGGGGGAACAGAGGGTGCAGGGCGGGCAGCACGCAGTGAGAGGGAGCAGGATGGTTTCATTGCATGATGTTGAGTGCAGGGCCTGGGAATGAAGGGAGCAGGGCAGACAGCATTATGTAAATGAAAGGAATGAAGTACTCTCAATGGTGCACTCCATTCTTTTTAAGTATGTCTGCTTCTCCGCTGTGAAATTCCAACCACTGTCACTCTCTGCTTGTGTGGTCCTTGGTCTGTCAGGGTCGAGTCCACTGTAGAGTGCTCTGCATTGGACTCGTCCCTGTCATACCTCTCAGATATCATTCTACCACAAGATGTTCCTTGCGCAAGCGCAGTGAAACATAAAAATGAGTTAATGCTGCACAGCACACAGAAAAAACTCACAAAAGGGCCCCAGAAAGCAAGGCCCCTATGCACAAGCATAGCCGCCGTTAGTGTACAGTAAGTTCAGCCCTCATTAGAAAACTGACACAATAGAAGCTTATAATGAATGTGAGACTTTATGCCCATGGTTCATACTATGTGAGGGACACCAAAATATTAACAGGGGATTTTGACATCGAGTTTAGGTTTAACGGTTTTGAAAGTGGCATGCTACTGTAACAATGAATAATTTTGTTTCTTCAGTGACGTGGGACCCAACCACTCCAACTTTAACCTTTTGCAAAAAAGTACTGCCCTTGCCAGACTAAGCCCTGGTTTAAGTTAGAAAGTTACTTATTTTAGCCATAGACCAGAAATGATGCAGTTATTAAAATAAATTGTTACTAAGAAACAGGTGGACGTAAGTCAAAATATGCATTGCCTATAAACCTTATATAAAGGTGAGTTCTGATACGGTAAATAAGTCTACCCAGGAGGAAATTAATAAATTACTTTTTTTTTTTTTGCTTGCTAAAAACCGGACAACTGAAAACCTGTAGGAAATGGCAGCATGGCCTGCTTATGGAGCTGGGAGAGACAATCATACTGTCCTGCTTTTGCCATACTATATGCTGTACTTTGCTATACCATCATTATTTAAGGATTGACAGTGTCCCTTTAACCTCCCTATGCTTCAGTGTTCCCAGCTGTAACACTGAAATGAAGTGGGACCCCACTGCGTATGAGAACTACACCTCATTTGGGTTATCCTAGTTGACTGAACTGATAACTGTGTGAAAGAATGTTACACATGGCACATCCTACAGGTATCTGTCAGCACTGGGCTCACTTGCAGCATCCCACCTGACACTCAGATCAAAGCCTGCCAGTGGTAAAAGAACTTTCATGCAATGTCAGAGGGGAGGCTTGTGGAGCTAATTGGAAGAACAAAGCCCTGGGACAGCTCTGACGTCCCCTGCTAATCTCTCTTGTTTGTTCTGGCAAACTGTCACTACAGTCTACTGATTGAGGCTGTCAATATGGTGCACTGCTTCAGCTCTTCTTACAGACACAGACCGCCCGACTGACCCGACTGCTCCCTTGACTCTCCTCTCCCTCTCAGACTGAGCTGACTCCCAAAAGTTTCCTTTTTTAAAGCAGCCAGGCAGCCTAACTACCGTTAATAACGTATGCTGTACCGGGCGCGACATGGTCCTCTGCTGACTCCAAACATCTTGGGTCTCAGTCCTGACTGAACTCTGGCTCCCCGTCCATGAGTTGTCCATTGTCCGGCACTTGTTGATGGCTGGGCCTGGTATAAAAATCACTGGTGCTGCTGTTCAGTCTTGACTCAATCTGACTATGAAGTGTGCTACGAGCACCAAACTAACAGTGCCAAAACTGCCCAGTACTCTTGGGCCAGGGGTCAACCTTAACCTTTTTTTGCACTAGCCAGCAGGGCAAGTTGATTCAGAATTACACTAGCCTACAGATGGTTGCATTAGCCCATAATTACAATGGTAAATTTTGATCACTTATACAGGAAACAATGCAAGCAAAGCCAAGAAATACTCTTATTATTGCACATTTATCCTGCTCCCACATTGCTTCCAGCTCCACAACAGAAAAAAAGACTGCAGTGCCATTACAGACAGTGAGGCCCCCTCACTGTTTTGTACCATGGCCTCCTCTCTTCCTCTTTCTGCCCCCCCCCCCCACCAAACAGAGAGAGGACATCACAACAGCAAATGTTCAATCAAGCAGTCCTAGCTCTGTGCACACAATAACTGACATCATCATGCACCTCACCACACTGTCACCACCACCCACAGGGCAATGAACAGAGTCAGGCAGAGAAAGACACTCTCAGCTGCCCCCACCCTATAGTCAATTGGAGACCTGCACTTCTGAAAGTTTTTATACAGTTTCAAGTGAGCCAGGAGCACATCTAAGGTTTCTTTGGGGTGGGGGCTACACAAACCTAAGGGGCTTGGGAAATAGAAAACTATGACATTTTTATCTGTAAAAGCATTGATTTTAATATGCTATGCCCCAACAATAACAGACTTTTCTTCAACATTGTCCCTCCATCAGCCCACGGGAAACAGTGCACAGGCATAATGCTATACTCTTTCTGTTTCTGTATAGGATGATCTATGCACCCCAGGAATGCCTATTTTAAGGTTTCAAATTAGGTATTTTATCAAGGTTTATTTTTGTACCATACATGATCCAGAACTTTGTTTTTAGGCTGAAAGAACATGCTGAGTGGGATAAGGGTGAAACTGTATGGATGGTGATGGCTGGCATGGTCCATTTAGAAGAGCTATGGACCCCCTACACTTGCCAGTAATGGCAGCTTTGGATGGTCACTTCCGAGTCTGGTCTGCAGTGGTGTCCAGGGAAAGAACAGAGTTAAGAGATTTGGAAGGGCAAGGGAAGTTAATGGTGAGGCTGTAATAAAACCAACCACCTGCAGGGCCGATCCTGTATACCTCTTTGCATTTTGTCACTGAACTGTTGGATACAAACACTCAAAATGTAGAGAAATGAGGGGCACTGGTATTAATAATATTGGACAAATTGTTAGACATAGACACATTCAGAAAACTGGAACCTAGTGACTTAACAGCACTCTACCCTCGATCACTCCCTGGACATTAGCTGAAAGTCTTAGCAATGGAGTAATAATGACTCACATTGAGTCTTTTGTGGGATCCCTCTCTTGAACTGCCAGATAATTGCAGCTCCTAATGAGCTGTTAATCACACCTGGCTATTTGAGACATTGAGAGAGATTAGCATGAGGATTAGAGAATGCTAAAGTAGAGACTTTTTTAATTTCATTAACAGCTATGAAAATCTACACTAGTCAAGACGGGCAAGTAGAGACTTAGCTGCACTAGCCCTGGTCAATTTGCACTAGTGTTTGGGCTAGTAAAACAATATTAAGATCGGCAGCTGTGCTGGGCGCATGCATGCGGTGTGACCATGATATCACAATGCTCCATGCAAGTCAACAACCAATGTGATGACACAGAGCACAGGTGCTTTCTTCGCTTAGGTGGTGGTCAGTCTAGATATGTGAGGCGACCCCCCAGTCCACAGTAATCAAGGGACAAAAAAATTTAAAAAGAGCTGGGTGCCGTCAGTGGGCCCCCAACACACAGGGCCCTATGCACATGCATAGTCTTGTTATGGTAAATCCAGCCCTGTGTACACAAGAAAAAATATTTACAATTAGAAAAAAATATGGAAGGTTTTCACTTGGCTATTGGAGCTCCACACAGACACAGACACTTTACTACTTGGGGAGTAGTTGTGTGTCAGAGAGCAATAGAGGAGGCGAGGGCATAAACATCATCTACACTATTGGTCACAGGGTAGGGTAGGATAGGGTGGGATTAAAACAGGGCAGACTGGCTGGACCAGTGGTATTTTTCTACTGGCATTGTCTGTGTTTCTGTTTCAAAGGTATCTGCTCCCAGATTACAAGCACCGTTTATTTACACAAGATTTCCTAGCTGTGCTGCCACTTCTCCTTTCCACTGGTGTCCTACTTCTCACATCAACTCTCAGCTTTCTCTAAGTCTAAGAACCTACCTACTGCTACCTACTTTTGCCTAAGTCTAAGAAGACTTAGGCAGTTTGATGACTGTCAGTACCACTGGTACTATGAGAGTTTGAGTAGTGACTTGACAAACAGAATGCTCTACCTATTGAAACATTCCTCGTCAGTTTATCCGCCTCCCTCACATGCAGATTTCCATACCCATGATACTTTTTGCTTAGCTTCCGGCTTTTGTGTGTTTACAGAAACAATACAAATTGGAAAATATCTGCCTTCTTGCCCCATTTATGCATTCTACATATTGTTCTTTCTGATCAGCATTCAAACTGTTTGTCGGGCACAGCTACTGCTGCACCGTATGTGGTTTGGCTTTTGCTGGCTGTGAAATCTCAGGTGTTAGCTATTGTTAGAGTTTATTTTAACCATTGAACAGGTTTCACTTTGTGCTTTAAATAGAAGGTTTTGCAGCCCAATGTTGTCTAAAGTAATAGCACTTACCCAGTTCAGACCCTGGCAGAAGGTCCAGAATGTTGTAACTTATTTCTTCAATCTGACTTGTTTTTTACTATGACAGTACTTGAAAGGTTTTCTGCTCCCAGCTTAGAAGCAATTTATTTACTCAAAACTGGCTAGCTGTGATGTCACTTCCCATTTCCATTGGATCCCTACTTCTGCTTAGGGCAGTTTGAATCAAGGGTGTCATGCAAAGATTATTTCTAAGGGGGCACAAAAATCTAAACCCCTCTAGGGGGTTCCAGAGGCATATACCCCTGTGAATAAAAAAAAAAATGCAATAAAATCAAAGCAAAACGGTGCATTTTGGTGACTTTTAGCAGGCAGTTAAACAGTTCTGCAGCCTGCTAAAGGCATCAGCATGCAGAGAAAAAGATGCAGTAATGATTATTTTTACTGCAGCCTAGTGTCTTGCAGGGTACCAGTGTTTGAGAGCAGCTTTTAAAAAAATTAGTTTTAGGGCTGTGCGAACCTCCCAATGTTCGACCAGGTGAACTTTGGCTGTCGAACTGCATAAAATGCGCCTTGCAGCAGACTAGTTTGCTCTGGTTTGCCCATTACAAAACATATGAGTAATACTAATGAAAAGGTTTGGTGGGAAAGCTATTGCTTTTAAAATGATTCAGGAGTTTCTCGATTCTGGTGCTGACTACCGCGATTCAATTCTAACTGTCGGTCAGCACTCGGTATAACTTTAACTTCAGTTCTGTTCTGCTGAAAAATTAAATGTTCATACCTGCCGGATGATTCTATCCTTTGATTTGTAAAGCCCCGAGAAGGAGGACAGCCCATTCAGCCGATGTGCTAGCGACTGTGGGAACACAGTGACCCAGCTCCTGGCTAAATGACCAATTGGCTGCACACGAATGGGCTGCCAGTTGGTCAGTTACTCGTGTGCTGCCAGTTGGTCAGTTACCCAGGAACTGGCAGCACATAGGCGGACTGACTTCAAGATACCCGTTTGAATGAAAATTGAAAAGCTTCAGCAGGCTTGGTGGCACCAAGTGAAGGGTTGCTTTCACTGCGCGCTGGCGACCCAGGTTCACAACCCGAGCCCAGGTTTCCAGGAGCGGAGACCGGCATGGGGAAGTTTCACAAGCATCCATTGGATGCTTCCCTCCCGAGGGGGTGGGACGTGCTATAGCACCTGTGGGTGGATTGGCGGACGAGCTTGGAGAGCGTGTGTCAACATACCCTCCTGCACGTCCCCACCCCAGGATGCCATCTTTATGGCTACAGCATTGGGGGCAGGACAAGAACAGTGGAAAATGGCTACCTGCCAACTGGATGACGAGCGCCCTGCCTGCACCACCACAAAGCCACAGACTAGCTCAGACCAACCCTACGGCAGCTTCCTGGGATACGGAGTTTGCCTGATGGCACATCCACCTCAGAGGAGAGGGACCCTTCTGACACAGGGATAGGTCAGGTTTGGACAAGAACAGTGGAAAATGGCTACCTGCCAACTGGATGACAAGCGCCATGCCTGCACCACCACAAAGCCACAGACTAGCTCGGACCAACCCTGCGGCAGCTTCCCGGGATACGGAGTTTGCCTGATGGCACATCCACCTCAGAGGAGAGGGACCCTTCTGACACAGGGATAGGTCGGGTTACCCAAGGTAAGGCTGCAAAACAGGGCCGGGAGAATGGTGGTGAGAGGTTGAGGTGTGAGGCATTGGTGCTCCAAAGGAGTGGCCGGCAGGGGTGCCACGAGGTGGAGAAGAAAATAGATAATGCAAATAAAAAAGAAAACTGAAAACCTTTTTATAAGTATCAAATGCTGTGCCTTCAGCATCTACGTTTTACCGGCTTGTAAAGTGCAGGACCAATAATTCTCTATTTGCACAAGACGTGCGTGTCAGAGAACAGAGCCTTATAGTTATTTATTTATTTATTAATGTATTTATGAATTTGATAACCGGGTAGGTGCACTGGTCCAGTGGACCGTTTACAGGCACAAGGCACGAATATTAACACTATAATAGCAAGAACAATATACAAGGTTTACATCGAAGGTGGTAAATAACAAATGATTACACATAATTGGGTACAGGTAAAAGATAGAGAGTACTGGTTTACAGACAATGTCTTTCTAGAGAGATAGTCACACCGGGATGCCAAATTATATACAGTAGAGAGATAGTCACACCGGGATGCCAAATTATATACAGTATTTACAAGAGAAAACATTTCACAGAGGGGCCAACAGAAACCAGAAAGAGCAGAAATGGTTAGGAGTAGGAAGTGGAGGAGATATGAGAGATGGATGGGGTGTTAGCGAGCAGGGCAGCTGCATCGATCCTTGTCCAACAGCCAGGACTTTAGATAGAGTTTGAAATTATGATGAGTGTTTGAGATTCTCAGGGAGGAGGGTAGCCTATCCCACAGAGGGGGGCCATCACCGAGAGAGCTCTCCTGCCCATATTGGTGGTGGTCCTAGGTATCTCAAGGGTGGGGGAGGTGGAGGAGTGTAGGTGCCTAGTTGAGGTTCTAGTGTTGAATAAGGTGGAGAGAGGGGAAGTGCTGCTATGCCTAAGGGTAGCGCCCAAGAAACAGCCAAGTGTGTAGCCAAAGCAGCCCTGTAAGGAGAGCCAACCAAGGGATCGATAGCAGTCGCAGTGTTGTGTGGAGTAAGGTGCCAACAGGATGAAGCGACAGGTGCTGTTATAGGCTACTGAGAGTCTAGTCAGAATGGTGGGGGCAACTCTGGAGAAGACAGGGGAGCAGTAGTCAAAAATAGGGAGAAGATTTCCCGTGATGATGGCCAGGCGAGCCTCCTTAGTTAGGTAGGGCTTGAGACGGTAGGCTGCACTGAGCTTCATGTTAACCCTGCGGACTACGTGGTTAATGTGTTCTTTGAAAGTGAGAGAAGGGTCTAGCGTTACCCCCAAGTATTTGAAGACTGACCCATTTTCAATGTCGGGGTCATCAGTGGGACAGACAAGGAGGGAAGAGTTGTCTTTGAGGGTTTTATTGAGGAATGGTTTCGAGCCAAGCAGCATAGCTTTTGTTTTTTAGAGTTGATCAACAAAAGATTAGAGGAGAACCAGTATAAGCAGCACGGTAGTTCTGGGTAAGGACAGAGGAGATACATGAGAGAGACTTGTCACTATGAAAGATGACAAGGTCATCAGCATAGAGAAGGGAGTCACAGGTAAAGCTGTCGGTGGGGAGAGAGTTAACAAATAGAGAGAAGAGCAGGGTGCTCAGAATGGAGCCCTGGGGGACTCCAGTGGAGACCAGCAAAGATGGAGAAGTGACAGAACCAATGCGCACGGACTGGGAGCTCCCAGTGAGATAACTCCAGGATCAGTCAGTTGTTCTGGTAGAGCAATCAAGCGAGGATAATTTGGATAGGAGTAGGGAGTGGTTGACCATATCAAAAGCTTTCGATAGGTCAACAAAGATGGTGCCTGTGGCAAATCTTCGGTCCATATTGGAGAGGATGTGGTCAGTGAAAAGGGCCAGAGCAGTAGAAGTAGTGTGACTCTTATGGAAGCCATGCTGTTGGCTACATAAAAGGTTGTATTTAGCAAAGTACTCAGATAGTTGTTTGTGGACAATCCTCTCAAGGAGTTTGCTAAGGTGAGAGAGGATGGATATATGTCGGTAGTTGTCTGGAGAGTTTGGGTCACTGGATTTGAAGATGGAGACTACTCTAGCAGATTTCCAAGAGTCAGGCATGGTGGCGGTAGATAGTAAAAGATTGAAAATAAAGGAGAGAGGCTGGCAAATAAGATGAGACAAGTTTCAGAAAGCCAGGGTAGAGACCATCGGAGCCAGGACTATCTCTGTTTGGCAATTTCTTTAGCAGTATCGAAGTAGCCTTCATGGAGATGGAAGCAAAGTAGAAAGGGGGTGAGGGGTTAGCATCACTGGGAGGTGAATCAGAGCACTGGGAGGAAGTATAGGGACCCGGAAAAGGGAGATTATGGAGGGGGGGATGACAGGTCAGAGAACTTGGTGTTTAGCACATCAGCAACCACCAAGGGGTCTGTCAGAAGGCCAGAAGGGTGAAGAATGGATTTTTGGGGCCTGGGAGAGCCTTATTTCAGAGTGCAGAGGGACAGAGAGTTACAGAGTTGATGTTGGAGATGGATAAATGCCCACATCCTGAGCACATTTAAAATTCAGGCATGACCTGTGGTCCGTGGTTTGACTGGCTCACTTGATAGTCGACCAGTGCCCACGTTTCATGGGCAAATGACCATTATAATATAAAAAAAGATTAGAAAGGTGCCGCCCATAGACTATAATGGAGTGTGTCCCCATGCTGTCCCTAACATCGTGTCATAACTTGGTAGAGCACGGAGGCAGAGTGTGAGCGGCTCCAGAAACCGGGAAGTCCTTGGGGACCCAGTTTTCTGCATTTTACGAGTGTTAGAAGTTTTTAACAAATGGATTATTTTGGGCAAGCTCAACATTAGAAGTAGTCTCATGAGGTAAGCCACCTATATATCAGGTGCAGGGGCTGTTCAGTTTACCTTGGTAGATCTCTTTAAGCCCCTTCCCCCAAACACACATACACAAACCGGATAGCAACTTGCTGCTGCAGTGCTACGGGTACGCTAAAGCAGCAAGCAGGGCTGGGCAGCTGAACTATGTCGGAGTCTGCAAACTAAGTAAAAATTATTATTTATTAAATACTTACACTATCAGACACAGGCGGGCTGCAGGCAACATGCCCTATCCCATATACATAGCTCTGCCTCCATTGTCTCCCAGGTGCCCGCCACATACCTCCAAGATGACACTGCCATGCCAGAATTGTGAGAAAAAAATAATTAAATGCAGCAGTACAGCCTGCCTGATCAAGGCTCACATTCTGTTCTGATAAAAAGAAAACTATAAACTTCTTATCACCTGGAGGAACCCTAAGCAGTGCTCTGTCACAGGTACATTACAACTCAACCAGCCTGGGGCCAGGCCAAGGGCAGTGACTGCCTACTCACCTGAAAACTAATCCTTCTGCCAAAAACTTTAAAAAAAAAAAGGTAACAAACCTTTTGAATATTCAGTTCTTTCATGAGTTGTGGCACTATGCTACAGTTGTATCACCAGCTCCTATCATCGCGCTACTCCTTAGACTGGAGGCCTCAAGCTACAACTGTGCTTTTCATTGGGCCCCCACTCAGAGGATGCACTTCTGATTCTGTACACTGTGCTGACTGAGAGGGGGAGACTGAAGATAGCCAGTGACACTAAATGAAATCTGCCTGTCCCAGGCCTTGGCAGGTGGCCTGATACTGGACTGGGACACATTAGTGAGAGGCGGAATTAATTGCATGTAACACCCACCCTGTTTTAGGATTGTGATGCACACCCCATCCCCTCACAAAAGTATAAATCTGTTGGTCAAAGTTAGACCCCTCTCCTGAAAAGTTTAAAATGTATGCCTCCTGTGCGTGGTCGGGGATAGTGCTGAGGGTGCATATGCCCCTTGTGCCCTGTGAGCATGCCACCACTAAGCTTGATGATTCTCATTACCACTGGTGCTGTGAGTCTGAGTAGTGACTTCTCAAACAGAATGTGGTACCTACTAAAGCATTCATAGTTATCCCCCAAACACACAACAGATTTGCATACTGAGAATGCTTTTTCTGGGTTTGAGGTGTTTGATTGTATGTGTGTTTACGGAAACATTAAACATTGAAAAGTATCTGTCTTCTGTACCATTTATGCATAAAACATACTATTCCTCTTCCTGATCAGAATTTAAAATACTTCACCAATTCTCGCTCACTATGCCAATAGCAAAACACAAAAAGTGTCTGGCCCCAGTAAACTGAACCATTCGTTAATGATTATTGTTACAGGATTCAACTCTTTGTTGGCTATGGGAATACTGGTGTTGGCATTTTTACTGTTATTGTGCTGGGTTTGAGGCTTCTGGTTGTGTGAGTGTACTGTATGCATTCTCGTAACATTTATTCATCCTACATATTGTCTTCCTGATCTGTATTTACAGTAAATTATGTCACCAATTTTCACTCACTATAACAATAAAGAGACCCAAAAGTGTCTGACCCCATGAATCTGAAATATCTTTGTTGTTGCTTACCCTTATAGGTGACCTGCACAATAAATACTGCAGCCCACTCCTGTCCCACGTACCTTTCTATGCTGCGGCGGGAGTCCATGGCTGCCATTTTTTTTTTATTTTAGTTTTTGTTGACCGGGTAAGTGCACTAGACAAATCCTGCCTATTTTCAGGCATGACCCGGGGGAGGGGGATACAGATGAATGCCAACTGACTTTGAACCAGATTAAGCTGTTGGTGGTATTTTAGTGAATGGGGGGAAATTTGGCCATGACACCAGGGAAATTCCCCTACTCTTTTTCGAGAAGTGCCATGGGATCTTTAACATCCACCTGAACTACCACCAAAACAGGCAGATGGGACCTCGGTTTAACATCTCATCCGAAAGATGGCACCTCAGAAGTGCAGCACCCCTCTCATGTTTCACTGCAATGTCAGTATTGGGATATTAACCCATGTGTCTGATGTGGGGATAGAACCCACAGCCTTCTGATCTCCCAGCCTCAGAGGCGAGTGTGCTACCTACTGAGCCACTGACACTGCATTGAATGAACATTGAACATTACTAGAATAAACTGTATAAAACACTGCCAAAAATCTTTGGCGAATGTGGAAGTGCTGTGCGTGTCTCGATCGAGTGGGTACAAGTTTTCATGGGTATTCCTCCCATTTAGTGACATGGCAAACACCAATGCTCTCAATGTATCAGCAGTGGCGGGGCTTAATATTCTTATTTTATTGCTTCCACGAGGGTCTTGATGCCTAAAATAATACTTAAAGCAACACCTGGATAGGTCATTGCTGTATTATTTAGGCATCAAGACCCTGTGGAAGCAATAAAATAAGAATATTAAGCCACTGCCACTGCTGCTACATTGAGAGCACTGGTGTTTGCTACATCACTAAATGGGAGGAATATCCATGAAAACTTGTGCCTGCTCATTCGGGACCTGTGCAGCGCTTCCGCTGAAATGTTTTGACTGTCTTATAAAATATACAGATTATGCTAATAATATTCATTATAGCAGCCACAGGCTCCCATCGCAACACAGAAAGGTATGTGGGATGTGAGCAGGCTGCAGTATTTACTTTACACAACACCTTTATATGGTTCAGATTTTGTTGACCATGGAATCCCACATGTTGGCTGTAGTTATAGGCTGTTTTTTTTACTATTGACAGATATCGCTTCTTGTCTCCTCAGTAGCTGATATTTTTAATAAGTTCTTTGCCACATGCGCACTCCCCGATCATCCTTCACCCACACTACCCCACTCTTTCCCACCCTCTGCAAATTTCCACTTCCCACCAGTTACCCCCCCACCGAAGTCTACATAGCTCTCACTGCCCTAAACCCAGGCAAAACCAGCCCTGAAGGTCTCCACCCTAGGCTCCTCCGTATCTCTACTCCTGCTATAGCCTCCCCTCTTGCCCACATCCTTAACCTCTTCCTACTTCTACTGTCCTCAAAGCCTGGAAATTTGCCAAGGTGCTATCTCTCCACAAAGGCGGCGACCCATCCACTCGGGTAACTACAGGCCCATATCACTCCTCCCATCGCTTGCCAAACTCCAGGAGTCACTGATCAATACAACGCTATCAGAATACCTTACCACTAACAACATTCTCTCGCCCATGCAGTCTGGATTTAGAAAACAGCACTCGACCATCACCTCCTTGATGCAGGTCACTAATTCCGTTTTCTCAGTCATGGACCAGAGTCATATTTCTGTCACTATATTCATAGACCTGGCCAAGGCCTTTGATTTAGTCTTACACCCCCTCCTGCTACATAAACTGAAATCTACTGGTCTAGCGGCTCCCTCAGCTGGTTCTGCTCCTATCTACAAGACAGACAGCAATCAGTTCAAATAGGAGATGTACTTTCCTCCCCTCTTCGTATCCTTACAGAGGTCCCCCAAGGCTCAATATTAGGCCCTATTCTATTTTCCCTCTTCATTAACGACCTCCCCTCTGTCTGCAACTCCTCTCACATGCACATGTACGCTGACGATACCACCATCTTCCCCTCTGGTCCTTCTACCATCAGTGTACAATCCCCTCTCCAACAAGATTTTGAAAGAGTGCAGAAGTGGTTCCAGACTAACCAACTAAAGCTTAACACTAAAAAGAACTATTCCCATGACATTCGGCAGCAGACAGAAACTGGCCACCCTCCAGTCTACCTCTGCTTTCTCCTTACTGGATGGATCCTCCCTTGCTGATGCCCCCACCTTCAAATGCCTTGGGGTCTGGCTAGACAACCACCTAGATTTTTTCACCCATATTGATGCCATCTGTACTAAACTCCACCCGAAGCTAGCAGTCCTCTACTGTCGCAAGACAGGCTCCCTCTCCCCACCTGATGGAAGCTATTAACAAAAATGATTCTACCTGTCATCGATTACGTCGACATGGTCTATGGCACTGCCCCTGCCACATCCCTTTCTAGACTTGACACCCTCCTTAATTCCTTCTGCTATTTTGCTACCTCTGCCCCTCCCTTAACACACTACTGTCTTCTCTATTCTGCTTTCTCCCTGCCACCACTGCCTCACAGGAGGATGGTTCACTGCACCTCTTTCATTGCCAAGTACTGTTTTGGGACACTTGTACCCTACTTCTCCTCCCATCTCTCACAAACAAACAAACCCTTCATGTACTCCCTTCACCACAGGGACCCACATACTTTCTCTCTTCCTCACCTTCTCTTGGACGCTGCCCAGTCTGGTTTCTCCTATCGACTTTCTCAACTCTAGAACAAATTCCCCTGATTTTCACCTATCCCCCTCTTTCTCTTCCTTCAGAAGGCTCCTCAGACTGCTCCCCTCCTCTCAGTGCTCACACTCCTCACCCTAGCCGCAGCCAGCTTAAGTGACATCAGTGGATTTCTAAGTACCTTCCCTCACATATGCCACGGCTCACTCTAAACTCCTCTGCTGTCTTCCCCATTTGTTAACTCTCCTTCTGATATTAAAAATTTTAGTTGCTTATATATTGTTACCTAATCTTGTTGTCATAGCAATGTACACTTTTGTTGACTATACAGTAGTAGCCACAGACAGTGCCAGCTATTTCCAGATATTTCCTGAAATTTCGGAAGAGTTTCTCTCTGCTGCCCCTACTGTGTAAATGCAGAAAACAGGAAATTTCTCTAGAAATATCACAGAAATTTTGTGAAATAGCTGGCAATGTCTGTGGCTACTACTGTATTATCTTGTATATTCCCCCTCCCCCGGGTCGCACCTAGAAACGAGCCTCGGCTCAGTGTGCCTTTCCCAGTCACCAAATGTTTTAAATAAATAAATAAATATTGTATATGATCAACTATGTGTAACCACTAGATGGTGCTATTCTAAGGGCTGCTACCCCTGCCTGTATGGCAACACAATGGGTTGAGGGGCCTGAGTTCAGTGAACGGGTACATCCACCCAGAGGAATGGTATTGGGGTAGCTTAACTGCTCTGGTATAGCCCTCCGGGACACTATAACCACCCACCAACCCTTCTAATGGCCTGAATAGTAACACAGTGGTACATTCGCATTTAATAGACAACAGTAATAATATGCTCACACCCCTTTCACTTACCACCAGAGCTGGATCTGCTGCAACGGCCCCGGCAACCCCCTGGAAAATAAAATCAGCAATGCAATAATGCAATATTACCACTGTAACCCAACTAATCATGTGCACACTAGCCAGGTTAAACTTGAAAAAAAGACAATCAGGTTTATTTAGGGGAAGCAAACAAGGAAGGGATGTGAATCTAGCAGAATGATTAGCACTCTGATTAAATTCAGGTGAGTTAGGCATGCACTGTAAGTCCCTTTCAAACAGTTCCACAACTCTGGGTACCCAGTATGTCATGCAGGCTAGCCTGAAGAGTTGCCAGGTGTGGCTGGCATTGTGGCTGCTGTTGGGAACCATTATGAAAGAAAACAGCTAACATGCACACAACCCAGCCGGCCCGGTGGCTCTGAGGGTTGAGGTGCTGGACGCCACACCTCGCACCACACCGGCGACCCAGGTTCACAAACGGGCCCGAGTTGTTGGGGGTCAGCAGGGGAGGGAAGAGATTGTGCATCCGGAGGACTGCTCTCTCTTCCCAGGGTGGGCTCAGGGGAGTGTTCGCTCATGGAGCGACCTCTGGCGGTGGCCAGAGGCACCAGACAGAGTGACGCTGAGCATAGGATTGGAGTTGCGACACAGTGTTGCTTTGTCGGCCGCACTCTGCGGGGATCCAGGAATTACAAGAAAATCCCCATGCCGGAGATAGGTGCCGGCACCTTGGACAAGGACCACACTACAACTCGGGCTTCTCCTCTCTGGGGCCCCCTGTGCGGTCCCGGTGCTCTATACTATAGATAGAGCGATTTGGGCGGTAGGGCAGCCCTTCCTCGGGGCTCAGATCTGAGGCTGCATCAGGCCATGTGGGGAGAGGCAAGGTAGTTTCAGGTCGGAGGTGGAGACCTGGGACTCAAGGATGCCCAAGACAGTTCTCCGGTAACTGGAGCAGAAAAATAGTTTGGGGAAAAAAAAAAAAAACATGCACACAACCCAAATATTTGTCATCCCGAGCCGGATGGCTCAGTCCTTTGCAATAACCCAAAACAGACAATTAGATGGTACACAATGATCATTGCTCTTGTTGCAGGGAGCTACCCTGGTTTGTACTCATGCTACCAGAACCTGGATGCAGGACAGGCAAGATGAAGACCTCGTGGTGTTGATCTGGAATGCCAAGTGAAGCAGAGCCGACACGACTCACCTCCTGGCGGTCACTACCTGTTTGATGGTGTTGAGCAGGGGGCCGAATCCCCAAGCGGGTCTTTTGCCAAGATGGTCTCTGAATCGGGAGTAGCGGCCTAGGCCGAGGTGGCAGGGCCCATGCAGGATGAACAGTTCTGCAACAGTTCGTGATTCTCTGCTAGTGAAGCCTCCAGCTGGCATACCAGATTCTGCCGTGGGGAACCAAATCGTGACCCACAAAACACATTCAGCACATTTAAATCAATTGCTTCTCTAAGCCACAGTCCAGATACAGTCCGTTGGCAAACTACAGCTTCACTGTGCAAACCTTTCGGTCCGAGGCTATTTCTATCATCAGGCAGGCTGATCACTTCTGGAGCAAGCCTTCAGTCCAGATTTCAAGTCACAACAACAAACTTCTTTCTTCTGCTTTAGGTCTAAGCCGGCAAATGGAAAGGTCTGACTTCTGCAATGAGCAGTTCACTGGCAGAAGGACATGACAAGAAGGGCCAGCAGAGCCTTCCCGCCGATTCCCCTATGCTTCTTCTGGGAGCAGCTACTCAAAAACTCGAGCTGTTCACTCTTCAACCTCCAATTCTAACTGAGCCACTGCTTCAGGCAGTTCTGACTATTTCCTCTCTAATCCAAAAGGTTCGGTTGGCTGAGGGAACTGTCAGTCACAGTATGGGCTCCCCCTCCAGGCCAGTTTAGGTGCCAACAGTTAAAACTACAGAAACTACAGAATTTCCTTCCCACAAGACCCCTGGGGACAGTCTTCATTTTAGGTCCCCAAGTGCTTTGATTGGTCCAAATACTGGAAGTCCAGAAGCTAACATGGTGACTCCCATCCAAACGTTCGAGCTGCAGTAAAAGCAGGTTAGACAAACTTCTGTAGCTTTACTATAACAGCAATTTAGCAATAAACAATTACAGTTTCTAAGAGGGCTCCTTCTGCGCAAATAGCAACTGCAGAAGGAAGCAGAGTAACAGACTGTCTGGTCGCAAGCCTTAATTACTGGGACCCAGCCCAGACTAATTTCTAAACGCAGCTTAGCTAAACTCTAAAAGACAGGCACGGAGGCTCGCTAGGGCACTCTCACGCAGACAAACAGAATGACTGAAGACAGGACACCAGCCTGAGAGTGGGCATTAGGGAGCCCGGGAAGACATTATAGTGAACCTCAATTTGTAGGGGGGTTACATATGTACAACTGTATATTGTGTATTTCAGTTATGTACCGCTGTATTATTCATGTTCTTCCCTTTAGTTGTGTAACCCTGACGTCTTATACCAGGGGCTACTACCCCTGCCTGCTTCCCTGACTGCAGGTTGAGGGGCCTGGGTTCGCTATCAGGGGTCACTTTGGTGTCACTACCAACAGTAAAGCTACAATTATGGTGCCCCCACCCAGAGTAATGATTTAGTGGGTTAGATCTTGAATTGATACAGCCCTCTGGAAAGCTGTACCTACACACAGCCCCACCTAGTGGTCCCACACTTGAAATTACAATAACCACCTTGCTTTGCATTCAATTCACAATTAATGGAGAGTACTAATAATATGCTCACAGTGACCACTTACCAACAGGGTCTGGAACTCTGCATTCACCCTGTGCACCTGTAAAGAGCAGTTACCAACAATAACACAAAACCTTTCAGTTATCTGCATTAAACCAGCACTCTGTAATAATATGCTTATGGAACAGATTAACATTTAAACAACAAACAGATTAATTTAGGGGTTTAAATAAGGGGTAGGGGATGCAAATAAAAGCTTGATCAATTGGCACTTTTGGTTTTAGCAGTATTTTGACTTTATATAAACATCCAACCAAATGCATTAACCCCTTTGGATTGTCTAGATCTTACTTCGAGTGGGAGCTCTTGCAGCAGGCTATTACAATTAAGACTAACGCCGCAGGCATTAGGACCCACCGGAAAACTTCTCTGCCAGCAGTACCCAGCAGGAACCTCCCCTCCGACGTTGGCTCCACCCCAACGTCAGCCCTGGTACAAAAGGGGGCAGACCCAGCTCCACCCCAGTTCTTTTCCCGCCATGAGCCGCGCACGTTGAAAAGTTCTTGGCTTGCCAGCCACCAGCAAAAAACGTCATTTTTCACTTTTTTCTCGTATTTGTTAGACGGATTTTCCAGTAACCGATGTATGTTGTCCCCGTCATCGGTCTCCTCATCGGGACCCCATTGCACTAAGTGCAGCTGCGGCCGTCAGATTCCAGCCAAGGATGGCCACACCAACTGTGTATTCTGCCTGGGGCCTAACCACGACACCGCAGCCTGTTCCACCTGCCAGTGCTTTACAAGTAGGACCAGGATCTGCTGCCTAAAGGCTCTCAAGGCATACCTGCTTAAACAGAAGATGGACCTACACACCTCCGGGGAGAAGGCCAAACATTCTAGCAAGGAGAAATCCAAATGGTCCCGAGACAAGGACCGTAGTCGGTCCCGCCACCGGTCCAGGTCCTGCTTCCTCTCGTGGCCCCCCCCCAAGAAAGCCTGCTCTTCTTCAGGCTTTGGTGAGCATTCTAAAAAGCATTCCACAAAGAAGGCAAAAGCAGAGAATCCAGCTAAGCCAAAGGTGAGGCCACTCAGAGTCACTACTAAGATCTCAGAGGCACAAGCCACGGCCCTGCCTGCCAAGGTCATGGCGTTGCCCGATAAGAGCATGCCGGGGGTCGAGACACTCCAGCCCCCCTGCGTGAAGCCATCACCCGATCAGGTACCAACACACCAGTAGAGGGCGAAGGATCCTGGCTGCCGGCGAAGGAACAGCGTCTCTATCCCCCAAGTCCTCCTCCCTTCGGGGCTCTCCAGGTGGCTCCCTCTCAAGACCGGATACTTCTGAGGTCCCTTTTTCGGGGACAGCGGCCTTGGTGTTTACCAAGGAGGAGCTAAAGGATCTTTTTCCCTTTTGGTGGGGCCAGGTCCAAAAGCAGACCCCCCCCCCCCGAAGCTGGCCAAGTCACCAGTACCGGACCCATCGGGTAAACCCCAGCTGGAGGGTGCTCCTTCACCACAGAAGACCCCTGAGAGGCCGCTGCCTCACCCACCCTCCAAGGCCCATTCCCAATCTCGGTCCACAGACCGACGCTGGTGCTCACCAAGGTCAGGTAGCTGAAGCCAGGTCAAGTCTCACACCAGGAGCCGTTCCCATTCCGATAGGCGGGCCCGCTCCCGACGTCGGTCCTCGGACCAACGTCAGTCACGCTCCGTTGTCGGTCTCGTGACCGACGTCAGTCGGTGAGCCACCGACGTTAGAGTGGGGCTAGTCATAAGGACAGGTCCGGCTACTCATCACCTAGTAGTCAGTCGCCCTCTTCCTCTTCCATCTCGGGAATCGGGGGTTCCCCAGGAGAAAAGGACCAGCCCCACTCACCTCCTGATGATCCAACCTTTATGGACATCATGAAGCACATCCAGGCCTCTAATGAATGGGACACAGAGGACCTGGATCCGGAACGCTGTAGACTGATCAAGTACCTGAGGCAGAAGGAGCCCAAACCTCTTGTGGTGCCTCCTTTAGTGGACACCTTCCAGGATCTCACCAGTATTACCTGAAAGCGTCCAGCTTCGGTCCTGGTGGTTCCTAAAAAGTCGGATGGGCTGTACAGAGCCCCGAGGGATGAACCGTTCCTGGCTGAGCACCCTCAGGTGGACTCTTCCATGATTATGGCTGCCCACTATAAGTCAAAGCAGCTGAAGCACCTTAGCTCACTGCCTCCACCTGCTCCATTAGGTCCTTTAATTTCCTGATGCATATGGTCCAGTACCAGAATGTGCTCTGGGAGCAGGGACAATAGCTAGTGAATGTCTTGCCAGACTCCGAAAAGAAGACAGAGATTCTGGATGTCCTTAAGTCGGGCTCAGACGTAGGTACGCATGTTTTATATGCCTCATACGACACTGCAGATACGGCGGCCAGGGCGTCAGCATCAGAGGTCTGTCTCCAGTGCCAAGCTTGGTTGATGGTCTCAGGCTTTCACCAAGACCTGCAGTCCAGGATCTGGGACCTACCATTCCAGGGTACCGTTTTGTTTAGGCAGGAGACAGTCACTCATCTCTCATCTCCAGAAGTCAGGGAAATCCATCTGGTCTGTCCATCAGAGGTACAGAGAAGACCAGAGGAGACCAAGGAATGGCTATTTTGTAAGCCCTCAGGTGCCCAAGCCCGTGGCAACGAACAGAGCCAGAGAGGTGGCTTTTGAAGGAGAGCTGGCAACCAGCATCCTGGAGGTGCTCCTTCACGTGGCCCCAAGTCCTCCCAGGCCTCTCTGCCCACTCCCAGCTCCGCCCAGTGACTCCCTCCCTCCCGACCCCCCCCTCCTCCAGTGGAGGTCTCAGGGGAGGCAGTAGGGGGCCGCTTCTCCCTTCATCTGAAGGGGCGGAGCTCTATTACTGTGGACCAGTGGGTCCTCGATATTATAAGGAGGGGACATACTCTAGAGTTCACAGAGATTCCTCCAAACACTCTACCAAGGTCCTCGAGATATCCTCCTTCTCACATTCCGCTCATAGAAGGAGAGATCCAGGCCCTCTTGTGGAAAAGGGCAATAGAGGCAGTCCCTCTGAAGCAACGGGGGGAGGGTATTACTCCCATTTCTTCCTGGTTCCAAAAAAGACATAAGACCTTCGTCCCATTCTGGACCTCAGCTCTTTAAACTATTATATAGAGTACAGAAGGTTCAAAGATGGTGACCCTTCCCGGACTGCTTCCTCTGCTGCATCAGGGGAACTGGCTCTGCTCCCTAGACATGCAAGATGCGTACATGCACATCGGGGTCTTTCCCCCTCACAGGAAATACCTGAGGTTCCACTTCCAGGGGGAGCATTATCAGTTTCGGGTCATCCCGTTTGGCCTCTCCTCCGCTCGAGTCTTCACAAAATGCTTGGCAGTAGTGGCTGCATCTCTAAGGCACCAGGGGCATTATGTCTTCCCTTACCTAGACGAGTGGCTGCTTACAGCCCCATCAAGGTCACGCTTCTTCAATCTCTCGGAGATCCCTATACCCTATTCCGAGATCTGGGGATCACCCTGAATCTTCCCAAGTCTTCCCCAGAGCCCAGCCAAAGGCTTGTCTTCATAGAAGCGGTCCTGGACTCTGTCCAGGGCATGGCTTTTCTACCCCCAGAGAGGGGCGATCGCTTGCGGGAGATTGCCGGATCAGTCTTAGTGACCCCTCGGGTCCAGGCCAAGACCTTCCTCAGACTTCTGGGGCACATGGCGGCGGCCATTCCCGTCACTCCTCTGGACCGCCTCCATATGAGAATCCCACAGTGGATGCTCAGGGAGCAGTGGGATCAATGCTTGGGCAACCAAGACCATATGGTCAGAGTCACAGAGCCAGTAAAGAGGACACTTCGTTGGTGGATGGACCCGACAAATTTGGAAAAGGGGGTCTTTTTCCATCCGGAGCCCCCAAATCAGACTCTAATGACAGATGCCTCGGATTTGGGTTGGGGGGCGCACCTGGGGGACTGCCAAACGCAGGGTACCTGGACCCCATGGAGCACGAACTCCACATCAATGTCTTGGAGAGGCGAGCAGTCCTCAGTGTGCTATATGCCTTTCAAGAGGACCTCATTCCAGGCTCTCCTCTTGTTCAGACGGACAACATGGCGGTCGTCTTCTATATCAACAAGCAAGGGGGCACTCACTTTTACTGCCTATGCAGGGAGGCGATGAGAATCTGGTATTGGGCACTGGAGTGGCACATCTCTCTGTCAGCAGTGCATGTTCCAGGCATCCTAAACGACTTGGCTGACAGCCTAAGCAAGTCTCAGTCCAAGGCGCATGAGTGGGGAGCTACTTCAATCAGTAGCAGACCAGCTCTTCAACACATGGGGTCGTCCAGAGCTGGGCCTCTTTGCGTCACCACGCAGCACCAAACTGCCAGTTTTCTGCTCGCGAGAGCCCGTGCATGGTGTTTTCTGGCCAGACGCATTGTCCCTTTGTTGGGCAGGGAGGTTTCTTTACACCTTCCCTCCCTTTCCTCTCATCCAGAGAGTTCTCTTGAAGTTACAAGCTGAAGGGGCTCGGATGATTCTAATTGCCCCTTTGTGGCCTCGGCAGATTTGGTTGCCACTACTTCAGAGGTTGTCCACGGAATCTCCAATACCGCTGCCAGTGTGTTCACAGTTGCTGTCCCAGGATCAGGGCTCGCTGGTCCATCCCAATCTCTGGTCTTTGCACCTTCATGCTTAGCTCCTTCGGACGTAGCAAATTCCAGGTATGGGGTATCCCAAGAGGTGGCGGACGTACTCGTCTCAGCGAGGAAGCCCTCTACTCACTCCACTTATGCTATGAAGTGGAAGCGTTTCTGTTTATGGGTGTCATCTCACAGTCTGAACCCCCTTAGCTGTCCGGTGAACTCAACATTGCAGTATCTCCTCTCCTTATACCAACACGGCTTGAGCTACTCCTCCATAAAGGTGCACATGTGGGCCATTTCTGCTTATCACACCCTTTTGGGAGACAGAACCTTAGCCCAATTGGATGTGGCCCACACCTTTTTACAGGGGATTTTACACATGAGACCTCCCATTCGGGATCCTATCCCTCTCTGGGACCTCCTATTTGTGTTGGAGAAGTTTACTCTTCCTCTGTTTGAACCTGCAGCTGACTGTGAGCTGCGTTACCTTTCCTGGAAGGTTTGTTTTTTAGCTGTTGTTACTTCAGATCGAAGAGTTTCTGAGCTCCAGGTCTGATGTGTAAAGAGCCGTATTTAATTTTTCATAGGGAAAGGGTTTCCTGAAGAACGAATCCTAAGTTCCTTCCTAAAGTGGTCTCGGAATTGACCCTCAACCAGTCGGTTGACCTTCCAGTTTATTTCTCTTCTTCCTCTAATAGAGGAGAAGCTCTCCTTCACACTCTGGACATCCACAGAGCTGAAGTGTTACCTTAAGGCGCCTGACTACTTTCTAATCGAGACAACTGTTTGTGCATTTCGCCACAACACTTGGTAAACCGGTGTCCAAGCAGACTATTTCAAGTGGCTTGTCCACTGCATTACATTTGCTGTGAGAAGCACAACAAACCTCTTCCGGAACCGGTTAGGGGTCACTCCACCAGAGGAGTGTCTGCTTCCTTTGCCGCTCTGCGAAATGTCTCCATTAGGGACATATGTGCGGCTGCTACCTGGAACTTGGTGCACACTTTCGTGAAGCACTACAGCTTGGATATTGCATCCAGACGACATGCCGTTTTCGGCCTTGCAGTCCTTCAGGGACTCCTGTCTTGACTTGCTGTTTGTAAGCTAACTATTTTCCACCTCCTGGGATTCGGCACCTCCTTGACAAGGGACTGCTTGGAATTCTGTCCTAATTGTAATAGCCTGTTGCAACAGCTCCCACTCAAAGTAAGACAGTACAGTTACGCAAGAACTTACCATGACAGTAGATCTTCGAGAGGAGCTCTTGCAGCAGGCGTTGCTTTCCTGCCCTCCATCCCCCAAATGAGGTGTACAGATCGTCATCTTCAGGCTTCGCCTCCTTCTCTTGTCAGGGCCCGTTCACGGGACTTGGCAGGGGAGCTGGGTCAACTCCCTTTTGTACCAGGGCTGACATCGGGGTAGAGCCAACGTCGGGGAGGGGGGTGTCCCTGCTGGGTACTGCTGGCTGAGAAGTTTTCCGTTGGAGCCTAATGCTTGCGGCGTTAGTCCTAATTGTAATAGCCTGCTGCAAGAGCTCCTCTCAAAGATCTACTGTTATGGTAAGTTCTTACGTAACTGTACTTTAACCTCTCTGGGTACCCAGGATAAGCTAAGTTGCAGGCCTGAGGCAGTGCCGCACGTTGGCCAGCATCGCAGCTGGTTGGGGCCCTTAAACAAAGACATGGTTAAAACTTTAATTTGTACTTGGCTATAGAAATCATAAAACACCTTTTTGAAACCCAGAAATTTGTAAACCACAGGCCCGATGGCCTGCAAAGACAGTCTGAACCAAAGTGCAGACTTCAAGGACAAATCAGTCGGAACAAACAGGTTAACTGGTGTTGTAGGGTAAAATCATGAGGTACTCCCTGAACCTTGGACCTCAGGATCTGGGCTGATTTCCAGGATGGCTCTTCTCGAGGCAGGATGTGGCTGCAGCTGCAGGACTTTGTTCTTTTTGGCAAGGACCAGGATACAGGGACTGGAGCTTGCGTGACTCACCTCCTCATCACGGTGTAGCCCCCAAGGGTGGCCGCAACCCACGATGAACTTCTGTGCAGGAGCTGATTCCCATCTCTGGTCATCTGGCAGCTTGGCTTTTACAGGCAGCAACAGTCTATTAGGCAAATTACTCGGCATCACCAGTTCAGCTTGGATAATTTTATTTATTTCAGTTAGGGATTACAGTTCAGTAATAGGCCACAGCTTACTCACTTGCAAGTTGCAGTCCTGGAAATGTAAGCTGGTACACAGCAATTTAGATCTCCCTCTGGCAAATCGGCTGGAGACAGTTTTGGTGACCACAGGCATTAAGTTCAGGTGCAGTCCCTGAAGCAAAAACAGCTTCTCACCGAAATGCAGATTTGGGATTTTTAACACTCTGATCCCACGTTCAGTCTGGAATCTCACTCTGATGGATTCTCTCTTTTTTAGAAGATTGCAGCTGGTTCTGCAGACTTGGCTGACCCAATTAATCCGGAGGCATTTTGGCCGAGAAAAGGCAAAGCAGGCCTCTCCCCACGTTCTTCATGCTGAAGGGATCCTTCTTTCCCTTCAGGAGCTCCAGACAGACACCCTCGAACTGCAGCTCAAATTGACTCTAACTGACTGATTCAAACAGTCCCTTCTTTTATAAAGAGAAAAAATCCTGTAATCTGATTGGCTGTTCAGGCTGAAAATCACAGTCCCACTCCTTTAATTGGACAGCATTTTGGCACCTAGATTTTGTCCCTGCTTCTTCCCCACAAGTCTCTGGCAGTGTCCTAGGAGCCCCTTTGTCAAAACTGGCTTTCCGATTGGCTGATGGCTACAAACATGGAGGCTGCAATTCAGTTTCTGTGCCGTCTGTGCAATGTCCCCAAATATAAAGTTCTGGTGCAGCCATCCATATTACTTTTGTTTAATAATAACCCAACATACACATAGCCTCAACAGTGCCCTCTCAAACACTTTTATTTATTTTATTCAACTCTCCTTAGTTTGGCTGTCACTGCCACTGAAATACTGACCCCCTAGTCGGCGGCAGCAACCTCATCCATATGTATGCGGGGCTTATTAATATTCATGAGCCCCGCCTATGGCCCCATGTAAAACTTTATTTTATTGTTATCTCCTAGGGCTTTTCTCTATTTCCCCTGAGGTCGCTGGTCCCCATTTAGCAGAGGGGGCACTTGTGACAGAAGAAAACTCCTTTGTTTTGACCGTATACTGAGCAATCGGTAAAACAAAATGCACCAGTGTGCATCTTGTAGTGGCCGTACACCGAAGCGTTGGTAAAATAAAGCGCCCAGTACACATGTGCGAGTGCCGGCTGGGCAAGAGAAAATGCCGGCAGCTCGCAGTTCGATTTTTTTAAGCCCAAAATGGGCTAAACAAAGTTCTGGGCAGCATTTGTAACCAGGGGGCGCTTGTGGCACTAGAGGGAATAGCCAGGCGGCAGGAGATGCTGCGGAGAGAACGGGCGGACGCCGGAGGCAACGGGAGAACACCGGGAGACATTTAAAAAAGCTCCATATGGGGGGAGCATTACGCTCTCCCCTGCCTAGGAAAGCTTGGCATCCACGCCAAGTCTATAATAGACTGGTAATACTCAAACACATTACTAGATATACTTTTACTAAAAATATACCTTTTCGCTAATACTTTGTTATAAAAAGATATATCTAAATAGCAGTTTTCTTCTATAACAACCTAGCTAGGCATATAGTAACTATCTACAAGGTGGCATGCTATCGACTTAAATCTTAATTATTGGACGTCTTATAATAACTGAAGAGATAATGTCATGACATTTTGAATTTTCACATTTTAAATTTTCATTGCATACATCAGTAGTTTAGAACCACATTTTTACGGCTGCAGTAGGTGGAGCCTGCAGACGTTTTGCATATACAAAAGGAGTGATGTCATGTTTTCTGTCCGTGGAACTGACTGAAGGTGTAAATAGTCTCTTCCACTTTACCCTCCTCCAAGCAATGTTTTCCACCCTCAAATGAATACGCTTTCATGTTAGTCAATGGTTGCAGGGTACTATTTTCTTTCTTAAATGGGTGGTTCAAGAACTGGAACCTGAGTAGTGGGAGGCAGCATTAGGATTTTTTTGGGAGTAAGATCCACCTCCACCTCCACCCAAGAAGCTCCTAAAGATCCAGCCCCAACTTTTTTCTGATTCATGTGGGAGGGGCATGAGGTGGCTCTATCATGCTGTAACAAGACACACTAGTTTGGGACCTGTATCAAACAACAGAACAAGTCTGTGCAGTGATCAAGTAGTGAAGACCCTGCATTAGGAGAACAGAAGATACTTCATGCCTTTATTAAGGACTAAGAGAACAGAAGAGATTTAGTGCCTTCAAACCGACTTAAAAAACCTTTGGAACAAATAATTATCAGAGCCACCTGGGACCTCAGAAGGAGACCTAGACACACGTTTTAATTTACAGTAAGAGCCACAGGTTTTTCCTTAAACATTTATATATATATATATATATATATATATTTGTCTTTTTAGTAGTTTCAAAACTTTGAAAGCACTGGTGTTAGTAATGCATTTAGAAATGCGGGCTGCTCAACGATTGGCAAGTATATAGACAGCTTAGAAATAAATGCAAGAACTCGCTTCACAAGGCCAAATGCATTCACTTCAAAGCACTACAAACTGAGCACCTTTCTAACCCAAAGGAATTCTAGCATCATATCAACTTTTGAAGTTCCCAGTACTATCTTTTCTAATGGCTCTGCCCTCTCTGACCCCTCATCCATTGCTATGGGGTTTAATGACTTCTTTACTGACTTCTTTACTGACCTTAATAAGTTCACCTCGTCCTGCAGTAAATAAACTACTCCCCACCCTGACCCACTCCCTTCTGACCACCTTGGGTCTTGCCAAGCATTTCACTTGAAAATGGCTACCCTCAGAGAGGTTCAGAGGCTTCTTGCCAATTTACAATCTGAGGGCTCCCCAAGTCATGACTCCCTTGAACCACAATTTCTTAATTTGGTGCTCCTGCCCTTGCACGCCTAGTACGTGATCTTTTTAATCGCTCGTTTCTCTCAGGTACTGTCCCAGACAAATGGAAAGTGGCGTTAGTTGCCCCTGTTCACAAGGGCAGACCTAATTCTGTTGTTGAGGACTACCGTCCCATTTCCCTCCTCTGCCCCTTGGCAAAAATACAAGAGCGTATTGTGTATAATCACCTCCAGGACTACCTAGAACTATATGACCTGTTGTCCCCTTATCAGTATGGTTTCAGGAGGAACCATAGTACCCTTACGGCACTGATAAGGGTGACATCTGACATCTTCCAGGCAATGGACCAAGGGTCTATCACAGGAGCCATTTTTGTGGACCTAACAAAAGCATTCGACCTGGTGAACCACGGTCTTCTGTGTCAGCAGTTTCAGGTTCTTGGCCTTGATCTTAGAGTCATATCCTGGATTAATAGTTACCTGTCCAGCCGTTCCTAAAGTGTAAAATGGGCTGGCTTGGTTCCTAATCCCAAACCCATAACTCATGGTGTTCCTCAAGGCTCCATTCTGGGCCCTTTGCTATTCTCATTATTCATTAATGACCTACCTGACTTCTGTGGAGGGGCTATAGTACACTTATATGCAGATGATGCAATCATCTACCGCTCCTCTCCGGATACAGACTGGATTAACTGCGTGTTGGCTTCTGACTTTTCATCCCTCGAGACTTGATTCTGGGGAAGACAACTTGCCCTGAATACGAAAAAGACAAAATGTATGATATTCTCCCACCTACCCTCCGCCCGGCACACTCTGCCGCACCTCACCATCACCTCCCTCTCTGGTGATATTCTTGAAAATGTCCACTCCTTTAAATATCTGGGTATTGCTTTAGATGCATCTCTTTCCCTTAAAATACATACCTCCAATGTCTCGAAATCTTTGAACCAGCGCCTTGGCCTGCTCTACAGGATTCACCCTTTTCTATCATCTGGTTCCTGCCTCAAGATTGCCACATTGTCCCTTATACCTCTCCTTACCTATTGTGCACCCTTGCTGGTCTCTATATCTCCCTCGACCCTGTCTACACTCTCCAATGCCTATCATAGGGTAGGTAGGTTTGCTCTAGGGATTAGCTCCCATCAGCACCACTGTTCCGTCCTCTCCGCACTAGGATGGTTACCCTATGCATCTAAGTTAAGGTACCATTCCATTAGTCTCCTGTTTAAACTGGTGCACAAATTTACCCCTCCCAGCCTCAGGGAGCTAGTATGTCCGAGACAGGCTCCTCACTGCCTCAGATCTGCCACACTACCCCTACTATCTAAGCCAAAAATGCATCTTGCCACTGCATGCAAGTCCTTCTCCTTCGCCATGATTTCCGACTGGAACTTGCTCCCACCCTCCATTCTATCCTGCTCCTCTCTCCCCGCATTCCAATCCACCTTACATGCCTCTCTCTCTCAGCCTCTATGATCTGTTCCTGTCTCACCTAATATCACTTCTCCTACACCTGCCTCCTATTATCAGATTACTGCTTAAAGAGTGAGTTTGTCATGCATGGATGCTATGTCTACCAAATATAATTTGTATATATGTACATACCAGACTACCAAATCTAATTTGTATATATGTTCATACCAGCCTGTACTTTGTATAAAATGTTTTGTGTCATAATGCTTAGCTCTCCTGCTAGCCTGCCTCTGCACGCTGTTACTTTTACTCTGTACTATACTGCCTGGCAGGTTTTAAGGCTGTTGCAAATAATGCTTTTCCTTCTTCGATATTGTCTAACCCATGCTTTGTATCATTGTTTATGTACCTTGAACTGCATATTTAATGGTAACCCTACTTCAAAACCTTGTATAACCTATTTCTGTTCTTTCTGCTTTGTTTTCTACCTCTCCTGGATAGTCCCTGAAAAGGGGACTGCAATTGTCTCAGTGGACTTACCCGGTCACCAAAATTCAATATATAAAAATGAATAAATAAAATACATATTTTAATTATCTTTACAGTTAAACATGCAGTTTCATGTCAGGGCACATTACAGTTAAACATGCAGTTTCATGTTAGGGCACATTTTTGGGGGAGGGGGTTCAAATTATTTTAATCATGGGCTCAGTACTTGGTAAACATAAACTTTGATGATAAAGTGTGTTTTTTCTTTTAAGTTTGAGACGTATGTATTAGAAAACATTGAACAAGAAAACAATTGGTGATTCTGATCAGAGCTGACATTAAAAAAAAATCTCAACTGTATTTTTTATTTTATTTTATCAGGGACACTTGAAACAGAATGTTAACATTTACTCAATGGAACCTGTTATTTTGTTTTTTTATTGCATCTTGTCCCAGGCAATCTTCCCAGAGTGCAGTTTGTCAGGGCACATTTTTTTGGAGGAGTGGGTTCAAATTATTTTAATCATGAAGCGCTGGTGTTAGTAATGCATTTAGAAATACATTTTTTAATTTTCTTTACAGTTAAACATGCAGTTTCATGTCAGAACACATTTTTTGGGGATGGGGGTTCAAATTATTTTAATCATGGGCATAGTACTTGGTAAATACAGACTTTGATGATAAAGTATGTTTTTAATTTTTTGTTGTTGAAGAATTAGAGAACTCCCTATTGTGGTGGTGCCAAGTTCAAAATTAGAAATGCTGCTATGACACACAATGGGACAGCACATATCTCATTTCAATGGAGTAAGCAGACCTTCATTTTCCATTTATGTGGGTTCACTGATTACCGTTGGCACATCTTGTGATACTAGTGCTAAGACAGCTCTTTATTGAAAATATAGGTGTCTCAATACAAGATGATAAAGAGCAGATAGAAAAAATAACACCCATGCTGAATTCTTACATATTTGTTTAAGACACCAGCTCAGTGTCCAGCTGTTAAAATTCCCAACTGATGTTTTACACTTTGCACATCCTCAAAGTACTGTGCAGCAATTTGTTAGCTATAATTTAAGTTCTGCCAGTGTGTATAATAACCTGGCAATGGCCTTCCATTGATCCAGTTCTTAATTACATGCCTATGATGCTCTGGCATACAATTGCTACGTGACCATAATGTCACCTGTAACACATTCATTCTTTGGCTTCTAAATGGCAAAACAGTTCATTATACACACTTAAAACAGACATTTAAAATATGTTATTTTTAGGCTAGAAGAGGAGACAAGATCAACATGAATTTTTTTCCTTTTCAAAAATGGAAGTTGCAGTCCCAAATAACTGTTGCCCACCCCCCACCCCCAATTGTTGTACCTCTGCATGTCTTGTTGGTAGAATGACTGATTTGTGTGTTTTTTCATTTATATTTTTTTTATAACAGCCTACTCTCTAGCCAGTGAAGGGGCACACCTTGCTCTTGGGGACACTTAGCATATCCCAAACCACTGACTGTCATAATTTACATTAGTCCAGTCAGAAGAAAGGTGCTACTTCTTTTTATCATTAAATAAAAATAAAAAAAAGGAGGAAAGGTCTAATATCTTGAAACAGATTTAAGAAAAATTATTCTGCACTTACTTTGAGACACATTTTTTCAGCTCTCCTCTTTATGATCAGAGCTGCTGATGCCACAGTGAAAACTTTGAAAAAACTAATAACTTGGTACAACTCAGTTTCCATTGGGATGAATACAGTATATGATCTTTATCTGTTAGAGTTCATCTTCCTCTATAGCTCCCTCCCTATTTCAAGTCATAATGCTATGTTGTGATATCACAGTCTGCTGTCATGGGAGTAACTGTGATGTCACAAGCCATGCATTATGACGTCAGGTAGGGAGAAAGCACCAGGAATACATGAACACTTCAGGAGCAGCAGTCCTCTTTTCATGCAAATGGCCTCAGTAAAAAATAATGGGGGGAAAATACACAACTAATGTGAAATATAAACTGAACTGTGTCTGAATATTATGTTTTCTTTCACTTATCCTGAAGGTGTCATATGCTCTTTAAGACTGGCCCTCTGCTTGGGGGAGGGTGCTCATTGGAGCAGTGTGGCAACATGTATGTTACATGTATGTTTCAGTGCTAAACTATAACACACTTGCTTTCATTGTTTTTCCTGTACTATAACTGTTTTAAGACATTCCACTACATGCTTAAATCCATAGGCGATTACTGACAGCAAAATAGTGCTGCTTGAAAAGTTTTTCAACCCAAATTAGTGAACATGACTGTGACTCTAGGGGCAGTTGACTCTCCAAAGACTGTCATGACTATGACTTCTCCATCTGTCTGTCTGTCTATCTGTGTGTCTATCTATGTAATTATCTATATTTTTATCAATTGCAGCTATCCCTATTTTTACCTACTGTATATGTAAAATAAACCTGCATATCACATTTGTCTGCACTCTGAACACATACTTACGATACAGTGCATATTTGTACTCCACTCCTGTATAGACCTCCTACTGTCCTGATATTCCCATTATCACAGGCATAACTAACTTAACCTTATAAACAGCAACCCCTTATAAAAGTTACTATCACATTTTCTCTCCTAATGAAGTCCATCATTACACCTGACTGCCTGACATCAACACATTACTTAAATATAACTTACATCACTGCATGGCCAAACCCCTTGTTTTTCCTCCATAAAACTGTGTAAATAATCCCAAGACTGAACATATGCGAGCCATTACTTTTTCATGTACTGTCACCTATTCTACCTGTCAAACCTATATTGCTTACCATTCCTTCCATTGAAATCTACACCTCCATATATTTTCCTAAAAATGTGTCCGCCTTCCTTAGAATGCAAAATAAAACAAATCTTACTAGTTAAAAATCATTGTGTTGTTTCTCCATGTCACCACACAACCTCACTAACTTCATTATGCAGCTGTGGTGGATCTGACCAGAAGATGTTTACACAAGACAGAATCACATCTTCAGTAAAGTTATTTGCCACATTTTATTAGAGCATTTTACCTTATTCCACTCTTTTTACCTCTATACCCCTTGTCATACTGAATGGACACCTTAGCTTGGGTGGGGGCTTTGGTTTGGGTGGAGGCATGGAGTTAGGGGTGATATAGATGCCTTTGTGCACAACATTCATGGGCAAGTTAACAGGCTGTCCTGGGGTGTCGTATGTGAGCTTTAAGATTGGTTTTACAGATCTTTCTGAGCGACGTGGCAAAGTTGGCACTGGCACTTGCACTTCTGCTTCAGCAATCTGGGTGATCAGTCCCGGTTCATTGTCCAGCAACAAAACAGCTTCAGAAGAAATGGGTTCCACTGCACTTTCTTGTTGTTCTGTACTAGTTTCAGGTTCTTTGGCTTGAGCACCACAATCACTCTCAGGCTCTTGGACATTACTGTCACTTTCTGGTTCTTTAGGCTCACTTTTATCTGTCGGGTATTTCTGCAAAGTCGGAATCATTTAGGACACATCTCTCGGCTTATGGAACAACATCACTATCACTAGCATGAAACAGTTCACTCAGCCCACTTGGTTCAGCAGCACTTTCACGGTCACTTGTAGGTTCACTACTTGCTTCACTGTGTTCATGTTCACTGATTTTAGTTAATTCCACCTTACGAAGGGAATCAGCCTCTTCAAGAGCCACACTGTGGGCATCACTTTCTGGAGGTTCAGGCACAATTGATAAATTGGAATCGGTTAGAACCACTGGATTTTCAGAGTCATCACCAAGGTTAACAGAGGGAAATCCCTGGAACACTCTTTCAAGTTCAATAGATGGGTAGACGGCAATACAGAATTCACTCTTATTATCACTTTCAGACTCAGCATTTTCAGAATCTACAATGTTTGCAGGACTGGAAACATTAATGTTAGGAGCAACAGACTGGGAAGCAGAGGTCTGCTGATTTTGTTGCTTGGCCTTAGTAGCAGACCTAGTTACAGGGCACTGAGGAGCTTCAGTCTCTTGAACGTTATTGATTATTATTTGGCCGATATGTAACAGGTGATTTCTATGAATGGGTTTGACAGCACGAGGTTCCCCCTTCTGGATGCACCTTATACACAGGCAAATCATTTAGCTTACTGACTACTATATATGGGATGTGACTCCAGCGGTCAGCTATTTTGTGTTTACCTGGGATTCCAAAGTTTCTCATTAGTACCCTGTCACCTGGTTGGAGCTCTTGGACTTTAACACGTTTGTCACAGAGAGTTTTGTTGGTCCAGGTTTCTCTTTGCTGCCATGGTATTTGCAAGCTGATAGGCATGATCTAATTGAACTTTTAACTTTTTGACACACTGCAGGTAGTTTTCTGACTGAACACCATCAGGAGACACTCCAAAACATACGTCAACCGGAAGGCAAGCTTCTCTACCAAACATAAGGTAGTACGGTGAAAAACCAGTAGCATCGTTCTTTGTACAATTATAGGCATGGGCAAGTGTGCTTATTTGTTGGCTCCACTTTGGCTTATCTTTAGGTTGCTGGGTGCCCAGTATATCAAGCAAAGTTTAGTTAAACCTTTCTGGTTGCGGGTCTCCTTGTGGATGATAGGGTGTTGTTCTGAATTTTCTTATACCCCATAGGGACAACAGTTCTTTGATAAGTCTGCTATCGGGATCCCGGCCTTGATCCAAGTGGTTATACTGGGGGGGCACCTTAATGTACGATAAACTTTTCAATGAGAACTTTGGCTACAATTGAGGCCTTTTGGTCTTTGGTTTGATAGGCCTGCGCATACCTCGTGAAGTGATCTGTGACTACTAGCACATTAGCAATGCCTTTTGAATCTGGCTCCAAACTAAGAAAATCGATACTGACAAGTTCCATTGGTGCACTTGTCCCTTGACCTGAAACTCCTCGCTCTTACCCTCGATGAAGTCCTGACCCCCCTCACCAAAATCCTTAACAAATCTCTCATGCTCTCACAGTTCCCCCAAAAATGGAAATCAGTGATGGTGACACCTATCCACAAAAGTGGGAGTAAATCTGTTACAAGCAACTATAGACCGATCTCCATTCTCCCCCTCTCTCAAAAGCGCTGGAGAGAATAGCTGCTGACCAACTGATAGAATACCTTACTAAGTATAACCTGCTATGTCAAGAACAACATGGATTTCGCAAGGGCCACAGCACGACCACGGCACTCCTAGAGCTTACCTCCTACATCCACAATGCCCTGGACCAAGGGGATCTCGTTGGCGCCACCTTCAACGACCTAACTAAGGCGTTTAACACCATCAGCCATTCACTACTGCTTCAACAACTATCTGTAATAGGCCTTTCTCTGGACACAACTCTTTGGTTTCAAAGCTACCTCAGTGACTGAGCACAGCAGGTAAAAATTGGTGAATCCCTCTCAGCACCCCTCTTGGTCTGATCAGGAGTCCAACAAGGATCCATCCTGGGTCCTATGCTTTTCAGCATTTCCCTAAACAGCCTCCCTTCATCTTGCTCAGAAAAAATCCTACTGTATGCTGTCGATGCTGTCATCTTCACCTTCCACTCTGACCCCTCCTTTCTTCAGTTGCTGCTACAAGAAAGCTTCACTGTAGAGGCATGGTTTAAATCCCACAAGCTTATTCTTAACTACAGCAACACCAAATCAATGCTGTCCATGGTACCCACAGCAAACATAAAAACAGAGACCTCTCTATCTCAAACAGCAAAGGGGCCACCCTTGAACAAGTACATCTATTTAAATATCTTGGGGTGATTCTTGACCCATCACTTGGATACTCTAAACATATCAACTACGCAGCAAAATCTGTGAATACCCGCATAGGCCTGCTCTATAGACATAAGAACTGCCTCACGGATGAAGCCCTAAGCACTTCCATTCACAGTTCAGTAATCTCTATAATAGACTATGGGCTTGTGATCTACAGGTCTGCCACTGACACAGCTATCCGATGCATCGCCACAGCACTAAACAAGGCATGTCATCTCCAAACATCTGCAAACCGCCTTACACACACCTCCGAGATCTACGAACATGCAAACTGGCTCCAACTATCTAGCGGAATTAAGTATCAAACCTGCATCCTAGCAATAAAAAAAAAAAAACATTGGACCTACTACCCCCTGGATCACAGGCACTGCTGAGACCATATAGTGGCCCACGACAAACCAGGAATTCAATCAACCTCTCCTTCACTGTTCACCTCTGCAGAACTACCCAAGGCCAACGATCCTTCTTTTTCAGAGCCTCCTCCTGGTTCAACACCCTGCCAGCAGAAGTTATCAGCAAAGCAACCCTGGGTGCCTTTAAGCTCAGCCTACGTCAATACCTCATCTCCTGTGCCTTCTGTGACTGCTACACCTAAATGGTTTATCCCCCAACCCCCATACCCCACTCTTCCCTCCCTACTCTCTCCCTCCTCCTCTTCTCCCTCCTCCTCTACTCCCTCCACACACCTCTTCGCTGCCCCTGACCCATCCCCCACTCCCTCTCTTTCTCCCTCTTTACACCAGCCTCTGGCCTCACCTCCCTCTGTCGGATGGCTACCTATATGAATCCATATTGTTTAAATTGTTATACAGAAGTGATTTGCACAATTGTGATGTTTTGGTAATTGACAAAGCCCTCCGGCTGCTATGTTTATTCCTCTTTTGCACAATACCACTGCCTGTCCTAATGTTTCAAGAAACCTGACATGGAACCTTTGTGAAAGAGCCCTTGGCTCAAAGGTGTATCCGATTCCCTTAAATAAATAAATAAATATTGATCAGAGGGGCTGCTTGTGGTGGAGCCTTGCACTGAAGACACCTACTGCAGGTTTTAACATATTGCTCGATGTCTAGGCCCATGTTAGGCCAGTAGAAGCATGAACAGGCTAGATCCAGAGTTCTTTCGCAACCCAGATGTCCCATTTGGTCTTGCAGTGCTTTTAAGACAGCATTTTTCAACTTAGATGGCAATACTAGCTGTTTTCTTACAATTTCACCTTGGCTGTCAGTAAGCTGCCTGTACAATAGCAGCGCTCGAAGCTTGAGTTTAGGTCCTTCTCGAAGAAGTAAAGCAGTCTTGGGGTCACTGGACCGCATTTTGGAGATATCTTACGCCTTTCTTACAGCATCGACTAGGGGTCTGATCATGGGATCATAGTACTGTTCTTTTTGGATGTTAGCTGGCATTAGCTGTCATAAAGAACTTAAGTCTAAGGCTACAAAATTACAGTAGGCAACTGGTATACAAGTCTCTGGGGGTCCCAAGCAATCTGCCAGACAGGTTACTGCTTCGGGGGACAGAGTTTCTTCCTGGTTGAACTTGTGGCATGGTGCTTTTACAGATTGCTCCAAAATATGCACCCACTGTTTGTCAGAAGCAGGTCTTCATGAGAGAGCATCGGCATCGATGTGATTTAAGCCTGGTCGGTACTCCACCGCATAATCATATGTGGCTAGAGCGGAAAGCCATCTGTGTCCGGTAGCATCTAGTTTGAAAATTACCAAGTTTAAAGTATTGCTAGAAAGTGTTTCAGATAATTTTCCAATCTCCCTATCATTGGATTTTGCACGCTGTAATGGGATTTCTGCCGGAGATATGGAGAAAGAGTTGGATCAACATTTGACCATCTCTAAAAAAAAAAAAAAAAAAAGAGTGCGATGGAATCCTTTAGCGAAGGAAAAAATGGATACCTTACAATGTCAGGAAGAAGCCTTGTTGATTAAAAAATTTCTACTGGAAGCTACAGGAAATGAAATTATTAAAGATTTTGAACATCTAAATTTTTATTTGAAAGAAAAAATAAGAGCAAATACACAGGAATGTAAGAAGAATGTAAATGTCCTTGGAAGATACCCTTGGTATGTTACTCACTGTAGAAAATATAAAAAACTTTTAAATAAAATTGCTAGATTATATAAGAAAAATGTTAATGTTAACTATGGTAGGGCTCTTGTGACTTTAAGAGGAGAATATAGGAAGCTTATTAAAACAAAGAAAAATAATTATAATAAAAGACTATGGGAATTACTGCAAATGGCAATTCATGAAAAGAATACACAAGAATTCTGGAATTTAATTACATATGCAGAACATGGTTATAATGGAAATATAGATGCAAATATACCTGAAAATGAATGGATCTCACATTTCAAAAGATTATATAATTCTGAACAAACAGGAATGGAAAATAAATATTTTCTTATAGAAACTAATATACAAGAAGAAAATGACGTTGTGCCTGAATATAGGGTTATATACAAATTTAGTAATACATAAGGCAATATGTGCACACAAAAAAATAAAGCTCCTGGTATTGACTGTATCCCTACTGAGCTTCATCGGAACAATGTGGACTGACAGGGTGTGTGTCGTGCTGGGATAACGTCACACCTCAGGTGATTGGGCACGAGGCCGCAGGCTGAGTGCATCCAATAACTGAGGCGTGATGTTATCTTAAAACGACACACACCCTGGAGGGCATTATTGCTATTATACAATGGCTCGTTGTTATACAGAATAAAAAAAAATATTTTAAAGATGTTTTTGTGTGAAAAATATTTTGTTTTTTAAGAGAAGATGAAACAATCAAGCAAATGCAAAAGCATATCAAGGAGATGGTCGTCTGCAGGTTCACAGTGAGGCTGAGACTAGACCCATGATGTTGTGCTGGGATAACATCATGGGTCCAGCCCAAGACTGACCAGAGTCCAGGATTTTTTCTTGCCGTTGTATAATTAATCATATCATAGAAGAGGCAGAGATTCCACAATCCTGGAAAATAGCAGAATTGCTTCCACTGTATAAAAAAGGTATATTCTCCCAGTAACTATCATCCAGTATCGTTACAAAATATTTCTGCTAAGATTTTTACTCGGGTTCTACCACAAGAGCTTAGTGTATGGGTGGAGGAGAATAATATTTTGAGCAATCAACATTTGGGTTTCGAGAGAGATTTTTAACAGTGGACTTTACTTTTGTCCTAGACCATCTGATCAGAAATTCAGAGATGAGGGTAAACCTCTGTTTTTGGCTTTCCTGGACTTATCATCCGCTTTTCATAATGTGACCAGGGGAATCTTGTGGGAGATTCTAACAGCATGGAGTATAGACAGTAAATTACTGACTTTAATAAAGAAATTATATATAGATAAGCATGATTCAGATGCAGTACACAACAGATGGAAAGTTAACTGAACCAATTAAAATCACTAAAGGAGTGAAGCAAGGTTACTTATTAGCTCCCTTGCTCTTCAACCTATACATAGACCAGATTGTGTATAGGCTCGATAAATGTAATACTGAGGCCCCAAAAATAGCAGATAATAGTTTAAATATCATGTATATGCAAATGATATCGTACTAATATCTACAACTACCACTGGTCTTCAGCAAGCACTAATACATGTGGCAGAGACATTATCTAACCTGCAGTTATCCATTACTATAGATAAATCTAAGATATTAGTAATATACAGACCAAAAAAACTGAATTACCAATGGAAATTAAATAACACATTTGTAGAGGAAGTAGATAGTTACACATATTTGGGTGTACAACTGCATAATGAACAAATATGGAGACCATATATAACAGAAAATAAAAAACGTAGAAGACAGGTGGTACTGGCTATTAATAAATTTTCAAAACAATTCATTAATAATTCGGGTGTGGCCTTGCTAGACCTATCTAGGACAAAAGTAGGATTTTCATTACTTTATGCATCAGAAGTCTGGGGTTTACAAAAAGATATAAATAAGCTGTAACCAATTCAAAATTTCTGTATTAGGTTAACATTAAATTTGCCACTGTTTATTCCAGCAGAATTTGTAAGGGCAGAAACAGGAACCCTGTCCCTAAAAACAAAAGTGGTGTGTGGGCAGGTCAAATTTCTTATAAGATTATATCAAAATAAGGGTCAGAATCAAATCCTATATAACTGTTGGAGAGACAGTAAAACGAGGGCAGTTGTTGGTAATACAACATTTAACAATGTTGCTGTTGCTGTTGCTAGCCTTGCTTGTAGAGCAGAAAGCAGCTAACTAAAAGAAGCTACATTTTCTTATTAATTTAAAACTTATACCTCAGTAGGAGTCAGTGTCTGTTGAGATTAAGTAGACAGATATTTTATTAGAAGTAGAAGGGGTCTTATTTAGGGTTAAAAAAAAAGAAAGTTAGTGTGTGTTCTGTGCTGGGAAGGGTACTGTATCAGCTGACTTTGCTAAACCAAAACCAGTAGGAGGAAAGAGAGCTTAATTGGGGGTGTGGCTTAGACACTATAAAAGCAGGTGACTCAAATTACAACTTCCTGTTGCTAGCCTTGCGTGTAGAGCAGAAAGCAGCTAACTAAAAGAAGCTACATTTTCTTATTAATTTAAAACTTATACCTCAGCAGGAGTCAGTGTCTGTTGAGATTAAGTAGACAGATATTTTATTAGAAGTAGAAGGGGTCTTATTTAGGGTTAAAAAAAAAGAAAGAAAAGAAAGAAAGTTAGTGTGTGTTCTGTGCTGGGAAGGGTACTGTATCAGCTGACTTTGCTAAACCAAAACCAGTAGGAGGAAAGAGAGCTTAATTGGGGGTGTGGCTTAGACACTATAAAAGCAGGTGACTCAAATTACAACTTCCTGTTGCTAGCCTTTTTTCTTACTAATTGCCCTCCATCCCACCCACCCAAAGCCAGTTCTACTTTTATAGCCACTGGATTTGACTGTCAACAGGAACTTCCTGTTTGGCAGTAGGAAGGGAAGGATCATAGAGAAACATTGGTTTTGTCAACCCTGAAGGAAAAAAGTAGCTCACTCTCCCCAGCTGCTGGTGGTCTGACATTGAGCAAGGAAGAAGGAGGCTACCGAAGAAGATAGGAAGTTGCTGTCCCAGAACAGGAAGGGTGAGAGTTGTAAAGAGAGGAGAGAGTAAGAATACAGAGAAACAGTAGAAGGGACACAAAACAAGACATGATAGGAGTGGTGCAGTGCAATGGCTGTGGGGCGGCAGTGTTCCGGGAGACATTCTGGAGGCTGCGATGCTGCCCTATTTGCAGGCACCTCTCTGGTCTGAGAGAGGAGGTTGCCTGTCTCCAGGCTGACCTGGCTAGGATTCGTGAAACCTCCTCCCCCACCCAGGGACCACCAGGGCCAATGCCACTACCTCAGAGGTTGCCAAGAAAGAGGAGAGGCTGGACCAGGGTGGGCTCAGGGAGGGAGAGGGTGGTGGGACAGAGTTGCATCCCTCCAGCTGTACCTCTCTACAATTCATTCGCTCTTCTGGTGGATAGCGGTTCCTCTATGGAGGCACCTGCAGTGGAGACCAAGGAGGATGCTGGGAACCTTCACAGAGGAGACCCACAGGAAGGTGGCATAGGACCCCACAGGGGAAGGAAACAACTCCTGGTGGGGGACTCAATCATTAGGAGGGTAGAAATGGGGGAGGAAGGGGAGAGGGAGGTAAGGTGCCTTCCTGGTGCCATGGCTTGGAGGGACAGGAAGCGAATCCTCAGGATCGTGGGAGGAGCTGGACGAGGGAGGGAGCTGGATGTCATTGTCCACCTAAGGACAAATGACCTGGCTAGGAATGGGATCAGAGCAGTGCAAGAGGAGTTTGTAGAGTTGGGGAGGGGCCTTAGACAAGTAGCGCATACAGTAACCTTCTCGGAGGTGCTGCCTGTCTATGGCAAGGGTGATGCTAGGGGCACTCCTCACCAGGAATTCAATGAGTGGTTGAAAACTGGTGTGGAGCTCAGGGTTTTGGCTTCATTGGGGACATGGGAGCACCTGGAGGATGCAGACCTATACTGGTGCGATGGGCTGCATCTGTCCAGGGGAACCAGGATCCTAGGTGAGAGGTTTAAATGCTTCATTGGCAAGTATTTAAACTAGTCAAGGGGCACTGAAAAGAGCAGGAAATCGAGCCTCCCCACAAAACATGGTGATTAGTGAGGTAAACACCAAGGTAGAGAAGTTATTAGGAGCAGAACAGAGGTAAATGTAAAAAGGCAAAGGCAGTAAGGACAGGAATGGGGCTAAAAGGTAAGGCTATCAAAAGTGGAGGGTGATGAGTACCAATGCCCATAGTCTGTGTAACAAGCTCCCTGAACTAGTGGCCTTGATGGAAGAGGGTTGCCTGGATATTGTGGCAGTCACAGAAACATGGTACACAGAGAACCATGACTGGGATGTCAACATACCAGGATACACAATCTACAGGAGGGACAGGGAGGGTAAAGAGGAGGAGGAGAAGTTCTCTATGAAAGGAAGGATCAAAGCAACAGAACTAAAGAGTAAACAGGGAGCAGATGAGGCACTCTGGGTCACCCTGGAGACAGGAAATGGCACCACAATCCGCATGGGGTTGTATACAGACCCCCATCTCAGGGGAGGAATGGACAAGGAAATGATAGAAGGCTTCCTTAGAATGGCAGAAAAAGGGGAGATATTGTTGATGGGGGACCTGAATATGCCAGATGTTAACTGGAGCACCTTTGCTGCAGGCACATCCAAGAGCAGGGTCATTCTTGATGCCCTACAGGGGCATGCCTCAGACAGCTAGTATTAGAACCCACTCGGGAGGGAGCAATCTTAGACCTGGTACTCTCAAATGGGGATGGAGAAAGAATCTCAGATTTAGAAGTGGGTAGCCATCTGGGAACAAGCGACCACCAAACAGTGTGGTTCACGATAAACACAGCCATACAATCAAGCCATACAAAAGCAAGAGTATTGGACTTTTGGAGGGCTGACTTTGGGAAAATGAGAGAGTGCCTCAGAAAAGCACAAGCAAACAAGCAAGAAGGAGGAGTGGAGAAACAATGGGGAGTAATCAAAACAGCCATCACAGAGGCAACAAGCTTTTGTGTAAAGCAAATCAATTAAACACAACGAAGCAAAAAAACGCTATGGTTCTCAAAAGAGGTGGCAGGGAAGGTTAAGGAGAAAAGGATAGCATTCAGGAAATATAAGGAAACACAGAAGGAGCAGGACAGAGAACTTTATCAGTTAAAGCAGAAAGAGGCTGGGAAGGCAGTCAGAATAGCAAAGGCCCAAACCGAGGAAAGGATAGCCAATTCTGTTAAGAAGGGGATAAGACCTTTTATAGGTACATTAGGGAGCGAAGAAAGACCAAAGGAGGGATACTGAGGCTTAATAAAGGGAGGAATGTGGGTAGAGGGTGACAGTGAAAAAGCAGGGATACTGAACGAATATTTCTGCTTAGCATTCACAAACGAAGAGGAGGGGGAGGTACCTAAACCAAACAAGAGAAACACTCTGAAGACGGGGGTCGATACCAGTCCATTTACAGAAGAAAGGGTTCTGAAAGAACTAATAAAATTGAAGGTGGACAAAGCAATGGGGCCTGATGGGATTCACCCAAGAATTCTAAAAGAACTAAGGGTAGAACTAGTGACACCGCTGACTACCCTCTTTAACAAATCATGGGAGGATGGGTGGTACCGAGGACTGGAGGAGGGCAGATGTGATCCTCTTCACAAAAGTGGGAGCAGGACAGAGGCAGGAAACTACAGACCAGTTAGTTTGACCTCAGTGGTAGGGAAAATGATGGAATCACTTCTGAAGGAAAAGAATTGTTGAGTACCCTAGAGGCCAGTGGGGCACAGGACCCAAGGCAGCATGGATTCACGATGGGAAGGCCGTGTCAGACGAATCTAATAGATTTCTTTGACTGGGTGACCAAAGCAGTAGACCAGGAAGGGGCTGTGGACATGGCCTACCTAGATTTTAGCAAGGCATTTGATACAGTCCCACACAAAGATTAATACACAAGTTAGCCAGCCTTGGAGTGGGTCCCAAGGTGGTAGCTTGGATAAAATTGGCTAGACAACAGGACGCAAAGGGTAGTAGTAAATGGAGTACAGTGAAGAAAGGAGGGTTACTAGCGGGTACCGCTGGGTTCAGTACTGGGACCGGTCCTTTTAATGTCTTTATAAGTGACATTGCAGAAGAACTGGAAGGAAAAGTATGTCTTTTTGCAGACGACACAAAGATCTGCAACAGGGTTGATACACAAGATGGAGTGGAAAGGATGAGAAGGGATTTGGCAAGGTTGGAGGAATGGTCAAATGTATGGCAGCTCAGATTCAAATCAAAGAAGTGCAAGGTAATACACATGGAAACAAAACCCAGGAAGCGTACACAATGGGGTGAGATACTGACAACAGTAAAATGGAAAGGGACCTGGGGTAATTATATCAGATGACCTAAAGGTGGGCAAGCATATGAGAAGGCAGTAAGGAAGGCTGGGGGATACTGGGATGCATAGGAAGAGGCATCAATAGTAGAAAACAGGAAGTTGTTATCCCTCTGTACAGACAGTTGGTGAGACCCCATCTGGAGTACTGTGTGCAGTTCTGGAGACCCCATCTCCGCAAAGACATAGACAGAGTGGAGGCTATCCAGAGGAGGACAACCAAAATGGTGCAGGGTCTGCACCAGAAGACATATGAAGAAAGACTAAAGGAGCTTAATATGTATACCCTTGAGGAAAGAAGGGAGAGAGGGGACATGATAGAAACTTTCAAGTACCTCAAGGGAATCAACAAAGTCCAAGAGGGTAGCATCTTTCAGAAAAAGAGATGTGCAAGAACAAGGGGGCACAATTTGAAGATAGAGGGGGGACGGCTCAGAGGTAATGTGAGAAAGTATTTTTTCACAGAGAGGGTTGTGGATGTATGGAACAGCCTCCCTGAGGAGGTCGTGGAGTCAAGAACAGTGGAGGAATTCAAGAATGCATGCATGGGACAGACATAAAGCAGTCCTAGTGGGGGGTAGGAGGAAGTAAGCTGTTGGTTAACTAGGATCTGCAGCTTATCTGTTAGGTAGGAAAATGGGCAGACTAGGTGGGCCAAGCGGTCCTTATCTGCCGTCAAATTCTAACAAGCATTTGTCAATGCCAAATGTTGGCTTGCTGGCATTGGCAGTGCAGGAGTTAGAGAGATGCATCATCGGAATGGCAGTGAAGTATTGAACTGATGTCAACCCACCCCCACCCTGCAAACAGTGACAGGCATTAGGGTGTCCCTTTGGGTGTTTGGTAGTGCAGTGCAGGAAAACATGTTGGGCAGGATGTGAAAAATGACAGCTGCACAGTTCATAAGGAGGTGTAAAAAAATGCCAGTGTTAAAAATGTGGCATGTAAATATACCAAATTAGGCGAGTTACAAGGTGCGTGGGAAATATGCAACGCACGCTTGCAACAGCTAACATTTTATGGGCATTCGGCACCAGATTTTCAACATAGGCATTTGGCACCTCTGCTCCGCATTACGGTGTCACTGTTATTTCTCAAAGTGTCCCAAGAAGTGATTTCGATAGCTCCACGCTATTCTGCGCCGGAAGTGCAAACACATTTTGGGCAGGATATGTGAAATGCCGGCTGTACTGTTCATCAAGAGGTGTGGAAAAATGGCAATGGTGAAAATCCAGAGTGAAAATATCACAAATATGCGACGAATGCAGTCGTGCAATCTGCCAGCATGCTGCGTAACCTAATCATTTACGGAGTATCATCACCAAATTTTCAACATAGGCATTTTAGGACCTCTGCTCATGAACTGTGTCACGTCATTTCTTAATCTGGCCCAAACACTGATTTCCCACAGCATCCTGCGCTATTGTGCGGCGGACGTGCGGAAGCACATTTTGGGCAGGATGTGAAGAAATGACAGCTGTACTGTTCACAAGGACGTGTACAAAAATGACGATGCTGAAAATCCGGCGTTAAAATATTGCGAATGTGCGAAGTTACGAGCCTGCGTAGCAACTGCGCAATGCACACTCGTAAAACAGGCATTTGTTGGATTTTTTCCACCAAATTTGAAACATAGGCTTTTTGAGAGGCCACCTCATGAACACTGGCACTGTCATTTCGTTAATGGGTCCTGAAAGGTGATTTCGCGCAGTGACTGCGAAATCACCTTTCAAGGCCAACTAACGCCATGACAGTGATAGAATTCATGAGGAGGGGCCCCAAAACCCCATATTGAAAACCTGGTGCCAAAATTCCAAGAAATGCCCAAGATATGCAGCAAAGTTGAAAAAACCATATTCATTCCATTATACAACTTACCAGCATTTCCTCAGTTTGCGGTCGGCTTTGAAGAGTGCAGACATGTTCCCGGTCCACTGAAGATCGTCGCGCCGGACTCTGGAGGTAAGTATGAGGTGGGGAGGTGAGGGGAGGCAGGGTGCACAGTGGGTGGGTGCGGGTGGGGGAGGGGTATCGAGACTCACGAGGACAGTTTTGTTTTACAGGGTGAAAAAAGAAACAGAGGAAACCATTGTGGGACAGTTTTTGTTTCCAGGGCATTTGGTACGCTGGGGTGGGCTCCCAGCATGCCACCTAACTGTTTTTGGGGGGGCTGTCAGTAGCCAACAGGGATTGGGCACCTCGGCGCGCCGCACAACATGGGGGGAGTAATGCCGGCCGGGATTGGGCACCCCGTCAGCAACACAGAAAACAGGGGGAGCACGAGCTGAGGGATTGGGCACCCCTCGGCATTCAACAACTGGGGGTGATCCGACGGGGAGTCAGGCTCCCGTCGGCACACAAAGACAGCGGGGGTTAACGACAGGAGGATTGGGCACCCCATGCTGGCAGATGTGTGACCACCCACTCGCCCGACCATGCTCATAATGGTGAAACACGGCAAACAAGGACGCTGCGTGTAGCAAGCTTTTTCGGATTGCAGCGGACCTTGCTTAGATTTGTCGCCCATTATGTATGCATGGTGTGGCGCCGGGCATGCAGGCTGGATGGGGAATGAGGGATGCACCTACTGATGCGTGCCCTCGTATTCGCCAACAGCAGCCGCACCCCACTCCGCTGACTATCAGCAAGATGCGTTGATTTCATGCTAAGCGTGGCAAGCCAACATAATAAATGGACTTGGCTAAGAGTGGATGGATTACTTAGGATTTTTGGCCTACCCACTATTGCACAGTTAGATATAGAGGATAATATCAATGTTGCTCAAAGTAGGATACTAGAAAGAGTAACTGATATAGCCAAACAAAGTGATCTTGAACATATCTCACCCACAACTAATTTTAGTAACTATAGTAAAATAAAGAGTACACATATAAGAAAAGATTATCCTTTGAAATGTGAGAATAACATTCATTATAAAGCAATTGCAAATCTGAGATTTGATGTTAATAGAGGATTCTCCAGTGGAGTCATGGAATGGATGGTTTTTAATAAAGGGATAGATTGTAAGAGCAATTGCTCAGGGAAGTGGACAACAAGTCATATCCTACTAGGCTGTGAGAATTTGGTAGGCTTAAGAGAACAGTGGCTTCTACCCTATCTTTCAAAACTAGGAAATTTGAATGGGGAAGTAAAATTTAAGTTTTTATTAAATACAAAAGACACAGCCATATTATATAGTCTAGCAAGATAGCATTGTCTAGCAAGTCTAGCATTGTTCACTTGGGAGCTTAAGCAACAGGTTGGTAGAAAAGAGGCCAGGAGTTATATTTTGTTTTAAACTGAAATATTTGAATAGTTTGTTAGTGAAATTAGTTCTATGTGTTAAAAATTATTACCTTGAATTTGAACTGATACTTGGGCTGTGATATTGTAGGTTTGGGGATAGATGTTTGGCAGGGAAAATTAGAAGGTAATTTAAATTTGTTTGCCTGGTGTTTGTAAGAGCCCCCACCCACCCTGTTTTGTAGGCTTACTTAAATACTGAAAAGCCACTGGGGTTGGGATTGAAGGGCTGAGTATTTCTGTTGGGACTGAAATTTTGAAGCAACAGGAGTTGGTGGGCCTGTGACATCATACGGTACCTGGAGTCTGCTTACACACACTGTTAGGGACTGAACACATACTGGACTGTATGTGTTTGTGAGACTAGGAACTTTGTTGGTGGGGTTGAATTGGGTTTGTAAATAACTACAGTCAGTACAGAGAAAACTGTACCCAGGGAAAGGGACTGAGAAAAGGTGTGCTATTATAAACAGAGGGATAATCAGGGTGGCCATATTCCACCATGGCAGGCATCTTCGGAAGGGTTGTAGGCTGCACAGGCTGTGGGATGGCAATAATTCTAAATTGGGCCTGGAGGGAGGCTGCCCACTCTGTAGACAGCTATCTTGTATTAGGAGTGAGGTATATTGGTTAGGAGTAAGCTGTGGGAGCTGGGGGGGGTGTCCAAGGATAAGGGGTGTGGATATGGGCAGCAGAAGGGTGGGGTTGAGGGGAGGCTGGGGCAACGCTCTGAAATTACAGGACATTATGCTTCAGCAAGCAGAAGGGGGGATATTAGGGACAGAGGACCCTTAGATAGGGAAGTTGATGCTAAGGGGAAAGCGTACAGGGTGAAAATTCTGAATTCAAGGAGACTGGAGGGGAAAAGTCAGGAGGGGCTGTTAAAGGAAGCCTAAACAGCAGACTGTGGGAAGGAGCTCCTAAGGTGAACAGTGCAAGAGAGGAAGAAGAGGGTCAGTTTAGAGATGCAGTCCGGGGAAACTGGTTACTTGATGGAGGCTGACATAGAGTGTCACAATAAATTTGAGATACTAAGCATCCTAGAGGGGAGGAAGGGGTTGGTGAAATGAGGAAACTTATACAGAGGCCGGGGAGGGAGTCAGATACCCATAGGGCATCACAGAACAGCTATGGAAAGGATAGACATAGTTCCAGAGGAGAAGGAAACATATATGTTAAGCAAATGGGAGATGCAACATATTCCAGACATGAGGAGGAGAGCATGATTGGAGAGGAACTGGGAGACAAGGAGGTGGAGAGGAGCCCCTTCAGCAGGAAGGTCAGTACCAAGGATGGGGCCTAGCTAAAGGGGACCCACAGAGAGCCTCTGGAGACAGGGGTACTATTACAAGGGGGATGAGGGTGTGGGAAGGGGAAACCATCAGGGCCAGGATAAATGGTTCAGATAAGAGAGGGTTAAAGGGGACACCTATTCAGAGGGGGTTTGAGTTAAGTGGGCAAAATAGCAAGGGAGGCAGAAAGGGGAGGGTGACAAGGGGGTCTCTAATAAGGCAGGAAGACTCCCATGAAATTGTGATCATGAATAAAGTGGGAGAGGGGGGCTGAGAGGGCATAGTGGAGGTAACCATAAGGATGATGGCGGTGTTAAGGTTCTGTTACTGGGAGACTCGATGATTAAGGGTATCCATTGGGAGGGACAGGGGGATGGATGCCATAGCCAGGTGAAGGTAGTGAGTATCTCTGGGCTGACAGTGCACAGAGCAAAGTTCATGGTGTATGAAATGGTTAGGGATTGTGGAGGAAACCGATTTCTGGTGCATTTGGGAACTAATGATCTAGAGGGAAATAGCATTATGGAAATCAAGCAAGGTTCCAAGAACTTGCCAGAGTCTGTCGGGATAATGGATGCAACATTTCCTTTTCGGAGATATTGCCAGTACCAAAGGCCTCAGTGGAGAAAAATAAGAATCACAGAGGTTAATGAATGGCTCAGGAAGTGGGGTGAAGAGAATGGGTTGGGGTGTTAGGAACTGGAATGGAGTTTGGAGGATAAGGGACTATATGCCAGGACAGGTTTCATCTTGCCCCATTAGGGAAGGAAGTCCTTAAACAGGGGATGGCTGACTACATACAAGAAAGGTGGGGTTTAAACTTGTAAGGGGAGGGATAAGGAGGGGCTGACCAGAAGCCTCCCCCAGATGAGGGAGTAGCCTTCAAGCCCAAGGGGAGGGGAAACAGACTGGAGGTGGAGGTTTCAGGAGGAGCAGGGGGAGGATGGAAGTATAAGGAATCTGGGTGGGGTTCGACAAAAAGGATCAGGGATAAGGGGTGGGGGTTAGTGTTAGTAAATGCCAGGAGTTTGGGAAACAAGTTGCCAGAGTTCCAGGCCATGCTGTTCGAGGAGAATTGGATGTGGGCGGCAGTCCGAAACGTGGGCCAACAAAAACCATGACTGGGACCTAAATGCATGGGTACACTATGCTTAGGAAGGATAGAAAGGAGGGCAGAGGGGTGGAGTGGCTATGTTCATTAGAGATGACATAGAAATTGCTATGGTAGAAGAGGCAGAGGGAAACGGAGGCCTTATGGGTCACCTTACGATCCCCAGCAGGAGATAAGGTCAAGCTGGGTGTAGCATATAGGCCCCGGGATGAGTGATGTTCTAGAGGATGGTTTGCTGGACAACATCATTGCCCAGTGTGGTCCAAAAGGGAAGGAGTGGTGTTGATGGGGACCTTAATATGCCAGGTACTAACTGGGAACCATGTCCCTAAGGTGGCCAAGGAGCAGAGGCTGCTGGATGGCTTCAGGATGTGTTCTTAACACAGCATGTGATGGAGCCCACAAGGAGGGCATGTCCTGGATGTGGTTCTGGCAGATGGGGATCTGGTAAGGACATGGTTGTACAGGACCCCTGACTGGGAGTGACCACAATACTGTCTGGTTTCAAATAAGCATTGGGGGGAGTGGGGTGAGATCTAGGACACTGGCAGTGGACTTCAGGGGGCAGACTTTATGGGCATGGGAAATATTCTCAAGGATCACTTGAAGGGATTACCTCAAAAACAAGTGTGGAAAGGAGATGGGAGGTCATAAACAGGGACTTCATGAGGCAGTCAGGATCTGCGCTAAGTTGAAACGTAAGGGAGCAAGGTCACATAAACCATGCTGGTGGTCCAGTGAGGTACAGGTAGCAGTCAGAGAAAAGAAGGCGGCCTACAAAAAATATAAAACAACAAGAGGGGATAGGGATAAGGAAATGTACCAGCTTGCATCTAGAAAAGTCACCCGTATGGTGAGGGGAGCAAAGTCCAGTAAAGAGCATCGGCTGGCACAGGGGATACATGGAGGGGAAAAGGGGTTCTTCCGGTACATTGGGGAGCGGAGAAAAACTAAGGGCCATCTCAGCAGATTGAGATCAGAAGGAGGGTGGGTGGAAGAGGCGCGGGACCAGGCAGAGGTATTTAACGAGTACTTTGCCTCTGTGTTCACTAGGGAGGGGGATGGGATATCTACAAAGCAAGGCACAAAGGGGATAGAAGCGGCAGGAGTGGGATCAGGGGAGCAGCAGAAATGGAGCAAAGGGAGGAAAGGTACCTAGGGTGTCCGCATCTGGATAAGGATAAAAGACCAGTAAGGTGGAGGGGACGGATGATGCCATCCCCACCAAAAGGGTGTGGTTTGCCCTCAAGGCCCTAAAGAAAGACAAATCTCCTGGGCCGGATGGCATTCATCCGAGAGTACTATGGGAATTGGCGGACATACTGGCTGCACCCCTGGCGGAGCTTTTCAACAGGTCACTTGAGACAGGGAGGGTACCTAGGGATTGGCGAGAGGCACATGTGGTACCAATCCATAAAGGGGGGTCGAAGGAAGTACCAGGAAACTATAGACCCATCAGTTTAACCTCAGTGGTGGGAAAATTAATGGAGAGTATACTAAAGGAACGATTGGGGGTTTACTTGGAGGAGGTGGGAGGTATGGATAGTCGGCAGCATGGGTTTGTGCCAGGTAGATCATGTCAAACCAACCTTGTAGAGTTCTATGAATGGGTAACATCAGAACTGGATAGGGGTAAGCCTGTGGATGTATTATTCTTGGACTTCAGCAAGGCGTTTGACTCTGTCCCCACAATGGTCTGGTGGAGAAACTGATGGGTAGGGAGTAGGCCTTTGATGGTCAGATGGATTGAAAACTGGATAGCTGGACGACTCAGAGAGTAGTGGTCTGTGGGGAGCTCTCGAACCCCTACAGAGGTTGGTAGTGGGGTACTGCAGGCTCGTCCTGGTCCAATCCTGTTTAATGCATACATATCAGACATCAGCATGGTATAGGGTGTAAATGAGTCTCTTCAGGATGACTCCAAGATGGGAGCAGTAGTTGAGGGAGAAGAGGGAGGTTGGCCCTGCAAGGGACCTGGACACCCTGGAAAGCTGGGCTCACACATGGAAATTAAATTTCAATATCACCAAGTGCAAGGTGTTGCATCTTGGTCGGGAAACCCTAAACACAGGTACACCCTGGGAGGGAGGTGCTGGAAGCCTCAACAGGGAAAAAGACCTAGGGTCATGGTGGATACATGTATGAATAACACTGAGCAGTGCAGGAGAGCAGCTAGCAAGGCAAACAGGATGTTGGGATGCATCATAAGGGGATCACCTCTAGGAGCAAGGAAGTGATTCTGCCACTGTACAATGGACTGGTTAGACCACACCTTGAGTACTGTGTACAGTACTGGAGACCACACTTGAAGAGGGACATACAGCTCCTGGAGAGGGTACAGAGGAGGGCAACAAAGATGATACGAGGGCTAGGGATTTGACTTACGAGGACAGACTTGAGGAGCTCTGCCTGTTTTCATTGGAGGAGAGGAGAGACAGGGGACATGATTGAGGTCTTCAAGTACCTCAAGGGAATAAATAGGGTAAACATGGAGGGATCTTAGACTAAAGCAGGGAGGCATCACCAGAGGGCATGGTTTGAAGTTGGAAGGTGGAAGGGTGGGGGGGAAAGAGGAGGAGGTTCTTCACTGAGAGGGTGGTGGACCCTTGGAATGCTCTGCCTGGTGAGCTGGTTCAGAGATCCACAGTGGAGAGCTTTAAGAAAGGGTGGGACAGACACAGAAAGTGGATGTATCAGATGATGGCCTGTCCCGGGGGGGTGGGGATGGATGATAGGGGTTTCTGGAGCACAAGGGATGGGAGGGTCTCGGCACCCAACTAAGGATCTAGGTTCGAGCAGACTTGATAGACCATAAGGCCTAATCTGCTGGCAAATAGTATGTTAGTATGTTATGTTAGTAAGATTTGTGATAGCATCCGTAAGACTGCTAAAGATATGAATGCACTTTATACTCTTGTCTTCTGTTGTAAGATGATGTGTAATGTATTTATTTGTTTTTAACTGTAATTTATATGTGTTGTACTGTTTTTTGGTGATACACATTCAAATAAATGAACTTTGAAATTTGAAGTTTGGGTGTTGTTTGAACATACGTTAATGGATTGCTATTGGTTTTGACCAAGATTTTAGCACCATACAAGTATTCGTGAAATTGGTCAACTATTGCCCACTTGAGAGCGAGAAATTCTAATTTATGTACCGGATAGTTTTTTTTCTGAAGGTGTCAGACTTCTATTAGCAAAGGCTAGAGGACACAATCCTTCCAGGTATTCTTGATAAGGTACTGCTCAGAGGCCACTCAGGCTGGCATCTGTATGTGATACATAAGGCTTTGATGGATCAGCATAAGCGAGTATAGGAGCGTGAGTTAAGCTGTATATTATTTCGTCGAAAGCAGTGTCACAGTCTGGAGTCCATCTCTGTCCAAAGGGCCCATTGGGTGAGAAATAGGTTTTTACAGTCTTTATGTCAGAACCTTTCTTAAACTTTTTATGAGTAGGTGGGTACCCTTGAGTTGAGTTTAGTAGGGGGTGGATCACCTTGGTATAGTCCTTGACAAATCGGCAGTAATAGCTGCAGAATCCAAGAAACCACTGAAGTTCTTTTAAGTTTTTGTGCTTTGGACAGCTGGGTAATGCTTCCACTTTACTGGCGTCTGTTTGTATGCATTCTGACTACACAATGTGGCCCACGTATTTGACAGAGCTCTGGAAAAACTGACATTTGTCAGTTGATAACTTTAGTCCGAACTACTCAAGTCCGTCCAACACTTTGAATAAGCGAGCCTCATGCTCCTTGAGAGTTTTGCCAAAGACTATGACGTCATCAAGGTAGACGACACATTCCAAGAGATTCATATCTCCCACCGCATGCTCCATTAATCGTTGAAATGTTGCTGGTACACCTGATATGCCTTGGGGCGTGCAAAATAATTCATAGAAACCTAAGGGACAAATGAATGCAGTTTTCCCCTGTCCTCAGGAGCCATTGGGATTTGATAGTATACACTTCGGAGGTCGAGGACGGAGAGCCACTTATTCCCATTCAGACAGTCCAGGGCATCCTGTAAGCGAGGCACTGTATACTGATCAGGCACGGTTCTTTTGTTAAGGTTCCTGTAATCAACACACATATGGACAGAGCCATTCTTTTTCTGCACCACAACAATTGGGGAGGCGCACTGCTGTGTGATTCTTGTATGATGCCAGCTGCTAACATCTCTTGTAGGTGATGTCTGACATCGTTGATGTCGGCAGGAGCTAGACGTCTAGACCTCTTCCTGAAGGGCCTGTTTTGCAGGTGAATGTGGTGTTCAGCACCCGTGACACACCCAACATCCCATTCCTTGAGGGAGAATACCTTGGTTCTCTGAGCCAGCTTTATACTGATCCTGGTTCTCCAGCTGTTTGGGATAGCTGAATCTCCAAAATCAAACATGTCAGGTGATATCTCACATCCTTTTTCAGTTTTGCACAGCAGTGTCGGCAGAGTAGACTTTAGCCAGAGTGCATCCTCTGTATACTGTAATGTCTCTGTCTGTAACATTCTGTATCCGTACCACCACTCTTCAGGTGTAAGCATGAGCCCAGGCCAGAAGCACACTGGGCTTAATCAGTAGTCCTTCAGGTAACTGTCCCTCGTCTGGGGCATCCAGCATCAAAATTTTGTTAGTCACATCTTTTCACAGCCACACTTCACCACTATTACTGCATTCTGCATTTGTAGTTAGCGTGATAGCAACAGAATCTTTTTTCCAGACCATCCCAACAGGTTCATCTTTGTCACTCTCCTCGGGGTGCATTTGTTTCTCATAGGCCTTTTAGATCAGGGCATGAATATGCAGGGCTCTTCCTGTCTTCTTCTTCTGCCTTTCTTCACATAGCTGGGTCAGGCACCCAAACATGTGTGCATTGGTGCCAGTCAGTACAGGGATACCATTGTAAAGTCCGGTAGAAGGGCAGACCAGGGCTAGCGTCTCCACAGAATCTCCCACACCAGCCACAGAGGATGGAAAAGAAAGCCATACTTTTAAGTAACCGAGATATGGGTATGACTTTTCACTCAGCCCTCAAACATGCAGTACATTGAGAGGTTGTAGTGGGTGGTCAGATAAATGCTGCTCATACCAGTCTTGGAAAATTATTGTGACTTGAGACCCACTGTCTAAAACAGCTTGAGCCGGGATTCCGTCTATATGCACAGTGGTGTCCATGGAAGGGCCTATCAATTGGGACCAGTCTGGAGGAACATTAGCAGGAACTTTGACAGACAACCTAGCCACAGAGAAATTGGATTTGGGATTGCCTGAACCTCCGCTACGATCATTTTCTGCACCCCCTCTGAAATTGCTTGGCTTTTCAGAGCTCCCCTTATAGTTTGTTGACCACTTTCTCTAGGTCCCTTTGAGACCGGCAGTCTTTTTTTTGTATGCCCATCCTTTCCGCAGTTGTGGCAAATTATACTTTCTTTGGTCGGCCTTGGCGGAAACATTGCATTAGGAGCTGGTCTCCATTCACAGCTAGGGGGCTGGGAGGAGTACACATTTGGTGCTGGAGCACTCACAACAGAAAGTCTTGGCTCAATCTCCCTCTCTTTCTACGGTGTCAAAGGCGGCACAATATGTCTCAGAAATGTTCTTAGCATAGCAGTCAATTCACTTATTTCAGTCTTTGATCTGCCATTGGCAGGGGGCACCTGAGCATGCACCCCCACTCCCATAGTAGATGCACTTTGAAAGGGGTTGTGGTCTCTACCCGCAAAAGCGACCTTGGTAGGGGCAGTAGCTTTCATTTCTCTGAATTCTCTCAGCTGCTCGGCCCATGGTAGCGTATGTTTAACAGTCTCTGAGTGCTCGTCCAGCACTACGTTCCACCTTTAAACTTCACCTGTGTGATCATCGCCCCCAGGGTGGCCTTCTTTGCTCAACCCCCGGATTTCTTTCATCAGTTCGTCATATGGGGGAAGTGAATCCAGCCAGTCTGCCAGCCGTAGCTTAAGCAACAGTAATTCAGAAAATGGAGCCGACTTAAGTATTTGTTCCAACCTAATTCGATCTAGCTTGTCTGGAGTCACACTACCTTTTCTAAGGCATTTCTGTAAGGTTTTTTCAAGCCGAGGTACATACACCGACAAGGGCTTCCCTTTGCATTGATGAGTTTTTTTAACCCTCCACCAGAGATCCTTTTTCTGAATCCAGGCTCCCAAATACATTTTCCAAAGCCGCCAAATAGTCCGGTGCAGTTGCCCCCGGTTATTAGCCTGCTTGGCACGGATAGTAGCCAGAGCAGGACCTCGGAGACTTTCACTCAACCTTTTCTCTTCTCTGCCTCGGAACATTGCCATTCGGGCACGGGGGGGGGGGCAACATAGTATACTGAATCATTTTCCCCATTGGGTGTGGGTAGAATGACTGAAAACACTCTCAGCCTGTGGTAAGAGTTGTGACTAACTGTGGGCACAAGTGTGGGTGTTGGCACTGGTGTAGGAGCTGGTACTGGAACTGGCATAGGGGTCGGGAAGGAACACCTCGGTGGCAGGAATAACTTTTGAAGTCCTTGAGAGTTTTGCCTCATCCAGTAACATCTTGGAAGACTTTTCCTCAAAGGTCTTAGATAAGGGTGGGAGCTTGTTTTCTGAGGGATCCTCACTATTTTTAGTTACCACCCTCCAGGCAGCTGGGGACCCATCAACAGCAATAGTTTTGGGCACCTTAGTGTTGTCCATTGGGTTGCTACACTCAACTAAAGCCATTAGAATTTGGGCAGTCAAGCCAGCATGTCGGCTTACCACTACAGCTTTTCCCAGACATTCAGTTTTTGAAAGTGCCCCCTCTATAGTGTCTTTACTAGTGCCCAGGGGTATATCTAGTATTAACAAGGCATTTTGGGGATCAGTTGCCTGCCCTGTACTCCAACCAACCAACTGATGCATAGACATTTCTTCAATGGTACCCATTGAATTTCTAGTTGTAATTTTTTATTTTGGCCACTAGGGTGGCGCTAATCCCAGCAGTGCCTCCAAAGCTGTAACCCTGGTGCTGTTATACTAAGGGCTGCTGCTCCTGCCTGCTTCCCAGACTGCAGGTTGAAGGGCCTGGGTTCGCTATCAGGGGTCACTGTGGTGTCACTACCAACAGTAAAACTACAATTTTAATTTATTTATTTTTTATTTATTGAAATGTTTCACTAGGAAGGCATACTGAACAATAAATTGCTCATCTCCTGGTGCGACCTGGGTGGTACAATTAAGCAACAATGCATGACCAGGTGTGGTATTTCATGGGATATTATCACGCCTTGGGTGAGCACAGGCTGCAGGTCACAAGGGCCCAAACTACCTGAGAAGTGACAATATCCCATGATATACCACACCCTGGAGTGCAGTATTACTATTATGAATGGGCTCAAAAGTTTTATCAGTAAAAAAAAAAAGACAAAAAAAACTTTTAAATCCTTTTGAAATGCCTTTTTTGGGGTGTCAGAGGACTATATTTTAATAAAATAGTTCCTGGAGGGCTCTGGGCAGCAGGTGGCACTGTTGTAAGTCAAGTTTGTGGAGGAGCTGCACTGTGTCTCTGTTTCTCAGTACCACTCCAGGAAGTGAACTGTATTCTTCTTGCGTTTGACCCGTCCGGCTGCCCCGTGAAGATGTGTGCGAGTTGTTTTTTTTCATTATTTTTCACACTCCATCTGTGAAAAGCACGAAGAACGATGTGAAAAGGAACAATGGTGGTCTCCTGGTAAGTCAACCGGAGTGGTTGCTAAAAGGTGACGCTGACCAGCTGATTGTTTTAAAAAAAATAAAAAATAAGACGCTGCTAGTATGGCCAGTTTTGGGGTACTTTATTTGTTTTAAAGAGTCGCTCGAGCTGCGCCCATGACTCGTGCCATCCTACCCAATATGGTGAGCAGCTATTGCAGACTTTTCCTTGGTGTGGCAGTGGTCATTGAGCAGCAGTTCCGTTGATGTATTTTTTTGTGGTGGTACTGGTACTGAGGAGTTTCTGTGCTTTGCTGTTTGTTTGTTTTTTTGAACAGCTACCTGCAGGTCTGACTTGTTCCATACCACGGGACCTGGGCAACCTTAGGCTCAGAGGATTTTGTTGCCAGTGAGGAGGCTGGTGGACAGAGATTTTTTGAAGCCATGAGTTTATACTCCGATATCATCATCATGGTTTCAAAGACCATTCAGCCAATCAGCTACCTCCATTTTCGGCAGCCCGTTCATAATTGGAGGTAGACTTTACAAACAGATTATATTTAACATGGCTGAGAAAATACATATATCGTGACTGAGAGAATAGACAAACAATTGCATTTGTAGCGAGACACTCAGTTAAAATAAAGAAGCAAGTATACATACAATTACAATTGCATACCTATGGATCCTAGCAAGTAATATTGATGCAGCTGAGGGTCAGCACCTTACAGGAATTGGGTCGCAATCAAGAGCCAGAGGGTTTAGCAGGTTATAGGCAGTGGGGGAGAAAGATCAAAGAGGGACAGGGGGTAGGCAGGGTAAGTCATATGGTGGAGGAGAGGCGAATAGATGGGGGAGCAAATTGATAGAGCAAGTGAGTAGACTCAGTAGTACGGGGCACGTTGTTAGGGGAAGTGCTAGCTGGAGCGACAAACAAGAACAAAAATTGCACATACCTTAGCTCCAGTGAGCTATTTCTTTTTAAGTGCGGAAGGGTAGAGAGATGGGGCTTGAGAGAGATGGGGAGGGATTTGTTGAGACAGGCGAGGCCGCCAAGAGCTAGTCCATCCAGTAAGCAGAGAGCCATGCCAATGGATGAAGGAGGCGGTGATTTGTAAATATGGAGGGGGGGAGGGTGAAAGGGCAGGGGATATCATCAAGGGAAATTAGGAGGGGAAGCTAGGGTGGGGAGTAAGAATGCTGGAGAAAAGGGAAGGAAGAGTTTTGCTGGTATTTGACCTCTCCAGGAATTGAAGAACCCTGCCAGAGAGTGGAACTAGGCAAGGTAGAGTTGGATAGGGAGAGTGGGAGGGTGGGTGGGGGGGAGGAGGGCCTTGGAACAGGGGGCGGCCTCAGTTCCCAACAGGGGATCTGAGGTTTGTGCAGACTCGATAGACCATAAGGCCTAATCTGCTGGCAATTAGTATGCTAGTATGTTAGAAGAAAAAAAAAAGGGAAGAGGCTTGCCTGACTCTAAGCCTCTCCAGGATGCTGAGAACCCTGCCAGAGGGTAGAAACAGGCAAGGTCAATGTTGGGTAGAAAGGACAGAGGGAAGGTGGGAGAGAATAAAAGGCTTATCCAGTGCAGGACTCCTCCAGGATGCTGAGAACCCTGCCAGGGAGCAGCACTAGGCAAGGACGAGTGGGGAAGGAGGAGTGTGTGGGGGGGGGGTGAGTGAGGGAAGGAAAGGCAAGAGGGAAGAGGCAGTGTCTATCCAAGGCCTCTCCAGGATGTTGAGAACCCTGCCAGAGGGCAGAACCAGGTGAGGTTAGGTGGGGAGAAAGAAGCTTGCCCTGAGCTGGGCCCCCTCCAGGATGCTGAGGACCCTGCTAGGGGGCAGATCTAATGCAGGCAAGTTGTAAAAGAGGATGTGAGGTAGGTAGTAGAAGGGGAAGGGGTAGAGGTAAAGGGGTAGCAGTGAGAAGAGAGATGGGGAAAGAGGTACAGGATGTGAGGATGCGAGGGGGAGAGAGGCAGGGTGGAAGATAAGTGGCATGGGTAGGGGCTTGGATGTAGAAGGGCTATTATGGAGGATTGAAGCAGGAGCAGCTAGAAGAGAGAAAGTTATGCAAGGCAGAGGCTAGGGAAAAGGAGGAAGAGGAGTGCCATATTTGGGGAAGGGGGGTTCAGGTTTTGGGAAGCAATCGACGAAGCCTGACTGACCAATGATGGTGGTTCATCAGGGGACCGACAAAGTATGAGTGTCAGTGGACTTGAATAAGTGGGGGGGGGAGAGAGTGAGCATGAGCGGTAGGGAGGAAGTTCTCCTAGCCAGAATTTAGACATGAGTTTGGTGCAATGAGCGAAGCACCTGTTTTCAAGCAGGGGAAAGGACACGGCATGGTAGAGGTCGCAGTGATGGGTGCGTGAAGGAGCGTGAAAGGCAAAATGGCAGAAGGAGTTGAAGAGAGTGTCCAATCAGGTTAGGGAGAATTTGAGAGTGGCACCATAGACCATGTCGTAGTAGTCAAAAATGGGAAGGATCATCTTCTGGACTAGTTCACACCGTGACGTAGTAGGGATGCAACTACGGTTCCTGCATAAGGCACCAAGTTTGGGGTGCAGTTTTTTCAGGATGGCGTCAATGTGGCCAGAGAAGTTGAGGTGTTGGTCTAGCCAAACCAAAAGGTATCTGAATGAGGAGGTGTCCTCTAGGATAGTCCCATCAAGGGTGGAGCCTAGAGAGCCTCTGCCTTGTGCCAAAGGTCATGGAGACCGTCTTTTTGATGTTTAGGAATAATTGATGTGAGACAAACCATAGCTGAACCTGCTGAAAGTCATGCTGAAGGGTGGTTGCTACATCAGAGGGGCATTTGCCAGAGAAGAAAAGGATGATGTCGTCGGCATACATATGGATAGAGGACGAGGGGGAGCATACTGAGGGCAAGTCGTTAAGGAAGATGGAGAAGAGAATGTGGCCAAGCACAGAGCCCTGTGGGACACCTGTAGTGATGGGGAGGAGGGAGGAGAGATTGCATGCTGTATCTTGACTGATTGGGTCCTGCCTGTAATGTTTAAACCAGTTAAGGGCTGAAGTGGACAAACCAGCAGCCATAAGGCAGTCAAGAAGCAGAGCTTGTGAGACTGTGTCGAAAGCCTTGGCGAGGTCGACAAAAATGGCAGAGGTAATGAGGCCATTGTCCATCCCAGTGAGGATGGAGTCAGTGAGCCTAAGAAGGGAGGTGGTGGTGGAGTGGTTCTTCCAAAAGCCAGATTAGAACAGGGTGAAAAAGGAAGAGTCAGTAAGAAAGGAGGTTATTTGTGAGAGTGCCAGGTATTCATGCAGCTTGGAAAAGGTTGCGAGGAGGGAGATAGGACTGTAGTTAGCAGGGGAGGAGGGGTCACTACCCTTAATCTTTTTATCTTCTGTTTAGTTTGTTTTACCTCTCTCACTGTGAGAGGGTCTGAGAGGCTGACAAATATTTTGGCTCAGATTATTATACTTTTCATTGGGAGTGAGAGTCTCTTGCCGAATTTATTCAGCCCCCGGTTGTGAGAGGACCTGAGGGATGGAAGATGCGCTTAACTTCTGTTTAGCTTGACTGTAGTACTGTATTTCCTCCATTGAGTTTTTTTTTTTTCTTTTCTTGGAGGCCTGGTTCCCCTTTGATTTTACCTATAAGCTATTATATTTGTGGGCCCAGATATTCAAAAGGGTTGTGCATGGCGCAACAGTGTTGCACCATGCACAACCCACTGATGCGCCCTGGCTATATCTAGGGCGGAAAAGCGCGGGCACAATCCCAATGGCCGGAGCGCATCAGTAATGTATGCAGGCGCAGGTGGGGGGGGGGCGTGCCCATGCATACCCTGCACAGCCCGATATTCGGCCCGGGATGTGCAGAGCCATGCATGCACAACCCCTACCTGCGCCAGCACAAAGTTGATCCAAAAAAAAAAGGAACAACTGATGGCCCCACAGGTGAGCTGCCGCATTGCAGGGCGCAGCACGGCAGCTGCCACCTGTGGGTGGCCACCCGAGCTTCGGCTGCACCTGGCGGCGCCCCCCCCCATGCCCGATTGCGGGCATTTGTAATAAAAAAATAATAAATCTGTCCAATATCCCTGGTGGTCTAGTGGACCGCTGCCTGCCCAATCACGGGCATTTGTATAAATATAAGAATAAGTCCAATATCCCTGGTGGTCCAGTGGACTGCTATCTGCCCAATCGCGGGCATTTGTATAAATATGAGAATAAGTCCAATATCCCTGTTGGTCCAGTGGACCGCTATCTGCCCGATTGCGGGCATTTGTATAAATATAAGAATAAGTCCAATATCCCTGGTGGTCCAGTGGACCGCTATCTGCCTGATCGCGGGCATTTGTATAAATATGAGAATAAGTTCAATATCCCTGGTGGTCCAGTGGACCGCTATCTGCCCGATCGCGGGCATTTGTATAAATACAAGAATAAGTCCAATATCCGTGGTGATCCAGTGGACCGCTGACTGCCCGATAGCGGGCATTTGTATAAATATAAGAATAAGTCCAACATCCCTGGTGGTCCAGTGGACCGCTATCTGCCTGATCGCGGGCATTTGTATAAATATGAGTCCACATATCTGGAATGTGTAGTATGGTATGAGCTGCACGCCCATTGGCTCACGCTGTGGACCAATGGGTGTACAGCCCTACTGATGGTGTCAGTCAGCGGGCGGCGGGGTGGCAGGCGGATGGGGTGCTGCCGCCCACCGCTGACCAGGGGAGCGGGCGGTGGGGCTCAGTGGACGGGTGGGGTACATAGACCAGGGATTATTGGGATTATTACTTCTTTTAATACAAATGCCCACGATAGGGCAGTCAGCGGTCCACTGGACCACTAGGGATATTGGACTTATATTTATACAAATGCCCGTGATCGGGCAGTCAGCAGTCCACTGGACCACCAGGGATATTGGACTTATTCTTATATTTATACAAATGCCCACGATCGGGAAGATAGTGGTCCACTGGACCACCAGGGATATTGGACTTATTCTTATATTTATACAAATGCCCGCGATCGGGCAGTCAGTGGTCCACTGGACCACCAGGGATATTGGACTTATTCTTATATTTATACAAATGCCCGCGATCGAGCAGTCAGCGTTCCACTGGACCACCAGGGATATTGGACTTATTCTTATATTTATACAAATGCCCGCGATCGGGCAGAGAGCGGTCCACTGGACCACCAGGGATATTGGACAGAGGTCTGTTTTTTTAATACAAATGCCCGTGATCGGGCAGGCAGCGGTCCACTGGACCACCAGGCAGTTTGACTGTACTATAGTTTACTTCAGCCCGCGATCGGGCTGTGGAGCACATTGCCGGCTGCAGGGGGCGTCGGCCCCTGATGGCTGCTGCCTGGCAGGGCGCCAGGCGCAAGTGGTCGGGGATCGGCGCACCTGCATGCAAATAGGACCATAATGACATGCAGATGGCCCTATTTGTGCCTTGTATGCATTATGGCCCCATTTGCATGTCAAGTTTTGAATATCGCGGTTGTGCATAGCACAATGGAACTTGCGCTAGCGCATCCCCATGCTCCACTCTGGCCACTTGCGCTGGCGCAGTGCCACTGCACCATGCACACTGGGGATGGCCAGGGTGCGATATTCAACGCTGCTGAGCCATGGCGCAGCTCTGTTGAATATCGCCCAGTCTACACCCCTGCGCAGCCAAGTTGAGGTATGCCCAAGCTTGCGCCACAGCCTGGCGCAGTTTGAATATCTGGGCCATGGTGTATTTATATTGTTACTGACTGGTTATGGGAATACTTTGACAGCATGTGTTGTGGCCGAGATTCTGTGGGCAGGCACTATTCCCCCTCTAGGCTGAGGGACCTGTGCCCCTTCAATTGCCCCCCGTTGCGGCCTGAGGTTTATCAGCATTGTCAAGCCCTGGGAATTGTTCAAGGAGGCTGAAGGGAGGTGGGTCCCCAGCGTGGGGGCGGATTGGAGCGGTTAGGCTAGGGAGACGCCCTGGAGCGAAATGGGTCCAGGATAGGGGTTCCCGATGCCTGGTTCCCATACCCAAGGGCTCCACTGAAGGTAGGCAAGCTGCTCGTCCTCCAAGGCCTCTCATCCAGCTCGGGTGGTGTTTTGCAATGCCAGGTCTATAAAAAACAAAACAGCAATAATTGCTGATCTTGTTGAGTCATCTGACCTGGCCTGCATCACTGAGACCTGGCTGGATGAGAATACTGGCCCCATTTTGGTGTCAGCTGTTCCAGTCCAGCCGGGTACTTGGTGATACATCGCCCAAGATTAGATCGGGGGGGGGGGGTTGCCATTTATTTTAGATCAGAATTGGACCTTGTGGAGGTTCCAGTGATGTCCCCTAGATCCTTTGAATGTATTAATGGGTGCAGGTGTGGGCTGTAGAATTCTACTCATCTACCATCCACCTGGTGATGAGAACGTTTTTCTTCAGAAAGTAGTGGACTTCATTGTCGACCTAGTGTTGGAGCCCTCCAGGTGGTTGGTCCTGGGGGAATTCAATGCCCAGATTGACGATGAACTCTCTATTTTGGTCAAAACTTTCTCCAACTAATGAACTTGTTGGTGCTTCACACAGGTTGTTGCCGCTGCTACCCATATTCATAGTCATTCACTGGATCTGGTGTTCACCCTGGTGATGGAGATCTCCAGTTTGGTGGTGGAACCAGTCGGGTGGTCTAACCATCACTCCTTAAGGTTCAATTTTATGGCCCCCCCCCCGAGACAAGCCTCTTTGGAGATGGTCCAGAACCGCCCTTTAAGAGGTGTCACTTCCAAAGGTCTGATGGTGGTGCTGGACCTATCGAGTTGGTGGCCTGTGGAGTGCTGGGATCCAAATGCCTTAGTAAATCACTATAATAGTGTTGTGCTGAGGGCGTTGGATTGTATAGCTTCTGTCCGCATTTGCCCTCTCTCCCTTCACCCTCAGTCCTCTTGGTTTGATGGGACTCTGAGGGAGTCAAAGAGAGTGGGGCGAAGATTGGAACACTGCTGATGGAAGTCTGGTCTTGAGAGTGACAGGCTTAGACTGATCGCCCATTATTTGGGATATCAATCAGAAATCTCCCGTAAGAAGGCAGAGTTCCTGTCCAGGGAGATTTCTGCATCTAGGAACCGACCAGCTCATCTCTTCCGGACTGTCGACAGGCTGTGCAATCCGGACTGTCGACAGGCTGTGCAATCCAGCCTGTCTGCAGGGCCGGAGAGCTTTGTCACAACTAAATTGTGAGGAGTTTGCTTGGTTCTTTGATTATAAGGTGTCAAACGATCAGATCTGACATCCGCAGGACGTGTTCAAATGAGCACGGCGGAGATTGTTGCGTGGTTACAGGCCCTTGGTCTGTCTGGACGGACTTCGACTGGCCAGCAATCATAGATGTCATGAAGATTGTCCAAAGTGTGCGGCCAACTTGCTGTAGTTTGGATCCTGGTCCTACGCACTTCCTTATGGGTTGCGCGTATGTGATCGGACCAATCTTTGTCGAGATTGTCTGTGCTGTTTGGACCAAGGGGTATTTCCAGAGTCCTTGAAAGAGGCTGTCATGACACCCCTTTTGAAGAAATCTTCCCTTGACCCAGACTGTCTCGCAAACTACAGACCGATCTCTAACCTGCCATTTTTGGGTAAGGTTATTGAGAAAGAAGTCGCGCTGCAACTTGACAACTTTCTTACCACCCATGACATCTATAATTCTCTCCAGTCTGGTTTCAGACAGAGGCATAGTACCGAGACGGCGTTAGTTCAAGTACTAAATGATCTCCTAACTGCGAGAGATCGGAGGAGCCGTTCAATCTTGGTTCTCCTCGACCTCTCTGATGCGTTTGACACTGTGGACCATGGGATATTGCTGGAACGCCTGCGGCTGATCTGTGGTCTGTCAGGGATAGTCCATGGATGGTTTCACTCCTTCCTCACAGGCAGATTTCAGAGGGTGGTACCAGGAATTTTTTCCTCTGCTCCCTTTGCGCTGTCCCTGTGGGGTGCCGCAGGGTTCTGCGCTCTCTCCCATGCTGTTCACGGTGTATATGCTACCGTTGGGAGACATTATAAGGCATTAGGGGCTGAGTTTTCACTGCTATGCAGATGACACTCAGCTCTATATGTCCTTTGTACCCAAACAGAAAGACACCCTTACGGTCTTTAACAATTGTCTCGCTGAGATTCAGGACTGGATGAGTGCCAAGTGGTTGAGGTTAAATCCAGATAAGACGGAGGTGCTGGTATTGGACCCTGGTCATCGTGTAGAGAAGTTGACTCCTGGATTTTCCTCTGGCCTTGTGCTAAGGAGTAAGCAGTTGAGACCTTCTGAGCAGGTGCGGAATCTGGGCGTATTACTTGATTGCGAGCTGACACTTAAGTCTCAGGTGTCGGCCATTGTCAAGTCCTCTTTTTACCATCTGAGGAATATAGCCCGGATAAAGCATCTTGTTCCGCATGATGACCTCCCGGTACTGGCCCACACATTTGTTTCCTCGCGTCTAGATTACTGCAATGCTCTATATCTAGGGTTGCCAGGGGTGGACCTCCACCGCCTGCAGCTAGTGCAGAACGCTGCAGCTAAGTTGTTGACCGGGCTTCCTAGAACTTGTCATATTACACCCATTCTGCGCGAACTGCACTGGCTGCCGGTATGTTGGAGGATCACCTTCAAGGTCGCATTGCTGACCTATAAGACCCTACACAGACTGGGACTGAGCTACTTGCAAGATCTCCTGCGGCCTTACCGCCCACTCCGCTCCACTGATGAGGGATTGCTAGAGATTCCTAGGGTTTGTCTTCAACTTCTGGGGCCAGAGCTTTTTCTTTTGTGGCTCCAACCCTGTGGAATTCTCTACCTCGTCAGATTAGAGAGTGCCCGTCCACAGAATCCTTTAAGGCTTCGTTGAAGAGTTATTTGTTTACCTCAGTCTTTTTTGCTGCCTTTTAATTGTGTTATATTTTAATTTTTATTTATTGTTGATGTATTTTTTATGTGCTGTGCTTTGGTATTTGAAAAGTGCAATTGAAATAAACTATGATTGATGACTGATTGATTAAGGAGAGGGAGGACCAACGCATGTTTCCAGTGGTGGGGACTGATGAGGTCAGGAAGGAGTGATTTAGGTTTAAGGAGAGAGGGTAGGCAATGGCAGGAACTGAGAGGTACAGTAGTTTAAGGTCAGGATCATCTGGTGATGAGCCTTTGGAGGGATTAAGAAAGAGAGAAGGGCAGTGAGTGTTTCCTCAGGGGACACAGAAAAAAGTAGAATGAGGGGTTGGCACAAGGGTTGAGTGCAGGATGTGGGAGCGTGAGGGTGAGGAGGGGTTGTAGGGAGGGACTTTAGAAGGGCTGAGGCACAGGAAGTGAAATAGGAGTTAAACTCATGAGCCACTGAGCATGGTTCAGAGATCAATGTTTTGTTTATTTTAAGCACTGGGGGAGGTGGATGCATAGGAGACAGCAGAGTGTGGATTACTTTCCAAAATTTGGATGGGGAGTTTATGTTTTTGAGAAAAGAAGATTTAAAATTTTCAGATTTAGCTAATCTGGTGGCCTTAATGCAGGCATTTCTGAGCATACGATACCTAATGTAATCTGAAGCAAGCTTCCTCCACGCCTTGTCACGCTCTCTGAAACAAGTAATTAATTTGGGGATCACCCAAGGATGGTGGTTGCCACGAACTCTAGTGCATTTGAAAGGGGCATGAGAGTTCCAGGTAGATAGAAATGTATCTTTGAAGTAGGTAAGGGCTTGGTCAATGGAAGGGGCAGAAACAATAGGGGACCAATCAGAGCCAGCCAGCTCAATGAGAAAGGGATTACGGTCTAGGGAGCTGAAAGAGCAGAGCTGTAGGATTTTATGTGGTGGTTTTAGTCTATGAACTTTTCTGACAATGAAGATAGGGTGATGATCACTGAGGGCATCCGGGAGTATGCCTGCTTTAATGACTCAGTGGGGGTGGGAGGTGAGAGCCCAATCTATCAGAGAGTGATTTAGGGTTTTATGGTTGTGATGGGTGGGTTGCAGGATGAGTTGGGAGAGACTGAAGGCCGAGATGTCATTTTGTGTCTTAGATGTTGTTGGAAACAGCCAGTTTAGGTTTACATCTCCCAAGATATATAGCTCGCCTGAATGTGATAGTGAGGTTATGGAGGTAATGACATCCATCGTGTCAGAAGGCTTGGAACCAGGGCAACAGTAGATCCTGGCTATAAATATTGGGGAGGAGAAAGGCAAGGTAATGTGTAAGCGGAGGGTATTGAGGATGAGAGAATGGTTGTAGACTGAAGTGAGGACATGATATCCATGACAACTCCACCAGTCCTATCTATTCTGATTATAGAGTAACCTGATTATAGGGTAACCAGTTATGGTGCTTCCACCCAGAGTAATGATTTAGTGGGTTAGATCTTGAATTGATACAGCCCTCTGGGAAGCTATACCTACACACAGGCCCACCTAGTGGCCCCACACTTGAAATTACAATAACCACCTTGCTTTGCATTCAATTCACAATTAATGGAGAGTACTAATAATATGCTCACAGTGACCACTTACCAACAGGGTCTGGAACTCTGCATTCACCCTGTGCACCTGTAAAGAGCAGTTACCAGCAATAACACAAAACTTTTCAGTTGTTTGCATTAAACCAGCACTCACTAATAATATGCTCATGGACCAGATTAACATTTAAACAACAAACAGATTTATTTAGGGGTTTAAATAAGGGGTAGGGGTGCAAATTAAAGCTTGATCAATTGGCGCATTTGGTTTTAGCAGTATTTTGACTTTGTATAAACATCCAACCAAATGCATTAACCCCTTTGGATTGTCCAGTTAGCCTCTCTGGGTGCCCAGGATAAGCTACGTTGTAGGCCTGAGTTGGTGCCGCATGTTGGCTGGCATAGCAGCTGGTTGGGGCCCTTAACTCATTCTATCCCACTGTCACTTAGAATGTTCAGGTGCCCTCTGCCTGCTCCTAGAACACCTGTGTGCCTGAAGGGGTTTTAGATCTGCAGCATTCATACAAACACACTGTGCTTAAACTTACATATCTTAAAAACCATACATCCAATTTTAAAACTGTAAAAAGAAAAGTTTTTCAGGACAAAAAGTTTTTGAAAATGAGTGAGGTTTGGTAATGTCTGTTTAAGTGGATTTAATGTTGTGTGAGGTTGTTTTCATATTTTAATAAATTCTGATGATTTTATCTAAATATAATTATGCTCTGTTTACTTAGTCATGCAAAAATATTAAATTTCTGTAAAATTGTTGATTAAAATGGTTAAAAATATACAATAAAGATCTGGCATTGTCTAAATATAAATTTTGCAAGTTTTTTACCATTTATTTTAGTCAGAAATCAATATCTGAATCTCTTGTTATTACAGTTTGAGTTTTTTGTTCCACTCCACTGGTTGGAATTTTTGCAGTGTTTAATTCTTCTTACCCACTGATTTTAGTTTATGAATCTGATTATCAATGTTTTTATTTTTTTCCCTAGTTTAGTAAGAAGATATTTACACATTACCTTAGAAGGACATATCAGGAAGTGATGCAGGCAGGAAGTGCTTTGTGAGGTCAAGTGATGTAAATAGGAAGAACACTTCCAGTGTAGGTCAGTGAGCTGACACAGGACATGGATACATTTGTTAGTGCTGGAAGTCTCTCTATGATTAATTGCATATGTGCTGTAGTTAAAATGTGTAATTTCATTGAAATAAACTATTTTATTTTATTTTTGTAATAAAATCCCATAATAAGTATGGGAAACTGTATTTTATTTGTGCTGTTTGCTTTATCATACTGTAAATGAAGCATGATGTTGTTCATGTAAAGGTTCACAGTTGTTCAGTAAACATCATGTTACATAAATCTATGTATTATTTAATTTCCTGTCATAGTTTATTTTTGGGGGGTGTATTATGGGATGGTTTAAGGTGAGGGAATGACTTTATGATGAAGCACTGTGTGTTAATGGCGGGGGTGTCCCGCATTCATAATACAGGCTCAGATGTACTTCATATGTTCTGGGGAAATGAAAGGGGCTGTATGCATGTAATAATGGTGCTAACAGGCACTGTAGATACATTATGGGTATACGTATAGGATGATGAAATTGCTGAAAAGGCACTGGTAATTTGGGGTATACTGTGTCATGGGGAAGGGGGTGAGTGTGCCTGTAGCAAGGAATGATGCTCATAGGCACTGCAGTCATTTTACGTCATGAATTGGCACCCTTCCTTGGGGTATACTCAGTTGTAGGGAAGCAGGTGGGGCTGCCTGCACCTGGTAATGGTGTTCATATGCCATGCAGAAACATTGTGGGTACACATACAGGGTGATGACATGGGCACCTGTAAAGGTTGTGTACTATGTGCTGTGTCACATGGTTTGCCTGTATACACATGTGATATGTTGCAACTTTCAGTATGGTGCACTGTGTGGGTGGGAAGAAGTGTGGGTATGCCTGCACCATGGAGTGATGCTCATTGGTGCACATGTGTACTTTGTGCTATGTTTCATTTGAATGGACTGTATAAGTCATACACTGGCACTGATCACATCACAGTGCATCAGAGGTAAGGGATGGTCTGAAGCATTATGAGCACAAGGGACTAAAGTGGTTGTGGAGTGATTCGAACTTGAATAGAACATTACAGTGCATCTGAGGGTAGTGCTGGAATGAATCTTGATGTGCACAATGGACTACACCATGGTGACCGAGGAGGGATCCATATCAGTAATGCACATCGCAGAGCGTCAGAGATAAAGGTTGGACTGAAGACTGATGAACAGATGGACTAAATCAGTGACTCTGGTGGGATTTGAACCTGAACAGCACTTTAGTGCTGTAGAGATTGGGGCTGGACTGACACCAGATCAGTCAATGAACAACACCATTGGCTGTGGAGGGATCTGAACCTGAAATGCACTTCAGTGTTCACTACAGTTTGGAGCTCGATGGATGCATGATAAGGAGATAGATTTTACAAGTGGCTGTGGAGGGATTTGAGCCTGAGATTTTACAAGTGGCTGTGGAGGGATTTGAGCCTGAAGAATACTCTACAGTGCATCAAGGATTGGGGCTGAACTAATGTCATATGAATTGATGGGCTACACCAGTGGATGTGGAGGGTTTTAAACATCAAATGCACTTCACAGTGCATTATGGGATTGGTATGGACTGATGCATGGTAAGTCAATGGACAACACCATCAGTTGAGGAGGGATCTGAACCTGAAATGCACTTCACTGTTCACTACAGTTTGGGGCTCGACTGATGCATGGTAAGGAGCTAGTTCTTACAAGTGGCTGTGGAGGGATTTTAACCTGAAGAACACTTTACAGTGCATCAGAGGTTGAGTCTGGACTGACGTTGTACGAGTCGATGGACAACACCAGTGACTGTGGAGGAATTCAAAACTGATTTAGCCTTTACAATGCATCAGAGATTGGGGCTGGACTGATGTAAGATAAGTTGAAAGCCACACCATTATTTTTTCATTTTAAACAATCAGCAACTGCGTATTAGGGAGAAAACTCAAGTGCAGAGCATGAGACAAACATGCTACTGACCCTAACCCACTTATCATCCATAACGCAGGGAGCAACATGCCACTTAGATTTTAATATAGCCATTATCTGAACATAAACTCTTTAAAAAGTAACAAAAGGTGCTGAATTCATGTGACCTCATCTAGTACATGCACAAGAAACACTCTCTCCTATCAGGAATGCCAGCCGGATCCATAAGATGTGATCACACAGGATGACGAGAAATTATCCCAAAATGAACAAAGTGACAACTATGAAAACTTTTATCATAAATAAAAATAAAAACAAATAAAGTAAATACAGATTACAAATCGAGGTTTTGGCACCGAAATGAAGTGAGTATTTTAGGATAAGAGCAGCACCTCCATCCTGAAACTAAGTTTCCAGTCACCATGCTCTTCCTGCACTAGTGTGTGCTCTGACTGGTTAATGGAAATAGTGACGTGTACAATAAGCACAGAGCAAGCATGGCAACAGTGAGGATCAATATGACCAAATGGTGACGCACTACAGAGCTAGGGCAGGTGCAGGTGAGGGCTGTGACCCCTAACTGAAACATCAAAAAAAAAATCACTGTACACTCCAGAGCCCAGAGAGCCACTTTTCCTCCAGTGATGGTTGTAAAAAAAATATGAGTCCTTGCTTGAATGCTAAATAAGGATTTAGTCTAACGTTTCAGGCACACATATTGAATAGAATAGTGGAAGGCACAACAAAAGATCTGCATGCGGGTTCCCTGGTGCTTCGACAACTAAGGCTTTATCAGGGAGATGGTGCCTGCATCTAAGACATCCCTTTATACCAATTAAATTCAGAATTGATGATGTCAGAAAATTCGACCAATCACAGAGCTGGATTTTTAAATACAGAAATATTCATCTCACTTAGTGGTATAAATGGACTAATAGTTAAAACAATCATGATATCAGTGACAACATATTATTGTAGAAAAATACCCCAAAAGACAAAAAAATACACCAAAGTGGTGATGGCCAATCGGATTGCTCGAATAAAAAAAAATATAAGTTATGAAATGAATTATAGTGTCAACCTGATCAGCTTAACATGTTACACTAAAACAAGAAGATTTGTTGTTACAATACAAACTAATGGCAGAATGAACATAATACATTTTTCACAGCACAAGCAAAAAAATAGTAAATTTATTTATTTATGTACTAAGGCTTGTTTTCTCAAAAATAGCCAATGGGAACACATATTATATTAGGTAAAATCAGTAAGGGTACGATGTCCCCTATTAGCTGGTACAACTCAATTCATCAAATGTAAACAAATGCTTGAGCTGCACCAAGAGAAAGATATGGACACCAATTGGCGTCATCAGGCACTACAGCACATGATTTAGGACGCCATATGGCGTCATCAGGAAAAAGAGGTATGTTTTTTTATGACGCCATATGCCGTTATCAGGAAGGAAAGACATGGTTAAGGCTGTAATTTGTACTTGGCTGTAGAAATCATAAAACACCTTTTTGAAACCCAGAAATTTGTAATCCCCAGGTCTGATGGCCTGCAAAGACAGTCTAAACCAAAGTGCAGACTTAAAAGGCAAATCAGTTGGAATAAACAGGTTAATTGGTGTTGTAGGGTAAAATCCTGAGGTACTCCTTGAACCTTGGACCTCGGGTTCTGGGCTGATTTCCAGGATGGCTCTCCTCGAGGCAGGATGTGGCTGCAGCTGCAGGACTTTGTTCTTTCTGGCAAGGACCAGGATACAGGGACTGGAGCTAGCATGACTCACCCCCTCGTCAAGGCATAGCCCCCAAGGGTGGCTGCAACCCACAATGAACTTCTCTGCAGTAGCTGATTCCCTTCTCTGGTCATCTAGCGGCTTGGCTTATACAGGCAGCAACAGTCTATTAGGCAAATTACTTGGCATCACTACTTCAGCTTGGATACAGTTCGATAATAAGCCACACAGCTTACTCACTTGCAAGTTGCAGTCCTGGAAATGTAAGCTGGTACACAGCAATTTAGATCTCCCTCTGGGAAATCGACTGGAGACAATTTCGGTGACCACAGGCGTTAAGTTCAGGTACAGTCCCCGAAGCAAAAACAGCTTCTCACTGAAAGGCAGATTTGGGATCTTTTAACACTCTGATCCCACGTTCAGTCTGGAAACTCACTCCGGTGGATTCTCACTTTTTTAGAAGATTGCAGCTGGCTCTGCAGACTTAGCTGACCCAATAAATCAGCAGGCATTTTGGCTGAGAAGAGGTAAAGCGGGCCTCTCCACACATTCTCCAAGCTGCAGGGAGCCTCCTTTCCCTTCAGGAGCTCCAGACAGACACCCTTGAACTGCTGCTCGAACTGACTCTAACTGACTGATTCAAACAGTCTCTCCTTTTATAAAGAGAAAAATTCCAGTAATCTGATTGGCTGTCCAGGTTGATAATCACAGTCCCAGTCCTTTAATTGGACAGCATTTTGGCACCTAGATTTTGTCCCTGCTTCTTCCCCACAGGTCTCTGGCAATGTCCCAGAAGCCCCTTTGTCAAAACTGGCTTTCCGATTGGCTGATGGCTACAAACATGGAGGCTGCAATTCAGTTTCTGTGAAGTCTATGCAGTGTCCCAAGTATAAAGTTCTGGTGCAGCCAGCCATATTACTTTTATTTAATAATAACCTCACATACACATAGCCCAAACAGTACCCTCTCGAACACTTTTATTTATTTTATTCAACTCTCCTTAGTTTGGCTGTCGCTGCCGCCGAAATACAGACCCCCTAGGTGGCAGCAGCAACCTCATCCATATGTATCCAGGGCTTATTAATACTCATGAGCCCCGCCTATGGTCCTGTGTAAAACTTTATTTTATTTTTTATCTCCTGGGGCTTTTCTCTATTTTCCCTGAGGTCACTGGTCCGCATTTAGCAGAGGGGGCACTGGGACCAAAGAAAACTTCTTCGTTTTGACCACATACTGAGCAGTCGGTGAAACAAACACTCTAGTACGCATGCGCGAGTAACCGCATACTGAGCAGTCAGTAAAACAAAGTGCTGCAGTGCGCATGCACGAGTACCGGCTGGACAAGGGAAATGCTGGCAGCTCGCAGTTCGATTTTTTTTAAGCTCGAAATGGGCTAAACAAAGTTATGGACGATGTTTGGGGGAAACAGGGGATGCCTATGGCACTAGAGGGAATGGCGAGGTGGCAGGAGATGCCTCGGACAGAACGGATGGACACCAGAGGCAATGGAGAACACGGGAGGCATTTAAAAGGTAAGCCCTATATTGGGGCGTACATAATTGTATAACAGTGTTTCATGTTTGTTCCTTCCCTAGGTCGCACCAGGAAATGAGCCCCGGCTCAGTGTGCCTTCCTGGTTACCGCATTTTAAGTAAATAAATAAATGAGATGCGGGCATATAAAAAGTAGTTCGGCCTTATGCTGTTTTAAGTAATGTGTAGCAGCACTTGCCTAGGTCACATATCTGCAGCTTCTCCAGAATATTACATTCTGTATTACTCCACATTGTCAATGGTGAATTAATACATATGGGTATTGTACTCCTCCACTGGAGTTGTGGTACAGTCCAAGAGCTATACCCTAGCATGGATCCCTGGGCACATGTTCATTCCGGATACAGTAGTTACTCAGTTTGGATCTATGACAGTCGGTCGACAATTTCATTGTCTACCAACATTACAGCGACTCCTTTATGTAGACCGCATTTGCAGTCGGCATAAAGGGAGTCACGTCAGACTTTGTTTTCTTTGGGGGCTCTGCCCTTTCACCACTAGTAAGTAAGTAAGTAAAGTAAGTAAGTAAAGTAAGTAAGTAAGTAAAAGTAAGTAAGTAGTAAGTAAGTAAGTAAAAGTAAGTAAGTAGTAAGTAAGTAAAAGTAAGTAAGTAGTAAGTAAAAAGTAAGTAAGTAATAAGTAAGTAAGTAAGTAAAATTTATTTTTAAAGCGCTTTTCAAAACCAAAGTGCTGTACAGATAAAATAGTTAAAATACATACATATAACATACAACAACAAATAACAATATAATTACAATAAAATCACTCTCCATGTGCCTGTTTAAATAAATAAGTTTTTAATTCTAACTTAAAACTCTCAACGGTCAGGCAGCCTCATATCCGACGAGGTAGAGAATTCCACAGGGTAAGGGCAGCATAAGAAAATGCCCGAGCTCCAGAGGTTTTTAAACGACCCTGGGAACCTCTAGCAATCCTCGCCGGGCGGAGCAGAGCGAACGTAGAGGGACAGTAGGGAACAAGGAGATCTTGAAGATACCACGGTCCCTGTTCGTAGGGCTTTATAGGTCAGTAACCTGACCTTAAAGGTGATCCGCTGATTGAACGGGCAGCCAGTGCAGTTCGCGCAGCACGGCTGCAATATGACTTCTCATAGATGTCCCAGTCAAAAGCCTGGCTGCTGCGTTCTGCACCAGCTGCAAGCGGCAGATATCAACCCCTGGTAGCCCTAGGTACAGGGCATTGCAGTAATCAAGGCGAGAGGTAACAAAGGCATGGACCAATACCGGAAGGTCAGCCGGAGGAACCAGGTGTTTCACCCGAGCGATATTCCTAAGATAATAAAAGGAAGATTTGACAACGGATGACACCTGAAACTTCAGGGTCAAACCATCGTCAATCTTACTACTTAAATAATCAACTCAGAGTTAGAGTTGCTTCGAGGAGGGGGTGCAGTACCCACAGAAAGCAGTGCCAGAATCCCGCACAGACACTACAGTGACCTGGCATTGTTGTCACTGTAGCACTGGTCGCGATAAAGTTGGCACAGTAGCGACAGTATACCCTCAGTTTCAGCTGTGCCACTGAAGGGGTAACAAGCATACAACAAAGCCGTCTGGAAGATTGAATTCTTTCTCACCTTAACATTTGCTGGTTTCTGTTTTTTGGACTAGACAACTCTGAGGCAGGTTGGGGCTACCTGGTGAAAGGAAAAACCCTTAAATTTATAAATTGTTCCTGTGAAGCAGTGGCTTTCAAAGTGACTAACCTGCTAGCTAACTCTCATGCTAGTGCTTTCAGTACCATGAATGGGGACCACTTGCCTATTGTAGGGTGAGTTTTCTTGTTTTATTAAGGTCCGCTGCTCACTGTTTTAGCCTGGTGTCTCAGGTAGGTAAGAGTTAAATTTGTTGGGGGGGGGGGCTTACTAAGTCATGTTGGGTGGTCCCGATCACCTTGTTTTATTTCTCACCCTTGTCTGGCATCTCCAATGTGGGGTGTGTGTATATGAACTGTTTGTAAAAAGGAGGCTTCTGTTGGAGATTTATACATTTTTTATCATCTCTGACTAGCAGGAGTTGTTTTTTGGTACTTCTGTTAGTCTTACTATTCTGGCCCCACTCCGTCCCACTCTGCACTGAATAAGGCTGTGCAGGGGTTTTATATCTGCCTTCCCTGCTCCTCTTGTTTGTGTTTTAGTTATTTGGGGAAGAGTTCTTGTGTGTGACAGTAAGGTTGGAACTGCGGTTGACAACGATGATTCACGCTCTTTTTCTCCTCAGCTGAGCCCATGGAGTGTGTTTTTTGCTAGTGGGCCTGAAGTGCTTTGTGCACTTTCCTCTCACTCGTGGTGGCCTTACTTGCTCCGTGCAGTTGCTAGTCAGGGTGCACATGCGCCCAGCAGACACACACAGCTGGGTCACAACGTCACATGCATAAGGTGACATCAGTGAGTTCCCACACGCCACCTGTTGACCGCAGCTCTTAGCGTGTGTTCTTGAGGAATACATATTCTGACTCAAGCAAGGTGTTCTCTAAAAACAGAGACTTTCTCTTTGTGGGAGCTGTCTACATTTGGTGGAGTACTTGAGAAGCACTCTTATTTGAGTCTGCTATGAAAATTATATATTTAGATTTTTACATATAGGAGGAAGATTTCTTAAAGAAGCATTGCTCATCTTTTTCAATAGCTGTTGCTAGGATTTGTTAAAGGGGCAGTGCCGGTTAGTCTCAGGCCAAAACATAAGGCTGAGAAGTGTGTGGAATTTTAAAGGGGCAGTGTCCTTTATTTCCCAGACTAAGATGATTGCCCAGTCTCAGCATATACTGTGGATTTTTAGAGGCACTATGTCTTATTGCAGACTGATTGTTTTTAAGGGGTGAACAACATGCCATAGAACAATGAGACTATCTCCATGGGGGTCATACTGTCCATACTGTGTAATGCAATCTAACATCTATTTTGGTTCCACCCAGCGGAACCACCGAGTTGGGGTAGGGGATGCACCCGTGGTGCTGACTGGCAGTGGAAAAGCTAAGTTGCACAAGTCCGTATTGCTTCTATTAAATGAGATGCTGCATGCTGATAACCCACAGTTCATCACTGCAAATATACCCAAATCCAAAGCAGGCCTTCAGGTCAGAGAGGGTCCATACAGGCATGTTCAGGTGTGCACCTGTGGTACTGACTGGTGGCTCACCCAGATTTGTAGGTGACCCCCCAATCCTGATGATGGGGAAGGTCAAAAGGAGGAAGCAGAGGGATCTGGGAAGAATTGTGACCTGATGGAACTGCACCCATCAGACAAGGAAGAGTCCCTCTGAGAAGGAGTAGGAGTGGATGGAACTCAAGAAAAGGATACTGATTCCCCCTTTGTTTGACTTTAAATAACTGTACTACCTAATAACAGAAGCTTGGAGGATACTACAGTTAAAAGAGGTTCAAGACACAGAGCCTCTAGAAATCAACCCCATTCTGTCCACTTCAGCATTGGCCCCAAAGTGTTTCCCTAATTTCTCTCACTGTGACCAAATTATTGAGCAAGAATGGGCTAGGGCGGACTAGCACAAGCAGTTCCCCAGGCCAAGATTGTGATGTTATCCTTTTCAGGAGGCGAACACCACAGGGTGGGAGATACCCTCAGTGATGGATAAGGCCATGTGTAATGCCCTGAAGCATACAAAAATAAATTTAGAAGGCTTGGTGACCCTGTCAGACTCTCAAGACAAAAAGGTGGACACATCAGGCACTTGGGCCCTCGCCTCAAGTGGCATCAACCTATGAACCTCACATGTGTCTTTCATAATTTTAAGGTCGTTAAATTCTTTGGTATCTGTGTGAGGTAGTTTTGTCCCATGGGATTCTGAGGGCACAAACATTTCACAGCTCATTTCTGTGGTCCATGCAAAAGGCAGGGTTTTGACCAGCCAAGGTTGTCAAGGGTCAGTTTCATCCCTTTTGGAATTTCAGTAACAGAGAAATAGAGGAGCATAATCTGGCTTCCGGGGCAGCAGAGGTGCCTTTGCCTGCAGGTGCAATGGAGGTGCAGGGTGGAGAGGTGGATCTTCACAAGGAAGGTATGCGGGCCCATCTCTGCCCCCTTCCCTTGGTGGAAGACTGCAGATGTTTTACTGGTGATGGGGCCAATTAACGTCAGATCCATGGGTACTGGAAATTCTGGATCTGGGCTATGCCATAGAATTTGCCTCAGTACCCAGGAGAGATTGCTTCCTTTAGTCTCAAGTGCATGTGAACCAGGTGAAGCAACAGGCAGTCAACCAGACTGTGGCCACCTGATCCAGATAGAGGCAGTCTCCCCTGTTCCCCCTGAGGAGGAAAGGGGGTTTTACTCGATTTACTTCATAGTTCCCAAGAAGTCGGGGGGGGGCGGTGTTTGATGATCCGAGATTTGAAACACTTAAACATGCTTGTGAGATAGACAATGTTCAAGATGGAGTCCCTGAGGTCAATCATCTGAACAGTCTAACTGGGGGATTTTAAGGGGCCATTGATTTGAAGGATGTCTGTCTCCACATTCTGATCCGACAGTCTTAGAAATTTTGGAGATTTACACTACAGGGGCATCATTTTCAGTACCAGGCTCTCGCTTTCTGTCCGGTGACTGTGACTAGAGTGCTCTTGAATGTTTTGGTTATACTGGTAGTGCAACTGAGGCAGGAGGGGCATCACATCTACCCCTACCTGGGTGACCTCCTCATCAGTGCTCCAATGGCACAGCTGGTGGAGAGATTGGTGGCAAGGACTCTGTAGGTCCTGGAGATGCATGGCTGGGTAATCGACAGGGAAGAATTCTCTGATGCCATTGCAGCAATTAGAGCACCTGGGAGTGGTGTTTCGGACAGCTGTAAGAGAATATTTCTATCGACAAGAAGGAAGGAGAACCTTGTTTGTGAGGTCCAGTGGCTAAGATTCCAGTCAGTAGTCTCTGTTCACAGACTGCTCCAAATGTTGGTTCTGATGACAGCGATGATAGAGCTGGTGCCAAGGGCTAGACTTCAGATGCGGACTCTCCAAAACACGATGCTGGTGGTATGTTTCACGGCCTCAGAGGATTACCAGGCATCAATTCTGTTGTCCCAGACTGTATCACAGTCTCTTGTGTAACCCCTAGGTGGAACTATCCCAAGGGCTGCTACCCCTGCCTGCTTGGCTAGTAGCAGGTTAAGGGGCCTGGGTACTGAAACGGGTGCCTCCACCTGGAGGTCAGGGTTGTTAGTGGTCAAGCAAACCTGGGCACAGCCCTCCAGAACACTGTAACCCCCCCTTTCCTTTCTAGTGGCCCGATCAATATACAATAATCGCTTTCACAATGACCCTTATTCACCATGCAATTACCCACAGCATTTGCACTTACCACCAGGGCTGGTTCCTCTAGCTCAACCCTGGGGACCCCCTGTAAAACAAGGTTATGCACAGCAAATAGCAACAGTACAGTACTCTTTGCACCAACTGGAACCACAGTCAGGTTAAATTCAAAAAGAGTTAGATCTGATTTATTCAGGGGACTTGAACAAGGGAGGGGCATAATCAGGATGATTGGCTTAAAGGCTAAATCAATCAGACAGTTATGCATGCACTTCAGAGTCCCTACACAGTCACACACTCTGGGTACCCAGGTAGGAAAAAGGTGGGCTAGCCAGGACCATTGCCCGGGGTAGTCCGGCTTCACAGCTGGTTGGGGCCCTATGATGGAAGAAAGCAACATGCACAACACACACACTATTTGTAATCCGGAGCCAGAGGGCTCAGTTCATGAAGGAAAAGACAACAAAGCAATCAGATGACAACACTTTTGATTTAGCTGTTGTTGCAGGGAGCTACCCTGATGTTTACTCACGATACCCAATACAGGACACAGGCAGGATGAAATCGAGACTGCAGGTTGTTGAGCTGGAGTGCCAGGAGAAGCAGGGCCCACATGAATCACCGAGGCATCGTTCCTGTTCAAGGCATTGAGCAGGGGGCTGATTCCCAGGCAGGTCTCTCGTCGATGGCTTTCTCTGTGTAGCGGGTAGTCTGGCTGGGCCAGTGTGGCAAGGCCCAGGCCAAATGGAGATGCAAACGGATTTAGTCTGTTGGAGCTGGATGCAGCCCCCAGCAAGCTGAACACAGTTCAGCACACAGTGGGGAACCAAATCACGACCCACTAACAGCACACAGCACATTTACATGTAAGAAATTCTACTGTACCAGGCAGATTGCTATCCAGTCACAATTACAGAGTCTCTGCACAAACTGGGAGTTTAAAGGTGGCTGGAAATCCTGACAGGCCGATCGCATTCAGCAAATCTTCTGTCTTCTTCAGGTTAAAGCCTGGTCACAGTTCTGTGGCTTAAATCGTCTTCACAATTCAGATTTAGTCCAAATAAACTTCAGTTTCCCTCTCAGGGACAGCAGGCAGACAGGCAGGCCAAAACTCAGCCCTTTCACAGTTCTCCCACGCGCATCTATGCAGGATTACTGCTCGACTGTCTCGAGCTGTTACTCCTTCACTTCCCAACTCACATCTGAACTGAAACTGCAAGCTGTCTGGGACTTTCCCCAGGATCCAATATGTTCAGTTGGCTGATTCCTCTGTCAGTCACAACAAGGGCTCCCCCTCCAGGTTCATTTAGGCACCAAAACCCCAAAACTACAATTCCTACAGAATTTTGCTCCCACAAAGCCCCTGGGGACAGGCTTCATTTTAGAGTCCCCAAAGGTACTGATTGGCCCATTTCAGCAGTCCAGGACCAAGATGGTGGAGATAAACAGAAATGTCCATGCTGCAAAGAAGGCAGGTTAGACAAACTGCAATATTATTACTGTTCTAATAAATGATCAGAAAACAAGTACATCTTCTAACAGAGCTCCCTCTGCATTAATAGTGATGGCCGAATGGAGCGATTATTTGGCAGCCCAGGCGGGACTCGAGCATGGAAACACTCAGCCCCCTCCCAGAGTAATTATAACTGCAATCTAGGCATCTCTTAAAGAGACATGAAGGCTATACAGGCACTCTCTGGCAATAATGTTTAAACTGCTAAAACGCAGGACGCCAGCCTGGCAGTGAGCATTTAGGCAAGCTCAGGGAAGATTTTTTGGGAACCCCCATTTGTAGGGGGGTTACACCTGCATGGTGAGAGAACCCAAAGAATGTTTGTAAGGGGACTGTCCTTCTCGATCACAACATAATTGATTTTGACCACTAGTGCAGCCTGTCAGGCTGGCGAGGTGGTTCTGGATTATCAATCAATCAATCAATCAGTCAATTTATTGGAAAGCAAAACTGAGAGGAGATCTCTCTTTTACACTTGCATCCATCAGAATAAAACATACATATATATATATATATATATATATAACCCCTAGATGGCGCTATCCCAGGGGCTACTACCCCTGCCTGATTTGCCACTAACAGGTTGAGGGGCCTGGATCCAATGGCGGGTGCCTCCACCCAGAGGTCAGGGTTTGCAATAGTTAAACTAACTTGGTCACAGCCCTCTGGGACACTGCAACCCCTTCTTCCCACTAGTGGCCCACACATATATTAGAATTACCTTCACAGTATACACTTACCCCAGGGCTGGTTCAGGCACTGGGACCTCCTGTAAAATAAGATACAGTGCAACAATCACAGTACAATACTTTAACATAGACAAATACCTCAGGAGTATAACTTTGCTGAAACAAGCAGCTCTGATTTATTTAGGGGAATATAACAAGGACAGGGGAAATCAGGTTAATTAGCTTATCACTTACTATCTACTCTATGGCTCTGTGCATTAGGCCTATCCCTACCAGTTACTGTCCCTGGGTACCCAAGCCCTAGTGGCTAGTCCAAACCTGGCAGCTGGTAGGGGCCTTTCACAAGAGAAAAGAAAATTAGTTTAAACAGTCAGCAGTACAGTGATTCCCTTTGGATTTAATGTGGCAATTCAACAGGGAGCGACCCTGAATTAGTACTCACGACCTCCAAACAAGATAGGGTCCTTCAACGTCAGCAGGGCTACTCTTGAGCTCCAAGAGACTCCTCACACATTTATATGGTAAACAGTCACAGACAAAAGTCACGTAATGGCAGCAGGATTCACTTGAGGTACACAAACCTCTTCACACATTTATATGGTAAAAAGAAAGTACTATACCAGGCAGGCTGCATCTGTATCCCGATCGCAATTACTGCACAATACCCGGGAGAACACACAGTAGATTCAGTTCCTGACAGACCGAGTGCAATTCCGCAATTCCTCCAGTCTTCTACAGGGTGAGCCTGGTTTCTACTCTTCAGATATCCTTTGATTCTCTTCACAGGACGGATTCAGTCTTAACAAGCAGTTACACAAGCTGCAGACCGGAACTCTGGACCTTACACATGTTTTTTGACTAAAACTGTGCACTGAAGGAGCACAGGTTCCTTTCCCCTTCACTGCCAGAGCTAAACTGAAACTCCAACAGACAAAACCGGGCACTTCCTTTGAGTTCCTCCCAGTTCTTGACTGGATTGGCTGTCACTCAATAGACTGCTGCTGTTGGTCCAAAAGGCGTCAAGTCTGAACTACATCTCCCAGAGTCACTGCCCATATAATCCTCTTGTGGCTGGCTCAGATTATGAGTCCAAGTTCTGATTCGTCCAAGGCACCATTTTAGAGCTAGCTTACCCACACTAATTGGTTCAGTTCAGCAGTTCAAACCAGAATGGGAACTAGGCAGACACAGTTCTGACTGCAAAGAAAGCAGGTTAGACAAACTGTAATTTCATTATTACTGTAAATGATTTCTGGCAAACAGTTACATCTTTCAGATAGGTTCCTTTGCACTCCTAGTGACTGCAAAAATGGAGTGAATTAGCAGCAGCTCGAGTGGTACTCAATCAAAGAAACACACAGTCCCCATACAAACTAATTATGTCTGCAAGCAGACAGCTCTTAAAGAGACAGTACCAGAGGCTCTAAAACACTCACTGATAAATGGCTTAAACGCCAAACACCATTCAGGCTTGGAGCATTCAAGCAAGCTCCTGAAGTCTTTGGGAACCCCCATTTGCAGGGGTTACACCCTTCCTGGTTTGGGAAAGCTTGATCGTCTTCAAGGCGCAAGTACCTTACAAGTTTTAACTGCAACCATACACATTTGCATTAGGCTCTCACATGTAATCATCAGTCAATATATCATTTTACCAAGAACACATTTCTGAAACATTGCAGTACGTCACTTTATACAGTATTACATATACATTGTACCATAACTAGTTATTACCTCTTGTACATGAAACCTGAAGAGAGGGGGCCCTTCCCTATCAGTTACCTTGGGGCTGGACGGGCAAGGGCACCATACTTAGAGGGCAAACACAAGTAACTTGAGTTAGCACTGACGCTCAGTTTGGGCAATGAGCTCGGGACACATACACTTTATGGACAACATTGAGAGGCAAATCCACAGGCCTCCCAAGGGAATCATAACTGAGGTGCACCACAGGCTTTACAGCTCTGACCAGTCTTTCTAGGGGAACTGTTACAGTCTCTGCACTCTGAGCCTCATTTTCAGCATTGTCCTCACTTGTCAGGGGAGTCTCCATGGGGGTAGAGAGGCTAGAACTTGGGGCACTTTTAGCTCCAGGAGTTACAGTTTCTGAGTCCACAACATTTGGCTCGCATGGAGAGCTTTCGGACACTGGCAGTGGACTGTCAGGGCACTCAAAATACTCTTCTTGTTCTGGTGTATCACCAGTCTGCCCCAATCCATCATTTTCCTCCCCTGAAAGCTCAAACAGTTCAACCATGCACAATGATTCCATTTCATCTGATCTGATGCTTTGCACCTCACTTTCTGGGAGCATTGGCTCCAGGGACGAAGCTGGGGGCTTAGACAGTCCAGAAGGCCCAGCTCCGTCTCCAGTATTGACTAGGGGATTGCCCCGAAACAATTGACTCAGTTCATAAGAAGGATAGTATTCAAAGTCACTCTCACTTTCTTCTGATATGGACTGACAGTCATGCTCAACTGGGACTTGTGGAAGGGAACACTTTAACTTTGCTTCTGTAGGTGCAGGCTTTCTTGATCTTTTCTTAGCAGCAGCTCTAGTCACTGGCCCAGAGGGGGCATCTTCTGGGGGCTCAGACTCAATCAAGATTAGTCCAATGGGCAGTAAATGATTTCTATGCATTGTTTTTACATCTTTTGAATTATTCTCGGGCCTTACTTTGTACACTGGCAGATCATCTAGTTTGCCCACTACAATGTGAGGAGATGGTGCCATCTGTCAGCAATCTTGTGTTTGCCATGCAGTCCCAGATTTCTTAGCAATACCGATCTCCCTCCTGGAGTTCCTGTGCTTTCACCTTTTATCATACCTTTCTTTGTTGGCCAGATTTCTTTTGGCAGCCATGGTTTGAGCCAGTTGGTACGCATGAGTTAGCTGGGCCTTTAACTTTGCACATACTGTAAATAGTTGTCAGCTTGAACCCCATCAGGAGAGACCCCAAACACACATCTACCGGTAGTCAAGCTTCTCTTCCAAACATCAGGCAGTAGGGGAGAACCCAGTGGCATCACTTTGGTGCAGTTATAAGCATGTACCAGGGTGCTAATTTGTTGGCTCCATCTAGGCTTGTCCTTTGGGTGCAGGGTGCCTAGCATATCTAGCAAAGTGCGGTTGAAACGCTCAGGCTGTGGGTCCCCTGGGGTGGTAAGGAGTGGTTCTGGACTTTCGTACTCCCCACAGAGAAAGCATCTCTTGATCAGACGACTCTCAAAGTCTCTCCTTGATCAGAATGGATTCTTTGTGGAGCCCATAGTGAACAAAAAGTTTTCTACAAGTACTTTGGCCACAGTGGATGCTTTCTGGTCTTTGGTGGGAAAGCTTGGCATATCTCGTGAAATGGTCAGTGACCACTAGCACATTACTGATATTTCTTTGATCTGACTCCAAACTCAGAAAATCAATACAGACCAGCTCCATGGGTGCACTAGTGGTGATGTTAACAAGGGGCAGCCCTCTGGGGCAAAGCTTTCCTCTGTAAGCAGCGACTACAAGTTCGAATGTGTTGCTCCACATCAGCCCCCATCTTAGGCCAATAGAATCTGGATCTCACCAAGTCAAATGTTCTGTCTATACCAAGGTGCCCCATGTGGTTGTGCAAGGACATCAGTACTGAGTCTCGAAGGCAGTAGGCAGCACTAGTTGTTGTTTGTCTACTTGTCCCCTCTGTCTACTGTTCTCTGTATAACAGTTTATTGATCAGTTTCAACTTAGGACCTTCTTTGTATAACAGTGCAGTTCTCAAATCAGTGGAGCGTAATTTGGCACATCTTTTCCTGCATAGAGGGCTTCTAAAGCTGCTTTGATCATGGGATCGCGGGATTGAGCCGCCGAATACTGTCATTGTCCAGCTGAGGCAGTGCACCAATGTCTATTGCAGAAAAGTGGCAATAAGCAGCAGGTATGCAATTCTCAGAGGGTCCCAAGCAATCCACCATGCAGTCCACTGCGTCTGTGGGACATTTGTTCCTCCCTGTCAAACTTCCGGCAGAGTGCCCGAATGTCAGGTTCTGCCAATCGGACCCAATCATTCTGGGGAACAGGCCTCCGGAGAGAGCATCAGCATCTATGTGGTTCAGACCTGCTCGGTATTGAGAGCATAGTCATATGTAGATAATGCAGAAAGCCACCTATGGCCAGTGGCATCCAACTTAGCTGAGGTCTGCACATAGGTCAAAGGATTATTGCGTTTTACTAGTATTTTAGCCGCATACAAGTACTCATGGAATTGGTCAACAATAGCCCACTTCAAAGCTAGGAACTCTAACTTATGTACAGGATAGTTCTTTCGGATGGGGTCAGGCTTCTACTGGCAAAGGCCACTGGTCTCAGGCCATTCTCGTGTCTCTTGGTACAACACAGCCCCCAACCCTTGCAAACTAGCATCAGTGTGCAGGACGAAGGTTTTCTTGGATCGGCATTGGCCAGCACTGGAGCATGGGTAAGTTGATATATGATCTCATGAAAAGCAGTCTCACAATCAGGAGTCCAGCGGGCCCCAAATACTTCACTCAGATGAAAATACACTCTTTCAGTCTTGAGGACGCTGACTTTTGGTATTTTTTGTGGGTTGGGGATACCCTTGAGTAAGGTTAAGTAAAGGGCGGATCACTCTTGAATAGTCCTTGATGAAACGCCGATAATAACCACAGAATCCCAGGAATCTTTGCAGTTCTTTTAGATTTTTGGGCTGTGGCCAGGTGGTCAAGGCCTCAACTTTACTTGGGTCGGTCTCTATTCCCTCGGTGGATACTATGTGTCCCACATACTTTACTGATGTTTGAAAGAATTGACACTTATCAATGCACAGTTTAAGGCCAAAGTCCTCCAGTCGGTCCAGTACCTTAAATAATCTGCTCTCATGTTCCTCCAGTGAGCTGCCAAACACAATAACATCATCTAGGTATATCAGGCACTCTAGTAAGTTCATGTCCCCCACTGCACGCTCCTTCAATCGTTGAAAAGTGGCTGGGGCACCTGAAATCCCTTGAGGCATCCTCATGAATTCATAGAAGCCAAGCGGACAGATAAAGGCTGTCTTCTCACGGTCCTCTGGGGCCATCGGGATCTGGTAGTACCCACTGCGAGAGATCCAGCACAGAGAACCACTTGCTTCTGCTTAGGCAGTCCAAAGCATCCTGAATGCGGGCATTGTGTACTGATCAGGGATAGTCCACGGTTTAAGGTGCGATAATCCACGCACATTCTTACTGTCCCATTCTTTTTCCTCACTACCACAATGGGGAAGCATAAGGGCTTCTGATTCTTGTATTACACCAGCAGCTAACATCTTTGCAGATGCCGTCTCACATCATCTATATCAGCAGGTGCCAGGCGTCGAGACCTCTCACGAAATGGTCTTTCGTCATGCAGCCGGATATTGTGCTCAGCTCCTGCACGCATCCTACGTCCCATTCCTTTAAAGAAAACACCTGGTCTCTGGGCAAGCTTCTCACTGATCCTCACTTTCCATTCAGCTGGCAGCGGGAGTCACGAAATCAAACAAGTCGAGTGTTACTCTGTCATTCTTCCTTGAACTCTTGCTGCTGGTAGCACTGCAGTGTCTGCACAATGCACATTAGCCAGGATGCAACCTCTATTTACTCGAATGTCTCTTTCAGACACATTATGAACTTGGACCATTACCCTTCTGGCATAAGCATGGGCTCTAGCGGGCAAAATACTAGGCTTGACCAGCAGTCCCTCTGGCAATTTTCCATCGCCTGGTGCATCCAACATTAATATTTTATTCTTAACATCCTTTCTGATACGGACCTCTCCCTGTAAGGTACACTGGGCATTTGGCGCCAGGATCAGAGACTCAGGATCCTTCTTCCATACAATTCGACCGGTTCCTCTGGTTCTATTTTTCAGCATCTCTCGTGCCTCATAGGCCTTCTTAATTAAAGCCGAACTCTTAAAGCTCTACTAGTCTTTGACCCATGTTTTTCATAACACAACTGTGCCAGCCTTCCAACATATGAGCATTTGTTCCAATCAACAAAGGGACACCATCATACAGTCCAGTGGGGGACACATAAGGCTAGGGTCTCTACTTGTTCGGCCACTCCAGCCACGGAGGTGGGGAAAGACAGCCAAATTGGATATACCCGAATAGGGGTAGGCCTTCTCACTTACCCCCATACATGCAGTCCTTCTAATGGTTGTAAGGGCACGTCTGACAAATGCTTCTGATACCAATCCTGGAACATAATTGTCACTTGGGAGCCACTGTCTAATACAGCTCTTGTAGACACTCCATTCACCTTTACAGTGGTCTCCATGGAGGGACCCACTATTCTGGACCAGTCTGGAGAGGCGGTAGTGGGGCCTGGGCAACTGACCTTGCCACAAAAGGACGTGAATTAGCATTTTGGTGCCCTCACTGGGATCATTTCTGCACCTCTTAACCACTGATTTGTTCTCCGAAGTCTCCTTGTAGCCTATATGCAACTTTGTCAGTGTCTTTGGGGACCGGCATTCTTTCATGTGCCCATCCTTCCCACAATTATAGCAAAACATATTTTCTGGAGTTTGAGCTGGCAAGCGCCACACTGGGAGCCAGGGCGGGGTATTACTAACTGGAAACCTTGGTGCCATCTCTGTCTGTGGCGTGATAAGCATTTGGAGACATCTCGTCAGTTTCTCCACTTCCATGGTCAAGGAATCGAGTTCAGAGCTGTTATCAGTAGGAGATACATGGTGGTATCCCACCCCCATAGCAGATGCAGTCGGATATAGGTCGGGCCTGTATTTGCAGGCGTGGCCTTCATAAAGGGACGTTTTTGAATTCCCAGATCTCTCTCAACAGTTCGCCCCATTGTGGCATATCTTTTCCTTATCAGAGCACTCATTGACTGCCAACCTCTGCCCTGAACTTCACTTGATGGGCCACCTCAGTCACTCGGGTCGGCTATTGGTGCAGGTCCTCCCGAGGTCGCCTTTTTCTCAACTCCTCGAATTCTCTCATTAACTCATCACAGGAGGGTGGGGATTCCAGTCGATTTGCCAGGCGTAATTGAAGCAACAGCAGTTCTGAGAAGGGGCAGACTTAAGGATCCTGTCCAGCCTGGTTCGGTCCAGTTCAATCGCTGGCAAACTACCCTTTCTGAGGCATTCTTGCAACAATTTTTCCAGCCGAGATACATACACAGACAACAACTCCCTTGGTACTGTTGTGCATTTCTTACTCTCCACCATAGATCCTCATCAGAATCTGGGCTCATACACATTCTCCAAGGCCTCAAGATAGGCCTGTGCAGTCACTTCAGGGTTACTGGCCTGCTTGCACGGATGGTAGCCAGGGCAGGACCTCGGAGGCTCTCACTAACCCTCTTCGCTTTCAGCTTCCGAGCATTGCCATTCTAGCACTTGGGGGCAACATAGTCTATCCAGGTCTCCCAGTCATCCTCCCTTGGGGTGGGGAGGGTGCCAGAGAAGATCCTCAACCTTCGTAAGAGCGTGACTAATGGCAGGTGCAGAAATAGGAGTCTGCATTGGTTCAGCCACCATTCGGGTACTGGAGCGGGAGAGGGTGTTGGGGAGGAACACCCCAGGTGGCAGAATAGTTTCTTCAAGTCCTCCCACAGTTTTCCCTTCCCCCAGCAACCATTTAGCAAATTTCTCCTCAAAGTTTCAGACAGTGGTGGGGGCCTTATTCCCCCGGTCTTTACTGTACTTAGTTATCACTCTCCAGGCAGTGAGGGCTCCCCTGGGGTAATGGTGTGTGGCACTTTGGAGCTATCTATGGGATCCTTAAACTCTACTAGGGCCAGGAAAGTGTGGGTGAGCAGATTAGCATGCCGACCCACCACCACAGGGTTTTGTAAACCTTCCACCTTGGAAAGTACTCCCTGTACAGTGTCCGTATTGATACCCAGGGGGATGTCCAGGATAAGCATAGCATTTTGGGGGTCAGTCTCCTCCCCAGTACACCACTCCACCAGCCGGTGCACAGCCACTTCTGTCGGGGTACCCATTTTTTTCTTAACACTGGTTCGTAAATATGGCCACTAGAGGACACACAATCCCAGCGGTGAGCCTCCAAGATGTAACCCCTAGATGGCGCTATCCCAGGGCTACTACCCCTGCCTGATTTGCCACTAACAGGTTGAGGGCCTGGATCCAATGGCGGTGCCTCCACCCAGAGGTCAGGGTTTGCAATAGTTAAACTAACTTGGTCACAGCCCTCTGGGACACTGCAACCCCCCTTTCTTCCCACTAGTGGCCCACACGATATATTAGAATTACCTTCACAGTATACACTTACCCCCAGGGCTGGTTCAGGCACTGGGACCTCCTGTAAAATAAGATACAGTGCAACAATCACAGTACAGTACTTTAACATAGACAAATACCTCAGGCAGTATAACTTTGCTGAAACAAGCAGCTCTGATTTATTTAGGGGGGATATAACAAGGACAGGGGGAAATCAGGTTAATTAGCTTATCACTTTACTATCTACCTATGGCTCTGTGCAGGCCTATCCCTACCAGTTACTGTCCCTGGGTACCCAAGCCCTAGTGGCTAGTCCAAACGTGGCAGCTGGTAGGGGCCCTTTCACACAGAGAAAAGAAAATTAGTTTAAACAGTCAGCAGTACAGTGATTCCCTTTGGATTTAATGTGGCAATTCAACAGGGGCGACCCTGAATTAGTACTCACGACCTCCAAACAAGATAGGGTCCTTCAATGTCAGCAGGGCTACTCTTGAGCTCCAAGAGACTCCCACACATTTATATGGTAAACAGTCACAGGCAAAAGTCACGTAATGGCAGCAGGATTCACTTGAGGTACACAAACCTCTTCACACATTTATATGGTAAAAAGAAAGCACTATACCAGGCAGGCTGCATCTGTATCCCGATCGCAATTACTGCACAATACCCGGGAGAACACACAGCAGATTCAGTTCCTGACAGACCAAGTGCAATTCCGCATTCCTCCAGTCTCTACAGGGTGAGCCTGGTTTCTACTCTTCAGATATCCTTTGATTCTCTTCACAGGACGGATTCAGTCCTAACAAGCAGTTACCAAGCTGCAGACCGAACTCTGGACCTTACACATGTTTTTGACTAAAACTGTGCACTGAAGGAGCACAGGGTTCCTTTCCCTTCACTGCCAGAGCTAAACTGAAACTCCAACAGACAAAACCGGGCACTTCCTTTGAGTTCCTCCCAGTTCTTGACTGGATTGGCTGTCACTCACAATAGACTGCTGCTGTTGGTCCAAAAAGGCGCCGAAGTCTAAACTACATCTCCCAGTCACTGCCCATATAATCCTCTTGTGGCTGGCTCAGATTATGAGTCCAAGTTCTGATTCGTCCAAGGCACCATTTTAGAGCTAGCTTACCCCACACTAATTGGTTCAGTTCAGCAGTTCAAAACCAGAATGGGGAACTAGGCAGACACAGTTCTGACTGCAAAGAAAGCAGGTTAGACAAACTGTAATTTCATTATTACTGTAAATAATTTCTGGCAAACAGTTACATCTTTCAGATAGGTTCCCTTTGCACTCCTAGTGACTGCAAAAATGGAGTGAATTGGCAGCAGCTCGAGTGGTACTCAAACAGAGAAGCACACAGTCCCCCATACAAACTAATTATGTCTGCAAGCAGACAGCTCTTAAAGAGACAGTACCAGAGGCTCTAAAAACACTCACTGATAAATGGCTTAAACGCCAAACACCATTCAGGCTTGGAGCATTCAAGCAAGCTCCTGGAAGTCTTTTGGGAACCCCCATTTGCAGGGGGGTTACATATATATATATATATGTACATATACTATAAACAGAACAGGGAGACTGAAGCCTTCAGGAGCAGGGCCTCCAGGTAAATGTACTGGAAATGAGGGTAGTTTATCTAGTCTTTCTACACATTCAGGGCCGGGTTTGGTTCCAAGTTGTGAAGGTGAAGTCAAACCATGCCATCACAATGGTATACATAGACAATGAAAGGGTCACAAGAAGTACAAGCCTGTTCACAGAAGTGAACAGGGTTCTTCAGTGGGCAGGGGACAGTCTTCTGTCTCTCATGGCAGTTCACCTGGCAGGGGACCTGAACACGTAGACCGATTTTCTAAGTCGAGAGTATACCGAGGAGAGTGGTCCTTGAAACTGGAAGTGTTCAAATTGCTGTGTAGAAGGTTCGGCCAGACTCAGATCGATGTGTTTCTTACCAAGGGACAACATTAAGGTGGCAGGTTCTTCATTTAGTAGTGGTGCCTGCTGGTGGAGGCAGTGGGTGCACTATCACAGCAGTGGGACTTTGACAGAGCGTGCCTGTTCCCTTCGCTGGCTTTGTTACCAAAGGTACTGCAAAAGATGCAGTAGTCAAGAGGAAGTTTTCTGCTGATAGCACCGGAGTGGTCAGGAAGGCCATGGTTTATAAATCTGGGAAATCCCTCCTGCCCGGCACTGTTTCCCTGTCTGCCCCATGAGGATCCTCTTGGTCAGGACCCAATACTGCATCAAGACCCAGAGACTATGCAGTTGGCAGCTTGGCTTCTGAGAGGAGAAGACTTTTGAAGCTGGGGTCTCCAAAAAGGTGGTAGACACATTAGTAGCCTCTAGAAAGGCATCCACTTATGTGGTCTGTTACAGAGTATGGAACATTTTTTCTATATGGGCCAGAGGTAAGGGTATTAGACCCACTAATGCTATGGTTCTGCAGATTTTAGATTTTTTTTACAAGCGGGATTGGACAAAAGCCTAGTGTTGAGTACCCTGGGGCTCCAGGTATCTGCTATTGATGCAGTTTTGGGATCCTCTACTGGGGCCTTCCTTAGTAACCAGTTCAGATGTTATTCATTTTCACAGAGCAGTCAACAGAACTGGCCACCTTTTAGATCTCTGGTTCCTCCATGGGATCTAAATCTAGTGTTATGCGCCTTGTCCAGGGCTCCTTTTGAGCCACTCTCATCAGTACGGTTGGACATCCTATCTTATGAGGTGTGTTTCCTGATTGTGAGTTGCTCAGCCAGGATGACTGGTGAGTTCCAGGTTCTTTTTTTTTTTTTTAACCATTAGGGTTTTTATCCTCTTCAGCTCAGGCGGGTAGTTGTTCAACTTTGTCCCTGTTTCCCATGACTGGCTACTGTGTCTCTCAGTCCAGAGTGCTTGAATCCCCCCCCCCAGATTTCCCCTCTATGGCAGGGTCAGAGGAGGGAGAGCCCCCCTACCCCAAAGCACAATCCAGAAGTGCCCTGGGGATTAAGTGGTGGTGCAGACCAAGGGAAAGTGGGCAGGGCTTTATTGAGACCGCCTGACTGCCATTTTCCATTTTTCTCCCCAGTCCCCCTTCGGGCTGTAGCAGCATGCCAGTGTATGCATGTGGAGGCATATACATGCTGCAGAGCCACAACCCCCACACTTCGAAGCCTCTCGGAGCCTGCACTACCCCCGGGTCTCCACCTAGTGTCAGTCAAAGGCCGAGATGACTTGGACACCCCTCCCTGAAGAGGAGAGCTGTCCCTGGAATGCTCAGTTCTTTCCCCTGTTGGCTGACTCCCAGCAGCCTGAGGTCATTCCTGAACCTGGGTCCTAGGTCACCGTATGGCGAGATGCAAGCACCTCAGTCCTCCATGCCACTGGGACGGCCTGAGCTCCAGGATGTTTTGCATGGGGAGTCCCACCTTATAATGCTTAAGGACAAGGTAGTGTTGAAGATAGTGCCGTCTCTTTGTTCCCAAGGTTCCCACAGCTTTTTATGTGAACCAGGAGGTTTGCCTGCCATCTTTCTGCCTGAAACCAGCAAATCTGAAGAAGTACAGTGCTCCCTCTTTTATCTGCCAGTCCCCGTACATCCTAAATGTTGGTGGGTAAAGTGGTGGTGGGTAATAGAGGGTAGCGGTCAAAGGGGGAGATAACATTTCTGGAAAATGGGATAGGAGCTTACACTGCTGGCAGGTAAGGGCGGTGGATAAAAGGGGAGCAGATAAAGGAGAGAGCACTGTAATTTCATAAGGTGGGCCTATGCAGAGCAGTCAAAACATACCTGAAGAGAACCAAAGCGTTTAGAAAGTCTGAAAGTTTTTTTGTGCTGTTCAGAGCTGTGAAGAAAGGACAAATACTTCAAAGGCAACCCTACAGTGGAGCCAGCCATGCTGTAATGCAGTTACTGCAGTAAATGACATGTCACAAAATACTGCAGTAAAAAGGGCTTAATTGCCATTGAATTACATCGTTCCCTGCAGCATACTGCAGCACTTTGTGACATTTTGCAGCAGTACTGCATTGCATCTTGGCTAGTGCTTCTGTAGCTAGTTGGATAAAGGAATAATGCACGACAGGGTGTGTGTCGTGCTGGGATAATGCCACGCCTGGCGTGGTTGGGCACGAGGCCGCAGGCTGAGTGCATCCAACATGCCAAGCGTGGCATTATCCCAGCACGACACACACCCTGGAGAGCATTATTCCTATTATACAATGGCTCAATTGTAAAAAATGAAAAAAAAGGGGTAGAAAATATATTAAAAATATATATATTTTTTACTGTTTTTGCAGTGAGTAGGGTTACATTATGACAAAATAGTGCAGATTTCTACTTTAGTCAGTAGGTGGAGATGTAGCAATCTTTGTTAGTGTTGACTCTGTTTACAAACCATCCTCTTAGTGTTGACTCTGTTTACAAACCATCCTCATGTATTAGCGTTATTGCCTTGGGTTTATAGTTTGGTTTGGAAGACGTACAGGATTTTTTTAAACTCTTTTTTTGGGATGCTGCTGAATGCTGTGGTCTCCATCCCTGTCCTCCCCACCCTGGAGTCAACTGAGTTACTGCCAGCCACACGCTTGTTTCAGGATACCTGCATGGGAGGTAGGGAGATGTTATAGAAAGTCAGTTTAGGAAGGAGAGGAAGAAAGTGCATTTACGAGTGAGCCTGTGACAGCCGCGGTGACTTTGTGAAAATGTGGTTGCTGACTCGCTCGCTAACTGGGCACGCGGTTGCTTTCTGTATGGGGCTACAATTTGTTTTTTTAAAGAAAAAATATGAGTACTTGTTTTGCTGTGATGTGTGTGGGTTTCCTTTCCGGGGTTATCGTCTGTGGTGGGGGTGGGTTTCCGGGTGGTGTGCGAGGGAAGCGCCGACTGGCAAAGCAGGTACTGTACCATGAAAGCTGCTTGTAGGCAGCGGAGAGATGTATGTTTTACAGTGAGATGCGGTCATCCCTGTGTTGGCACTAGAGCCATGGTGTTATGCAAGGATAACACCACGGGTCCAGTCCCACAGTGACCAATGACAGCTCAAGGTTCTTTCTTGCCATTGTATAATATGGTTTGTATCATAAAAGCATATATGGCAGAAAAGAGGAAGGCTCCTTCTTTGATCAGAGCACGCTCCACCAAAGCTCTTGCCTCCTCATTGGCAGAAAAACAGGAGGCCTCGGTGTCAGAACCTTGCAAAGTGGCAACGTGGTCCTCCATTCATACAGTCACAAAGCACTATAAACTGGACGTCCAGAGTTCACCAATACAGCCTTCAGGTGCAGTGTATTGCAGCTAGTGGTTAGCAGATGTAGCCTGTAGTTACCCTTCTTGGTCATATATGGGACAGTATTCTCACTCACCCTATGGAAAATGGGTACTGTTTTTTAGAACCCTTATGTATTAATTTCCCATTGACAACATGGAGTGATACAGAAAGGAGAAATTCCTTCATACTTACCAAAGTTCCTTTTCTGTTGGCTCCAACATGGTCAATGTGGCCTCTCCCTAGAGTCACTGACTCCTATCAGAGAATATTGCCCTATGTATCTTATGGAAGTTATATATATATAAGATATATCTTATGGAAGTTTGTTCACTGACAAGATGATTACCCAGCTGTCCAGACCTCAAGATTTATCTGCTCTACATGGGCATTGCTGGAATTAACACACTATTTGGCATGATAGACTAACAGATTAACTGGTTGTGATTTCTAAGATTGTAATGTTAGCACCCTCTTGTTAGAATTAATTGTTCATGTTTATGTTTTCATTGTTGATAACCATTTATCGGCAGTTCCTATAGCAGACCAGGTGAGGTGATGTCCTTGCCTGATGAACTGGTGAACCTGCCGAGAGGATTGACTGACTTGGTTGTAGAAGCTGTCTGTTCCTTATATAAGGTAGGTTATACCATTTTTTTTTCATTGGTTGCATAAGAATCAAGTAGGTTAAGACTGCCATGAATGAGGGCTGACTTGGGGGCATGGGTGTTAGCAGTTATGTTGTTTTGAAGCATCGCATGGACACTTGTAAACTGAGTAATTGTTGTATCTGGAATGTTCATGAGCCCAGGGTTCTATGCTAGGTTACAGCTCTTGGGCTTTACCACTGCTGCAGTGGGAGAGCACTTTACCCATATGTATTAACTTCCCATTGACAACGTTGGAGCTAACAGAAAAGAAAATTACTGTAAGTATGAAGGCAAGTCTCCTACTCTGACTTGTTGAATTTTGTTTATAGCACATTTTATCTCCCACTGCTGGAGGAGCTTGGTGGCGGTGGTACTGACCACCCCTGCTCTTTCCATCCTCCAGCTTGTCAGGGATCATGCGGTGCAGCAGTGGGGGGTGGGATTTTGGCATTTATTTTTTATATTGCTTTTTGGTCCCTGAAACCCCACCCCTGATGATGCCAGCACAAGGGTGGGAGTCCAGGCTATAGACATGCCAGCGCATGTCTGAGCCAGGCACCTAATGACGTCCTCCCCTCCTCAAACCATGAGTCCCATGCTGTTGTTTGTGCATCCACAGGCTGAGGTAACAGGGTGGTGTAACAGCCGCCCCCCCCCCCAGAGGAAGAGAGCATCCTATGGGACACTCAAACCTCCCCACTTATGAATTTTATTAGAAAAGACTACAAAGGAACTGTATCTGCTCCCTGCTTACAGCAATTTATTTAATAAGATTGACTTGCTGGGACACTACATCTCATTTCCACTGGGTTCTTACTTCTGCTTAGGGCAGTTTACTGACTCTCGATACCATTGTTGCTGTCAGGTTTGAGTACTGACTTTTCAAACTGAATGTAATACCCATTGAAACATCCCCCCCCCCAACACACACAGACACACACATATACACACACACATACACACACACACACATACACACACACACACACACACACACACACACACATACACATACACACACACACACACATATACACATACACACACACACACATACACACACACACACACATATACACAGGTCTGCATACCCATGATACTTTTTTCTGTGTTTGAGGCTTGCTTGCTTGAGTGAGTAAGTGAGTGAGTGAGTGAGTGAGTGAGTGAGTGAGTTTGTGTCAGTCAGAGTGTGTGTATGCACTCCCTGGTAAAGTATCTGCCTTCTTGTACTGTTTATGCATCCAACATGTAATTCTTTCTGATCAACAGCTTTATGGCTCCATATCTTTTCACTCACGTCTACAGTAACAAGATCTTGGTCCCAGGAAGCTGAATCACCAGTAGCTGTCCGTTTTTTACAGGAGTCTGTTTTTGTTAATCTTGGATTCCTAGGTGTTGACTGTAGTTGGAAGCTTTTTTAACCATTGCAAGATTTGGCTTCTTGTTTTGAAGCTGAATGTTTGTAAAAGCGATATGGCCCTATGTTGTCTCAAACAGTATTCAGCATTTTCCCAGGTCAGACATCTGCATCTGGTCCATAGTGCTGCAGCTTATCTCCACGCTATGTGCGTTTTAGTTAAAGGTATCTGCTTCCCAGTTTGCAAGGCATTTATTTATCCAAGTTAGCCTAGCCGTGATGATACATGTCATTTCCATTGGAGCAGTTTGTCACCTCTCAGTACCATTGGTACTTTGATTGATTAGATCTTACTTCGAGGAAGACTCTTGCAGCAGGCCACACCAGTAGGACTAAGCCACCAGGTGCTAGGATCACATGGAAAACTTCTAGCTAGCAGTCTACCACGGAGAACCATTCCCCACCGACGTCAGTCAACTAACGTCACCATAGCCTATATAGGAGGGCAGTCCCCCACACCACCTCAGTTCTTTTCCCGCTGTCGATCCATGCATGTCGGACCTTAGCAGATGCAGCAGCTACAGTCAACTGCCGTTTTCTGCACTTACAATGTTTTTTTATTTTCATTTCTTAGTGTAAAACATCGAATTTTCTGTGTTTTTTCAACGAGTTTACGTCTTCTCCACCAGACTTGTCTTCCATCCGCTCCACAAAGTGTGCCTGCAGCAAACAGATTACTGAAAAAGACAGCCACTCTGAGTGTCTGATCTGCCTAGGCCCCAGACATGACACCGAAGCCTGCCAGTTCTTCTAGAAATTCAACCAGGCCACATGGAGATGTTGTTTAAAAACTATGGAGAGCCATCTTTTAAAGCAAAAGTTGGTCACCATGGAAAAGGAGCTGCAGGCTAGGAGCTCTTCGACCTTGTCAGCCCAGTCCTCCGGGACCTCTTCTTCTTCTTCTCATAAAGAGAAGTCCAGAAAGCATAAGCACCGGGACAAACACTGGGAATGGGCCTGGTCAGCTTCTCAGTCATGGTCACCCTACAAATCATCGACTGTGACTGGGCTGTTCTCCCATGGGGGGTCGGCTCTTCCGGCCCCATTAGCCCTCTCTTTCTCTGGGCTCCTGGTGCTCCACCACCCACCCTCATCTCTATCTTGGGCGGTGGCTCTTTGGGGAAGGGGGCTTCATTTCCTCTCCCACAGCCCCTGACGCTGAAGCCCTTATCCTCCACAGGCTCTCAGCCAGGTGGCTCGGCCAGTCTTGGTCTTTCAGGCAGTGGCTCTATGACCATCACCCCCCATGGCCTCGGTGCTGTCTTCATCGGCTCCTATCTTGGGAGCCACCACCAATCCAGCTAGGCAGGCCACCCTTGAGTCCTCGTCACCATTATCTCCATCCCCTCAGATGCCAGCTTCTCCTGTAGGGCCAACATTGGCAGACATTTAACCCAGCCACGCTAGACTGGTGCTCGCTGAGCCACCGCCTGTATTGCCACAGTCCCAGCCTTTGGGTCCAGCACCATCGTCACCGCTGCCACAGCCTACACTGCAGCTGACGTCCATTGCCGGATTGCTGCCCAATGCCAGGTGGACCAACACCCGGGTATCCTTCACCAGCTTCTTAGCCGACGTTTCCTAACCCGACGCCCTCTCTTCTATTCTATCTATATCATAGCACCCCAGGTGGATTACAATACCCCTTTTTCAGTGTGATCTACTTTCCTGCAAAAGCAGACCCCTGCTCCTTGGGGCCCACCTCCGGCATCCCCCCCCACTGCCCTCTGGAGGACCTTCAGCCCCGGAATTTGGACTGGGCTGGTCCCAGCAAACCCCATATGTTGGGGTCTTCAGGGGCACGACCTGACGTCGGTTCAGGCTCTAGAAGGGATGATCGCTGGCCTCTGATGCCAGTCCCGGACAGCGATACGATGATTTCAAATCCTTGGGGTCTTCCTCCTCTCCAAGTGAGTCTTTGGAGGGGGAGGACCATGCTAAGGAGATGCCCAAGTCCCCCCCCCGATGACCCATCCTTCATGGATGTTATGCATCACATCCAGTCTATCATGGGCTGGGAGACCGAGGAATAGGACTCAAAGAGATGCTGCTTGGCTATCTACCTCTGGTAACGGGATGCTCTCCCTGTGGTGGTGCTCCCTGTGATTGACTCTTATGAGGATGTCACCAAGGCAACCTGGGCCAACCCCTCTACTACCCCCTCCTCTACCTAAAAAAGCGGATTGCCTTTACCATGCCCAAGCAGGCAAGCCTTTTCTGGGCAGCCACCCTAAGGCAGATTCTGTGGTAATTAATGCAGTGCATGATCCTACTAAAAAGTCCAAGTACTTCAGTACTCTTCCCCCCCGGACCAAGAATCCAGGCAGTTGGATCACCTTGGCAAGAGTGTTTTTGCCTCTACTACTTTGGTTGTTAAGGCCATCAACTATTTGGCCCATATGGTCCAATATCAGAATGTCCTCTGGGACCAAGCCAGGGACTTAATTCCATATGTTGCCTGAAGATGCCACCAAGATGCAGCTCACCCAGCTTCTGAAGTTAGGCTCGGACGTCGGCAATCATGTCCTCTGTGCGGCTTATGACACTGTTGTTGCTTCCGGGCATGGGGCAGCTGCTGAGGTCTGCCTCCGGTGCCATTCTTGGCTCTAGGTGCCCGGTTTTGCCCAGGACATGCAGGCTAGTATTTTAGATGCCCCCTTTCCTGGGGCAGTCCTTTTTGGGGGTGATGTCTAGGATCTCATTTCTACCTTGCAGGAGTCTGGGCAGGCCCTCAGGTTGGTCCATTCGCTCTATCACACCCAATCTAGAGCAGGCCAATGTCAGTCCTTTCGTTGGCCCTCCCACAAGCAAACTCGAGGCCAGCCTGCCAAGGGTCAGCAGAAGCGCAAAGTCACAGCAGCCCCTGTAGCTGCCATCAGAGCCACCAGAGCTCCCACAGCCCCTGTGCCCATGCCCACCCCCACCTCCTGACTCCTTACCCGACCAAGGATCCAAGGAAGGCAGTCAGGGGTTGGTTCTGCCTCCACCTGGAGCAGGTGGAGGGGAGTGACCACAGACAACTGGGTGCTCCAGATCATAGCTTATGGTCACACTCTGGAATTCCTAGAGTGACCATCCGAAAATCCTCCTCTCCATTCTTCTTCTTACCCTCCAGCACCCCTTTCTCTGGTTGGGAGAAAATTCAGGCTCTTCAAAAAAAGAGCCATAGAGCCCGTCCCTCAGGCTCAGTGGGGAAGGGGGTTTTACTCCCACTTCTTCCTCATCTCCAAAAAGACCAGGGATCTTTGGCCCATCCTAGACTTGAGTCATCTGAATCTGTACATCAAGTACAAGCACTTCAGGACAATCACCCTTCAGGGACTGTTATCCCTGTTGCACCAGGGGGACTGGCTCTGTTCTGTGGACATGTAGGATGCCTACCTGCACATCTGGGTCTTTCCTGCCCATTGTCGCTTCCTCTGCTTCCAGTTTCAGGGAGCCCGTTATCAGTTTTGGGCCTTCCCTTTTTGCCTTTCTTGGCCCCCCGGGTATTTACCAAATGCCTGGCAGTGGTGGCTGCCGCATTGAGGAGGCAGGGCTTCTATGTGTTCCCCTACCTGGATAACTGGCTGCTTGCAGCGCCCTCCAGGAATTGTTTGGTTCAAACCCTGGAATCAACCTTCAGGCTTCCAGGCCTTGGGGATCACCATAAACCTGCTGAAGTCCTGCCTCTCTCCTTATCAGCACCTCCAGTACATAAGGGCAGTCCTAAACACGAGTCAGGGCAAGGCCTTTTGTGCCAGAGGACAGAGCGGAGTGACTGATGGTGCAGGCCCATCTGATTTCCTACAGTCGGCAGCTCCCTGCCAGAGTCTTCCAGTGCCTTCTGGGACACATGGCGGTGGTAGTTGCCAAGGTCCCCTTGGCCCGGCTGCTTATGCGGGTTCCTCCGTGGACCTTGAGGGTCCAGTGGGACCAGCGTACCTACAACCTGGACCAATTGGTCCTGGTCTCTGACCCGGTCTGGAGGACTCTGGCATGGTGGCTGGACCCAGCCAACCTCCTTTGGGGAGTCACCTTTCAGCTCCCGAATCCCCACCAGGTTCTCTTGACAGATGTGCCCGGCCTGGGCTGGGGCAGTCATCTGACCAACCATCAAAACCAGGGTACCGGGTCACAAGTGGAGCAGGGTCTCCACATCAACATCCTGGAGATGCGGGTGGTCCTTTACACCGTGCAAGCCTTTCTGACTCATCTCCTCCATGGTCCGCTGCCAGTGCAGACAGACAACATGTGTGTGTTGTACTACATCAGCAAGTGGTGGGACCCATTCTTACCCCACTGTGTCAGAAGGCAATGAGAGTCTGGTTCTGGGCCATTGTACACAGTCTGGAGCTCTTGGCCGTGCACGTTCCAGGCACTCAGAATGTCTTGGCTGACAGTCTCAGCTGCTGCAGGTCATGGGCTTATGAGTGGGAACTTCTAACCTCAGTGGTCGAAGATCTCTTCAACAGGTGGGGCTGTCCAGAGTTGGACCTCTTTGCATCCCCACTCAATGCAAAACTGCCACTTTTTTGCTTGCTTGACCCCAGGCCTGGAGTTTTCTGGTGAGACACATTTTCCCTCTCTTGGAAGGGGAGGTTTCTGTATGCCTTCCTTCCCTTCCCCTTCCTGAAGAGGGTTCTGCTCAATCTGCAGTTGGAAGGAATGGAGATGATTCTCATAGCTCTCTTTTGGCCACACCAGATGTGGTTTCTCTGCTACAACAGCTAGCCGTGGAACCTCTGGTGCCTTTGCCCATGTGCACCAGCTTGTTGTCCCAGGACTAGGGCACCCTGGTCCATCTGGACTGCAAGTCCCTGCATCTCCATGTGTGGCTCCTGTGGATCTAGCTATTACCTGCTTTGGGGTATCCTCTAGGGTCGCTGGTGTCCTGCAGGCAGCCAAGAAACCCTCCATTAGGGCCACTTATGCTACGAAATGAAAGCGCTTCTCCATTTGGGCTGCTGCTCACCATTTGGATCCATTTACCTGCCCGGTGAATCAGGTGTTGGAGTACCTCCTTTCCCTTTCAGATTCAGGCCTGGGGTACTCCTCCCTTAAGGTGCACCTTTCCGCCATCTCTGCGTTCCATGCACCTATATTGAGGGCAAAGCTGCTGCCCAGCATAAAGTGTCCCACACATTCCTGCGGGGCATTTCACATCTGAAACCTCCCATTCGGGACCCAGTCCCTTCATGGGACCTCAACGTTATGCTGGAGAAACTCACTTTACCTCCCTTTGAACCGGCCTCGAGTTGCGCTTTCTGTTGTGGAAAGCGCTCTTCTTAGTTGCTGTTATTTCTTTTTTCACTTTATCTTTTTATTGAAGTTTCCACAAAGGTAATACATACAAAATTACAGGTGCACAACATATATATAAGAAGTAAATATGCCGGTTAACTAGGAACATAGCAGGAAGAACACAATATGCATATATATATAAAAAAAATAGATTACTGTACTATGAATAAATGATACTAGAGTTGTGATACAACAATAGAAACAGTTAGGTTTATACTGTCCGTAAAGTATAAAAAGGGAAGTCAGTAGTACCTAAAGATAGTGCAATTGCTACTTTGCATATTGTAAATCATAGAACAAGAAAAGGTGGTTGCATGTGACCTGTAAAAAAAAGAGATAGAAGAAAATAAACAGAAGAGACTAATGCAGATACAAAAGAAGCAAAGAACAGAGAGCAAAGGACAAAAGAGCATCTGTGCTGTAAGTTGTCGCGACCCTAATCTATTGAATAGATGACGAGAAAAAGAGAAGAAAAAGGGGGAATTGAATACTTATAAATTAGGGCATAAGGTATTGGTAGTGTCAATATACCTGAAATAATCCTGCCGACATCTATTATATGAATTGAGTCCGGCAAAAGTACTATGAGATAAACGGTCCAAAGATGCATATTGAGATAGGTTTTGAAGAACTTCTGAGAAAGTTGGTATATGGGTTGATCTCTAGTTCATGAGAATCAGACGTTTAACTAAGAGAAACAAAATATTTAGCCATCTAAAATGTGCATGTGAGAGGGTAGGATTGTTTGGGGTTAATATACCTAGCAAAAAAAATTTCGGATAGAAGGGAATTTTATGTCTGATAACTCTGGAGGCTAATGTATGAACTTTATGCCAGAGTTTATTAATGGGAGAGCAAGTCCATAGAATATGGAAAATATCACCATTGGGTAGGTTGCAACGCCAACAATTATTATTATTTAAAATACCCATATGATGGAGTACGGACGGGGTTCTATACCAAGAATATAGAATTTTTATTTGAATTAAAGAGCTACGGGCATCTTCGAATACATTATGAGATATACTCCAACAATTACTCCACTGTTTACTCGTTATTTTATAATTGAGTAAGGAACTCCATTTATTTTTAGCTGATAGGGTTTGATCGGGTAAGGCATCTAGAATGTCTCTGTATATGGAGCTATTACATTTTACAGTTAGTTTAGTCCAACATGTAATGCAATGATCCTGTAAGTTACGGTTATGAATATAATGAGAGAGAGGGGTATAGGCAGTATGAATTTGTAAATATTTCCAGAAATCTTGTTTTGGAAGATTCCAAATGTTCTGTAAATCTGAGAAGGGTGCAAGTGTAAGTGAGTTTTGGTCCAGAATATCCCCTAAGAATAAAATACCCTTGTTTTTCCAAGAGCGCCAAAAGATAGTCTTGTTCTCTAGAGCCAATAATGGGTTACCCCATAGAGGGGCATAAAACCAGGGGGTTGGATTAGATTTTAAAATTTGTGAGTTAACTTCCAGTAAAAACGGAAGCTGAGATAGTGGGATGCAATTTTAGTTTGGAAGAGAGAGGCTAAATATGAAGGCTGTGGAGACTCCTCCAGGAGAGGATGCAGATTCCATTAATAACTATAGGGGAGTATGAGATATGTCTGTGGAAACCATTTAATAGTTTGGGAATTCAAAAGGCCCAGAAATAAGCTTTGAACCAAGGAAGACCGAACCTCCTTTTTCCAATGTGTACGTGAATTTGTTACGACTGAATCTAGGAGGTGTGCCATTCCATATAAAATTACCGAGTAATTTGTCTATTTTAGAGAAAAAGATGGATGGTAAAGTTAGGGGGACGTTAGCAAATGAGTAAAGGATTTTGGGAGTAATGGTCATCTTAATGGCTGCTATTTTCCCCATGAAGGACAGGTTGAGGAGTTTCCATCTATCTAGGTTCGTCTTGATGGTATTCAATAACGGGTTAAGATTTATGTCCCAAGTTTTATCCAGATTACGAGATATTTTGATTCCTAGGTAAGTAATGCCCTGAGGAGACCAGTGAAAACCAAAAGGAAGATTCATAAAAGGTATACTCATTGAGGGGTAGTATCTCGGATTTCCCATAATTGAGAGCAAGGCCTGAGATATGAATGAATTTACTAAGTAATTTAATCAATAAGGGTCCAGCTTCTTTTAAGTTCTCAAGTAGTATTAGAAGATCATCCGGATAAGAAAGAGAGATGTATCTGAATTGCCAATAGTGATGCCTTTCATATCAGGAGATTGACGTAGGCCGGCAGATAAGGGTTCCATAGCTAAAATGAACAAAGAGGGTGACAAAGGGATCCTTGTCTGGTTCCTCTTGCCAATTGAAAAGAAGAAGAGAGGGTGGAGTTATTAAGGATTTTTGCCATAGGAGAAGTATATAGTAATCTGATCCAGGAACAAAAGGTGTGGGGAAGACCAAAGTAAGATAGAACTTGGTAAAGGTAATTCCAAATTAGGGAGTCGAAAGCCTTTTCGAAATCAATGGCAATAGCCGCTGCAGGGTTACATAGAAACATAGAAACATAGAAGTTGACGGCAGATAAGGACCGCAAGGCCCATCCAGTCTGCCCATTTCTTTTTCTACCTTATAAATGTGCCATCGGCCTTTGCTCTGTCAGTGACCTATCTATTCATAGTCATTTGTATTGCTCCCTTATGCCTATCCCATGCCTGTTTGAAGCCCTGCACTGTATTCATAGCCACCACTTCTTGTGGTAAGCCATTCCATGCATCTACCACCTTTCTGTGAAAAATAATTTTCACATTCCCCTTAATCGGCCTCCTCTAATCTCATGCTGTGTCCTCTTGTCCTGCTATTTTCTTATATTTAAACATGTTAGACTCTTTCACCTTGTTTATGCCCTTAAGGTGTTTAAATGTCTCGATCATATCACCCTCTCCCTCCTTTGCTCAAGGGTATACATATTGAGCTCCGTTAATCTGTCCTTATATGTCTTCTGATGCAGTCCCTGCACCATTTTGGTTGCCCTTCTCTGGACTGCCTCAATTTGGTTAATGTCCTTGTGAAGGTGTGGCTTCCATACTGCACGCAGTACTCCAGATGGGGCCTAACCAATGTCTTGTACAGAGGGATTATTACTCCTCTACGACTTGTGATACCCCTACTAATACACCCTAACACCCCCTAGCCTTACCTACTGCTTTAGAGGTCTGCTTGGATGATTTTAGGTCATCGGTGATGATGATGCCAAGTCTCTTTCTTCCTTTGTGACTGCTAGCAACTCCTCCCAGCCTATAAGTGGCTTCAGGGTTTCTCTTCCTATGTGCATGATTTTGCACTTCTTTGCATTAAATCCCAGTTGCCACTCTTCTGACCATTCTGCTAGTTTATCCAGATCTCTTCTCATTCTGCCCACCCCATCTGGATCATCTACTCTGTTGCAGATCTTGGTGTCATCTGAAACAGACAAGCCTTACCCTCTAGTCCATCTGCGAGGTCACTAATGAAGATGTTGAATAGGACTGGCCCCAGGACTGATCCCTGAGGTACCCCACTTGTGACTTGCATCTCTTCTGACTGTATACCATTTACCACCACTCTCTGTTTTCTGCCAGTCAACCAGTTTGCCACCCAGTTGACCAACTTCTGACCCACCGAGCCTACCTAGCTTTATTTATCAATCTTCTATGTGGAACAGTGTCAAAAGCTTTGCTGAAGTCAAGGTAGGCGACATCAACTGCTCCCCTTGGTCCACCACTCTGGTTACCCAGTCAAAGAAATCTATGAGATTAGTTTGACAGGACCTTCCTTTGTAAACCCATGCTGTCTTGGATCCTGTGCCCTATGGATTCCAGGTGTTGCACTATCCTTTCCTTAAGAGTGCCTCCATAATCTTGCCCACTACTGAGGTAAGACTGACCGGTCTGTAGTTCCCGCCTCCTCCCTGCTACCACTCTTGTGGGAGGATCACATGAGCCTTTCTCCAGTCTTCTGGGACCTCTCCTGTGCTCAGAGACTCACTAAACAATTCTGCTAATGGCTCTAAGTTCCTCCTTTAGCTCCTCAAGTACCCTGGGATGTATGCCATCAGGTCCCATTGCCTTATCCACCCTGAGCTTAGCAAGCTCTTGTAGGACCCTTTCTTTGTGAAGGAGTAGTGCTCACCTCCTCCCCTGTGTCCATGATGCTGAGCTGTGGGCCCTCCGCTCCTCTCTCTTCAGTAAATACTGAGCAAAAGTATCTATTTAGGATAGATGCCTTTACAGGGTCCTCCTCCTCACATGCTCCCTTTCTCCATTAAGCTTAGCAATACCCTCTGGACTTTCTCCTTTCACTAATGTATCTATAGAAAGTCTTGTCACCTTCTTTACTGTTCGTGCTAGTGTTTCCTCAATTTGGGACTTTGCCTGCCTTACTGCCTTACCTGCTTCCCTTAGGCAGTTTGGTATGCTCCCTATCTTCATCCCGCTGTGTTCCTTATATTTTCTGAAGGCCAGCCTTTTGGCTCTGACCTTTCTGCTACTATATTTGAGAACCAAAGTGGTTTCCTTCTTCTTTGCACTTCCTTTTCTGTCTAACACAATGGGATGTTGCTTCAAGTATTGTATCCTTAATGCTTGCCCACTTTGCCTGTACCTCCTCACCTGTGTTTCTTTTTGCCAGGGCTAGCTTAACTCTGTTGGCCATCTTATCAAAGTCAGCTCCTCTGAAGTCCCATATTTTTGCCTTGGAATGGGATGATTTAGATGTAGTAGCCAAATTGAACCATACCATGTGATGGTCACTGGCCCCAGGTGACTCTTCTACCTGGAGATCTGTGATCCCTTCTTTGTTAGTCAGTACTAGATCTAGGATAGCCCTGTCTCTTGTGGGTTGCTGTACCAGTTGTTTGAGGCCCTCCCTGCAGGGAATCCACTATGAGTCTAGTTCTGGCAGATGTTCCTGCTGGTATTACCAATCTGTATCTGGCAGTTGAAGTCTCCCATTATCAGAACCTCCCTTTAGCTGTCATGTTTTGTATATCTTATAACAGTAATGTGTCTATGTCCTCCTCTGGTCTGGGGGCCTGTAGACAACCCCAGTTCTTATGGCTGTCCCATTACCTGTTTCCAGGGTGACCCACAGTTCTTCTGGCTCCTTATGTGTATTCTGAATTTCTGTAGCTTTGATATTTTCATTAACATACAGGGCCACCCTCCCCTTTTGCACCTCGGTCTCTTCTGAACAATACATATCCAGGTACTGAAGTCTCCCAAGTGTGGTTACTGGTAAACCACGTCTCACTAATTGCTACTATGTCCAGTTTAGCCTCTGACATTATTGCCTGCAGGTCTGGGATCTTATTTCCAGGCTGTGAGCATTTGTGTACATGATTTTCCATTGGCCAGATTTTGGTGTGTTAGTTGTTGGGTGAAGTTTGGCATTACCCTGTGCATCGTATGGGGAGACAAACCTTTTTCTTACCTGGTGATGCAAATGAATGGCAAACACGCTGAATTCCTGTTTGACCACTAGCTGAGGGGAGGGGTGTTCTTCCCATTCGACGATGGGGTGCTGCACCCTCTCCCCATTTGCTAGTTTAAATATTCTGCAAAGACGCCAAACTTCTGCCCCAATGCACTGACTCTCTTTAGTCAGATGCAGTCCATCAAATTTAAAGAATCTTGCCCCAGAACTGTTGCCAGTTCCTACAAATCTGTGTCCTTTTTCCTGGCACCAGTCCTTGAGCCACGTGTTTAGCTCCCTATCTCCCTTCTTCTGACCTTCCGTCCATCTGCTCCTTCTCCCAGACTGGCAGGATCTCAGAGAAGGAGATGCCGGACAAATAGATGATAGTTTGTCACCCAGCCTAGTCAGGTGTTCCTGGTCTCCTCAACTGACCGGCTGGCGATCATTAGTCCCTATGTGTACTAGGACATCAGTGTTTTCTCCTGCTTTGTGAACAATTTTAATGCGGTCAGTGTCTCTCCATGCTGATGTACCTGGGAGACATCTGACCATCACCCCTGGTTGGAGATGGGTATCAACTCCCGAATCATGGAGTCTCCTATGATCAGAAGTTTTTGATTTCCTTTGTGCTTGTTTAGTTTTGGTTCCTGATTTGGGTGAGTATTGTTGTGTTAGCTCCTGTGCCGCAGTGTCCTGCTCTGCAGTGTCTTCTGCCTTTATTTGATTTCAGAGATAGAGGCAGATACCTGTTTGTAGTGTTTATATGGTTTTGGAGTAATGTGTTGGAGAGCAGAGAGTGATTGGGCACCTGATTTGCTTCCTCCTAACCACCTGCCAACCTCCTGGACCAACTACCCTCTGCGGTCGAGGTTTTCTGTTGGATGCTGGGGAAATGGCGGGTGGTTCTTATAATGTATTTCCTCTTCAATATGAAATTTGAGGCGGCAATCTCTGCCCATGCTGCCCGGAGCTGAGACCTAAGATCTCCAAAGGCTCAGCATGTGGGACAGTGTCCTAAATCCTGTAAGACTGTCCTTCTGAAATTGTTCCACAGTACCTGCAGTTAATGAAATCCATTCCAAATAAGTTGCTGGGTTTGTAACCTAGTCAGAGTAATTAGAAGGAAAAAATGCAAGTAATGGTTTAATTGTGCTTTGTTTAACTTGTTATAACAAGTTAAATTACTAGTGCCCTGTAAATGAGATCACCTTGTGGAGGCCCCACTGATCCGCCCTTCCTGTTCTGCCACAGGAAATGTTACAACTGTGGTAACCTATAAAAGGAGTGTAGTGTGGGTGGTTGGGATGGGGTGGTGGCTGGGCCTTCTGCCAAAAAAAGAAGAACCACGGACGAAAGAACAAGGAGGTAAGAGCAGAAACAATCAGTCAACAACAAATGCAGTAACCCTGAAAGCTTATCCTAATGTTAGATAAAACTGTAAAACCTGTAAAGCACCACCTGTAATAATTTCAGAGAAGATATACCCTGTAAGAAACACTTTGCTCCAGAGAAAATAAAGCAGTAACAGAAGATATACCTTGCAAAAGACAATTTGAATCAGAAGATTACAGCAGTAATCTGTTAGCACACACCTGTAGGCACACCTTGTAATAATGCAGAAGAAGGTATACCAGCAACAACAATTTGAATCAGAGAAAAATAAAGCAATGAAATGTTAGCAACAAACAGTAGCAATCCCTGTGAGTAAAAAATAAAACACCACCACACAGTAAATCTGCTTAGCCAAACTAAGTCTTAATCCTTCTCCCTTGCTCTGGTAAGTTTCTCTACTCTGCCTTTCAAGCAGTCTTAGAAGGAAAGAGCTCAGGTGAAGCTAGGTGCCTTGGCCAGCAAACCAAGTCTTCTACCTCCAAGATATCAACTAACCTGACTTTTAACCCTTCTTTCTGTTGGAAATTACTGACAGTTTGCCAGCTCCACTTCACATACACACCTAACCTTTGGAAGAGCTGTGGGAGGAAGCAATTAGCTCCTTCAATGTGAGAAGGAGACTGAAACACCTCTGAGACAACAAACCTTTCAACAAACAAGAATAAAATAAAACCAGTGTCAAACAGTAATTTTGCTTAGCCCAATGATAAAAAGTCACAAAATGTAAGCTCCCCTGTAATACAGTAATTTCAGAGAAGATATACCCTGTAAGAAACACTTTGCTCCAGAGAAAATAAAGCAGTAACAGAAGATATACCTTGCAAAAGGTAATTTGAATCAGAAGATTACAGCAGTAATCTGTTAGCACACACCTGTAGGCACACCTTGTAATAATGCAGAAGAAGGTATGCCAGCAACAACAATTTGAATCAGAGAAAAATAAAGCAATGAAATGTTAGCAACAAACAGTAGCAATCCCTGTGAGTAAAAATAAAACACTATCATTGACAGTAAATCTGCTTAGCCAAACTAAGTCTTAATCCTTCTCCCTTGCTCTGGTAAGTTTCTCTACTCTGCCTTTCAAGCAGTCTTAGAAGGAAAGAGCTCAGGTGAAGCTAGGTGCCTTGGCCAGCAAACCAAGTCTTCTAGAGTTTTTTAGAGATTTGGCTTTGCAGATTAAGTTAAATAGAGAGCGTAGGTCATCCAAGCTAGATCTATTTTTAATAAACCCGGCTTGTGAGCAATGACATAATTTAGGGATAAGTGATTCTAAACGCAAAGTTAAAAGCTTAGCAAATAATTTACCATCTGTATTTAGTAATGAAATAAGTCTATAATTAGCCGGTAGTAAAGGATCTTTGTCTTTCTTGGGGATTAATGTGATAATAGCTTAAGTGCATGTAGGAGGAAGTTTACCTTTGTGTGAGGATTCTTGAAAGACGTTAAAAAGAATGGGGCATAAAATGCCGGAAAGTGCCTTGTAGAAGTCTACCGAAAATCCATCTCCCCCCAGAGGTTTACCAGATTAGTTGCTGTTACTTCTGTTGGAAGGATTTCAGAGCTACAGGCCCTTATTTGATTTTTCACAAAGACAGGGTGTCTTTGTGTACTAATCCTAAGTTTTTACTAAGGTGGTGTTGGAGTTTACTTTAAAGCAATCCATCCACCTGCCAGTTTATTTTCCTGAGTATTCTAGTCAGGGGAGGAGTTGCTCCATACTCTGGATGTACACAGAATGTTGGATGTACACAGAATGTTGCGGTATAACACAAACCGCACCACATCTTTGAGGAAAACTGATCAGTCGTTTCGTTTGCTCCCAAGAGAGAGGGCCATCCTGTTTCCAAACAGTATCTAAGTGGTTAGCGAGTTGTATTGTTTATTGCTACTGCAAGTATAACAAATCCCTTCTGGGAGTGGTCAAGAGCCATTCCACCAGAGGTATGGCTGCTTCCACGACTTGCTTCAGAAATGTGTCTGCTGCTGACATCTGTGCAGCTGCCACCTGGAGTTCTGTCTACACCTTCACCAAGCATTACAGTCTGGACATCGCCTCTAGGCATAGAGCCAGTTTCAGCCTGGTAGTTCTTCTGGGCCTTCTGTCACGAGCTGTAGACTGCTGACTTCTCCCAGTGATGTTCTCCTGGTGAGAACTGGTACTGCTTGGGACTCAGTCCTGGTAGCCTGCTGCAAGAACCTTGTTCATAGTAAGATAGTACAGTTATGTAAGAACCTACCGTAACAACAGATCTTAGAGAGAAACTCTTGCAGCAGGCCCATGCCTTCCCTCCCTTCCTTCCTTCCTTCCTTCCTCCTGTTGTTCATTCTCTGTTGACCTTCTTCTGCCTATCTTTTGGCTTTCAGGAAACCTCCTCAGTTCTCCTTCAGCTGCATGTACAGGGTCTCCGGCGGGAGAACTGAGGTGGAGTAGGGGAACCGCCTTCTTATATAGTCTATGCTGACGTCAGTTGACTGATGTCGGCGGGGGGGGGGTGGTCTCCCATGGTAGACTGCTAGCTAGACATTTTCCGTGTGATCCTAGTGCCTGGTGGCTTAGTCCTACCACTATGGCCTGCTGTAAGAGCTTCTCTCGAAGATCTATTGTTATCGTAAGTTCTTACATAACTGTATTTTCCCCCGACTGGTCTTTTAACAACATTATTTCATATAAAGCAGTGTTATATTTCGCTGCAGAGTCGTCATACTCACAGCCTCTGTGGAGCATGGCCCCCCAACACCAGAAAATCCTATCAAAATAGTGCTTTTCGGGCTAAGAAGGTTGTAAAAATGAATTTAGTGTTCCACAGACTTATTCTTAGTTTTGTGCCCCCACCAAATTCTCTTGGCATGATGTCCCTGTTTCACTGCGTGTTCAAAAACAAATCAGTCTGCCACCAACTGAGCTCACAGTTTATCTTCGTCAGAGGTTTTTATGTGGATTTCTTGAATTGAGCTGGCAAAAATATATCCAAATGCGCCAGCCCAGTGGCACTAAGGGTTGTGGTGCTGGACGCCACACCTCGCACCACGGCGGCGACCCAAGTTCAGGAGCTCGGGCGCCGGAGGTTGACAGGGGAGGGATTGGATTGAGCGCTCGTTGGGCTGCTCTCCTTTCCTGGGAGGAGGATATTGGGAAGTCTGGTGCTCCAGCGGCCCCTGGTGGAGATCAGGGGCGCTGCAGAGCGTTGGGCTGCACATACACAGTGTGGCCCAACGCTGGCAGGGTTGCCGTGCGCCGAGAAGTCAGTGACATGCACCACACATGGGAGGGGGTAGGAGGGTGCATAACCAGAGGAAAAAGCACTCTCCTGTCAGATAGGTGATGGCTTCCTCCAGTGCCACCGCCACACACCCAATGCTGGTTCCCCGTCACTGCCCCTTTGATCTCTCCGGGGCTGTAGGGCCCATGTCCCTGGAGAGTCGTAATGTCCTTGAAGATAATGGGGACACAGCGGGCGGTAGTGCGGTTAGGCCAGTGGGTAAGCCTGAGAGAGTTCCGGTCCAGGACGGAGAAAAAAGAATCTACAAAAAAAAAAATATATATATATATATATATATATATATCCAAAATACCATTTAACTAGAAAAACATTGGGCCCAATAGTGCTGATCATGGCGATATAATTCACATTTGAAATGGTCTGGTTGTAAGACCACGTAGTGTTGGTCACATGTCAAGCACAGTGGGAATCACAGTTCTTCCCTGCACGGACCAAAAATGCGTTACAACTATGTAGAGAAGGTGGTAGGGATTTCCATGCAAAGTGGTCCACAGAATCATGCAATAAACATTGTGGCCTTTACTATCTACTCACAGACTTTTGTGACAGCTGCTGCCTGTAGATTTACTACAAGCAGACAGAAGGAGAGTCTTAAAAGCTGCAACTAGACACAGAGATGATGGAGGACTTAGAGCATTGTTGGATTACTGCAGGACTTGCTTGATGTAGTGGGCTGGGGGGATCTACTCAACATCAAGGATGCCTGATGGTCTGGGGGCCCCTTTTGTGCACACTAACATCTGGGCACCCCATCTGCATTGCAACTCAGTCACAGGAAGGACTCCTTCCCCCATGACTAAGTAGGGACTTTGTGTATATCCCCAAAGTTTTAAAGGTGCAACAGGGTGGCTATTTGACCGTATTTGTGCCTCAACAGTTTGTGACCATGTTTGAGGCCCTTGCTTTCTAATAACTTCATAGCTATGTTTTCCTTCTTTCTTTGCTTAATTAGGGAGATGATGCTCTGACAGGTTCAAAACAGAAGTACATAGTTTTGGCCTCGCCCTTCAGTTTAATAAGCCAGACCTGGCACCACACTACCCATCCAAGCAGAGATGTTCAAAGCCTGCCTTTAAAGATTCCCTAATGTCACAGCAGACAGTTTGGAAAACCATGCCTGATTAGCTGTTTCTCAAAATTGCAAACTGGGGCGGGTTAAACCTGGATCAAATTGAACCCACTAACGACAGTATATAGTCTTGGTCAGAACAGGAAAGTACTGCACCAAAAATTAATCAAAAGCACACATCCACACTTCATTGTAGTAAGAGAAATTGTTAGAAAACGTTTTTTTTGTTTTTTTGTGCTTTTGGTTTTTTGACAGTTCTTTTTCCTTTCCTTTAGATATTGTAATACAACAGGCACATCACTCCAGACCCACCTGCAAGCGGAAGAGGTGATTGATTTCTCTGCAGGGTGAAACCGTTGCCCTTATGATGCATGTTGGCACAGACTGGTTGCAAAAAGTCTGAGGCCTAAATTCTTGCTTCTAACATGAGCTCCTTAGAGACTGGCTGTAGAAATCAAGTCCCATATAATCCATCGACAGCTGGCTTTCTGCAGTCGCAGAAATTGTAAAATGGCGATAAAGTGTAGATCTTCAAATAGGGTTACACCCCTTGGTTTTGTGTGTCCCAGTTTTGAACCTGCAGTTTTTTTTGCTGACATTCAGTCTCCCACAGATACTACACATGGTTTGTGTTATTTTCCGTCTGCCATTTTTGCAGTACAGTGTTGTGCTCAGTATAACTGTTATATAACCTAACTGCTTGGGATTCTAAAGCATTTCTGTCGTCCTCATTTTTCCATAGCTTGCTGGATTTTTTTCCCACACTGGCAAACCACTGAAAATCTGTTTTAACCCTTTGGCTGCCAGTAGTTTACAATATACTTGAATTCATGACTTCAGTACATGGCCACAGCACAGAAAGAGTTTAAAAAGTTTACTTAGGGACTTCGGGTGATGCCACTGACTGAATGGCAAGGCTCTGTGCTAACTCCTGACCCGTCAGCTTAAAATTTACTCCCCATTACAATAACTTCAACTTAAATTCAAATCAATACAGGTACCTTACACTATGAGGATGAATACAAAGACAAAGGAATGGGTGGAGCTGCTGAATGGCAACAGATCAGAAGCCGAACAATGACTCAACGCTATCACAGACCTCCAGCGTGGTGGCGGCCCAGGCCTATTCTCCCTTCAAACAGAAACAAGGGCCAAAAGTTTGACATCATTCTTCAGGAACTGTAAGCAATATGCCTGGAAATCAAGGATTTTACAGTTACGAAAGCACAGGTGGATATGATGGTATCTAAAGCTGAGGAAACGGACTGACACATCAGCGAAGTGGATGCCTGCCTGGACAGACAGGAAGCCACCAGGAAACAATGTTGCAGAGACATAAGCAGCAATACAGGAGAGGCAGGAGAACTCACAGGCCCATATACACCACAAAAAATCTCAGGCTGTGTGGAGTCCCTGAGTCCTCAGAAGGTTCTGATATCTACAAGTTCCTGAATAGTTTTTTAAAAGAACTGCTAAATCTTGAGCCAGACTATGACCTCAGTGTTGGAACAAGCTCATCGGGCACTGGGACCCAAATTGTCCTCACTCACGCAATGCCCCAGGCTTATCATCATCCATTTTCACCACTGTGCCACCAGGGAAGAACTTCTAAGAGTGGCTTGGCAGAAAAAAAGTCTTACAATAGCAGGAATACTGGGTTTTTGTGGATAATGACTAACCACCTAAAACGATGCAACACAGAAGGGCTTACATATGCCTTGTCCAGACACTTAGAAAGGCTCAAATATGGTTCCAGACCCCCTACCCAGCCAAGCTTGTACAGTACCCTGCTGGCCAATGCATCTATATATCCACCGTGGAAGCACACCATGATATGAAGTACCACAGCTTAGCATTGCTTCCACTCTCTGAATGTCAGGATACAGTACAACTCTCCTTTGTGGCACGGTGACATTGTCAATCAACTTCAGCCAACAGAAAATGGCAGCCTGCGGCAGCTATGGCTGGAATTACCGAAAAGCTGCATAAGCTCACCTGTATGGCGAACTGAGACTGCTGTCCATAAACTGTATTCAACCTCTGCCAGTTGAGCCAGGTACTGGGCTGGGAAGGGGGACAACCGTGGCCCACAACTGAGAGTTTGGGGAGGGGGGGGTGAGCGGGAGAGGTAGCCAACAGTGGCAGAAGCCCTGCAATAGATGGCCCAGGGGATCCTTCTCATGACCACGGTCCAGTTTTGAAATGTTATGTGACCCCATTGTTCAGAATCTATTGAAGCAGTGGAGTGCTGGGGGAGTAACCAAGGAGTTAATCCCCTGAACCAGCATTCAACATCAAGCAAAAGGGACAACAGTTCATTCAGACTGGCCCAGCCAGACTACCCACTGCACAGAGAAGCCATCAACGAGAGACCTGCCTGGGGATCAGCCCCCTGCTCCACGCTTGAACAGGAACTACGCCTCTGCGACTCGTGTAGGCCCTGCTTCTCCTGGCATTCCAGATCAACCACCTGCAGTCTCAATTTTCATCCAGACTGTGTCCAGTCTTCAATCAATCAATCAATCAATCAAATCTTTATTTATCCAGGCGAATCAACGTTGAGCAAGCTCATTTACAAGGTGGACCTGCATCACACAGGGTCGAAGCAAAGCAAATGATTAGAATTATAGAAATTACATGCACGCATAGAAAAAAGGTTACACAGCAAGATACATGTTCATAAGCAGTCGTATACACATATGCATAGTAACATAGCTGACGGCCAAAGAAAAGGGTGGGAAGGAGAAGGGGAAAAAGGAGCAAATATAATGACACTTAAAGGTGGGAGTTTGGACAAGGATGGGTACAGTACAGGAAGCCCAGAAGTGCCCCTGCCTGGTGCACTGGATGGGAAGGTAGATGTGGGGTCTTGGACCAAGGAGGGGGAGAAGATTTGAGCAGATGACATTAAACGGAGAAGGGAGGTGGATGTATATAGGCAGTTGGCAGTAGGCAGTCAGCAATCAACTTAGGGCAGTGGAAACAGCTGCAAACTACAGAGACAGCTTTGGTGTACAGTGACTTGAGCACAGCAAGACTGACTGGGGTTCTTAATTTTAAAGATTTCTGGAGCTTATTTCAGAGCGAGGGCAGTACGAAGCTTATGGCCAACCTCCCAAACCATGTGCTGACCCTTGGCACTTTCAAGGAGATCAATGAGTTACTTCTCAATGTATAATTACCTGTCAAGTTTAGTGGCAAGCTGTCAGCAATGTATTGCGGGAGTTTATTGGTAATGGCTCTGTACACCCAAAGTACGTCATTCTTGTTCCGCCTGTGCTGGAGAGAGGTCCCTCCCACTGCTACATACAGGGAGCAGTGATGGGTGGAGAAGGGAAGGGCAGTAATGAATCTCAATGCTCTGTGATATAGTGTATCCAGCTTGCCAAGATGAGAGGCAGTACACTGGCTCTAGATAAAGTCAGCATAGTCAATTAAGGATAGGAACGACATCTGGACTAGTTGCCTTTTAGCATCAGAGGTTAGAAAATGTTTTATCCTGAAGAAGAGACCGAGTCTCTGTCTCAATTTTTTTAGCAGGTCCTCTATGTGGTCAATAAAGGAGAGTTTGTAGTCAAGCCAGTCCCCCAAATACTTAAACTTTGGTACGAATTCCAAATTCTCTCCTAATAGAGTGGTAATAGGGAGAAGCATGCTAATGGAAGCAAGAAATGTATAATTAACTGGTGTAAGTAGCATCGCTTTAGTTTTCTTTGCATTTAGGAGAAGTTTTTTGTTAATAAACTGTTGTTGTAGCAGATTAAATTCACTTTGCAAGTCTTCGCAGGCAGCTACAGGGGATGTACGGCTTAAATATAGCACAGTATCATCTGCGAACAGATGGATGTTGGCCTCCTTGATGTCAGCATCAATGCTATTAATATAAATGGTAGAGTAGGGGCCCTAAGATGGAACCCTGAGGAACCCCTCTTGTCAGAGGCTTAAGAGGGGAAAACTGGCCTCCGGCCATAACCTGCTGTTGTCTATCGGTAAGGTAGTCATTAAACCAGTGAAGGGAAGGTGGGTCCAGGCCAACTGAATTTAATGCAGAGAGTAGAAGGCTATGGTCTACGGTGTCGAAGGCCTTACTGAGGTCCAAGAAAACAGCGCAGACAAATTTTTTGTTATCCAGTTCACATTGCCAATCATTTGTAACTTCAGCCAATGCCGAAATAGTGCTATGATTAGCTCTGAACCCGGACTGCGTTGGATTTAGGAGATTCGTTGTTTCAAGGAAAGTTCTCAACTGGGCATTCACAATTTTTTCCAGGAGTTTTGACAATACAGGTAATAGGGAAATCGGCCGGTAGTTGTTTAGATCACTAGGGTCCCCTGCTTTAAACAGTGGAATGATGTAAACAGTTTTCCATAAGCAGGGAATGGACCCTTGCGATAAGCACAGATTGAACAAATGGGTTATTGGTACTGCGAGGACATGGTAAGCAATCTTTAGAAAGAAGGGATCGAAGGAGTCAGCACCAGCACTTTTCTTTATATCCAGCTGAAGAATGAGGTCTTCAACATCTTTCAAGGAGGTGGGTGAAAACGAAAAGATAGTGTTCGAGGTACTAGATGCTGGCAGCTGTACTGTGGCCGGTGTGCATAGCTTACAAGCAGGAGAATTATCGAACGCAAGGCCAGTAGTAGCAAAATGATTGTTAAAGGACTGTAAAATCTCCATTCTGTCCTGGATAGTACCATTGTCGGAGTTAATTTTTGAGGGAAGCACATTGCCTGCTGTGTGACCAGACAGATGTTTTATTGTGGCCCAAAATGTAGTAGGACAGTTTGAGGTGGAGTCCAGTTCTGAGCGGAAGAAATTAGCCTTAGCCTTTTTAAATAATTTAGTACAGTGATTTCTGCCTGCTCTGAAGTGGCTCCAGTCTACGGGGGAATGAGACAGGTGCGCTTTTTTCCAAAGCTTATCTCTATTTGACAAGAGCAGCCTTGAGGTCTTTAGTGAACCAGCGTTGAGGTCTGGCCTTTATATGGGTTTTTACCATTGGAGCGTAGGTATTAGGGGCATTTATTACAATTTCATGGAAGATGTCGTAAGCAGCGCTAACTGTTTTAGTTAAGTAGAAGCTCTACCAGAGCTGGGAGGTTTTTAAATCATTAATGTAACCAATTGGATCAAAGTTCCATCTTGGGCATCGTGAGTAAATACCAGGGTAGCTCCCTGCAACAACAGCTTAATCTGAGTGTGTCCTCTGATTGCCTTGTTGTTTTGTTTCCTTTATGAACTGAGCCCTCTGGCTCTGGGTTACAAATATTGTATACTGTGCATTTTGTGTTTTCCATCACAGGGCCCCGACTAGCTGCAACCTCGGGCAATATTCCTGGTTAGCCCATCTCTTCTCCACCTGGGTACCCAGCGGTGTGACTGTGTGGGGGGACTCAAAGCGCATGCATAACTGCTTGATTGATATAACCTTTAAGCTAATTAACCCGATTTTGTCCCTTCCTTGTTCAAGTCCCCTGAGTAAATCAGATCTAACTTTTTCTGCATGTAATCTGACTGTGGTTCCAGTTTGTGCTCAAAGTACTGTACTGTTGCTATTTGCTGTGCATAACCTTGTTTTACAGGGGGTCCCCAGGGTCGAGCCAGAGGAACCAGCCCTGGTGGTAAGTGCAAACAGTGTGGGTACTTGTGTGGTGTACCAGGGTTATTGTGAAAGTGATTATTGTATAGTGTTCAGGCCACTAGAGGGGAAGGGGGTTACAGTGTCCCGGAGGGCTGTGCCCAGGTTAGCTTGACCACTACCAACACTGACCTCTGGGTGGAGGCACCCAATTCAGAACTCAGGCCCCACCCCTTAACCTGCTACTAGCCAAGTAGGCAGGGGTAGTAGCCCTTGGGATAGTGCCACCTTGGGGTTACACTTATTATTTTGCTGAATCAGGGTTTTGTCAGCCACAGCAGTGAGATCTGAAACATTTTCTCTTCAGCCCCTGCTCAGTGACCAATGCCCAATACTGATTTTCCATCCAAGCAGATTAAGATGTGCTTTGTTTGAACATACTAGCTCAGAGGACTAGATGGATTTAAGAGACCCTGAAAGTTAAATGGGCATAAGTTATATTAGATTTTACTTTGATACTGTATGTACTGCTTCTCTTGGGGAGGAGATTAACAGGAAATATTGTTCCTCTCAAATAGTTGTGAACAATTTTGCTAACAGCATTCTGACATCACGGAGCTTCTACCCTTTGGTCTGGATGTAATGCCGGAGTCTTACCCAGAAGTTGAAAAGGGAGGGGGTGGTCTTGGATTAGGATGGCACGCCCACTGCTGTGGGTTGGCTACGAGAACTGTTAAATACAATGATTATGCCCCAGACAGTCACCCCAGACTGGCTTCACTTCTTCTGATTACTGACATTGCTAAACCCTGTCCATAGGGATTACTTGCACCATTATCCCACCAGCTGATGGGAAGGTGGCGGACAAGAACACTGCACTCTCCTCACATGGCTGATGTATATATACCCTCCTCCATTTATCCCCGTAGTTATTTTTATTACCCATGGTTTAGTTCTTCAGATCTCCCTTGATCCCATACCCTGTTTCAGGACTCTTCCCTGGTCCTGGGGAACCCAAAGAGCATTACTCCACGTCCTACTCCCAGTTGCCCTGGATACGATAACATTAAGGAGGGTTTGCCTATCCTCCTCTACCTTGGAAATCAGCATCTGTTCTATCCTGTGGTTTCAATGGATGAACTCACCCCTGATCCCCCTTTGATCCTGGTGGGTGACTTTCATTTCTTGATGAACCCGTCGATAGATACAAGCAGCCCCTCCCTGGTGGCCTCTACAACAGGTCAAAGACTTCTTAGGCATCTGATGTGTGATTTAGACTCTATGGATGTCTGATGCTGTCTTCACAAAATAGATCACCAGTATATGTTTCACTCCCACTCCCACTGTAGTTACTCCGGGCTTGACTTTTTTTTTTATCACTGCGGAGGATTACAAGTGGGTGGGTGACATGAAATTAAACCCTATCCTTTTATTAGATCATGCTTCCACCTCACTTTCTTTGCTGACACAAGCGGAGTGAAGAAATTCCCACTGGTGTTTCAGTCCCTTCCATCTGTGGAACCCGGAGTTCCTAAAGATGCTGAATACTCATATTCCACAAATCCTTCATAATAATGAAGACGTAATACCGTTGAAGGGCTACCTTATGGGATACCTTGAAAACAGTACTACGGGAAACATCATTGCTTTCGCTGCCAGGCAGAAAAAACTTAGAGGCGCTAGATCTGCAGAGTTACAGGAGACACTCTGGTTTCTACAACTGGTGCATATGCAGGGAGATAAATCCTTGGGGGAACAGATTAAGGTGATCCAGAACACAATCCAGGACCTTTTAATTTACAAGACGGAACAGGCCCTGCTTTGCCTTTGTCAATCTATCTATGGGGGGGGGGCAGAGTCTTCAAACTTCTGGCACACAGACTCTGACATAAACATAAAACTGTCACTATTACCAGACTGACAGAACCAACTACGGTACAAGAATGCCCTCCACTAGACATAAGGATAACCTACAAAGTTTTGTGAATTTTTATACTCAGCTGTATAAGGTGGACCCTCCCTTTACCTGACCAACACATGGATGATTTCTTTAACAAAATCCCACTCCCCCTATTTACACAACAATATAAGGACAGTCTTATTCGCCCTATAACCCAAGCGGAACTTACCGTTAGAATTTAAAGGGAAACTCCGACTGAGTCCCTCAGTGCAGCAGTGGCTGCAGAAACGCGGGATTAGGGCTTTCAACATAAAAAACATATTTTTTAGTACCTGGTGCCCTGGAATTTTAATAGAAAAGACCCATGCCCCCATCCTCGCTTATGCTGATTCCACCAAACCCTATGTGCTGCATACTGATGCCAGTCTGCAGGGTCTATGAGCTGTACTGTATCAAGACCATGAGGATGGTTTGAGACCAGTGGCATTCACCAGTAGGAGCTTGACCCCATCAGAGCGAAACTACCCTGTGCACAAGTTGGAGCTCCTTGCGTTAAAATGGGCCATCATCGACCAGTTTCATGATTACCTCTATGGAGCAAAAATAATGGTGAGGACTGTCAATAACCCGTTGACCTATGTACAGACTTCAGCTAAGTTAGACGCCACGGGGCACTGGTGGCTTTCTGCATTGTCAACATATGATTATGCTGTTGAATACAGACCAGGCCTGAATCATATTGATGCTGACACCCTATCTCAGAGGCCCATTTCCAAGAGCGACTGGGTCAGGCTGTCTGAACCTGACATCCGAGCATTGTGCCAAAAGTTTGATTGACAGCGGACTGCTTAGTAGATTGCTTGGGCCCCTCTGACACCTGCATACCGGCTGTGTATTGCCACTTCTCTGCTCTAGATATTAGTGCACTACCTCAGTTTGACAATGACAGCATTCAGTGGGCTCAGTCCCGAGATCCTATGATTCAGCCAGCACTTGACACCTTTCGTGCAGGAAAAGATGTGTCCAAGTTGCGTTCCTCTGATCTGCGAACCGCTTTATTGTTTAAACAAGGCCCTAGGTTGAAGCTGCTTAATCAGTTGTTGTATAGAGAGACTGTAGATCGGAGTGGCCAAATACACAAGCAACAATTGGTCCTGCCCACAGCCTTTAAAGATTTGGTACTGAGGTCCCGCCACAATCATATTGGCCACCTCAGTATCAACCGGACCCTTGACCTAGTACAATCTCGATTCTACTGGCCCAAGATGGGGGCTGATGTTGAGCACCATGTAAGGACTTGTAGTTGCTGCCTGCAGAGAAAAGCCCTGCCTCAGAGGGCTGCCCCCCCCCTTGTCAACATTACTACCAGCACCCCAGTGGAACTAATCTGCATAGACTTCTTGAGTTTAGAGCCTGATCAGCGAAACATTGGCAATGTGTTAGTAGTTACGGACCATATAACATGGTATGCACAAGCTTTTCCCACCAAAGATCAAAAAGCATCTACCGTGGCCAAGGTGCTAGTGGAAAATTTCTTCGTCCACTATGGTGTCCCCCAGTGAATTCACGCTGATCAGGGCCGGGACTTTGAGAGTCGGCTAATCAAAGAAATGCTCTCTCTATGGGGTGTTCGAAAGCCAAGAAAAAACCCTTATCACCCGCAGGGGGATCCTCAACCAGAACGCTTTAACCGCACTCTACTAGACATGCTAGGCGCCCTCCATCCAAAAGATAAGCATAAATGGAGCCAGCAAATTAGCACCTTGGTACATGCATACATTTGTACAAAGAATGATGCTACCGGGTTCTCTCCCTACCGCCTCATGTTCGGGAGAGAGGCCCGGTTGCCTGTTGATGTCTGTTTTGGGGGTTCTCCCAATGGGGTCCGAGACGAAGATTACCTGTAATATGTACAAAAACTGAAAGCTCAGTTGAACCATGCCTATCAACTGGCCCAGACAATAGCTGCCAAAAGAAATCTAGCCAACAAAGAGAGACATGATAGAAAAGTAAAGGCTCAAGAGGTTGGGCCTGGAGACCATGTGTTGTTACGAAATTTAGGATTGCATGGTAGGCACAAAATTGCTGATCGATGACACCTTCTTCCCCATGTCATAGTTGGAAAGTTGGATGATTTGCCAGTGTACAAAGTGCACCCAGAGAATAACTCCAAAGCTGTCAAGCCCATGCACGTAACCACTTGCTACCTATTGGTCAAGTTATAATTGAGGCTGAACCCGCCGTGATTGATTCCCCTGGACCAGTGACTCATGCTGCTGCAAGAAAGAAACAGAGTCAGCCTGCCCCCGTGGTTGCCGATTTAAGACTTCCCCGCAGGAGGCCCAGAATGATAGCGACTGCCAGTCTAACTCAGATGACAGTGAGTGTGATGATGCCTATTACCCCTCATATGAACTAAGTCCGTTATTTTGTGGAAATCCTATGTTGAGTTATGGGGATGAAGCTGGGCCTTCTGGACTGCCTAATGCTCTGGCATCATCCTTGGAACCAGTGCTCCCTGAAGGTGAAGTGCAACGTATCACGTCTGAGGATGCTGAGTCTTTGTGTATCATGGAACTGTATGATTTGCCTGAAGGAGAGGCTGATGGTATGAGTCTTTCTGGTGACATGCCAGAACTTGAGGAACACTATGAGAGTGCTGACAACCCCCCTTCAGTGCCAGAGTGTCTTCAAAATGTACCAAGTGTTGTAGAAACAGAGACTACAGAGCAAGGGTCTGACAGTGCTCCCAGCTTGGACGTTCCCCTTCATGCAGAGGCACCCTCTCACAAGTGATGAAAGCCCCAAGACCATTGCTGAAAATACAGAGACTGTGGTTGTTCACCCCAGAAAGACTGGCTGAGCTGTCAAGCCATTGGTGCACTTCAGTTACGATTCCCCCCCGGGAGGCCAGTGGATTTGCCCCTCAATGTAGTCCACAAAAGTGTTTATGTCTCTCAGAGCTCACTGCCCAAATTGAGCTTGACGGCCCATTCCAGGTTACTTGTTTTGTCCTCTCACCATTGTGCCCCTGCCCTATCCAGCCCCAAGTTAGCTGATAGGGAAGGGCCCCCTCTTGCATTGTTTAGAGTACAGGAAGTTATTACATGATTCTGTATAGTAATGTTCAGTTTACCTGTGTGAAATATGCATGAGGTATTGTCAGAATGGAAATGATATAGTGGAATACATTGAAATGTATAGTAAAGTGACAAGTTATGCTAATTGATGAATCAGATAGTACTTGTATAGCATACTAATGGTATAAATGTCTTGTATGTGTTGCATTTTCAATGTTATGATGGTACAGACTTGACGCGGACGCCAAGTTTTCCCAGGCAGAGAAGGGTGTAACCCCCCCCCTACAAATGGGGTTCCCAAAAAGTCTTCCTTGAGCTTGCCTAAATGCTCACTGCCAGGCTGGTGTCCTGTGTTTTAACAGTTTAAATGTGATTACCAGAGCCTGTATAGCCTCTGTGTACTGTCTCTTTAACAGCTGCCTGATTGCAGCCTAAGTAATCTGAGAGGGAGCTCTGTTGAAAGATGTAACTATTTGCTGAAAATCATTTAGAGTGATAATGATAATGTAGTTTGTCTAACCTGCTTTCTTTATAGCAAGGACTGTTTTGTCTCCAATATCTTGGTCCTGGACTGCAAATTGGACCAATCATTTCTGGTGGGACCTAAAATGTAGCCGGACTACAGGAGCTGTCTGAAGTCAAAATCTGTAGGAATTGTAGTTTTGAACTTTTTGCACCCTTTTTGCAACTGAAGGGGGAGCTCTTGCTTTGACTGACAGCCAAATCAGCCAACCGAATCTTTTGGATCTTGGGGAAGTCCCGGGATGCTGGCAGTTTTCAGTTAGTTCTGAGCTGGGAAGTGAAATGAAAAGAGCTCTGGTGTATTTTGGGCAGCAATCCTGAGTGGATTCGCATGGCAAAACTGTGAAAGGGCTGAGTTTTTGGCTTGCATGTCTGCCAGCTGCTCCTGAGAGGGAGAGAAGAGAATTATTTTGGATTAAATCCAAGTTTGTGTGACTAAAGTAAGCTACTGAAGTGGGTCAGGCTCAACCTGAAGAAGACCGAAGATTTTGCTGAATGCGATTGGCCTGTCAGGAGTTCCAGCTACCCCTAAGCTCAAAGTGTGTGCAGAGACTTTGCGATTGTGACCGGGGATCGCTTTGCCTGGTACAGTAGATTTCCCGTACAGACCTCCACCCTACAGGGCATTAGATATAGGTGACCGTCTGCATAAAGTAGCATATTATACAGAAGACCTCCTGTTGTACCTGGTGTGCCCAGAACACTCTCTGTCGACCCTGAAAACCTGCTTAAAGGAGATAGGACAGCTCACCAGCTGCAAAATAAATAAGGATAAAACAGAGGTCCTTCAAATATGATACTCCCCTATGCAGAATCTGAAGGAATAATATCCTTACAAATGGGACAGATCCTGAATTAAATACTTAGGAGTACATACGGGCCTTTCAGCTACAGACCTTTATACTCTTAATTACCCACAACTGGAGCAGACGGCACAGACAGATCTACAGCGATGATCCTTGCTTCCCCTTACTTTATTCCAAAGACTCAACTGTCTCTGTATGAACATTCTACCCCAGGTTCTGGACTTATTCCAAGCTTTACCCCTACTTCAAGACTGGAGTATTTTTAATAAATGGAATAAATGGCTGTCCCACTTCCTTTGGAACGGTGGGAGGCAACAAATAGCTTTTAGTAAGCTCTAATTAGTAAAAGATAAAGGAGGTCTGGCTCTCCCTAACCTCCTTCTATATGCACAAGCAGCAGTGTTGGGACATATATTACAATGGAAAAGCCTCTCCCCCAACTTCCAGCTGGGTACATTTAAAAACAGGTATATTAGATGTGCCTCTCCATTCCCTGCTGTTTGGAATCCCAGTATTACTGACACTTCTTCAGTTTTGTTGTATTTTTTTCCATCAGAGTAGGCATAGATTGGGTATGCATTGGCTTAGTATCCCTGCCTATTGTGCAGTCTTCTTCCCATCTGCTACAGACCCTAAATTCTGACTCTGGATACACAGAGGCTTAGACAGTTCTTTTCACATTTATGAAGCGGGTGAAGTACGGACCTTCACACAGCTGCATGACATATTTAAACTTGATGGCTGGCATCACTACCACTACCTGTAATTTGTCACTGCCTCGCCATTGCTGTAGGAAATAGCATAGACGAAACTAACATTCCCCCCTTCTTTATACCCGTTGTTTGCATGATCCTACATGGACCATGGCCTGCACACTTTATCTCTGTCTGCTACCATTGGTTACAGGGAGTCCAATCTGTAGATGTTTCTGGGACACATACTACATGGGAAGCTGAACTCTCCGTAGCACCATCAGTGGAAAATGGACACTCATTTGGTACCACCAACATAAGTTACAGGATCTTCCTAATGGAGGGAATTCAGCTGGAAATCGGCAATCTAATTATTTTGTATGCCACAAATCACGGTGAAATTTCTGGCCACAAGAGATTCCTCTTGTTGGAGAGGCTGTGGCTGTGATGTTGCAACACGTACACGTATTTTCTAGTCTTGCCCAGCCCTTACCTCCTTCTGGACGATGGTGGAAACAAAAAATGAATGCCATGATTTTGAACTATGGTACCTTGATTCCTGAAGCAATGTTACTCCTTTGTTATCCTCCACATATCCAGAATAAAGTTTACCTGTATCTGTTGGGTATCTTTATGGCAGCAGGGAAGAAGGTAATCACCAAGCAATGGCTCAAGCCGGCCCCTCCAGCAATCACCCAGTGGGAGGATACAATTTGTGATATCTACAGGATGGAGAAACTCACTGCCCAGATACAAAAATGAGACTCCCAACATCAGAATAAATGGAATGGAGTGGTCACAAGGGCCAAGCTGTGTTGCCCTCACCCCAAGCTGCAGCCAAGTTAGTAAGCAGCCCCTGGAGTGGTCGCAAGGGCCAAGCTGTGTTGCCTTCCCCCCAAGCTGCAGCCAAGTCAGTAAGCAGCCCCTGGAGTGGTCGCAAGGGCCAAGCTGTGTTGCCCTCGCCCCAAGCTGCAGCCAATTCAGTAAACAGCCCCTGGAGTGGTCGCCAGGGCCAAACTGTGTTGCCCTTCCCCCAAGCTGCAGCCAAGTCAGTAAGCAGCCCCTGGAGTGGTCGCAAGGGCCAAGCTGTGTTGCCTCCCTCCAAGCTGTAGCCAAGTCAGTAAGCAGCCCCTGGAGTGGTCGCAAGGGCCAAGCTGTGTTGCCCTCCCCTTGAGCTGCAGCCAAGTCAGGAAGCAGGTACAGCATGTTCAGACAAGAATGAAAACTGCACTCTGAAGTGTGGAAGTTTGGCACCATTTTTTTAAAATCTCAGACTGCCTTTTTCTCTCGGCAGAACAATGCTGATAGTTTTTTGGTGCATTAACTTTATCAAACTTTAGCAGCAGGATGTTCGTTTGTGCCCGAGCTTTAATTTAGTTTTATGCTCAACAGCCTCTTGTACTAGTAGTTTTGCCTGCTTTAAGAGTACTCCCTAGTCCCTTTGTGCTTTGCTGGCTGTACAACACTTTATCCAAAGTACGCCATTGTCTTTTAGCCTCTCTAACCTGCATTACTGTGTGCTTTTGCTTCTGTTTAAATTTCTGTAGCCGGCTTAGTGCCTCATTTTTACTGTGAATCTGATTTAACCTCTGCTCAATGAGAAATCCATACTTTTGGAAAGCTAATCCAAATTAATGTACTTTAGCCTGGTTTAGTAACCCAATTTGCTATACAGAAGTTTAAACTTTGATTTCTCAATCTAACTAGATGTTTTTACCCTGGTTTCTCAGTGTAACTAATTCTGAACTGATTAGCTGAAGTAGTAGCTTGATTTGCTGCGCAGAGATTATTAACCCCAAAGTCAGAACTGCGCTGAGGATTTAACTCCACTTCCCAGTTTAGCCAATTTCACAACTGTGTAGCTGATAATGTTACAGGCTGGCTGCGCAAGCTGTAATCCCCCGATTTTATCTATTTAATTTAAACTGCGCAACTCCTTTCTTAATTTCAGCTCTTCCCTCCCTCTCTCTTACCTGTATTAAATCTCTGTGTCTCTCTGCTTCATTTCACAGCCCCTGGAGTGGTCTCGTGGGCCAGGGTATGTTGCCCTCCCCCAAGCTGCAGCTGAGTCAGTAAGCAGGTACGGCGTGTTCAGACAAGAATGGACATTGCACTTCAAAATGTGGAAGGCCCCGCTGACATTCTGCGTCGGGTGCCCCACTGACTCCACCACCACCCTTGGTGAACTTTACGCTATATACGCTTGTTCACGTGACAGAAAAAAGCTATCTGCCTCCTTTTCCATTTGCAGCCTATAAATATCTACCACTAGCATCTGCTACTAACCAAATCCCACATTCTGCACAATTTCTCACCATGCTGCCTCTATACCTAGCGGGAATCTCACTACTTGCTCCTTTGCTGTCCCTCCCTCCTCCTTCCCTGAGGAGAAGCCCTGCCAGCTGGTGGCCTGCACCTCGGCTGTCCTAGCATCCTTCCACATCTCTGGGCAGCCTCCTGCTGTTCACCTCCCATATCTGCTGTCCGGCCCCACTGTCCTACCACCCTCCTTCCACGTTAGCCTAACAGCTTCAATGGTATCTCAGCACCACCCTCCCAGTCTTCCAAACCGCACTGCAGACCTGCTAGGGCACATCCCAAAACAAACTTGCTATTGCTTCTGCTCCTCCTATCCAGTGACACTGAGCAGAACCCCAACCCAGCACCACACCCAGCCCATACAACGCACCACCTCCCCAACTCCCAAGGGCCTTAAACTTGCCCACCTAAATATTTGCAGCCTACTACATAAGCTAACCCTTGCTACAACCTATTGTTCTTTCCTAAAGTCAGACATTATGATCATTTCCGAGACCTGGTTGAAATCACACAACAAGGATGCTAAATTCTCAATTCCTGGGTACACTCTTCTTCGGCATGACCGTCCGGACAAAAAGAGAGGAGGTGGCCTAGCCGTGTATATCAAGACCTCGCTCCAATTCACCCCAGTCCCTTTAACATTGCCCACTCAAACCATTGATACTCTATTAATTAAGCTCTCCCTCCCACACTCAAGCCCAGTATTCATCGCAGGTGTCTACTGCCCACCAGACTCCACTATGCCCTCCATCATAGAACATCTGGGAGTCCTTTCATCTCAGGCCTCCGGGGGCGAGCTTCATATCCTTGGTGATCTTAGCCAAAGCTGGCTTTCTAATACTAGCGCCAAATTACGCAGCCAGGTGACTGCCCTCAACCTATCACAACAGATCTCTGATCCCACCCGATCCAACCACAAATCCCTAAACCACTCCCTCCTTGACTGGGCCCTCACCTCTCACCCGCATCGAATATTTGCTTCCGGCCTCTTACCAGACTCATTAAGTGATCATCACATGATCTACATGGTGCATAAAATATTTAGGCCCAAAGCACCTCCACCCAGGACTCTACTGACTAGATCCTACAAATCACTTGACATTGCATCCCTCTTCCACGACCTAGCACACATGGACTGGTCCTACATCTCCCAGGCCACCTCTATAGACTCCGCTCTAGACTTCTTCAAAACCAGCTTCCTCGCAGTCTGGAACTTGTATGCCCCACTCAGACGTGCCTGGGTCCGGGATACCCACCTGCCGTGGATCACAGCGGACCTCATGGCCCTCCTCAGAACCAGGGATCAGGCATGGAAAACCCTCAAGGTATCCAGCTTAACTTTGGCTCTACAAAAGTATAGGGTGCTATGAAATGCCTGTACAAGGCAAATCCGATGGGCAAAATCCAAATACTTCAAAGACTCCACTCTAGACTTCTTCAAAACCAGCTTCCTCGCAGTCTGGAACTTGTATGCCCCACTCAGACGTGCTTGGGTCCGGGATGCCCACCTGCCGTGGATCACAGCGGACCTCGTGGCCCTCCTCAGAACCAGGGATCAGGCATGGAAAACCCTCAAGGTATCCGGCTTAACTTCGGCTCTACAAAAGTATAGGGTGCTATGAAATGCCTGTACAAGGCAAATCCGATGGGCAAAATCTAAATACTTCAAAGACACCTCCCACTTAAATCTAAACCACCCTACTAAATTTTGGAAGGTAATCAATTCCTTATTCTCCCCTCCCTCGCAGTCCCCCACCCTTGTCTTAAACGTAGGAGGTTTCACAGTCACTGACCCTCTCGCAGTGGCCACTGAATTCAATGCGTGTTTTACAAACTGTACTTCGTCTCTGCTGGCCACTCTCCCTCCTACCCCTCACTCCTCCCCTCCATCCACCCACTCTGTCCTAGACCCTCCTGCAGCCCCCTCCTTCACCTTCCACCACATTTCCCTGACCGAAATTTATAATGCCCTGCTTACCTTAAACCCCTCCAAGGGCAAATGCCCCTCCACCCTAAGTTGAGTGCCTTGTACCACAGTCGTGGTTGCATCCCTCTGCAGGCGTGCTATGCAGTTTTGCAGAAAATGATTCTTCCTATCTTCGACTATGGGGATGTAGTCTATAGTGCTGCCCCTAAGTCCACCTTAGCCAGTCTGGACCCCCTCTTTCATTCCTTCTGCCGCTTTGCCCTTGACTGTCCTGCCAACACCCATCACTGTGCCCTCTTCCAGGCACTGGACCGCCCATCACTCCAGGACTGGCATCACTCCCACTGTGCAAGATTCACTGCCAAATTCTGGACCCAGTCCCTCTCCCCTTATCTGGCCTCTGTCCTATCTGCCCAGGCCCCCGGAACAATGATTCTCGCTTACTGTTTGTACCACATATGTCCACTATGACAGGCCAGGCTGCATTTCATTATCGCATGCCTAAATTATGGAACTCCCTCCCTATGCCCATTCGGTCCACCTTCACAAGTAGGCACCTCAACTCACGTCTCCTCCAACTGCTCGTGTGCCCATGTTAGTTCTTGCCCCACTGTTTAATCACTGTACTTCTTGAAATTCCTATCAGACGTGCTAGCATAAGACTGGTTCAACTCACCAACAATGCTTTATCACTGTACTTGCCTTGCACTTTGTCCCTGGACACAATTCAGCATGTCTGCTCACTGTACAGCTCTTCCAGTCTCTGTAATTTTGTTTATATTACACTGAATGTATCATGTCTACTGAATTTGTTTTAGGTGATCATTTGTTGTACAATTGTCATGTGCATTTTGCTGTTTATCCCTTCTCTCCCACCTGGACGCATCTGGAATCGAGCAGTAGTCTGCTCAGTATGCCTTCCTGGTAAAACTTTTTAATAAATAAATAAATAAATGTGGCTCCTCCATGTTACAGATGAAAGACTGGAAATTATATCTTGACCACCCTGTCCAACCTATTTTCCCCTAATGTACTGTTGGAGGGGGGGGAGGGAGGAAGGGAGGTGTTCCTGGCATATACGGGTAGTATCATTTTGGGAAGGGCTGTACGGCTCCGGGGATGGGTATACCTCGGCCATTTATGACTCACTGTATATACTGTATCCTGTAGAAGTTACTTGGATAATATGTTACCATGACTGAGAATCTTGCTATTTGAGAATGGAACTGTGTATGAGACTGCTGTGTTGTAATGTGCTACTGTATGTGCCTGAAACATTTCAGTAAGAACTAAGTTAAAAAAAGAGTTGTGTTGGACACATTTTGTATCAGTGTAGTTCAACTCGCACTAAATCTCCCACAAATTAGAAAAACAATGTAATGTGCCAGGCAACACTCCAGAGGCTACATTTTCTATTGGGCTTTCTTGCACCAAACCTCCTGAAAAGGGCGTGAGGCCAAACTTGTAAAACTCAAGGATTTCCCATTTTTGCAACAGCTACAGCACCTTGCCATCAATCAATGTGAATGAACTGCAGAAATGGCCACTTTTTTAACAGTTGGAATATGATTCCAGATTCTGCCACATACTGCGGCTCTGTTTGAGCTGGCACACACAACAGAAACAGAAATTGCTGCCCTCTCACCCCTGAAACCTCTGCATATTTCACCACTGTCCTACTCAAAGACTGGAAGCGCAAGTCAAGTCATATACATGGTCAACTCCAAGTCTGATTCCACCAGAGAGTGAGGATGCTCAACTGTAAATAAATCTTCAGACAACACTAAAAATGTATCATACTTTTCATTTATTTAAAAAGTTCATGGTACCACGACATGTCAACATTTCATCCCATACATAAGGGCAAAACATTGACATGTCATGGGGTACCAGAACTTCTCAGAATAAATGAAAAGTGTGCGAAGTGCCTTTTCAGTTTGTAGCAATTTGATCCATCCAATAAATAACCACCAGGGCATAGCTGGCGCCACTGCCCTGCAGTGTCTGTTTTTTGTTACCTGCTACCATCTGTACTATGTATCAAGTAAGCATTAAGCCACAACGAAGGTGACATCTAATGCTGGATTGATGCATGGTTGGGAGGGTTGTGGCCCAAGGCCGGAGGCCGAGGGCGAACAATGGCCCAACCATGCATCAATCGCATTAGATGCCACCACTGGAGTGGCTTAATGCGCTTGTAACATGGGCTGCGTAAGGACAGAGTCACCAGGAGCCTATGTCGTGTGCGCTGAACAGCATTACACAGGGAGTCGGAGTTCTGAAGATAACATTTGTACTGCACTTTCAAATCTTGTGACAAACCAGCATTAACATGCTGATGTGGTCAAAATATTCACTACATCTAACTAAAGCAAATAGGGCGGCTCACATGCCAGTCTGGAAAATGTGCGGATCTGCTCGGCTATTTCTTTCATGCCAGGCATTGGAGGTCTCCGGTGCACTGCTCACTCGCTGCAGTGTGCGATCTCTCCCAAATTTACATGCGCACTGGGTCACTTCCCCTTCCCTCTTGCACAATCGTCCGACATTGGCCACTGCGTCTTGCGCTCTGTGTGCTCCTAGTGCCTCTCTGGTGTGCTGCCTTCTGCTGTCCTGCCCTCTGCGTGTAGCTCGTCTCCCTCTCCCTCTGCCACACTTGCCTGTCTACAACTCGCTCCCCACCTGTGCCCAGTGCTGCTAACCTGGGAGTCTGGCTCACTTTGGTGCTACCATTTCGAGGACGGCATCTATCCTGGATTAATACACACTTCACTTTGGACCACGTGATGCCGTTTCACCAATCGCCGGTGTCCATTCCAGCCTTCTGATTATTGCCATGTTACAATGCTTATTGCTGTATCACCCATCTCTGTGTTATCTGTAACCATTTTGTAACCATTATCTGTAACTATTGTTTATAATTCTGTATAATTGTTGCTATTGTCCTTGATGTCTCTGTTCTCTATAATGTGGAACCTTTGTAAAGGAGTATTTGACTGAAAGGTATGCAATCCAATATTTTTTCAATAAAAAATAAAAAAAAAAATTCCTGGAATCCCATATCTGATTTAAGGTTTTGAAGAGGTATACCCATGATACCCTATTACAGGCTTTCTCTGCATGCAGAGAAACCAGAGCCACAGATGCAAGCAGGCCCCAGTCACAAGAATAAGAATCCTAATAATACAGGATATGTATTCCTCAGTCTTCATGTTTTGGTGGGGTGTCTAAATTTCATCCTCTGTGCAGGTCTGCTGATAAGGATGTTTGCTAGTCAGTGCAGTGGTGTTGCAGTAACATATTGCATGTGCTGTCTGGGAGACCTTTGCAGAGAGGCAGTCTGCAGTTCTCATACCCCAGGCTAAGCCTGACGTGGAGCCAACATTCGTGACTTCCTAGGGTGGAGGGAGCAGATAATGCTGTTTTAAAGCATTCCTTAACTAGCCAGTCTTAACCAGCCAGGCCAGCTTAGCTCCCGGTGGTTACTTGCAAATGATTTGCTGTGTTTCAAGTTTAAGGTTTGTTTATTTGGGATAAATTCATTGAGCAAGCTCATTTACAATGATGTCCCATCATCTAAAACATACAAGTTACACATTGAATAATAACAATAATAAAACAACAGTGAAAGGAAAAATGTAAACATCGTACTGTACAATAAGACAGTATATTGCAAGGGAATCATATAGAGATTAATACATACGCAACTGTGTGTTATGGATTTTTTTTACACACATGAGGTGTGTGATGACTCATAAACCTCAAGAGCGAAGCTCGAGAAGTTTATGAGGTCATCACACACCAAGAGTGTGTAACAAAAAAAAAAAAAAAACATAAACACACAGTTACTTATTTTTTATAATTACTGGTGCAGAGTTTGCTTAGTGTCTCAGTCTGAGACACACACACACACAGTCTTACAGCAGACACTGTCTCACACACACACACACACACACACACACACAGTCTCTCCCTGTTCTCTAGGGAAACTTTCCTTTTTTTGGTTTATTTTTGTTAATATATGATATTGCTGACTGCGAGGAAAGTCAGATTCAGAGTGCACCGGGTCGGGCAGAAGCCCGACCGAAGCTGCGTCAATAACCGTCTGAGAGCGCTGGGTCAGCAGAAGCCTCGACCAAAGCGCAACAACAGCAGGATCAACCAGATAGCTTTTCTTTTTAAATTGTTTTCCCTAAAGGTAGGATTAACCAGATAATTAATAAAAATAACTTACTGTAGCCAGGCTAGGATTACTTCAAGGCGTAGCCTGTGTTGATCGTGAAGGGAAATTTTAGCTGCCATGTTTTTTCATATGTTCGGCATGCCCACAGAGGGAGTAAGGGTCAATAACGTGGCAGGCTACAGATGAGTGACACTGCTACCGAGAGGAAGTTTTAAGAAACACCGTAATAACTCAATTTTGTGTTATTACGGCGTTTTGGAGACCCTGAAAACAGGTTGATAAAGGGGGTCACCAGTAATTATATATACATAATTTGTCCCTAACAGTGTGACTAAATGCAGAACAGAGACATCCCCAGAGAAATACTGTCATGTTTACGCACAAAGAAAGCTAAAGTCATGTTGGAAGAATCGTAGACTTGCAGGGCAAGCTAGCTCTTACATGCCGAAGCTGCCGTATTAAAGTAGCAGTGCACTGAAATTAGGCAAAAATGTAAACCTACTGTTTTGTTTTGTTTTTTCACTGTAAAAGATTCCAGACATCTTCCAGTTTTTATTTAGTGGTAACATTTTCTTGTTCACCAAATATGAGTATTTTATACATGTTTTAATTTAGTGTTTTCTCAAGAAAAACAGATGGGTGCCACATTTGGCTTAGAAATAGCATTCTAGACTTCACAAAGGCTAGTGTCAAGAAAATAAAAGACAGAAACATGGTGCACAGCAGAGAAGGCACCTAGAAAATTAGATTTAACAAGTATGCTAATATTTGTATTAATTGTGACTAAAACTACCGTAGCTTTTTGGAAAAACATTTTTGTTGCACTGCTGCTTTAAGGCACTTAAGTAGACCGCTTGATTCCTCGGGCCCTACTATATGCCATTGACCATAGATTTGCTGATGCAGGATAGTGACTGAGCTCCCTTAGAAAACAATGAAAGACTGGAGGCTTGGACTTGCCACAGACATCTACCAGGTCAGCATTTATGAGTGCCATGAGAAACAAAACTGGCAGATAACAAGAACTTAAACAAAAACCTGTTTCCTTAGTTGCAGGACCCATTTAGTTTTATATTTGTATTTATTCACTGATTTACTCTGATTTTTTTTTCTTGTTTCAGGTCTTTTCAATTGTAGTGTTTGGATCAATAGCAAATGAGGGCTATGTGAATAGGCCAGATGAGGTGGAGGAGTTCTGTATCTTTAACCGGAATCAGAATGCATGCAACTATGGTATCACCATTGGGGTCCTTGCCTTCATCAGCTGTGTCCTCTTCTTGGCACTTGACATCTACTTCCCACAGATCAGCAGTGTAAAGGATCGTAAGAAGGCTGTGCTTGCTGATATCGGGGTATCTGGTGAGAGTTCAACTATGCTGCTGTGTGTTTTTTGTTTTTAATTCTGTTTTTTTTTCTGTGTCACCATCTTCTCAATCCTCAGCCCTGGACCTCCCCGGGCGACGTTTCCAGACCTGCTCACTACTAATCCAGTTGTCTCTCTCTGATGGGAGTCCTCATTTTTGGGGCCTGAGAGCACTACCAGTCATCATGCCCATGGCAGCTCCCCCCCCCCCACACACACACTTTCTCCTCTTAGCCCACCCTCCTCCCATTTGGTGTGTGTGCTGCCAGTAGTGGCTTCATGCACACTAAGTGTGCCCACGTGGTGGAGAAAGCCCCCTGGCCTTTCCATTGGGGTGGATCTGATGCTGGAGCATGCTGCCAACCCACCACAAGCTGAGACGCATTACATTGGAAGCTTCCCCCAAGCCCTGGTCTGCTCCCAATGCTGATGACTCAAGTCCGCTACTGAGCTCAAGTCATGAAGTGCACTACTGCTGTCCATCAAAATGGGCCACCCCTAGGAGTTGTATCTCATTTCAGTATTCCATTTGAAAGTCTTTGTGCCATCCTACTGTTTATATGTTAGCCAAAGGTGTTTATTTTTTAATTAAAATTTTCTGTCTGGGTGCTCTATAATTTGGGAGTCTAAACCTTGAGAGTACCACCCTAGAATCGGAGGATAATTCTGTTACTATACCTGTTCTGACCCATGTCTCCATTGAATGAAAGCTGGATGTCTGCTGTACGAGTCTGAATGCTTACGGCTTTTAGTTTCTTTCTGGGGGGAGAGGAGTTTGGGCATTGATAATTGATCTTTCCTTTTAGACTGAGCTGAGGCTGTCAAAACCAAAAAAAGCAAATTAGGCACCTTAATCTCTTATAAGCAAGTAAACTGGAAGAGTTATAAATTGGGCCTAACATTAGAAATGTATTACCATAAACAGTGGAAAAAAATATCCCACAAAAGGGATCGGAAACTGAAATAAACTAAAATATGAAATAACTAATGTATCTCCCCTACAAATGGGGGTTCCCGAAAAGTCTTCCATGAGCTTGCCTAAGTGCTCACTGCCAGGCTGGTGTCCTGCGTTTTAGCAGTTTAAATGTGATTGCCAGAGAGTGCCTGTATAGCCTCTGTGTACTGTCTCTTTAAGAGCTGCCTGGATTGCAGTCATAAGTAATCTGAGAGGGAGCTCTATTAAAAGATGTAACTATTTGCTGAAAACATTTAGAGTGATAATGATAATGTAGTTTGTCTAACCTGCCTTCTTTGCAGCAAGGACTGTTTTGTTTATCTCCACTATCTTGGTCCTGGACTGCCAAAGTGGACCAATCAGTACTGGTGAGACCTAGAATGGAGCTGGACTACAGGAACTGTCTGGAGTCAAAATCTGTAGGAATTTGGGCTGTTGGTGCCTTTTTGCACCTGAAGGGGGGAGCCTTTGTTGTGACTGACAGACAGATCAGCCAACCGAACCTTTTGGATTCTGGGGAATGTCCCAGGTTTGCAGGCAGTTGAGTCAGATCTAAGTTGGGAGCTGAAGAAGCAACAGCTTGAGACAGTCAAGTAGTCGCCTGAGTAGTCTTGCGTGGGAGAACTGTTGATTTGTGGCCTGCATGTCTGCCTGCTGCCCCGAGAGGGAGAGAAGAGAATTATTTTGGACTAAATCCAAGTTTGTGAGAACGAAGTAAGCCACTGATTTTTTACTAGGCTCATACCTGAAGAAGACCGAAGAGTTGGCTGAATGCGATCGGACTGTCAGGATTTCCAGCTGCTTTTGAATCCCCAGTTTGTGCAGAGACTTTGCGATTGTGACCGGAGAGCGGTTTGCCTGGTAAAGTAGAATTTCCTTACATGTAAATGTGCTGTGTATTGAAAGTGGGTCGTGATTTGGTTCCCCACTGTGTGAACTGTGTTCTGCTTGTTGGTACTGTAGAATCCTTTACAGTAAATGTGCTGCATGTTGAAAGTGGGTCATGATTTGGTTCCCCACTGCGTGAACTGTGTTCTGCTTGCTGGAAGCTTTATCCAGCCTAATTGGACTGAATCTGCATTCATCTCCATTCGGCCTGGGTCATGCCACGCTGGTGCTGCCAGACTACCCCACTCTACAGAGAAAGCCACCGAAGAGAGACCTGCCTGGGGATCAGCCCCCTGCTCCACGCTTGAACAGGAATGACGCCTCAGTGATTCGTGTGGGCCCTGCTTCTCCTGCCACTCCAGATTAACCACCTGTTGTCCCGATTTTAGCCCAGCCTGTGTCCAGTCTTGGGTATCATGAGTAATCATCAGGGTAGCTCCCTGCAACAACAGCCTAATCTAAAAATGTGTCATCTGATTGTCTTGTTGTTTTCTTTTCACGAACTGAGCCCTCCAGCCCCGGATTACAAATAGTGTGTGTTGGGCATGTTGTTTTTCTTCCATCACAGGGCCCCAACCAGCTGCAACATTCCTGGCTAGCCCACCATTCTCCATCTGGGTACTCAGAGTGTGTAACTGTTTATGGACCCTGAAGTGCATGCATAACTGTTTGATTGATATAGCCTTTAAGCAAATTAACCTGATTACTCCCTTCCCTTGTTCAAGTCCCTTAAATAAATCATATCTAACTTTTTTTTGCATTTACCCTGACTGTGGTTCCAGTTTGTGCAAGAGTACTGTACTGCTGTTATTTGCTGTGTATAACCTTGTTTTACAGGGGGTCCCCAGGGCCGAGCCAGAGGAAAGCTCTGGTGGTAAGTGCAAACAGTGTGGGTACTTATGTGGTGTATCAGGGTATTGTGAAAGTGATTATTGTGTATTGTTCCGGCCACTAGTAAGGAAAGAGGAGGGGTTACAGTGTCCTGGAGGGCTGTGCCTGGGTTAGCTTAATCACTGCCAACCCTGACCTCTGGGTGGAGGCACCCATTTCAGAACTCAGGCCCCTTAACCAGCTACAAGCCAAGCTGACAGAGTAGTAGCCCTTTGGATAGCGCCACTTAGGGGTTAAACTAAGAACAGCAAACTATCTCTAATGAATGAAATCAGTCTTTATTTATTTTTTTTTACCAATTATTTTACCAGGTGAGACACACTAAGCTGAAAGCTTGTTTGCAGGTGCAACCTGGGAGCACGAGGAAGTTAAGTGACTTGCTCAGGGTCACACAGTATGCAAGTGGGGGCTGTGGAATTCAAACCCAGGTCTCCAGATTTGCAGCAGAGTCTTAAACCACTGCGCCATACTGCCTCCTTTAAATATGGAAGTTATTGAACTTGCGGTGTTGAGGCATAAAAGTGGACCTAGAGATGACCCAGGCAACTACATACTGGTCAGCCTGACCTCAGTCATGTGCAGGCTCATAGAAGCCATACATAAACAGAGACTGGTAGGATACCTGGAAGAAAATGGCCTCCAGGATAAGCGGCAACACAGGTTTATGGCTGGGAGATCATGCCAGACAAACCTGATCAACTTCTTTGACTGGGTAACTAAAACAACGTGTAACCCCTAGGTGGTGCTACCCCAAGGGTTACTACCCCTGCCTGCTTGGCTAGTTGCAGGTTAAGGGGCCTGGGTAATGAAACGGGTGCCTCTACCCGGAGGTTAGGGTTGGCAGTGGTCAAGCTAACCTGGGCACAGCCCTCCGGGACACTGTAACCCCACATCTTTCCATTCTAGTGGACTAAACACTGTACAATAATCACTTTCACAATACCCCTAGTACACCATACAAGTACCCACACTGTTTGCACTTACCACCAGGGCTGGTTCCTCTGGCTCGATCTTGGGGACCCCCTGTAAAACAAGGTTAAGCACAGCAAATGGCAACAGTACAATACACACAGCATTGTAGGTGGTCGTGAGGGCCTCCCTGCTCCCTGCCCTCCCCAAAACGAACCCCAGCCAGGAAAAGCCACCAGCACTGTAGGTGGTTGTGAGGGTCTCCATGCCCCCTGCCCTTCCCAAGATGAACCCCAGGCAGGAAAAGTCACCAGGTATGCTGCAGAGCCATTCAGGGAGACGTAGGATTTATTTGTACTGCGTGTGTGAGACTGAGCTTCTTGGTGCCTTTTTTCATCGGGACCCTTAAGGCCAGTTGGTCGACAGACCAATGTAGATAGTTTTCTTGTGCAAGTTTATTTACAAGACTGAAGTGCTTTTATCACCAACTGCTGGGTGCTTTAAAACTTTTTGTGCTTTATGCCCTGTGTTTTTCCTAAAAGCATTGTAACTACATTCACAAGCAACCTACTTAATGTAACTGAAAAACCCTATTTATGTGGGCTAGCATACTCGAGAGTGCTCCATTGCTAAAATTAAAAATTTAAAAAAAAAAATATATATATATATATATATATATATACATATATCTGAAGCTGATTTTCCACCCGTAGCTAAAAAGGAAAATATCTAAATCTGCCTCGCCAAACTACAGTACAGTGCAGTGCAGCCAATTCGAATTAGGCATGTTTTTCAACTCCTCCTACCTACCTGATATTTAATGCTGTACCTCTCCCCTTTTTCCCACAGCGTTGTAGGTGGTTGTGAGGGCCTCCGTGTTCCATGCCCTCCCCCAAGACAAACCCCAGCCAGAAAAGCTACCAGGTACGCTGCAGAGCCATTCAGGGAGACACAGGATTTATTTATACTGCGTGAAGTCCCGACCACCACCCTTGGTGAACTGAGAGTTATATAGGCGGTATCACGTGCAGGATACAACCAATCAGCCCACTTTTCCATCTGCACATTATATGAGCTCACCACTAGTGGCCGCCCTAGCGCTTTTCCCTACTACCGTTTTTTTCTGCCAGCAATATGCTGCCCTGGTATCTGTCAATATTATGCCTGCTAACACCCCTAGCCTCCTTTCCACCCTCCATCTACCCCCTGCCCCGGCCAAACCCCCTGGCTCTCTACCCTGGAGCAGAGCCTCCACCACATTGCACCACCTCCCCCCATGGCTGCCGCACTCATGCCCCCTGAACAATTGGACTCTAGCAGCTTCCTTCCTACTGCCCTCCTCTCACGCAGGGCTGACAGTAAATTGGCCCCAGCTATTCCTTGCCATTCCCTCTCTCCGATCCCTTCCCATCCCGATCTCGCTCTCCGCTACCCCCACCAAGGGTACTGTCTCCAGACGTCATAGGCATAACACCACTCCTCACAAGCTGATTGCACTACTCCTCCTCCTATCTGGTAATGTCCACCCAAACCCAGGCCCACTCACCGGCAACCAGCCTCGTCCTTCAACAACCTCAGGACTCAAAATTGCCTCCATTAACGTCTGCAGCCTACTAAAGAAATTTGCTGGCCTGAAAGTCTGGGTCACCCAGCACCAACCAGATGTGCTGGCACTAGTCGAAACATGGTTATCGAAGACAGCGCCTGAATCATTCATCTCCCTCCTGGGTTACTCACTGTACAGGGAGGACAGAATTGGGAAACATGGGGCGGCTGTGTCATCTACATACGGGACTCCCTCCTATGCTTCCCCTTCAAAAACCACTGCTAGAGCATGGTGCCCAGGCTATCTCACTAAAAGTCACCCTTGGCCCCTCAAGAACCCCCCCATCATCAAAGCCGCCTACATTCCACCGCGCCCTGCAATCCCTCCTAGACTACACCACTCATCAACCCAGCAAGATGAAGCAAATTATCATGGGTGACCTAAATATTAACTGGCTCGCCAATGCTGGAAACAGTGCCAAAGATGCCTTTGTTGCGCTCAGTCTCACCCAACTTGTCTCCTTCCCCACCCGACTACTGGTAGTGCCACTCTACTGGACCTGGTACTCTCAAACAGGCTTCATAAGATCACCAATTTGATAGTACTACCAAATGCCCTCAGTGACCACTGCCATGTTGTTTTCTTCTGGTCATGTAACCTTGACAAGCCTAAGCCCGTCCTCATCTCCAGGAGGCGCCTGTCTGCGGGTAACCTTGCCTTACTCCGTCGGCACCTTGCCTGCTGTGACTGGTCCCCAGTAAAACTGGCCCCCGCTATTGATGCTGCCCTCAACTACTTTATTTACTACTTTAACAGGGCCTGCGATGCATATGCACACATCTCCAAAACCATAGAAAGGAAACACAACTCGCCCTGGATCACCCTGCTCTCATAAACCAAATGCGTCTCAGGGATGATCTTTAGCACAGAGCTCTGGAGTCCAGGAAACCTGCTAATAGACAAGCTTATAGAATGGAGCACAACAAATGCACCTGTGCTTTCCGTAGTGCAAAGACGGCATACTACAGGAATACCCTTGCATCCACCTGGGGCTCCTCATGCAAGTTCTGGGACAACCTAAAGGAACTTAACAGCAAATCCCAGTCCCCCCACCCTCCCAGCTCAATATCGATGGCGCCATCACCACTGATACACACGGTATTGCTAATGGGCTGAATGATGCCTTCTCTGATCTCTCCTCTACCCTACCTACCAACATTTTTGATCCAGCCCCTGATTCCCCTACCACCACTCTCCAATACCCACCCTTCTATTTCCGAACTCTCTCCCTGTCTGCTGCCAAACCCTATCTGATCAAAGCCCTAAAGGGTTCCAGACACTCACTAGATTCCTGTCTTCTCTACTCTACCCTGGATGTTGTTCTCACCCCCCCCCCGACCTTCTCAACCTCTTCCTCTGACTTGGCCAATTCCCCCAAGCATGGAAAAGAGCTATCATCACCCCCATAAACAAAGGGCGGTGATAAAAATGACCCCAGGTAGCTACAAACCGATCTCCATCCCCCCCAAAGCCCTAGAAAAGATCGTGGCTGACCAGATAACAGACTACCTCACTATGTATAACCTCCTCTGCAGGGAACAGCACGGCTTTTGCCATGGCTTCAGCACCACAGCTGCCCTCATTGAGTTCTCCACTTTCATTCACTCTGCCCTGGACAAAGGGCATCCTGTCGGGGCAGTCTTCATCAATTTGTCAAAGGTCATTGACACAGTCTGCCACCCTCTTCTTATTAACACCCTCACCCAACTTGGCTTCACCTCGGGCCCTGTAAAACGGGTTGCCAATTACCTCACTGCCCGTAACCAGTGCATAAAAATAAACAATATCCTCTCTAGCCCGCATCAGGTCTGCTCCGGTGTTCCTCAAGGCTCTATCCTGGGGCCACTACTCTTTAGCTTATACCTAAACACGCTGCCCAATGTCTTATCAGAAAACATTCTGTTTTACGCAGATGATGCGGTCCTCTTCACATCCCACCTCGACCCCGCCCAACTCCAGCTTGTGCTACAGTCCACTTTTGCCTAGACTGAGCAGTGGCTTCTCGACCACAGGCTTGTGATCAACCTGAAAAAAACAAAAACTCTGCTGTTTACCCACAATCAGAACAAACTTAACGGCTCTGCTCTGTCCATTCCATCCCTCTCCCACCACCCTATTGAGCAGGTTACCTCATACAAATACCTAGGTATCATCCTCGAGTCCTCCCTCACCTTCCATGAACACATCCACACCCTCTGCGCTGCCATAAATTCCCGCATAGGCTTGCTTTATCGGCACAGAGCCTGTCTCCCCCCAGAAGCACTAAGACTCGCCATTGACTCATCTGTCCTGTCCCTAGTGAACTATGGACTCCTAATATACGGCACAGCGGACAACACAGCCCTGGGCAAAATCAAGCTCTCAGTCAACAAGGCCTGTCGTCTACTCATTGGGGCTGACAGGAAAACACATACCTGCCCATTTTATGCTTTGTCTAATGTCCTCTCCCTTGAAGAGCAGCTACTCTATCAGACCTGCCTGCTCTCCCCAAAAATCTGTGTCGGATTAACCCCCCCCGGACTGACTAAACTAATCAGCATGGCCACCCCTCCTGTCCACACTCGTAGCTCCACTAAGACCCTGCTAGTAGTCCACAGGGTTAGGACAACCCTTGCTCAGAGATCCTTTCCCTACAGGGCACCCTCCTGGTTCAACACCCTCCCTCCTGATACCTTGTCTGAACTCAGAATTGGACCATTCAAGTCATCCCTGTGTAGCCACCTTCTAAGCTCTCGTCATTGCAGTTGTAAATAACTGTTCCACTACTGGTCCTTATCCAACCACCTAACCCACACCACCCACCCTGGTCATATACCGGTGTACATATCCCACAATTGCTGAGCCACAATCATATATAAACCTACACCTGCAATTTTGAGCTCATCACTGCACTCCGAGCATCTACCACTACTGTCTTCAAAGTATATATGCCCAGTGATCACTCCTTCTTGCTTGGCTACCATCATGTATAGGCCTGTCTCCTGCAAGAAGGGGCCTTTCTCTCACTGTTATGGACCATCCACCTGTTTTCAACTGTACAAATTGTAGTTGTATATATTTCTACCATGCTACTGTTCCTGCACTACTGTCTGTTCTCCACTCACTATATGTTTTTCACCTCCTTGTCCTATTCTGTGTATGACGATGAGCCTTCATAAATGAGTCTTTGACTCAAAAGGTTGTAATTCTGATACTATAATTACTAAATAAAAATACTTTTGGCATAAACTGGAATCACAGTCAGGTTAAATGCAAACAAAGTTAAATCTGATTTATTCAGGGGACTTGAACAAGGGAGGGGCGTAATCAGGTTGATTTGCTTAAAAGCTGTATTAAATAGACAGTTATGCATGCAGTTCAGAGTCCCTACACAGTTACACACTCTGGGTACCCAGGTAGGAAAATGGTGGGCTAGCCAGGAACGTTGCAGCTGGTTGGGGCCCTGTGATCGAAGAAAGCAACATGCACAACACACACTACTTGTAATCCGGAACCTGAGGGCTCAGTTCGTGAAAGAAAAGGCAACAAGACAATCAGATGACAACACTTTTAGATTTAGCTGTTGCTGCAGGGAGCTACCCTGATGTTTACTCATGATACCCAGTACTGGACACAGGCAGGACGAAGTCGAGATTGCAGGCTGTTGAGCTGGAGTGCCTGGAGAAGTAGGGCCCAAACGAATCACTGAGGCGTCATTCCTGTTAAAAGCATTGAGCAGGGGGCTGATCCTCAGGCCGGTCTCTCATTGATGACTTTCTCTGCATAATAGGTATTCTGGCTGGGCCAGTGTAGCAGGGCCCAGGCAAATGGAAATGCATACAGATTCAGCCCGTGAAGCTAGATACAGTCTCCTTCAAGCAAAACACAGTTCAGACACAGAGTGGGGAACCAACTCACAACTCACTATAAGCACACAACACATTCACATGTAAGGAAATTCCACTGTACCAGGCAAATGGCTCTCTCGTCGCAATTACAGAGTCTCTACACAATCCAGGAGTTCAGAGGTAGCTGGAAGTCCTGACAGGCCGATCACATTCAGCAAATCTTTGGTCTTCTTCAGGTTAAAGCCTGGTCACAATTCACTGGCTTAATTCACTCTCCAAATGCGGATTCAGTCTGAAAAAGCACAAGTTCCCTCTCAGGAACAGCAGGCAGGCATGCAGGCCAAACTCAGGCCTTTCCATAGTTCTCCCGCGCGAATCCACTATGGATTGCTGCTTGAACTATCTCGAGCTGTTACTTCTTCACTTCCCAACTCAGATCTAACTGAAACTGCACGCAGTGTGGGACTTTCCCCAAGACCCAAAAGGTTCGGTTGGCTAATCTGTCTGTCAGTCACAACAAGGGCTCCCCCTCCAGGTTATTTTAGGCGCCAAAAGCCCAAAACTACAATTCCTACAAGTTTTGGCCCCACCAAGCCCCTGTAGGCAGGCTCCATTTTAGAGTCCCAAATGTATTGATTGGCCCATTCTGCAGTCCAGGACCAAGATGATGGAAACAAACAGAACTGTCCATGCTGCAAAGAAGGCAGGCTAGAACAAACTGCAATATTATTGCTACTCTAACAAATGATCAGCAAACTAGTACATCTTCTAACAGAGCTCCCTCTCAGATTAATTATGACTGCAATCCAGGCAGCTGCACTCTCTGGCAATACATTTAAACTGCAAAAACGCAGAACACCAGCCTGGCAGTGAGCATTTAGGCAAGCTCAAGGAAGACTTTTCAGGAACCCCCAGTTGTAGGGGGTTACAAGTGGACAAGGGCCAAGCAGTGGATATCTTGTACGTGGACTTCAGCAAGGCCTTTGACTCTGTGCGCCATAAGAGACTGATCAAAAAGCTGGAGGATCTGGGGGTTGGGGTGAAACTGATTGGATGGGTAGCTAGTTGGCTAAAATGGCGGGACCCAAGGGTGGTGATAAGGGGGAGTTCTGAGGTGCTAGGGATGTCACCAGCAGGGTCCCACAGGTTCAGTGCTTGGTCCGGTACTATTTAGTGTCTTCTTGAGGGCATAAAGTGCAAGATTTGTTTGTTTGAGGATTACATCAAGCTGTGTGTGAGAGAATGGATACAACAGAAGGGATACAGGACCTACAAAAAGATCTGGCAAAGCCTGAGGGTGGATCAGAATTTGACAACTTAGCTTCAACGCAAAAAAGTGTATGTGTAACCCCTAGGTGGTGCTATTCCAAGGGCTACTACCCCTGTCTGCTTGGCTAGTAGCAGGTTAAGGGGCCTGAGTTCGGAAACAGGTTCCTCCACCTGGAGATCAGGGTTGGTAGTGGTCAGGCTAACCTGGGCACAGCCCTCCGGGACACTGTAACCCCCCCTCTTTCCTTACTAGTGGCTAGAACAATACACAATAATCACATTCACAATACCCCTGATACACCACACAAGTACTCACACTGTTTGCACTTACCACTAGGGCTTTCCTCTGGCCTGGCCCTGGGGGGACCCCCTGTAAATCAAGGTTATACACAACAAATAACAGCAGTACAGTACTCTTGCAAAAACTAGAACCACAGTCAAGGTAAATGCAACAAAGAGTTAGATCTTATTTATTTATTTATTTAGCTTTTGTTTACCGGGTAAGTACACTAGACAAGTATTATGCCTATTTTCAGGAACGACCCGGGAGAATACAACATAGGGATACAGATAATTGTACAGGAAGGATGCAAGTACAGCATGACAAATATCACGTGGCACCTCTGAGAACATGGCTTTATATATTGTGCTCCGCAATATCACGGGGCAAACGCAGACCAGCAAGGCCAAGAGAACTAGATGCCCTACAACAAAACTAGTCTGCAAAATGATTAAAGCGTACCTTCTTAGGATACTACTTATGCTACTTCTGATATCTGGAAATGTTCATCTTAACCCGGGGCCTACCAGCCTAGCACCCCATGCCACAAAAAGGCAGGAGGGGTCCCTCACATTAGCCTCAATCAATGTCTGCAGCCTCCTTAACAAACTTGACATCTTGCAAACCTGGGTCCAGCAACATAGCCCTGATGTACTCTCTGTTGTCGAAACATGGCTTAACCCCAAGATACCAGACGCTGCAGTCATCATCCCTGGATATTCTATATTAAGGCAGGACAGGGTTTCCAAACGAGGTGGGGGCTGTGCCATCTACCTGAGGAATTCCTATCTGGGTCAAGTCTTCCCGTTCTCAAACCCTAAACCACCCTCGCAGGTTCTCGCTATTAAAGTTCTGCTCGGGGCGCACAACAAGGAGCTCACCATTGCCTCTGTGTACCTACCCCCTAAAGATCAACGCAATGGATTTATGAGCATATTGGAAAGCCTACAGGGATTACACCATAACTCTGAACTCATAGTACTAGGTGACTTCAACATAAATTGGCTATCGCTGGAGGCCAGAAACTACAAGGATGCTGTCACATCACAGAACCTCACCCAGCTTGTTACCACCCCCACCAGATGCAACTATAGGACAGGGTCACAACACTTCTGGACTGGATCCTAACTAATCACCCTGAACGAATCTCAAAAGTCTCAGTGCTCCCTGATGGGATCAGTGACCACTCACCGGTCACATGTACCTGGACAAACAAATTCATTAAGCCCCCTCCTAAAATAATCCACACCAGAGTGTTAAAGCAGGGATACCTTGAGCTACTAAAGACACACCTAAGCCACCTGGACTGGACACCAATCAACTCTGCCACTGATGTAAACCAAGCCTTAGACCTTTTCATTTGCCACTTCACTGCAGCCTGCAATATCTTTGCACCTCTCAAAAAGCTGAAGGTTAGGGGCAGAGCTAACCCTTGGATAACGCCCGATCTAATCACTTTACTCAAATATAGGGATCATCTCTGGCACTGTGCCCATGCAACATCCAAACCTGGGGATATTCATAAATATAAAGCTGCCAGAAATGAGTGCACGCGGGCAGTTAGGAGAGCCAAAAGCAAATACTTCAAGGAAGCTCTCTCCAACACCTGGGTGATGGAAAAAATTTTTGGAGTAACTTGAAAGACCTTACAGGCAAGGACCCTAAGTCACCACCCACCATGTTCAACATAAATGGAACACCAACAACTGACCTGTACACCATCACCAACACCTTTAACAATGCATTCTCCAACTTGGATAGTGTCCTCCCTTCTAATTTCTTTGATGCCCCCTCTGGTAGTAACCCTCCTGCAACTACTCCTCTCCTATACCCTGCCCCACAATTCTACTTCAAGGAGATCCCAGTGCATGAAGCCAGAACCTATATTCGGAAGGCCATTCACAATGCAGGCTACAGTGGTGACTCCCTTGACCTGAAGTTGTTAGCACTTGTCCTTGAAGAAGTCCTTGAACCCTTGACAAAGGTTCTCAACCTATCACTAAGGATGTCCCAGTTCCCATCTCACTGGAAACAGGCAACCATCACACCAGACCACATCTGATTTATTTAAGGGACTTGAACAAGGGAGGGGTGTAATCAGGTTAATTTGCTTAAAGGCTGTATCAATCAAACAGTTATGCATGCACTTCAGGGTCCATAAACAGTCACACACTCTGGGTACTGAGATGGAGAATGAGGGCTAGCCAGGAACGTTGTAGCTGGTTGGGGCTCTGTGATGGAAGAAAACAACATGCACAACACACACTATTTGTAATCCGGAGCCGGAGGTCTCAGTTCATGAAAAGAAAACAAGACAATCAGATGACACATTTTTAGATTAGGCTGTTGTTGCAGGGAGTTACCCTGATGATTACTCACAATACCCAAGACTTGACACAGGCTGGACGAAAATCAAGACAGCAGGTGGTTAATCTGGAGTACCAGGAGAAGCAGAACCCACACAAATCGCCGAGGCATCGTTCCTGTTTAAGCGTGGAAAAGGGGGCTGATCCCCAGGCAGGTCTCTCGTCGATGGCTTTCTCTGTGCAGCGGGTAGTCTGGCTGGGCCAGTGTGACAAGGCCCTGGCCAAATGAAGACAAATTCGGATACAGTCCACTTTGGGCTGGATACAGCTTCCAGCAAGCAGGACACATTTCACACAGTGGTGAACCAACTCACGACCCACTAACAAATAACAGCACAGTTACATGTAAGGAAATTCTACTGTACCAGGCAAACCGCTCTCCGGTCACGATCGCAAAGTCTCTGCCCAAACCGGGGATTCAAAAGCAGCTGGAAATCCTGACAGGCCGATCGCAGTCAGCAAAATCTTAGGTCTTCTTCAGGTATGAGCCTGGTAAAAAATCAGTGGTTTACTTCGTTCTCACAAACTTGGATTTAATCCGAAATAATTCTCTTCTCTCCCTCTCAGGGGCAGCAGGCAGACATGCAGGCCACAACTCAGGCCTTTCACAGTTCTCCCGTGCAAAACTACTCAGAACTCTTGCCCAAATTACTTGGGCTGTTACTTCTTCACTTCTCAGCCCAGAACTAACTGAAAATTGCAAGCAGTCTGTGAAATCCCACTAGATCCAAAAGGTTCAGTTGGCTGATCTGTCTGTCGGTCACAACAAAGGCTCCCCCTTCAGGTGCAAAAAGGTGCCAAAAGCCCAGAACTACAATTCCTACAGATTTTGACTCCAGACAGCTCCTGTAGTCCGGCTCAATTTTAGGTCCCACCAGAACTGATTGGTTCAATTCGCAGTCCAGGACCAAGATAGTGGAGATAAACAAAACAGTCCTTGCTGCAAAGAAGGCAGGTTAGACAAACTACTTTATCATTACCACTCTAAATGATTTTCAGCAAATAGTTACATCTTCCAACAGAGATCCCTCTCAGATTACTTATGACTGCAATCCAGGCAGCTTTTAAAGAGACAGTGCACAGAGGCTATACAGGCACTCTCTGGCAATCACATTTAAACTGCTAAAACGCAGGACTCCAGCCTGGCAGTGGGCATTTAGGCAAGCTCGAGGAAGACTTTTCAGGATCCCCCATTTGTAGGGTGGTTACATATGGTTATGCAGATTGAAGCCAAGAACCTGAAGATGAAGTACAGTCTGGAAGGGGTCTTGGTAACCAAATCCAAGGAAGAAAAAGATCTAGTAGTGTTGATCACTAGCAACCTGAAGCAGTTCACACAGTGCAGCAAGGCAGAAGCAAAGGCCAGTAGAATGTTGGGCTGTGTTGTAAGGGGGATCAGCAGCAGGCAGGAAGAGGTAATACTGCCACTGTACAGGTCACTGGTGCGGCTGCAGTTAGAGTACAGCATGCAGTTTTAGCATTCCCTGCCTAAAGAAGGACATGGTACGGGACAGAACAGGTATAGTAACAGAATTATCCTCTGATTCTAGAAAATGGTTCTGGATGGGAAAAGCTGTAACAACTCTCTCACCATCACTGAGGCTTTCAACTTTTATTTCACTGTCCTCTCTGGGTATGCAGCTCCACCAGGACCAATGTCAGGGCCACTGCAGGTCAGTCAGGATCTGACCAACCCTCATTTTAACCTCCATCCTATCATTGTTTCAGAGGTCCTGCATCTCAGTGCTCCATTCCTCCCTATGGATCCGCTGGAGCTGATGGGCTGCTACCTAAATTGTTGAGATCTGTTGCCCCCTACATTTGCTACCCCAGCTACGCCTGTCTCTGGCTACTGGTCTGGTTTCTTTCCCATGGAAGACTGCCCACATAGTCCCCATCCACAAATAGGGCGACACCACAAATACAGACAACTACCGCCCTATTGCCATCTTGGGAAAATCATAGTCAGCCAGGTCTCAGATCACCTGCACCTCCACAATCTTCTCCCCTCAGACCAACACGGCTTCTGGCAGGGGCACAGTACTGCCACTGCCCTCATCCAGCTTACCACCAACATCCAGTTGACTATGAACAAAGTCCTTCTCACAGGGGGCTATTTTTGTGGATCTCACAAAGGCCTTTGATCTAGTGGACCACCCTCTGCTTCTTTCCAAACTGTCCACTCTTGGTTTCTCTCCTATGGCAACCATTTGGTTCTCCAGTTATCTCTTGGATCATCAGCAGTTTGTGCAGATGAACAATTACAAGTCCACTCTCTCCCACACCTGGATCAGTGTCCCTCAAGGATCCATTTTGGGTCCCCTACTCTTTTCTATTTTCATCAGTTATCTCCCCGCCCCAGTGTTGGGCTCAAGTTTTACCCTTCTATATACAGATGACATGGTCCTGTACTCCAGCTCCTCCAACCTATCTGATATCAGCTGGAACTGGAACCTCGACTTCAAAACCATCCAGTCGTGGCTGAAGCAAACAAACTCATCCTCAACAACAAAAAGACAGTTTCTGTGCTGTTAGGATCCTGGCCCAAAATCAGGACCTGCCCCCAGCGCTAAACATCAGAAGATCAGATGACTCCCCACTTGATACCGTCTCCTCATTTAAATACCTAGGAGTCACCCTGAACCCGGCCCTTGACTTTGACCTGCATCTCTCTCTGCCACAGTCAAAGCTGTCAACATAAAGCTGGGGTTGGTGTACAAAGTTAGACACAATCTGACAGCAGCAGCTAGGCTGGCAATAGCTCAGGGGGTCCTGAGACCTAAACTTGCCCACGGTATGGTTGCCTTTCCTGAAACCTCTAAAGGTCTTCTCCATAAGTGGGACATCTGCTATAATAGCATCTGCCACTTTGCCCTGTCTGTACCCAAGCTCACTCACCACTGCTCCCTCTGCTCCAGCCTTGGCTAGCTCTCCCCCTCAGCGTTCCATCAATTCACCACTTGTTGCTTTGTTAACGACATCAACACCCAAAAACCAGACAAGCTGGCTCTCCTGCTAAAACCTACCCCCTCTGCCTACCCCCTGAGATCGGCTGTTATGTCATACCTTGCCATACCCAAGTGTAACACCAAAATGGGAGAAAATACCTTCTCTGTTTTTGCTCCGAAATTATGGAACTCCATACCGCTAGAGTGCAGGCACTCCCAAACTCACTGGATTTTCAGACTGGAACTCTGCAGATTACTTGATAGTTCAGATAACTGCTCCTGTGGGGGAAGCTGACACTTCCTTGCCTGCCCTTCTTAGATCTGCCCTGGCATTTGTTCCCATCACTTAGTAAGGCTCTCCCCAAGCTCTTCTTGAACCAAGTTACCCTGGTACATAATACTCTTTGTCGTACTATTGTATTTGTTGTTACATATGATGACACTGTTCTGTCAGTTCCTTACATCTTCTTCCACTGTGATGTGTGCATTGTATATCAGTGCCTTGTTAGGTAAATGTACAACTATTGCTCACCTGTCTTATCCATGTATTTTACTGCTGATTTTTACCCTATTGTATGTAACCTCCTGGGTCATGCCTCAAAATTGGCAGCTCTGCTGTCTAGAGCACCCACCCGGTCAACAAAAACGGAATAAATAAGCCTGCTAGAGGTGGTCCAAAGGAGGGTGACAAAGATGGTTAAAGGTCAGCAGGGCAGGACATACGCTGAGAGGCTGGAGACACTGAACATCTACTCCCTAGAGAAGAGAAGTGGGGGAGTATGATTGACATCTTAAAGTATTTGAAAAGCATGAACAGGGTGGACAAGGTGAGCCTATTCAGGCTCAGTGAAACAAAAATATGAGGAGACATTGCCACAAGTTGGTGAGGAATCAATTCTTCATTGAGAAGGTGTTGGGGTGGAATGGGCTCCCTGAGGAAGTAGTATCACGTGAAACAGTGGATGGCTTTAAAAGGGGTTTGGACAAGGTAAACAGAAAAGTCAGGGCCAAAAAGGGTGTAGCCAGATATGAGGGGGTATCAGTTGGGGAGGGGGGGCAGAGTCCCTAGCTGGTGTTGCAGACTGTGCAATATGAGCAGACTCGATAAACTGCAAGGCCTTTTTCTGCTGCCATCTTCATGTTTGTACTGTATTATGTAATCCCAAATTAGTATCCAAAACTACAGTTGGTCATCATACTTCAGAGGCAAAAAAAAGTAGTAAGTAACTCTCAAAACTGAGAATGAATCAGTTGATATGGAGAGGGAGAATGAGAACCTCCTGTGTGGGGAGTGATAGTGTTATACAAAAGTCTTCTTAAGTCAGGAGACCTATTCTTAGTCGCAATGGATGGCAACCCAGAACAGGAGCACATTGTTAACCCATTGTTCCTCCACCCATTTCTACTATACGCAAAAGTTGTGTGTGTCCCGGGAAGGGGGGTTGATTATGTCACTAACATGCTGTTTTTTAACAGAGTCATTGTATGGCGTAGTACCAGCTGCGTGGCACTATGCGATACTGCGTGTCTGTGGTTGTGGGCAGTGCTGTCCAGAGGTGCCGTCCCACCTGCCTCCCTTTTTTCTTTAGATCTTCTTCTGGGCCAGTTGGTGACCATTTTTAGTGGTTCATTATTTTTATTTTTATTTATTTTAGTCTTTGGTAACTGGGTAAGGCCCACTAGGCACAAGTGCCTGTTTTCAGGGGCGACCTGGGAGCACTGGGCAGTTAAGTGACTTGCTCAGAGTCGCACAGCATGCAAGTGGAGGTTGTGAGAATCAGACTCAGGTCTGGCCTGGTGGATGTATCAAGCTTGTTCACACCTCGTTCCTCTAACCTCTAGGCTATACTGCCAGCCTTTCTCTGGCAGTCTAGTGACTGTTTCTGCTCCATATATCCATTGAAGTCCTTAATATTCAGTGAAACCCCTTCCCTAACTTAAGCCTGACATTACAGAGATCTGATGGACCACATGTCCCAGCAAATCCATCCAGATGCTTGTAGACAGCTCCCCCCACCGACTGCATGTTTACAGCAGTTCCAGCATGTGGGTTGAGGGGGTCACAAGCTGATGAAACTGGGATAGCAGGAGCCGTTGTGCTCTGTGCATGGTCCTGAAAGCCATTTATATGGTGAACTTCTTTGATGTACAGTGACAAACTGTTACGTGTCCATGGAGGGAAGGATTGTGATCCCCATTGCACACAGCACAACAGGGTCACTGTGTCACTGCTAGCACATAGTGATCACAGCAACTACTTTGTGTCAGCAATTGTGACTAAAATGGGGTACTAAGATTCTCAAGCTCATTTCATGAGCCCTAGCCCATTCTACCCGTTAGCGCCATATGGCTTCGGCACCATCCATTGTTTAACCTGGCCCAAAATGGTGGCACCCGATGGAATGAGCTAGCACAGCACTCTTTTGCATACAGAGCTCCAGGCTGGCTAAATGATCTCATAGATATTGCCACTGAGCCAAAGGTCAGCCTCTTTAAATGCATACTCATCCTGCACCTGTCCACGCTGAGTACCTGCTACTGTCAGCCCTAACTTTGAAACTGTTTTCTACTTCCCAACCCTCACTCCCATCAACCTGCTCAGTTTCTCCATTGCCTCACTCTCCCTGTCGCCATCCCAGATTGATAACACACCTCCGCTCCTGTACTCCCAACTTCCCCCCAATTTTCTACACCTCCTTCCTTTTTGCTACCTCCCCTCTACCACTTCTGTACCCCTCTACTACATCTCTACCCCTGTCATCTACTGGCAGTCAATGTCTGACTGCCCAGTCAAGTTCTAAGCATTATGTAACCTAAATGTATAATATATTTTTTTGTCCTGAAGTCTTCTCTACATGCAATTATGTATTTCTAGAAGTGTTTTAGCTTATGGTCTCTGTTTACATTGATGTCTGAATGTACCAGTTTTCTATTCCTAGATACAAACATATGAAATTGTCAGCAGAAACAGGCCTCACAGTCTATTGAGTATGATCGAGTGTGGAGCTAGCACTTTATCTCGCAACTGCCCCTCCCGCCCCTCGTCCCAGCATCCCTTACCCTTGCCCTGTCCCAACCCCTCTTGAAACTGCCCACCATCTTACAGGACACTATCTGTCTGGTTTCAGTGAAAAAATGTCTTCTCATCTCCCTCCTGAATCTTCGCCCTTCCAATCTCAGTCCATGCCCTCTTGTGTCCCTCCCCCTTCTCATCTGGAAAATCCCTTCTGTGTTGGTCTTGTTTATCCCCTTCATATACTTAAAGGTCTCAATCATATCCCTCCTCTCCTCCAGCGAATCCATAGAAACATAGAATTTGACGGCAGATAAGGACCACTTGGCCCACCCAGTCTGCCCATTTCCTTACCTAGTGGATAAGCTGCAGATCATAGTTAACCAGCAGCCTACTTCTTCCTACCTCCACCCCCTAGAATTGCCTTATGACTGTCCCATGCATGCTTGAATTCCACCACTGTTTTTGACTCCACAACCTCCTCCATAAGGCCGTTCCAGCCATCCACAACTCTCTGTGAAAAAATACTTCTAAATTACCTCTGAGCCGCCCCCATCTTCAAATTGTGCCCTTGTTATTGCACACCCTTTTTGAAAGATGCTACCCTCTTGGACTTTTGTTGATTCCTTGAGGTACTTGAAAGTTTCTATCATGTCCCCTCTCCTCCTTTCCTCGAGGCTATACATATTAAGCTCCTTAGTCTCTCTTCATATGTCTTCGGTGCAGACCCTGCAGCATTTTAGTTGCCCTCCTCTGGACAGCTTCCATCCTGTCTATGTCTTTGTGGAGACTGGTCTCAGAACTCAGCATGTAGTACTCCAGATGGGGTCTCACCAGCTGTCTGTACAGAGGATAATAACTTCCTGTTTTCTACTGGTGATGCTCTCCCATGCATCCCAGTATCCCCCAGCCTCCTTGCTGCCCTCTCACATTGCTTGCCCACCTTTAAGTCATCTGATATGACTATCCCCAGGTCCCTTTCCATTTTGTTGTTGTTAGTATCTCACCCCCCATTGTGTACTCTTCCCCTGGATTTTTGTTTCCCAGGTGCATTACCTTGCACTTCTTAGCATTGAATCTAAGCTGCCATGTGCAGCTCTCCCAGCCTGTCCTTGTAGGGCTTGCTCTCCAATCCATGGATCATCTTTGTGGCTCTTCACTGCACCACCTCCAACAATCTGATGTTCTTTAGGAATAAGTGGCAGTACTGCATGCAGTACTCTGGGTGGGGCCTGACCAATGACCTACACAGGGGCAGGATATTCTCCCTCCTTCTGGAGAAGATCCCTCTTGCAATACAACCCAGCATTTAGTTGGCTTTTGCTGCCACCTTCCTGCACTGAGCAGAGTTCTTCATGCTCCCCGTAATGATCACGCCTAGGTCCTTCTCCTCTATGGAGTTCCCCAACTGTACCCCATTTGAGTAATAATCTCTCCACTGGTTCCTGGCTCCAAAGTGCAGAACCTTGCACTTCTTGGCGTTGAACCCCAACTGCCATGTTTCCACCCACTCCTGCAGCTTAGTCAGGTCCTCCTGCAACCCCTTCCACCCCTCCGCATCATCAGTCACAGCTCCCATCTTGGTATCATCTGTGAACAGACTGATCCTGCTTCGGATCCCATGTGAGATATCTGCAATAAAAATCGCAAACAGCACCGGCCCCAGTACTAATCCCTGTGGTACCCCGTTCGTCACAGCTCTCGGTGAGGTCCCACCACCACCACTACCACCCTTTGCTGCCTTCCCTTTAGCCAGTTTGTGATCCATTTCACCATTTTTGGTCCCACCCCCACATATTACAGTCCCCCCCACAACCTCCCATTCGGCATTGAATCAAAGGCCTTGCTGAAGTCTAAATACAGGAGATCCACTGCATGGCCCTTATCCAGTTCCCACGTCACCCATTCGTAGTACTCTACAAGGTTTGTCTGGCGGGATTTGCTCACTACAAACCCATGCTGTTGACCATCCTATAGACTGTTTTCCTCCAAGAAGCTCACTAGCCTCTCTTTTAGGATGGTCTCCATGAGCTTTCCCACGATTGATGTGAGGCTCACTGGCCTATAGTTTTCTGGTTCATCATTTGGGCCACTTTTGTGGATGGGCACCACATGGGCCATTCTCCAGTCCTGTGGTACACATCCCATGTCCAGGAAGGTATTGAACAGGTTGGCCAGAGGCCCTGCCAGGACCTCTGCCAACTTCTTTTGTACCCTAGAGTGAATGCCATCAGGTCCAGGTGCTTTGTCTACCCTTAATGAATTCAACCCATCTAATACCTTGCTCTCTGTAATCCCTACATCTGTCATCTCCTCCACCCCACCCCCCTACCCAGAGTATCTGCCCTCCCTTCTCGTGCTTGAATACAGAGCAGAAGTATTCGTTCAGTGCCTCTGCCTGCTCTGCCCCTTTCTCCACCCACTCCCCATCCTTCGTAATTCTCACCAGTTGATCCTTGCTCCTCCTTCTTTCTCTGATGTAGCAGAAGAAGTTTTTTTCTCCACTTTTGGTTCCCTGTTTTCACTGTCCACATTTCAAGAGTCCCCACTGCCCTGCTCCCATTACCTCTATCCACACCATTTATGACTCCTATGTCTTCCCCCCCTGTTTCCGCCTCTCCTTCTACCTCTACTCTGCTCTCTTCCTTCTCTCCTTCTCTCTCTCTCTCTCTCTCTCTCTCTCTCTTTCTTTCTTTCTTTCTTCCTTTCTTTCTTTCTTTCTTTCCCTCCCAGCCTGACTCATGGGCCTTCCCTACCCTACTCCTCACCCCACCAATCTCTGACATCTCCCTTACTACCTCCGATGCCAACACTGCAAACCTATTACTTGCTACCCTCGCAGTGGTGCCCATCTCCTTCTTCCCCCTGCCCTGAGCCATCCCTCCACTTACTGCCTCTCTGTTCTCCTTACCACCACACCCTTCCTACATCCTCATGGGATTTAGCCCTGCTGTTCCTCCTCTGCTTCTCCCAGCTACTCCTCTCTGGGGTCCCTCCCTACCCCCAGCCCTCCCTCACCCTCTCCAGCTCCCTCCAGAGCCCCTGTACCCCCTCTTCCAGTCTGCTTAGCCTGTAACAAATTGGACAACCCACCAGATTCCATAGTATATTCATCCAAACAGTTGCCCCACAAGCATTGCACCCCACTATCCTCCCTGTGCCTGCCACCCTCACTCCATGGTGCCCCCCATTCCAGCCACTATTCTGATGTCTCCAGCCACCCTTATTCATGCCCCTCCACCCACCAGTGCAACCACCCATAATGCCTCATTATATTTTATATTTTTTTAAGTCCCAGTGTAATGATAAAATGTACCTGTCATGACGTTGTAGACTAGCTGCTAGCTCAAAGGTTGTAACTCCAAGATGGTTAATAAATAAATAAATGTGTTCCCTAAATTTGAATCTAAGCCCAAGCTGCCACAGCTTAGGGAGAGCTGTGGTGGCTTACCTTTATGTTTTTTTAGGTAAATTGAAAGGCTCGGTGTTATGTTGGTACTGGTATACCTAAAATATCACTCATGCTGATTGTGCCTCTGAGGCCAGGAGATCAGAGGGCTGTGGGTTCAGTTCCCACATCTGGCACTTGGGTTAATATCCCAGTACTGATACTGTAGTGCAGCATGAGAGGGGTGCTGCTCTTCTGAGGTGCCGTCTTTCGGATGAGACGTTAAACCGAGGTCCCATCTGCCTGGATTGGTGGTAGTTCAGGTGGATGGTAAAGATCCCATGGCACTTATCGAAAAGAGTAGGGGAATTTCCCCGGTGTCCTGGCCAAATTTCCCTCATTCACTAAAAATACCACCAACAGCTCAATCTGGTTCAAAGTCAGTTGGCATTCATCTATATCCCCCTCCCCCGGGTCATGCCTGAAAATAGGCAGAATTTGTCTAGTGCACTTATCCGGTCAACAAAAACTAAATAAATAAATAAATGTACATCTTCCAGGATACTCCTGAAAATAAAATAAACTATTTTGATTTTACATGTTTTGTGGTATAGATCATCTGTCTCTCTCTTTCTCTCCGTCTCTCTCTCTGTCTCTCTCCTTGCAGTGCATGCATGTGATAGAAATCATTGGATAACGGGAAGGTTTTGCCATGGAAACAAAGGGACATACTATTAGGATGGCTCAATAAACTGAGCTGGTAACTTTGAACAGCATTTTTTCCTTTTTCTTTTCTACAGTTTTCTGGGCATTTCTCTGGTTTGTTGGATTTTGTTTCCTGACCAATCAGTGGCAGGTCTCCAAACCTGAAGATAACCCTTTGAACGAAGGGGCAGATGCAGCTCGGGCAGCCATTACTTTTTCCTTCTTCTCCATCTTCACTTGGGTAAGCTTTGTTTTTCATCCATTTGTGGTGGCTTCCAGTTTCCAAGACTGGCCTCCCATCCATGCCTGCAACACAGTACATAAATAGGGATGTATACTGTACCAGTACCTCAGGATCTGGGGTGCCTGGCCACCTTTGTTCTGACCTTATTTTTCCCCTACTGCTATGTCCCCATCCAACTTGCAAGAGCTGCTATACTGCACTCTGACCATGGCCATGTGGACTGAAATATGCATGCCGCTGTTGGCAGTGTAATGCCACTCTTGAGTCTGTCACTGGGGGTGCTCAACAAGAGACTGTCTTAATCTTCCCTTTCCAGAGCATTAGCACTACTCCCATAAAATTACTGGTGTCCAGTAGGCTTAATTACAGAGTTTCTGAGGTCAGAACTGGAATGCTGCCCTTGCCTGTGTCAACAGGCTGTCCTCGTGGATATGTTAATTGTCATCACTGGATTCCATCACACTACCAAAAAATGGCCACCACTGAACTAAGGGCTGTCTTGCTGAGATAAAATTCTTAAAAGGGGAGCATTTATTAAAGAGCAAGTGTAACCCCTAGGTGGTGCTATCCCAAGTGCGACTACCCCTGCCTGCTTGGCTAGTAGCAGGTTAAGGGGCATGAGTTCTGAAATGGGTGCCTCCACCCAGAGGTCAGGGTTGGTAGTGGTCAAGCTAACCTGTGCACAGCCCTCTTGGGCAACTGTAACCCCCCTCTTTCCCCTCTAGTGGCCTGAACACTGTACAATAATCACTTTCATAATACCCCTGGTACACCACACAAGTACCCACACTGTTTGCACTTACCACCAGGGCTGGTTCCTCTGGCTCGATCCTGGGGACCCCCTGTAAAACAAGGTTGTGCACAGCAAATAGGAACAGTACAGTACTTTGAGCACAAACTGGAACCACAGTCAGATTACATGCAGAAAAAGTTAGATCTGATTTATTCTGGGGACTTGACCAAGGAAGGGGCAAAATCAGGTTAATTAGCTTAAAGGTTATATCAATCAAGCAGTTATGCATGTGTTTTGAGTTTCCCCCACACAGTCACACCTCTGGGTACCCAGGTGGAGAAGAGATGGGCTAGCCAGGACTGTTGCCCGGGGTTGCAGCTGGTTGGGGCCCTGTGATGGAAAACACAACATACACAGTACACAATATTTGCAGTCCGGAGCCAGAGGGCTCAGTTCGTAAAGGAAACGAAACAACAAGACAATCAGATGACACACTCAGATTAAGCTGTTGTTGCAGGGAGCTACCCTGGTATTTACTCCCGATACCCAAGACTGGACACAGGCTGGATGAAAATCGAGACTGCGGGTGGTTGATCTGGAATGCCAGGAGAAGCAGGGCCTACACGAGTCGCAGTAGCGTTGTTCCTGTTCAGGCATGGAGCAGGGGGCTGATCCCCAGGCAGGTTTCTCGTCGATGGCTTCTCTGTGCAGTGGGTAGTCTGGCTGGGCCAGTCTAGCAAGGCTCAGACCTCTATATACTGTATGGGGAGCCCTTATTACTAACTGAAATCAAGCAGATTACAACCTTGTTATGCCATTGTTATGACATCACTCTGTTGTTAACCCTTCTTGAGTATGTCATATCAATGGTATAATAAAACTGAATGCTCACAACAATGTTCCATAAAGTAATTCAGTAAAGTAATTCAGTCTTTGGTTACACAATCTTGGTAGCCCATACACTATAAAACATAATGTATAGTCTTTGGTTAACAACCGCGCTGAAAACACTTCTCGAGGTTACTATGACATCTGAAAACCTCTCGAGCTGTGCTCTCGCGGTTTACAGTGATGTCATGGCAACCTCTCGAAGTGTTTACAGTGTGGTTGATAACCAAAGAACATACGATAAGAACTGGCATCCCCCAGGGATCAGTGTTAGGCCCCATGCTATTCTTTATTTTTCTAAATGATCTCCCTTCCACCTGCTGTCCATTCTCCTCCATTCACTTGTATGCTGATGATATAGTCTTGTATGCATCTGGCTCCTGCCCTACTGAGGTTGCATCCAACTTGCAGCACAACTTCAACAAAGTTCAGCATTGGTTTACAAACCACCAAGTATCTCTCAATGCCAAAAACTGTCTCCATGACCTTCAGCACCAGGCAGAGATTTACCAGCTTTACCTCTGTACCCTTCTTTCACACCCTTCATGGGACTTTATTTGAGGACACATCCTCCTTCTGGTATTTAGGTGTCTGGCTGTACCAACACCTGACCTTCTCTGGTCATATCAATGCCATTCAGAAAAAATTGTGTCCCAATCTCGGTGCCTTATTCAGGAACCGTGCCTGCATCCAACCCACGGCTAGGTGTGAGATTGTCCAGCAGATGATCCTACCTATCTTCAACTACTGTGACATAGTCTACGGTGCTGCCCCTAAGTCCTCCCTGGCCAGACTAGATACCCTCTTCAACTCCTTTTGCTGTTTTGCCCTTGATGCCCCCCTCTGCACTCATCATTGTGATCTCTACCATGCCCTATCCTTCCCTTCCCTTCCATGACAAACCAACGTCTCTCTCACTGCGTAAAATTCACCTCCAAGTACTGGCTGGGTGAACTTCCTTCCAATCTTTCCCCTATCTTTACAATCGCCCCCCCTTCCCACTCCCAAGATCTACTGACTCACGAACCCTGGTGGTCCCATGCCGCTCCACCCTCTTGGCTAATCGGGTTATTCTTATCGCCTCCCAAAAATCTGGAATTCACTTCCCCCTCAAATTCGCCACCCATCCTCTTGCTACTCCATTAACTCTGCCCTCAAGAACGTTCTTGTCCCTTCCTGTGCCTGCCATGACCCTCCCTAATACCCCCGCCATCTCCCCTAAGCTCATATTACCATATGTCTACTCCCCGCCACTCCTGTTTCCCTCTGATCGTGCTCCTCCTTGTCCTCTACTTTCCCTTCTCATAAAATGTTCCTCCCCCTTCTTTCTCTATCTTTAATCTGTCTTCCTCCTGTGAACTCGATCACTGCCTTGTACAGGCAGGATCCATAGCACACAGTGCACAAAAACTTTACCCCCGTTCCCCTATTTCTCCTTTCACTGCACCCCCTCAGTCACTGCTAGATCACTGTCTTGTGCAGGCAGGGTCACCCAGCACACTGGTGGGGTACTACCCCCCACTATAGTTGACCTCTGCTCAGGCTCATATGCCTACTCCCCACCACTCCTATTTTCCTTTGATCATGTCCCCTACTCTCCCCCCCCAAAGTGTTCCTCCCTCTTCTTTCTCTACCTTTAATCTATCTCCCTCCAGTGAGCTCAATCACTGCCTTGTGCAGGCAGGATCCATAGCGCACGGTGCACAACAACTTTACCCCCTTTCCTCTATTTCTTCTTTTACTGCACCCCCTCAGTCACTGCTAGATCACTGCCTTATGCAGGCAGGGTCACCCAGCACACTGATGGGGTACTACCCCCCCCACTATAGTTGACCTCTGCTACCCCCTCCCATAACACCTCTGTCTTGCATCTCTATATATAAAGAACTCTCATCACCTATGTCGACCTTCCTGCCCAGATAGGGATAACAGAACACTGTTACATTTCAGCCCCCTTCCCCCTTGGATACCCCCACCTACAATACCTCTCTCATCACCCTGCCACACTCTAATTCTCCTCTCCTCCTAGCCCCTTCTGGTTAACATAACCTAACACTGGCCTACCCCTACACTCACTTAAGCATTTATAACCTACCCATATACTCCTGTTATATGCACTTTAGTTCACCTCTGTCGCCCTCGGTTTGCCTCAAATCGTGTTCTGTCTGCGTCCCTCGATAAATTTCCTTTCCCTTCTTCCATTCTACCCTCTGCAATTTTTCGTTCCCTCCTTCTGTTCTTCCTCTCTTTACTCCAATCACTGTAGATCTTGAATATCTATGTTACACTAATGGCTATCAATTACTATTGGGTCACCTTACCATCTAGTGCTACATACTGTTTGCAAGTTATTATATGTGTTCCAGTGTTAGCAACTGTCACCAACTGTTGCCAATTTGCTATATGTGTCTTCATATCTACTATAGTTAACTGTTGCATTGTTAGCCAATGTTATCCACCTGTAATCCTTCCTACTCTCATTGTATGCAAGTAAGCAAATTGTATTCTAACATTGTAACATTTCTTTGTATTCTGTCCCATTGTTCCCTACCCCCAAGGTCGTACCGGGAGACTAGCAACTTGTTGCTCAGGGTGCTTTCTTGGTGAAACATTTCAATAAATAAAAAATAAATACATTATCCTCTATGTTATGAAAAAGATAGAAAATGTATTTGGTTTCTCATTGAAATACATTGGGCGCCTAAGTAGCTGGAAGTTTCTGACATCACAATCCTAGAATTCTGTTGAATTCTTTTTACTAGCAGTGTGAAAAGTAAAGACCAAAACCATCTTGTTTCACTGCAAAAACAAAATATTTTATTATAAATGCAGAACATAACTATTAACACATCAAAATACAATAAATAAAATAGTTGTCTATTATTAGAAGAGGGACTACTGTACAAGAAACCTTTTTTTATTTAAATGAACTGTATACAGTAATTTTTTTTCTAAACTTTAATCTAAAACCTACTTTTTAAGTGCAGTAATGCTGTCCAGGGTGGGCAGTATGGGCTATACCCACCCTCCAAGGGGCTATAAAGCCTTCCACCTGTGGCATTTGGCCTCCTTACTCCCTGGGTGGGCAGGTATAGTCCAGTACCACCCACTCTGTCAGGTATTACTGCTTGCAGAATAAGCACCTGCTCTTTAACAGTGCCCATCATCATTTTAAGGTTCATGAAAAAATCTTTTAAATGAGGTGTTGGGCTCCTCTGTAGCCAGGGGTTCAGTTAATTTATTTTTTGTGGAAGTCAAATACTTCCATGAGTCAAAATCTGGAAGTCATTCCAGTTTTCTGGAACACAAAATACTTCCCAGATCACACAGTTTGAAAGCCAGTATTCTAAGAAGGATCAATATATGGATATTAATACGAATATTAGTGGTAAAATACAGTTTCTTTTAGAAAACTCCATAATTTCTTCGCTTCTGTGCCTTCAGTTTTGGAAGTCATCCAGTTTTGTTTTTGAGATTTGGAAGTCAATGACTTCCTCCTCCTTTATATTGGAAGTTTTTGCCTTATTTTTGGGAGTCAAATACTCCCCAAATGGAGTTTACTGAAGCCCTGTCTGTAGCTTGCAGAAGTGCAAAGATATCGATGATTAAGTCTACCCCATAGTGATACCACCTTGCCACCATTTCTAAAACCTTCTAATGTCACCGACAAACAAGCTGTGCTTGACTACAGTGTGGTCAGGCACAATTTGACCATCATTGACATCACAAGTTTCTAAAAATGGTGTCAATATGGGACAGACATAATTATCGAGATCTCTGGACTGCTGCCGCTATAGTCACGTCCAGTATCTTATTTAGAAGAGTTTTCATGGGCTTTCAAACTATAATGGGCATTCCCCTTACTTTAAATACTGATAAAATCAGAAATTATGGCCCCAACATGTTTTAAGGTCAAGGATTGTTTCAGTAAAGTTAGTTACGTTTTTGTAGTAGTGTGTCCAGAAATTGCACCAACATAATGTGACGCATTAGTTTCTGTTTTGCCTATTGTATTCTTGTAGGCAGTGGGTAGAAGTCCATCCTTTTCATGAAAGACAGGAAATGGGACTTCCACATTACAGCTGTACGCAGAAGCCCGTGGCACAGTCCTCACTTTAAGTTACTACTTCAAAGGAGAAGCTGCATCAGGCACTTGCCCCAGTTCTGCTGGTTTTAGTGATTGTGATATTTGAATTCAGTCAGCTGTAATTTTTATTGGCAGTAACCAAAAATGCTAGTGCTTGGTACAAAATCAGAACTTCTGCCAGAACTATTGCTGGCAGTGTTTGGGACAGTGCTGCTGCTGAGTAGAACTAGTTTGGACAGTGACCTTGCCTACTTTACTAGAGCTGAAGAACAGTTTGTGGCAACTAAGTTGTTCTTACAACTGCAGATTTTCCTGGCTGGTTTATTTACTGTATTTTCTTGGTGGGGGGTTAGGAACTATCATGACAAAGGGCCCTCCACTGAAGTGTGGGGCTGGTCCCAATGTGCACTTTGTGTGCAAAAACATTTTGGTTTACTTACTGTGTACTGTATTATAGTAGATGATATCAGTAATTTGCTTAATTCTAGGCTGATAACTTCTGTTTCTACAAATCCCAGAATCCCCTGCAGCTGACATCAGAGCAGTAGGCAGTAGTGGGAGATTCAGTATCCTGCAGTGCATGGTAGAGTTCTACAATCTCTGATCAGACATTTTCCGGTTCTGCTTTTCTCCAGGGGCTAAGTACATTCCTCTGTGACTGTACGTAGCCCAGGCAGGGCAGTGGGACCGCCAAACAAAAGATCAGAGCTTATGTAAAAGCTCTAACATGTAATGCAGGCTATTGAATCTCCCACTGCAGTACTGCTCTGATGTCAGCTGCAAGGGATTCTGGGCTTTGTAGATACAGAAGATAGCATAGAACTAGGCAAAATTAGACTGATACAATCTACTGTAGTACACAGAAATGTTTTTACACACAGAGTGCACATTGGCACCAGGCCCACACCTGAGTGTGGGGGCCCTTCGTGCTGACTGTTCCCCTTTGAGATCTTTTCAATTTTTACTTAAACACCAAGGTTATAGTTTAGGATTCACCCTCTCTCTGTTTAGAGAAGTGAAGGGGCATACTGTATGATGTGTGATATTGTTTGTGCATCTTGAGCCTCTGAATCATGCATATGATCAAGTATTGTTCTGTCTCTTCTCTGAAACTTAGACTCCTACAGAATTTGGAGTATATCTCTCTCTCTCTCTCTCTCTCTCTCTCTGTCAGCATCATTCAGTCAGTCTATCATTTTTCATGACAATTATCGACTGAGAAAGAAAATAAGGAAAATAACAAAAAAGTATTAATAAACTGACTATAGCTTATAGATACAGAAATAAAACATGAATTCGGGTTCAGGATTAAAACATTTCTTAATGATAGTTTCTGCATACTCCTGTAATGTTCTGTCAATCTCTGTCTGTTCGTCTGTCAGTCTTAATAAACTTATCTGTCAATCTCTCCCAATGTGTGAGTCAGTTTCTCCCAGTCTGTCAGTCTCAGTGTACATATCTGTCAGTTAGTCCTGTTCTGTCATTCTCTCCCAATCTGTCAGTCTTCAAATTTCTGTCTCCCAATACAACACCGCCACAACATGGCAACAAAACAAATCATCATCTTCACTTATTTATCATGGGTCCTTCTTTGCAAGCCTTTCCAGGACACACATCATAAGCTTTAAAGAGCTGCTAGCACCAAAAATAATTGATAAAATATGTTATTAGTAGTTAAAAGTCCCCAGTTGTTCTCTTTTGTTTCTGACATATTTTTCTTTTGCGAGTTTACAGGTTTTCTACCTAATAGTATTCAGTGTGTGATTTACAGAGCAGCAGTCTCCCTAGTTGGTTGTGTTTACATGGAGTGACCTTTAGTTGGCAATTGCCAGTTTTCTGGGTCTTTCTTATAGTTACCAGGTTTTTTATTGTGAAGTAAACCCTCCAGTTATCTAATAAAAATCACAACCTGATATTTATTTTTAAAATGGCAATTATTACTGGATAATGACTGAGTTGCCAGGTTTTCTGTGTCAAATAAACAGCTTTACCTATCAGGTTTTATGCAGAATGGAGAATATGATGATGTCAGCACAAATTTCTTTCAGAAATGGAGAATGTGATAATGTCAGCACAAATTTCTTTCAGAAATGGAGAATGTGGTAATGTCAGCACAAATTTCTTTCAGAAATGGAGAGTGTGATAATGTCAGCACACGTTTCCTTCAGAAATGCAGAATGTGATAATGTCAGCACACGTTTCCTTCAGAAATGGAGAGTGTGATGATGTCAGCACATGTTTCCTTCAGAAATGGAGAATGTGATGATGTCAGCACACGTTTTCTTCAGAAATGGAGAGTGTGATGATGTCAGCACGCATTTCCTTCAGAAATGGAGAGTGTGATGATGTCAGCACGCATTTCCTTCAGAAATGGAGAATGTGATGATGTCAGCACACATTTCCTTCAGAAATGGAGAATGTGATGATGTCAGAACACATTTCCTTCAGAAATAGAGAATGTGATGATGTCAGCACACATTTCCTTCAGAAATGGAGAATGTGATGATGTCAGCACACATTTCCTTCAGAAATAGAGAATGTGATGATGTCAGCACACGTTTCCTTCAGAAATGGAGAGTGTGATAATGTCAGCATGCGTTTCTTTCAGAAATGGATAATGTGGTGATGTCAGCACACGTTTCCTTCAGAAATGGAGATTTGTGATGACGTCAACACACATTTCTTTCAGAAATAGAGAATGTGATGATGTCAGCATACATTTTCTTCCCTTGGAAGCTGTGTTCTCTGCTTAGAGTTGTAAGTCTCCATTTACTCATCTGGTGAATAGGGGCTAGCTTCTACCAAAATATGTATCCTTACTCCCTACCACAACACCCAAAATGTATATCCCTATCCCATACCCTCCCCAAATTTTTAATCCTACTACTGTATCACTCTCAAAATTTGTACCCCAACCTGCACCCTCTGCAGATTTGTACCCCTGTTTCTGCACAGACACAAAATTAGCAGCTCACCCCTTACTCATTCACAGACTTTAATTTGTTTTTTTATTCGGGGTGCTATTACTTTATAACACACATCAGTTAAAACAGAGAATTTACTGCACACCCCCTCCGTGGTAAATATTTCAAATATAATATTCTCTCTGCCTGAATTGACCACTTACTTATTGTATCTCCAACGAGAGTGGGGTCTCTTGGTGTGTTCACATCAGAGCCCTGATATGAAGTTGCCCAGCTACCAAACAGTCAAGACAGATCACTCATCAGAAGGCTCCCTATTCTAAAATGTAAATGACTTAATTAACTTCTTCTGTGTAAGGTATACTGCCCAAATTAGCTTCCTTTAATTAAGTTTTAACCCCTTTCCTGTACCCCTCCTAAAATTTGTACCCCTTCCCCACACCCATCCCATATTATGTGTTCTTCTCAAAATGTCTACCCTTACACATACTCTTCCCATAAATTGTATTCTTATCATTAACCCTCCCACTGTCCCACACCCCTCTCAAAATCTGTACCTCTATGCTTACTGTACCTCTCATGTAATTTGTAACCATACCCAGCATCCCACTCAAAAATGTTTCCATCAACCAAAAATGTAAACCACTACCAGCACCCCCCCAAAATATGAATCTTACCCATCATCTCTCCCAAAATTATTCCCCCTATCCAGCATCCCTCTCAAAATGTACACCTCTTCCCAATACCCCTTATGCGATTAGTACCCTATACTCTCATCTGTATCCTTTTTAAAGACGTTGTACCCTTACACTGTGCCTTTCAAAAACATTCCTACAGTTTTGTGATTCTTCTTCTTCTGTAGCTTTAGGGTTCCTGCTTGCTTGTTGTGCAGGGCAAGGACAAAGTCCTTAGTGGCCATTCATGCATGACTGACACAGGATGACTACCTCTGTCTCCAGCATCAAGGAGTTAATCATCTCTCCCCCCACCCCCTGTGCCTCAGCTTCTTCCCTCCTGATTCCTGATGACTGATGACTCCACCTGGGACACAGGTGAGGTAGAATGCAGGAGAGATGGGACAGGGTGGGGTTTCCCCAAAACAGCTAAGGGATACAGACAAGAAAGAAGAGAACAGTGTGATAACCAGTAAAATAGGTTTGCCTGGGAAACCATGGAACGTGTGCCTGTTTCATGGAGAGGTGAGTGTTAAACTCCTGTCCAAAAACAAAACAATCTAAAGCATTTCACTCTAGGGGCACAATAAACTATTGTAAGGGGCTACTGCTAGTTCCCAAGACCACTTATGTCCCAGGTCATGACTTTACAACCTAATTTTTCCATGTGTAACGGGGTCATAGATCTGCTCTGTGTAGTCACAAAACATATTGGGACTGTGTTAGGAAGATGGCAAAGTTTCCATGCAACTGGACAGCAGAGCATAACCAAAGCATGGCTACTCTTGCAGAGGCTGCCACAGAGATATGTGATGCTCCCTGCCCTTAGGACAGTTAAAGTCAGGTGGTGAGGGTGTCACAGCTTTGCTGCTGGAGGAGCCAACTGCAGATGAAGCTTGACAGGGGGTCAGACAGTGGAAGTCAAGTGGGGAAATGGGCAAGGGAGATAAGTGCTGCTTGATGCCAGGGACAGATTCAGAGATTGGTAGTAGATTGGAGGAAGCAAATCACCAGGACAGGGAATATGGCAGCAGGAGTTATCAAAATGGTGCTGGTGAAAAGCAGACAGCTAGGCACAGGGAAAAGGTAGGGGGTCAACTTCCAGTGGTATTTTCAATGCAACAGGTTTGTAGTGTGCCCTCCCTCTTCACCTTTGCTTTTTCTAGGGAAATCTTAGTGTTGGTTGAGTTCAGTTATAACTAGTCCATGCTCTCTTCTAAACAACTAGCACACAATATTCAGGCATTCCACTTAACCCAACTAATATACCAGAGTATACCTGGCTCAACCACTTCTCATTTAGCCATTCTTTTATTGACTGGGTTCTCTCCTGCAACCCAAACCACACTGTGGAAGCTGGCACCCCCCAGATATATTAAGTGACTACCAGATGGTCTACTGTGTATACTAGATACATCACCCCAATTCTTTCTGTCACTTTCCCCATATGAGTTTATGCTCCCTTCCAAAATCTCCATTCATCCTTAGATGTGTCCTTCTGCTATATAACTGTAAAAGTATTGACACGGCTGTCATTTTTTTCTGTAGAGTTTTTTCTTTTATTTGGCTCTTCAGCCCATAACCACCCACCCCCCGACTGGTCAGCATCTCCCCCAGGACTCACCTGCCTTGTTCCCCAATAGCTTTTGCCCTGTGGCAGAGCCAGGAGAGGGAGGCCCCCTCTCCAGAGTTCAAGTCTGGTTTGGCAGGGTCCCAAGGTGATGGCATAGGCCAGGGCAGGCGGATGGAGCTTCCTGATTGTGCAGCCCCCACTTTTTCCAATTTTCTGTTTCCATGCCCCGAGATTTGCATGTGAGCACTGGTATGGGCGTACAGCGTGAAGACTCCGCATGCACTCAAACACCTGCACCCAACCCTCAGAGATGTGCCTGCATGCTGTGCAACCCAGCCTCTGCTGGGTAGCAGTGAAGCAGCGGCAGATGCTGTCCTCTTCCCCCAGATGAGGAGAACCATCCATGGACACTCTACCTTCCTTCCCTGGCCAGCCCCAAGTGACCCGGGCCCATTCCCAAAGCTGGGTCACTTGTGTGGTAGAAGGTAAGACGCCAGTGCCTCAACCCTCCACACCACCGAGGCCAGCTCTGTGCTTACATGTTTGACTTTGTTTTACCTGAACAATCCCTGATATGATGGATTCCTATTTTAATTGCTGCTGTGTCCTATAATTTATGTTACATTTTATTTTTTACAATGTACCCCGTTGCTATAGTTTATCTTACCTCTAATAGGCATCCCTTTCCCTTCCCCCAGATCACACTAAGTCTCCACTCAGTGTGCCTTCTAGTCAAGTGTTTTTAACTAAAAAAAAATAAATAAAAAAGCTAGAAGGCTACCTTTCCTCAAGCTGGTTAACCCTCAGTATCTTGGACAGGGGTATTAGAGGGAATTGAAGGGACTGCAGAGGCATGTCAGAATACTGTGAAACAGAGGGAGAAGAGGGGGCACAGAAGTCCTGTACTAAAATTGGTCTGGTGAAGAGAAGAAGATGAGGCAGGGAAAAGAAGGAAGGGAACGAACAAAGTAGAAGGAGTGGGGCTAGGTGCAAGCACAGAGGTGGGGAAGTGAGTCTGGAGAAGCTGTTTGAAAGTGAGGATACAAGGGAGAGGCAAAAGGGAAGGGAGAGAGATAGACTGTTTCAGAGGTCGTGTATTGTAGGTGGACAGGAAAGTTAGATTCCCTGTAGGCCTGTAGACATTTCAGAGTGGAGACAAAGAAAGAATCAGGGAAGTAAGAGGATAGGCTGGAAGGGGAGAGGATAGGTAGCGAGAGAAGGGACAGAGCCAGTATTTTGATAGGAAGGGAAACTGTGGGCAAGACAGCAAAACTGAATGGAAGGGGAGAGAGGGCCAGGTAGAGGGAGCACTGGTGGGTGAGAGGTAAGGGTCTGGATTTTCAAAGTGTGGTGCTGGGCTTGTGGCAGGCCCTATGCCCCAACACTTAGGTTCTGATAATGCACCAAACCCCTTTGCCGCAGCGGTGCCTAATTTCAGTACATCGGGCACAGGTATGACACTTCACCCAATTTATGGCACTTTGTGCCAACTATGTGGTGCAAGTCTCTTGGAAAGGGTACCCAGGATTGATGCAAGCTAGACCAGAAAAAAGCTGGTCTAACTTGTGGCAGTCGGCTCACAGGATAGAATATCCTGATTGCTGGCTGGGTGAATGCCCCAAGCTCCATGCTTCGTATATATGGTGCACCTAGGGCTTGTGTCGTTCACAAGCATTTGAAAATCCGGCCCAAGTGGTTTAGGGCAAAATATTCTGACGAGTGATTTTGGAGGTAGCAAAAGACCACATCCATAGACATCCATAGTCAGACACAGTCAGGATCATCTGTAAAATAACTTCATGACAGACTGGGAGTGTGAAACAGGGTTTTTCATGGTACAATGCACCAAGTGTGGGCTGAGGTTTTTTATGCATAGCATCAATGTGTAAGGAGAAATCCAGTTTTCAATCCAGCTACACACCAATCTACTTGAAGTGGGGCACCTCTGCAAGGCAGCGTCATCGATAGTCATGAAGTCAGGGGTAGTGGAGTCTGGCAGGCCTCTTCTTAGTGACAAAGGTCATATCAGTAGTCATCTTGGCATTAGGAAGGAGCTGGTTTGAAAGGAACTGGCATTGGATGTTGTCACATTTACTCTGTAATGATGATTCCAGCTCAGGGACCGAGCCACCAGAGACAAAAGCATGATCGTCTGCGTACGTGTGAATGTTCAAGGAGAGACAGTTGGGACGTCATTACAAAAAATGGAAAAGAGGCTAGGGTCCAAGATGGAGCTCTCGGTTACTCCAGATTTGATGGTCATGGGTGTGGAGGATAGAGCAATAACAACCTTCAATGACTGATGCCAGTCAGAGAGGTTAGAATGAAACCAGTTGACCTCCTGGTCTGGCAGTCCAGCATCATCTTATCTTGGAGGATGTGGAGGACATTAGCAAAGGCCATAGCAGTGTCAAGAATATGACAGCACTGACTAGGCCCTGGTTAATTTCCTTGTAAATGTAGTCAGTAATGAGAAGAGGAATGAGACCAAAAAATAGGATTTGTGAAAGCCAGACTGGAAAGGGCACAGGAAAGATGAGGATTCCAGGAAGGAGGATCGCTGAGAAAGGATGAACTTCTCTTGCACTTTGGCTAGTACAGGGAGAAGAGAGATAAGGTGCTAGTTCCTGGGGGTTACTTCTTTTTGGATGGGGTGGACTTTGGCCTGCTTCTTAACCCAAGAGGTTAGGGTAGGGGCAATTTTGTAGAATATTGGACAACTACTTGTAGCATAGTGTAAAGCTACAGAGATTATAGTGTAGTTTCATCGTGTGCATACTGTGCTATTCTGTAGCTGAACTAGGCTACTTTTGTCACGTGTTTGCTGTTGGTTTATTTTTTGTTATTTTGTCTGAGTTGGGGGGCTCTGCCCCCCACACACACCCTTTTTTTTAACATGGAGGATGTGGGGTCACAGACTGGCTGTTTGGCACCGAGTGATGGAGGATTACTGTAGTGCTGTGGCAACCAGGAATCACACCTCAAGCTCAGAATGCCATGAGTGGAGAATGACATGGAGGACTCAGAGACGGTGAGCTAAAGGCATTGGTATGAACACTCTCCACCTGGGAATGACAGAAAGGGTGTACCACCTTTGCAGTGACTCCTGGTGATACTGGAAGTTTCCTTGATGACATGGGTGCTCCTGACCCATTTTCCCCCAAGACAGCCATGGTGTGCATGCTCACAAGAAAACAGAAAGCATACTGTCTCAACTAGGAAGTTCTGGATGAGGACTTCCACGCATGATCCCCCATGCTGCCTGACTTTCCCTCCGACGCACCCTTTAACCAGCCTCAGCACCAATATTCTAGTTGCTTCTTTCTCCCCTTCACCCCTCTAAGCATTCTCTTATTTTAGTGCCTAGAGAGCAGGGGGTCCCACAGGAAGAGATGGATCTGAAGCTGGTATGGGGGAGTTACATCGGAATAGATGATGGGTAGTGTCTGCATGGAAGTGAATCCAAAGGGCAAAAGGTGCAGCCACCAGTAGGGACACAAAGGAATGAAGCACCTGGGGGCCAAGGAGGAGGAAAAAAAAAAAAAAGAGAACAAAGCGGTAGCAAGCTCAGAGGTGATGGAACTTCCATGTTTGAGAAAAGGTGTAGTCAGCTGGAATGGAAGGTCAGAAATGGTGTGAGTAATCCCTGCCAGAATTTATCAGGGGAGTTAAGGTTATTCTGCAAGTTGGTGTCTTTTGCTTTGACTTGCTTGGTAGCCTTTTTCCAGTGTTTCCATGTCATTTGTATCTCAGTAAGTCTTCTGGAGAGCTAGGTCCCTTATGGAGGTGCCATACAGTGTTGCAGTTTTGAATAGAGCAATATGCATTGCGATGATAAAGAGAAAGTGGGACCCACTGACATAAGTCCTCCTGAGGGAGAGTGTTTGTCCCAAGCTGAAATCAGGCTGTAAAAAAACAGATCTTTGTAGCTGAGTATACAGTGAGGTGGGGGGCCTGTAGGTGTTGCAAAGATCTAAGAGGGAGGACTGGTTGAGAGACTTGGACCACGTGTACTTTGGAGAGAGGAACCTTTGCACTGGGGATCTCATAGACACAGGAAGACATGCAGTGGTCAATGAAGGCATCTGGAAGGGTACCAGCAGCAAGGTCACAGTGGGGGTGAGAGTATGGGGCATAGTCAATAAGAGAATGCTTAGAGGAGTGATGGGGCGGTTAGAGAGATGGTCACACTAATATGTTGTGTGAGATTGAGGGACTTAGTTTTCTGGTTAACAGATTTGGCCAAGGGGAGCTGTGCTAGGTTCCACAACCTCACTGGATGTTAACCATTCTCTATGTGACATAATTGCCTATGCATGACCCTGCGGCTTTCTTCAGTGCCAGTTAGGTAATCTGTACTATGGTGACCTGAACTTGGCACAGTACGGTCAGTGTGATCTAACCAAGGCCTTGTACAGAGGGAGGATCATTATCTATCGCACCTTTATACAGCACTCCAAGTCTCAACACATGGGTTATCAAGCGCTCTCCCCATAGGCTGATGCACATAAAGAATTCTAGATTCAGAATCTGATCTGTCTCCTCTGCTGCAGCTCCCAGAATCCTCAGTTCTTTTTGTGCATCTCTCCTGGCTGGGCAATCTTTTACTTGGCTCTGTGCCAAACTACTTTAGGTAAGAAAATTAATCCCTTTTTTTGTTAAGTTACCAGTCTTGTAATTGTATCTTGAGCTGCCTGTAGTTACAGCACCACACGCTGCATGGCTCAGTGCTGAATAAGATAATATGTATATAGTTTTAATAGCTAAGTTTTACGTTTGCGTTAGACAGGGCTGAGAAGTAGTATTTACACTGTCGCTTGCTGCATTACCTTTGTTGCAGTGCTTTACAACAGATGCTAGCCCATGATGTGTTTCCCACCTCAGTTTTACCTTGTTCTGCTGAGATATGGGACTGAGAGTCAGAAGTGCACCATCTCGGCTTACCTTGTTCAGCCGAGACTGCAGTGCACTGCCCAAAGGCCAGGATGGCTCAGTTTGGCTCCGGTTTGTCCCTACCAGTCGCTGTTTACCTCGTTCAACCATGACCTGGATAGGGAAATCACTGAATTTGCTGAAATTTGCCCCATCGTGTTCTCCTTCCCTACCCCACGCCAAACATCCTTACCTGCAGGATGTTTCGACCAGGAGCCATCCGGAACCTGCAGCTATGGTTTCCCACTGCCTTGCAGCCGCTCCAACTTTGGGAGAGTCTCAGCCACGCTGGGTAAAAGTGGAGAAGGCTGAGTCTGCGTGTTGCCACCCATTCAATGGCCCTGCTACCCACGGAGCTCCCGGCATCTCTCAGCCACAAAGAGTCTCCATTTTGTGATCATGCCACCATCTTGTTTGAGATGCAAGTCTCATGGGAGTGCTTGGCCCGAGTGTACATTTTGGCCTGGTTCTTTACAGAAGTTTAACATACTGCTCCTTCACCAAGATGGCGCCAATCATAAATGCAACCTCTCGCAAGATGGCTACCTGGGAGTATGCAGGCCTTTTTCTTAAAGGGATAGAACCACTGAGTATGTAGTCTGTGGTTCTCTTAAAGGGGCAAGACCACGCACATTTTTTTAACAGATATTTTAAAGCAATTTAAGAAAGCTACATGTGACCCACTAGCAGTGTTTTTCACTGCACTCAGTGTTCTCATACTGGGGTGAACTGGAAAACACCCTATTCAAGGGCTGGCCACGTACTTTAAGTGACTTTACTGTACTGTTAATCTAAGTCACTGGTTACCAACAATGACCAATCTATGTTTTACAGATTTTTTAATAATGGCAAAGACCAGAAGAATCTGCAGAAAATGCCCCAGTTTTTTATGGGCCACTGATATCAGGGACCTCCACTCCCTATGTATGGTGGACACTGAGCCATAGGATATTGACCTGAACTCGGGTTCCATGGAAGAGGACCCCATAAATGGTAGCGCGTCCACCTCATCTCACAGTGTTGTGGTGCAATTATTTCAAAAACTCTGTGACAGGATTGATTCTCTGGGAACGGACAAAAGACTCCGGAATCCAGACAAAATAGTACCAAATCCAAAAAAAAAACAAAAGGCGCTAACTGCCCCTACCCAGATGCCTCATCTGAGGCATCCCTCTCTGGGGATGAAGATATCTCAGATGAGGAAGAAGAGGTCTGCAAGGACATGTCCGCCACACTTTGCTCATTCAGCCTCATACCCAAACTCATTAGAATGGTCTGCGAGACACTAAGAATTTATGAGCCAGTGGAGCAACCAGACAGCAGGCTGGATCCCCTGGTGAGGGAAGGAAAACAATCGTCTACCTATTTCTTTAGTATGCAAGGCCCAGGAAAACATACTGACAAAAGAGTGGGAGGCGCCCGAACCAATCAAAACCAGAGAAAAAGGTACTTTTGAGATTAGGTATCCTCTGGCGCAGGAGAAAGAAAATATATGGTCAGCATCACCAAAAGTAGACTCAGAAGTCTTTTTGCTCAGCAACAAGATGGTGCTGCCATCAGAGTCCGCAGCTGCCTTAAAGAGCAGCTGACGCCTTTGGGAAAACTGTGGAAAACATAATAGTTGGAGATAATTCAGATTCTATTTCATATATATTCTATAACTTTCTCTTCTCCATTATTTATTACTAAAGAAAGTACCACAAAAGCAAGATCTTTATCCCTTAGAGTTCTGCCTCTATAGCTTACTCCCTGCTTGAAAGCATAATGCTCTGTTGTGACATCACAGTCTGTTGCCATGGGAATAACTGTGATGTCACAAGCACAGTATTTATTATGACATCAGGTTGAGAAGAAGCAATAGGAGCTGATGAACTCTCAAGGAACAGCTGTCCTGTTTTCATACATATGATCTCAGTAATAAAAAAAAAAAGCGGGGATCAGAAATACAGAGCTAGTGAGAAATATAAGCTGCTTTGTGTCCAAATATACTGTATTCCAAAGTTCTTTTGAGGCGTCGATGGCTCTTTAAAGGACCCCATGGACAGGAAGGTAAACAACAAAATTAGAAAAGTCCATAACATGCTGACACTGAATATGAGAGCGTCCATGGCTGTCACTTACTCATCCAGGGCAGTCCTCAAATGGTTGGAAGACACTCGACAGGACATTCCTGAAACTAGTGTTCATGGTGCCACTATGGACTATGTTATACAAGTGATCAAATATATGGCAGACGCCACTATTGACAGTTTCAAACTGGCATCTAGATCAGCGGCATCCATTAACAGGGCCAGGAGACATCTCTGGCTCAAGCTATGCAATGCCGATCAGGAATCAAAGTCTAGAGTGACGAAGTTACAGTTCTCGGGTGACAGAGTATTCAGACCCGGAATAGAGGAATTTGCAGTTAAGAAAGAAGACGACAAAGACAACCAAAGATGGCAAGCAACATTGCTGTCCTTTCGGAATAAGAAGTTCTGCAATTACCCCGGCAAGGGAAAGAAAGGTCAGAGTCACCAGGGACAACATAGGTGTACATTCAGCTTCAAGCTAAACTTCTTCAACCATAAACTGCACTATCAGAACAGTCGATGCTGCAGGAATCACTACAATGGCAAGCAGGGATACAAACCTAACAATACCAACAGGGGATTCCACCAGTGAGAATCTCCAGATCCAGGTGACTGTGGACCCAGTGGGGGGAAGGCTCCCAACACTGCGCCGCAACCTGGACTGAATCAGTCAAGGACAGATGGGTCACAGAAATAATCTCCCATGGGTACACTATAGAATTTACGCTATTCCAAAGCAAGAAAGGTACATCAAATCCCATGTGGCAGGAGCCAAGGCAACCATACAGCAGGTCAGGGACATCCTAAATCAACTATTAAACAGCATGGCCATAAAGCCGGTTCCAAAACAGGAACTTTACTCTGGCATCTACTCTGTGTTCTTTCTAGTTCCAAAAAAGAAGGGAGGACTCAGACCCATACTGGACCTCAAGTTTGTGAACAAATTTGTGAGGTAACAGAGATTCAAAATGGAAACACTAAGGTGCACCATTGCAGCAATCCACGGGGGGACATTTCAACATCCATAGACCTGAGGGATGCATACCTTCACTTCCATATCAGACCGGCTCACCAGCGATTTCTCCAATTCTGCATACTGGGATACCATTTCTAGTATCAGTGCCTGCCATTCAGACTAGCCTCAGCCTCTTGAATATTCACCAAGGTCATGGCACCCCGGCAGCAATACTACGCACAGAAGGGATAAATGTGATCCTGTACCTGGACGACTGGCTGATAAGAGCACGGTCCCAGGAGGAATCACAGACAGCAACTATCCGAGTCCAACAGTTGGTCACAGAACACTGCTGGATTTTGAACAGGACCAAGAGTCATTTGACAACCACGACAACGATCGAACACCTGGATGCGATATTCAATACGGAGATGGGAACAGTCAGACCACCAGAGAACCACATAACCACGCTAGTGACACATTGCAGGAGAATCCTACACTGCAAAACAACGATATTATGGCACCTAATGCAGCTATTAGGTCTAATGGTGGCCTGCATAGATCTACACGACTGGACAAGGTCACACATGAGGCATCTGCAATGCCTACTACAGTATTGGACAACTGGAACTACAACCTTCAGGACTACAGTCAAAGGGTGTCCATACCAACAGTGGTAAAGAGATCCCTGAGATGGTGAGCAAACCCACACAACCTGAGACAAGGGGTGAAACTGAAGAAAAATAACACTGAACACTGAATCAAGAACACTGGAAACAGATGCAAGCCTGCAAGGCTGGGGTGCTGTAATGAACAGGCAGTCAGTACAGGGAAAATGGACAGAACTCGAAACAAAACTCCCGATCAACATACTGGAGACCAGGGCCATTCGATTAGCTCTTGAGCACTTCAGAGTTCAAGTCAGAAAATGTCACGTAAAGGTGCATACAGACGGCAGGGTAACAATGGCCTACATAAACAAGCAAAGGGGAACAAGAAGGAGGACCATGGCCCGAGAAACAGAAATACTAATGCTATGGGTAGAAAAACATCTACTCCACCTCACAGCAGTTCACATGGCAGGAAACCTAAACACGAGGGCAGACTGGTTGAGCAGACAGTCTCTAAAACAAGGCGAGTGTCAGTTCAACCCAAAAGTGTTCAAGAGGATCCAGAGTAGATGGGGACCATTCCAGCTGGACCTCATGACATCAGTGGCGAACACACAGTTACAAGCGTACATGTCCAGGTGCAAGGAGAAAGGAGAAGCAGGGGTGGATGCAATCTCCATGCCATGGAACTTCCAAAAAGCTTATGTCTTTCCCCTGATTTCCATGATTCCAGCAGTCCTACAGAAAATAAGGGACACAGGCAGTATGGTAGTACTGATAGCACCGGACTGGCCCAGACAAACTTGGTATGCACTCATCAAGAGGATGCTAATAGACACCCCAATGGCACTCACTCCTTTCCAGGACTTACTCAGACAGGACCCAATATGGCACACAGACCCACAGCCTCTGAGAATGATGGCATGGCCACTCAGAGGCTTAGACTGTTGAAGCTGGGGGTATCTGGTAAGGTGGCCAACACAATGCTGCAGGCCAGAAGAGACTCCACTAAGAGAACTTATAGCAGACATTGGTGGGTATTTGCTTCTTGGTGCGAGGCAAGAAACTTGCATGCCTCAGACTGCACCATAAATCAGGTTCTAGAATTCCTTCAAAATGTTTTAGATAAGGGGTTCACATCCTTATGTGTATAGGCTGCTGCCATTGGAGCACTAGTGTCGTGGAGAAACTGACAGAGATCCTATGGGAAAACCCCAGTGAATACCGCCTCTCATTCCATCAGACTGGACACCTGTTAAGTTATTCTGAGAGATCTCCTTATACAACACTCCTCCCAGCTGAAAGAAACAGAGTCAGGAGTGCAAAAAAGCCCTTGAGGACAAGCTGCACTTCCTCCAGCATGTGCATCAGTAGGGTGACCAATCCATTACACTGTAACTCATTAAAGTCAAAGATGATATTGACAACAGATGCTTTGTGCAAACTAAGATTGTGCTCACCTTTTTATGTAGGTACTGTTATGAGGTGGGTGTTAGATCCTTATACCTGCTGGCCCACCAGCTGTAAAAGCAACACAAGGTTGCTAAGATTCTGGCCATCCATCATCCATACATGGGTTCCCAGCTAACCAAATACCAAGATATAGCACAGGCCTTCCAGAGCACTGTGAAGCTTTGTATACCCTGGAGACATTCTGACCATGGGAGCAGATAGTTTCCTGCATCGAGTGGGGTTGCCCACATTCCCACGGGAACAGGGAGACCAGTTACTTGGTTACTAGCCCCCATCACCTAAGAGGAGGTGGACCATTCCATCCTTCATAACACAACCATGAAGGCCCAGGAACCGGACGGTTATGAAGGGGAGTTTTACAAACTCACAACAGAACTCATAATACTCCCCCTCCCCCGCAAGCCACTTATGATGAAGCACTTAAGGAAGATGACCCCCTCCATCCTGGTCATACACAGTGATAACATTCATTCCCAACCCCAATAAGAATCCCCTCCTTTGTCTCTCTTACCATGCTATCATGGTGTTAATCAACTATAAGTTTTTTTATGTCCATCATGGCTAAAGGCCCTGCTCAACTTTTCCCCTTACTTATCCATAAGGATCAAACAGGGTTTGTTCACTCCCATACCACGAAGGTAACACCCACTGGACCCTACGTATCATCTATAAGATGCAACAGTCCCCATCCTTACTGCTTAGTATGGACACTGAAAAGGCTTTCAACTGGGTCTCCTGGCCATTCTTGTATGCAGTGCTCACACAGCTAGGTTTCTTGGTCCCCTTTATAGAGCTCTTGCAATGGATTTATGCCACCCCTAAGGCATGTGTAAAGGTTAGCAGGCACCACTCCCTTGATTTTAACCTATGCAGAGGGACCTGCCAGGGCTGCCCAATGTCTCCACTATTATTTATGAAGTATATACAGCCACTGGTGCAGGCCATTTGGAAAGTGATTACATTTCTGGGCATCTCAGTGGAAGGAAGGGAACACCACATTGCACTACATGTGGATGATGTATTGCTTTACCTCCGAGGTCCTCCTAAAGTTTTTCAAAATCTTTGCAATCTGACATGGGATTTGAATAAACTGAAATATCTGGGCATTTATGTGACACACACACCTACTATGGCTTTCAAGGGTACATCTCCCTTTACTCACTCCATGACACAAGACTTAAACTGGTGGGACACATTACCTCTCTCTCTCTCGCTGTCTCATTCAGTCCAGATATATAGATGTGATACGTATGGTCACACTGCCCAGGTTATTGTACCTCTTTCACAATATTCCGCTGCCCCCCCCCAAGCTGTGAAGGGACTAGCATAGAGAAATATCCAGATCTCTTAGGAATCAATCTTCACCACTTACTACCACATCTGGATCTATGCTGGAGGCACTAGGCTGCCACAGGAGTCAAAGCTTTCAGAGCTTAGAGCTAAGGGGGCCAACGTCTGTGATGGTGCCACACACAAGGCAGATGAATGAAGTGGCACTTTTGGCCTGACCAGTAACTGGCACCGGCACACCTCAGTTCTGTTTTTCCTGCTGTCTAGGTGACTTTAGGGGAGCTGTAGCTGTGAGCCATTTTTTTGTACTGCATCATGTCTTTTGCTGCTGCATTTTTCAGCTCAGCGCCATCTCTTCAGACTTTTTTTAGTGCTACTTCTCTCCTGTTTCTGACCCACGGCACTGAGTGCCTTCTTTTGCTGTTTTTTGTTATTTCTGTTTACAGTCATGTACGATTCCAAGGGGGCGTAAGAAGAAGGATAACAAGAAGGATGGCCCCCCTTGTATTGGTGCCCCTGTGGGAGACCTGTGTCCATCCAGGATCAGCATAATGCTAACGGACCTGCCTTGGAGCTGAGCACAGCATGGACCACCACCACCACCATGTCTGCTTCTTCTTGGACTTCTGCACCGTAGAGGTATGCACAATGAAGTGGGATTCTCAGGCCCCCACTTTCGGAGGCAGGCCACACATGGGACTCTAAATTGAGATCCCTGGGCTCTTCCCCTTATCCCCTCCCTAATACTGTATGTACTGAGGGAGACCAGGCTGCACCTAGTCCTCACCCTTCCAAGATGGAGAACCTGAGGGAGGGGGTCAAGTGGACAGTCAGCTTCCCCCAGGGGCTGACTGAACACCCCTCCCAGTCCGTCTCTCCTTCAGGGCAGTGGACACCACCAGTGGTGCAGTCAGAGCTACATGCTGGGCCCTCACCAGCAGGCACCTTGGCATTGTGGGCCAGTGATGCCACGGCCCTTGGCACTAAGGCCCATGCCTGTGAACGAGGCGGTGCCAGCCTCTAGGGCAGGTCCCCTTCTGAAAACCACTTGTGGTGCCAGGAGAGGGGAGACCCCCGGAGCCAAGCCTTCTAGGTGTCCTGTGGCGGTGTTCTGGTTTTCTTCCCCTAAGTAGTCAGATGACCCAGGGGATAGGGACCAGGAGGGCCTTGTCTCCTTTCAGGATGCCGATGTTGAAGGGGGTCTTCCTGGGCGTAGTTCTGGGCCTTCTTTGGGGTCGGTGTCATTTCCTAGGGGTTCCTCTATGCCTGGTGCTGATTGCAGTGCCACTCTCCACTCATCTTAAGGCACCGCCGCCGCTGCGCTGGAGATGGCTCCAGTGCTGTATGAGGTGCCGGGGGGTGCTGGGGCCAGGCAGGGAGTCAGTGCCATCAGCAGTGCTGGAGGGGGTTCTGGTGCTGTTCGCAGCGCCATGTCACCCGCTCCCTTGGAGACTGATGCGAGGACTATTCAGAGGTATAGCCCAAGGGGCAGGGCCCTGTCTGGTGATGTGAGGCCAGGACACTTCGATCAGTGGCTCCCTCCTTGCCCACAGTAGGTGGCAGCTCAGGCAGCAGTCGAAGTGCTGACTCGGGCCCCCTTGTCTCTCTGGAACCATCAGGCCCTGTCATTGGTGGGGCCACCTTGTGGGACCTTCATTGTACCACTCCTGAGGGGGGGCTTCCCCCAAAGTGCACCACCTTGACTGCTTCTTGCCTGCTGAGCGCTCTTCAGTGGATAAGGTTGTCAGGCCCTCCCCCAAGCGAGGTCACCTGTGTGTTCTTGTAGCCCTGGCAATGGACCAGGCATGGTCATCCATGATCATCCTTCTCCCCCCCCTTCTGCCTTCTCCTCCTCCTCCTCTCCCAGGCATTCTGGGTCCTGCAGGACCCTTGACCTGGGAACAGTTCAGAGCCTTGGTGAGTGCATTCCCTCAGTACCTTAGGTTTCTTGATCAGGCCATTTTCCAGCCTGAAACACCAGCACCCCCTCGGTTCTAGCTCCTCTTCATCTTCCACTGAGGAAGGGGATACTTCCCTGCATCTGTCCTATGATGCTGGGTACACTTTGTACCAGCAGATCTTCCACAGGGTGATCTCTTGAAGCAGATAATATACTTGGGTCATCGCCAGAGGTCGCTATGGTGCACAGCAGCTCTTCTAGCAATCTTTTTCAGGGGATGCCCACACACAACATGCACCTTGCTGTTTCATTTATAAGTGTGGGCAGTCCCTGGTATCCTTTGTTCATTTTCCCCACCATCTTCAGTTCGCACGGAGCATTTAGTGCAACACAGTAGCAGTCATCGAAAAAATGAAAAATTTGAGCTTAGAAGTGGAATTCTTCCATTTCACGTTCTACATTGATGATTGTGAAAAGAATCTACAAGCAAGACAGTGCTATTTCATTCCTGTCATTGTGGTAGAAAAATCTACCATTTCGACAACTACACTACTTGTGTAAGGTGTCTGGGACCCACACAAAACAACACCTTCTGCACACGTTGCCAGGATTTTAACCAGGCAACCTGTCGATGACGGCTGCAGGAAATTGAATCACATTCAATGGAGCAGAAATTGTCTCTACTGGAGAATGAGGGGGCTTGTCCCACAAGCTCCTATCTACTGATTCTCGCAGACGGCACAAAAAAGAGATGGAGCTGCCCTCCTCAACCTCTGTGCACATCGATGGCCACCGTCACAAGTGCCCCACTGTCGATGATGCGTTCAAACACTGCCTCCTCGTCAATGGGGATATTCACCCTTTCATCGACAGCGCTTTCTAGTGGCCTCACGGCAGTTCATGATGAACCCTTTGTAGGTTCTGTTGAAGTCCCCTCTCCCATCGACGGTGATTTCATTTCAGCATTCTACTACTGCTTCCCCAGTGACCCCGTCGACGAGGGGTCATGTTCCAATGGGGAAACCTACTGCATTTGCTATGCATTTCACCCCTCCTCTCTCACAGGTGTATTCTCATAGGGACCAAGTGGACAGGGATCGGGACCCTGGGTTCTACCACCCAGGTGCAAGACCTGCTCATACCGCACATCCAATCCCCTCAACAATCCCCTTGGTTTCCCAGAAGCCCCCCTTCCCTACCCCCTCTTCCTCCATGGACATTGCCTCAGTGGTACAGCAGGTTTTGCAGGCCATTCGGCATACTCAGCCCTCCAATCCAGGGGAACCAAGTCACCTGTTCTGTTCCCCTACTCCTCCACCTAAACTTTTCCAGGGTGATAGGGACCCTTCCCCAACCTGGTCACCTCACTGGTATGTGGATGAGTACCTATCAGATGAGGCTGAATTTCCGGGAGATTTTACTGGAGATTTGCACGATGAGGAATTTCGGGACCTAGATTTCAAACCCCAGTCCCCTCTTTCAGATATTTCTTCTTTAAATGAGAACTTATCCCGCCAGGTGGCTGTCTCTCCTCCCGATGACCCATCCTTCCATGAGATGATGGTCCAAATTCAAAAAGTCATGGGATTCTCCACTACTGAACATGACAAACAATGAAAGGATATGACAGACCATCTAGAACTACCAGAGGAGCCAGTCCTAGTGGTACCCCCACTTATACAAACCTACCAAAATGCTGTACTTGCAGCCTGGAATCAACCTTCCACTGTTACGGCTATTCCCTGCAAGGCGAATCACCTCTGCCAAGGCTCCTCTGGATCACCCTTTTCTATCTGCTACTCCTGAAGTGGATTCAGTAGTGATTACTGCCGCTCATGATCCTACTAAATGACCAAAACACATGAACTCCTTACCTCCTGATAAAGATTCCCATAGGATAGATTATCTGGGAAAAAAGGTATTCCAAGCAGGTACCATGAATTTTAGAATCCTAAATTATATGGGACATATGGTCAAATATCAGCGTACACTCTGGTCATCTGCCAAACAATTAGTCAACAAACTCCTTCCTTCGCAGGAAAGGGAACAATTACGGGCTACAATAACTACTGGCAATTCCATCTCCCAACACCTACTTCGCTCTGGATATGATGCAGTCGATACTTCGGCCCGCATGTCAGCAACCACCATTACCTTGCGTCGCCATGCTTGGCTTTGCGTCTCAGGCTTTACACAAGATGTACAGCATAGAGTGGTCAATGCCCCATTTAATGGGTCTGAACTTTTTGTTCCGGGTACCCAAACACTGATAGATGATCTCCAGTCTTCAGGACAGACAATGCGTACTGTACATGGCATGTACCATACATCCCAGCCATCGTATCGTCCTCAGTCCTCCTTTTATTCTAAAAGAGGTGGAAAATACAGAGGCTCGCATAGAGGTGGATCCCGAGGTCGTTCCCAGCCTTCCAGAACCAACACCTCTGTGGCCAAGGGCTCCTGCTCCCACCCTTCTGATGGAGCTGGTCAGCCTGCCTCCCAGTAACCAACTGTGGCTTTGTCCATGCTTCCTCGATCAGGCCTCGGAAGACTTGGGCGGTTGTTTTGCCCTCCATTTAGAGGCCTGGCAAACAATCACATCAGATGAGTGGGTACTTCAGATCATTCAGAGGGGTCACACTCTGGAACTTATTTCCATACCTCTTCCTCATCCACTCTCCTCCCCCCCTCCTCTGTCCACTGCCCACCCAGCCACATTCCCATTCTCCAGGAGGAACTCCAAATCTGGTACCCCTGGCAGAGCATCAAAAGGGGTTTTATTCCCATTTCTTCCTGGTGACCAAATGAACTGGAGATCTCAGACCAATACTAGACCTCAGACAATTGAACCTACACATCCACTACAAAAGGTTCTGCATAGTCACCCTAAATTCCATCTTGCCAATGTTGAAACAAGGGGACTCTGCTCTGTGCCCTAAATATAAAGGATGCCTACCTACATATCCCCATCCATCCTGCCCACCACAGGTTTCTTCATTTTCACCTGTTGGGACAACACTACCAATTTCAGGCACTTCCATTCAGCCTCCCATCCGCACAGAGAGTGTTTACCAAGTGCCTAGTGGTAGTAGCAGCAACCCTACAATGGGATGGGCACTTTGTCTTCCTATATCTGGACGACTGGCTCATCAAGACAGAGTCCAAAACCTCTCTGCTTTCCTCCATACAAGCAACCTTAACTCCGTTCCACTCCCTAGGGATTACAGTCAATTGGCCGAAGTCCAATCCAGCCCCTACACAGTCGCTCCAATATATAGGAGTGGTCCTAGATACAGTCTTCGCCAGGGCTTACCTCCTGGCCAACAGACAAGACAAACTACTATCTCTGGCTTCTCAGATACAAGTCCAAAAAGTAGTCTCAGCCAGGCGTATGCTATGCCTCCTAGGGCACATGGCCGCTACCATCCCTACGGTAGCATTTGCCCGTCTTCACATGAGACCGGTCCAGTGGACTTTCCAGAACCAGTGGTCTCAAAGAACAGGAAATTTTGAAGATAAAATCAGAGTCACTCCCAAGTTGCAGTCTGCCCTATTATGGTGCACCCTCCGAGCCAATCTATGTCAAGGCATGCCCTTCCGATCCCCCCCCACCCCAACAGACGTTGACCATGGACGCATCTCTAGATGGCTGGGGTGTGCATCTGGGTCCTTACAGGACACAAGACAAGTGGACCAGTTCTACCCCTCCTCCCCACATAAATATTCTGGAGATTAGGGTGGTCCACTTAGCCCTCCAGGTTTTTCAACCTCACTTGTCCCTGGGGCCGTTGCTGATTCAATCAGATGACACCTCAGTGGTATTCTACCTCAACAAACAAGGAGGTATGAAATCCCATTCTCTATGCAGAGAGACGATTGCAGTCTGGCAACACCATATGGCAACACCTTATACTGACAGCCGTCCATTTACCAGGATGCCACAATCTCCTGGTCGACCATCTCAGTCGCCAGTCGTCCACACACGAATGGACACTTCATCACAAAGTGCTTCAGAAAATCTTTCATTTGTGGGGGACCCCGCAGCTGGATCTGTTTGCTTCCCCAGTCAATCACTGTCTCCCCAGATAATATTCCATTATCCTGAGCAAAAAGGGATGGTCTGTAGATGCTCTGTCCCAATCATGGACAGGACTCTTCTTATATGCTGTCCCCCCCAACCCTCTCCTGCAGCGGACTCTATTGAAATTACAACTTGAACCTGCCACCATGATTCTCATAGCCCTTCTGTGGCCTCAGCAGGTGTGGTTCCCCCTGCTTCAACAGTTCTCAGTGAGTGGAGGACCCCTTCCCACTACCAATAAGACCAGATCCGTTGACTCAGAATCAAAGGATCTTTCTACATCCCAACCTGAAGTCACTACACCTTCACGCTTGGCTCCTGAGGGCGCTTTCATAGCACTTCTCCAAGTGTTATCCCCTGTGGCCAGTATTCTATCAGCCTCACGTAAACCAGCGACCAGTGAAACTTATAATGCCAAATGGAAACACTTTTCCATTTGGGCTGCCTCACGGTCATTGGATCCTTATTCTTGTCCATTGACAAAAGTATTGGATTACCTGGCCACGATTGCCAAGACAGGATTGAGCTACTCCTCTATCAAAGTCCATTTGGCCTCCATTTTGGCCTTCCATGAACCCCTTGATGGTAGATTACTGTATCAACACCATCTAGCCAAAATGTTTTTAAGAGAAATGTTACATATTAAGCCTCCCCTCTGTGAGACCTCAATTTCCTGATAGAGATGTTAACTCTTGAACCCTTTGAACCAGTGGCTACTTCTGTCCTCCTTTTCTTTCTTGGAAAACACTATTTTTAGTGGCTGTCACTTCAGCTTGGCATATTTCCGAGCTTCATGCCCTCGTGTGTAAAGAACCTTACTTAATTTTTTACAAAGACAGAGTGGTACTTCGTACCAGTCCTTCCTTCCTACCTAAGGCAGTGTTAGAACACACCTTAAATCATTCCTTGGAGTTACCAGTATATTACCCTGAACACTGCAATCAAGGAGAATACCTCCCACATACTCTAGATGTCCATCGTATATTATGATACTATACTAATAGAACTAAATAGATTAGAAAGACCTCTCAACTTTTTGTTACCTTCGCCTCAAGCAAGGAAGGTCTCTCAGTCACTAAACAGACCCTTTCCATCTGGCTAACACACTGTATCACATTTTGTTACACAAAATATAGCAAACCATTACCAGGGTGCATCCAATCCCATTCTTCCAGAGCTATGGCCATCACAGAGGCCTGCTTTGAAGGGGCCTCTATCACAGATATCTGCAATGCAGCTACATGGTCCACAATTCATATTTTCATGAAGCATTACAACTTAGACGCTGCTTCACGCCGTCGGACAGCTTTTGGCCATGCTGTCCTACAATGCCTCCTGTCATAATTCCACCCTTCTTGGGTGTACTGCTTAGGATTCATCCCAAATGTATTACTTGCTGCAAGAGATCACCCCGTCGAAGATAGTACAGTTACGTAAAAACTTACCGTAACAATAGATCTTTGAGGGGTATCTCTTGCAACAGGTACGATTCTGCCCTCCATCCCCCTCCATCTCTAGGAGAACAAATTCTGGTCCAATGACTTATGGGTTGGGATACCTACATTACCTCGGCTTCCCCTCAGTCCTTGCTTAGCAAGCTAAATCCGTTGGGGGGAAACTGAGGATACCAGGGACCGCCCACACTTATATAGGAAACAGGAAGGTGATGTCATGTGTGGGCGGCCCCTGGAAAAGACTGCTAGAAGAGCTGCTGTGCACCACAGCAACCTCTGGCAATGACCCAAGTGTATTACCTGCTGTAAGAGATATCCCAACTAAGGTAAGGATCTACTGTTATGGTAAGTTTTTACGTAACTGTACCTTCCTGGTGGAGATGATAAGGGAGCTAGGAATGTTTCATTTCAGAAGCCGCAACCCTGCTCACCTGGTGCTATCATTCATCGGGGATTACATCCATGACTTGGCAGTCATCCTTCCATGGCCTCAGCCCTTTATGGAGACATCCAGAGATGTCTGACTCCATCCCTCTACCCCTTCTCCAGGCCCAAGGGTCGTCCGGCAGAGGTTTTGTGTGCCCATGGGGTCTCCAAAAGCTATGCTATATCCTTCCTCTGGGATCCAACTTCTGGACACCCCAGGGTGTAGTCAGGGGGCAATCGATCGTAAGAAGGCAGAGTTCCTGTCCAGGGAGATTGCTGCAGCAAAGAACAGACCAGCTCAGCTATTTTGGACTATGGACAGACTGCTTCATCCTGTGTGTCTACAGCTGAAAAGAGCTTTTTCAGTTGCATTGTGTGAAGAGTTTGCTGAGTTCTTTTCTGACAGGGAGTCCTCTATTCGGTCCGGGATCTCCACAGTAGGGCAAGATTTGCCCCGTGGGGGGGGACCTTGTGGAGGCATGGGTACTGCAATTGTCTGGGGGGAGTTTCAGCCAATGAAAGTGGCTGAGGTCACTGAGGTGATCTCAAGGCTGTGGCCTACCTATTGTGAACTGGACCCGACCTTAACGTATCTCCTTCTGGGACGTACCGACGTCATTAGTCCAGTGTTTGCTGGGATAATCTGGGGCTCGCCCTTAGAGGGGGTTTTCCCTAATGCCTTGAAGGAGACATTGGTGAGGCCCCTTCTGAAGAAACCATCGCTCGAAGCTGATGTGCTGCTGAATTTTTGACCTATCTCCAATGTACCATTCATGGGGATGGTTGCTAGAGCAGCTGGTGGCAGTGCCGCTCGAGGAACATCTTGCAACCTTTTAACATCTATGAGCCATTTCAGTCCAGATTTAGGGCAAGGCCTAGCACTGAGACAATGTTAGTCAGGCTGCAAAATAATCACTTCAGGGCTAGGGATAGGGCAGAATGGTTAATTCTTGTTCTTCTCAGTCTCTCTTCAGCATTTGGTACCATAGACCTCATTGTGCCTTTGGATCACCTTAGAGAATATTGTGGATTCACCGATATGGTCATCAACTGGCTTGAATCCTATCTCTCGGGTAGGAAGCAACAAGTAGTGATGGGGAATTTCTCCTCCTCCTCCTCCCTGAAGCCTCTGCCATGTGGAGTTCCTCAGAGTTCGATCCTTTTGCCGATGTTGTTTGCAGTGTACATGCTGTCCCTGGGAAAGCTCATTAGACGTAGTAGGGTGTTTCACTGTTATGCAGATGACACCCAGCTGTATATGTTCTTTGCCTCGGGAACAACTGATGCTGTTAGAGTGCTAAATAATTGCCTGGCCGAGATTCAGGACTGGATGTTCACTAGCTGGTTGAGACTAAACCCTGACAAGATGGAAGTACTGGTGATCGAGCCTGATCACAGGTGTGATGGGAATGCCTTTGGGGTGGGAACAGATCTTGTCCTGGGGTCTACCCCGATGAAGGCATCCTCTAGGGTGAAAAATCTGGGTGTCATCCTGGACGACAGACTGACACTTGAAGCCCAGGGGTCATCTGTTGTGCAAAATGTTTTTTACCACTTAAGGAATGTCACCCGGATTAAACCTCTATTCTAGGGACATGGATATGTTGTTCTATCCACACTTACTGGCAGGTTCCTTGCCACTTTAAATCTTGCCAGAAGGTCTTCAAGCTGGCTCCTCCCACCCACCCGGGTGGTAAAACTCTTGGCTCTGCCCCATGACACCAGATCTTCCTCACCGCTTGGAAGCTCAGGTTCCCTTCTTAGCGCTCTGCGTTTTAGGCCTGGATCCAAACTCGTCGTTTAAACCGAAACTTATTCTCAAATTTTCTAGACTTCGGTCTGTTTCTTCCTTCGTGGCTGCGATGGATAAGTCGACTCCCGGATTTTGGTGGTGCCGATACGGGCAGAAAATGTCTTGGACCGATTCTTACTCCACGTGCGTCTATTGCCTTGGACTCGATCACGATCCGCAGGCCTGCAAATTGTGCAAGTCCTTCTCAGTCAACGTCCTCGAAGACCGTGCTGCCAGACTCCAACCTGGGCGCCCGAGAGATGTGTTCTTCCGGTGAAGTCAAAGGAGGCCCGTTGGGTGGTGTCCGCAGCGGCGGGCTCGGCTGAGCAACTTGAGCAGATGATCGCCCTCGAGGAGGAGGCGGCCCAGGCCGCATCTTCGTCTTCCTCGGCCACAGCATTTATCCCGCTCTCCTTGGGCTCCTCCTACACGGCTTCTTTTAAGGAGCTTTGTCAGTCCCTCTCTACAAAAGGTGATGGTCCATTGGGACATTCCTCTCGGTCCAAGAAGAAGGACTCAAAGGGTAAATCCCACCATCGGTGTTCGTGGGAGTGGGAGAGGTCCCCTTCCCCAGAAAGTCGACACTCGACTTCGGTCAAGGTTGTGGCTAAGGCCGCTGGCTTCACGGTGTCCCCATCAGGTCAGCCGGCCGAGACACCCATCGACGTGGTAGAGATTTTTCTCGACCCGTCGGACGGGCTGTCGACTGGAGAAGCCGACAACCCTTCTTCGCCGGTTCCCCCAGTGGAAACCGAGGACTTGCCTGCACCTCCTGTGCTGGAGTCCCCAGTTAAGGTTCCCAAGCTGAGGGAGGAACGGGTTTCCCCCGCTCCCTCCCAGACCTACCCTCGGAAACACCGATGGTCTCGGTCTCTGTCTCGGACCTCTTCTCGGTGCAGCCGATCCCGCTGTCACCGGTGGTCTCGGTCTTGGCACCGAGGAAAGTGGCGCGCTGCTCGTCCTCGTCTTCTTCCTCCTCGGAGGAAAGGCTTTGGCGCAGATTGTGTCGACGCTATGAGGACTTGATGTGGCAGCAGCTCTTTCTGACCGGGAACAAGCTGACTCCGTCGTCTTCCCCAGCCATTAAGTGGCTGTCACCTGAGTGGCTGAAACAACCCCTTGTGGTCGTCGAGGAGCCGAAGCCGGCGCCAGTTGTTCGGACGAAACCAGCTGTGCCACCCATCATGGTGGAACCCCCGCCTCCACAACCAAAAACTGGGGCCCCGGCCAAGGATTCTCGGTCGGGTCATGGGTTGCCCCATCGGTTGTCGGTCACCCTCACTCCCTATCGCCCTCGGCAGGTGGAGGGTGGCTCAGGCCCTCGGCAGCTGTTTGCAGACTCCTCGGAGTCTGATGATGACTCTTCCCTGTTCTCCAAGCCTCTTGACCTGGAGTCCTCTGGGGGACAGTCAGTGGATGAGAGCCCATCCTCGTTCATGGGATTACTTCAGCTCATCTCAGAATCTACTGGGATGAAGCTCGAACCTGTGTCAAAGCGGGCCAAGTACCCCCTCACGGAGATACTGGACTGAGGGGATTCTCGTACAGAGTCCTTTCCTGTGGCCGAAGCCATTGTTGGCCCGGCCCTGGAGTTATGGCAGCGGCCGGCTTCTTGTCCAGCTGCCTCGGCCAGGATGGCCAGGAAGTATGCCGTTCCCACCGGCTCACTCTCTGGATTCTCGGAGCACCCCTCTGCAGAGGGGTTGGTGACCGACAGTGTTTTCCGGCGCTCCAGAAATGCTCAGGACATGGACAAGCCACCAGATAAAGAGTCCAAGAAACTGGACTACTCTGGACGTAAAGTTTACACTGCATCCTCCTTAGGCCTTCGTTAGGCCAGTTTGGCTGTATTGATGGCACGCTTTTCCCACGCCCTTTTGGGCTCCCTGGATGAGGTGATTCCTCATCTCCTGGCTGACCTCCAGACTACTGTCAAGCAGGTGTGGGATCAGGGAAGGGCGGTGGCAAAGCAACAGCTCCAAACTACTCTCGACATTGGAGACTCTTGTGCCTGGTCATTAGAGGCCGAAGTGGCCATGCACCACAGAGCTTGGCTGTGGCTCTCCACCTTCACAACGGATACCCAGCACAAGCTGGCAGACGTTCCCTTCCTGGATACTGACTTGTTCGGGCTGGGGGTGGAAGGCCATCTCCAGAGGATCGAGAAGTCCAATGCCACCTTGGACTCGGTCACGTCTGCCCAGAAGGACAAAGGCCACCAGCAACAGCGTAAGCCCTTTCGGCCTTTTGCCTCTGCGGCACGTCCAGCCCAGCAACACCAGCATCAGGGCCAGCAGGCACGCACTTGGCACCCCAAAGCCAAGCCTGCAGCTTCCTCCAGCAGCAAGCCAGGAGGAAAAGGCCCAGGAGGTCCCTCGGATGGTCCTTCCTGCAAGCCTGCCCAGTGACGGGTTGAGGGGTGTCGCCCCCAGCCTCGTCACTCCCCCCCACGGGTTCCTCCCATGGGGGGACGGCTCGCCACTTCCTTTCCACCTGGTCCGCTATCACTGCGGACCGCTGGGTGTTAGAAGTGGTAGGGATAGGTCTGCTTCTGGAATTCGAGCAGGCCCCACCCTATCGGGCTGTCGCCCCATGGGTGGCTATGGGGTACGCAGCATCTCTGTCGGCTCGTCGAGCCAACATTGCTCTGCTCCTCCAGAAGGAGGTGATCAGTGAGGTAGAGGATCCTCCACCAGACCCAGGATTTGTGTCCAGGTATTTCCTGGTCCCAAAATGGACGGGGGGCTGGTGCCCCATTCTAGACCTACATGACCTAAACAAGTTCCTAGGTCTTGAACCTTCAGGATGGTCACCCTGGCACAGATCGTTCCATCCTTGGAACGAGGCATGTGGTTCTGTTCTCTGGACCTCCAGGACGCGTTCTTTCACGTCCCAATCCGTCCGTCCCACCAGTGATTCCTTCGCCTCAGAGCAGAGGGTTCCCTTTACGAGTTCCGGGCCATGCCCTTTGGCCTTTCTCCAGCTCCCAGGGTCTTCACCAAATGCATGGCAGTGGTGACAGCATTCCTGCGGCGCCGAAGGGTCCGGGTGTATCCTTACCTGGACGACTGGCTGATTGCAGCCTCCTCCAGGCTGGAGATGGAGCGGTCCAGGGATCTGGCCCTCCAGGTCTGCTCTCAGATTGGCCTCCTCATCAACGAGGCCAAATCAGAACTTGTGCCAATGCAGGTGATTCAGTTCATCGGGGCAGAGCTCAACTCTCTTCGAGCCAGAGCACGGCTCCCGGTGGACAGGGCCGAGGTTCTCTCTTCCTTTGCCCAATCATTTCTGGTTGGGCAATTGCGCCCTGCCCGGGACTTCCTGTGCATCCTGGGCCTCATGGTGGCCTGCACCAGCCTGGTCCATTGGGCCCACTGGCACATGTGTCCCCTTCAGTGGGGGCTGGCCCACCAATGGTCACAGTGCTGCAGTCCTCTGGACCAGCCAGTGGCGGTGACCCAGGAGATGTGGAACGCTCTCCAGTGGTGAATCATTCCAGCTCATCTGCAGGAGGGCATCCTGTTTGTCCACCCCGAGCTGACGGTCATTCTAACGACCAGTGCCTCTCTGATGGGTTGGGGTGCCCATCTGGGGGAGCACAGAGCACATGGCCTCTGGTCCCCTCAGGAGTCTTGATGCCACATCAACCTGCTGGAGCTTCGAGCGGTCCGACTAGCCCTCACCACCTTCACTCCGTTTGTACGGGGTCAAGTGGTCCAGGTCCAGATGGACAATACCATGACCATGTGCTACCTAAACCGCCAGGGCGGGACGCACTCCTTGCCCCTTTGCAAGGAAGCTCTCCGCACTTGGTCCCTCGTGAGCAGTCTGGAGGCGGATCTCCTGGCCATCCATGTGGCGGGGGCCTCCAACACTCTGGCCGATGCCGTAAGCCGGATAGGTGCTGCATCTCACGAGTGGTCTCTCCTGCCCGAGGTAGTACACGATCTGTTCTCCCACTGGGGCACACCTCAGGTGGACCTGTTTGCCTCCAGGGAGAATGCGAAGCTGAGGCTCTTTCATGCCCGCCCCCCCTCAACAGAGCTCGCTGCAGGGGGATGCCTTCTCGAGGCCGTGGACCCCGGGCCTCTTCTACGCTTTTCCCCAATTTTCCTTGATCCACAAGGTGATTCTCAAGGCGAGGAGGGGCAAGGAGCAAGTGATTCTGGTAGCCCCAGACTGGCCCCGCCAGTTCTGGTATCCAGATCTCCTCAGCCTCAGCTCCAGGCTCCCGAGGCAGCTTCCAGCCTGCCCGGACCTGATCTCAGTCAGCCAGGGGAAGGTACTCCACCCGGACCTTCAATCCCTACACCTGACGGCCTGGTTCCTGAGCGGCTAGAGTTCCAGGCCTTGGGTCTTTCCGACGAGGTCCTCAACATTGTTGAGGCATCCCGTAAGGAGTCGACCAGAAAATGCTATGTCTTCAAATGGAAGAGATTCTCCATTTGGTGTCAGGATAAGGGGTTGGGCCCTTCCTCCTGCTCCTTAGCCAGCATTCTGGACTACCTATGGTCCCTTTCTCAGCAAGGGCTTTGGTTGACAACTCTTAAGGTGCACCTGGCAGCCATCTCTGCTTACCAGGCGCGGGCCGGAAAGCAGTCGGTGGCGCAGGAGAAGGTGGTCGGGTGCTTTTTCAAAGGCCTTGATCACATATCCCCTCTGGTGCGAGAACCTCCACCTCCTGGGATCTACTGCTGGTATTGGCTGAGCTCATGGGCAAGCCATTCGAACCGACGCACAGGAGCGAGGTCGTGGAAGACCGCCTTCTTGGTGGCTATAATGTCAGTCATAGAAACATAGAATTTGTCAGCAGATAAGGACCGCTTGGTCCACCTAGTCTGCCCGTTTCCCTACCTAACGGATAAGCTGCAGATCCTAGTTAACCAACAGCCTACTTCCTCCTACCCCCCACTAGAATTGCCTTATGTCTGTCCCATGCATTCTTGAATTCCCCCACTATTTTGGACTCTACGACCTCCTCAGGAAGGCTGTTCCATGTATCCAACCCTCTCTGTAAATACTTCCTCCATTACCTCTGAGCCGCCCCTCTATCTTCAAATTGTGCCCCTGTTTTGCACATCCTTTTTCTGAAAGATGCTACCTTCTTGGACTTTGTTGATTCCCTTGAGGTATTTTAAAGTTTCTATCATGTCCCCCCTCTCCCTCCTTTCCTCAAGGCTATACATCTTTAGTTCCTTTAGTCTTTCTTCATATGTCTTCTGATGCAGACCCTGAATCATTTTGGTTGCCCTCCTCTGGACAGACTCCACCCTGTCTATGTCTTTGCAGAGATGGGGTCTCCAGAACCATACACAGTACTCCAGATGTGGTCTTACCAACTGTCTGTACAGAGGGCTAACAACTTCCTGTTTTCCACTGGTGATGCCTCTCCCTATGCATCCCAGTATCTCCCAAGCCCTCCTTACTGCCTTCTCACATTGCTGGCCCACCTTTAGATCGTCCCTTTCCATTTTTGTTGTTGTCAGCATCTCACACCCCATTGTGTACTCTTCCCCTGGGTTTTTGTTTCCCAGGTGCATTACTTTGCACTTCTTTGCATTGAATCTAAGCTGCCATACATTTGACCGTTCCACCAACCTTGCCAAGTCCCTTTTCATCCTTTCGACCCCATCTTGTGCATCGATCTTGTTGCAGACCTTTGTGTCATCTGCAAAGTCAGAAGACTGGGAGAGCTCCAGGCACTTTCCATCGAGTCTCCTTATCTGGTCTTCCACAGGGACAATGTTGTCCTTTGCCCCCACCCAAAATTCCTTCCGAAGCTGGTGTCGGAGTTTCACCTTAACCAGGTATTGACTCTGCCAGTGTTCTACCCCAATCACACCTCGGAGGCTGAATATAGGCTCCATACTTTGGACCCTAGAAGAGTGCTAGCTTATTATAAGGGGAGAACGGATAAAGTTTGGGGAGAGGTTCGCCAGCTGTTTGGTCACCTACGCTGAAGCCACACCTGGCAGACCTGCAGCCAAGCAGACGATAAGCAGGTGGGTCACCTCCTGCATAGAGCTCTGCTATAGGTTGGTGGACATGGAGCCTCCCAAAGGGATAAGAGCTCATTCTACCTGCCATACCGCTGCTTCAGTGGCTGCTTCTAGGGACATCCCTATCCAGGAAATCTGCAGGGCTGCTACCTGGAAGTCAGCACACACCTTTATTTCCCATTACCACATTGACCTAGAGTCACGTTGGGATGCTGGTTTTGGACCTCGGTTCTCCAGTCCTTATTCCCTAAGTAGGGGGTGCGTGCCTTGCCTCCTTCCTCCAGGAGAACTGCTAGGAGTCTGTCAGACAGTGTGGATTGTACAACATATCCATGTCCCTAGAAATACAGGTTACTCACCTGTAACAGGAGTTCTAGGAGTGGTATATGTTGTTCATCCACCCGACCTCCCCGGCTATGACGCACAAACTGGCTTCCAGCAGGCTAGATCTGGCATCATGGGGTGGAGCCGAGGGTTTTACCACCCGGGTGGGTAGGAGGAGCCAGCTTGAAGACCTTCCGGAAAGAATTAAAGCAGCAAGGAACCTGCCAGACAGTGTGGATGAACAACATATTCCACTCCTAGAACTCCTGTTACAGGTGAGTAACCTGTATTTCCTGGTGGAGATGATGAGGGAGCTAGGAATTTTCCATTTCAGAAGCCACAACCCTGCTCACCTGGTGCTATCATTCATCGGGGAATACATCCATGACCTAGCAGTCATCCTTCCATGGCCTCAGCCCTTTATGGAGGCATCCAGGGATGTCTGGCTCCATCCCTCTATCCCTTCTCCAGGCCCAAGGGTCGTCCGGCAGAGGTATTGTGTGCCCATGGGGTCTCCAAAAGCCATGCTACATCCTTCCTCTGGGATCCAACTTCTGGACACCCCAGGGTGTAGTCAGGGGACAATCGAGCATAAGAAGGCAGAGTTCCTGTCCAGGAAGATTGCTGCAGGAAAGAACAGACCAGCTCTGCTATTTTGGACTATGGACAGACTGCTTCATCCTGTGTGTCTACAGCCGAAAAGAGCTTTTTCAGTTGCATTGTGTGAAGAGTTTGCTCAGTTCTTTTCTGACAGGGAGTTCTCTATTCGGTTCGGGATCTCCACAGTAGGGCAAGATTTGCCCCATGGTGGGGGACCTTGTGGAGGCATGGGTACTGCAATTGTCTGGGGGGAGTTTCAGCCAATGAAAGTGGCTGAGGTCACTGAGGTGATCTCGAGGCTGTGGCCTACCTATTGTGAACTGGATCCAGCCTCAACGCATCTCCTTCTGGGATGTGCCAACGTCGTTAGTCCAGTGTTTGCCGGGATAATCTCGGGGTCGATCTTAGAGGGGGTTTTCCCTGATGCCTTGAAGGAGACATTGGTGAATCCCCTTCTGAAGAAACCATCGCTCAAAGCTGATGTCCTGCTGAATTATTGACCTATCTCCAACGTCCCATTCATGGGGAAGGTTGTAGAGCAACTGATGGCAGTGCAGCTCGAGGAACATCTTGCAACCTTTTAACATCTATGAGCCATTCCAGTCCAGATTTAGGGTAAGGCATAGCTCTGAGACAGGGTTAGTCAGGGTGCAAAATAACCCCCTCAGGGCTAGGGATAGGGGAGAATGGTCAATTCTTGTTCTCCTCGATCTCTCTCTTCAGCATTTGGTACCGTAGACCTCATTGTGCTTTTGGATCGCCTTAGAGAATATTGTGGATTCACCGATACAGCCATCAACTGGCTTGAATCCTATCTCTCGGATAGGAAGCAACAGGCAGTGATAGGGAATTTCTCCTCCTCCTCCCTGAAGCCTCTGCCATGTGGAGTTCCTCAGAGCTCGATCCTTTCGCCGATGTTGTTTGCAGTGTACATGCTGTCCCTGGGAAAGCTCATTAGATGTAGTAGGAAGTTTGGAGGTCCATCTTCCTTGCATCCTCAAAACAAAAATATATACAGTATATAAAGAAAGAAGAAGAGGGGAAGCCTATATTTCCCACCCCCTCCCAGTTCTTACCCTTCTCTTCTCTCATTTCATTTCTCTTACACCTGACACCAGAAGGCATCTTTATTTTTTTCCTTTTTCTTCCCTGTAAGTTCCAGGGTAACCGCCTTGTTCTTTTTTTTTTTTTAAAGGGGGAGAACAGAATGAATTTGCTTTTCAGAAAACATCTTTATGTGAGTCCTTCTCCCTCTCTTCCTTTCCTTTGTCTGTTTTTCTTTTTCTAGTTGCACAAGTCATCCTTCCTCAAAGCATTAGTTTTTCCCTCTTGCCAAGCATTATGGCCTCCTATTTTTTTGGAAAGCCCTTTATAATTTCTCCTTTTTCTTATTACCATATTGCATCATGTCTCTGGAGAATGAGATATGCTTACCATGAGAATCTGTAAATGTAGCCATCCTGCCATCCTCAGGGTACAGCTTTGTTTGGGCGCTGGTCAGTTCCTGTCTCCAGTCCACCTCCTGGGGTCTGGTTTTTCTCTTTCTTTCCCCTCCTTAGACTTCCCTTTGGGGTCCTGTGCTTTTAACTCCCTTCTTCTTTCTTTTCTGTCTTCCCTAGATTTTTCTTTTGGGGTCCTCTTCCTCTCTCTGGCCAGGCCCCCCTCTTCTTCTTGAGGCTGTTGCCCAGATGACATTGACCTCTGTTTAAACAACAACAACAACAACAACAAAAAAGTACACCCACTACCTAGACTCCCTCCCTCTCCACTCTTCTTCTTGATAGTTGGGCTTTATTAATTTGTTCCCTTTATATCCTGTGTCCTTTTCTCTATCCCTTGGGCAACTTGCCCCGCTCTTTTCTTTTCTCCCACTTGCTTCTCTACTGGTGACAGAAGTGAGGTATGTAGGGGGATGGCATCAGTTACTGGCCAGTCCATGAACACCACATCATACGTCTGCCTGATGGTGGCGCCGTCACCGATGTCATACCCCTAGCTCTAAGCTCTGAAAACATTGGCTTCCATGGGGTCCTAGTGCCTCTGACACAGACCCAGATGTGGTAATAAATGGTGAAGATATTCTGAAAGATCAGCAATGACAGTGAATATGTAATTTTCATATTTATCTGGCAGCCCAAAATTCCTCACATCAAACTGCAGCAACTTTTCTTGCCAAAAGAAAGGGGGGGTTGTCCCTACCTAATTTTCAAGTACTGCATACTGTCACAAACTCGCTCAGCCGGTCAGTCCTCTACTCCCAAAGTGCCAACCTCTGAGCATATGATTTGTGTACAGTGAACAGAACAAGGTAACCCTCTTGTCTGTTTTGTGGGTTCAAGTTACCTTAGTCTCAACTCTGGAAGGATTTAACCTGATAACTTCTTGTTAGCATACCCAATTATCAGGCTCAGATAATTCTGTCTTCAGGAGGCCAGATATCTTTGCCTACGGGCACCCAACCAGGTCTTTCAAATGAACCCTTAGAACTTTATGCAAGACTTTAGAGAACTCTATCCATTTCCCAGTTTGGTATACAATAAGCTCATACACAGTGTTACTTATAACCTTTAAAAGGTCCACTTAAAATAAAAAGAAATGTCAAGGCACTTCAGACAGTTTCTGTTGTAAAAATCTCTCTTTACTTTAAAATATCAAAACAGAACAATAATTACAGAACAAAATATATCCCAACACACACAGCCTTAAAACAAACAGGTAAAAGTGCAGTTCCTACAATACATACATTCAGACTGATCTAATCTAATGCTTACTTTCTTTCAGTCCTTTGAGGATCTCTCTTCTCTCAGTCAGAAATATTGTCTTGTGTGTCTCTGTCAAGGTTCTTTCAGCAATTAAACACAGTTCTGAGCCGGCCTTCTCATGAGGTCACTAACTCCACCTTGGTGTATCAAAATCTATGTTTTACAATATAGGATGTCCAAATAAAATATTTAAAAAAACATAATAGGTGACCTCACTGCCTTTCCTCCGTCGGGTTAACCAGACCAAACCGGTTTGTGCTCTGCTACACATACATCTCAAATGTTTCTTTGATCTAAGTCACTGTATTCAAGCAAAAGTGTATTTGCCTCTTTAATCCTGTCTGGGCCTTGGAATCTACACCTCAAAGGTCTCTCTGATGTAATTCAAGGGTTCCCCGGGAAAGTATATTGGACCTTCCAAATTTGTCTGGGTCCTCCCTGGCCCAGACATCAACCTCTCTTCAATGTCCATTCTGGCTTCTCTCTGACACCCCTCCCGCTCAAGTTCTTCCTGACAACTATTGTAAGTCAAAGGATTTTCCCTGAGGGAATTATGAATGGATAATCTTATTTCCTGGGATGAAAGCAAATTGACAAGGTAATTGCACTCCAGATATCTGCAGTTTAGCTATGTCCTGTCCTTTGAACTTATCCCTGGGGGTCTTGATGTGTCAGTTCCAGTAAGACAGCAGTTTCCTCAAACTGACCTTCCCATCACATATTTTATATGTAATAAAAAATTTGATACAGCACTCAGATCTGGCTGTCTACTTCACACATACTGCTCAGCAGCTTGTGTGCATTGGATACTTTCCCCCATTTAGGCGGTCACCACGCCATCTGGCTGGATAGAAAAAGAGTCTTGTTTCCTAAGGACTGCTTTATCCAGGCAGTGTATCACCGTGTGACACTGTCAGTCATGATGCATACCTCAAGCCTCTGGCTTTGGTTGCAGGGAAGTAGTAGTACTCCACTTGGAGAGCACTACATGTAATCCCATTCCTGCCTGTGATATGTCCTATATCACAACTGGGAGACTTCAACCCCCTCCAACTGGACCATGGCTATAGGACTTGGGAAAGATGCTCACTGCAGTACATCTATCAGTCCTATCAAGATAACAATTCATTCCTTCCAGACCTTGCAAGCCCAATACGAGCTCAGGGGCACAGAGCATTAATTACGTACAGCTGAGACACTACATAACCTCCCTATCACTGGAAGCCAGAACTCCGAAGATGTAACCCACCCTTATCACTTATTTATTTTATTTATTTATTTAGTTTTTGTTGACTGGGTAAGTGCATTAGACAAATTCTGCCTATTTTCAGGCATGACCTGGGGGGAGAGGGATACAGATGAATGCCAACTGACTTTGAACCAGATTAAGCTGTTGGTGGTATTTTTAGTGAATGTATCCAGGTTATCACAAGTGAGGTGCTACCCCACATGATTTCACAACTTTATCAAGCTCTGCGGGCTACTTTAGGCAGTGACTGTCTGAATATTGCTGCAAAATGGGCAGGAGAACTCGACCTTCCCATTGATACAGGCACCTGGAACAAGGCATTCTCAGCCTCCACCACTGACAGGAATATGCCTGGAAACACTTTACCAGATTTTCCCATGTGCTGGAAACAACAGCCCACTATCTCCCCCCCTACACACACAATGGCTTGTTGGAAGGGACATAGAGAACCCATGGCCACACATACATGTATCCTTTGGGTGTGTCCCCATTTACAACCCTTTTTCCAATCCCTGGAAGCAGAATTGCAAAAGGTATTCGGAAAAACAGTCCCACTCATGCCATCACTATATATTCTCCTGAAATGCCCTAGAGGCCTTAAAGACCCCAGCTCACATTTCCTGCTGGGGATTCTCATAACTGTGGAGAAGAAAGCCATAAGTAAATGCTGGCTTACCGCGCAATCCCAGAAGTGACCACCTAGAGGAGCATGATCAGTTATATTACCGTATGGAAAAGATAACACACTCCCTCAACAACTGTGCGGAAATATGTCCTTCACACTGGAATTTCAGACTGTTTTACATCATGACCAAAGGCCCCACTATGGTACCTTGCAGAATCTTAAGAGAGAGATAAACCCAACCAGGATTAGCCCACCCTAGATAGTATGAAACATACGCATAAGAGTAACCCCATATGACAGACAAGACACCATGGTTCACCCATCAGGCAGACCCACTTCCTTGATGGCTGCTGCCACCTTCTGCCTGACAATGCGCGTGGATGGCAGAACTGATACAAAGTGTAGGAACACACTAGAATAGACCAACTGTATGAGTGATGTAAACCCATTAAGGTAGTTGTGAGTTGCCCCCCCCCAATTGCTTTGCCCAATGTGGGGTACTGAATGAGTAATTAGCCACAGTGTCTTGTAGTGTAGCCTGGGTAAGAAATAAAGGATCTCAGACACTTTGTACTGACATTCTTTATTGCAATTGTAATGTACTGTGATGACCTTGAAAAATTATAAAAAAATATATTTACAAAAATCAAATGGATAAAAGTGCTGAAGCAAACTCAAAATTGAAAAAATGGCATAATACAAGTTGGGAGATAAGGAGCAATCTGTAACAGAATAAAAAAGCCTAGGTTAAAATGTTCACTGTGAACATGCACTGCTGTGAACCTAGGGCCAGCTCCATGGCCTGGCACATCAACAGATATCGCCCCTGAAACAGCAGAAAAATATTCCAGCCCTTAATCTGGGCCCCTGGAGCTACCTTCTGGTGCGGACCTAGGCCCAGCTCCAAGGCCAGGCACACCAACAGATATTGCCCCTGAAACAACAGAAAAAAGATTCCAGCCCTTAATCTGGGCCCCTGGAGCTGCCCCCCAGTGCAGACTTAGGGCCAGCTGCACAGCCTGGCGCACCAACAGATATCGCCCTTGAAACAGCAGAAAAAAGCTTCCAGCCCTTAATCTGGGCCCCCGGTGCTGCCTCCCGGTGTGGACCTAGGGCCAGCTCCATGGCCTGGCGCACCAACATATATCACCCCTGAAACAGTAGAAAAAAGATACAGACTGAGAGGAGCCACTTGTGGCTCACTGCTCGCTGACTCATGCCCTAACTGGAGCACTGCAGCGGGGCTCGTCTCCGACTGGCCGAGTGCCTCTCTGAAGCTGCCTAGCAGTGTGTGTGGCTTCCCGCTGTGGCTACCCGCTGAGCCAGCTAGCTAGTTCTGTGCCAGAGCTGCCTGTAGTTTCCCTTAGCAGTGCACTGCACAGCCTCTCTAGCTGGTCCTGTGGCCATCTGTCGGGCAATTTTTCAGTCCCTGGATGCAGGAGCAGAATATGGAATTACAGGAAAAAAATGTGTTAAGCCCGTAGTGTGAAAGTATTTCTAGTCTCTAAATCAGTCATAAGTCCACTCTCAGCCTGTGACCATAACTAAGCCTCATGGTGCTGATTGTTAGCGTGCTATATTAGTTTTAATCTTGACTTAAAGCCAGCTTTTGGTAGACTACTGGTTTCATTTTTTAACTTATTTTTAAAGCCAGTTTACATTGTGCTAGATTCGTCTTAAAACTTGATTTTAAAGTCAGCTTGTGTTAGTCTGCTAGTTCCTTTTTATGTTTGCTTGGACGCATGTGCAAGAAACATAGTGCCATCATCCGAGTTTTCGGAGGTGTGTCACCCGTCTTCCAGTTCAGTCAGTGTGTTTGCAGGCGCGGTCGCAGTTCTCCAATCAATGCTGCAGCTATCTATGACAGCAGTTGAAAATGCAGTGCCGTACAGTTGAAAGGGAGAGCTCCACTTCAGTGAGCAGAGCTCCCCCCCTACACACACGCACGCATAATGCGTGCTCATGTGCCCCCCCCACGCACACACTGTATGGCCAACGGGGGTGCCCAATCTCCCGTCGGCTCCAGGCCCTCCCAAACAGTCTTCCAGCTGCCACACTGGGAGCCCACTCCAGCGTGGCAAACGTCACACATTGTCAGCTTTGCAGGTGCCACGGTGGGAGCCCACCCCAGCGTGGCAAAAATGGTTATGGCCAATGGGGTTCCCAATGCCCTGTCGGCTCCAGGCCCCCCCCCAAACAGCCTTCCAGCTGCCATGCTGGGAGCCCACCCCAGCGTGGCAAACTTCCTCGCCGTCCAATAAAAAAAAAAACCTGTAAAGATAAAAACGCCTCGGCAGTCGCCCTGCCCACCCGCCGCCCACCTCTATGCACAATTATCTCCCCACACCCCACCTCACCCCATACTTATCTCCAGAGCACGGCACGACGATCTTCAGTGGACCGGGAACACGTCTGCACTCTTCAAAGGTGACCGCGAACTGAGGAAATGCCGGTAAGCTGTATAATGCAATAAATAGGGTTTTTCCAACTTTAATGCATATCTCGGGCATTTGTTGGAATTTTTGCACCAAATTTTCAACATGGGGTTTTGGGACCCCTCCTCATGAATTCTCTCATTATACATGGCGTTAATCGGACGCAGGGTGATTTTGCAGTCACAGCGAATCACCTTTTGGGACCGATTAACTAAACGACAGTGCCAGTGTCCATAAGGTGGGCCTCTCAAGCCTATGTTGCAAATTTGGTGAACAAATTCTAGAATGATTGTTTTACGAGCGTATGCTAGCGAGCTCATACGCACACTCGTAGTTCACAAATTTTTAATATTTGCACTCTGAATTTTCAACATTGCCATTTTACCACACCTCCTTATGAGCAGTACAGCTGTCATTTTTCACATGTCGCCCAAAATGTGTTTCCCTGCATGTTGCGCACAATGGCGCAGTTGGTGTGTGCAATCAATGTCTGGGACAGATTAAGAAAAACACAGTGACACTGTTCATGAGCAGAGGTCTTAAAATGTCTATGTTGAAAATTTGTTGAAAACATTCCCAAAAATGACTGTTTTAGGAGTGCACGTTGCGCAGTTCCTACGCACACTCGCAAGTTTGCGAATTTTTAATATTTGCACACCAGATTTTCAACATTGCCATTTTATTACACTTCCTTATGAGCAGTACAGCTGCCATTTTTCATATCTCACCCAAAATGTTTTCCATACGAAGCATAATGGTGCAGTCGGTGCAAAAAGCAATGTTTGGGACAGATTAAGAAAATCACAGTTACACTGTTCATGAGCAGAGGTCTTAAATGGCTATGTTGAAAATTTGGTGACAAAAGTCCATAAATTACTGTGTTACGAGTGAGCATTGCGCAGTTTCCACGCACCCTCATAAGTTCATGAATTTGTGATATTTTCAGTCCAGATTTTCACCACTGGCAATTTTTCCACACTTCCTTATGAACAGTACCGCTGTCATTTTTCACAGCATGGCCGAAATGTGTTTTCACACTTTCAGCGCAGAAATGCATGGTCGCTATGGGAAATCATTGTTCGGGACAGATGAAGAAAATCACAGTGACACTGTTCATGATCAGAGGTCCCAAAATGCCTGTGTTGACAATCTGCTGTAAAAATTCCCCAAGCTAATTACATTATGGGTGTGCGTTGCACAATTTCTATGCATGCTCGTGACTTCACCAGTTTTTTTTATATTTTCACTGCAGATTTTTAACATTGCCATTTTTTACACCTCCCCATGAACGGTACAACTATCATTTTTCTCATTCTGTTCGGAATGTGTTTTTGCACCTGTGGTGCCAAATGCCGTAGTCGCTGTGCAAAAGCAGCTTTCAGCTAACAAACTGATATTGCCACTGTTCATGAGGTGGTGTCACAAAAAAAAATGTTGAAAATTTGGAGTGAAAATACCAATGAATGCCTGAGGCGTTAGGGTTTCTGACCATAACACCCCACCCTGTAGAGAATGACAGGCATCAGGGGTGTGACTTGTGATTCTTGCCTGTAACGCTCATACCATTCCACACCCTGCAGCCAGTGAGTGGCATCGAGGTGTGCCTTGGACTCTCCGGCCCCAAAGTTCACCCCATTCTCTTATACCGCACCCATCTCACCGTATTTCCTGATGGAATGGGATGTGCATAAGGGCCAAAGACCCCAAGGCACACTGTGACACTTGTCAGTGTCTGCAGGGTGGGGTGTGGTGAAATGGCATGGCCGTTATGCCTGACGACCCAAAGACACACCTCAATGCCTGTCGGTCTCTACAGGGTGGTGGTGGGGTTGGCTTCAATTCAATACTTCACTGCCATTCCTATCATGCAGCTCTGTAACTCCTACACTACCAGTGCCAGTGCCAGCAAGCAAACATTCGGCATTGACAAATGCTTGTTAATTGTGATTTTAAAGACAGCTTTTTTGTTTATTAGTGTGCTAGATTCACTTTAAACCCGATTTTAAAGCCAGCTTTTTTTAGTCTGCTAGTCTCATTTTAAATGTTTTTTTAAAGACCGCTTTTTTGTTTACTAGTGTGCTAGATTCGCTTTTAAACTTGATTTGAAAGCCAGCTTTTGATAGTGGGCTGGATTCACTCGCAAATTGTTCAAACACCAGCTGGCTTCTCTGTAACCTGTAATTGCTAAAAACACTGGACTCACTAAACCTGACTAAATCTAGTGAGATAGGTTTATGTTCAAATTGATATAAAAAGTAATGTCTGGTCTCTGTTTCTCACACTGATTTGAAGACAGTTTAGCTTCTCTATTGCTTAAAACTACCTGCAGCGTTGATTGCCTGCACCTCTTCTTCCCCCCTAGCCAAGCTCCTGCTACTTTATTTTTCCCACTGCCTCTCTCGACTTTCTAAATCTTTCTGCCCTGCTTGAAAACTACTTAGCCCCACCTCACGAAGCCAGTTACTAGCCCCTCCTTCTCTATTCTCCCTTTCTCTCCTGCACTTTCTCCCTCCTCATGTTTCTCTAGTTAATCTGCTCCCACCTCTCCCTGTGTTTGATTTCAGGTGTTGGTGCTGAATCTCTGGACATCCATTTCTCTCCATTGTTCCACCCCCCCCCCCCGGGCCAAATCTGTTTCTACTATATCTCCCTCTGCTCCCTCGAGTACTATGCCCCCGATTAATAGCAGATACTGACCTAAGGCTGCTCTTCTAATCCCCACCCTGTCTTGTCTCTCCACAGATTCCAGCCCTTAATCTAGGCCACTGGAGCTGCCTCCTGGTGCGGACCTAGGGCCAACTCCACTGCCTGGCGCACCAACAGATATCGCCCCTGAAACAGCAGAAAAAAGGTACGGACTGAGAGGAGCCACTTGTTGTGGCCGACCGCTCGCTGACTAGTGCCCTGGTGCTGGAGCACTGCAGTGGGGTTCGCCTCCGACTAGCCGAGTGCCTCTCCAAAGCTGCCTAGCACTGTGTGGCTTCCCGCTGTGGCCTCCCGCTGAGCCAGCTAGCTGGTTCTATGCCAGATCTGCCTGTAGTTTCCTTAGTGGCGTACTGCACAGCTTTGCTAGCTGATCCTGTGGCTGTCTGTCAAGCAATTTTGTGGCCCACCCTTCCCCACGTCCTCTTCCTGCCTTAATTAAATACAGTACAACCCCATCCACTACCTGCTGTCTGAGCCCTTCTTGGCTACTACTAGTGCTCTGAACAGCCCTCATTCGAGCTCAGTCTTAGCTTATCATTACAAATTATAAGCATCTCCCTACCAGAATGGATAGTGCTCCTGCTCTCCTCCTGGTATTTCTGCTCACCATCCTCCCCAAGGTGGGACAGTGCCTCATCTCCACCTCACCCATAGATAATGAGCTTTACCCTACCTCTCTACCTCCATGAGAACTAGAGATTGGTACAACATTGCACAGCCAGAATGCTCACTGTAACTTATGCCATTCCGGCCCCCACCTCCATATGATTATGTTCCAAGTCAGAAGGAACTTACTTGTTCTGACCCAGCTAACTGCGGCTGCTAATTGCCCAAGAGGTGACAAGCAACTCAGGGCAATTAAAGGTAGGAGTACTTGGACCAAACTACTCTCTCACACCACCAGAGCCTCATTTTTCCTGTTACTTCTCCTCTCTGGTGATATGCATCACAATCCTGGTCCCTACACTGACAGGAAGATGAACCCTCAAAAGGGCTGTGGTTTAAAAATAGCCACTTTGAACATTTGCAGCCTGCTGCCTAAAATAACTCAGTTCCAAGCGTGGACCAGGCTTCATTGCCTTGACATCATTTGCCTGACTGAGACTTGGCTCTCCCCTAAAATTCATAATAATGCCATTTCAGTACCGGGATATAGCACATTCAAGCTTGACCGAAAAGGGAAAGGGGAGGGGCTGCCTCATCTATGTTAAAGAAGGAATACAGGGAGTGTTTCAACAATCTCAGACATGTCTAGTGACTATGAATTGTTATCAGTGGACCTCCTCATAGGGAAATGTAACAAATCTCTAACCATCACCTCCGTCTACCTGCCGCCAGGTAAAGCTAAGAAGGGGCTTGGTCCCATATTGGAAGCACTCTCTAAAATTGAGAGGTACTCGGACATTATCATAACGGGTGACTTCAGCTGTAACTGGCTCTGTAAGGAATCAGATGCACTTAAGGACCTGGTTGCCGGTGTGTATCTCACACAATTGATAAATGAGAATACCAGACTGAATTATAAAACTGGCAAGGGCATGCTACTTGGTTGGATCCTTACCAACCATCCCTCTAGAATCAGACATGTTATGGTGCTCCCAGATTGCCTTAGCAACCATTACCCTGTCATGTGCAAATGGGTGAATAAGAATGAAAAGGCCCCTCCTATCACTATGCGTAGTCACGTTCTCAAACGGGGTCTCATGCACTCCTTTAGAGCAGCCTTAGCACAGGTGGACTGGTCCCCTCTGGATAGACTCCTGGACATCGACCTAGCACTGAAATATTTTGTTGACAGATTCAACAAGATCTGTGATACTTATGCCCCTTTAAGGAAAAGAAAGATTAGGGGATCTTCCAATGGATGGCTCACCCGTGACCTACTAGATCAGTTCAAGGTGCGGGATAGCCTCTGAAATAAGGCCAGGAATTCTGGTAACCCACTTGAGCACCAGAATTACCGGGCAGCTAGGAACAAGTACACATACCTTTCCAGGCTGGCAAAAGCAAAATACAACAAAGAACAGCTAGACAGTAGCTGGGGGGGACAGTAAAAGGTTTTGGCAAAATATTAAGGAACTGCTGGGTAAAGTGAGTAAGAAGCACCCCTCACTGCTCAATGTCAACGGCACCCCCATCATGGACCCTAGCAAAATCGCTGAAACCTTCAATTCAGCATTCACGGATCTAAGTGGGGTCCTCCCTCCTGATTACCGCTCCCCCACCGTGATCCATCCTTGTCGACCCCTAGACAGGATACAAAAACTCCCAACTTTTACTTTAGGAGTATTTCGATTAGGGAGGTTAGAACCTATGTCAAGAAGGTAGTTGGTAAAAGCAGACTGGGGAGTGACAGTGTTGATATGAAGCTTGTGTCACTTGCACTAGAAGAGCTGTTCGCCCCCATCACCAGAATATTTAACACATCACTCATCATGGCTGCATTCCCGGCCGCATGGAAGTCGGCACTAGTGACCCCAGTGCTTAAAATAGGAATCACTCCTGCACAGCCAATTACCGACCCATCTCAGTTCTCTCCCCACTATTGAAAGCCCTTGAAAGAATCATGGCAGATCAGACCAACGAGTATCTTCAGAAGTACAATATCCAGTGCCCGGAGCAGCATGGCTTTCGTAAGGGACACAGTACTGCCAAGGCACTTGTCGAATTCTCCGACTACAGTATGTGCATAAGGCCTTGGACAACAGCAAAATTGTGGGATCTTTATTTATAGATCTTACGAAGGCCTTCGATACCGTAAATCATAACTTACTCCTCCAACAACTGCATCTTATAGGTTTCTCATCTGAAATTACACATTGGTTCAAAGATTACCTTTCATGCCAAAACCAAAGTGTCAAGATCGGGTCTGTGATCTCGGCCAGGGAAATTAGTCTTGTAGTCCCCCAGGGATCTATCCTGGGTCCCTTCCTCTTCAGTTTGTTCTTAAATAGACTACCTGAGGCTAGTAACAGCAAAACTATTCTGTATGCCGACGATGTGGTCATCCTGAGCAGCAGCCCTCAGCTTGATCAGCTGCAAAATGAGCTACAGTCCTCCTTCAGGTCCCTGGAAGACTTGTTCTGCTCACGTAAACTGCTCCTCTAGTACAAGAAAACTAAAATGATGCTAATTTCCAGCACACGGCATAGGAACTCAAACTCTGACCTGAGAATAGTAAATAACAAGGCTGCTCCCTTAGAACAGGTTCGCACTTTTGGGTACCTTGGAATCCACATCGATGACACCCTATCTTTTACTCAGCATAGTGACCACATTGTCAAAACAGTCAGTGCCAAACTGAGGGTTTTATACCGGCACAAGCAATACCTCACACCCACTGCCCTCTGTCTTTCAGTATCCAGTTCCATCCTGTCGATAATCGACTATGGCCTGGTTGTCTATGTGTCGGCCTTGCACACAGCGCTGAAGCGTATTGCTACAGCCCTTAGTAAGGCCTGCAGACTAACATTAGGAGCAGACAACAGGACGCACACCTATACACTCTATGAACAAAGAAACTGGCTGAACCTCAGCAACAGAATAAAGTACCAGACATGCCTTCTTGGCGAGAATATCATACTTGGGAATGCTCCCCCTCATCTAAAACCCCTGTTGCAGTCTAGCCACTCTTCCTACCACACCAGGGGCACTAACAGGAACGTCTTAGTCATCCCTTTCAGGAAACTCTCACTTGCTCAAAGGTCCTTTGCCTACAGAGCGCCACTCTGGCTAAATGAGATCCCAGAACACATAAATAACAGCACCAGCCTCACTGCATTTAAACTAATACTGATGCAGCACCTCTCTGACGCTGGCACCTGTGCCTGTAGGTAATCTGGGCCGACCACTCTATCTAGTATAAAGTGGCCAGGGATGTTGTGTTTCCCCCCCCCCCCCCCATATTCATATTAGCACCTCATCCATCATATTTCACCACCTGTCCGTATTCTGCCACTTGGCCTCTCTGTGGGGTCCCCGGGTTTCTCTATGGGTAATCAAATTCTTCCACCCCTCATTTCTTGACAAATGCCCGTCTCTGGCTGCTATTATTTCCTTTTTCTGTCTCCTGTGCTGTTTAGTAAGTTCTCTGAATGCTTTGTGGGCCACGTGGAAGTACACCAATCATCTTGTTTTTCACTGGTTTGTATTCTTCCTGCCACCTGTGTCTCCAACCAACTTGTTTAATCCTGCACTTGAACTTTATAACCACTTGTATAACTGAATTTTATTGACCCAAATGTAACCTTAATGTGTTGACTGTATAGTTGTCATATCCTGTGATGTTTCTGTTGTAATGTTTCTACTGTAATTGTCCTGTACCCTATCCTTTGATGTGGAACCTTTGAAAAAAAGCACTTTGCTCAAAGGTTAATTTCCGAAGAATGAAATAAATACAATTAAACTTCATACATTAGAACATTAAACCCATTTTAAACAGCACTGCAGATTCAATTAATATAAAAATTGGTGGACTACATTACAATATTTATAGGTAAATTGATACATTTGATAACATTTCCTAAAGGCTTGTCAAAACAGGTGAGTTTTCAGTATCTTTGTGAACGTATGCAGCAGCTACGTCTGACCTCATCAGGTATGGAGCAGCACATTAAGGTGGCTGGACTGCAGACAGGTGATCACCCACGGTGAAGAGGTTGGTAAATGGAACACTTACAGTACATAGCAGCAGCTGCACTCCCGCCACCATCATCATTCATAGATCTCCATGGATACATAGTAGCAAGACAGCTGAGGAGGTCCTCAGTGTAGAGGGAGCACAACCCAATGGCAACAAATTTACAAAACCTATCTCCTTGCCTCATTCTATATTACAGTGGGATTTGTTGTCCCCTACTACCATTGTTACCTTTTATGTATTGCTGTTAACAACTGGAGTTTGTTGCTAATATTGGGCCCTATTCACTATGGGACACGGGGTATGCCCTATAGGTATGTAGCCTGGCCTCAGCCTTCCACACAGTGGTATAGTTGCACACCATGTGCCATGCACTTTCCCCTTCTGCCTGTCCATAGCCACATCCACAGGTGCGTAGGAGCACAGTGGGGACAACTGGGGATGCCAGCAGGCATCCAGTTAGATTACCATTCTGCTGGCAGACTAGATCTGCTGCTCCGCACAGAGGAGGGGATTATGGACACAGGATACCCGGTACCAGTTAGGACCTGTGCACTATGGGCAGGTGCCAGTTCAGAGCCCCCAGCTCTCACAGCATGTCTGTAGGGCTGGGGCTACTGCAGAGGGCTGGCCGTTTGCCCCGCAGGACTGCCAGGTTCTGGAAGAAGGGGGTCATAGCAGCTACAGCAGGGTGCCTGTAGTTGTAGTCTGCATCCCCCTCCATACCTTTGTAACTGACGTGAAGTGTAGCACCGCTCCCTGGTCCCCAGTCACTCCCTCTGTCCATCAGCAGGCAGGGAGCAATGGGTGGATGAGGAATCCAGCATATAAGGTGGCATGTACCAGATCCCTCAGTGGTGAAGGAAAAAGGGTGACATTCAGATAGTATAAGGAAAAGCAAAAAGAGGAAGAAAGAGATGTGTACCAGGAAAACAATGGGAAGCAGGTAAAGCAGTGAGGACAGCAAAGGTGCAGATAGAGGAAGGGATAGCCAAAGCAATAGAAAATGGGAGTAATACTTTCTTCAGATACATAAGTGAGAAGAGTAAAGCAAGGGGAGGGATAGTGAGGATAAGGAGGGCTGCAGAGGGAGACTAGATAGATGAGGACCATGAAAAAGCAGACATCCTGAACAGGTACTTTTGCATAGTCTTCACAGTGGTGAAGAGGGAGACCACCAGTCACCAGCAGAGGGAGAAGGGAGGTGGACTCAAGTTAATTTTTAGAGAAAAGAGTGCTGAAGGAACTTGCAGCTCTAAAAGTGGACAAGGCTGTAGGACTGGACGAGGTACACCCAAGGGTACTGAAAGAACTCAAGGGAGGTGCTGGCTGCCCCACTGATGGCCTTATTCAACAGCCCTCTGAAATCAGGCTTGGTTCCAGAGGACTGGAGCTGAGCAGATGTGGTCCCTCTATGTAAGGGCAGCAGCAGGGAAGAGGCTGGTAACTATAGGCCGGTAAGCCTCACCTCAGTGCTGGGGAAATTAATGAAAACCCTGCTAAAGGAAAGGTTAGTAGAGGATCTTGAATCCAATGGGTTGCAAGACCAAAGGCAACATGTACTCACGGGGGAAGGTCATGACAGATTAATCTGATTGAGTTCTTTGACTGGATGACTAGGGGAATAGATCAGAGGAGGGCAGTGGATGTGGTCTATCTGGACTTCAACAAGACCTTCAACACTGTGCTGCACGGGAGATAAAGAATTGAGCAACCTAGGGGTGGGATCCAAAGTGGTGAATCGGGTTAAAGAAACTAGTTAAGGGATAGCCAGCAGGGTGGTGGTTAATGACACTCACGCTAATGATGGGGAGTGACCAGTGGGGTGCCGCAGGGCTCAGTACTGGGACCATTCCTCTTCAGTGTCTTCAGAAGTGACATTGCAGATGAACTGGAAGGGAAGGTATGCATTTTTGCATATGATACCAAAATCAGTAGTAGGGTGGACAATAAAGAAGGAATGCATATGGATCTTGGGAAAATTGAGGAGTGATCAAAAGTGTGGCAGTTGTGGTTTAATGCCAGAAAGTTTAAAATCATGCACCTAGGGCATTGGAACCCAAGAACTAAGTATAGAAAGGGGAGGAGGTATGTCAGTCACTAAGCAGAAGAGGAATGTAAGGGTTATCATATCTCATGACATCATAGTGGTAGGGTAGTGTGACAAAGCAGCGGGTCATGCCAGTGTGATGCTGGGATGCATAGGGAGAAGTATCTTCAGCAGGAGGAGGAAGGTGGTGTTGCCAATATATTGCTCACTGGTGAGCACCCACCTGGAATATTGTGTCCAGTTCTGGATGCTGCACCTCAGAAAGGACACAGACAGGGTGGAGGCAGTCCAGAGGAGGGCAGCTAAAATGGTGCAAGGGTTGTACCAAAAGCCCTGCAAGGAGAGACAGAGGGATCTATCTTAACATGTACACCCTGGAAGACAGGAGAGTGAGAGGGGACATGATAGAGATCTACAAGTACATCACGGGGTGAACATGGTGTCGGAGGGGGAGTCCCTTTCAAATGAGAAGGAGCACCAGAACCAGAAGGCATGTGATGAAATGTGGGGTTAGGAGGGATGTAGTGAAGTACTACAATGAAAGAGTGGTGGACACCTGGCATAGACTGCCATTGGAGTGGTGGAGCCAAAAACAGTAGGGGGCTTCAAGCATGCTTGGGATAGACGTAGGTGAATATTAGGAAAAGGCAGGGAGGGGGGAGAGTCACCGGAGATGACTTTGGGTCTGTAGAAACAGATTAGGCAGGGACCATGTGGGCAGACTGGATAGGCCAAACAGTCCTTTTCTGCTGTCAGATTCTCTGTTTCTATGTAGGGGCACCCACCCCTTTTGTGCATGCCACCAGGATGCGGTTGGACACCCACTGCACAGCTTTAGCACTTAGCAATGCCTACACACTGTGTACTTGCAGTGCATAGGCAAAGTGCATAGAGCCCATTTTTGCAATATTGTTTGATGACAAGTGACTGTGGAAAAGCAGATCTTACTTCGAGAGGGCTCTTGCAGTAGGTAATTACATATAGGACTGACGCCGGCCGGCGGCAGGACCCCACGGAAAAATTTCTAGCTAGCAGTCCCTGGCGGGACCGCCTCACGCCAAATGACGCCGGTATAAAGGGCGGTCCCAGTTTCGCCTTCTTCCAGTTCTTTCCCCCGCCAGCTCGCATAGCGCCTTGCGGTTAAGTTCTTATCGCCAGTCCTGTTATCTCGCCGTTTTTTCCGATTAGTTTCAAATTTACTTCTTCGCCAGGTGAACGTCAGTATATGTCGTCCCCTTCAAAGAATAAGTGCGACTCGTGCGGCGCCCAACTGCCTCACAAAGACGGTCACTCCCTTTGCCTCTTCTGTCTAGGCCCCGACCACGCGGTCGATAAGTGTCCGCACTGCCTTCGGTTCAACACGGCCACCCGCAGACGACGCCAGCAGTCCCTTGAAGCCCATCTCCTCAAAAAGAAGATGTCTGCGATGGAGAAAGAGCTGAGAAAACTTCGGCAGGCGTCGACCTCCCCTGAAGGGCACAAAAAGCGGGATAAGGAAAGGCACCGGGAGAAGGCCTCCTCTTCTGTGACTCCAGCCAGAGTCGCGGGCAAGGTAACATCCCCTCCGGGGGATCGCCCGACGGCAGCCTCCAAGGCTTTGGAGGAGGCATCGGCCTGCCTGACGGGTTCAAGTTCGAGCCCGCCGGGCATCTCCGGGCGAAAGGAGACTCCAGCCCCCAGTACTGGCTCAGGCCTGCGCGTCTACTGGCGTGGGCACCCCTTATGCCGGACGCCGCCCTCCGACGACGCCAGGAGAAGGCCTCTAAGACGCTCGACCTTCGGGCGGCGCCGCAGCGCCTCTCTCAGACCGGGCCTCTCATTCTCGGCCCGCCCGGGAGAGGGACCCCGAAGTCGGACGCTGGCTCCTCTGGCGTCCGCCGGGACTCAGCCCATAAGTCACACGTCGGCTCCTCCGACGTGCGCTGGCCTCTGCGCCTACGGCAGAACTTACTACTGCTGTCATTCCAGGCTCTCTGCAGCCTTCGCTGCCATCAGGGGAGCCCCAGTCCCCCCTGCCTGACACCGGGGATTCCCCCCCCTTCCCTGGACGAGACTCGGGACCATGGGCTACCGTCCGATCCTCTTCCTGAAGAGCCGGATCTGACGCCGGTTCCCCTGATGCCTGCTCCAACGCCGGCCCCGGCGCCGGCTCCTCCGACGCTGGCCCCACCGACGCCGGTTCCGACACTGGCCCCTCTGATGCCGGCGGGGGATTTTCCTCTTCCTTCGGGCCCTCCGCCCCACGGGCCTATCCCGGCTGATCCGCCCATGGAGTACCCGGCTGGGCCGTCTGCTCCGGTAGCTCCTCCAGCGCCTGGGTATCTGCCGTTGTATCCGACGCCAGTCTTCCCAGGTCCACAGTATCCTGCGCCGCCATACCTGGTGCCGACTCCTTCGACGCTGCAGTACCCGACGCCACAGTACCCGACTCCGGGATACCCACAGCCGGGTTACGGATACTCCCCCTACGGATTTCCTCTGTACAACTATCCCCCTCCTCCTCCTCCTCCACCGCCCCCTAGGCTGCCGTGGATCTGCAGGAGACTTGCTTTTGGTGGCTGGGGCCAAGGCTCAGCTCACCAAGGAAGTCGAAGCTGTCTTACGGCGACGGTGCCACCCCCGGCTCCCATACGCCCAAGACGGCACACTCCCTCTCCACCTCCGGATTCCCGGGCTTTGCCCTCGGGATCCAGAGAGGGGCAGGACACGCGTTCTGGGATCCCTCCCAAGGAACCCGTTCCTCCCCCTAGATGAGTTAGGGAGTCTTACTCTGCTTCAGACTCTTCCTCCCCTTCTCTCTCGGACTCCTCAGAGGCTTCCGATGGAGGTTCCGAGAAAGACGACGAGCCACGCTCTCCGTCCAAACCCCGGCCGAGGACTCCTCCAAGTTCTCCGAGGATCCTTCCTTCACGGAGTTGCTCAGAAAGATCCAGGAAGTTCATCAGTGGTATTCTTAGAACCAGATCCTCAACGGGTAAACTCGCCAAGCATCTGGACTTGCCCTCACGGCTCCTACCTTAGTGCCACCCTGGATTGAGCCTCACGCCACCTTGTTTCCACTATTTGGAAACAACTTCAGCTTTAGCCCCACTTCCCAGGAAGTTGAACAGGCTATACCAGGCTCGGAGGGTGTAGACTTTTAGACTCTCACCCCTGCAGACTCGGTTGTGATTAGCACCGCCACAGCTGGTCAGCACATCCAAGCACTTGAGCTCGTCTCCCCAGATAAGAATCTCACCTTCTGGATCAGTATGGAAGGAAGATCTATGCTTCTTCCACACTGGGGATTAGGGCCCTGAACTATGTTGCACATATGGGATTACCAGAAGGCCATCCTTACCCAGGCAGAATCCAAGATCGACTCTCTGCCTGACTCTCAACTCAAGCAGGAGTTGGCCGACCTGGTCCGTTCTGCTCGTTCAGCCAGTTGTCACATTCTGAGGATGACCTATGATGCAGTGGACACCGCGAGGACAGAGCTCTAGTTCACCGTAAGTCTTCGAGGCCACGCATGGCTCCGTGTGTCAGGTTTGGTCCCGGAGGTGCAGTCAGCCATCAAAGAAGCACCTTTCAGAGGTTCTGTTTGCGGTGGTGATGTCAAGGACAATCACTGATTTAGGAGAAGGGGACGGCCCTCAAATCCATTGATTCAATGTACCGCCCATCCCACAGCGCCCGCCTCTTCGCAGACGCAGACGGCCTCAAGCAAAACCTCAGGGAAGGCGGGCCACTAAACGTCGGGCCCCCCACAGCTGCCAGGCCCCCGCCACCCAAAAAAGCAACGGGTGCCCCAGCTATGGCGCTGCCTCACACCACCTGACTCCTTTCCTCTCCCACCGCCTCCAGACGCCCCGGAGGAACCGGTAGTAGGGAGGTTCTCCCTCCACCTTCCGGGTTGGGAGAGGATAATAACTTCGGATTCATGGGTGCTTCAGAACATTGCAGAGGGGCACTCCATAGAGTTTCTACAGAAACCTCCACGTCACCCCCCTCTGAACTCCTCTTACTCAAGGGACCATCTTCCTTTGGTCAGGGAAGAAATCTCAGCGCTTCTTGCGAAACAGGCTATAGAACCCGCCCCTCCTCATCTCTACAGGACGGGGTACTATTCCCACTTTTTCCTTGTACCAAAGAAGACGGGAGATCTCAGACCTATTCTCGATCTCAGCTCCCTGAACCTGTTTGTGGAGTACAAGAGGTTCAGGATGCTCTCCCTTCAATCCCTTTTGCTCCTGCTTCAGCCGGACCAATGGCTTTGTGCACTAGATATGCAGGATGCGTACCTGCACATCCCCATTCGCCCTTCACAGCGAAAGTACCTCAGGTTTGCGCTCCAGGGGGTCCACTACCAATTCCGGGCGCTCCCATTTGGTCTTTCCTCGGCTCCCCGAGTCTTTACCAAATGCCTGGCAGTGGTAGCAGCCCACCTGCGTTCTTTGGGAGCTCAGGTTTTCCCCTACCTGGACGACTGGCTCCTGGCGGCCCCATCCAGGGAGGAACTCCTGCATTTCCTCTCCCTCACCAGGCAGGTTTTCACTGGCCTGGGTATTACCATCAACCATTCCAAGTCTCACCTGGATCCTTCACAGAGGCTCCAGTTCATCAGGGCAATTCTCGACACAACTTTGTGCAAAGCCTTTCTGCCTCCAGACAGGGGGGCCTCCCTCCAGTCACAGATTTCCCTCCTATCGGAACACAGGAGGGTCCTGACGAGGTCAGTGCTCCATCTACTGGGGCTTATGGCGGCAGCCATCCTGACGGTTCCGCGTGCACGCCTCCACATGAGGATCTCTCAGTGGACTCTTCAATCTCAGTGGGATCAATAAGTAGATGACCTAGATCATCCGGTTCTGATCTCCTCACCGATGGTAAGAGACTTGCAATGGTGGATGGTTCGAGAGAACCTCTTCCGGGGGGTCCCCTTTTTTCATCCTCCCCCGATCAGACTCTGACCACGGACGCTTCAGGCGAAGGTTGGGGAGCCCATCTGGGTCCTCACCGAACCCAAGGCCTTTGGTCAAAGTTGAAGATAGTTCTCCACATCAACGTGCTCGAGCTTCGAGCAGTGCTTTATGCGCTCCAGGCCCTTCACCAATACATCCTTCCTGGTCACCTAGCTGTCCAAATGGACAACATGTGCATTGTGTGGTACATCAACAAGCAGGGAGGGACTCGGTCCTACCCACTGTGCAGGGAAGCAATGAGGGTCTGGGATTGGGCAACTCTCCACAACCTTCACCTCACGGCGATCCATGTTCCGGGAGTAGACAATGCCCTAGCAGATAGACTAAGTCGCTCGTCGGCTCTTCCACACGAGTGGGAATTGGACGAAAAAGTCCTAAAAAGCATCTTCCAGGTTTGGGGGACTCCTCAGATAGACCTGTTCGCCTCCTCCCAAAACGCAAAGCTTCCAATCTTTTGCTCGCTCGCTCCACAGCGAGGCGCTTTCTGGAGTGACGCTCTATCTCTAAGCTGGAAGGACAGATTCGTCTATGCTTTTCCCCCAATTCCTCTGGTCCCTTGTGTGTTACAGAAGCTTGCTCTAGAAGGAGCGAGAATGATTCTGATCGCTCCTTTCTGGCCCAGGCAAATCTGGTTCTCTCTTCTACAACAATACTCAGAGGTTCCTCCTCTTCCTCTTCCTTTATCTCCAGGATTGCTGACCCAGGATCAGGGGACCCTGGTCCATCCGGGACTCAAGTCCCTTCAACTTCATGCATGGCTCCTACAGACCTAGCCCAATCTTGTTTTGACATTTCTTCTAAGGTGGCCGAGATTCTGGTGGAGGCTAGAAAACCCTCCACTAGGTCCACCTACGCCATGAAATGGAAAAGATTTTCTATCTGGGCGGTGTCCAGGAACGTGGAGCCCTTTTTCTGCCCTGTGACTTTTCTGCTTGAGTACATGTGTCATCTTTTTGACCTGGGTCTCAGTCACTCCTCTTTGAAGGTCCATATGGCGGCTATTTCAGCCTACCATGTCTCTTTCGCTGATAAGGCATTCGCTCAGCTGGAGGTATCCAAAACTTTCCTCAGAGGGGCCCTTCATCTTAGGCCCCTATCCGACTCCAGCTTCGCCTTGGGACTTAAATTTGTCCTCAGAAACTTACCCTTCCTCCCTTTGAGCCCATGGCTTTCACAGACCTGAGTTTTATCGGAAGACACCTTCTTGGTGGCCATTACGTCTGCTCGCAGAATTTCCAAGCTTCAGGCCCTGATGTGCAAAATCCCCTACTTGATTTTTCACAAAGAACGAGTAGCTCTTCGCACGAATCCTAAGTTTCTTCCAAAAGTGGTAGCGGAGTCTACCTTAAATCAGTCTATTGAATTACCTGCCTTTTTCATGCAGTACTCCAACCAAGCAGAATACTTGCTCCATACCATGGATGTCCACAGGATTCTGAGATACTACACCGATAGGACGAAGAATCTCAGAAAGACTGATCAGTTGTTCGTCTCTTTCGCTCACAAAAGAGAAGGCAATGCTGTCTCTAAGCAATGTCTATCAAAATGGTTGGCCCATTGCATCACTTTCTGTTATGACAAGTACAAGACCCTCCCGGGTCAAGTCAGAGGTCACTCCACTCGTGGAGTTGCTGCCTCCATGGCTTGTTTCAAGAATGTGTCTGCGGCAGACATCTGTGCTCCTGCCACTTGGACTTCAGTCCATACCTTTACTAAACATTACAGTTTGGACATTGCCTCTCGCCGTAGAGCAGGCTTCAGGTTAGCTGTCTTGCAAGGCCTCCTTTCTTGAGTCCTGCTAGATTATTTTCTACTTTTTGGAGTAGTTCCTCCTCTCGGTGCCTTTCGTTTGTTCCAGACTGCTTGAGATTCTGTCCTATATGTAATTACCTACTGCAAGAGCCCTCTCGAAGTAAGATAGTACAGTTACATAAAAACTTACCGTAACAGTAGATCTTCGAGAGAGGCTCTTGCAGTAGGTAATACCTTCCTGCCCTCCATCCCCCTAGGCTTTTTCAGCTCCTTTTCCATTCGGGGAAATATCTGCTTCTCTCTCATCCGGGTCTTCTCAGCCTGTGGCAGGAAAGAACTGGAAGGTGAGCGTCTGGGACCGCCCCTTTATACCGACGTCGTTTGACGCCGGTCACCTGACGTGGGGGCGGTCCCCGCCAGGGACTGCTAGCTAGAAATTTTTCCATGGGGTCCTGCCGCCAGCCGGCGTCAGTCCTATATGTAATTACCTACTGCAAGAGCCTCTCTCGAAGATCTACTGTTACGGTAAGTTTTTACGTAACTGTACTTTTTTTCTCCTTGGGAAGAAAATGGATTGAGGATTGTGCCATGGTTGTTGTGTGATGTCATGAAAAAGGTTTCACTTCCTGTCTATCCCTATGGGGATGACTTATTATTCACTGTCTGATCTACATTATTGATCTACAGGGATATACTCAAATTTACAGAGAGGACAATAGTGGTGAGTAGGATTTCATCTGCCTTACGTCTTTATGGAGCAAGAGGAAGTTCAGGTATAAGATGCTCAAGGCTATGCCTGATGTTCATCACTTGCAACATGTCAGAAGGAACTGCAAGTCCTCTTTCACCTCTTGCCAATGAGGTGGCCGTCTCTTGTAGGCAGCCTTCCTGATCTAACTGGGCATGCCATGTATTTGCAGTTTCACACCTCCCTCAACCTTTGTGCCCTACTAGAAGTTAACCTGGCTGGTCTGAATTTCTGGCTGTCTGGTTGGTCCCTAGTGAGTAATTTCTAATTGAGATTTCTTCCCAGACATGCTTCTTGCTTCCTTGTAAGTAAACTCTGAACTACTAAAACCTTAATACATACAGTGTCAATGGATACTGTAGGATCAGTCATTGTTATTTGCTGTTTGCTTTTCAATATGTTATACTTTTCCAACTTGTTGCCTGTTTCTTTTGACAGGGCTTCCTGACGTTTCAGTCCCTGAAGAGACTGGACAATATCTCCTTTCAGGAGGAATATAATAATCTCTGTTCACAGCAGCACTCTGCACCCCATGCTTAACTTAACTCACTTGCAATAGTGCACCCATATTTTTCCAGATTCATGGATTTCTCCAGAGAAAAAATACAGAGAGACAAAGACAGACAAGGCTGAAACAATATAATTGCCAGCAAACAGATACAGAACCAGATACTATATGTAGAGATAGAAGGAGAGGGAGAGAATGAACAGATAAACTATATTGTACACATAAAACTGGAGGATAGGCTCCCAAAAAAATTATGATCCATGATGTAAATTTCCATCTATGAAACTGGAAAAAAATACGTTGCTTAACCTACAGTATTATAATATGTAACTACTGAATCCTCAGACTAACATGTCTACCTTTCTTTGTTCTCATTTCTTTCAAAAAAATAAAGGATTGTTGTTTTCTTTTGAGGGTTACATACAGAAAAAAGGCATAGCATGAGTTCAGTGTTCACAGAAGCACCATCGATCCAGTGCTGTGTCTACATATTTTTGAGAGTCCATTGCTCCCTCTCAGACATAGATTTCTCTTTCCTCAGGGCAAATGCAGCTGATGGTGGGAGGTATGGGTGGTGCTACACACAGTAGACACATCATGTGAATACACTACTGTTACATTACAATTCACTAGTTTATTGTCCCCTTAAGCACCTGATAATTACAACCAGCTGTACTACATACAGCTCTGTGGTTGGAGTTTGAAAAATGGGTTAGTTTGTATCAAAATTGCTGCAAGCTCGAGCACCAACTAGAGCCCTAATGTTTCACTCTATGGAGAGCCACTTTGAATGAAAATGCCTGTGGCTCTTTTGCCTGAATCTGCAGTGGTTTGGACTCATTTGTAGGAGTAACTCAGCCACAGGAGATCAAAACCATAGCAAATATAAATGCCACATAAAATGTCCTGTTTTGAAAAAATGTGTATGTTCTAAAATATTATGGGCGAAGGAATGGGGATTTTAGTTCCTAGCATAAATATTTTGTAGCACGATTGTTTGCTGTCTGCAGATTTTAAGTCAGATTTTGTCTTGTGGCATTGAGTAGCGTGGGGGATTGGACCAAGAACGGGTGCTTTTGGAGTTTGAGGGACAAAATAAAGTCCACCAGCTCTAAATCCCTTTTAAAATAACTTATATATGGCAGATTGCAACTGCTGCAAAACAGTAGCACAAATTATGCTTTCTGTGCCGGTTGGGGGGAAAGGGGGCATTTAGAGCTTTCAGTATCCAGCCCCAGAGCTCTAGCTGCAGATCCCGAGCCTGTGTGACCCCCACCAGACTGAAAATAAGCCAGAAACCATGGGAAAGTGATGGTGCCACTGAGACACAGCACACACAGGAACCATCCTTGCTGGCTAATGCAGCTGATGGTGCATTTCCCCAGATGCTGAATAGCTGCATATTTGCTGTTCATTCGGGGCAAACCCATTTCAGTTGGTTATGCCAACTGTGCTGCACACATGGACTTAAATGAGAACAGGACTAAGACATAATATGAGGCTATGTAACCTTATTGTGAACAATGTAATTTAATTACATGTGTGAACCATTTTATTTAAAATTAAAAAGAATGGGAGTGACAACAGGTGTATTTCACCTGTTTTAATGCAAACAATACTCACTGCTTTCTATCTGTTATATGAAATCCTGATAAGTCTGGGCTTGATACCAGGACTGTACTTTTCTGATGAACCAAGAGACAGCAAATTATGCCTCGTATTAGTTTTTCAGCTTATTTATATGTTTTACTGCAGTGCAGCATTTATTGAAAAAGAAAACAGCATCCTATTTTTGATGACACAAGTCAGACAAGCACATTAATTCCAGCTGCTCATCATAGGCTTGTATACCGGAGTGGAACAGCACTTTTAAAAACAGATGATGTCTTTGTTTTGCTTTGCCAAAGAACTCATGTTTCACTGTAGACACTACTGAACACTCTCTGGTTAACCTTAAGTGCTTGTGCTAACAAAATGTCTGCCTTTTTATAATGATTAATTCTAACTACTGCGGAAGGATTCTTTAACAGTACTAATTTGCCCTTTGTCTCTCTTTTGTTGGCCTCCCCAATCACGTCCTCCCCTGGCTTCTAAAGGTGGGTCAGGCAGTCCTGGCTCACCAACGATACCGCATTGGTGCAGACTCTGCGCTCTTCTCCCAAGACTACACAGATCCAAGTCAAGATGCCACAGTACCGTATTCATTCGCCAGCGGAAATGACATGGAATCAGCAGAGACATATCAGCATTCACCTTCTACAGATGCATTTAATGCTGGAACCCAAGGGTATCAGACCCAGAACTACTAATCTGCTCCTGGGCGAGACAAACCAGAAACAAAAATAACAAACAAAAAAAGGTAATAAATCACACCTAGTTATGGGCGACCAAAAATGTTTTATGACTTCCAGGGACTTTGATTAAGAACCTTCAGAGCTGGCTCTTGTTCCTGTGAGAATTACACCACCACCTAGTGTTGGTTTGTTCCTTACATAGAACCTTCTTCAGAGAAAAAGATCCAGAGTTAATCTCTGAAGGAGTACGCAAAACAGAGAAGTCAAAAAAGGAAAGTCTTGCTGTCATGCCATGTCATACGATGAGGGAGATTTTGATTTGTTATCAAGGTTTTCCAATTAAATAAGCTGATAAATGCAACTCTCAACTGCCCCACTAGGCGGAACATGCCCTTACTTTTACCACATACTGTTCCCTTGGTACATCATGTGGAAGCTGTCCCACAGTATTTATTGGGCTCCATGCCTGTCAGTTGTCCCATATTACATAAGGAGGGGTGCCGTGCTTTTTACAGCCCAGCAATCCCTTTATCCCACTTAAAGTGTAAATATCCCACTTGTTTATCACCTGTAATCCCCTCTACCACACATGGAGAGGGCACAACTTTGTGTTATGCAGTGGGAAAAGACAGCCCTTTTCACAGAGAACCTGGTGAGTACCAAAGTACTTACATGTGATGTCACTCTTGACTGATATGAACTCTGGCCCCTGATACTATAAGTGCATGCTTACTAGGGAATGCACTAAATCAGATGCATAGCTAGAAATGTAGTTGTAAATTTGGTGTTTCAGATGGAATATGAAAACTCTTAATTTTGGTATTCAGTCCAAAAATCTGGTATACCACCTCAATAAATATACTTTTATTACGCTTTTTCATATGTTGCATAAACAGTTTTTAAGCCTGGTATTCAAAACAGACTATCAGCAGTCAATAAAATGGTATTCTGTCCACAATTTTGTTGTGCTTAGAACACCAAATGAATATTAAGTTGGGGCCCTGCTGAAGCAGGGCTTTATATGGAAATGAGATGCTTGGGCATCAACCACATAACCCACAGACTTTTTTAAAACTAAAACAACAGCATGGTCATATTAGATGCGGCTCATTTTGTTTGTTTTGAGTTTCCACTGTTCTCCACTTTAGGGGGCAGAACGTTGAGAGGTGCCATTTTAAATGAATTTTTAAGGGGTGGGGTGGATAAAGACATTTCTAAAATGGAAAAACCTGCCATGTAGTGAGAAATAGTTCTTCACTGCACATTGTTATCTCCTCATGGTATGACATCAGTGTCGCCCATCACTGATACGTTACTGCACATATGTACACATGCACTGTGCTGGGCAACATGTAAACAGGATATTCAGTGGTGCCCAACTGTTTGTAAGGAGGAACCATCCCCCCATCCCCTCTGAAGGAGACTGGATGGTGCAGTAGACTTTGTTATATAAAATGGCAAACTTGTATGAACCATTTGATTGGAAACTACCCAGCTCTTCCTGCTGTTGTAGCAGTGTTACTCAGTTCCTCACATGGAATGAAAGCATCATTCTTTGGTCAGTAAGTACCTCAGTAAGTTGCAGTCCTTAGGGGGTTGCCTTTCTTTATCTCTTGTCTACTCAGGTTCACACAACTTCGTTATTTCCATAAATCTCTGTATGCAGGTCATGTCTCCCACCCCTAAAACACACGGGGGGGGGGTGTATTTTAGGGTATACTACAAGTGGACCTCCACTGCAGCCAATCAGAATTGAAAGCAATTGTCATGCTGTCAGGTCAGAAATCACTTCTTTGAGGTGATGAACCAATGGCAGATAATCCCTGTATCTGATTCATATAAACATACCCTGCTTTCTCATCACAACAGCGGCTCTTGGCTAATTTTCATCTCATTCCAACTAAACCTGTTCATTAAAACTCCTTGCTTGCATTCCATCTTTGATATTTACTTAAACAGAAGCAGTTTAGTACAGAGCTCAGTGCACAGATCTTTGAACAGGAGCTCCAGTCCAGACTTCAATTAAGCATTAATGCACAGCATGGCATGTGTTGGTTGTCATGGCATTTATCAACACCTTATGTGGTGTGGCACAAGGCTGCAGACCGAGTGTTGTAAACCACATGAGAAGTGGGTAAATCCCACAACAGCACATGCCCTCGAGTGCATTATTGCAAATATAAAATGGACTCAAAGAAAAAAAGATAAAAAAATACTATTATTAGATTAACACTTACAGCTGGGACTTTAACCACCGACTTGTGGTATAACCATGAGCAGTCATTTTACCTCCCTGGGATCAGTCCTTCCAGCTGTAAGAATGGCATAGAAGCAGGACCCCATGCAAAATGAGATGTTGCAAAGGAGTTGAACTGCCCTGGGAAAATAAACTGGAAACTAACTGAATGCAGTTGCCCTTCTACAGTTGGTCAAACAACTCCAGATTAATCATTAATGTCTCACATTCTCACAATGCACTGACACACCTAATTTAATGGGCTTTTGCAGCTTAGTGTAGTGTTATGCTTGTGCAACTGTTGATAACTTTGGCCGTTCAAACACTCTGTTCCATGGGGAACTACCACCCTATAGGGGTACTGAAGGCAAGGAACCGTTGAGGAGGGTTCCACCTCTAGTGGTGCCGCAGGAAGGATTCCCTTGGCTAAAGGTAATTTAGGAAGGAGCCCCAAGGAGAGAGAAGTGTGCCACTGGAGGAGGGGGGGGAGGATGGTGGGGCAAAGAAAAGATGCTTCTGAATGAGGCTGGGGAAATAAATGGCTAATATAGCTCAAGGCAGGGGGAGTAGCTAGTTGTTGCAGTCCATTGAACTACGGGCATAGTCTTTCAATTGTCACAGTCTCTAGGCCCAGCTAAGAGTTATGGCCTGCAGTTTGCATTTTTTTTTTTTTTTTGAAGTATGGGTTATTTCAGAGACACATTGGGATTGTACACTCTAAAACACAGGACACAGAATCAGTAATGCTGCAAAGCAGACACTGTATGTTGTAAATGTAAGAGAATATCAACCAGTACCTGTGGTACTACCCAGAGAGATTGAGACCTGCATCCCCACAGCACTTCGGGCCCAGCAGGTACTTTGTCACCCCATGTGGTCCTGCAGGTACCATTATTGGTTACTTAATGCAGTAAATTTACAATACACATCATTGTTTTGTGGCATTACTGATCCTGTGTCCCATGTTTTAGAGTGTCTGACCTCAACAAGTCTCTGCAGTCAGTTTAGTGTAGCTACCCTGGTTATTAATTTTTCCAGTGCTGTTTGGTGTGAGTTCATTATTGTGGCTTTGCATGTGCAGGCCTGCCGGCTATTTATCAAAAAAAAAAAAAAGCTGTAATGCAGGAGGGATATTTTGCAGCTGAAAAATTGAGTCATTGGTTAACTTTTGCAATTTAGATACCCCGAGAGAAACAAGATTTTTTTTTTGGTTAAGTTGATATGATACCTTTTATTAGGCTAACAAAAACACGTTTTTGAGTCCTGTATTGCCTCTTCATTGCATATGTTACACATTATAAGCTTTCTAAATCCAGGGATTTCGAAGATTTAAGAACATTTGTTCTTTAAATGACAAACCCTCTCATCCCTATCTCAGGGGGATAGGTGGAGTCTGCATTTTTTAGATTATTTCATTTTGATTTAAGTTTTGCATGCAAAATAACTGAGGCTGCCACATTGGAGATTTGCATTTTGTTTCTGGAATTTGCCTCAGTGGATGCAAAAAAAAAGATATTTTGGCTCACAGTACAAGGCAGCATTTACAACCACAACTGCCCCCTTTGAAAACAGGAAGCAGACTGCAGTCACAATATTAAGCTCTAATTGTGAACATGCACCAGGCAAACCACAGGCTGTGGAAACCTAGCCCAGTCTGTTTACTAAACCCCAAAACAGCAGCCTGTCATTCAGTACAGTGGTGGTCTCTGTCTGAAGATGCGGGGAGACTGAAACAGAGCAGTATAGTCAGCTCAAGTCATGATGAAGCCTGCACTGCATCCAGCTGCACTTTATCTGGCCAGTGGATAGACAGAGGATAGCATCAGGTGCCATCACCCCCATGCATAAAAAGTCATGCTGATTTAAGTGAATTCCGCAACAAACATACAAGGCAATAGAAACTGATAAAATCAGGCTCTTACATCAGGAACTCAACACTCATAACTTGTACAGTTTTTGCAGTCTTAGTTCTACCACACATTTGTGAAATGGAATGATCTGTCACAACTAGCTGTTTGTTCACTTGTTTATTTATCCTGCATGTTAACTTTTCCTGAAACAAACAAAGACACTTCTGGGCTAGTCATACCACTCTACCAGACTGCAGAATGCACACAGTTCCTTCAGAGGAGAAACTACTGGGGATTGGACCGTGGCCTCCAGAACCAGAAGTGTGCCACTGAGTGCCGATGGTTAAATACAATACAGCACAATACGGTCAATACCGTTAATTTTTTGTACAGCATTTTTCATACAGACATAGATCATGCCTCATAAGAAAGGATGCATCTCTATCTCCCTTGTAGAATATTTGAATTCTCTTTATTGGTAGACAGCTGTCACCAATAGGGCTCAGCATTTCACATCAAAGCTGTTTAATCATGACAGGATGGTCCTTATTTTAGGGCTTGTTTACCTTGCCACAGATCAGTGGTTTGTTTATAGTTTATCTTCCTCTTTTACTGGTCCATAAGGTTTGCAACATCTCCATTTTGTGCCTATTTTGTAATTCATGTTCTGGAATTTCATCCTATTCCAGATTAAAAAATGAAAAATGTTCATGCCAACCATTTTTTTTTTTTGCCTACAATACCTGTGATCCATTTGATAATAGCAATAATACACTCCATAATGTGTTGCCATTTAGGATAAGCTATTTCTCCGGAGGTTGAATTCACTTGCTATGCCTCGAGCCTTAAAACATGACATGTCAGGTCTGACAGGATTGTCATCAAATGCTGAGAAACAGAAAACTCTGTATGAATAAATATATATAAAAAAAGGTGACCCCAGGAGAGGATAAAATTGATGAACAAGAATTGCACTATAGCAGCAAATGAAGGCAATGGTAAAGTCACTGCATGGGGAGTAATGCAGTACTCTCCATAAAGGACTATGGGGGGCCCATTTTAAAATGGTAGGTTTTCATCTAATTAATCCAGTCAGCAGGGCTCCCAGATCTATAGAGGTTCCTGTATTTTACAGAGAAAGTGAGCCCTCTATGGGGAAATTGGTCCCATAGACTAGTATTGGGTATAGAGGAAAATACAACTATTTAGCTTCCATAGGAAATAATGTAGTCTACAGGAAAACAGAAAAAAATTAACTTAGAGTTACCAGAAAAACGTCAAATCAATCTGGGAGCACTAAACCGTGAATAACTGGTTCTACAATTATAGTAACCCAACTAATAATATTCAGAGTATTACTTATTGAGTGTAGTAAATGTAGACTGCCAAAAATTACTCATCTTTATAAAATGGGTTAGAGAAATACAGTACTAGGACTGGGTAAAACCAATCATATAGCCATGCAGCTATCCCAGCAAAACCACCGCAGGTCATTTTGAGTGTCTGTCCAGCTTTTGAGGCTTTTTAAACTATTTTATAAGAAAGATAAAAGTGTGTGGTTATGCTGTATTATCCAATGGGTAAAATAATTCCTTAAACCTGATTGGCTAGAACCATTCCAAGCTGTGATGATACTTCATGATTATACCACAACACTGAAAAAATGTTCATGCCAACCATTTTTTTTTGACTACAGTACCTGTAATCCATTTGATAATAGCAATAATATACTCCATAATGTTATCGTTTGGGGATAATGCTACTTCTCAGGTGGCTGAATTTACTAGCTATGCCCCGAGCCTCACAACATGCCTGAGTTGTGGTGTTATTCCATAATAAAACACAACCTATTGCATATTATTATCTTAAATAACCACACTTCTCAGGTAATGTAAAGGCACTCAGATTTGTCTCATACCTCACAGTGCACCTGGGGCATTCAGCTGTCACAGCATAACCTCACATCCTGTCTTATATGGTATAGGTATGGTGGTTACTCATTTGAATGAGGCCTTTGTGCTGAAAGGATGCATTTATCTTCCATAAGAAAGCACTTTAAAATGTAGCTGCAGTCTTCGGAAGTAGCATACTGATGGTCTGAGTCTCAAGGAATATCAGATCAAGCTATTGGCCATTAACACCAAGTTGTCAAAGATCTTTGTTCCTCAGGTGAAGGACGACTTCTCCCCTTCCCATCCCTCAGTCCCAGTGGGATTGGGGAATGTTTTCTTCCTCCTTCAATCTTTTTTTTTTATTTTTCCTGTGAACCTGCTTCATCTTCAGCAACCACCACTGAGTACTCAAGACATCATGAGGTTGCCAGGTCATCATATTGTTTTTCATGTAACACCTTAAGGACTTCCCTGCAACTGGACCTTACTGGCCATGGGACACAGTCACAAATGTCTTCATTATTTCTACATAAATACTGAATTTGATCCCTACTCTGTTCTTCCCTGTCAACTACTTTTTGTGTCATAAAATGCAAGAGTGCCTGTCCTCCTGGTAGCCCTAGGTTGAGACAGTCCCTCACATTGCCATTCAACCACCACACAGGCCTAAAGAATGCAGAAAAGATCATGGGGATCTGATGGGCTTAAAATACGCACACATGCACACGAACATGCCTTTACAATTCTTCTGGCTCTTACTGCATATCAAGTAAAAGTTGCCCAGTACAGTGTAACCGTGAACCAAAAAAATAGATAATACAACAAAATACAGTATGTATAATATAAATCCTTAACGTGTAAATCTGTATTTCATAATATTTTATTGTCAAAGATAAATTTTATCAGTTGTAAAAATGTTTATGCATTATACAGTATGGTGTGATGTGGTGTTTTGTTATTCCAGTATGCTGACTGTTTTGGATAGACACATCGTGACAACAGGGAATATGAATTCTTCTTTAGAGTAAAGGCTAGTTTACAGTGTATGTGAGTATCTATCATGAATGTTATACAAACTGATAAACAATACGATTTAAATGACAATGTCATCATTAGAAATTTATTTTTATTCGGAGCGATGCCTCTCAGGAATGGCATCTGAGAAACTGGAAGCCTGTTTGACTCCAGGTGCCCCATATATGCCTTCAGCCAATTTAGAAGGCAGTTGGTGGGGTCAGACCAGAGAGCCCTGCAGGGCCCAAAGTCAGCAGTAGTCAAGCAGAAGGCTACCACTAACAATTTTGTTTTATACCTGAGGTGGGGCTGATTGAGATGTTAAGAAGTTTTGCTGTCCATGTCGTTTTAAAGATCAGAGACTTTATTTGACAGTTCCAGTAGCCCTAATATATTCCCTGATTTTCAATGGGCTTCAAACTGTTTTCTGAATGGGCCAGATCTAAGCACTGGGGAACTGGATTTTCAAAAATATTGTTGCCCTAAAGTCCTTGGTTTCACCTGTAGCTCATGGTTTATATCAATTTGAGTACTTTCAACCCATTTGTAATTTGCACACTTTTTAGCAGTTTGGCTCATTTTTAAAGGCAAGATAGGCACAGAATGGGCTATCATTGGGCCCATATATGGTGGACATGGCTTACCTCCATCAAATGTGTACAATCATTAAAAACAAAAGGTTTTTAAACTTTTGAACACACCCCATTCCAGTCACTCAGGGGAACTTTTGTGTTGTTTTGCTTTTTGAATTAGAGTTTTTAAAAAAGTTCTACATTTTTATAACTTTAGAACAATATAGCAACCTTCTAGACAACCATCGTGTTTGATAGCTTATGGTTTGTGTTTTTCTTGTGTTGCACTGATGATATGACTGTGAAGGTGGTATGTAGGCACAACTGCCACGGTTTAGACAATCCACTGTAATTGCACAGCTTTATTTGTGCAATAGGTCTGTAGCCCCTGCAGTAGATCCTTAAAAAATCCCACCCTGGGTGTATGAATTTGGAAATCCGAGCTTTCATTGCTCAAATGTAAATGCTGTGAAATTGGCTTTCCTTATCCCAGCCCTGCATTTTCTTGGTTGGTATTGGTTATTGCCCTAAACTAGATGCTTTGCTGAGAAGTCAGGAAATTTGAGTTTTCTTTTGATGGTGAGCAGTGAAATAGAACCAGCACCTGAAAAGTGGGGCAGTGTACTCTGTCAGTGGTAGTTTAGTGAAGGACATTGGACCAATGACATCCAGAAATATGACTCAACCTTGCAACGACATACTTAATCTGGGGCAAAAGGAAATCACATCCAGAGAAATGACACAGCTTATCAAAACAATTGAACATAATTTGGCGGACGACTTTCATGGGATGGTATATGTTCATGAAATAGATGCAAATGAAGGAACAAACAAGTCCAACACCACTGAAGATAAAACTGATATAGTAGTAATAGGAGACCCATTCTTAAGCACACTGATAAAATTGTTTGCAACAACAGATGACATAAAGAAACAGTGAGTAGTCTGCCAGGTGCAGGTATAAATGACATTAATAACCTACTACCAGGTTTCCTAGAACATACTTCAGAACCCCTGGTCATCCTCCATATAGGTACCAACGACATAGAAAGGAGGAATGCTACTGATGTACCAAGAACCTTTCAAAAAGTTGGGGATAAACTGAAAACTAGGAAATGTACACTAATCATCTCAGACATTCTGCCAGTACCAAGAGCTGGGAAGCCTAGAACCCTAGAAATAATGAGACTTAATGGGTGGCTAAGGAGATGGTGCACTAGGGAAAACATCACTTCATGGAGAACTGGAGTAGATTTCAGCAAGCTAGGCACCTATATGCACTGGATGGTTTGCACCTGAATAGAGTGGAGAAGAAAGTGCTGGCTGAAAAAATTAACAAAACGATCAGGGACTGTATAAACTAATAAGTAGGGGGTCAAGGGAAGGAAAATTAAAACTCTAGCACAAATAAAAAGGCAATACATCAAAAGGATAGACACTGGAAATCAATAGTTATCAATGCAAGGAGTTTAAACAATGAAAAAGAAGAGTTAGAATATATACTAAAAAAAAAGAGGATATTGCACTTTGTGCAATAACGGAAACCTGGTGAAGTAAAAAGTGGGGTAGAAACATTGAGGGCTACCAGTTATTCTTTATGGACGGGGTCATTAAAAATGGGGCAGAGTGGCCTTGTTTGTAAGAAATTACATTGTTGCTCGTCCCTTAAATGAGGATACTGAAAATTATAGGAAACCGTTATGGGTTAAGCTAATTCCACATCAGTGCATTCCCTCAAAAGACAAGTGTAATATGAGGGGTAAGATCCCAGCATGGTTTTCAAACAGAATATCAAAAGCACTTAAAATAAAAATAAAGCTTACAAAAAAGCTAAAAAAGAGGGTACTGATATAACTAAAGGAAATTACAAAGATAAACTTAAGTCTTTAAAAAAGTTAATAAAACATAAAAAAACAAGGTTTGAACTGAAACTAGCCAGTAAGGTGGGAGATAACAGGAAAATGTTCTATAACTATGCAGCAAGTCTTAAAACTAACAAACAAACAAGTTGGACGTTTAAAACCGGTAACAAGGTGATTATTGATTGTCAAAAAATGGAAGAAATGTCTTTAATGTTTTTTTTGAAACTGTCTTTCAGAAGGAAGATAACCTTGACATTACTTTTGAAGTTGATAGGCCTAGCAATATTGGAATAACCACTGCTAGAATAAAATGAAAATTGTTGAGACGAGATATAAACAAATCACCAGGACCGGATGGTTTACATCCGAGACTCCTGAAAGAACTAGCCAATGAAATCAGCATGCCACAGAGCAATTTCTCAAAAGTCTATAGATGATGGAGTGGTCCATCATGACAGGAGTGTGGTAACAATCATACCTATCCACAGAGAAAGATGATAAATCTGATTATAAGAACTATAGGCCCATAAGCCTCATGTCTGTTTTGGGCAAAGTTATGGAGGCCATTATAAAGGAGGAAATTGAACATCATTTAATAAATAATGGACTTACGGACCCATTCCATCATGGATTCATGAGGGATAGGTCATGCCTCACAAATTTACTATACTTTTTTGAAACAATAAATAGGGCACTTGAACATGACATACCAGTGGATGTGCTATATATGGATTTCAAAAAGGTATTTGATAGTGTCTCCCATAAAGAATTGGTTAATTCATTAATAGAAATTAGGTTTGATGACACTGTAATTGCATGGATAACAAACTGGCTAGGAAGAAGAAGAACACAAACAGTCAGCATAAAGGGTCATTTTTCCAGTTGGGCTAGGGTGTCAAGCGGAGTCCTGCAGGGGTCCGTCTTGGGACCAGTGTTGTTCAACATTCTAGTAAAGTCCATCACTTGGAAGAACAATTCGTGGTTAAATCTGCAGATGATCTGAAGATTGATTCCCTAGTAACAAATAAAGACGATGCAGAGTGCCTACAGGAAAATATAGATGAAATAGCAGACATAACTAGGGTAAAAAAACAACTAAAGTTTATCTTAAGTGCCAAATAGTGCACTTTAGAAAGAAGAACCATGAATTTAAATATTACATAGATGGAGTGTAGTT